>CM046061.1:32914236-35407025 GCA_025215515.1 Schistosoma japonicum
GATAATAACAGTTTTCTTAGGTTTGACGTTTCTGTTTGCTGAATGCCTTGACTCCTTTGTGTGAACAGCAAACAATTTAAACATGTTGTTAGAAACAGCTTTATGATTCGGGCTGGCGGCTATTTTGTGCGCATGTTTATTGAGAAAAGCACTCTGTTATTTTGTGGATAACAGTGAGACTACAGTTGTTCCACATTTAGAATCATTTCGGCAGATGTCTCTAGTGCATCATCTTGTTTCTCCATAGCAGTAATACTATGAACGTGGGACAGAGATAATTTTGCCGGACATTCTGTTTGAATTCGGTAGTCAATTTGGAACGTCAGCTTAAATACTGCTTTGTTTACTATTAGCAGGCTGATGCTTTTGACTTGGATACCCGTTTGCTCCATCGCTAGCTCAATCAACCGTTGGTCAACAATGAGGAGCACATACATCAATACGTTCGCACGTTCACTTAGTGCTGACATACTGATTTGCTGAAAAATATTGACTTAGCTAGTTGCAAAAGTGATGCAAGGTCAATGATAAGAACCCGAGATGCTGATTAGTCCTTGATGAAGCGTAATTCTGAACCAATGACCAGATGACCTTAATTTTCCTGAGAATACTGAGTTTGCTCTGATCGATTGATTTTCATCCCATCTCAAATTCATATGACGCAAACGCCTGAATCGTAAACGGAACAACTAACTGCAACTCTAACTCGCTGAATTATCTACACGAACAGATACTCGCAACCGTGACCAACAACTTGACAACTGATTACTTGCCCAAAGCCAAATCAAGAAGACATGAACACAGCACTAAGAAGATTCAATTCTATTATGTCCCAACTCTGCACACATAGTTACAACAACGACCTTGTCGTAATTGAAGTAATCAGCATATTAAAAAACCACTACAACCAAACACATTCATAGCAAGATCAGTGGGGACGAAATGAACGGCAGTACTTGGTACTGTAGCGACTTAAGTTAACTAGCTAGAAGATGATTTCACAACTTAAGTAAGCTTAAGTATTCATTTACTTACTTATTCTTTATATGGATTATATTTCCTAATATCTTATATTGAATGTTGAGGGACATTGTGTGTTTGAGTGATTAGAATTTCGCTCCAACTGTTTCCCGTGCTCGATATCAAATAAAGACCTATTACCAAAGATGATTGTTGCTTCTGTTAAAATAGAACGGAACGTACCTAGATATTAAACTGGTTAGCTCTGTATTGAACAGTATATTTAACTTTTTATTGTACGTTAAATAAGCCTTCTGTTTTTGCAGTAATTTAGTTTACGTATATATATTTATATTATATATAGTATTTCATTTTTGTCGTTAGGTACTACTGCTAGACTCATTGTTTTTCCGTTTTTATTTCATTATTATATTGTTCATAACATGTCAGACTCAATTCCAACAAAAGCTTAGAGGATATGTCAGCGGTAGACATAGACACCGTTATGACTACAAAAGTCCGACTTCCAGAATTCGATCGTAGTGATCCTGAGTTGTGGCTTGCTCAGCTAGAGCATTATTTCACGAGACACGATATAAAATCTGAAGGAGTTCGCTATCGAGACCTATGTTCAGTCCTACCTCCTTCTAAGGAAAACCGAAGGAATTTAAACTAACCTCTGAGGCTGTTGAAGCTATTAACCAATTAAAAGATAAACTTGCTCAAACAACTACATTAACTTATCCGAATTCTCATTACCCCTTTGCTTTGATGGTAGATGCTTCAGACAAAGCCGTAGGCGGTACTCTTAACCAACTAGTTAAAAACGCCTGGAAATCGATCGCATTCTTCTCAAAGAAACTCGCTCCAGCAGAGACGAGATATTCTACTTTAAGTCGAGAACTCCTCGCAATCTACCTAACAATCAAGCATTTCCGACACATGCTCGAAGACAGGGAATTCACAGTTTTTACGGATCATAAACCGTTAACCAATGCATTGAAAGCGAAAACCGATAAGTACTCACCTCGAGAAGTCCGACACCTCGACTACATATCACAGTTCACTAGTGATGTACGTCACGTAAAAGGTCAAGACAACCAGGCGGCAGATGCATTATTTCGATTAGAAATGAATGTAATACAACAGTCAACAATAAATTTCGAGACTTTGAGAGACAGCCAGGAGAATGACCCAGAAGTACAAAACCTACTGTCAACTAAAAGCTCTAGTCTCAAACTAAACCAGCTTCCATGTTTCAGGACTAATAAAATAAAAGCACCACTTAGCCGTTCTTTCAAAGGTCCATTTAGGGTTATTTCAAGAAAACCGAAATATTTTGTAATTCAGAAACAAGGAAACATCGACTCAGTAAGTATTGATAGGCTAAAACCGGCTTATCTAGATAATGAACCTCCCTACGTGTTGTTAGATCGCTTGCCCGTCCAAACAAACACGGAAATAAAAAGTGAAAACGTTAAGGCTGTAAAAGTGGCTAAAAGCGTTAGATGGGCACAACCGATTATCCAGACAGGGATGCCCACGTTTTTAGTTCAGTCTAAAATGTAATCACGTAATATCTGAAATCTCAAGTTTGTAGATATATATTTAAAAAATTAGATAAAATAAACAGTAATTTTCGTTTTGCCCTATATCGACGTTGACGAAGTAGTATTAATAATAATTACTAGTAGTCCTAAGTATTACTCTACACACTTCCACGCGGATTTTGTTTTTTGATATATGAACGATATAGTCAATTTTTTTGTATATATAAAATAAATTGTACTTAAGCAATATATTCTTAAACAATCCGTTGAGTACTGTAAGCCGCAAACCTATCAACGGAGGTAAGGCACTAAAAAACAGAATCTTTAATTCAGGTGAGTGTGATGAGCAAGTTTCGCCTGCAGAACTAAACATTTTTCTAGTTTCCTCACTATTAGTAGACAATACCATAAATAACACAAATGAACCTCGACAATAACGAATTCCGAAAACAACCCAGGCGAGTTTCACTGTTTCTACAAGTTGATTTACTAAACACACCACTATTTAGCATGTATGCATTTTTACTTAGACTAATACTAAAACCATTTTTCACTGGAGATATGCATTTTTAATAACCAGATACGACAACATACTACTACGAAAAAGTGTGTTGTTTTCAGGAAACATATCATATTCCATATTGATTCGACTGTTTTTAGTTCTAATTGTTTTTGTTACAAGGTATAAATAGCACTAACCTAACTACAGTAAGTTATTAAACGTCTACATTATTTTTAGCATTTGTCAACTGTAATAACATAAGTCATGTCTAAAATTTTAGATTTTGGTGGTATATTTTCTTTATTTTTTAATAATTTATAAAAACTTACACACTTGTAAGATTAGAAACTACTCATTTATTAGTTGACTTTAGAAGGTATAGCTTCACTATGACTTTCATGCCTACCACTCATCGAGTGAGTAATCTGTAAAGCGCAGATTATTTCCTTAAACTAATAAGCTTAAGCACTCTTATATTCTTGGTAATTCATTTTTTTCTAAGTATTTATCATAATTTTTCATCCTAACGGTTACTATCAGTACCCACCGTTACGAACCCAGTCATAAAGGCGGTTGTCACATGTTCAAGGTCGCCTATTCGGTCTGGCTCCTGGCAAGTTCAAGCATATATATATATATATTTCAAATAAATTGATATACATTTTTTCAATGCATTTGCATGCACAGATATCTACACCGTGTTTATTTTGTTCCAATCTCTGGTCACAAATAGGAGCTTAAGTCCAAGTATCTAATTATCATTTGTGGGAGAATGTAAACCCTACATATTCGATAACCAGTACTAAAAGTAAATGTAGTCCACGTTGCATCGTCGAATACTAAAAGACTGTTTAAAGTTGATCTAATGTCAAGTGCTGAATATACTAGTAATTATCTATTGGGCTACAGTGGCAGAACTACGATAATTTTATTAGTTAAGCTGATCGAACTGACGTTCATACGGAAGTCAATTCTAGGAGGAAGCTAATGTAGCGACTTAAGTTAACTAGCTAGAAGATGATTTCACAACTTATGTATACACGTAGATAAGAAAGCTTAAATATTCATTTACTTACTTATTCTTTATATGGATTATATTTCCTAATATCTTATATTGAATGTTGAGGGACATTGTGTGTTTGAATGATTAGAATTTCGCTCCAACTGTTTCCCGTGCTCGATATCAAATAAAGACCTATTACCAAAGATGATTGTTGCTTCTGTTAAAATAGAACGGAAAGTACCTAGATATTAAAGTACCACCTACTTTACAATTAATAAGTAAATTACGAAAATAGAAACTTCCAGATCTCTCGCTTCTTAGCACAAAGTGTAGTTTCCAACTGTATCAATGTCAAATAAAAGTTGTTTAATCTACATTTTTCACAGCTATTACTTGAAAATCAGGAGTAATGCTATTGATTCAAATACAAAACCAATAGATAGCTAATTATACTTTCGCTTCGGTGTTCGGCTAAATTCTTTTACTAAGTTATTTTCTACTAGAAGGAAGAAAACATTCACCAATTACTAGCGACGCATAAATGCAAAATAATTGAGTTTTTGACTAAATATCATAATATGATGAGGCATTTTGACAAATATTTATTGACAAAAACCCTTAAAATCATCGCACGTTTCTCTAAAGATGCATCTCAACCTTTCATTCGCTCTATCTACAGACGAATGAACATGTCAAATCGAAGTGTGCTTCCAACAGTTTTTAAAACAAACATTAACTGAACATTTGAGTTCACAACATTATTTTGAATCCTATTCTTGAACCCTTTACAAATCCCTCTGAGAAATTCAGTAGACACTCACTGATAAAAGTTTAGGTAATAGGTGAAAACGACAGGTTTACGGATTTAGTATATGTCAGCTCAAACCGTAAATGTTAGCTTACTTGTAACTCCGCATAGCACTTCAAAAATACATAATTCAAGCGGTTGCTAGCTTATTACTTCGATTCATTAGACCAGTGATACATATCCTCAAGAAGCGTTTTTTTGTGGATACTACTTACAAGGTCGTTTATAAGTAGTAGGTAGCGAAACGTTGCGTAAAAGTGAAAACGGTAAACAGTATACTAGGTAAGTTGCGAAATGACAAGGAGAGAAGCCCGATTAAAATACGTAGGAGAAATAAAGACAACCAAGGGAAGCAGGCCTACAACCAACATTGATCGAGGAACGCAAATGATGTGTAAAAAAGAGATAATCGAAAGTGGTGTATATATTATTTATTACGTTCCTTATTTTCACTAAGTTAGAAATTTTCCTTGACTAAGTCGACTTCCCACACTTTAGTATAAAAGAAAGCAACTGGTCTAATTTTATAGCACCTTATGAAATAAGTTATTTTGAATAGAACCTTCTACATAATCAAAGGGAGGTCTACACAATCTAACAAGGCTCAACTATTTTACTAGCGTAGACGTATCGAAACTAGTTCTGTCGAGCCCAGCTACACAGTTGTCTTCTAAACAGTTCAAAAGAGCAGGGCTTCCTTTGACTATCTTACCAAAACTTATAGGCTTTTTTTCACTAACGGGCATTGTTTGAGGAGGTTTGCTAATGTTAAAATTCGAGTCCCTACCAACGAAGTCATTCACATACAGAGAATCTTGACGATCATTTGCGTTTGTCTGACACTTCAGAAGATCATGAAAACAATGAATTCTGATAGAAATAACAGACGGTTTTTCCAATTTGCACCGATTTCAAATAAATGCTATGACAAGAATACGAACACTGAAAACTCAAAACTATAATAAAGAAAGGCTCCCCACCAAGATTTCACATCTTGTTATCAAAAGGTGAAAATAGTTCGCTCGCGAATGGCTTTAAGTCTGAAAACACTGAATCACCTATGCCTGAAACTCATACACATTTAGTAAAAGTGAAATTGTTACCCCACGCCATCATAATATAGTGCCACTACAGTTTACACTGTTTACAACAGAGATATCATTTACGCCATGGCTAGACTCCGTTTAACTTCTCTTTGTCTTTTTAAACATGAATAACCTACGTTAGCCTGAAAGCCTGAATTTACGCGTTAACTAAACAATATAACTCATATATTACTTACTTGTAATCTGTAGGTGTAAACTGGATTGAAAGTTGCTCATAAAGCACATCTACCAGTTATATATATTATTCACATTGATCCAGCTGACTCAACAACGAACTCCATCATACCGTGAAATAAGCATCTCATGTTCAACGCTTATTCTATCAATAGCGGCACTATATTGTCTCTAAATGCTGAGAGCGATTATTTAGTATAGAGTTAGTACAGTGACCACAAATCAAAATCAAGTAATACTGAGTAGAATGGTCATCAGACATTAGGTCAACAATTTCTGTTCATCAAGGTTAATAATGTCACAAAACTTAAACTGGATATGGTCAATGTCTCAAGACAAACGATCCACAACTTTGTAACAATGAATCAGTAATTTACACTAAGCAAGCTGGTACGTCTTGCGACCTATGTAGCTTTCTAACCAGTGGGGAAATTATCAAAAAACACTAGAATGTTTATGCACAACACTTAGAGATTTGTAGGTAATGAGCGGCTATTGAAATTTTTGTTTTGTGCTGTGGTTCACCGAACCCTGGTTCTCTGTTGTAGAAATCAAATAAATTATCTGGCATTACAAGTACCTTTACAGTCAAGTTTATACCCAGATTATAGGATGAGAACGCCTTCAAAAGAACTTGAGTTCAATTAAGCTTTAACCACTCAACTTCAAGTACACAAAACTGCAACCACTATCATGTACATATTCCGTCTAAGTCCTAATAATGAGAAACCACTATCAACAACAACTCAAACTGTAAACGGAAACAACTCATGTAAATGAAGTGCTCAGAAAAAAAGATGCTTTCTACGAATTTATTAGGTACATCAATAATGAGGAACGAACTAATCAAGTGAGGGACTATTGTACTAATTGTTTCAACTGAAGCAGGATCAAAATATTGAAGACTGGTCATCTCTTGATTGTACTTTTGGGAGGAATGAAGCACAGGATGGTTGTGCTTGTTCAATCATTAGCCATCCTATTTCAAACGATGAAAATGTAAGTAATCGAACAACGAAATTGCATAGGTTTGTGTGTACGTTTAGATTCAACAGAGAATAGGACTTCACAACTGGTAAACTCTTGACAAGTTCAGCGAGGTTTGCTTTGGTCTAGGTAGGTAGGTGTGAATTCGGTCAAAACTGACCGAGCCACTGGCGCAAGTACACCATTCGTTTGGCTTACTATGGAGCTTCAGTTCCAGTAAGTTCAGAGTTTTTACTTCTCAAATAAGTCCATTACAACACTATGTTCGCTATATATGAAACTAAACGAAAGTGGCAGACGAATGAGACTGAGGAAGTAATTTTACAGATTTTTGGAGCAATAGTATCAAATCAATCAACATTGATGTTGGTTGTAGAGAGTATGTCGAATGATTTTGTTAGATACCAACTAATTATATATGTCCAATATGTTCCGTTTATTTTCTTGTTAGTCTTCCACATTATTAATAATACATGCTTAAAGTTCACGATTGTGGCTTTTCATAAAATGAACTTGCTTTAATATATTTATTTATAATCATCCACACCTTTAGTCGGTGTACTTAGTGTACTAAACACATTGGACAACGTATGACTCAATTTAACCACGTAACTACCTAACTATCTTAAATGTATTCCTGAATTAATAAAATAACTCTTCTATAGTGCGCGTTAAGGAAACGGAAAATCTAGGCCACTAAGGTAGAGGTACATCAACCTATACTGTCATCTAGTGGTATGGCTTCGTAGTTAGTCAACGTGAGCTAAGCAGCTATAGCATGATAATCAAATAAATAATGGTCATGCTATTGGTCTATATTAGTCAGACATTCACTATTCTTTGTATAAAGAAAACAATTAACCTAAAACCTAAGGCATTTTCTGAATAACATTATTTATTTCGTTTTTGACTTCTAAATGAGGAGGTAACAACGTAATAACCTGCAAAACAAAATTGAAATCTTGATAGAGTGTGTACACGAATGAGTACAACGTAGAAACAAGAGGGTTGGAAAAGAAAACCTGCATGATTAACTAGTTAAAGCCATTAAATCCCCATGCACAATCGACTACTTTAATTTGTTTGAACTTTGATTAACTTTAGGATTGGGTTAAGCTAAACGATTTGTATAATGTGTGAAATCTAACTGTTTTATTAATTGATAATTTGTTTTGACATGCCTAATGTGTAGATTCATTGTTGTAAATAAAGGTTTAAATTTTAATACGGCATTAAGATAAATTACGTTTACTTAAGAACCACCTATTTTTCTTTGTTTAGCCTATAACATAGGGAATGCTAACTTTATTATGTTATGTGGCACAACTGACACGATAAGTAAAAATGCAAACATCACAAGCGCATTGGCTTGATTTAAAAGGTTTACTAATTGCGACTCCTCGTTTAGGCATTATACGCACAGAAATGTTGTGTATACATAGAAACAAACCTACTGCATCAATTTATGTTACTCTCCAAAAATTACCAGCTGTCGTGTTTGTGTAGCGTTAACATTGTTAGAAAAAAACTATAAGGCACTTTAACGTATAACCCTATTTATTTTTATCCACTAAGCTTCCATTGTAAATTGAAATTTGTTTGCACCGTTCTGTGTACTTGACCTCGAGGCACTTGTTTAAAATTATTAACACTAGCAACGGTATAAGCATTTAACTGTTAGTTAATTTGTTGCATGGGTTTATATGAATTCCGTGTGATCTAACTATTATTATACAACAGTCCTTTATTAATTTGTTGTGTTCAATCTTGTTGTGAGAAGTGGTTATTATCTAATACATTAATTTTAAATTTTGTATTAATCTATTTATTATGTAACTTTCAAATTGCTAACTACTATGTTTTTAACGTAATTTCAATTAAGACATTTTCTAAAAATGTATATCTTGTAGATGTATTGTTAGTAACATTATAGAGGAGGGATATTTAGTTCTCTTTCTAACGGAAATTATTAAATATTATTTGATTGCTGTGTACGGATGTTAGGTAGGGTAACTTTTGTTTGAACATCATTTTAATTTGCATTCTTTTAAACCCTATAAGTGTTTTGTTTTATAACGAGCTTGAAGACGTACCCAACTCTTGTATGACTATGTGGTTCGTAATACATTCTTCTTTAATACCAATTATGTTAAAAACCACAAAACTACGCCAAATCATACTTAAAATAGTAAAATCTAGAGTCAATTAACATTTGCATTTTGGTTTCAGTCTGGTTTTGACAGAAGTTCAGATTGTCTTTGTTAGCCCTATCAATGTTCGTCTCTCACTGTCGACTCAATTTCTTTTTAAATATATTGAAATATCAAGCCATAACTACGTGTTGAGAAAGCGAGTCCCACTAGTCGACTATTCTGTTGAGGAATTTGTAATTGGCCGGCAAATAATTGATCGCAGTCTATAGACCTTAGTGGGGTGTTGTAATTTTTCTGTCCTGGGAAGCAAAAAAGGAATCACTTGTTAAAGCAAAGTTCATTATCAAATATTTTGAAGAATAATATTAGATACTGCATATTTTATCTGTATGACACTGATACGTAGTTTAGTTCCACCAATCTGTCGTCGTACAGAAGACTTGAAGCTGTAAGTATTAATTTATTTGCGGTTCTGTAAGCTTTTCTCAACCAAACAGTATTTTATAGACAAGGGCTAGGTGTTCGCTTACATTATTTAAGTTTTGATTATGCGAACAATATGCAAAGTCAAAAGTATTTTAGCACCAGTGTATCTAAGGTTTCATCATATTGACATGAGGTCAAAGCTTTTAGTAGCAATATCACAGCAATATTCAGGGTTTTTATATCACCGTTGTTATTGACTACTAGGTCAATATATATCCAGATAACGAAAGACCTACGCTTTTCATTTTCTTTTGTACCATGGTGTTTAATAAACATAGCGATGCACTTAGAGGTATTCGCCGGCATTTGTCAAATACTAAACTATTCTCTTAATATCTGCCGACACTTTCTAGGTTCTGAACAGTTCTCTTCGTTGTGTCTGGCTCTTCATATCGTAATATCATCACTGTATAACAATATGATGATGATAACAAACTAATAAGGCCATTTTCATACATAGGGAGCAGCACTGCACTGATATTTTTTTCATTTCTACTCAGCACATATTTTGAGAACCTACTTACTTTGAACTGAATACATGTAGTTTACATCTTTGAGATAACAGTAGTTAGGTATGTTGCTATTGATGAGCGAAATACTTTCCAGGAAGTATTTTTAGATTTTTTGATGTTTGTCTGAATATAAGATGAGATACACAAGAATGTCTTCAATCATGTTTGTCAGTTCTACGGAAAGATTTTAGTAAAGTACTCCCTGGAGCAGCAATATTAATACCGGTAGTGGAAAGACGGTGACTGGTTATTCATTTAAAAAGTTTAATTATGTGAATTAAACAGAGAGCTGTGAAATTAAGGTTTAATCAACGATTAGTTAATATAATGTATTAGTCAAATATTAAACATTATAATTCGACTGAATGCCTAATGGTCATGGTTTATCTATTTGTGATATCATTTGATACTTTTTGTTAGTGTTGTGTTAAATCATAAAATTACTGTATTATGTTTGACGGC
Source organism: Schistosoma japonicum (assembly GCA_025215515.1). Taxonomy (NCBI): domain Eukaryota; kingdom Metazoa; phylum Platyhelminthes; class Trematoda; order Strigeidida; family Schistosomatidae; genus Schistosoma; species Schistosoma japonicum. The sequence continues at coordinate 32,924,940 of CM046061.1, forward strand.
CAGTCTTGCAATATAGGATATTTCGGCTCCTTGATTATAGTCTAAAGATCAATTCATTTTCCTTAGTCCTCACTAACTGTTTTCTTTGAAATGGGAGTTTTATATAAACATTGGATAATGCTATTTATGACATAAGTTCGGGAACATATTTGATAACAAACGGTTTTTGTACTTTCCGGACAAAAGCAACTATTTAATTTTACTACTTCAAAACTAAGTAGGTAACAAGAAACCTTTTAACTTAGTTGCTATGTAGGTTAATATTTGCATATTGACCATCATAAAGAACTGTCAAAATGTTGTATAAGATAACTTTCATGTGCAATTAAACAAGTAAACAATTACTAGGTAAAGTTGTTTCGGTGCATATTATATCTACTTTGAAAAACAGATCATACTTAGAAACTATACAGCAATTAGAGAGAACACATGTAAAAGATATGCAAATTTATGAAAATAAATAAATGCGTAATGTTCAGTGAAAAGTGTATCAGTCTTTTGAGATAAAAGAGCATTTATGTTGATCATTCTTAATGATTAAAATTAAAAATCACCATTACTTTTGTTTGAATAAACGGTTCAATTACGTATTTTACTTTTCTTTCTTAATTACAAAATGTAATTTGAAAATAACGTTTAAGAATATGTCAATTCTTTAATTTCCCTTAGACACTAACTGGCATTGCATAAACGTTAATAATTCAGCTTACTCTGTCATGTTACACCATGACCAATGAATAAAAAGAAAAAGCTATAATATAATTATTAAAGACGAAACGGAAATCTTTTTAGATTAACCAGAGTCATTAAATTTCCACAAGCTTGAATCACTGGTACAGATTTCATTCTCATTGCTTTTGGTCATGATATTAAGGCCAATAATACAAAAATGGCCTTTACCGAGACCGCGTTTTACAGTTGGGCCGTTTAATCGACAATTTTTTCTTCATACTTTAGGTTATAAACATCATTGACTTTGCATTCAGGTGATATCTCGGGTGGCCGAGTTACATTGTGTGCACTAATTGATTATCTACCGGAATCTGTGACGCTATCTGGATAAATAAGAGTTTACTAGGTAGGTAGACTAATATACCTAATAAATGCAGACTAAATAAAGTTTTGAAATATTTTGTGTAATATTTATAATGATAATTGGTTAGATAAGAAGTTTACAATCTTGTAGATTGGTGGTATCTCCTAAACTGATCATTCCTAGACTTTACAATTTACTTCAACATGCGCTAGAGTTGTACTATTTAGTAACATGCTTACATAGTGCTTATTAATTTATAATTTGTTTAATACGCTTTATTAAATGAGGTTTACTTGAGTAATTAACAATACAAAGGTGCCAAGTAGATGATTGATTTGACTTGACAGACAAGTTCAAACAATAAGCTTTTTAGGCCCAATTTACCAAAAAGACAAGTACATCATATTATTTCATACGTTCCCCTGCTATCCATGACATAACAATTATTAATACTATCTAAATACCTTTATAGTCCAATATTGCTATATTTTAAACACTATATAACTTAAAACAAGAAACATGTATTTATTTAACGTCTGCTAATTTTTCATTAGTTTTAGAAGTTATTAGATGAGTGATTTGGAATCATTTGATGGGGATAGTTTGAGTGAGAATGGAAGCAATTACAAACGTGGATACAAAGATGAGAATTTGAATATAGATATTGATTGTTCAACAAATAACAGTATTGTTATCAATAAGGACGACATCAATATTGATAATTTGATTCGCTATAGCCACGATGAAAGTAAAATATCTGACTTTGAAATCATAAAATGTAAATCTTCAAATTTAAACGCAAGTAACTCTCACTCTTTGTGTCGTGAAGAATGTACGACAACTCAATCAGTTCCCCCACTGGATTTACTTTCTGATGGAAGCAGTATCATTGAAGCTACTGAATCATGTAAAAGGGCGTTCAATATTGACTTGAGAGCTGAAAGTATGACATCTGTAAGTGAAAAGGGATGCCATTCTAGTCTCTTATACAATAGTTTATTATTTATAATCTTCATCGGTTATAATATGGCAACAAGAAGTTTCTAGACTATTACTTGTAGCTTTGTATTTTATGCACTTAACATACCGCCGTCTTTGGTAATTTTTAAAATTTAAGGTATTCGAAATTTTGATTAACAAGATGTCCCTTGTATAAAGAGTTACCTACCTAGGAAATACTTTTTCGAATTCCGAAGCTAACAAAGATATCTTTTAACTTCATCGTTTAGATACAGTACTTCTGCAACATTTTGGTTTTATACTACTTATACAGCAAATGTTTTCTTATAAAAGTAGTATAGAAATAAAATCCATAGCATATCTAGCAGTTTTTTTTTTGATAATTTCATTCACGAAAAACAAACAAATATTTAAATTTTATAATAAATCTCCATTTAATGGTTGTTTAGTTAGTTCTTTTTTATCAAACATGGTTAAGTATACTTTTAATCAACGTATGGGTTTTTTAATGATTTTTAATTTGTTGTAATTATTTTGCAGTATATTTAAATACAGAACAATTAAGAAAAGCTTATTATGAAAAAACATTGTTTTATCTTAGATAGAAGTACTTCATAATTAGTTTAATAAAAGCATACATGTTGATAAAACTGATAAGTGTATTGTCAATGCCTTTATGTAAGATTATGAAACGTATTGTATTAAACGTACTTTTACTATCAAACAAAAAAAAGTATTTTGAAAAAGATTTAATTTTTTTTCTTTTGATTTTCGACAACTTAAATTTAAAAGTTAGATTAGTGATTTCTTTAAATATGATTTACATTAGTATACTTTATATAAAGCAGTAAAAATTCCTAAAATATAATGTTAAAATTCAGTCTAAACAAATTTAAATGTTAGAGTTATCCGTAACGTTTTCAATATTTGTCCTCAGTAATTTTAATTATTCTTTTAAATTTATTTATGTAATGGCTAAGTGCTGTATATCAGAAGTTAAATTTTAATAATGATTTCATTCATGTTTTAGAAATTATACACATAGTTATCTACTGTAAACAAATTCACTGTAGTACAGTTTCATATGTTAAATGAACAACAAAAATATGGTGAAGATTACTTATTGAAATGATACTTTTTTCTAGAAATTACACTCATGAAATAAACGAAAAGTTATAGAGAGTTTTAGGTGCAACGTACTTATCAAACGTTCAAGATATCGTAAATAATCTCACCAAAATGTGAAACATGATGATGAATTTGAAATTTAGTGCATAGAATTACAATCAAATGTAATTTCGATTAGTTAAGCATATTGTTTAGCCTAAAAATTGGGTGTATACTACTTATTATTAAATTAAAAGAATGAGTTGTGTATTGAATGCATAATAATGACACGAGAGATTTAGTCTAAAACAATTACTTACTTAATTTTCCTTATTAAATGCTAAACTATAAGCTTTATCCTAATTAACTAAAACTTTACATGATGAACAAAACAAAGTGTTTTTTTTAGTTTATTTTTTCCTTATATTCACTTTCATTGTTGTAAGTAGGTTACAATGTATGTACAATGTAATATAAACTAAATTTTCTTCATTCATTAGTATCTCTCATCATTTGCATGCAATATGAAAACTATTACTTAAAGATATACAGTTTGCAATTTAGTAAGAAAACAACAAATAAAATTAGATATAAAAAGAAACAGAAACAATTATGAAAGGTAAATTATATTGTTGGGGATTTTCTAGAATTTTAACAGTGATCAATTTGTATGCACAATACACATTTACGTTTCAAATCCAGTGTGTCAGTGGGAAAAGTCTAATCATATGATAGGATGTTAATCTTACCAAGACAGACCATATAGATGGAAGTTTGCATAAAAAATAACAAAACTTTCAGGGAAAACTAACGTCCAACAAGGTTGTTACTTAACCTCATTAACCAGGTTCACATTAGTGTATTTGACTTCAAGCAATATTTTAAGTTTGAGGACTAGTGATACTATCTTGTTGCTCAATCACAAATATGTGGAACATACCTCAGACAAACTAGTTCGTTCTCGAAAATCTGACGTGTTGACAACCAAATCACCACTATATAAGGTGATAAGAATAAACTGAGAAATTATTTTGAAATACTCGTTTCCTTTTCTACAAAATGCTAATAAGACTATTTATAACAATAATGGTGACTTCATGAAAAAATAACGTGCGTTAAGTAACATACCATTATCAAATAATTTAAATTGTCGTAATTATTTGAAACTGCTTCTAATTTTGATGATTTCTCATATTTTTAGAATTCATCGGAACATGCTCCTGAACAAACAAAAAAGGAAATTATTTCAACTCGCTGGAATCAATGTAGCGAAAAGTTACAAAAGTGTCAGTTAGAAAAATACAAGCATAACAAATCCATTAAAAGCCTTACATGTGGGTTAAATGATGCCTATCAGTATGGTGAACCAATTGTACTAGGTGAAGGTAAATTTCTATCTCTTTCTTCAGGTGTATATGTATCATTTCCAACATTAACTGATGAACAAAGCATGTCACTTAACGCGTTTGTCAACAAATTACTCTACAGTTGAGATCTGATTTAAACTAAGCTAATGTTTTTCTAATGAAAGTTACCTACTCCTTCATTTAATTTATCTTTAAGTAACCCAACAAGATCATCAGATACTAATAACACACATCTCCTTGGTTTTCAATGATATTAATATGTTAACACTTTGCCTGGAGACGAATATTCAGAAGTTGCATGCTTGTATCTTGCTAGATGCAAACATGAATATCGGTTTCCAGTTGTAGTTTGTTTTATCTGTAGGCATTATGTAATAAACTTTTGTGCAATAAATAATTATGTTTGAGACTACAGATATGATTAGGTGTAAATCAAAGTATGTAGAAAGTGCTATCGGAACTGGTAATTTTTCCAGTAAACAAATAAGAGTCGTTATTTAACATATATCCCTTCTATTCCCTGATTTCTACATGCTAAAAGTGGTTTAGCATCTTCAGAATCCATAGATTATTAACGGAGAAGGTAATCAAAATGAAGTTTTGTAAATATTACGTAACAACTTTATATTAAACGTCAAAAATTATATTCTGCAGTTAAATAGAACTTGTTTTACATGATTGAGTATAGTGATCATAATCAACTGTTGTTACTGAATCTGAGCACTTTCCGATGAATGGTAATGGATAAAAGTCCCTTTAACATGAAACGGTATACAACATATTGCAAAAGACATTTACTGGTATTAAATTACTGTCTAAATGTGACAATGACACTTAATGGTTTCGAAATATTTGATAAAAATGAAACACTAAAATCTATTTGTTTTTCTCATTATCTAAGTTTGTGATTTATCACTAACTACTAATTAAATTGCTCCTTAACGTATGGTTCGAAAGTGAGATCCGGCTTTATAAAACTGGTGTCTGTGATACGTTATTAAGAGAGCGTAAGAACTATTTTGTGTTTACTTCTTCGCTAATTCGTACCTCAGCATCCATGTTACTAAATTCATTGTGATGTTATGTTGCGATTCCTAACCATTTCCTCACCTAGCTTTCCTCCAACCCACTCATACACATCCACCATTAAACCATGAAAAGGGTGGTACCTAAGCATTCACTATTCATGTCCCAATCACGTTGAAACTTTGTTAGTTATTAATCCTTCAAGTGTTGTTAGTCATCATAATAAACGGACTTATTCAACTTCTTCACTTCTAGTATTTAGAATAATCATCACTCCAGCTTAATTGTGAAATAATAATTTTTATTTAAATAGGAAAACTATTTCAAACACTTTTTGGTTGAACCCAATGGCTTTGCATTTCATCAGAATTCCCGACGAAAAAAATTGTATTATTACAGTACATTTATATACTTGACAGTAAAAAAATTATCGATGGAACTCTTGATTTCTGAATGAATTGAATAACAACTACAGTGTTGGTTTTAACTTATAACTCATCACTGTAACTCTTGGATATTTATTTGCATTCGGAAGGTACTTACAGTTATACTTACTGTAAGTTATATCATAGTATGTCTAGAAAAACTTGACTATTAGTTTGTATATTCTCTTATGAAATGTATTCATTAGTTTTCGTTCCATAAAAATTTATCTAGATGTTATTGGTCATGAACTAGTGCCGAAAAATAATTTAAAAGCAAAATTAAATTTTATTGCTTCTAACAAATTGAACATTCATCGGGGAGGTGTTAAAAGTTTTTCTGTAACTTACGGTCAACTGCATAAAGTGAAATCTCAATATCATTTTGGGTAAGATATCTTTATCATGTTAGTGTCAAACGATAATACAACAGATTATTATATATTTACACTTTAAGTAATTGAGAATGTCAGAGTATAAACCTATTCATCATGAAGAACTGAGATGCTTACACATCACTTGATTTCTTAATATTAACCGTTGTCAATGCTTTAAGTGTTTAGGTTAAAGTCAATTTCTGTTAATTGGAATGCACGTAGTTCGATTGAAATTGATTGGTACAAAGAATTTAACAACAAGACTACGGCTAGTACTCTGATCAGCGACTGTAAACACCTCTGTTCTTAAGATGGTTGTAAGTAGTTTGAATAGCTTGCAACCAAGGTCTTTGAATATGATACTGGCTGATACAGAGTCAAATGTCATGAAGGGCATAAGTCTTTCAAGTTATCGACTATATTGTATTGATGGGGTGTTAGCTAGTATGGAATTTAAGTACACAACTCTTTGATAGCATCTTTCAACTGTCTGAAGTGTGTTTATTTCGGACAGTTAATATACTAAATATTACTAATGAACATTTGATTTTTCAATTTATTTGTTCTGATCTAAGTTATTCACGAGATAAATTATATTAATCCTATAAATCGTAGGCTTTTAGCCATTGAAGAATTTGGTGAGTAGTATAATGATTTCAAATTACTATCAAACTTACTTTCGTATTTGTTACATGTATCCAATTGATGTGTATTTAAGTCACTTTTCAAATAAATGTGTAGAATCTCTGTAATCAGATAATTTTAAGACGAATATTTTTAAACTATAAATCTTTCTTTTTTAATTTGTAAAAAAGGTGTGTAGAAAAATTCAAGAAACCTGAAGTTCCTTATACCTCTTTCAATAAATAGTATTTCATTTATTTAGTGTATATTGTAAGTCAAAAAATGCAACTTGATCAATTATGACTAAAATATCCACATCTACAGTCGACATTTGTAGATTATGCACATGAAAGTTCGAGTCATTGATACTGATGAGATATTGATATTTTCAAACAACTGCATTTTGTAAAAGAATAATAATGAAGATTAAAGGTTATAGTAATGATTAGAATGTGCATGATACCTGATTTAGTATAACTGTTATCGTATAAAATCATGACATTCCTTTAATGTCTATCGTATTTGAATTCTAAATCATCTACCATAGTGTAAATTGTCAGTTGGCGTTATTATGTATCATATAGATAATTTTTTATAGTTCGCTTTTAAGATGTTTAATGGGTTGCGACTCTATTTTCCTATAACGTCTTCATTTATAGCGTTAAATAAGTCAATTTAACATTTGTGTGCATTTATACTGTAACGATGTTCAATAATACGTCAAATAATGTTTAAATCGCCTACTAGTGAAACTGTTGTATATGTGATTTAATTAAAATATAGTTTCGAACAACTTTGTTATAAGAAAGTTAATCATGTAGCATTTCTTAAACAAAAAAATGTTTTTTTAGTAATATGCTCTAATGTATTATTAATAACTGATTGTTAGCATAGTTAATTCGCAACTTTTCATTTCGATGAATACATTTTAACAGATCAGCAAAATGTTTAACAAATAGTCAATATCTATTCAGTCCAAACTTGATAATAACCAAACGTCATAGAGAATGTTTTCAATCTGATCCTGTATTATGCTCTACTAAACTATTAATAGATAACAATGAAAATTACGCACATGAGACACAATGCAATATGAATTACATGTCAAAATTAACACCATCACTAGTGTCACCTTCATCTCATACACAAATGACACCTAAGATAAATGAACCACTTCTTGTAAGTAATATTTTAAAGGCAATAAATTATAATTTTTGTTTAAACGATATCAATTTTGATAATTTATCTATTATTACGCTACACATATATATACTTGTATATATCGAGCATTGAGTCAATAATCTATTTGTTCGATTTCCGGTCATTAATTTGTATATTCGAATGCCACCACAGGTACTTCAGTGTTGGCAACTTGGTAGTATCGTTAGCCCCAATAATAAAAGTATGAATCGTTGACGATTTTATGAACTAGTACTTACCCATATTCAGTGCTCCTGCTCCAAATATTTTGTTCATGTTCAAATGTATAGATTTAGAAGTAGTAAATCAAAGTACATAGAACATAAGTTAATCACTATTTGTCACTACAATGATAAAACAGAACAGGCAAAATTTAATTCACTTCAAACAGTGAAGTGTGTACTTCGATGTTTGTTTCAAGTATCTGACAAGTAATCTAATTGGTTAATGTTACTGCGTTTCATTCTCTGTCTGCTATTTTTTCTTGTATAGCATAAATTTACAACCAATGCAACAACAAGTCTAAAATGGTAAAAATAAATTAATATATCAAATAATAACAGAAACTTAAACACTATAAATTGTAAATGGTGTGTTTATTAATTTATTTGTAGCTAGTTAGAAAAGTGTTGATTTATGAATGATAAAGCTTGAGTGTAAGATATGCGAAACTATAATCTACACGATTACTAAGTAAGTATTGGGTAAACATTGAGATAACTAAGCGACGATTTTCTTAAGCAAGTAAATATGGTGAAGTGATTAATCAGGCCAAATCACTATTCACAAAGATAAATTTAGAAATATCTTTGACTGAAAGACATCCATCTACCTGTCAGCTTATGTAAATTATGCTTGTAAAAGGTCTACTCACTTTCGCAAATATTACTTTCATAAAAGGCCCAAACAGATGAGCATTATATAGCCCTTATTTTATATTTTTTTATAAAAATATATCTTTGATCAGGAAAGAAATGTACCACAGATTTTATAATGAAATTAGGCATTATTTGTACCATCCCAATAATATTGTAATCGACTGAAATTTTTCATTCTCTGACTGCATTTGCATATCCTGAGCGGATTACCTCGATACATCTATAACTTGCAAGTATGACTGCATAGTGGATGACAAATAGAGTCAAGAACCAGAGTCTCATTTTATTTGAAGTTCATCAAGTAGCAAGTGCAATTCACGATTCGCATTTTGTCTTATTTGGGACTTGTCAGCTGAATATGCCTGTATCATAGTGTTGATGTTCTCGCCGGATCTAGAATTCAGTCCGTTCGTATCCAAATGCGTTCATCACTAAACAACTGAATTACAGACAACCTCGCATGAAATAGTGTCTTTTGATGTAATAGGAGTACATTTGAGTTTCGATGTGAATATCAACATTAGATGGCTAGTTCACTCAGCTGACAAGTCCCAAAATGCGCGTCGTTAATTTCATTTACCATTCCTAACCCAACTTTAATCATCTTCATGTTACTTATTTACCTGGATCTTTGAGGTTTTTCTAATTCTATCCGATACTTCGCGGGTACATATTCCTTCCATTCATATTTAATTACATTTGCAATTTTATTTCACGAACTATTTATAATATTTGAGTTGTGGCTCGCAAGTGAGATTAAGAAGCGTTTCTTTCTGTCTGAGACTAGCCAGCCGAATTTGCTTGCATACTAGCGTTGATGTTCATACTACCTAGTACCTGTAAGGACCGAGTTTAAATAACCACTAACTTCTTTTAATCAGTGAGGGTATTAGTAAGGTTCATAATCTTTCTTTTTTGATATTCAGGCGTGTCATAAGAACATATTCCACAACCGCCATTTACAAACTGTGTATCTGCTCCGTTTGCATTGAAATTATAATGACTTCAATTATCTGTGATCATTTCCATATTTATTTCATTGTTCTGTTTTTCTAATGATATTTGTTAAGCCTATTTGGCCAACATATTTAAATTGTCTGCATACATTGCGGAACGGAATAGACAGTCCTATCAAAGAAAATGACACACCAAAACCTAGTGAGTCTTACGGAGACATTCAGCAAACTTACAATTCACGTGAAAAACTGACCTTCTACAATTTAAGTAATAATACTCAAATAAAATGTAGTAGAAAAGATAACAATCACAATTATTATCCAGTAAGTCTTTTTAGAAAGAGTTAACTCTGTACACAACTTCCTATGTTAGCTGTTTTTCTATTGTGACAATCTCACAAGCCCTAATAAGTAGCAAGAATTGGCAATATAGAGCTTCATTATTAATTGGCATAAATCTAACATATAGTAGAGAAAACCTTTTGTGATTTACTTTTGTTCCAAAACCCCTTTGTTTAATAAACTTATCATACTACTGCCAATCCCAAACCTGATTTATAAGCTCACCAGCAACATTGTTGACATTTCTATTGTAAAGTTATAGTGACTGACCACTTAATAATTACTATCATTTATTTGTATATCACGATATCCTATACTTTTCCAAGTTCATTAATAGTATAACATATATACTTCATTTTATCCTGTGTAGTGCATCAAAGAACTAAGAAACATCTTCAAATCAATAGACTATCAGATTTTCTTTCAATTTAAAATGCTGGTATAACAACAATTAATAATCATTTCACAAAGTACTAACTAAGATGGAATTATAGGTCTAGAATATTGACAATTTCTGTTGATATTGTAAATTAGTCAACTGATGCCTTTTCTTGAAATAAAATGGTTGTAATTGGGTGTTATATAGGTTGTTGAGTGTTAATTTAACATCCCTAGTCGGTTTGAATTAAACGACCATGGTCACCAGGACGCACTGGACAGCTGTTTCATCCCAATACAAAATTTTTCAGCAGTACGCACCGGCAACCCAATCAGGAATTGAACCCAGAATTCTCTGGGTCTGTGGCAAACGCTCTGCTATTAGACCACTGAATTGGCTCCCAAGGGTTGAACTTTACGATTCAGTCAATTTGTGATACGTTTGCGTGACCTCATCCATTGCCACTGGTGGGCAACTGCCTCACATTCGACAAGGGTTGAACTCCACTGGCTACGTTTTCTCACTAAAACTCCAAGAATTACTTCGAGGAGTAATGTTTAAACTTTCTTCGTAGAGTCAAAGGGTCTTGGGTTCGATCCCTGATTCGATCGTGGATGCACAAATGTTCATATAGAAAAAAACTTTTGCTGCGCCTTCCTTTGTAGACTTTTAAATAACGTTACTTTCGGCATATTTACTACATGACTCCTAGTAGTGTTTATAACATTAGCCGGATGTATCTGCATTTCACAGTTGGTGGCCACATTGACACTCAAAACTAGTTCTTTTTTTACTGTAAACATCAAAACATTTTTCACCGAGCTACTTATCCCAGATACCCACCAACTTTTTAAGTGAATATATTGGTAATATTTAGGTATGTGATTTCCCACTGATGACATTAACGAATGCAACTGACGTGGATACGTTGGCATACATGAATCCTGAGCAGATGGTATCGACATAACATTTGGCCACGAGTTTGTAGTATGTTTGATAATGGCATGAAGCAGCGGATTATACACTGTGGTATTTCTGATTAATGCAGGCGACATACTGATTATTGTTCAGCTTCATACTTTTTTCGAAAATGCTTAAGACAAAAGGCAAGTTGAAAGACATCTGATCTGTGGGATAAATAACATATTTGTTCTCCTTAACTCTTCACTATGTTTTACATGTAATAATGTGCATATTCTTTTATTTATTTCAGACATCGGCATCTGGTGTATTTCGAATGGGTATATTGCAGCAAGCTGAACTAGCTAAAGCTCATAAACAATTTTGTCACAAGCACTATTTATCAGCTCCTACGGAACCAGAAATAAAAACACGTTTGCATGCATTATGTTCACCCAACATAAAGGATAATAAATCGCCACAATCACGTTTCAGAAGTGGCAATTGTAATTCACTTACTTCAGTAAATTGTTACCAACGGAAACCCTTAATGCCACATTTGCCACTACAACAACGATATACATTTAAAGATTATCATTCATTACCGTCAGTCAATTCAAAATCACGTGGACTGGGCCCTGATATAGATAATGAACAATATCGTCAGAGGGTAAGTGTTAAGTAATGTATTCGTATAATTTACCAAACTGATATGTTTAGCAAGTATAAAACCATGTACTTGGGTTTGAGCTATATTCTATGTCTGAAGTATAGTGATACCACTTAGGCGTTAAAATTGATGTAGGTGGAGCGGGATAATAGTTTATAATCTGATGGTTGAAGTTTGAGCGCTTTAACCACTAAACCATCAGCCCAAATTGAATTTTAGTTGAAAAACTTTTCTATCACTAAACTGAAAATAAATGGTAGTTGTTTCAGAAGAATGGTGAATACAATAAGTATGTTATGGTTTACTATTCTCTCTATTTTAATTCATAAAATATGCGTTTATATAGAAAGTATTGAAACACACTAAGCGTTTTAAGGATTTATGAATAAAATCCCCAGAATTTTCCAAAGATTCATTCTAAGGAAACAAAAAAACAATCTGCTTTAAAAAGCATATGAAAGATGGAACTATTCAGAAATCTTGTTTCAGTATTACTTATTTTTATTAACACTTTCTGTCACAGGTTCGATAAAGGATATTTTGAACTCATGACTCTTTGTTCACACTTACAAATGTATTGAGACTTCCTAATATTCGGTGATTTTAGTGGAAACTTTAAATCCTTAGAGTCTTAAGGTATATATATTGAAAGGATTGAATCTAGTTCGGTTTATTATCTACGTAGTATTTATCATAGAGTGACAATTATTGAACCACCATTGAAAAACGCGAGTACTAGGCAGTCTTTTATATTCACTCATATTTGTTTTATAGTGTAGGTCTTCCTTTTTGTAATAATGACACTCCATTTATTCATCATGTTCTGGATAAAACTGTATGTTTGAGAGGTAGTAATATTACTCAATTGTTCAAATTGAAGTTGGCGGATTTAGGTTTGATTCTAAAACTTCCTGGCTAAAATTCCAACCCTTTTATGAGTCATTATTCCGTAAATATGTTAAATGTGTCGTTATTTACTTACCTCTGTTTTATAATGAACTAGTCGGCTACAAGGCTTATAGGGTTCAGGAATCTCATCACTGGAAATTTAGAAAAGTTTAGAAATAGTCAATTTTATGCACATATAAACCGAAACGTTGCAACTTTCGATATTTATTTTAATCTAACACATTTTTCTTTTTACTTCATATTTACATAAGTATATTCCGTTGGCATTTGTTTCAGTTATCAATAAGATGGACAGATTGAATAACGGGCACTACAGGAGTATATTATATGTTCTTAGTACCTTTTTAATTATAAATGAGATGCTTCCATTATCCACTACCTAATCGAAATCTTTTACTTCACTTGAATCTTAACTTATTGACTGACAAACTGTTATCACTTAAGATTTGATTACTTGAATGCGTTTTCATTTGTTATATGAACACACTGCAGATGAACAGGTGAATATAAGAGCACAACAAACACTGTCGACAACTGCTCATAACACTGGATTATTGACTCATACCATCGAATGAATATATATCGGAAAGGCATGTCTACTAATCAGGCTCTCTACCTAACAGAACAACACTTCTCTATTCAACGGTAAATGGGATTAAAAGTCAGTGGAGGCGCGCATGACTGATTAATTAAGGAATTTGTATCAATGACATTAAGGCTTAATTATTGTACACCCTGTCACAAACTAACAATACTCAATTTTTTTAAAATCTTTTTACATGAATTCACATTATTCCTATAAAACGTCCTCATAGGATGATTATCTAACAATTTTGTCGTCTATATGATGTTTCCGTTTGCTTCAACATCAAATTAAAATTTTCTTTCTCTTTATTAAGCTTGCTCGAAAACTCCGACAAAATGATTATGCGGAGCATATAAGAAAATGTCAAGGAAAATCCAATGCTAAAGTGTTATGCTCAGAAAACAATATAATTAACCTTACTGTTTCACATAATGCTAATTCAAGTTCCTCTTCTGATGACAAGAGTTGTAATAAAGAGAATGAAAAACGGTTTGAACCAGATAACAATAGATGTTGCAGTTCAAATAAAATCTTGTCTACAAAAGATAAATTGGATGAATTTAGTGGTGATAAGTCAAAAGAAAAGCACAATACGACAGGATCACCGAATCATATAGCTTCGTTAAGTCATAAAACTTTCAAAAATCCTATAAATCTTGATTACAAATTAAGCACAAGAAATTCACCAGAAATGTCAGAAGTTGAAATTCGTAAAGCGAAGGCAGCAGAAAAACGTTTAGCTGTAAGTATTTAACTTATAATAATGAACACTTTACTTTGAAATCTTTCGGAAGTTTAACATAACAAAGGATATAGGTATCCACCCATTGTCGAAAACCTACTGGAAAGTGGTAGCTTTGAATATTTTTTTCAATGATTATTTTAACATACTATCGAGTATAATTCAACTATGAATAAAACATTTTAGCCGTAATAATTAGTATAGTTTTTTTAATCTTAATAACTGTTACAGCGAAATGTAACTTAAGACACTGATAAAAGTAAACTTTAATGTTTTTCTGTTACTCACTTATCGAAACAATCAAAGATACTGTTCTGATTGAGACAAATTATTACTTAGTTTAATATAGTCAATTAAGTATCATTCAATTTGGATTGTAACTGGCAAGTGGAATCCAGGACGCGCGTTTCGTCTCATTAAGGACTCGTCGGCTGGATGTACCTGCATCTCAATGTTCAATAGTCAATTAAGGTTTATTACATTAACCAAAATGGATATTTCATCTGTGGATTGAATAAGGGGAAATGAAACTAGATAACATTCTGACAAATAATAAATAATTTCAAAATCTCTTTTCAGTGGTGGTTTAATATTATCACAAATCTATTTATATCTTCATAAATAACTGGAAGTGTTTATCACTGACAACATTCACCAGAAGACTTAATGATGTAATTTATTATGAAAACCCTCCGCATCATTTCTGAGATAAGAATTATTAACGGTCTCTGGAAAATACTACATTTTGAATTGTCAGGCACTTTCAGACTAATTAGTTGACCGTTTCATAGCTATTCAAAGCTTGTGTCCTGAAGGATTAATCTAAGTTTCGTTACATTTAAAAGCGATTTTCATTACAAATTCAATTATGTCTCGAAAGACTGCATAACGATTACTTTAAATAGAAAAATGTGAACCGACAAATTTCTACTCGAGTGTCATACTCGTCATTAGACCTGAAAGTTCTGAATTTAATCCGTTGCAGTGAAGTGATTTTAAGACAATTTTACAGAAATTTCCAATGAATTGATAGAAACAAATAAACCTTATTTTATACTTATTATCCATGTCATTTTTTATTTAATTGTAGATGTTAAATTATGCAAAACATGTTAAGCAAGTTTATTCAAGCCATCGTCGAACCAATCCAGATAAACAGACACAGGTAGTTTACTGATTTTAACTTTCTTCTGTAAATGAATCCAACAAATATTTGAAAATGATTGAGTTCTATGAAAATAGTTGGATTGTAATTTAGTAGTATAAATTGACTCATATTTTTACCTGTGATCACGCTTAGAACCTTCTGATGATTAGGCGAATACTTAATTCTTAGATCACTGAGTTAGCATTCAGTAGTTGATATTACTAACTTCGGCGAATTCGCAATAGATTATGTGACTTTGTCAACTATACTTGATTAGTAAGTGTTGAATGATGTGACTGAACCTTACCGGTCACATGATCTTTATTAGAGCTTCTCAATTAGTGGATCCTCAATCATTAGAATTTTCATAGTAAGACAAGCAACTGATCAGTGCTTTGTTGTTTTCACTGGTTATCTAACCCCAGGTCAATTTATGATACTAAATTTAGATATTTGTTACCTTTAAATCCACTTGTTAATCAATTTCATAACATACATTTTATACATATTTGAAGTTGCGTGTAATGCTGATTGAAATGAATGAAATTTTCTTTAATTTGTTTTAAATTACTGTTTTAGCGTAACATCACAATTATGCATTAAATGACCGAATCCAGTTAATTTAATTTTGCAGATAAGCTGTCAGATGGCCAATATATTTTTTTGACTGCGAGCTTAAATCAATTTTTTCGTGGAATAATTACATAAACAAACCATTTTCACATATCCCCCTTTTCCAACTGGGGTCCTGCTTGCAAATCTGTGCATTTTATTGCATTGAAAAAGAAATTAACAAGCATATGTACTATGAGATAGTGACTAGTTATAAGCATTAAAGTAAACCAACCTTTGTTCTTATTACATGTATACTTGCCAAATGTTTTCTTATCAGTACTAATCAAGTCAAATCTTCGAAATCACTATAAGCGGAGTTTCATTTAATTTGTACTTTTAGGCTTTACCATTATTCGTTCACTGTTTCATATTATTTCATTTAAAGTATAATTTTAAACCTCTTCTTTTATTTTCACTTTTTATACTTAGAAAAATGATCAGAATTCGAAAAATCTTAATGATAGTAAATTATGGTCAAAATCAGATGCGGAATTATTGGAAATGTTGCGTAGACACGAAGAAGATAGAAAACATTTCGAAGAAATTCAGAAAACTTTAAGAGTTAAAATATAACTTTATATGTAGATTTTTTAAATTTTGTTTATTCGTTTCTCTTTCAAATGATCTGTCTTTCATATTTTAGACATTACATAATTGATACAGACGATGATTTTTTTTCTATTACCTAGGTTACTTAAATATTTTTCTTGGTAACAACCACAGAGTTCTAATAATATCGCACCATTATCTTCATTGTTTCAAAGGAACTATTTCGATGTTAATAGTAGTTGATGAATGTTGAAACATTAAATATGAAATAACGTTATACTACATGTATGTACTGGTTTATTTACTTTGTTTAGGTGATTTTTGTAAATATTTTGTATAATTTAAACTTTTTTTATCATGAATTATGTTTGAAAGACTAGGGATAGTCGGGCAATTAATTTATCTCAACTTGAAACTACTTTATAATATATTCTTATTAATCCATCTAGATATTGAAAGTACCGTCTTGATTGGCGTTGCGTCATTTGGATGAATTTGAATCAAGTAACATGATATAAAGTGTAATTATTTATTTGTATTTTTACCAACCCAGTCTCATTAATATACAGTATATTATTCATACTAGTAAATTAGAAACCTATATTAAACCATACTTAGATGAAACTATTGCGAAATATGACTTTGTTTTAATTGACATTTTCTAAGACCGAACGATTAATTTAGTTTATTTTACAAATAATAATAAATTAATTCTTGAGTACATTTTACCCTTTGCTTCTAATGACGTTAATACAGTATCAAAGTTTCAACGATTTGCTATTTCAAGTCTAGTTGACATTTTATACGACATAATTATAACCCGATATCACCAGTGAGCATTCATTATTCGCGTAATATAGTTTCTTACACCAAACGTAGGTTAGAACCATAAATGTTGTCTATATGCCCAAAACAGGTCACAAATGAACATTACTGCTACATAGTGTATCTGTTCAGTTATATGGCTTATCAAGATGAATAGTCGTGAGTTTGATTATTTTATTTATAGATATACCGTTATTCATTGATACAGTGACTCGACAATCAAGCTCTAAACTCCTTTCGTTTTTGAATCCCATCTTTACTCTTCATTTAAGATAGTATTAGTATGATACGCTTACTGAACTTAAAAATTTGGCGAAAGCTGTCGTGCTCGGAGAATATATAGACCACATTCATTAATTGTTTAAAGTTATTTAGATCAAGTATTCTCATATAAGCTTAAAAAATTTATCATAGTCACTGATTCTTAAATACATTGTTTTCATTTACGAAGTAAAGTGGAATGAATGAAAATAATGAGAAATTGTAACAAGATCCTTTTACTTGAAGAATACTGAGTATAGTGCTGTTTATAGGTACTTGTTTGTAACTGAAACAAATAGTCACAGTAAAACAGCCAGAAAAGTAGTAAAAACACAAGCTTACTGATATCGTCCTAAATCAATTATATATGGAATTTATATTGACACTTAGCCGAAGAAATTAGGTGTTACATGATGCCGATTCAATTCTTGTGTATCTCATACTAATCTTTACTACAAGACTACGTTCTCACAAATGAACGGAACCCCCTACCAGATTTAATTGGCTTTCCTACGTCGTTCCATAAAAATATTTGCTTTCTCTGCGTGGACTGTAAAATTTCATTATTTCGGTATATTTATTATTTCATCATATCCTTTGATAAAATTGTTGATACAGTAAAGCAGATGACAAATACTGTAGCTACTTAGGTAACTTTACATCCAGGTGTTAACTGTGCAAACTATGTATTCTTACTCTCCATTTCCTGACTAACAAACTGTTATTAAAGTGAATCAACGTTCAAGAAAATTTGTTTAAATAAAGTAACGTGTTGTGAAAAATAAAAAATGCAAATGTCTTGTGGTGCATTTACTTAACCACGGTCATTGTAACAAGAGAAAACAATCACTTAATCGAACAAACCAGTTTTTTTTCTCCTACACCCAGTCATTACTTTTTGAAATGCATGGGATATTCTAGATGTACTGAGTATCTAATCAATACATGGGAACAAACTAAGTTATGGAGTTCCAGGTTATCGTTTTCAGTCTTCTGATAAAAATAAAATAATAAAGAAATGCTTGTTTAAGTGTTATTAGCTGTTAGTTGCATTAAATGCTGTTAACAACTGCTTTGAATTCATTTCTTAGTTCATATTGACTACCTAAATTAATGACTGTTACTTTCAAGATTATTAATATGAACTTCTTACAAATAGCGATAAAGCAGGAGATTGACGAAGAGCGTATATGGTACCGGAGTCCGAGATGTCATTCTTACTGAATACTATTATTCTGTTACCTTCATTGGTCCCATTATGCAACTTATGGACTAGGAAGATCTGTTCAACAATCCTATGAAGTTTATGAATTATGATTTTTAAGAAGTTCCATGGAATGTAGCTCTAGAGATCCACAGTCAAACCAAAATTGAGTGCCTACAGATTTGTTAAGCGTATATAAATACAAACTAAACTGGACAAGGAGCTGCTCTAGTTAATAAGCATCAAAGATGCGATTGCGTGCTTCCTTCTTTCCAAACTTATTTTGTACACATGATGTGGGACTAAACCAAAACATCATGGTTTCGAACTGCTTCTATTTGTAATTGGATAACTCTTACTTTAACATACAATTAAAAAACAACCAGCAATCATAGGATTAAATTTTACTCAGGAACCAGGCACTAGTTAATCATCATCTAAGTTCAGTTTGCCGTAATATGACATCTTTGTGACGTTGAGCGGATAGGTGCGTAACGGCAATTTCACATTTACAGCGTGGCAGACTGGTCGTTCTTCATTAAATCTATCAAATTACAACATTCATATTTACGGAGAAATATGGCTAACGATAGGTGATTCTATAGTTTTCATTAATCTACTTATTGAATAATAGTTGTTTAGCCTGTTCCTCACGTGAAATAACTGTTAATCTAAAAGCAGCCTTTGAAAATATAGTGCGCGGTTGACGATTTATCAGTTAGGAAGATTTAGAGCAAGTGATTGAAGAGTTACGATCTATAAGTAAATAAATTTAATACAATTGTAGATTACCTGCACTCACTATATTCATTCGCAAAGTCAAAGCGCCTCGTTTTCGTCTTCGAAATACATTTACATAGTTTTCAACTGCACCTTTGGTAACTTCTGGAGCTTTAAATAACTGCTGACTGATAAGGACATGCCACCAAAGTTTAGTTGCATCTGAACGCCGACTAACTTTGAATATGTTGGCCAAATGTCTATATATATCATTAAACTGCTTCTAGATCTCAGTTGCTAATACAGCGTAGATTATATAAACTTTGGTATTGAATCATTGAACTTCCTTTTCACATTTTCATTACTCGTTCGTAAGTCCGTCAGGAACCCTCTAAACCGTTCCAAGAATGAATCAGTATTTCGAGTTATAATCTGACCATCCACCAGCATTCTTACTACAACCTCACTCACTTTATTCTTATAAGTTTTGTGCTTAGCAAGCATATCGCAAGTTTAAACATCTTAACTGAAACAAAATCAGGCCGCCACAGCATCGTCTGCGAATGTAGATTAGAAATGTAAATTGGAGTTATACAACTATTGTATGCAAAATATGAACATACTACATCAGTGATTCATAATTTGTTCACTACAAAGTAAAACTAATATAAATCATCAAGGAAAATTAGTGATCTTTACACCCGACTCAGATTACTTAAATGGTCTTAGATGACGTAATTACTCCATAGTGCGTTCTTAACGATAACAAAATGTAGTCATTATTCTTTACAAACTTAAAATGACATACTTCAGAGCAAGAAAACCAAGTGCAAAACGCAATTCTAAAAAAAATAGACCCTATGATTGTGTGGCAGCTACGCGATTTAGTTCAATCAGCAATCATGTAGAATGGTTTGATATGCATTTTGAGTTAAAATATCAAAGATTAATAGTGTGAATTTTAACAAAAGCTGATTCCAAATAATTTCAATAATAACACGAAAACTGGTTACTGTGTCACGGAAACACCTGGGATGATGAGTAAGTGGTCTCTGGGACCCATGCAAGCGATTATTAAAAGTTGGCCATTTATTTCGATGGACAATTAATAGTAAATACTGATGAATTTCTTCAGTTTAAAGGTCGATAGACCAAGACATTTGGCTGGATACAAATCGTATTATTGTCAGTGATACTACAGTAACAGTCTTTCAATCAATTTCGAAAAGAATACAAAAGACACATGACTATTTGCTAAAGATATTTGGATAATATGATAAATCATTGGATGACATCATTTCTAACCCACTTTTATATAATTATAAATAAACTACATTACAAATCCATTTATGTTTTGTCAGCAAAATATATCTTTTTTTCTCATTCACTACTATCTTCTTGTTGACCATGAATTCATTTTCCAGAGGTATCTCATCATGAGCAGTTCATGTTTCTTCTTACAATATGCGTATATTTTAGACTAATGAATTATATTGGTCGAGTTAAATTTAAACGCTTTATTGCTATCTTTCAGATTAGGCAGTTAAAATTATATAAGCGGATCATTAAACTGTGATTTATATTTTCAGCAGTTAAAATGGACCTTATCAATGTCGAGTGTCTTTGTAAATAAAAGTAATATCGTGAATTTGACGATGAGCTTACTAGTCTCAATGGTTATATTTTAGTCAGTGACTAAATTTCTCCTACCACAATCATAAAGAAAACACCTGTGACTAACTTCTACTAACCAGTGGATTACCAAATAATACGCTAACTATGCATTTGTTGCATATAAAGTGTTCACTATACGTCTTGGAACACTCGATCAAAGTGTTTGTTTCTACACCAGTAGCCACTAACGTTTTGTTCACTTCATTAATGGACAGATCTTTGCGTCTGATAACTGGATTAAACAGATTGGTTTACGTCTATCATAATAAATGTTAGCAATGAGAAATACAACGAATAGCCAACAAGTGCTTTGGCTAAAGATAATCCACCGAACATTATATTCTGTGCATAGCAGGCTAGTTTTTAATACATAGAGATGAGCTCTAAGGCGGTTTGTCAAGTCACTAGCCAACACACCACAAACCATCTGCGTTTCCAATTCGCATTCCCATATCTAGTACAAGCCTTCTTAACATTGCTGCGAAATAATGCAGTGAATGAACAAGCCTTCTCTCCAAATCAACCCCACCATTACCAAACACATTCAGCTTTACTTCATCATAGCGAAGCAATATTCAACCATAATGAAGTCATAAACCAGCGCAAAAACATAACATATTCCTGAAGCTCTCTACAGTAACGCGCATATATCAAAATCTTATAAAACAAAGACTTTTTAAACAAATTATTCTCTAACGTATTACTTTAAGATGAAAATTCAGATTGTTGTTAACACCATAACGCCTACCGAAATGTGTAGAAACTTTATTGTTGGTAGTTAGAGGAACTATTCTGCGATACGTGTAAGAAGAGAACGTATGCGGAAGAAATAGCCGCTTCTCATGCATTACTGGCATGAAATCAAAGGTTAGTTGCCTTAACATTGGCATATAGGTTAAAGAGTAACCGCATCCGATTGCTGACATGAAGCTGCGTATGAATTATAAGCATTCGACAAAAAAAATATTTCCACACATGACGTAAGTATCGTTACCTTAACGAAGGTTTTCGCGAACCCGTGCTCCACGGTGGTCGTCATCACAGCTGTTATCAACGTTAATTTAGCAGAACTCCACAGCACGCTTATTGATAAAAACAGTAAGCATTTCGAACTTCACTGCAGTCTTCTAGAATCGCAGTTCATTATCTACACGGTAAAAAATTGTCCGATTTATAAGATACTCTACAGGTGTCTTGCACTGGCAAAACTAAGAGGAGAAACCAGGTATAACAAACATTCCGACACATTACATCACACCTACAGATCATCTTTAGGAAGCATGCCAATTTATATCCAAAAAGAATATTGAAAACATAAAAAACATGTTGATCGTCTGCGTCTTTAAGAAGTAATAAGCGTACATTCTGAACTAGGAAATACAGCCAAACATTTTTTTAAATTTTACGAATGACGGTTTCTGTAGTCTCGATTATGTTTATGCATATGCTAATGAACATTAAATAGTTTGCTTGAAAAACATGAAAATAATAATCAAAAGAGTTTAAAAGCATGTGTCACTGTTTACATATAGTTCCGTAGTGGCTAATAATCCCCTAAATAAATCGTTACATGGGCTCTTGACATTGATGTTGACCATAATTGTTTTAGCGGACACAACTTTCTAAAGATGTTCAGTTACGCATCACCACCAGATCACGACTTGACGTGGAAAGCAATTCACTAGTTAGCCAGCCTAGACGTTGTTATTCCTTTGACGCTCTACTCATGCTCAAAATATAACCTTCCACATCCCCCACTATCTTCTGATTTATTCTTATTCGTACTTGAGGGTTTTAGTAGATAGAAATTGATCTAGTTATACAACAAATATTACTTCATCATATACCTGGTGCATATCAGTTCCTCCAAAGTGAAAAGAATTCACTGAACTTTCCTAGATACATTATTAAAGTTTATGGTATCCGTCCTCAAAAAACATTTTAGCAACTATTCTGGAATACCATAAAACTTTAAAACGACTGTAAAGATCTTAATGATATTTCATACTCAGTTGGCACCGCCATCGGTGTAGCAATATGACAATAAACTAGTAATGTTTAACACCATGTAGGCTTTTTGAGATCGCCTATAGAAAGTGAATGAGAGTATTTTACTTTCAGGGTGGGGAAGGGGGGGAATTGTTAGCATTTATTGTACTATGTGGCACTTTTAACACATACGTAAAGGTCGTGTATTAAAGTAACTTACTTTTCGTGATTAATTGATTGATAAATACTCATACATAGATTCCTGTTAACTACATTTTCTAACTTGACGTCGTATGTCTGGCAACATGTTTATAGGCACTATGAAAAGGATAAATCCGTCGAGTCGTATTTAAGGTATTGACCCTGATAAACGAGTTCGATGTAGAAGTTATGGCTGTGAAGGCTAACGCTAGATGAAGTACAATAGATTTGGTCTACAGCAAAATCGTTCAACTCCCAGGAGAATTCACAGAAATGTCTACTAAGTTGATCAGCTGCTATACAATTTCCAAAATTAGCACAATTGTGAATGCTGCGTGCTCATTAAGACGAGTTCATTTCAACAACTGCCGTTCGGCGCATCAATTTATTCTATCCTAGTAAATAGACCACATGTCTTTGTACATCGTGAATATTTTCACCGGACCTTCAGAGCAGCTTTTAACAAACCCATTAAGATTCAACACTGAAATTGTCGATGGAGACAAGGAGGAAAATAAGAACACCGATTACCTGAAATTTGCATGTTTAGATAGCAGTCACTTATTTATCAACTTTTTCACTTCTCCTACTAGCAGCATTTTACATCAATCAGAGGTCTCAGTCAAAAAAACGACATGCATTTATCTGTTTATTTGTGGAAGTACAGCATAGTTGTATTAAAATGTATGGTGAAACATATAATGCAGACCTTTATATAATAGACTATCTAATAATTAGTCGTTTCTTAAAACACTGTTCATTTGTTGGTTTCATAAATACCTTATTTCGCTGTGTTTTTTCATATAGTTGTGACAAATATGTGTTTGTCAAGGTTGTGTAGTAATTGAAATGAACTTTGTGTTTATGTGATGTAATGCGTTCTGTTCTTCATACTGCTAAATTTCTGCTATTGTTCAATTTAACACTTTTCATAAGAACGTTGATAGGTTTGTTTACAATTTATAATCCTAGTTACTCTTTATAGGGATAGCTCCAGATATCTATACTGATCCGAACGAACTGGCTTTTGAAGTTTATAATGCAAATGATACCCTGGAAAAGTCTTTCTTCCTTATACAACCTGCCATGGAAGGTTCTATTATAGGTCAACTGGGACCATATAATTCTACTCACTTTTACAAGATGGCCAGTATGAACGTCTTCCTCAATACTCACATTGTGTTTGTATACAAAACTGAGAGCTCACCATTGTACGCACTTTGTTCGCTTGAAAATAACTATCTTGTTGCACAGCAAAACACTTTTATATTATGTACTTTTCGTGTATATATTCAGTCTTTTGATGCTCATGTCTTTAGTAATTCATCATGTACAATTCGAACTGTTAATGAAACTGAATGCGTTGCTAAGCTCGACTTGGACTTCATCAAAATGCAATTTCGTGCATATATGACTGAGTCCCTAACTTTATTTGTAAAATATAATGCAACAGCCTATCAAGCTAATCATACGGAACCTTATATAAATTATGTAGAACGATCGGATATAACACATTCCTTGATTCATCAGTCACAAATCCTTCCTCCTGTTACGGCGATTCAAAAGCAGGATTTTGAATGGAATAATATTGATTATGAAGTTTTAAATACGTCACTGCTTCAGATAGGCATACCCAGTCTTCGTCTAAACCAAGAATTCCCCCTGAGAGTCGCAATTAACCGCAGCTCTCGAATACAGGAATTCCGCCTGGGGTAAGTTACAATTTCTGACTATCGTACTAGTTTTCAGTGATGGATGTTTATATATATAATGAGCAATTATAAAATTACTAATTAGGCGTAACTTTTTATTGCACTGAATTTTTAAATCATAGGACATTTTACTAAATATTTAATTAGAGATAATTCACCAACTAATTCAGTGTACCTGTATTAAGAATAATAAGACATTCATATTATAGTTACGCTTTAAACTACTCTATGTCCCATAAGGTTGTGCCACTTAGGGTGCAATTACTACTGAGAACTATTTTTCACTCTAGTTGTTCTTTTGTTTTACACATTATCGTAAAGTATTTGACATAAACTCCAGTTAGTTGCTTAATTTCCTTTGTTGAGGCTTTTCTTACAAATGTATTTATCTACTAGACTAATGACTTATTTGCATTGTGTTTTCAAGTTGAACAATTTCTTTATTATCACCTTGGAGTGTCGTTGCATGCCGTTTAGCATTTTGCTACACTTGTGAATATAAACGTTGTATATTAATAACTTAATTGCCAATATGAATCAGTACATTCAGGTGGCGTGTTGTTTTTGATAACGGTAAAACTTTTTCAAAAATTATTTTATGTTAAATTTCATGACCATATGTAAAACCACTTTAAGATTACATATTATACTTAATTAAAAGCTCACGAATCAAGATCTATGAAACGGGCCAAAATGTTTACGCAGGTGAGAAATTTAGAATCAGCAGATGACACAAAGTGTTACATAGTAAGCATACACACGCTTATATTATTTATAACCGACTATAAAAAGGAGTTAACTTTCGAACTTGAAAGTTTCCATTTGTTTAGGGTAATATCCTACAATTACATCTGATTTTATCTTTAAAAATGTGCGAAATAGAATAACATGTGTACACAGCTTTTAATTCGTATTTAACTAGAGACATTGAAGGGTAGATTATTCGCTGTATAACGATATAAAGAGAATACAAAAAAGATAAAATACTAAAAGTCACTCCACTGGTTTGAAATTCCTTATTGAGAAAAACTTTTACTTATATTAAATACAAGCTATCTTACAGAGCACTTTTAGTTTGTGACGTAGACTAGTGAAAACTACAAGATTTTATTCAAATATTATTATGAAGCAGAAAATTAAAACCTGCTTTAACTATTAAAGGTATACCCATTTGTAAAAATATGGAACTTATGTGCATTCAAATATAATACTTACACAAAGTGCTATTTAAAATCATTTTATGCAGATTTTAACAGATATACTGACAACAAATTACAAAATACCTAACACTAGGTGATATAAACAATTTATTAAGTAAATAAATAACTCATTAAATCCGTAACTGTGCCTACTGATAGAAACTAATGTTCTGTTTACCAGCAGTCAGCTGAGTACTATTGCTTTGTTTCATAGTATTATTTTACTCAAAGACCATAATATTTTAAGATTATATTTATTCTTGAGGTAAAAATGTTTAGTTTTGAGTATGTTAGTTCACTTTAAACTGGTAATAGTCTGCCAATTTTCGGTGTTGTGTGTAATTCTCTTACCTGCTGCTCACTAGTAAGTTTGGCTGAACCAAATCGTTTTGTGTATATATAGCATATATATTTGGTGTAAAAAAGTGTGGAAATTTTTCATTCAATAACTACTATATAAATCAAACTATAAAAATTTATTTTAAAAATTGAATCCTCAACTGCACATTCCATCTTTTGAAATTCGTTTTATTCTTTTATGGCGCAGGATTCATTTAATAATACGATTCTAATGGGTTGTATTTTGTCTATCATATAAGTTTAACGTCATTATTGTGCATAAAATTAAATATTAAATGTCTTACAGACTTTTCTATAGAACGATGATCGATGTTTCTTATTTGACTTGTTTATATTAAGACAATGGACAAAATCCGTTTACTAATGAAAATCCTTAGCATTCGTTTATTTACAAGCTACTATATTTAAATAATACTTAGAAGCTGACTATGCTTGGTTTTTGTATGAATTTTTATTAAATTTACTAACCTCTTCGCTATATCTAGGTAATATATGATAAGTGAATCAAATCGTTATTATATGAGCACCCTTTTAAGGTAGATAGTTAAGCTCTTTAGAAGTGAACATGCCACCATTTGAACTTTATGCTAATACTTTGAAGGATTCATTTTTATAGTCTCTTATTTCATCACAGTTGTCCTCATCCTTGTTAGCTGTTGATAAATGTTAGTATGATAGACAGCTGTTAATTTTTAATTTCCAAGTCATAATTAGACGCGTTTTAATCATATCGGTATACTTTGTCTGCAAATGCAAACAGAATACATACACAGTGTACAAATATGCACTTGTTCATGGACCAACAAATTTATCACTAAATCATGCCTTATTTTTACAATAAACTGTGTAGTGTAGACACAGTGCAGGTGGGGATATTGTCTGCCCTAAAAATAGAGATGCCTCCTACACTACCTCAAATAAATGGCAAAATCTACCAATATAGTACTGTTATGTAAATATACCTTGAATGCTCTAATTTACATAAAGGCTGATCGCAGGTCAATTTGCGATCATGATTTAGTAATTTTACACCGTTTGAATATGAAATAATACTTAATGTTTTTATCCTAATTCAGTAGAATAATTTATGGAATCATTTTAAAACACTGTTCTTAAGTAGAATTAAAAATCCAACAACATCAACAAACCAAATATTTTGTGTCCAGTGGTTAAATGTTTGTGTTTATTATTTGAAAGTAAAGTTTTATACTATGGATTGTTCCTTTCTATATGTTTTTTCCAACTGAGTGAAATTGTCCTTCAAACAACGGTGTCAGTTGCAGAAAAGATCTGGATTTAATTGATTTTTTTTTAATTTGATATCCTGAATTGTTCTGAATTAAACAACCATTGATTACCATGAAGCACTAGGCGGCTGTTTTGTCTTAGTATGGAACTTTTCAGCAGTGTGCATTTATAACTACATCACGGATTAAACCTAGGACTCTCTCGGTCCGTGGCAAACGATCTGCCATTAGACCATTGAATCGGCTCCCAACGGTTGCTGTAACTAATTTAGTCAATTTGTGATACGTGACCTCAGCCATTGTCATCAGTGGATAACTGTATCACATTCAACACGGTTGAACTCCACTAGTCACATCTTTTTACTAGAACTCCAATAATTACATCGAGGCGTTAGTCATTAGTAAGTTAATGCTGATTTCTATTAGGTTATATGGAGAGTGTTAAATATTAATGTGATATCACGAATTGGTCTGGATTAGACAACCATTGATCATCAGGAAGCACTGGACGGTTGTTTCGTCATCATCATTTAATTAAATTATTAATTAAACTACATGAGTGTGCATACCAAAAGTCTAAATAGTGTGATACAGAGAAACCTAAGTAAGTTGTAATTCTTCATCCTCTGAATTTTATTAGGAAATAGGAATAGATAAACATTTTCATCTTGAAGCTAACAGCTTTTACACGATAGCAAATATGTTTTTATATACTTTAGAAATTTTATTCATTTTGATATCATCATTGATATTTCCTAAGGTGGTTATAAAATATACAAGCTTATTCACTATATAATGTATGTCGTTAATAAGTTTTCATTATTTTTAATCATTACTTTTTTGATGAACTATACATTTAAATGAATAAATTTCTTAATCTTAACAGCTATTAAGTGAATAAATTCACACTTACAAATAGCTCTCTGTCTTCTGCTGAATGCCATACTAATTCACAATACTCACTGATGTGTTTTGTTTTTCACAAGTAAACAATAAGTTTTTTTTAAAAAAATACGTAAAACGATTCAAAATTAAATCTTAAAAAAAACAGTACGTTGTTTTAACTCTTTCTAATGAAAAAATTTTTTAGTTCTTTAAAAAAGTGATAATCGTTGCATAGAAGCATGCATGTACAGTTTAAATTGTTTTCGAAAGTACAATAAACATTCTATAAAATTTTATGTTATAATCGTTTATTCTTAAGAAATAAACACTTTAATTATGAATATATTTATTACTTTTGTTAATTTAGCATTTATGAGCTTATTTCCTAAAAGATTTCAAATGTTATTATTAATACGCAAATGTATTAGTTTATAAACATCATGTAGTAAAGTTGTTTTTGACTTCCCTTCAAGATTTTACATCAGCTTACCTCTGTTTTTTCCAGCTATCACATAAATCCCCACCTACATTTTTTTATCCTATACAGATTGCTAATCTAATTTAGAAAGGAAATGAACAGCGAATTTAGAGGTGTTATTTAAATTCACCATTTATGAGAACTTATATAATCCTTACTACATTATACTAAAATATGTTTAGATTAGCTGGTTACTAAATTTCACCTTGTAAGGAGTGGATCGCAGCTTAACAAAATCTAAAAGGGCTATAAAACTTCATGTTATTCTGCCAAACTGTTGTTCATGCATTTTTCATATTTAATTATTCTTAGCTAACTAGATTGTCATTTTCTAGACAACATGATGTATAAGTGGCTAGAGTTATTTATAGTATACCTTGACATTTCTTTTAGTTATTTATCTAACTTCTAGGATTTCTTTATATTAAGAACAGAACCATACTACCATGCAGAAATCACTTGAGACCAAATACATCTCCGTAAGAATGGAACCTTTATAATATCAACAATCTACACAAATATATAATTTAACATTTCGTTACTCTCTACTAATTTCTTCACATTTTTTATTGGCTTTATTCATTGTCAATGATCAATTGGCATTAACTGGATGTCAAGTTTACCTTGAATTTTATTGGTTGTCGATTTTTAATGATTTTATTCATTTAGGAAACATTTTGTAATAATTTCTTAATTAACTGAAGATATAACAATATAAATTATACTTTTTTTTACATTAAGATGATTTCCTTTACTAACTTTTTAAAGCTATTTGATAGAATAATCGAACTAAGACATTGACTACCCTTTGTTTGATGGATAATTATGACACGATTATAGGTCTTAATGTGAATTATATTATTTAAATTACTTCTGACTGATGAGAACGTTTTTAACTAGCTGACTAAAATTACTTCAATATACCTTGGTTAACTGCTGGTTTCTTAGTCTCGCTTCAATGACTAAAGTTGATCACTTGTTATTCACTATATGTTATACGTAAAATGTTTTGTTCGATATCCTTAGGATAGAATTATTGTTTATACTGAATCTTGTCTAACATGTACAACCACTTTAATTGTTGAATGCAGACGTTTCAAATATCCCCTATAGCTGTTAAAAGATATTTGTATTTTGCAGTGTTTCATTCATTAATTGCTACATGTATCAATAACATCGATGAACATTTAATTAGTCAATAAATTTCTAATTACTTTATGGATATGAATAAATTAATCTATTAAAAGTATGGTTGGATCATTTTGGGTAGGCACGTCATGATGTTCCCATCATCTTACCAGCTAAATACTTTATCATCCGTAGTTTTTAATAAAAAATATGATAGTTTCTTTTGACAAATTAAGAAATGAAAAGTCAGATACTTATCTGAATACGGTATGTTTCCTTGGATCTCAAAACCGATTAATACCACTTCATTAAAAGCTTCTATAATCTAGAAGTTAAATGCATCACATAATCAACGTACTGTAGCTCTAAAAAAGTAACAATGACTGCGCTGTAGCATTGATCATGAAATTGATTATGAAACACTAATATGAAGTGGTGATATAACATTTACCATTCTAAAACATATGTGACTTAATTCTTATGTAACCATCTTAGTGTATCAATTTTTTTCAGATAATGTGTTAATAACAACTCTGTTTATACAGCCTATAATTGTGACAGTGTGTATTCCACTTATAATGGCGTACTCAGGGCTAATATTACCACTTATTCCACATTGTGCTCACATTTTATGCTTTGCATTATAAACATCACAGTCATATATAGTTGGTCAAAATAACTTATGGATCGAGTCTTTTCCAATAATCCACCACTATATTTTAATGTTTCTGTTCCATTTATATCAGGCAAATCATGTCTGTAGTTTAATTTGTATCTAGTATTCCTTCCTAGTATATGTATTATTAATACGCCCATTTTTATAATTAACAAGAGCATCACGTTTATAAATTAAAAGAATTACATTCGAGATACAAGAAATAGAAGTTAAATTGACTTCATACATGATCACTTATTTTGTTTCATCTTGAAGCTGTTCGTACATTTGTAAACTGATAGAATATGCACCACTATTCAAGTGTATGCTAATATTATTTAAATCATCATGTCATTTTACTTATATTTACTTATGATGAGAGTTATTGTCATTACTGTTGGCACTTTTGAAAACGGTATGATAAAGTTTTCGTTTGAATGCACTTCAATTTCTTAACATAATGTATTCATGTGCCTGTTTGGTTTCTTTATACAGAATGAAAATATAACACACCTGTTATTAGTACAATACAAGCTTCGTAACTGCGTTAAATTATCATGAATTAGTTACAAATAAAAATTGCTAATGAATCAAATTGAATTCCAACTGTTTAGCATTTTTTCATCTTGAAATAAGTTTTTCTTAGTTATGTAGGTGCTTATTGATGAGACGTTTTCGAATGCAAAAAATTATTATCTATCGACTTTTTGTTGCACTCTCGAACAGCTGGTTATTAGGTCGTAATTTGTAGAGTACCAAAACCTGGATCACCACACTTAGACTCACTAATGTCTGAGTTCAGAATGTAACTTGGTGTCATGATACCAACTAAAATTGAATAATTTCCGACCAGTAAAATCATTTATAATCAAATATGATGAAGGAAACAATAAGGCATCTAATAATACGGTACCTTTGAAATACTCTATTCATCTGTTTAGGTTTTGTTTAAATTAAGTATTCATTAAGCTTCCTCAAATACTGTTGTATGCACTAATAGAAAAGATTTTAAGAAAATTATAAACTAAGCAAAAGATTGAAATAAAAACAACTTTTAGTAAAATATTAATAAAACAGCTTTTAAATAGCTCATCATTATATTTCTAGATACTAAAACAAAAATCGAGTGAAAAATATGTATTTGAATCTAGTAATCATTCAGTGTAACCGAGTTATGTGTGCTCATATTCCACAAAGTGTATCAATCCCCTTAGTATTATAAGTAAACCTTGTGAACGATTACTAAATACTATAGTTTTAACTAACACCTAACATCGATAAATATGTCTTTACTTTTAATTATGATTATTGTATAACATGGATAGTCGAATTTGAAAGAAAATTGGTATTTAACTGTTCAGTAAAGTAGCATAAAGATCCATGCATATGTGGGCACACAAACATATATCTTGAACAGAATATAAATATGTTGATAACAATTCCATATTAAACATTCAAATTATTACATAATCGTAAAGGGTCCTAAATGTGTATGAGTAAAATACTTTAATAAAAGATATTTTGCAATAGTTATTTATATTATCATTGTATTTGTGCTACTTGATTCGTTTTAGATTATTAAACATTAAGAAAGTAATAAGAGTGTAAAACATTAGTAGATTTTCAAAACTTCTTTATTTGAACTCTGAATCTTTTTAATAACTGTTGGCAAATGTTAGTAGAAAGTAGTCTTCATTATTAGTTGCTCGAAGCATGCGAAAAGTTGAAATATTCTGATTGGTGGATTTTCAATTAGTTAGTGCTAATTGATAAACTGAGAATATGATTTGAACACCTGTAAATTGTAAATACTCCTTTCCAATTAGTAATGTATTTTCAGTACCCGAGCTTATTAAGATTGAAATTAGTTTTTGCTCTGTGAGATGATTTCAATGCAGTACATTGTCTATGGAGTATTACTCGATGAAGAACATAATAATGGATTGGTTTAATTAAGTAGTTCAATAATAAGTGTCTCTAGCTAAATTCACGAATCAAAAGTTTTCCCCTCTCCTAGAGAGCCAGTAAAGTTTATTTCCGCATTCTACATAGTTCAAAGGAATAATTTACGAATATGTAATTAGATTATTAAAGTACTTGATTCCAACTGAATGAAATGCACATCTGCCTAATGTCATTTGTTTGTTATCTTTTGTAAAAATTCATATATTCACATATCCTAATGATTCAGATATTTGTTTACTTCTCTTTTTTCCATAACTGGAAACAGTTGACAGTTGATGATTCATATTTGTGTTTGCGCTTCATGATTATTCATCTATCAAAATTGTCACGCATATCGGATTAAATCAAAACTTCACTGAACATTGAAATTAAAATAAATCGCTTTCTTCAAGTGTTACATTACTTTAGATTAGAGTTAAACAAAAAGACATTCTAGTGGAGTTTGTTAATCGTATTTGTGGTTATTCATAAAATAAGCTGTTGAAAAATGCTATTAGACCGCACCATCAGTAAAGTGTGGTAAAGAATTCTGGTACCAAAATAGAAATAATGTAATTCTGAAGTTGTGTGAAAACTAGTTGATTGAAGGTAAATTATCTAAAAGGTAAGAGGGGTAATGATAATAGGAAGCTAGGATACAGTAATGGCAGTTAACTAATAATTGTAAAATATTGGACGAGAGTAATAGCATCTGATTAATAAGCACGAGAACTTAAAAGGGTTGTTGTATGTATGATAAACAGCAAGATTGAATATAAATGATCGGCGGCATTTTAAGTGCGGAAAATCTTAATCAATACAAATAGAAGTATCAAAATAATAATAATAATATGGAGGATATTCAAAAAAAATCAA
Organism: Schistosoma japonicum; assembly: GCA_025215515.1. NCBI lineage: Eukaryota > Metazoa > Platyhelminthes > Trematoda > Strigeidida > Schistosomatidae > Schistosoma > Schistosoma japonicum. Next base: position 32,959,090 of record CM046061.1, read on the forward strand.
AATTTGAATAAGAAAAAAATAATTCAACATGATGCCACTGTCTGATTCTGGGCATTATCACTCCATGTCTTCAATTTCGCATGGTAGTTACGTCTGAATTAAATACTCTAAACTGATATAGACAGTGGCTAAAATTAGCAATAACTAACCAAGTCAATAAGGATTTGCTACCTTGTTAGTCCATTCCTTATCTTCATACAGTATTCCTATGTCTAATATTATACTGAGTACATACAAGTGTTATGATACTGCAGTAGCTAGTTGTGGATTGTTTTGAAACAATCACTTTCGATACTTATTCACCTCTAGCTAGGCTCATACTGTCATTGGTAAAATTGGTGGTGCAGTAAAGTTGTCATTGTGAAGACATCCCTCTACTTTGTTTGTTTAGTACTGTTGGATTTTATCAGTTGTCTTGACTGTTATTCTAACATATTCTATCAAAAATCGTATTCCAAGGAACTGACTTATAAAGAAATATCAATACTACACTTTTCCGAAAACAATGCATTTTTTGTTAGGAGGAACTTGTATCTTCCCGTTGATTTGTTATGAACTAAAGCCGGTCAGCCTCTGTTGTTGTGTGTGCAATTCGGGAGGGTTGCCAGGATATAGTGATTATTCACAAGTTTTATTTAAGTTGGATACGAGGTTATCCTAATACCTATGCACCTGTTGTACAAATATGACTGTCTGGACTCAGTAGCCTAGTGGTGAACGCGGCTAACAAACTAAATTTGAATCCCATTGTGAACATCACCATTGGGATACAGGTACATACAACCAACAAGTCCTAAATAAGACGAAATACGCTTTCTGGATTCCACTTACCACTTACAATCCAACTTCAATTGCATTTTTCAATTTAAAATTTGATACTGACATGTAACTTTGAAGTTTTCTATGTTATCTTTAGTAAATTAAATATTCATTATCTTTCAGTTAAAGAGATGAAGTTTTTAATGTTGTTATGTATCAAATATAAGTAGATTTCACTTAGGTAAAATTATTTAAATGTTTATCTTTTTCTTATTTCATTTTTTTTTCCACAATAAATTTTGATAATAAATAGTTTATTTTAATAAATTGTCAATCAAACTAAGTTCATATAAGCTACCAATGAATACTAAACATTAAACAACTTCTTTGTTACAATAACAATATGTCGATATGTAAAACTAAAAAAGAAGCATCATTTTCCTAGTTTACTTTCATGTTTTCTTTTTCTTCTTTTAAAATAAAAAAAGGGAATTTCTTTTTTTTCTATGCTTTAAAAGATTTACAATTCATGATGTTAATGTTTTATTGTATAAATAAGTCTATACTACTAAAATCTTGTCTGAGTTTTGAACAAAAAAAAAAAGAAACAATATTATCTATTACATCTAACATTTACATTTGAATATTGTACATTGAAATTGTAGTAAACATTAACAATTCAAATTGGTTCTTTTCTAAATTATTCTGTTGGTTCTTTATTTTTTAACTGTACAATGCATCTTTATAATTGTAAAGTGTAGTTAGTTAAAACAACGACAAGAAAACAACTAGACGAGAAAATTGAATGTTTGATTGAGTCTAATTTATATTTATTTATGTAATTCTCTCTATTAAAATGATGTTTACATTAAATTCATTAATGATAATTATTATCTCTATTTGAAATAAAACCTGACGAATAAATAAAATGAGTCATTAGAATGATAGTAGACAGACTATATGAATGAAAAATGAAAAATAGAAAGACTTAAGATTAAAACTAATTATTAAGAACTAGTATTAATTATCTTATTCTGTCTCCATCAAAATGAAAACAAATTATCTTACTTATTGTGTGATTTTGCATTTTTCATCACTTAGATAAAATATTTTAAGTTTGCCTAATTTACTGTTAAGTGTTTATATGTCTGTAAGCCACACCCATTCTAGGTGAGTTACTGATACTATTCTCATGTTATAAAAGAAATAATTATCTTGATGATAATTGTTTTTTTAACTAATGATTAATTTGAGTGGCAGGAATTCATTCAGTTTTCCGGAATACATTGACTACTGCAGTTCAGCAATATTAAGGAGGGTGGGGGGGGGAGGAGGATGATCAAAAGTTCTCAGTGAAATTGTTGAATAGCTGTTCAGTTACATAGCACATTAGCTGGTGAGGAATATATGTCGCTGAATTTCGTCTGTATTGTCTAAAAGTTTACATTTATAAACTTAAATATTTTGGGTTCACTCAACTTCATACGTAGACATGATAGGGGTTCCATAATTTTAATCACTTCTATTCTAAATTCAGATTAATCATGTCCCTAAAATTCTAGTTGACTTTACACTGTTTATTATGCTAGCTGCAGGTTAAGTGCACTCGGTAGATGACGCTTTACGTTGCCCAATTTTATAAACAAACAAGAAGTGATATGACTTGATGGTGGCAAGAAAGTGAAGTAACCTTATTAAAAGTTAGTATCCGCCAAATGTTGGTCAAAAATGACAGCTGAATACTTTGGTTCTTGTGTACTGTATTTATATTGATCAACAGTTAGATTCTGATTCACTTAAACTGAGCAGTGTTTAATACCGACTGATCATTAACTGAACTTATATGCATAATTTACATCATATGGATAAGTTGTATCGACCGAAACATAAAATTAATTTACCGTATCACAGAGTTCCTACTTCCTAGCATTTTCACTATTTCGATCAAGTACATGTGAACATTTCTTATTGACGATCAACTTGATTAGCAATGTTTTTCACAATAATCAAAAATATGAATGGCTCCCATTGTCTTCCATCGTTGATTAATCTAGCTCAACAGATTCGGATATATATATATATATGACTACAGATAGCAGGCTATATTTATGGTCACTTGATATATTGACAAATTCAGTTTGCGAAGCAGATTACTAACATTCTCTATTTAAATAAATTACCCATAACACAAGCAATCCAAAATTTATATGTTCTTATCCTATGAAACCCTATACAGGCCAATGAGTTGTTGTTAACATCAATGTAAATTCAGTAAGTGTTTGTCACTAATAAAAATTAAAACTGAAGCTACCAAAAATACTCATGTAATTTGAGTCAGTAAGAAAAAAGCATTTCCCTTTCCCGGTTATTTTTGTTATAATACAATCTATTTAATGATGCTAAGTTCCGTAATTCAAACTCATTTACAGTCTGATCAAACTGATGTCTACTTAATTTCGTTAGTTTTGTTTGTTTCGTGATATTAACCTTAAGTACAATATGTCTGCTAATGAAAAAAACAACAACAATTAAAAATCTATTTAAGTATAAACCACTTGATGTTAGAATGTGAATGTCTAATTTCCTTAATAACAAATAGGTCTATTAATAATTGAAAAATCATACAATTTATTTAGCATGTACGTCAATGATAAAAATAAAATCATTCATCATTAGTAGCGTAGACCATAAATTAATTCATGTATCACTACTCCATAAATGATAAAATTACATTTTCTATGTACATAATAGATCATCTGCTTAAGTGGACACATATACTTAAGAATGTGAAATGTAGTTATGTAATAATGATTTCTATAATGTCAACTTAGATGAAAATGACCTGGCAACAACTTGATAAAACAAGCTGTAATACAATTCGTTTTGTAAATACCATAAATAAAGGAAATCGTTTATCTTATTCTCTTTACTCAAAACGAATTGTCTTCACTATGATTATGCCTCAATAATACTTTTTACATCATTTTCAATGCCATAAAGTGTCGAAATTTGTTATTCACTTTCCACTACTTATTCATCTGATACATTTTTTTTTCATATAAATTACCTTATCAAAATGGTGTGCTCAAAGGGTACTGTTTAAATATGTCATTACTTTTACGTAATCTCTGTATTCAAATTACAAAAATATGGAGATTTGCTTATCAACTTAGAATACCTAAATGGTAAAGTCGTGTTTGGCTAGGGCGTTAGCAAAATTCAACGAGTGGCAACGCAAGGGTACACGAAATGATTTTCTCCCGTCTATTCAATATAGTGATTGGAATACGTATTATGTAAGATCAGCCACTGGTTACATCTATGCGCAATATTGGCCGAAAGTAGAAGAACAAACAAAAATGTGCCATAATTCTACGAGATAAGTGACACTCGGTCTACACTGTATAAGTTGGCGTTAACTACGTGGATGGAATCTCCGAGTTTATCATTAGCTAAATACATAACGAAATATGGTACAATAACATAGATGCATTTACCTTGCGTTTTCCCTCATTTCTAGAATAAAAGTTATTTTATACTTTTCATTCTACGAATACATTCTCTCTCCTGCAGTCGCATTATTGATGACCTCATTAGTACTATCTCAGTTGAGGTGGTGTGATAATTTTAATCAGTATAGATGTACCCTATTCTACACTGTCTATAACTGGCTGACTTCACTGATTGATTATTACGTTCACACATTGGCAAATAAATCACGAAATATTTATCAGACAATTTTTATCATTAAGTAAAAAAGGAGCGCTTACTTAATTGGTATGCTTGTAACTTAAAAAAGGGACAACATGTTATATTTTACTTTCATTCAGCCTTGAAGTAAATACATATGTTAACAATTTTTATGTAATAGAACGCAGACTTAACATAAATTATTTATGATCTATATTTCGCTACTTGTTTTACGATAACTCGGTTTACAAGAAAAAGAATCTTTTTAGCGATTACGTAATCATGCATTAGAGAAAGAAATCTATACTACCATTTGGCAATTGATAAAGGCTAAATATCAGTAACTAAAAAAATGGTATATCATTTATTTTATTAATATAACAGTTGATAGCTTGACAATACTTATTTGACATATTTTATCAAGAGAATAAATGGACATAAATTTTGTTACATAAAGTCATTATACATGAAAGAAATTTAGTTAGTTCAACTATGGATCGAGATTCTGACGAATAAATATATATTCCGGTTCAATAATAAACATGCTTTAACTATGTGTAATGAAATAATGACAATGTTTTATTAATTACTATGCATTCTTCGCAATTGATCAACATTTACTACAGTTTATAAATGTAGTGTTATAAATGAGAATCAACAATGGATTGAGCTACGAAGGTTAATATTTCATTGGAGACGGTTCATATTATTGAATTGTGATGAATAATCTTACTTAAGCTTCACAAACTTTATATAAATGAGTTTGTTATAAGTAGAAAACCCTGGGTTACATATTCTGATAAAAGAACCAGAAATGTTTAGATGCATTTCTTGTTAAGACTTGCATTTTTAAATATTCATTTTTTTCCAATCCTTCCATTATTTTTTGTTAATTCAGCCTTTCCGTGTTTCATGAAATTAAATGTACCAAACTTCTACGATTCTTTTTTGGTAAATCACGCCATATAATTGTATCCTTCTATGCTTGCAACAAATGAGCAAGTTTCTGGAATATTTTGTCAGTCAACAACAACTGAAATATGTTAGTGTCACTTAAATATTTCTTGAGATAAGTAAGATCACATATGTAGCTAACAGGATAACTTCTTCCTTATGAAGTATGCTAACTGTGATAAAGCTGTGTCCTGAAAGGTAGATATTTGTTACACTTCAACCGGACGTTAATTCGAAAATATTTGAATCATGAAAGCTTTTATGGAGTAACGCAAAATGCATAATTTGCCAACACCACTCTTACCTAGTGTTTGCAGTTTGCAGTATTCTAGTATTAAGAATTATTACTTGTAACAGTGAAACTGTGACATATTTCCTACATTATAAATACGTTCGTGTTAATGAGTCATAAAACAATGTAACTGATCATGTATAGATCTGTGTGCTGAAATTTTGTGCCATAAATTTTATGTGCAAGAATTAATGATACTACTCAACTCTCTAGATCACTGTCAATGGAGAAAATGTGAATCTGTAACTTGGTGATAGGCTTACTTGACAATTCCAGAAATAAAGCGCAGTTAAAGAATAAATTAAAAATTGAGAATTAATTAGAATTCATACAATTTATTCATAATTAATGTAATTCTGTATAGTTTTGAAGATAAGATGATAAAACTGACATATTTTGTCTGAGTAATTAAAACTAGAAATACAAAATGAAGACAATCAACTGGTTAGTAAAGTTCTATACTGTTACTTCTAATATATTAGAGTATGTTATGTAAATTACATTGGATAAAGTATTGCCATTTATCATTGCGATTAGTTTAAATTTTCAGCGCTTATTCAAAGTAGATTACAAATATTTTTATAAGTGTCATTTTGATAACTGTTTAATGAAATGAATTAAATCATCGTTGATCTTTACTTATAGATTTTACGTTTAATTGGTTTATTACATAAGCTAATAATTTATCTTTTATTGAAGTAAATATACATTTCGTTCTATGAGACTAGAATGTAATTTTAAAATAAACTTCAAATAGTTTAGTTTTCATTTAAAGTTAAAACAAAAAAAAACTGTTCAATTAGTCAATTTTATTTAAATAGACTAATAATTTAATTATTGTTTGTTTTATTTAAAAAATCATGTTCATTTTCAAGGTTTTCTACAAAGAAAAAAATAATTTGATTATATAATTAATTTTTTTATTTAATATAAACTCATCAAATAGATTTAACAACTAATCTATTTTCTATTATGAAAAATTATACAGAATTTTTTTTTTCGTAATTAAAAGTTGTATGCATAAAAGTCAGTATACATTCTGTTAGGGGAATTTTTTTCAATGAATTTATCATTTATGCATATTAATAACTGATATGATTATTATTATTATTGTTGTTGTTGTTTAGTGAAATCATGGGAACGACCTGTTTATGCTTATTTATACATTTTAATACTGACAAAGTGAAATATTCGATTCGTCTTTTTTCTCACTAACTCCTCTTTCCCTCCCAAATGAAACTTCATCACACAGTAAATCTCATTTAAATTATATCCTAACTACAATTAGCATTGTTGTAACTTTCATTTACTGATAATTGTAACATTAACTGTACGATACCATTCATTTGCATACAACATATATATATATACATATATAAGCGTATGTATAAACAATTTGTAGAAGACTACTTTCTACTACGTCTAGAAATGACTACTGAATGAGTCATGAAATTGTAACAGAAGAAATGAAATCATAATTATTATAAATTACCATATTTTTTTCAGTCTAATGATTAATCTATGTCAATATTCTTCCTTTATTTTTTGTTCAGTATCTTTGTTTCTAAATTATTTCATTTTTCTCTATACTAGAAAATTCTAATTGAAATACTTTTATTTCCTGAGTTTCTATCTTTTATCGATGAAATAAATTTTTTTTCATTTTCTAAAGTTTTATTTTTGTGTGTTTGTTAATTTACACCGATTATTGTGTTCTCATTCCTTTGTTCTTTATAGAAAAGTTCTTAAAATTCTACGTAACAATCAGCATAAATTAATATCAAAATAATTAATTCTAAGTTGTTCGGTTTTATTATTATTATTTTTTCATTATTTAACAAACAATAATTTTAAAATTACAAATTACTATTTTTAGTAATACTGATATATGAATATATGTAAATTATCCATGTATTAATAAGTAGTAGATTTTTGTTATTGTAAAATTCTATCATAACTATTCAAATAATCTTTCACAAACATTGTTTACATTTACTAAGTAATAGATATAGGGTTAATAATTTGCATAATGTTGTAAATACACTATACTGTTAGCTATTTCGAAATGAGGATGCTTACAATTAAATACTCGTTTGTTTGTTTATTTATTTATTCGTTAGGCTATTTCCATTTGAGTTTACAAATGTGATATTTATGATACAGTATCATTATTTTTTTTGATAGAAAATAATTACAGAGTATGTAGACGTTATAATGTTGATAATTTCCTGGTTAAAAGTGGACATATTTAGCAAAGTATAACATATCAGATGGAAGTATAATTAGGATTAAAGTTAAAGCACGAAATATTTAAAAAAGATGACACTACAATATACAGGATGCATTCAAGTGATGAATAAAAAAGATGATAGAAAGTGCTGATTAGAAAATACTTGCTGAGCATGAAAACGTTATGAATAAGGTCATTTTGGAAATATTAATTAATTTGGTTAGCTAGAAAACAGAAAGGATTTCAGGGTACAATAAATTAATAGATTTTATTATAAAATTAATGCTTATTCAGTTATATAACTTAAACTAGTCAGAGGTTAGTAAAGTTAAAATTCTCTATAGTTGTCCAATCTACCTGAGATCAAAGTTTCTTAAAACGTAGTCAATAAAACGCAAAGGGACTTGTTATTTTGTCATTCTGCTGTTCCTGTTTTTACTTTGATATGTTAAACATCGTGTTGCGTTCGATTCCATTGGCTATTCACTTGTTTTAGTCATAATCACGAAAATTAACCTCTGATTAAAGGTAGCCGTTAATGACACATATCCTACTGAAAAGTGGTCTCATTATAGACAATATAGTATTCAATATATCAAATAAAATTTTAGAAACATTTGTTGCATGTCTCCTTCAACCGTATTTACCAATTCATGTTCAATGGCATAACAGATTCATTGAAAGGATAAAAAGGCGAGTGTCTTCATGTTTCACTGAATACATCCGAATGAATCTACTTTTCAGAGAGAATCAAACAATCCCTGAAGTTCATTTGCATAACATATCTTCGACACAGATACATGATAAGATCAATGCTTTTGGAGATACTGATAAACAAAACAGCTCTTTAGTAATTGATTTAAGAAAATATTTACACTTAGAAAGCTGAAACATGACCTTTATATCCCAAAGAAATCAGTGATGAACTTTCGACTGCCGTATTGATGGATACAAATGCTAATTAGTATGCTTGTCGTTCGCCATTTATCAAATTCCGATCACGGTACAATTTTCCTAATTTTATTTGTTTTTATTAGTTTTTTATGTGATCAGGTCACATTTAGTCTCTTCTGGTTCTGTCAGTCCTATTTTATACTTCATTCTGTTTATTTTATTAAACCTTAGTCATGTTACATTTTCAAAGTGCCATAATTTCTACTTAAGTAAGTATACGTGTATTCATATTTGTGTAATCAAGCCACATCAAATAGCTACAAGAACAATCACTCACTTATATGTACCGTTATTTTATCTCGACTATTCCTTGATAAATGACGGATTTATTACTTTACAAATATGTGAACACGGTGAAGTAAATAAATTTATGTACCTATATGTAACTGTAAGGAATACAACAGAGAACAAGACTACCAACACTATTCGTGGTGCATTAGTTAAAATAAAGGACAAGATCCTCTTCACCTCTACACAGAATTGTGTCTACAGCCTAGGTTGTGTTGACTGAGGTGCTTTCTGTATTGGAGAGTCTTCTCGAGAAATCAAAACTCGTGTCAAAGAATATGAAAGCAACACTAAACGATCTCCTAATAATCATGTTGAACTTGAAAAGTTACAAATCAAATCAGCAGTAGCAGTACATGCTATCTACCACAACCATAAAGTCGATATTAAAAATATCCAAATTATTCAAAGAGGTTTTTCCAATTATATGGAAAGACGAATATCTGAAGCACTTCACATTTTGTTAAATCCAACTGCACTTAACAAAACTGATGGCCTTTCTATACAACCGATCACAATTAAAGTACATCAGATTTCATTCACGTAAACATACATACAATTTTATTCTCACATATTCACATAATTTCCTTTCACATCAAACTAGCATATGCATTCATGTCTCACTTCAAACCACCTTGACCCAAATGACTTGACAGTGACATGACCAAAACTCACATTTTGATTGTACGAACTTATTTTGATTCTGATTCGTTCCATTGTATTATTTAATTTTGTACTTATTCAATTCGGTTATTCATTTCTCTGAAGAAGCGACTTTCACTAAGATACGAAATTTTAAAAATTTTAATCTCTACTCATTGGAATTTCACAAATATGCAGTATCACTCATTTTATAGAGAACAGTGAAATTAATGTAATTTGAAAATATTTCTTCTTCTAGCTTTATTCAAATTCGTGAAAGGGACAAACTGTATGTTATATCAGCCTTGTTTGAAATATTCTATTTTAGTGCAATAACTGTATTGTGTGTAAAATATTTTTATGTAATCCGTCTCCTTTATACTTTAGTTAATACTGATACATATGCAAACTTAGTCAGTGATCTTTAGTAACTTACAAAGTACTTTCTAAGCATATTGTTTGTTTTTATGAAGTCTACAACTAAAATTGATGATGAGTTGACTAGAATATGGTTGAACTTAATGATAAGTCTAAAAAGATGAATAGGAACATGATAGCAGACAAGTTATATAATTAAAATCTATGCTGGTCATTATAGATAATTTGACAGTAATAGTCATTTTGCAAAGTGATAAACAACTTTCAGTCAACTTGGTACAAATTATATATTACCAAATGCTTTTAGCTTGACACAAAAATACCTCTAAATTACTCCTAATATCTATAATGCTAACAACCTATAAGTTAACTACAGTAGTATCCTTATTCAGTTGGTTTTATTTATTCATCTATCACACCCTATTATTCTGTATTCATGTAATATGATGTATGTTATTTTGTAGAGTGTGAAAAATTATCCAGTTATTCAGTGGTGATTAGATACTCTTTAAAACAAAAGTTGAATGAAAACGTATTAGCTGTCACTTTGGAAAAAAAAGAAACAACAAAGAAGCGATTTGTTGTTGAATATTTGGTCATTCTTAGAATATTTCATTTGTAGTAAGAGGTGTGACTCACTAGTTTGCATGATAAATACATCAACACATACTCGTACATCAATTCGATATGTGCACACTATCATGCTTACTAATGATAACACAGATTGTATTGGAAAGATTTATCTTCGTTTTAAATCTGGTTTACTCATAATGTAAATAGAATGAAAGCATTTTTGTAAATTGTATTAACGTAAATAGGAATTAGATAAATAGTTTTGAGAAATTGTATTCATGTTACATCTCACACTTATGAATAGTGTGACCATTTTAGGATAAACTGTAGTGAGAGACGTGGGCGTTTCTAATGGTAGAAATTCATTTACATGGCTATTGACATCTGCTACATTTGTAATGCTGAGTTGCATCCAGCAAGTCTAGTCGCTTTTCGGTTCCAACATAACGCTACCTACATGAGCATGTATTTAATTAATTATTTCAATTCACAACTTGAACTTCACTACACTGGATATAATGAATTTATAGAATATTGAAGCCACTGAGAATAACCTCAACTGTTTATCTTAATTTAAGACTAATATTTCATCGATAACTGAGTGCTATACATCCATATGTAAGTCGGATTCTACATATAACTACGATATTTGAATAAACATTTGCAGATGTAAGCATTAATTGATCACTAAATGATGACCATCACCATGTATGTCCCATCTACTATAATGCTCTTAGAATTCTGTCGATCACCACTAGTCCAAGTAACTCTACTTGTAGATTATCCTTTCTGACGACTGTCAAACAGTATAAAACCTAGTTTTAGGGTTTCCTTCCTGGTAGCCTTAATATGACTGTCCATCACACGAATAAATAATTTATAAACACTACTTTCAATACTATATTACCACTGCGTACATCGACTATCCAGAATCTGCATATACTGAAATCTATGATAAAAATTAAACAGATCATTCCATTTCATTTGATATTTTCATTATTATTATTGTTGATTGTTTTTGTTTATGTGATAAATTTGCATGAAATGTATTTTTAGACTTAAATGATGAAATAAATCCCTATTTGCCTCCTTTATCAAAATAAACAATTCCATGTTTCATAAGTGACAATCATTTAATGTCGTTTTGAAACAACAACAGACAGTCAATGTAGAAAAATTTTATTTAAAAAGACAAACAAATAAAAGAAAAAAACATTTTAAGACTGTTTTCTTTTGATTCAATTGATAATTTCAATGCATTAATTTATTAAATTTATTTTTAATTTTTTTTTCTTTAATTCTAATTTTATGTATCACTGAAAATGTACTCTACACTCTTACAAATATAAAATACTGAAAGAGTTCAATTTGGTTCAAATCTACGTTTTGTTCGACCAAAACCATCAAAATATTGGGGTATTAAAGTTATACCAAATCAATATGGTATTAATATACGATTTCGTAATAAGAAGCCAGATATGATATTGAAACCTGGTGGACAAATAAGTGACAAAAGGTAATTGATGTTATAAAAGGATTAAAGTGTATATATATTTGATTTATTTTTGTTAAAATTTGATGAAAAATCAATTTAAACAGTTTATGAAAATGTTTGATTATTATGATAACTGTAACTAAGAAAGTATTCAAAACGATGTGACTCTGGATTGTAATTTTTAACTTACGAGGACTAATGATTCTGGTTAGGCTGAGGATGGACATTCCCATGGAATCGTATATTGGAAATAAACAATCTATTCAATGCTTTCCACCATCCATTAGTTGTCCATCTAAGATCAGTCTGTAATATAAAACTACAGAATAATTGAGAAATCGTCTAATGGGCCAAAATATGGTTTGTCAACCGGGAGCCATGAATCATGGGCTCTTTCACTAGAAAACTGAATATCCTTTGCTCCTTAATCTACTTTAAGGAAACTAGATCAAACTCTTAATCAGTTAACTTCATATTGTTTAAGAAACTAACAAAAATAATTACTTCGTTTCGCACTGTATGTTTAGGTAATATAGTTCAGCCTCCTTCACAGTTTCTAAGATACATTCACTTTTTATCTTCCTCTGAGCCTTGGCTACAGACATTCTTTCACATATACTTTCCTTCTCTATCTATATCTCTTCTGTATTTTTATCTTCATTATTGGTGATACTGCATTGTTTCACCTCATTTACTATTCACTGTGTTAGTTTTATCTTGTATTGATGTGGTATGACAATGTCGAACGAAAGATTTCTGCTGATCAGTTTGTATAAAAAAATAATAAAAGCTACTGAACTCAATCGACACAGCTTTGCAAAACTCATTTTACTGTGGTGCTCGTTTCCTCTGTCATCTTAAAATCTCAGCTGTTTTCAACTTAATACAGTTCCCTAGGCTAGTAACATGAGTTTTAATTTGAAACGGTATTGTATGTATTGTGTTTTATTATTATTATTATTATTATTATTATTATACATATACCACCATACACTCATAATAAACATTACAACTGCAGATAGTATGTACATGGCTGGGTTTTAATTAAATTTCCATCATAACTATGGGACATCAAAGAACGGTCTGTGATTAAGAAAACAGTGTAACTGTTTTCTGCAATTCATTTTTGACACAATCTTATGTGATATGCATTCGAATCAAAATCATTATTCAATTTAAAACAGAATGTTTTAAATATACTTTACACAATTGTTGAATGCATAAATATCAAAGGAATTGTGAAATGATTTTATAAATAGTTTTTGGTATCAAATACTATAGTAATTAGTTTCTTTACAATGAATGTTATATATCAATTACTTTGGGATTATCGGATAGTTCAGAAGTCATTATGCTGAGATATAGTATTGACGTAGAACTGCAGAAATGGAAGAAATGAACAAATTGTCAGCCCTATAAGTCTTTTATTAGTCAAAATTTAAATAATAATAAGCCCGATGTTTCTAAGAACGTTTTCAATGCTAAGTTCGATGCTTTCAGTTGAGCATTTCTCGGTTTATTTAGCAGATGCTTACTACACATTGAAGAATAAAGTTCATTAAAGATTTCACTTTAAATCATTCGAAAGTATTTACGACTATCAACTATAAATGTGTTCAGCGTAGTGCAGTCTATTATCACAGATAGAGGACATAAACAGTTAACTTTAGATTAATAGTTTCTCTATTAAGTAAGTATCTATAATTAAATTAAAATAAATAATTAAACAATCTGAATTCATTTATTTCACAGATTCCCTTCATCTGCTTACAGTATGGAAATAATAGTGATATTTATTAGTTGAATCCAGTGTACATAATTTGTATAATGCTAAATGAGGATTAGTCAAATCAGTAAGAAATATGTATCTTACAAAAAAAATACACAGACTGTTGACAATTAGCTTAGTAATTAATGTAAAGATTGTCAAAGAAAGAAAGCCTAAATTAATAGACGGGATTAATCAAAATTATGTATTTGTACAGGTTTTCCCCCACTGAGAAATCTTCCATGTATATCAACTTTATTCATTTTAACTTAACAATCAATTCGATTTTACAGCTATCATTACGTAACTCATGTAAGGAGTTTTTATACTTTCAATACTTATCTCCATGTCCATGAAACTATTTCTTTGATAATCTTTCCATTAATTAACGTACTAATTGTCGATGGTTTAAGTGCATTTAGTAAAATACGTTTATTTTCTTTAATTGTTCTACTAATCTTCATTTAACATTATGAAAATTATGTACAATGGATTAGACTTATGAATATTGTTACTATTTGATTTTGATAGTAGATGAAGAGAACTTGTGAAAAATGAATTAATATCATTCTATCAGGTTCGTAGTTTATGCTTCATTTAACTATACAATAAATAAATATTGTAAACAAATTTATCATTACATTCGGAATATAATCATCAAATTCTACATAATAATGAACTAAAGTTTGCCTTTACATCAGTCTGCTCAGAATCGTACCTAGTTTGTATCAGAATGAATTTGTATATTCCCACTGATTTGTTATAAACTGAAGGCTGGTCAGTTTCTGTTGTTATATGTGAATCCCACTGCAAACATCAACATTGGAATGCAGGTACATTCAGCCGACAAGTACCAAATAGGACGAAACGCGTGTCGTAGATTCCACTTGCCAGTCACAATTCAACTTAAATAATACCTACTTTGTCTCTAGTGTCAGCTTTTACACTAAAATCAGTTCTGAATGTGTTAACTTACTACGAACCGCTGATGAATTTTAAATTGTTGAAAATGGATATGACGTAACATGTAGACTAATATTAATTCCGAAGTATTTTGAATTTGAATTCAGATATTTGGTTTAGTTACTTTTCACATCCCTAGTGACTTAGTGTCTTTATTTATTTTATTTAAAAATAATTTATTAATTGTATCAAACAGCTATAATTCAGTCTGTTCAACTGAATGCCAGCCTGCAAGTTTGGATGTTACAGTTTGTCAGTAAAGCCTTTGGTACACTCTTTCGATCGTTGATATAGTCATGAATATGTACTACTGATATGCCTCATACAAGGATGAAATGTCTATCTAGTAATTCCTTGTTTTTAGTGGTTGTCTAATGTATATCCTTCCTTGATGTTAAACCTAATATAGCTGAGAAGTTAAAAATATAAATCGTCAGGTTTCTGTCCAGCTGCATGATGATATTGTACTCATTGCAGGGTCTGTGGTGGAGATACTAATCTTCGTAAATGTGTAATAAATAATTTTGCAGTCCTCGCCTACTGGGATTCGTAGCAGAGATTAGTATGTGACTGTCGAATCTTCATAACTCAAATAAGGGAAATCTATTGACAGCTTAGACCACTACTGAAGCTACGTTGAATACTTCTAGCTTTTCTCTCTTTTATCCAGTCTTACTTCTATGCTAGAATAACCCGCAGATTAAATGTGAATTTCATAGTAATAGTTATACGCCCTATTTTTGTCGTAAACGAAAAAAAAAAAACAAGGCGGAATAGCTATTAAATAGACGGAATTCTTTAAATTCTCAAGCAATAGACAGTAAGTAAATTATAGTCAATGAAATGGTTAAATAAATTCATAGCGTACAGAATAAACACCGAGTTAATTGAGAGTAATAACACTTATGTATGAATAAGTAGGTGGTAAGCCAGTCATTATTGTTATTCGATTATTTTTTGTCTATTAATAAATAACCTTAACTTTTTGTTTTGTTTTCTTTCCTAAATGGTCTTTATGATTCACTTATAATTATTTTTATTCTTCATATAACTTCCCTTCATTGACTGAGTAGATAAATGTTTGACCATTTATTTCGTTGGTTACAGTTTACAAATTATGTACATACATTAATATTGTCACACACAGTGAAGTGTACTACATTCGAATAGCTTAATTTTATTCGTCGAAAAACCTACCGAAAGTTACACTTCACATTGAGAATGTAGTTTTCAATTAAGAAAGCATTTTACTTTAAGCAGGCTTATAAAAATCTGAATATATTACAAAGAATGACAAATGTTTAAACATCATTGTAAACTGGTAATGATTTTGAAAATATGAATGACAAGAGAGATTATATGCACCTAACTGTCGATTGTTTTCGTGATACAACATTAGCCAGACTTACGTGTTGCACGAATCAACCATCAATATGTATAAATTCCTGGTACACTATTCGCGTAAATGTTCACTTAAATCGTTAGAAGCTAGAATACATGGGATAAACGTTTGTTTCTACTTCGAGACTCATTAATAAGGGCATATTTACAGCCTTATTTACTTCACTCACTAATAACATTACTATAGGTAAACTACATTACTTACATTTGGTCATTATTCATTATCAGGGATCGTTTACAGATAATTATTAAGCATCCTCAGATATCCGCAAAATATGATTTTACCCTTCACATGTTTTAGTTTGTCTATAATATTTCGTGACTTTGAAAGGTCTTGATTCCCTGACAAACAATTATTTCATACCAATAATCAACGCAACTACTATTTTCTATGAAAACAATTATTTTAGCTACGAATACAAATATAAAGAAACTATTCAGTCAGATTTTAAAAGATTGATATGGTAATAGATAAATCGAAATAAAAAAGTTTACATCAAGTGAATTTGAAGAAAGTAAAAAGATACCTGCTAATTTCATCTATTTTTTTCCAGAGAACACAGCGCTTGTATAAAGAGAGACATTAAAGTGTAATAAAACTGAACGTAAGTTGAGAAAATTAGGTGAAATTATAAATTGATTCTTATATTCAATTAAAACTAAAGTAAATTGATCAAATAATGAAAAGTATTCATGATTTGATTATTTTACCAGTTGATTGATAACTTGTAAAAGAGTCTAAGGTTAGATTATAACTAATCATTCATAAATTTTAAGCAAATGTAATAAGTGATAAAACAGAACACGTTTGAAAGTATCCACAAAGGTCGCAATACTCAATAAATGTGTTTTATCTAATATATTAGATTGTTTATTCTGGTTAGCGTTTTTATAGCAAGCTAGCTAGATAGCTCTTCTAGCCCATACACACCAACAAATGCAAGTGATGACAACCAGCGTACCAGCAACCTCAGCATCAGTAGACCTGAACATACATAACGGAAAGAGCAAGATCCTAAAATACATCACAGGGAACACCAACACAATTCAGCTTGATAGAGAAACTCTGGAAGAAGTGGATACTTTCACATACCTGGCAATCATCATCGATGAACAAGCAGGACACGATGCAGATGTAAAGACAAAGATTGACAAAGCAAGGGAAGCGTTTCTAAAGTTGAAGAACATATGGGACTTTAAACAACTGTCAACCAACCTCAAGGTCAGATTCTTCAATTCAAACGTCAAGACAGTTCTTCTGTATGGAGATAAAACGTAGAGAACTACTTCGAACATACTCAGGAGGGTACAAGTATTTATAAACAACTGTCTACGCAAGATACTGATTATCCATTGACCGGAAACCATCAGCAACAGTCTACTATGTGAGAGAACAAATCGACTTCCAACCGAAAAGGATATCAAGGAAAGACGTTGGAAATTGATAGGACATTCATTACGGAAATCATCAGACTGCATCACGAGGAAAGCATTAACTTAGAATCCTGCTGGGAAAGGGAAAAGAGAAAGGACAAAGAACACATTACGTCGAGAATTAGAAGCAGGTATTAAAAGGATGAACAGCAACTGGGAACAGCTGGAAAGAATTGCTCAGGACAAAGTTTAATGGAGAATACTAGTGAGCGGCCTATGCTCCTCTGTGAGGGGTAACGGGCGTAAGTAAGTATCTAATATCTTCGATGGCTTTTTCCACTGATGTGGTGTGAGCATGCTATAGATTGGTGTTATTTTCGCTATTTACTTAGTGTCAAGGCTCTAACTTTTAATATTTTTTATTTTCTACTGACAAAATAAAGTTGGAATAATTATAACATAGATTTGGGAGTAAATCCAAACACTAAGTGGGATCTCGGTTGTAAACGATAACTTAATATCTAACACTCACCCATTTAGTGGACAGGAAAATGACTAAAACTACTGAATAAATGCAAAATGAACACTGCAAATGCTACATGCAACGAAAGTCTTGAAACATCAGTAGTAATCAAACATCTTTTAGTAACCATTAATTATATGCTACTGGAATTGTTTTGACATACTTCAGTAATATTGTTAAAGATAAATAAACTGATTTATGAATTTTATCGTGTACTATGATGATAAATGACTTGATACTGTCTTGAATATGTAGTTTGCTTCATACACGTTTTGAAATGGCATCAACTTCTCGTTATTTTGCATTTCACTCATAATATTCTTTCTATGCTACTTATCTTGTCTGTCAGACTACTGATTTTTTGCACCTTATTTGGATGTTCATAAATAATGATTTCATTCAAAAAGATTGGCATCTGCTTTGTATTCTTTGTCTGTTAGCTATCGCGTAGTTTCGCTACTAGATTCAACAGTTTTTCAGAAGAAAAACTGTTTATCAATTTATGCAAATCAATATTTCTTGAAATTTGTAGTGACAGTTAAATAAAGAAAAAAATAACGTTTTACATTAGTTTCCTTTCAAAAATGAATTTCATAAACTAGTGTCACGAGAAAAATCTTAGTTTCTTCTAATCTCTGGGAGATTTAATTAAATTTTAAATATCTGCGATTCTTAGAATGCTGTACTTTGAATATGCATGTGTGTAATCCAATAGATAATTCTAGCTTAATTGTCAAGCTAATATTGAGTAAGTTGTGTCGTTGACGTATTAAACACGTAGTCATGATTCCGTGCATTGAAAAAAAACAACCAAGTGAGTCATTATTCTGACTAAGACGTATTCTTTTTTACGATGAATAGTTGCAATTAAAAGTAACATCACTAAGATGTGTACCAACACTAATGAAAACAGTGAATTTTTATCTTATTTTTAGAAAGTAGTTATCATTTGAGCAAACACAGACCACTAATTTGTAATATACCTTGGCCATCATCCAATCTCACAAGTGATAACTATCTCACTGTTGAAAATTCTGTACTCTATGCTCTCAAAATCATAACAAAACTCCTAGAGAGTCTTAAAGTTCTCACCTAGCAAGCAGATTATAGTAGTCCGCGTGAAGTGTTATGGAGATTGATTTTTATTTTGCTTGTATTTTTGACAGATTGACTGATGTGATTCAGACAAACAAAGGTTGGGACAGTTTTCACCTAATGATACTGAATGATTGTTACACTGTATCACAAATCGATTCGTGTAAAAATCACACCAATAAACACTCGTCAAGTGATATGAATAATGAGTCTCCGCAGCTAGACCTAAATATTTCGAGTTTGATACCATGGTTAGGGTGTATGTTATTAAGAGTATCATACTAAGACGAAATATTTGTTTAGTGTTACTTGATTTTCAGTTATAAATGAATTCGATTAGTCTGCGATAATACAAAAGAACAAACTCAAAACTAATCACCACAGTACCACTTTATACATTGCACTTAGTTTAGATTTTTTTCTATAATGTTTTTATGTTGCAATTATTTTTACCTTTAAGAGTGAATGAAAATGACTTCAAAAATAATCATGATACATTTTGAACCCTCCTGGTCAACCGGAAGACGAAAGATAATAGTAAACTGACTTTTCAAAATCCATTTTCGGTTCTCCACTCTTTCATCATAATAAACAACTGTTGGTCAAAGCATCTTTCCTTCGGAGTGGTAGTATAGTCGCAAATTTCTTTAACAAGCTCCACATATGTTGTTCAGTAGCACTTCGGTAGTTTGTTCGTTATATATATCGTGTGTGTCTTAGATTGTTAATGGTAACCACACATTCTAAGACAATCGTATTATTACTAATCAAACTTGTAAAAGATACTAAATAAATTGGATTGTTTAAAGCAATCTGACTAATAGATTCACCCTCTTACAGCCTCTATAACTCAGCATCAAGAACCGAATTGTCTCATTCTAAATCCACCCTCTATATGAAATTCTTTACAAATAAATTTTTCAGAGTCTATAACAGTTTGCCTGAAACTATCCAAGTAACAGATTCGCTTTCCCTATCTACACAATATATTCGTAATTCTCTGTCTTCTAATACTGTATTAAAAGTGTTTACGCCGACAACTTTTACTTACTGCACTGGTGAAATAAAAGCCATTATAAATGTGTGAATAATTTTGTTGCTAATTACACATTTAACATAGTTTTATGCTAAAATTTTATTCTCATGATCGCATTGTAAGCTTGTGCTATAAAACGTATTCAAAAATGGTCAAGTTAGCTGTAACTCTACCCACTCATTTTACTAACTCTATGGTATTTTTGATGGCATTATGTACTCACTACTTACATTTCTATCTTTCTAGTTATAGTTGACCATGCATAAAACAAGAATGAAATCTGTCTGTGATACACTGTTGAATTTTCCTTCGTATCACGATCTCTTAGCTCCCTTGTTAGTTATATACTATGGATGTTATAGGATATCATCCACTCAAAAGCTTTCTTGATGATGTATCTCTAACACACTTTATATAAACTCCAACTTCTTAACATTAATTATTGTAGATAGATTATGCATTTAAGATATTATTTTCGATAGTCATAATTATGTAATAATTGTATCCATCATCTATGACTATGTATTTTGTTAACATCTTATTCTTTTCAGTTTTCAGCAACTCTGAATTCGCCGTTCCATTCAAATAATTAACGTTATTCGTTTTTTGCAAAAAAAACATACCATTATTATTCTAACAACCTGAACACGCTTGTAAATAACTGTATTCTATAACTGATTTCAGAATACATATTTTTGTAAAGTGGTTCCTTATAGAATATATCTCTGAGTTGTCAGAACATCAGAGCCAACTTTCTGACTATAACTTCTGCTGAAACACCCATCCCATATATTGAAAATCTACTACCATTAGGTAAATGAATGACTTACCAGACACATTTTTCTTTTTCTTAAAAAGCCTAATTTATTGTGATTTTAGCCACTAACTTGAATTGGCATCTGAATGTAACAGTGCTCTAGTAAATTAAAATTAATGTTCAATTCGCTGAAAGCTCTCTATAATGGTCAAGGTGATTAGGTTGGAGAACAACGAACAGTTGAATGCTAACCTCCTTTTGTTGATTTTAGAAAGTTCTAAAAAATGTTACCCTTCAGCTCTAATTAGAGTACCCTAACTAAAATAACAAGATTGTTTAATCTCCTCTAATGTCTAGGGAATCTCTCTGCTTGATGCCAGCCCGCGATGTAACTTACAATAAAATTGGTAACATTTCAAATGAAAATAATTGTCTTAATAATAGAAATGAAACAATTAATAGTAATGTATTTTTTCCTTACTTGATCTACAGATGTTACAATTCAAAGGCAGTTATTTTATAAGAAGGACTAATCAGTATTCCCTTCATGCTATTATTTAACAAAACTAACACTAGGATAGGCTAAAACCGCCTGCTTTAATGGTATTCGTCAAAGACCTATAGATAATATGTAAATGTCACAAAGTTGTTGCAAAATATGCTTGCCTGTTTACAAATAGCATATTCTTAAACTTGTTTATTATTTGTCCATATCATATCTTATTGAAATATTCGCAAACAGTCT
Organism: Schistosoma japonicum; assembly: GCA_025215515.1. NCBI lineage: Eukaryota > Metazoa > Platyhelminthes > Trematoda > Strigeidida > Schistosomatidae > Schistosoma > Schistosoma japonicum. The sequence goes on from CM046061.1 coordinate 32,981,007, forward strand.
TCTGGATACGATCATATTGCGGTATTACTTATTTTCTGATTTTTGTCATTTTCTAACTGTTGACTGGTGACAGTTTATAATCTCGTGAAAAGATTGTAATAAAATGAATGAAATTTAATTATTGACCAATTTTGGGTTAAGTTAATCAGGTTTCCTTTTTGTTTTATTCTCATCCAAGCATGGGTTATTTGCAGCATCTCTTGTGCTCATTAAGTGTACCGATCACGCCACTTTCAATCACTTTACTGTTCATTTTGTGTATACATGGTGCATACTAAAATGTAGTTTCCAACAACTATCTTGTCTAAGGCACCTGTTTATAATACTTTTCCTGGTTTCTCGGCCGAACACTGGGATATGACATGCTTAACACCCTCATAGCAAACAGGTGAACATAAATGCAAACTAGGATGAGTTTATATCTTCCCGTTGATTAATCATGGACTGAAACTGGCCAGAGCGAGTGTGACGCTGTGGCGTTTGGCACGATGCGAACTGAGTTTAAATCCTTGTATGAGCATCAACATTGGGATGCTGGTACATTCAGCCGACGAGTCCCGAATAGAATGAAACTTGCTTCCTGGATTCCACTTGCCAGTCACGATCCAACTTAAACATAAATGCAAATTCTTAAAGTGAAACCTTAAATGAATACTTAACTTTAACAAGCACCATTCACTAAATTAAGGCGAAAATAATAGAATAGCCTTCAGTTTTAGTATACTATTGCACACATTATATGCTTAGTACTTAGCAAAAAATACCAGAACGATATCTATTATTATTTCTTACACTTAAAGGACACCAAACTGTTCATGTTGTGTAAATAAAATGTAATGAATCTATAATTTTGCAAACAAAATGTATCATGCAACTTCCTGTGTATGCGATAAAGCAAACATTAAATCATCTATGTTGCTTTTTTCAACTCCACATAATTTTACGTCTTATTGTTATTGCGGATGGATAATATTAGTGATTTTCTAGTTCCTTTCTAGTTAGCTGTCATAGATTTAATGTTTTGCATTTTTCTTTTAATATGAATTATGTTATAATGTAGAAATTCATGCAAGTGTCAACTTGAGATAAACGGTACTGTACATACAAGTTATATGAAAGTACTATTTATTGTAAAAAGTATGCTGAATACAAATAAATTGTCCGAATACAGAGTTATGCATACATAGTCATATGACATTTTATAATAACATGGTCAACAATGTATCACATAATTCATCTGAAGATATACTGGCTATAGATTAGTTCATAGTAGTCTGAATTTGTAAAGCACTGTGTAAATAGTGACATATTACCATGCATTATAACCTTGCATGGATTTCATTATGTAATTTTAACTTGATGGTTTGTTGAATCTAAGCTTATGTTTTGATATTCTTTTGTGGGCATATGAAGGTGAAATAATCTATTAACGTACTTAACCACTTTAATACGTAGCTAATCGACTAAAAGTGCAAACATTCATGTTATCTACAGCTAATTTATATATTTTGGTAGTGTATTAGTCACTAACCAAAAATCAGAATTCAGTTAAACTGAAAAATCGATTACCGTTATGTTACTTAGGTTAATACATTTACGAAATTCAAGAAATACACAATATTTCTAGATTTCATACAATCCATTCCGTAGATGAGTTTTTCAAGCGAGAACAATGAACACTGTGGAATGAATATTTATCACATGAATGTTACACTCAACATTAGACTTGTGATAACGTTTCACTTGTTTATACGATATTTTGCATATGTGGAAGAATCAGAGCAAGCGAAATGGAATGAATTCACTCTATACCACAATGTTTATTGCTCTCGCCAGCTGAATTATTAGAGATTTTCCTGTTACATGTGTTCATAAATGATCGGATCAGTTTTTGATAACAGTTAGTGTTAATATCTTCAAACAGATTTTTCTAATTTTAACTTCACTTATAAATAAATAATATTTTAGATGATAACTAGTAGTGGAATAGGGTGGGGGGGGGAGGAGGAGGTATATTTGTTTCATTTTAATGTTAAAGCAACTATCTCAGCCTACTTACAATCTGTTAATTTCATCGAATGCCATCTCATTTATTCGAGAAAAATGCATATTTCAACATCACTTATGCATTTAATAATCGTGGATACATACTATTGAGTACCATACTAGTATGAAACATCTACTCAATATGCCTTGTTTACAATGATCGTTCAATTGGGGTCAATTCATAATGGAAAACATTGATATCTTAGTGATTGATATACCACATCTTGATATGTTTAATAATATATTACTACTTAATTAAAAATATTTAAGTAAATTAAATTTAACTATTAAATATTTTATACTTTTAATCACATGAAATATTATGTTACATTGTAAAGTGCATATACTTTTTAACTTACAAAACAATTCTATTTTATTTGATTATTTTATCCTTTTAATTCGAATGACTCATTATTAATTGTGAATAGGAAGAATATAATTCACATCAATACACATTTAGTATAATAACTAATTTTGTTTTGTTCTCCATGGTCATAAACAAAAGGTCATCTGTTAAAATGGAGCTGACTAGGAGACATTGATGCATGCATGTATACATATAGATTCTATTAGTTAGCATTGTGATGATTGGGTCGTGAATAAGAAAATGGTTACATTGATAAGTTAATGGTATTCATTGATCTGTCTGTTTTTACAAAATCTTAATGCCTCATATACGCTTATTGTTTAAGTTGGATTGTAATTGGCAGGCGGAATCATGGACACGCGTTTCGTCCTATTTAGATCTCATCGGCCGGATATACCTACATTCCAATGTTGATGCTTACACAAGGATTTGAACTCAGTTCGTTTCGTGTCAAATGCCACCGCATTCACCACTAGACTACTGAGTCCAGACAGTCATACTTTTGCAACGGGAGCATATGTAATTAGAATGAACTTGTATCTTTATATACATTGATCAACTTAATAACGTATGATAAACGTTGAAATCAGTTGATATTGGGTGTATTGATAATTACCCAGCATGATAGTTGTAAATATTAACATTTTTTAAGAAATTGCAAAATGAAATAGAGTCAGTTGTTCAACTTCTTGTGAGTTTTGAATATCAGTAAATAGTAATCCTTATTAATTAATATGAATTAACTTGGTTTACTAAAACTACCTATGCCAATTAAGACTTGTCAAAATAGTTATAAAAATTTTAAAGAAATGTATACGACAAAAGAATAGATATTCATGTCAGTATTCTTTTATTGTTAGCTATGAGTAAGTTTATCTGCATTTTATCTATATACAACTAATAAATATTTGGTGATTTGATGAACATATGTTAATCCTATTTAATTCTCCTATAATTTGTCTTGTTGTAAGCCATTTCCAAAAATTTAATTATGACAATGTTGACAATTTACATGGTTTAAGGATGATTCTTTTTGTATGAACTTTTGAAACTGTGAGTTTTTCACCAAATTATGTTACACTATTTTCATTGTTGCATTTAACTGTGTTAAGTTTAGTAACATTTATTCCAGATTTTCAAAAATGTGTTTATCAAATAGTCCTAAGATCATACTTAAAATGATTATCCTTTAGTTTCTACTTTATTAATGTTTAAAATTACATTCAGTTTCTTTTTGAACACCAATTGTAATTTGACACAGAAGACGCATAAACGAAAATATTAATTGTGACGAAAAATTCAGAATATTATGTTTGTTAAGATGCTTACGGTAAACTTACTACATCGTTTTTTAAGTTAATTAAACCTTTGCCGTGAGAAAATTAGAGAGAATGAATAGTGTTGTTTGGTATTTTAAAAGATCAGTAGCCTCAAAGGATCACATAGAATTGTACATGCATAGTCTAAATGTGATGTGGATGTTTACTTGAGTTCAATTATATTTATAGACTATATTTAATATATATGCAAAACTAGGAAAATTGATTTTTTTGGCAAAGAATAATAGGAAGTAAATGAAAATAAGGTATTAAAACTAGTTGTATTATCCTGTCATTCTGCATCTATGTCTTGAGAACTTTCATTTATGACACATGTGTTTGCAAGTTATGATCTTTTGCTCATAATTTATTCATTACTCACTTATCATTGACTTCTACTGTTAATCTTTTATAAAAGTCTATGAACAAATTGGTTTGTACATATGACCATATGTTTGGTGCTGTGAAGGATTCTCATTACAAAATATACAACACTGCATTTAACTTGCCAATGTTCTAGACCATGTGTACAGGCTTTTGTAAATAGTGACTAGCTGTTATACACATTCATTTGTACATACTTTTAATCGGCCTTGGTCCCTACAACACCTCATTTTACAACCAAAAAGTATTTAATTTGTGATTTGTGCAATAAACGCATTTCGTCCTGCCAAAGCACACATAAAAATAAAAATACATAAATAACTATAGTGGTACACTATAAATTTCTCAGTAGTTAAATCCTCCATAGGTCGTAGACATTAACAGAATTGCCTAAATGTATACAGTCGACCGACGTAATCAGATGGTTAGAATAAATCTAAATCTAAAGAATCTCTGCTGCTTGAAAATGTGAATTAAAATAACATACATTTTCCGAGCTGAATAAACTTTTAAAGGATTTGTAATTATTCTAATGAGAGTACTTAATATTTTTTTGAGTAAGCTAGCTAAATTTCACCATTAAATTAAAATGTATTTAGGCTGAAAAATCTCGTTCCATTACAATGGGTCTAAAACTACCAATTTCTGGATTAACAATAGACAATTCTATTGAATAGACAATATATAGTCTATCTCCTAATTAAATGTCGTACTACGTATGATGAAATTTAGTTAACCAAATAAGCATCATTAGCAAAATAACCACGTAACTCATAGTCCATGTTGGTTACAACTTATAATTCAGTTTGCAGTAAGTAATTGTCTGTATATTTTTTTGCAAGGAAACTATTAATATTTAGGATAATTTATCTTAGATGTTATTTATTAGTTGCTGATTAATTGGTTAATATATGCCATATACATTTGTAATTTCATTGTAATACACCTTATGTTTAATTACTCTTTCATTGTTTTACTTTTGAATTAAACTTCCTTACCTAATTGAATTATTGAAATTAAGCAAAACATCTGTTGGTCTTTCACTTAACTTGTAATTGAATAATAACTCAATTAAATCTGTTCATTTTAATAGAAACAAGATATATATATATATTTAATTTATTTGGCAGCTTATATAATGGACTAACCTGAGCTAGACACATGTTATAAACTATAAGGCATTAAAACAAATCATTCGTAGGAGTACTCTTGAGCAATGCTTATTCACAACCCAACCACTAATGAAAATCGAGAAGTTTACTTATTCGACGCTTAACTTATAGACCACTTACTTGGTGCTTAACAGTTGTCTGGTTAAAGTTAGTTTGTGATGTAAACGAAAGAATATAACAATCTTCATAAGTCTAAGAGAAATTCACTTTAGCTGATTCTCATAGAATATATACATCTACTTTTTTGTATTAGATATAGTGATTTTCTTTAACATCATTATTCATTATGTCAAATATTGTGAATTGATTATAAGGATATTGAAAAGAAATAAAAGATAATAGTCCAAAAAGGAGATACATTTAACTATATATTTCTTAGAATAAAAGACTAGACAAATTATTAAGTTAACTTTTGATTATATAATTGAAGTCACATGAAATTATCGCTAAATGGAGATTAATTAATTTTACTTAATTTCATCATTGTGTTTGTCTTTATTCTTTCCGGGTTTTTCTCTAGTCTTTTCCTAGTGAACAAGATTTATAACAACTCGTTCCAGTAAAGTTGGTATTCATCGTTATTCTTCGAATGAAACTAAGATATACGAAAGTACTTACCATAATTAGAAAAGTATCGAGTTTAAATGTTCATTGATTGTTTGGTGAATTAAGTAACATATTATTTGTCATCCAGAGATCAGTGTAAATATCATGTTAGTCTTATCATTTAATTTAATTAGGGTACGATCCAAAAATCTTTGCACTTACTAAAAAACGAATAACTGTTCTATCACTTTTTAAGGTCAAACTAGCCCACTACTTTGTAACCAATGTTGACAGCTAGCTAGAATAAACTAAACAGGATTATCACTTATGTGATTTTTATACAAACAGTAACTCAACATTTTTAGTTAAATTGGATTGTGAGTAAAAATAAAATCTAGGATACCTGTTTTTATTTCACACATCACTTCAGTTATAAGTACGTACATTTCAAACTTGATGTTCACACTGCGGTTAGAACCCAGTACATATCTCTTAATATTTCAATATGTCATTCACTAAGCTACTGTGTCTAAATAGGCACTAATTTGTTCAGTAAGTATAAATAGACTCTAAAGGTTTAAATTTCCTTACTTTGACTATTTATAACTGTTATTCATCAGTTTCATCTAGCACTGTACATCTTAAGCTATTAGGTTGTAAGTTCTAAGAAAGCTGGGTTTTAGTTAACGGTGAAATATGATGCGACAATAACAACAGTTTGATAATAATGTGTAATACTGAAACTGACTTGTTATATATGTAAATACGAAGGGCTTCATAAATCTGGTTCCGCTACTAACTATCAACAAAGACAAAATAATAGTGCTTGCAGTGAATGATAAATTAGTTACCAAAAGCATAAATTTATAATCAATTCTGTAATTGCAAATAGTGAATTTGAGGTAGACGTTTAAAACTGACCAGAAAATCATATAAAGAAGGAGAAGTTGTAAGATCTAGGAAACAAACTGTTATTCTGACAAAAGCATATTTTCATGTTAAAAAGGTAAGTTAGACTTCTGACTGAACATTCCATTGTTTATATTCTCTAACCAATGTGTATTCAAATATAAGCGTTGCTTGTAAACACTGATTAACTCAAAGATGAGCCTAAACTGTCATAAAATGTTACACGGTACGACGTGTTACTACGGAAGAAAGGCAACTTTTGTATCAGGATTATTATTTGTATCTATATCTTTTAAAACGATTAACAAAAATAGGTTTTACATCTTTAATAAATGGCTGATAATGAACTTCAACATATTCATATCGCTACTCATAATCTCAGTGTACTTGCATCACAATTTTGAAGTCGACACTGAAATGTAAATCTTCACAATAAAAATCTGGAATTCACAAACATTCACATGGATTATCCTCTATGGTATAACTAATTAATAAGTGGATTAGTTCACAGAAGAAATTCCAAAGTTACAATTGCTAATGATTCATATTATGTAGTTTATAATAATATCGTCTGATACTAAGTAACAAAAAGCCTCCTTTAAATCTGGAATTTATAAAAAATTTATTATGAAGTTAAATTAGACAATTTTTTTTTGAAAGACAATAATGACAACAGTATCCGGATAAAACGAACCAATGAGAGAATGAGAAAAACAAGGAAATATTTAAATTATATTATTCTATTACATTGCAGAGAGAACGTGAAAAACGAATTAAAAACATAAAACTTGACAATCACAGACAACGAATGTTCACCATGCATGACTAAAAGGAAAAAGAGTCAACATAAATGTTTCAGGAATGATTAAGCATTTTTTTCGTTTACATCTTTCTTTTCTTCTGTAATTATAATGCAAAAAAAATAAATAAATAATGTCAAATGATTTTAATTCCCCCTTCATCCGTTTATATTCACTTTCATATAGAAGCCTAAATTCGTAGAGATTACATGTCTATGAACGCATGTTTATGCACAATAAAATTAGTCAAATGATTGATCAATTAACATATATCACATCTAATTGAAAGGTGCTTCATTTTTTCACTATTCACTTATCTCATTCACTTTTTTGTTATCTATGAAAAGATTACCTCCTTCAGAATAATATTTTCTTCCCAACATTACGTAATCACAGTATAACCAGAAACGATTACAACGTAGTTGAATCAATTAAGAGATGAAAAATAAAAGAGTGGAACAAAATGAAATCATGTACTTTTTTTTATAAAACTTACTAGATTCAATATAACTAATAATTAGCTATAGTATTTATTGCAATTAAATAAATTTTTCTTCCGTTTCTTACTGTAAATCCCAATAGAATACTTTATCTGAAACCACTCGTAATATTTTTTGATTTATAGTCATGAAAGTAATCGTAATAAGCATGTGATTGGACTTTAGGTTTAAGTTAATTTAACTGATCAGAAGAATAAATTTATTGAATTGAGGTGGTTTGTGGAGATTGTTATTAAGTTTTAGTTGATTGAATTCGTCACAGATTGATGTTAATGAGATTCCACTAAAAACTAAGGAACATTGGACAGTTGTTTTGCTCTCGTATGGGACTCCTGAAGATGTTCCTGAAGCTCTAGTAAAAAGTCGTGGTGGTGGAGTTCAGACTTGTTGGAAGTGAAATGGTTATCACTGATAGCAGTTAATGATTATCGCACTGCATCAAAAATTGATGAAAGTAGGAAATCTGTACATGAATGCTGGCTCGTTAATGCAGAGAGTTAGACGTTCATTAACCTGAATCCTCTGGGGTAAAATATAGGGTATACACTGTTGAGGAGTTACATATAAGGACAAAGCATCTGTCCAGTGTTCCCGGGTTTTTAATGGTACCCTATTAACACCAATCTGTAACGAATAAATTCAGTGTTTCGTCAGACTAATTCAATGTTTATTGAAAGGGGGGATCTAAAATGCTTTTAATGTTCAGGCGGTTTATTAAATCCAACACTCTTTGGTTATTTTTCCGCTACTTTAATAGGTGAGTGTTGTACACTAAAATGTACTTCTTGTTAAAGGTTATTTTTAAACGATCGAAATTATCGTCAACTGTCTATTATGAAAATATCACTGTAATACAGCTATGAATGCATTATAAAAAATAAAAAATTCATTAATAATTATGCAGTGAAATGGAATCTCTAATCAACGCATAGTGACTACTCACTAGATGAACTGCAAGGTGTCGAGTAATGTTGGACACAACAGCTAAATCGTTTTGAATACCTTTAACCTAATTTGTTGTTTCAATTAATGGTAGCTTTGAATGAATGCTAAACAAAATGGCAGAAATATTGTTTGACAAGTATATGTGTATATGTTTTTCGTCCACCCGTAAACTTCTAACCACAGTGAAAAAAGATTATTGTGATCAGCTAGTTAATATATTGCGTCGATAACACTATTGATGCAAACAACTCTTTAGTGCAAGTGTAATAAATTCGGCATCTTTATGTATATTTCTCGATGTTGATTGAATTTTAAGGTGATCTTTAACTATAATAAAACTAAGTTATCTCGAGACGAAATGTATTTTATGAAACTGATATATTTTACACAGAATAGGAAGATTCTAGAAAGCATAGATATCCTGGATTCCTATTTAGTCCCTTTTCAAATGTATTAGTTGAATATGCTTTCGTATGAGCTTAGAATTTCACACATAAACTATAACCCGGTAACTTTCACTTCGAAAGCAAACACACTAACCAATATATTCTCGGATTATTGTATTAATTAGTTCTACAAATTTATGTATTTCAGTACAATGAATGCAAATGCGTAAATTGTAATACAGCCCATAACTCGTAAGATTAAGCCACTTTATACATAATACTAAACTTCTGTGAAGCATTTTCAAATTTTAATGTTTGGTATGCTCTCGTGAAATTTCAACCATGTTCAGACGAGATAATTGGTATTATCAGTTACAGCCATACACAGTGTTTTCTTTAAGTCCATCTGTCACTACTTTTCATTTAGTAGACTTGTGCTGAATATTAGAAAATAACCTCATTATCTATTTCATTTCAAAGGAATAAATTTATCCTCGATTTTCTGCTATGGACAGTGTAGTGCAACCCAACAAGCAATGTGAAGAACAAGAATACAATGAAAAACAATTCTTGAATCGAGATACATAGTGAACATCTAAAATGTGATGGTTATTTAGTTGATTTTAGCACACAGGATGAAGTTAGCTTATCACTATGGACTTTTCAAGTTTTTCTTATAAGTGATTCGCAAAATCTATTTACATACGATTAATTAACATCTAGTCAAACACAGTGATTTCAGTATTTTAAGTCAAGTATATATGGCTTAGTAATAACTTACTCACAAGCAACTGCTTCTAACAGTGGCAGCCAAAGATATTTAACAAGTAAAATGACACGATCAAAAGTGTAAACAGAACAATGATCATTGGAACTTACTTACGCCCGTTACCCCTCACAGAGGAGCATAGGCCGCACACTAGTATTCTCTATTAAAATGTATCCTGAGCAATCCTTTCCAGTTGTTCCCAGTTGCCGTTCATCTTTTTAATATCTGATTCTCTTTCTCGATGCAGTGTTCTTTGGCCTTCCTCTCTTCTGTTTCTCAACAGGATTCCAAGTTAGTGCTTGTCTCGTGATGCAGTCTGATGATTTCCGTAATGTATGTCCTATCAATTTCCAATCACGTTTCGTAATTTACTCTTTGGCTGGAAGTCGATTTGTTCTCTCACATAGTAGACTGTTTCTGATGGTTTCCGGTCAATGGATAATCAGTATCTTGCGTAGACAGTTGTTTATAAATACTTGTACCCTCCTGAGTATGTTCGAAGTAGTTCTCTACGTTTTATCTCCATACAGAAGAACTGTCTTGACGTTTGAATTGAAGAATCTGACCTTGAGGTTGGTTGACAGTTGTTTGGAGTCCCATATGTTCTTCAACTGTAGAAATGTTGCCATTGCTTTCCCAATCTTTATTTTTACATCTGCATCGGATCCAGCTTGTTCATCGATGATGATTGGCATGTACGTGAAAGTATCCACTTCTTCCAGAGTTTCTCCATAGAGTTCATTTGGGTCGGTGCTCTCTGTGTAGTAGTTAAGGATCTTTTTCCCTTATGTATGTTCACGTCTACTGATGCTGAGGTTGCTACTACGCTGGTTTTCATTTGCATTTGTTTGTGTGTATGGACTAGAAGAGCTTGATTAGTCGGCGAAGTTCAAATCATTGAGTAGCATCTTACTTGTCCATTGGATTCTGTGCTTCTCCTCAAATCATAAACCACTTGTATAAATAGGTATTATTGTCAGGTTATGCACTGTTAAAGTAGATCCTATTTTCAACTTCTTTGTAGTCAGTTTTTATTTAGCGAAAATGCAACTACATGAATACGGCTTTATTCTGAATATGTATATAAGTAAGGTTTTGGATATGTATTGGCCTGCAATCTGATTAAGTTACAAGTGAAGTTGTAATTGCCTTAATAAGAAAGTTTAAAATTTTACAGATCGTCTAAAGGTTTATGTATTTCTAAAATGTGCTTGATTTTACATGTATTTCAAATTAATAGTTACTTAACTGCATAACTATTCCTTATTGTTATGTAATTTACTCTTTAAAAAAAAGCTACGTTTACAGTCTTACAATTTATGCTAGAATTCACTATGGAAATAGTTTTGTTTCGCATCAGTTGTTTACCATAGAATCAAAATTTTCTATTTTATTCTGTTTACAATAAAAGAAGTTATTCAGAGAGACTTTACTGGTTATCAAAAATTCATTAAGGCATTTTCATTTCTATATACAAATAGAGAAATTTAATACTGTTATATCTGGGCTTTTTTTTAAATGTATTACAAGAACTATAATTTTTTTTATCCTATTTCCTTTTTTTCTCCTTTTTGCAATCTTTTGACAATACATCTAGTTTTATGAATGTAGCTGAGTTAATTATGGAATATATTGTTCAAGAGAATTATTTACCTGGAATTAGTCACAATAATCATAATACTGTTGCTAGTAGTAGTAATAGTATCAATAGTGCAACTGTTCCACTGTCACAATTTAGATCCGATCGATTAAATGCAAATGATTTGTTTGGAATTGATAATGACATATTTCAGGAGAATTCATCTACTGACAGTGAATTAGATTTAACAGAAGATAATCAAGATACAGAAAATAACAATCTTGGTACCATTAAACATAGCATTACTAACAATAATGTCAATGATAATAAAGATCATACATTTACAAAGAAACCGATTATTCAGGTCAAACTAATTCATTTTATACATCAGTTGAATTCAAGTAAAATCACACTTAGTTCATCAAATAATTTCATTAATTTGGATATACCACGTTTGTTAACGCAGTCAAATAATATGCATATATTTGTTCAATTTGAGGTAAGTTGATCTTGTGTTACTGTCCTTATTCTTATTGTTTATATTTTCATCGCGAAGTAAGTAATTTATGCAGTTTAATTTCTTTAGATATAGGGTTTTATTGTTTACAATCATGATTCGTCATTAAATGATTGATATTCTTACATTAACTCACTGTCGTGAAAATAGTATCTTGTCATTAAATTTGTTTTGATGAGGTCGGAAAAATACAAACTGACAATTATTTTCAGTCGAATACGTTATGTTTCCTAACAGACGTAATCACGCCTACTTCGGCTGACTTACCAGTTGCAGATGCCTATACTCAGCTTCTAGTTACACTATTAGTTTAAGATCTTGTGGCACTATACAGTTTAGCAAACTGAAATAAGTGAATCAGTATTTGAGTTTGTAACTGACTAGTTGAAATTCAAAGTTTTATACCCTAAACAGTGAATTAACTACCACATCTAACTGGTGATGATTTGTCGTTATTTGATCTACCTACAATCATGGATAAGGGAATATAAAAGTATTGCTAAATCAACATATTTTCAGGTTATTCAAAAGTTTGCAGATTTTACTAAACGGAGTTTCAGTAAGGTTCAAACAACTGCAGAAAATCTATTTCGCTCTTGAATGATATGATCAAGACTCTTGTAGATTATTTTGAATACCTAGAGCAAAGATGTATGAACCGTAGGTAGACCAACCACAGAAGGTTCAAATATACATTTTTATCGCAATGAGCACCTCATGTTAGTGAAATCAACTTGTACTTATTAACTATTCTTAACTGTGTGACTGTTAATGAGATGATGCAACTGTCCCCTTTTTTCCATGTAAATTGTTATCAAGTGAAATTTCACTCTCCATGTACAATATTATTAGCTGAATCTGTTGGGAGACACTTTATCTGCTATATGGTTTACATTGTGGAGCGAATCCTCTTCCATTGACAAGCTGAGTTCAGTAAACATTACACATTGAATAATCTTATTCAAACCGCCTTAAGGTTGTAGGTCTTTGTGTTGCATTTAATCATGTTTAGAAGCTATGTTTAAATAAAGTCTAGAATCAATAAAACAGTGAGCTGACGGCTTTGAAATCGTTAAAACACCATGCAATGTCATTCTTGAGCGTCGCAATATAATAACCGTCTTCGTGAGGGTGACATTTAGCCTACGGGAATTAGTTTCCTCACCTATGCCCAAAAGTTTTTCTAAGTCTCAAGAGCAGATATACCAGATGAGGTGCTTTTATAATGAAGTCTATTTATGTTCCTCCGAATCCATTAAATTCTTATGCCCAGCTGATTATCTCCAATCTGATGCAGTGACGAAGTTCATCGATGACTTGTATAAGCTTTATAATCATAAGTATTGATGATATTTTTTACAAACTATCTTGCGATTAATAAATACGCCCCACTCAGAAACACATTGAATCGAATTCAGAAAATTCAAGATTGTCATCTTGCTCTTAACTTTCAAAATCTCAGGTTTATATATGATGGTTCGTGCAACCGAATTCATTATACTTAAGTCACATAGTTATTATCAATCCTTTCCGTTAGTTACAAGGCCTTGATTCTAGTGAATTTGGCAGTCACTAACTATCACTATACCTTGGGTAAAACTTTTAATAGATAGTTGCTAATAGGTTCAAGATTTATGACCATACTGTTTTATAGTGAGATGTTGTTCATTGTTTTAAAGTGTTTGATGTGACTAGGTCTATTCCCCAACAGTACAATTGTTAACTTTTAACAGTTAGACATACATATTATTATAAATTTGTTCATTACATAGTTTCTTATCTTAACAGATGGTTAAAGTAATTAGCTTTTTGTTATAAAATGCTATTTGAAATTAACATTTTATTAAAACCTGGCATATGTTATCTGAAAGTTGTGAAGCAGAAACTTCTTAATTAACAACGTTGTTATGAATTCACTATTGTAAAAGATTGTGACTTTTAACTATCTAAAATGACTTCTATACCACCTTGTTTATACGAGATACATCAGACAAACATTTTTAGTCACTTAGCATTTATATAGATCGCAAAATAAAACTAGGGAGTACTTAACAGCTCATTTTTCCAGCATAGGATTCACTGACACTGTGAATTCACCATCATGCAACAAGTCCCGAAAATTAAAATAAACTTTATGTAACCCTTTTATTTAAACTATTCTATCCAATTCATTAGTGACTAAATTCGAAATAAGTGTCTAAATATCCAGTGGGGATTTCTGATCAGTAGAGTTCTAACAATTCTAGAGTGAAATAGTCATCACCAATTACATGAGATTATCACCGTACTATTTCACGAATTGATGAAGTTGAAAGTTTTTAGCTTGAAATGTTTGATCAAGCAGAGAATGAATCAGGTGAACTTAACAAAAGACAATTTAATAACTTCATCTTGTGGTTATTTTCAGCAATAAAAGGAAATTACGCACTCTTCAAATTAAATAAAGAATAAACTAAGATGTTCGTTTTTATGCCATTTTCCAATTTCACTTGTCTGTATTTGTTACAGATTAATATTCGTCGGTACCACTGAAAACCAGGGAGTATTGGATAGTTGCTACGTTCTGGTATGGCGGCCCTCAGCAGCTATCACTCTCGATTCCATTTTACTGATTCTTTTTCTAAAAGGATTACTCTCATTCATGTAAAATAATCATATCTAGTACATTTAACAGAAACGCAGTCATCATATTTAATAAGATAATTTTTTACTAGTGAACTTAGATTATTGAAGAAAGTTAGAAAACATTTTCAACAAGAAGTAATATTCAAATAAATTATGTAAAATGATGAGAAAATGTTTAAGAAAATATTGTCGGCATAAGGTACTTCCGGTGTTGGTCAAAATAGAGTATTTTTTACAAGGATATATCCTACGTCATTATGCATAACATGTACGCATTAAAATAACCTCAGATACTTAGTCTGTTGCAAATGACATATCTCAGTAAATAATCTCAGTATCTATGACTAATGAGTCACTAATAAGTATATACGTCTATTTGTATATCATATATGGCTTTCGTATAAATCACAATTCCCTAACTATTGACTATATTTCAGACAGTTTGATTGTTTTCTTCCCTCCATTCTTTTACTGTTTTTCCTTATATTAGTCATTATATACTAAGTAAAATGGTATCCACTTTTCACCATGGTAACTATACTATGCAGTCTATTTTTATTTAATTTTGAGGAATTCCTTCTGGTTCACCATATTCATTTTTGTTTTCTGTACACTCATAAACGTGCTTGTCATATTTATCAAATTGTTTATGGAAATTCTTCAATACTTATCCTCATCCTTTTTTAGTTATCATTTTACCAATTGTCAATCTGGTGGTTGTTTGTTACCATGGTGTCATATATTGTTTTTAACAAGTTTTAACTTTTTCCACTTATTCCTTCTTTTACAGTTTCATAGTATTTACTTCTTTGTAATATTCTCATGCCTACAATTTTTATCAGAAAACTAATGCTTACCGTAAATGTTTGTCATTTTGATTCTTATATGACAGAATGCCTATTAATGTTAGGAATATAGAATGTTCAGTAAAATTTACTACTACATAAGGAAGCAATTATTATGAATGGTGTCAATGCATTTACTTTTTCTTAAGACTAAACAATGTAGAATATACATAGAATTTATATGCAAGAAACTCAATTATTATGGAGTAAATCAATAATCTAAAAGATCATGTTTAAAGTATAATTGCTTAGAAATCTAATAATATAATTTCTACATTTGAAACTAAGATGAATCTCTGAGTCATGGACCATAGAGGTATGGAACAAATAAATAGGTTTGTGTGAATTACTATTTACTACGAAACAGTGACTTAATGGTTATAGTGAATTGTTTCTAACTAGTAGGTCTTAGGCTACATACTATTATAACGTTGACAAATAATAAAATACGACCTGTACTCGATTAGGGAGTTATATGAAAACTTATATTGAACATTTCAGTGTTACACGTTTCAATAAAGAAGGTCTACGGAACATGTTCCGCAGATATTTTGTTTTCCACATTTTGATGGGCTTCAAAATTAACCCCAGTTCTTAGATTACATACCTTTCTCATTAGGGTTACCTTGTTCCAAAGTAAGTATTTGTTTACCTGAAATCGTTGTAATAAATGACATTACTGAGTTATTTCATGATAGTTTTCTTGGTTATTGTTTTGACCTTCTTAAAGATTGTTTTCATCTTATGTAATGGTCATAAGAATAATTTTAACTATCAATTAGAATCTACCCATTATACTTCTGGTTATCTAACATTGATCTTCACAAGATTACCAATAGAAATTAGGTTTTTTTTAAATTTATTACTAGTTATTTGATGAAGTAATATCAAAGACTGATTAGGTATTTGTCCTAAATAGAGTCATTTTATATTAGATCATATGATCCAATAGTCTAATGTAACTTAAAGCAGTCTCTAATATATCACTATCAATTTCATGTTAATAGTCGATTCTAAAAAGAAATTTATATTGGCACACTAATCGTTAATATTTTATCAGTTTTGTTAAATATCTTCATGTAAAACTGAATTCCCTATATGTCCACCGACTAAAGGTAGCTAAGAAAAATATTTTTCATTTCTTTGATAAGCAGAATAAACAATCGGATGATCTATTTTATGACTGTGTGTATATCACATTACTGATAAACAATACTAATGTATATACATTTAGATGTAAAGTTTACTTTTGATTAGTTATATTATTTATGTTGGATGATTCATTTTCACTCCTTTTTCTCACCTCTTTTCATTCCATATCATTATCATACTGATAAACAAACTGAAATGAAGTAGTTTTACGTTTGATTAATAATGATGTTAGCACACTTAAGGAATAATTATGTATACACTTTTTATTATTCTCATACCCTAATCTTAGTACATATAACCATGGAGTGTGCATAACTACAGTTTAATCATGTTATCCTAGTTAATATGTTTATATTTCATTGAACTACTCTGAGGTGATTTCACCATTAAACTGGTGTATATGTTTTTGCATAAAGTTTCGTCATCAAACTTTACGCTCAGTGTTTATAAGCTGTAGTTTAACATGGGTGAAAAACAGTACTTCTGTTATTTTTCCTCTTTACATAAAATAATGCAGTTCAGATCGTCATGTGTACACCTTGATTTTGTATACCATTAGAAGTATGGAGATAGTTATTACCTTCATATCACGTGGAACATAAGTAACCTCTTCCTCTTTAGTGAATTGGTCCTAACTACCTGAAGGTTTGATCATGCATCTCAAGGTACAACTTCTTGAAACTGATCAGACACGGTGTCTTATGAACAGTTGTGGATATATTAGTTCTGCGCTACTACTGGTTATCTATCAAGGCATTCTGTGAAGTTTTAGAGAACAACCTTTTCTAACCCCCCTTCTTGCAGTTATGTAAAGGTGGCATCGCAACAAATCCTAAGTATTTAAGAGAAATAGCTTACCACGATACAATCCCAGTTCTGTTGCAAATACGACTTCACACTCGGATAGTAAGTTTGCTGATTCTAGTCTTACTACCTTACTATTGTCCTTCATGACATAGTAAAACCTGAAAAAACACATTACCTATCCATTATGACTTTACTCATCATTACTCAATATTACTCATCACTCTTACCATAACACCTATAGTTAAGTCAGAGTAACGCGTACTAAGCAACATGATCGTCCATGAAACTCTAACAATAATGCTATATTACACTGTTATTCGATTCTGAACTTATTGTTTAGGCTTTTATTATGCAGTACATCAGTAGCATTTTATAATCGTATTAGAAGTAACTTTTTCTTCGAACTATTCAACATATTCATTAAATCTGTTTATTCACTCAAGGTATGTATAAAGTAAGTATATGTAAAAAATTGATTCGATAGGCCCTTAAAATGGGTTTCAAAATATTTTTATACTAACTACCAAAATACATCCGATTGTAAAATTTTAGAATCTAGAGGACGAAATAATGACGTTATTTAGATGTCATAAATACCGAACTTTTCTGATATTCTTATTTTTACACTAAATCTTTGCATTATAGTTTCAAATATTTGACTTGTTATATAAGTGATTGTGATATTAACTGGTTATTTAAGTCAAACGTTTATGTTAGGTTGTAATCAGCAAAATAACGAGATACCAAAAGAGGTACATTTTTGTATGCAAATCCTCTGATTCAACAATGAATTACTGGATACGCCTGAAGTATTTCCCGTTTGGCAAAATATTAGGAAAATCTTTTGATCATAATGTACATCAAAATTTCGACAGTTCATTAATCACAATATTTCTGATGTCATTTCATTTACATGCCAGAAATTGTGTACTATCATTCAAACACTACATTTATCGATCACTTATCATTTTGTATCAAATATGACCTACTAAGAAGCCTTTAATGAGTTAGCGTAGTAGGATATTAGTGCAAATCAGTTGTGTATTGCTGAAACACTTCGTTTTATTATTGTATACAGTCAATTTAGACTGCGTTTGATAAGGTATTTAGTAATAAATTGTACATATAACAGCTTAATTTTATAGTTTAATTGCCTCTAAATTCTCATTACATTATCGTATGCTTAAAATTGATACATTTTATCAAGATTCATTCATCTGTTACCGCCTAGATTCATTGAACATTCTGCTAGCATCTTTAACAATACTTCCCTCTTTAAAAACAAACTTCACTGACATTTCTATAAAGACCACCTTCATTAGAGTTGTGTACATCTATCCTGAGAATGACATAGACTCAATTTATTTAACATTTTAAAACTTCATAATAAAATTCTGTAGGCTTTTCTATACTTTTATATTGCATATAAAAACTGACCACTTATCTAACAGTTACTTTCTAATATCTACCCAATAATAAATATGAATATAACCATAACAACTACTTTACTATAATATCCGGATTAGGTGTGTAGTTTGGACGAACGAAAAACAGTTTGATGGTAAATTACATATTAAAATTACATTGTCTACCCATTTCCTTATTTAACCTCAGTGGACTTACCAATATTTGTCTTATTTTATTTTGGCTTACAGTCTTCTAGCTCTGACAGTACAATGAACTACTTATAAAATATTTAAAGTTAAGGATTTCTTTTTGTTGTTACAATTAAGTATTTCAACAAACAAAAATCTTTCTTTTCTTGTCTTACTTTTTGAGGAGAGAAATTACTAAGAAGGAAGAGAATAATACGAAATGCAGATGATTTCTAAAATTTTATGAGGTGAAATATAAGTATGCATTAAATTGCTTATTAGTTTGTCTAATTAAAATATAATACACCTTCCAATTTTATTTTAACTAAGTAGCTTTCTTTCAATATGTTTTAGTCTATTTTAAAATAAAGGCGATTGACGCCTATATGTTATTCTAATCATATTTTGCATCATTTATCATTTCAATGCTGACATTACTAAACGAAAACATTAGAATGCGTTTAGTGCAAGAATATAATCTTATCAAGAGATCTATAAACACTGAGTAACCTGGAATTTAATGAATGATATTAAATCGAGGTATACTAATGGTTATTGTCATAGAGTCAACTTTTCACTCGAGATTTTTCAGATGGATGGTTGACTTAGTAGTTAAGGCATTTTAATCTTGTCTGTTAGCTTCAGTCATGTATCAATTACTTGGGTTTTGACAGCTAGGTTTTATCGACAACCCTGACACATAAAATATGGCTTAAATTCGAGTACACTAATATTTACATAGTAAATAAATTAAAGCAGATATATCACAACTAACATCATGTCATAAATGTGTTATTCGAAAACAGTACATTTTATACTAGTTTATTGGTTTATAAGAAAAGAATGTCTATATTCTTTCCATTTGTGTATCCAGAAAATATTACCATCTCATGTATATACCATACTGTCAATTCACATAAGCAGCTTTAATGGATAATCTGTAGTAACTAGTTTAATGCAGTTAGCTATAAAACTCAATGACTCGATTTATTGTTTGATCTTGCTTAATGGCTATGACTTGAACCATATGTAACCATAGTTTTGTGAATAAATGAGGTGGCTTAATTGCTAGCAGGTCTATTGTAATCTGTGATATTCGGTAGCGATGTGATCTGGCATTAAGAACCCAATATTAAAGTTCTGTACATTCTATTCCGATTAAGTTTTGAATTTACATTAAATTCTCACAATCAACTAACAGTCTGGTTAAACACTCTGAGAAATTTTCCCAGTTATTTTGACCAAACACAGAATAATGAAAGAAGCTCAATTTTGTAATCTAAACGAAAAGTTAGCTTACCCACTTATTTTTACATTTGGTTAGATATTGTCATGCTTATAAAAGAAACAGTTTTCGTTATGTCAACCATTCATACATGCATATAGGCATTTATGCATTCATATCGTAGTTCTTATTTTACTTAAGGTATTTAAATTATCTACTTACTTTTTCTTAGGAAATAATTTATGCATAATTGTTTTGAATTGGGGCCAGTGTACACTATATATTACGTAAGACTAATTTATAATGTTTATACAAGGTTATCACATTTGTTTATACTGAAATAATATATTTCATAACATAGTAAAGAGGCTAATACATTAGCAGTATTTGTTATTATAAAGTAGAATATATACCTCGAAAAAATAAGTGGAGAACTTTTTGGATCATTGATTATAATAAATAATATTACGTAGATTGCTTATACATAGCAAAAGTAAATATTTATATCCGATGAATTAACTATGTTAGATGGATCATTTAATTTGAATTGTGACTGGCAAGTGGAATCCAGGACATGGGTTTCATCCTATGTGAGACTCGCCGGCTGGATGTACCTGCATCCCAATGTTAATGTTCACACCGGGATTCGAACTCAGTCCGTTTCAATGACTGACATTGACTGACCAGATCCAGTCTATAACAAATCAATGGGACTATACAAATTCATTCTACTATGTTAGATGGATATTAAATATAAGCAATGATTAATAGCAAATAATAGATTAATTAATGTGTACATGTTTCTTTCCATGAATGAATTCAGTAGTGTAATTGCATCGATTGATAATAAACAACATGAGTCCAGAATATTCGGTTTAATAACTTATTGTATTTATATTTTAATTCATTATATGAATAGTCTACGCAGTTTGAATTTTATCTTGTTATGAAAATCGTAATGTCTTAGTTACAATAGTAACTTCTTCCAATGGAAATTTCTACGTTAATAATGTAAGTAGTTGAAAATATGTTGCACTTTGTCTCTATATCTAAGCATATATTTTGTCATTGATATGATAGTCATTATATAACTACCAAGTTGAGATCAACAGAATTAATTATGTGAAAGATAACGTTCACCAGCTTAGATTTTCTAATAATTTTCAGTGAGAATATTATTCTTGCAATTTGTCTGATCATTTAAATGTCTAATATTAAACTAGACTTTGGAAATTATTATAAAAGCATGTTATTGGTAGACTGATGAAATCAGCTACTAGAATGTCGATTACAATTACTAGGATTCGGTTATCTTACGAAATTGCATCACCTTATCTGAACTCGTTCAGATCTCAATTAGACATACTATTACACATCATTTTGCCTTGACTTGTAATCTATTGGTGAAAAACTGACTTATTTTCCTGGATTCCTATGCATGTAGTGAAGTTTTAATCCGCTTAAACCTTCGTTTATTTAGGTCAATACAGCAGCAGACAAGTTCATGTGACAATTATCCAAACACATGATAAAACCGTTTAAAGTGAACAATTAACAAAAATCATATTAGAACATGTTGTTTACATTCGACTGACGAAAACTTTCTGTGAATTTATACTTTATACGTTAGTTATTTTATACTAAATATACTTTGTAATATCAATTGAATATAAAGTACAGCTTTGTCTGCACTTATCACTTATTCATTTTGAAAAAAAATAGAACAATATAAGTGATAAAAACGTCAGTTAACAGATATCAGGTTTTTTGTCACCTACACTTGTTTTAAGTGCATTTCATTAAAGTCATTACAAGTTATAAGTGATAACTATTACAATACCATAATTCTTTATCATGTCTAAAATTTGTAAATGTAAAAAACCAGGAAAGAAATGTCAAAATCATCATCTCATACTTTTAGTTGTGTACAATGTTAAAGTGAAACATAGATGAATTTCATTATGTGAATATTAACTTCAAGTACACATACATATATTCACTTGCTTGTTTATATTTACCTTATCACTTATTTCTTAAATAAGAAAAGAGCTTACCTTTTTGCATTTTTATTTTATCTTCAGTACATACACATTTAAAGATATTTTACGGGTATTTCTAAATTCTTATTTACTATCTAGAGGATTTATCTTTTTCTAGGTAATACAAACACAATATTTATATGCACTTTACTGATGATATAATGATGGTTAGAGGAAAGAGTAGGTAGAGTGGGGAAGGCAATAAAAATTTAAGAAGTTTTTTCCCGTGAAAATTATTATATCATCCAAGTTATTTACCAATTTATGTAGCTATGCAGAGAAAAGTTTATTTTTAATGAAAATAATTTTATGATCTATTTAAGTTGGATTGTGACTGGCAAGTGAAATTCATGACGCGCGTTTCGTCCTATTCGGGACTCGTCGACTGGATGTGCCTACATCTCAGTGTTAATGTTCACGATGGGATGCACATATAGCAATATAGATTGACCAGCTTCAGTCTATAACAAATCAATGAGAATATATAAATTCTCCCTAATTTTATTATTTATTTTGTATTTGTTCACTTTTTTATGGATAATTTCTCAGACTTTACTTCGAGATAAGTAATGCTTAATGATGTTTGAAAATTCAAAAGATGTAGAACAAATTTATTTCAAAATTTTTAGACAGAAAATCAAAATTAATACTGATCTTGGACAGTTATTGAACAAAAATTTATTCTTTTATTGATGAATTCTTATTATTCAATTAAATTGGATTTTTTTAAACGTTTGTCTTTCAACTATCAGTTAAGAAATGTTATGTGTAAACTGTTGAAAGTCCTTTCTGTTTATCTTAAAAGGATTATAATTACTTTTCAGTAAATATCTTTATTATCGTCTACATCCTAATCATATCTATCTATACATCAATTGACCATTTAATAATAATTTATGTTCTAAGTGACGATGGAATTCTACCCATCAAGTTGGAAATGCTTCAGTCTGTAGTACTTGTTGAGTTATAGATCAGAGTTCTACAAAAGCCATTTATCTCTACAAGATTGTAGTTAGGTGTTCTTCATGGATATCTACTTGTATATAACATAAGCCAATATCACCCTACTAATTACTGTTAATCACACATGACACGGCCTTAAGTAAAACATAACTATTGGTGGATTTATAAATCAAAATAATAATTGTGTCTGTGAAGGTACATTTGAAGAGATTTATGAAGATACCAACTTACTCTTCTTGTTTATATAAAACTATAATAAACTTAAAGGAATATCTTGTAAAGTTACAAATCAGTTGTAAATACATCACATTAGTTTACTAACATCACAGGTTCATAATTCAGTAAATGCATTTAATTCTTATTAACGAAAGCATATTCTTGTCCGACGAATCAATAATATACTCCAGTCTATGATACATTCATATGACATTTCTCGTAGAAGTATTACCAAACATTTTTAAAGTAAAAGAAAGAAAGGGATTAAACAGTTCATAATTTTAAGGTGATACTGAAACTTTAATAGTTTTAATTACAGTAGACTTTTCCCATAGGCAAAATATTTATCTACCAGTTTATGCATTTTCATATGAAATACTACAGGATTGATAGCACTGTTTGAAATGAAAATTAATTATTTTGTAGAACTATGTTTATTTTTCTTTAACAATTAAATAATTTACTACTTATTTCTATTTCATTTCCTTGTTAAATACCTCAATATTTACTTTATACACTGATACATTTTTCAGAAAACTGACTAATCTTATGCTTATTTTCTTAGATTACTATAATGTAAGCTCCCTCACCGCTGCATACTGCTAATAGATAACGACCTTATTTCATGGTCTACTTAATCAGCCTCAAATAGATCAACTTTAAATGTTATCCAGTTTACAGTCTTTAATTTATGCAGCGCATTTTCAACCTTTACATACATTGTGCTTGATTCAAAGCCGAGTTTAATTAAAGAATCCACTGCTGTTAATATAGTGTTCCATTTCACTTGAACATATTACAAACGTTACTGGGATATGTTAGGAATTTTATACGGATAACTTGTTAAAACGATAACAACAAAATAGCACAGATTTCTTTAACTGTAGCTAAGCATTTTCTATTTACTTATTACTCACTGTTTAATGGTCTATAGACAATTTTCTTATCTTCGGCCTACTTATTAAGACTGAAATAATCAACATAATTTTATTACTTTTGTAACTACACATATCATATTTTCTACGCTTTCCAAATAATTGTGAATATTCACAGTTTGTGAATTATTGATTCAACCAACCAGCCAGAATACATAAACCAATTCTAAAATCGTGTATGCAGTTTTTTATTTACAACCGCTACCATCATAAACACTTTTCGACTGCAATATTCAGTAACATATATTCCATAATTTATGAGATTTTTAAGCTTTATTTCTGAAGTGTTTTTTAAAAAAAAATAAAAGTTAAGAAACAAGTCTATATTACTTTACAGATTTATTGTTGTATTGTGCACACTGAACGTCTAATACAATTAAGCATCTTACAGTTTGTTCCCTTCAAAAAGTTGAATAATAATACAAGAACAACAACATTTGCAGAATACTTTGAATTCAATGTATTTCGTTGCATTCTCATCAGCTACATACATGTTATTGATTTTAGATAACTCAAATTATTAATACGTATTGATTTTGTTAATTGGATTGTTTATCTGATCATCGATCTAATGCTACCAGGGCAATTGAAGATTAACTACTGATTCCTTTTGAACACAAAGGTTAGGTTTTAATCTTCTAATTGCAATGGCCTCAGCAAATTTAAATAGAATCGATTTCTGTTGTTTATTGATGATTTTAAAAGCATTTGTTACATCGACCTCATGTCCCGTGTCTACCAAATGATGCGTAATTGAACTTCTAAAAGTGGTTGCATCTTTCAAGCACAAGTTCTTCGGGATATGTTCAATAAATCGCGAATTGGCCCGTCTTTCTGTTCTTCCAATGTACCTGCTTTCGCAAGTACATGTGAACTGGTAAATACAATTGAAGGTGACACGAGACGGATATTTATTAACTTTTGTATGCTAAGGCAATCGCAATTAGAAGATTTAAACCTAAATTTTTGTGTTCAAAAGAAATCAATAATTAATCTTCGATTGCCCTGGTAGCATTAGATCGATGATCAGATAAACAATCCAATTAACAAAATCAATACGTATTAATAATTTGAGTTATCTAAAATCAATAACATGTATGTAGCTGATGAGAATGCAACGAAATACATTGAATTCAAAGTATTCTGCAAATGTTGTCGTTCATGCATTATTGAAATAAAGCATCTGTCTTGCAATATACATTTTTAAAGCACAAATAGATATTTCCAATAGACATCTTATTTAGAGCATAAATATGAGTTGCTTGGTGAATGTCAAGCTAAATGAAATGTATATTTTTGATTCCACTATTAAAACTGTCGACATAAAATGACCGATTTCCTGATTCTATTCGTAAAATTACCATGCATAATTTATCATTTTCAATTTAGTCACCCACAAAATAAATAATCTATTAAAATTACACTGAATCATCAGTTTTTTTGGACGGGTATCTATGAAGACTTTAATTACTTACAGAACTTACTATGAACACAAGACAGCATTAGTAATATTACTAGTATATATATACAAATTAGTCACCATGATAATGTTATTCACTTAAACCTATTTATCATTCCGATAATAATAATAATATTACCATTACTGCTTGAACAACACCGGATTAGATTGTGTGGCTAACTAACTACAATCAGCTTTATGTAAACATGGTTATACAAACAAATTTATTTCGATTTCTATCATTTACTTGATTTCCTTCACAAATACAGGATATTCTCATCTTAATTTACAATTGTAACTTAGATCCATTCTCAAGATAATTCATCAAAAGTATCTTTAAAAGACAGGAAAATACTGAATATACTATGACCAATCAGTGTTCTTAAGAAACTTTAAAGAAACTTTCAAAAAACAATAGATAATGCTTTCGTTTTCGTGACCGGAGGACAGTGTTAAGTATTTTAACGTAATTTTTAAGTGCTACCATTATTTCACAGTCATCTGTATAATCATATTCATATCATTCTTTTTCCTGGTCTAACTTTTGAAGTTAACTTTCTCCTATACTTTCAGCCTTTTATTTTGCGTTCAGTGTTCATGGACAGAATTTCTGGTTATTAAGAAGTCAGTGTCTAATTTCTAAGTACACAACATATCTTGGGCATTTTCAATATGGGGTTTAAAATTTCCTTATTTGAATAAATCAAATAAAAAAACACTTTGTGATGCTCATCAAATCCTTTTTTCATACTTCCTAATATATGATTTAAGAAGCTTTTCTAATAATACTATGTTAAAGTAGTTTAATTTGCAGAGAAAAATAACAGTGATAAGATTATTCTGAGTTGACGATCGTTACTTTATCCAACAGCTTCCTATCACGTTTTCATCGTTATACAGTCACGTTATTGTCAAGCTCTTCATCCGATTTCTTCAAATCCATGTTTTTTTATAATGAGATGACTGTTACGAATAACCGAAGTCCCCTAATTTACAATAAAATGGTTAGAAAAAACCATTGACTGGATGTCGGGTATTCTAGAATATAAACAATTTAGGCGTAAAGACAATGTACTTGTAGCTAAGAAAAAATACCGTGATATTCGATTCAAACAATTTGTGTTATTGGATTATGACAACTTTGAAGATGCTGGGAGCTTACATCATACACTGAGTATATCTATGTCAGTAGTAATTAACTTAGGGCCTAACAAAAATGTGCTTTAGCTTAAGTTACCATAGCACACAGTTAGAATATTATGAAATTGATAAGATGAATAAGAAAATAATCGAAATAAGTGTAGTATCAATGAAAATGTAAAAGACTAAACATTAAAACTGTGATTGAAGGAGGAATGGCAAAGTATTCATGGAATAATAGCATTGATCTAGACCTAGTGTAAGATTCGAAGTACATACTTGTCACACTATGATCATTTCTGGACAATATCATACTGTCTCTAACCACTGATTGTGGTTATTTTATAGCCCTCAGTATACGATTAGATAATAACTGAAAACCTGGTATCATTATTTGACAAGATTTACGTTCCCTAGTTAAAAGTGACTGATTAAACTGTAAATAATTTCCGGTTTCTCAGTTTCTGCTACATACAATCTCTATTAACCTTATAACCATGATTTGAGGAAACCTAGTTGGTTCTAACAAGTTTGTTATGGCTTATGTAGTTTTTTCTTTTTGTTAAAATAATTGATTGAACTCCTTACTAGTAGTTACACTTCAATTAATTTAGGTCATAGCTTTTTGGTCCAATCTGTCAGTCCTGTACTTCATTGTAACGATGATCCTGTCTTAAGTCATTCAGTTTTTATTTCCTAAGACAGATGGTAGCAACTATCAATAATAAGAATAACAATAAATTGTAACGATGTGATCTGTGATCATTTTTATTGGGATAACCTTTCATTTTTACTTAGTTGATAAATTTATATTATGTATATATGGATGAAAGATATAACATTTTTACAGTAAACTTCTAGTAGCTATGGTAACAACACGTTATTTTGATCTGACTGCCATTTTGAATTTAATTCACGTTGAATAAACACATTATAAATGTTTCTGTTGTGGCTAGTAATCATCTCAAGATGATAAAATATATACCGTAGAAACCACTTAAAAATAAATTGATGTAATCCTTTGAAACTTTTAAGTAGTAAACATTTTTTCCTAATAAAGAATGACCAGCGGTATAACTGCTTGTATTCATTTTGGTAGACATAACATTAGAACATTTATTTCTATAAACACTGGTCTCCAAACTTTTGTGTTATGAATAAACTGAACATCGATCACAGTTTTGTCCCACTTGACGGAACTTCTGGAATCAGTGAAACTGAAAAAGTATCAGGTTGTTGTTTTATCTTAGTAATGATCATCATAAACAACTCAATTTCATATCATTCCTGTGACTAGTGACATACTTAGATATTAAGATAATCAATGCTATCATAAGAGAAAATAAATGTTGAAATGCAAGTATGTTATCTTCAGTGTAACAAGAATACCTAAGTAACTACCGAATAAATCCATATCTAACTACTAAGAACAACTACCTAGATTAGAAATGACAAATAGATGTGTGACTACGTTCACTTTGAGAGTTTAATTATAAAATCAATGATAACAGGTGTAGGTGTTTCTCAAACACTACAACGAGTAATATTTTTCTGAATGAAATATAACCGCTTAGTACTTTAATGTTCAAGCACCCTAAATGTGCCAAATGTCACTCTACTGAGTAGCGTTGCTTTATCATTTCTACTACCTTCTACTTGATTATTAATAAAGATAACAATATAAAGTTTGTAGCCTTTGTTCTGAAAATCGTCTATGTACAAAGCAGTGACTGACACCCATGAAACTGGTACATAGACAATTATCAGACAACTATTTTTGAATATACTTTTAAAATCAATCCCAATTTTAGTTATAACACTTACCGTAACTAAAACATTACCGATGAGTATAGTCATATTTCTTTTACAATCGTGACCTATGCTAGATTTCTTACATGGCCAAACCTAGATGCTGAAATTCTAACTTTAAGATACGGTTTACCCCCCCCCCCCGTCGTAGTCAGTTAAGCATAATATCTTAAATGATTACCTGAATAATCTGAATTTTATGTAGCGAACTATAGATGACCTTAAGGGGATGTTGATATTCGTGCTGATTTCATAATACACCACATTCACCTTTGACCTATCAAATATATTTAGTATTTCATGTTCTTATGCGAAACAAGTGTATTAAGAACTCTTTAGACTGTAATTGTTCAGGTCAAGAAAGTTCATAGCCTCTGTTAAAAAACAAATTGTGGTTTTGACAGAGAATTGCAAACATTTTAATCACCTTAACATTTGAGATTAGTATTTTACGAATTAGGTTTACTTACACAGAACATCTGGAACCTGGAAAAAATTAAACATTATTTCGCTTTGGCTTGAAACCTTCATGGAAATGAAGTAGTTATGTCTGGGTTGACCAAAGATTTTCAGCGGACTAAAAATTTGTTGTATTTATTCCTTGTAAAGAAAAATTACTCTACACAATAAGGTATTTGCGGCCTTAACACAAAAGCTTGAAATTACTAACGTAATCCAGGAAGTACCAGCGTATATATGCAACAGTAAGCTCTGTCTATATTTCAAAGTTTATGACAACGGGAACCATTTAAATAGTATCATATATAGGAAATTCCTGATACGAATACACTTAGATCACTTTCAGAGGATTGTCAACAAGGTTTTGAGCAAACCACTGAAATAATGAAACCGAAATTGTATTAGAACTGTAGTCTACCATAATCTCCGCCTTCTGATCCACTGAAATCGCAAATGCAGTACGATTAAGCCTCACTATCAACTTCCGATTCTTTTTAGTGGATGAAACAGATACTGACATTGATGTCTATTTAATTCAGTTGAAACTTAAATACGCTTAAACTGTTTAATGATCCAATCTCCATCAATCTGTGTTTTTTTAATAAATTGGGAAAAAATCATATGGATTATATTTATATCAGTTCTCATATAAAGTTTTCTTTAGTGTAAGTAGTTGTTTATGGTTCTCCTTTAGATAAAAATGTCAAAACTAGCTAACTAATGCATTCAACTTGATCATTCTGTCTGTTTGGGACATGAAATATGAAATGCAATGTCTTTGTTTTTGTAACATTATACCCTAGGGCTAAAAATCTTAATGTAAATGATTAATAGTTAACATTCAATGTTGTTTATTTCATTTCCTTTGTATGTTCTTTTCAGTCTCTTTGTTTACAGATAATAATAACATAAGATGTGACATTTTGATTATTTTAGTGAAAGTTTACCAATGAGTATACTTTTCTACAGGATTTATCAATTTTATAAAATTATTTCTTGATGTGTATATTTCTTTGTTAGATCTTCTAATCTTTGAATTAGTCCTTTAAGTCATTTGGAAAATGATCAGTTACTTTTTTGAAACATTTGAGATTATATTGAGTTTGTTAGTTACGATTATTTTATTCCCTGAAGTACAGTTTTATATAAACCACACATACATATAAAACTTTCCACTACACACAGTTACATATACATTTCAATATATAGATGTAAATCGTTAGGTCATAAAACTACTATATCTATCAAACGACGAAAGATCTTGACATCATTGTGGTTTTTCACATTAATCATTCAACTCTTTATCACTTTAAACAAAGCTAATCATCAAAGTTAGGCTGTAAATGGAAGAAGTAATCAATTTGAGCCCATTTAACAACTGCTGAATTAATCTGATAAACACGAGATGTGTGTTAATTAAAGACACACACAAACATCTACCTTCTCATTTCAAATTATATCATTTATCTTACAATTAAACATTTTTCAAAAACATTAGTATATTTATCATTTAGTCTTCATTTAGCTATATTATGGAAACTAATTACGTTTCCGAATGTAATCGATAACATTACTACATAAGCACATAAAAAGCTGCTATATTATTAGCTTATTTATTATAGTTGATGATGTTAGGAATAGAATAATGTATTGTAGTGTCTCAGTGTATTATTTCCTTTTTTGTAATAAGATGGTCGTAGTCCATGTTATTTCACAACTTCTTGTCTCTTTACAAACAAAATTTGAAGATAAAAAGTATACATGAATTCATTAACTTCCTGTTACATCATAGGTCCTCTTCGTATTTCATTGAAATACAACACACAAACCTACTTATCAGTAATGAGAATGAAGTAATCTTAGCTCTATTCCATTGTGATTCATTGTCTGTTTTTAATAAGGTTTTTTAATGTAATTAGTTTCTCCTTTATTATCTCCAAGATTCATATTGTTTTTAATCGATTTCCCTCAATATTTCAAAACGTTTTTTCTATTCTTTAAAACTAACTTGCAATATTTATTAACAAATAATGTATCCCGTCTGCTTATACAGACTGTATTGCATTGCTAAGGCAAACATTACTACGAAGCAGTGGTTGGTAAAATTTTCTTCGTGTTTTATGGAAGAAGTGAATGAATGCATGAAGATTCTTAGCCGACCCACATCACAAATCCATAAAGTCATTGAGTGCTAGTTTGAGGCATGTTGAGAGATGCTAACCGCCGTTATGAGGCCTTCACTATTACCGCAGAAAATGATTGAATATATATATACATTTTACTTTGGTTGTATATCAGTTACTTATACAAATGAATACTATGAATTGCCACATGTGAATCGGTTCAGATTGTTCCATCATATTATTAAAACATGAATATAAAAGTGATAAATGTACTATAGCTAATGGTAAGTTACATACATAAGATATGATTCGGTACTAAAGAATCTATTTGAGGAATTATTGATATACACGGACTTTGAAAATTAGAATTATAGTTAGTGGATCTGTGATTTATTCTGAATTATATGTACATCTATGCATATGACGTGGCACAATTATGTAGGGGAAGAATCGGCCCTAAACGTTTTCCTGTGAACAGAAAAATGATTACTTACGTCAATATCTCTGTAATATCTTTTCTCCAAACTTAGCAATCATGACATTAATATAGGAATTTAGTGCAATTTATTTTACACCATTATCCAACCATAATATTTTCATTCATTTAAGATAAGCTGTAGAAAAATACGTAAGTGTATTAGATTTCAGGATTCATGCAACCTGTAATGATTTCATTATTTATCCTAGTTTTATTGACTGAAACTTGTTATAATGATATAAATAGCTTAGTGATAACGTCTCAGATTATAAAACTGGTCAACACGAGGGACTATAGAACATATTGCGAATTAGTCGAAGGAACTTGATCAGAACTAAGAATATGCCAAACATGAACTTTATAGATGGCAACTATTTGTTTATCGAACAACGATCTGATGGCACATTCATAAAAATGAATACTTTTTCTGTTAAGCTCATTTCAATTTTTTTATGTTGAATAAAAATATATATACATTTTGCTAGAAATTTTTTTCCTCTGTAGTGTAAACAAGTCCAATGTGAACTTCGGACTGTTTAGAGTCTTATCAAAATTGATAATATTCTTATTTTATTAAGATTGTTCATCCTATGAAAATGTATTTTCTATTTTACTAAATTATCATTTAATCCAAAGAAAAGAAGCTTTTATTCAATTCATAAATCTTTTATTTAGAAAATCGACCAAATAGACAGTTAACTTTCTTTCTTCTTTCTCTACTCTAATCTAATCCATGTGGTTTATCTAATTTTTATGTAGTTTATGTGTAGGTTAAACTATTTGTTTACGTCTCAATGCACTTTATTGTTTATTACATAAAAAACACTTATCTATCACATTTTACTCCCGCTTTTCTAGTTTTATCATGTAAGTCATTCAGTCATTTAATTCACTAACAATATTACAATCATTTGTTATGTGTAATTCATTTGGTCAAATACATTCTAATAATGAACCAGTTCAAAGTTAAAGACGAAAGAATTAGGAAGTATTTTTTTTTCCTACACAAGTGTTTTTGTACATTATTATGCACTTATGATGACTAGTAAAACAAAACACTATAAAATCTTTGTACAGTAAAATTTTTGTGAAAATCTGAAAAAGTAAAAACTGTTTTGATGACGATTTTGTTCCAAAGATCAATGTAGCATACACACCAGATCCAAATGTTGCCGATTCACATTTATAAAAATATTCAACTATTCTATTACTCTCATTATATGCTGATAAATTATTTCAACAGGAAATAAAATAAAGAGGAAATGAACAAAACTGGTATTAGGTTAAGAAGCGATGGAAGGATAGAGTAATTTCTAAAATTGTTTCATATAAATATTCTTTAGTGTTTATAACAGATACAGTTGGGTAAGATTATTTCACAATGTCTGCTAAGTGTACTGTACTCAGTAATTTGTGATAATTTTCGGTTCATTTAAGGAGCAATCGCTGTATATTACAGTGTAATTTTCAACTAATTTTTTCATTTTAAGCTGTTTTAGGTACCCATCCTATGGTCCTCTGTAAACACGTGGACGTAGTACAGAACAATATGCCAACTATAAACACAAAGATGGCTGAAGTAAAGGCTTAACTTAATGATTTCATTGCTAACAGTCACCACCTATGAAATGAAGGAAAGAATGACTATAAGTGCTTAGTAAGACACTTTTAGTGAACAACGAAAACTTTGTTCATAAGTTGATCCACGTTTTTGATTAAAATTTTTTAAAGATATCTTAAATTGTTCTTTTTTTTGTTTTAACTTATTGAAGACTATAAGTTTACCTTCGAATTCTCTTATTCGCTTTTATACACCAAATTTAAGGATAAATAAAAATGACCTTTAGGTGGTTTTAAAGTTGAAACATTTCGACAAAGTTTAAAAGTTCATCATCGAATAATACCTTTTAATTTTAAACTAGATTATAACATTTTGCGTAGCTAAAAGACATTCAGGACTCAAGAATATTTATACATATTGTGTCAAAGCAGAAAAGTAATTACTGTCTTATTTCATCTGTCCAAGTATGCTGAACTAATATGACATTGAATATCATTCATGAATTATCGATCAAAAAATATCATTTCCCTTTTACATGGATGCCGCATATGTAAATCTATTTTCATTCTATACTGTATCAATGAAGAGACTCAGGTTAACTTCAACTACTGAATAATTATATATATACATCATTATAGATTTTATGGAGCTTGTTGAATTTGAAGTTTAGCATTACGGGCATAATTTAGATAGGTGATTAATATTGATCTGAAAACCTTTTTCAATTGCTTTGTCTTAATTTAAAACTATTCACAAGTGCTCAGTCGAAACGTTGGGTCTGATCGAACTTAATAAATTCACTCCTAGGGGTGTGGCCATCCAAAAGGTTCCCTAAGTGAAATCAGTCTGTGATATTAGAGATATATTCATATGATTAACATTGGCTACGTATACTAACACTGTCATCCTGCACACAATTATTAATATATGGGTCATAATGTCCACACCTATATTAGTATACACGAATTCCTCTTTACAAACAACAGATAAAATGGACACACAAATTGCATGCTCACAAAATTCAATCAATTAATATCAACCACTCTACGTGGACCAGAGGTCACCTACCAGCATTCCCCAACCAACTATGTCCCTGATTTCCCTTCCAGCTCTTCCCAACTACTCGTCATTCTCTTCATGTCTCTCCCATTCCCAAATCAATGTCTTCTCCATTCTTCATCATTCCCTTCACCCTTCAGCATTCCAAGTTACTACTTGCATTGTGCTACACTTTGATGATTTCCCCAATATTTGTCCTATCCACCACCAGCATATTTTCCTAATTTATTACTCACCTAGATATTGGTTGGTTTGTTCTCCGTCACAGAAGATCGTTGTTGGTGGTATCTGGTCAACGAATGCAAAGTATCTTACACAGACAGTTGTTTATAAATACTGGCATCTGTTGAATGATGCATTTCGTAGTTGTTCATGCAAGTTTCAGCTGCATACAACAGAACTAACTCTCTTCATGATTGTATTGAGAATGTAGACTTTAATGTTGACTGACAGTCGGTTTGAGCTCCAGATGTGTTTTAGTTGTAGAAGTGCTGCCCCTACCTTGCCAATCTGAGCCTTCACATATGCATCAGACCTTCGTTGTTTATCGACGATACTGCCCAAGTATGTAAGAGTTCCTACATCTTCTAGAATTTCTGTGTCAAGTGTAATTGGGTTAGTGTTTGTTGTTGTGTATTTGAGAATCTTACATTCCGCATTGCATATGTTGAGGTCTAGTGGTGGTTGTAGACGCTGCATCTACACTGTCGGTGTTAATCTGAATTTGTTGTTGTGTTTGGGAAAGAAGATCTGGGTCATCTTCTAAGTCCAAGTCATTTAATTACGTCCATGTTACTTCTTGTGACAGCATTGGTGACACTCCTTGTGTCTGCAAAGCATTTTCTTCTTCATGGCCGGTGTTTAAAATCACTTTGTCTGAGGATAATCTATGCTGTCCTGCTTGTAACCAATGTGTTTCACTTATTCCGAGTATCTTCAGGTTGCATATTTTCATTTCTTCAGCTCTTTGGATGATTTTTCCTGTCTTCCACATCATGTAAACATTCCATATACCTATATTAATTATTGATCTGGTTGTCAGAAGGAACGTCAGCCTCGTAACTTTCGAGAAAAATTGTCAAACCTAGCGGGGATTCCAGTTGAATTTGCTTACAAAAATTAGTGAGAAATAAACAAAATAACACAATTTTCGTTTTATGATAATCAAAACAGTTGGGAGATTAATCAATGACTTTATTTTAGTTAAAAAAATGCTAATCTCATCATACTTTCTGGTTAGGTTACAGACTAATATCTTAAGAAGAACTATAGCAAATTAGTAAAAATGAAATGATCAGTTTACGTAAGAGTTCAGAGGTAGTCACCAATGGTTATTAATGAACATACTACGATCTCTTCAAAAATGTTATTCCTTTGACACTTCACCTGTAATAACTTTATTTAATCATTGATAATCTATAAAGTAGTACAAAATCATTTACTATATTGCCAATATTCTTCGTAATATCATAACCATAAATACCAGGATACAATTCCATCATGAAATGTAAATAGATTGAATTTCATTCAGAAAATAAAATTATGCCAGTTACATTGTAAAATGAGTAAAAGTTTCATATTAACTATCAATTAATAATTTTTTTTCCAAATAGAATTCATTATTTTACAGAATTAATTAAGGTCATTTCAATGAACAATTATTGAACCAAATCATTTATGACCAAAGCATCATATATAGATATCTATGACCTTTTAGTTAGAAAGAAAGCTTCATATACTTATTTTTCATCCAGTATATCCTATATATATAACTGTAGAGAGTTTGATGTAATTATGTCACGAAAGACATATGTAATTAGAATAAGCTTGTATTCTACCGTTGATTTGTAATGAACTGAAACTGGTCAACCTCTGTTGTCATATGTGCATCCTTAGCGAATTGCCTCGATATAGTGATAGTGCACAAGTAATATTTAAGTTGGACTGAGCAAGTGTGATTGTTTGGACACAGTAGCCTAGTGATAAACGCGGTAGCGTTCAACAATTACGTTGTTGTATTCAACATATATGACGATTTTTTGCTCATGTTGTTAGTGATGACTATTAAAATGAAAATGCATTCTATATGCAGTACTTACTTGATAAATGAACAGTGATATAGCCGGATATAATGCACTTCGTAAACACTGAAACCGTTACTGCTATCCTCTTTTTATAAATACATATTTTTTAGATTGAGATTCTTGGTTACGATAATGAAATATTTGATTACTTACAAATATTTGAGTAATTATTTTGAACTCTTTTGTTTTAAAATTTGTTTAGAGTCAAAACATTATAGATATGAAGTTAGAATAATTTTGATCCATTCCTTATTACGGTCACTGAATAGACGAAATATTTTGAAGAATTCAAAAACAATCATAGAATAATTCTAGAAGCTACCATTAGTATATGCAATAAAAATTTATCAGTTTAGGGGAAATCTGGTAAAATTAATTCTAAAACTAGTTTTGTACAGAACTCACACCTAGTGTAAAACCGTAATTTCATCCTTGTTTAAGGCACAACCATAATTTAGCACATAATCTAATGGAAGAACATATGGTAGCCCAGTAAATGTATAGCCACTGACCGTTAGGTTAGAATTCAGAATATTTTATAGCTGGACAGTCTCCAACTAAAACATGCCGTGGCACTTCAGTACTACTTTAATTTGACTGATTTTGCTGATAACATTATTCAATAACGAAAAATGTATTCAAAATAACTAGGTTTGTGCAACATATCTAAGTAATAATTACTTATTTATTAGTGACGTGTTTATAGATGGGTTACGTAGAGTGTTTATAAAACATCCGACCATGTCGAATGTCGAAATTTTCTTATTAGTAGCATTGTTGTTGTCATGCTAAAACTAGAAGTATGGTTTATATTTTACACATACGAACTTTTCAGTTCATTGAAATGATATAAACTGAGTTTCTTACTATTGTAGAATAATAGGCTAACATTAAAATAGATGAAAATGGCTTGAGAGTTGAATTCCTAATAGATGTCTTTGTGTACTTTATAAAATGAATTTTACTTTATCTTGTAATATTACAAATTCCTTTTTAATATCTGTATACTAGGCCTTTGATAGATACTTTTGAACGTTATGCAAGAGGTAAATGAATATTTGATGCTGTAAATTTGGCAAATTATTTAAATCAGCAATAATCCCTTTGAGTAATTATTTTGTGCATAAAATGTTACTGGTTGTTTTATAAGACCTAAGTTGATTTCACCAATTGGAAGTCAACTTTTATCCTGTTAAGTTTTTGTTAATAATAGCAACTTTACGATTTACAAGATTGAAGTTTTACTATGCACCATTTCTATTCTGTTGACTGAAAAGCCATAAAATTTTTGTGAATGATTGTTCATTGATTGTCTTCTTTCGAAATTTGATGGACCATAGAATATTTCTGTTTTAAAAAATTTCCTTCTTTAAAATAATTACATAACCGTATGGATATTTAGGACATTTTATTAGTTTATATACGTATATATATATATATATATATATATATATATATATATATATATATAGATAGATAGATAGATAGATAGATACAGAATAGTTCAAGCCATGTCCTTTTTGGTGTTTATTTGACATTTAAAGAATAAATACAACAGTTGTAGTAGACATTATGTCTGATCTTTCTTTCCGTTTCTTTATAGGAACTTTATGGTAGTATTTGTCCCTCATGAAATTAGTTTAAACATCTTCCTCATAAATGATTAATATCTTCTAAAGTACCAATGAAAATGGTATATCTATTTTAACTATGTTATAGTCAGTGACCAGAAGTTAAACATTTAGATGCTCATTCTGTTCTATTTGCTGCTTCGTTAATTTTATTCATTTTAACTTAAACTTTGATATCAACACTACTAAAACATATAGAATAATGAAATATTTTTCACTGTGTTTGTATGTAACACATTGTTTACTAAATATGAGTGCAAATTTAAATTATACTTAGTCCACAGTTTTAAAGTTTAGAAACGAAGCTATATTGTGACTTGGCAAAAGACTTTCTATATCAGCTGGTAGTGTTGAAGTTAATAATTATGTGAATAATAGTTAGCTTTACTTATTCGTACACTTTAAATCTTGGTTGATTCGAATAATTTCGGAAAAACAACATCCACATTTCAACTTACGATTGATCAATTTCAAGTCTATAATTAGCCTACTTACAGTCTAAAGTAAATTTTTGTTAGGGTTCTCAATAAAAGTAATAAAGTGCCCATAAGCGACTAGCCTCAAAATAGACGTCTAAAGCTTCTTGTGATAAACCTTTATGTCTGTCGACCCACTACTGACCCTAGAACTAGCTTGCGTTATTTTCTAATAGACCGATTTTAAGAAGTTGGGAACGTTGAATCCCAATACAGCAGTGTAGTGTTAGTGTACAAACCATAGTGAAGATAAGGCTTTGTCTGGTGAAAGGTAGTTGGTAAGTATTGCTATGAAGTCTTAAACCACTCTGAATCCACTGATTAGTGATCTACTGTATGAATTGGTGCTCCGGACGATGCAAGTTCATGATTAGTTTTAAAAATGTCAGTGGTTCTTAATTACTTCGTGTGAATCAGTGACAAGATCAAGCATGTAATCTTAATTTAAGAGTAACTAATATGTGTAATTCTAATTCACTGGTCACTATTTGTATTGTTAATGTATTCACATGGTTTGATAGCTATGGACATAGTATCTAAAATTTATTTAGCCCATTTAGACTCCGGATATTTTACAGACTATTAGTCATCACTGATTATTTGCAGTCAAACTTTTTTCACCCGCTGTGATTTCTTTGCATGTTTGACATATTTATATTTTGTCATGTGTTAGCAAAATCAAGTGCAGTAAAATTTTATATTATTGGATAAAATTCGTTATTTTATATCTTAACGTATTAACTCATTATGTAGATATGAATTCCCAACTATCGTTCTCAGTGGGGAGTAGTATCTAAATACTTACTACTTCTAAAAATTTAGCCAACACATAGTATTATCAATTAGCTTAAACAAAGAAAGATACTTAATGCCAGTAAATATCATCAGTGTTGGTAAATGAATCGTTATTAGTATTACTTAGGCTATATCTATTTCCCATTGAAAATAATCTTCCTGGGAAAGAGCTTATGCCACTGTAATGTCTGTATTTTTCGGCATTTGGAAATATTACATCATAGATAGTAAATTTTAGTGACTTCAAGATTGGGCCACTTTACATGTGGATAATCGTTATCCTATCAATAACATTATTAATCCGGTTTTTTTGAAGCATTATTTTATTGACATCACCTAAATGTAATCTTATGTCTATCCGTTATCATCGTAAAATCCTAGTGAAAGTTACTTAAACATATATTAATATTGATAATGGGATTAAAAGAAAGTGAAGTGAAGCAGATTTCCTGTCAACTTTGAGCATGTTACCTAATAAGACTATTAAAATAAGCCGATGGTATGTTAAACACATATTGTTTAATTAATCAAAACGTTTCGAGGTCACAGTCATTTTTAGCGAGAAACTACTAAACAACAAATTAATTATTAGTATAAATTACTTTGACTAATTAATTTCTTAGGTTTCACTAGAAATTGTTTAGTGATATCGTCATTCAGAAAATGTTTCAACAGTGACTGGATATTTAATCCATGTTACTTCATAAAATCGAATTTAAATACAACATTCATAATAAAACCCAATTACGAATAATATCAGCTTATTAACTTCAGAAGGTGATTCCCAGAGTTCTAGTGACCAGTGGAGTTCAGCCGTGTCGGATATAAGGTAGTTTTCCATTAGTGAGGATGAATGAGGCCGAGTAATACATCAATAGTTGGCCAAAACTAGAAATATCAGTCATTTGATTCTGGTTCAGTAATGTAACCTTTAGGCGTTCACTGTGAGACCCAAAAGTTCTATGCTCGATTTACAGATGTAGCTGTGAGTGCGAACTGCTATGGAGTTTTCATCTAGGACAATCCAACTGTCCAGTGCATCCTAGTTGTCCAACTCAAATCACTTGGAAAAAGCAAATTCGAACCGACTGAAGTCAAAAATGCACATCAGTGAATTTAGATGTCATTAGTTAATAATGCAGTCTATAGCATTATCAGCATTTTGCTGTTCCAATTTATTGAAATGACAGAGCTATTTATTCTTTTTCTAGGAAGAAAAGTTGAAGTATATTATCAATAGATCACAGGTTACAATTTTCCATAGGTAGTTAACAAAAATGTATAAAAAATCGAACAATACTGTC
Organism: Schistosoma japonicum; assembly: GCA_025215515.1. Classification (NCBI taxonomy): domain Eukaryota; kingdom Metazoa; phylum Platyhelminthes; class Trematoda; order Strigeidida; family Schistosomatidae; genus Schistosoma; species Schistosoma japonicum. The sequence continues at coordinate 33,022,026 of CM046061.1, forward strand.
TAAAGTTTGACAATGTTTGATGTAATGAATATTAATTCGGAGTTCAAATTCCGAATTATCCTATAACCGTTCACATGAAACAAATCCTAAAATACATTTAAAGATCCATTTCTTAATATTTCAATAAATTAGTGTATTCAAGTTAGCCATTTTTGTAATTTCAACTTATAAACATTTACCGGATATTACTAACGTTTATTAAATGAGTACTCTAAGCTCATGTAAACAAATATCATTTATATTTTCAAAATATCTACCACTGCAGAAGTTATTGTCATTAAATAAGTATAGGAACCATAGACCTCATTTTTAACTTATATACATAAGATAATTGTTACAGGCCTGCTATGAATATCTTTCTAATAAATACATAATTATAATGCGGGTTTAATTATTACCAATAATAAGTAATGTTCAATGGTCTCGAAAAAAATTTTCCAGTTAGATATGGGAGGAAAATTCTTTTCTAATCTGTGAATTCACCCATTAACAAGCTCATATTCTCTGACGCCACATCATTAAATTGGAGATTAGTGTGTGTTTGCTTTCTCTGTTATTTTTCCAGTTGATTTGTAATGCGTTTTTGAACATACAACACCCGTGTACAAAGAAGCAATATATACATATATTTTTTTCAGAAATCAGACAATATTTTTTGAAGTGTTCTAAAAGAATTGTTGTTTCTTTTGAGCTAGATTGATTTTTTAGCTCACAAATATCTTTCGGTATGTGTTTCCAGATATCTAGATGAAAGTGTCACACACAACCACAGCTCTTTTGAATTGAGAATCAACATTTAATAATGACATACATTCAGTTAATTGTTTTCATATTACAACAGAAATATGTAATATGTGATTGACGCAAATGTAAATGAGAACAAATATTCAGTTCCCATCTATAGACAATCTTCTTTACGATGAAGTGAGTATTAGCCATCCATCTATACCTTATATCATCCATATATATTTTATTCATGTGATCCTAAGTTTCATTACACATAAAACTATTCTCATGTTCAGTGTGATTAATGATGAATAATAAAGTGTAAATAGTTTGTTAAGTATAACCGTTCAATTTAGTTTAATGAGTAACGGATATCCTTTGAACTAAAATAAGTTATGATATCAAAAAGTTAAATCATGTTTAATCACCGTGTCTAATGGATATTGAAGATAAATAAATCTTTGGAACATTTATAAAAATAATTAATGAGACAATAGCCGCAATATTCCATTCTGTTCTGACCCGAATTAATTATATTCATACTTGATAATATTGACTGCTTTTTTCAAGACACAAATGAGCTAACAAAGACTGGGACGTTAAACAATGTTTAAGAGAAAACATGAATGATCTAAGTGAATTCATCTTTAGTGATTTGAAGATCATAATGTACCACATCTTTAATCTTAGTTAACTTGAGCCATTAGATATGTCGTTCACAATAGTTCATACTCTCTCGGTATTGGTGTTAAAGAAAACTATAAATATGTCACATGTTCATCCCTAATGGACTGCGTCGACACCATCAGTCAGTCAATCAATCAATACCTGTTACCCCACGTGGAACATAGGTCACCAACCAGCATTCCCCAACCAACTATGTCCCTGATTTCCCTTCCAGCTCTTCCCAACTACTCGTCATTCTCTTCATGTCTCTCCCATTCCCAAATCAATGTCTTCTCCATTCTTCATCATTCCCTTCACCCTTCAGCATTCCAAGTTACTACTTGCATTGTGCTACACTTTGATGATTTCCTCAATATTTGTCCTATCCACCACCAGCATATTTTCCTAATTTATTACTCACCTAGATATTGGTTGGTTTGTTCTCCGTCACAGAAGATCGTTGTTGGTGGTATCTGGTCAACGAATGCAAAGTATCTTACACAGACAGTTGTTTATAAATACTGGCATCTGTTGAATGATGCATTTCGTAGTTGTTCATGCAAGTTTCAGCTGCATACAACAGAACTAACTCTCTTCATGATTGTATTGAGAATGTAGACTTTAATGTTGACTGACAGTCGGTTTGAGCTCCAGATGTGTTTTAGTTGTAGAAGTGCTGCCCCTACCTTGCCAATCTGAGCCTTCACATATGCATCAGACCTTCGTTGTTTATCGACGATACTGCCCAAGTATGTAAGAGTTCCTACATCTTCTAGAATTTCTGTGTCAAGTGTAATTGGGTTGGTGTTTGTTGTTGTGTATTTGAGAATCTTACATTCCGCATTGCATATGTTGAGGTCTAGTGGTGGTTGTAGACGCTGCATCTACACTGTCGGTGTTAATCTGAATTTGTTGTTGTGTTTGGGAAAGAAGATCTGGGTCATCTTCTAAGTCCAAGTCATCTAGTTGCATTCATATTGTCCACTGTATTCAGAGATTGCCTTGAGATTTTGCATTTTCCATTATTTAGTCAGCCACCGGCAGAAAGAGGAAGAATGAGCGTAAAAAGCATTGTCTGACGCCAGTTTTTACTTAGAATGGATCCGCGAGGTGCTATTCATGCCCAGATTTACAGTGCGGTCCGTCGTAAGTATTCCGTACGATATTAACTATCTAGGGTATCGAAGAAGTCTTCATAATGTTATCTTATCCACGCTTTCGATCGCTTTTTCGTAGTCAAGGTAAATTCCATTAAGTTGATTGTTCAATAAACCGTAGATTCGTGATTTGGTCGGCACACGATTGATCCTTACGGAATCCGGCTTGTTGATCTTAAAATTGGGCGTCGACTGGATCTCTGATTCAGCTCGACAACTCTCTGCTGAAGACTTTTTCTGCTACTTAAAGTAGAGTGATGCCTCTGTGGTTCTTGTAATTGCTAAAATTTCCTTTTTTTTAGCATCGTGATGGAGTACCCTACTTTCCAGTTTGTTAGCACTTGTTCTTCCTCCCAAATTTTTCTGAAGGGAATGTAGTGTATCTTAGCGGTCGCTTCTTTATCTGATCTCATTGGCTTCGCTGGCATGTTACCTCGACACCATGGTGCTGGTAAATTCAGCTACGCGTCACAAGTTGATGGAAACGTGTCTCCTAGACTTCACTGTCTGCAACAGTTTAAGTTCAGTTTCTTCTCCCTGTCTACCCCATAGTATTACACATATCTAAAATATTAATATGAAATCACATTAGTTTAAGTATAAATTAGCAAAAGTAAATCATCCCAATTATGTTCTGGTCCACTCAAGATTTAGTATCTGAAATAGAAAGCTTGCAGTTCGATGTTAACAGTTTTTATTCCATATAATAATTTCATAAATTGGCGTATACCAAGAGTTTCTTATTCATGGCAGCCAGATGCTATTACCTATTAGCTTTTGAAGTCTGTTTATACAGTAATAAATAGGATACTTAAATTATTCTACTGAAAAATCTTCACTATTATAGGACGTCCTTGATTAAATTATATTTTCTGAGTAAACTAGTGTCAAATAGGTTTTTAAGGTTTTTGTGCAGAAAGTGGTTTTGACTAAGTAATTAAATACAAGTTTCTAGAAAGTGTTGGACTCAGTATAACTTAAGATTGACAAATTTTTAAAGAAGTATGAACGTCAAACTGAGCCCTTGTATACTCATTTTATTCTTCTAATGAATCATCATACTTGTAAATCAAAAGTAAATTTCTAGATTGATTCTCTGGCACGGATAATGACGGTAATCTTAAAAATATCTATTATGGAAAAGAAAAATTCACACAGTACAGTGTCAATCAAGGTACTAAGATAAACAGATATGGATTGGATGACTTAGATTGCCTATTAACATGGAATATCCCCAAGCAACGTTGTTTATGTCACTTCCGTCATAGTATGGGTGTGACTTAATTGAAGTTAGTCGAAATAATTCAAGTAATTATGTACTAACTTCTACATTTAAGGCACATCATACAAGTGTCTCAGGTTTTTGTATCTAAATACATTAAATCGTTGAACTTGAGCAGATTTTAGAATGGTCCTGGGACTTTTATGTAAGTTTTCAGGCAATAAACACTTAAGGAAGAAAAAAAATGTCAACAGAACTGAAATGTATGTGACATTTCAGCATGCTTTTTCATATTATTGACGTTATTAACAGATTTCTAAAGTTTCACTTTAAAGCACTTTACATAATAAATTCATCTTTATTAGTTCACTTCACTTTACCCATAATTCATTTATAGGAATGCTAATACAATTGTTGGAAATTTCAAAGTGCATCTAATTTACTAGTGTTGTGCACTTTCATCACTAAGTCTGTAGTATGGTCACAATGAACAACGATATGACGATCACATATAAATAGGGTTTGGTATATACATATATAAATATATCAATAACTTATTATTCGGAATTATTTCCTCAGAAAGGTAGTGCTTATTGATTAATGTACACATTAATTGATTGTCATGTAACTTTTACTTGAAGATTTACATTGCCAATACAACTTCCCTCAAAGCAAGTAATTATTTTGTAAAGTTTGTATCGATTGGTTAAAAATTTCCTGTATATTTTTCTAAAATACAATCAAATAAGATAATATTTTACTATGGTAAAAAAGCAACTTTTGTTTAATTTCCTTTTTTTCTTTCAGCCAAGAGATATTATTGAACCGCCGTGGTTTCCTGCAATATCAACTCCGGAACCACGTAAATTGCGTATTATTGGATTAATACCTTACCAGTATCCAAATTTTATGGATAATGATAGACCATACAATTTTCCGCTGAGCACATCTTCAATTGGTCGACTTGTTGATTTAACACGTTCTGTATATTGCCGACCGTCTACAACACGTGGGCTAAGTGATACTCTAATGGATGTTATCATTTCATCAAGTCCAGCCTGTTCAATTTCTATGAAACAGGCTCCATCGGAAATAGAAAATATTAGCCCTCCATTTAATGATGGGTTTTTACGTGATCTAAAGTCTAATATGCTCACTAAAGCTTCTGGAGGATTAGGAATGCGTGCTGGCTGGAGTGATCAGCTAGTATTAGCCTTACCATCCTCAGTAGAACAAAATTACCATATCCCTATTGCACCAAGCATATATGGTCCCATCTCACTTGATATGCAATGGCCGTGGAGAGATTGGCGTGGACCGACTGTTAGACGTTGGATGTTGGAGGGATTTCAAATACACACAACCAAAACACTGCTTAGAAAAATTATCTCCTGGAAAATTCCGCATAGTTCCGTACTGAATGATAATAACGCTTTGCTTCATCTGCTAACAGGGAATGAGTAAGTTATCCTATAATTGCATTGATTCTAATAAACGAAATTATTTTAATTTGATATCACGAATTAGTCTGAATTAGACAACCATTGACCATCAGGAATCACTGGACAGCTGTTTTATCTTGATATAGGACTCTTCAGCAGTGTGCATCCAACACCCAACCAGGGACCGAGCTCAGGAACTCCTGACACCGAAGCGAACGCTTTACGATTAGAGAATTGAGCCAGCTCCCGACGGTTAATTTTTCTAATTCTGTTAATCAAAATATTTCTTAAATAATATTTACTACCATCGATACTATTAACTAAAACGTACGATGGTGAATAATGTTTAGATAAATAGCTTATGTAAATCAATAAGTAACATTATCTTGATCATAGGTAAATATTCCTATGGTTTACTTTCATGATGTTTGTGAGAGATAAAACATGTGTTCCAAATGATTTTTCCTGTAAATTCTCACACCTAATTAAACGGAAGCTACACAGATATGCAATGTTCTTCCTAATAAATTCTCGTTAGCTCCGATGTTGTTATGTTCAAGTTAATGCTGCAAATACGTCATTTGTGTTATAGTATTAATAAAGAAGATTAGTTATAAATTTAATAATCTTATCCTGGATACGTTAATGAAGATTGAGATTGTGAGATCAATGATCAACTGGAGAGTGGATGAAAACGTGAACAGACAAAGTGTTGGATCAAAGATTTCGTAATTCACTGAAAATATCCGAACTAAGAATTAAAGAAATAGGATATGCGATAAACGAGTTCTCAAACGTTTATTAGATTTGCAAGAATAATATTAATAGTAATGTCCGAAACAGGTAACTTTACGTTGCACAAATACACAAAGAAGTCTATGTGCACACTTGTTTAATCGGGCCATTAGTAGCAACAAATTCATAGCTTGAATATTAATTCTCTAGATAAAAATAATTAGAAATGCATATTATGTCTGTTTTCTTTTAAGTAAATGACTATGACATAACTACTGTAAAAGAATACTTGCATTAACCGCCAAATGAATGACATGTATATTAGATAATCAGTGCAAAACTAGGAACAGCAGGTAGCACTTTTAAGTATAACTGATAAAAATCAATCCATTATTCAAATTTTCTTAGCAAGAAAGATATAGTATTGCAAATTGCCACCCTGTTGGGTGATTATACACTTCACTATGAATAACATATAAATATAAACGATTAGGAATAATTGATTGTACACTTTATTATCTGTAGTAAAAACGTGTCTAAACAATTCAGCTGTAATAAAGTGTATCTACATTATTAAACTAATAAGTAAATGATTCTTTAGTGTATACATTTAAATCAACTATTCAAATCATTTTAGTAACTACGCTATAAATTGTATAACCTTTTAATGAAACTTAGTTAAACCTGATAAACAGTTGAGTTCATATGGTACGTATCGTCTTAATGGAGAATCATCAACTGTATGTACTTGCCTCCGGTGTTAATATTTACATTTTGACTTAAACTCAGTACAGTTTTCATCAAACGTAAGATCGTTATTCACTGAGTCCAGATAGTTTCCAACTTGTTTTATAAGCGTGACGTTTTATATAATTGATAAGGGTTTCTTTCCACATTTTGTTTACATTTAGGATTGCATATAATCAGCCTTTGTTTACAAATATACTTGAATAATTTGTGTAACTTCATTCCTGATGGGTTTTAAGTAAAGTAACGTAAGTGTATTATAATTTAAAATGGGGATGATAAATTTTAACTGGAGTTAGATAGAGTGAGCAGAAACACTAAACTTGTTTCATACTGATGCTTTTTTCGTTAACAGTGCATAGCTGTAAATGTAAAAAGAAAGTGATGTTCCTTGTAATATTCTAAACTTTATGTGACATGGAATCACAGTTAAAGACAGTAGAGTCAAGTTATTAGAATGATTATTGGAATGTACCAGTGAAATACTATGCACACGACTTTTATAATTTTCCATGAAATCAAGAGATTGTTTCAATTGTCATCAAGTTTTAAATATGAAGTGAATGCGATTCTCAGCTAATCAAGGGTTATGTTATATTTAGGTTATTTCACCGAAATAAACAACAATCCACACTTTTTTCAATAGAGACCTGTCAAACACTAAACCTGATTTGAAATCTGTATGTTGTATAATCAGTGATATATTTAGATTTCAGTCTCATATATCCTCAGTAGTTTCCACGACACTTCATTGAAGCTGCGTTTATTCAAATTAATAAATATTTTTCATAGGGAATATAACTTATCAGTTAACTCTTGTTATGAAGGTAGTTTAACTAGTCTTTTAAATCATATCTCAAATGAATTACAGTTCCAATAAAAGACATGTTAAATTTATTCCCAGGCTAATTGGAATTTCTTCCATTTGAAATAAGATATCCGGCTGGCAACATAGTTTGTTGTTGTGATTTTTGATGAGTATTTTCCTAAATCATTAGTATTAACGAATTAATAAAATCGTTATTAATCGGGTGATGATGTTATGTCTTTATTGTGATCGTGTTTTGAAGTTAACTAAGTTGGTACAATGATTTATTGTAAAAGAAAAAACAACGTTTTATTTCGCCGAGTTTCAAATCATTCAAGTGTGGAAAAGATAAGTGAAGAGATACAGGAAGTAATGTAGCTTACAATAATATAATCACAAACAAAACTACAATGGTGAGCAAAATTATCATTCTTCTACGAAGTAGCCATATGTAGCCATATTTCGATGAAGAAAATATTATTTGACAACATCTTATTACGACCGTTTATTTATTTATACGGTCTTTAAATTTTATCTGACTTATTCGATTGATTCAAGTGCAATTTACCCCATCATCAACACACCAGTACCTATGTGGCTCCTGACAACTTAGAAATATGACTATGCACAAACTGTATGGTTTATTTATGAATGTATTTAATTTATAATGACACAATACAAATTAGAAAGCCTACTATTTAGAACAATATTCTCAAACAATCTCAATGAAATAAGTCTTACTGACCTTGACAATAGCTTGACAATGAAATCTAGGACCTGTCAACTGTAACCACATTCTAATATCCTTTAATTCAAACATCTAACGTGCTTCCCTCTGAAAATATAACCTTTTATCCAGTTTTACATCAATACTATTAGCCTCTTTTTTCAGCGTCAAACATGTAAAAATTTAGATATTACAAATCTAGGTACAAGGTAATATAAGTAACAGCTGCGACGCCAAAACAGAGAAGAATAAAATACTCAAGCTTATAGTTTATAAGTTGAGGAAATTAATAAATTTCAAGATTTCGTTTCAGTTCGATGACATTTCCTAGACGATATTATCTCAGAGAATTTGTTTGTTTGATAGTTATTTGCCTATAGGAAGTATATTGGTCAAGTAATTATTAAACAAGTTAGAAATTGTCGCCTTGTGTATATCTAGCTTAATATTCGTCGAATGTCATTTCAATAATTTTCAGTTGTTTAAATCGTTATATCTTTTAACAGCAACTTTACCAATGTTTATACTTGTCTGTTAATAGACAGTGTAGCTCCTCATGATATTATGCCTATAAAATTTGTAACTATTTTAATCCTCCTAATTGTTTATTTCATACAGTCGTCAAGATACAGTGTAGGCTTAATTAGGCATCGTTTTAATCAAATTTATTTTGCTTATCGCGTACTCGCATTCACGAGATTGTTAATCAAAACGTTTACATTCATAATATTACCAATTATGCAAAATTTTATTCCTCTGTGTTTTCATTTATTTACAAGACTAAGAAGGTGTATTTTACTTACTTCACGAATTTACGAAACTTGATATCTACATACATATTTTGATAGTGTATTATTACTATAACATTATTGTACAATTAATGTTTATTCAATACAGTTTATTAAGTAACAGCTAAATAAACAAATAACTAAATAAATTAACCAATTAGTCTTAAATTTACTTGATGGTTCATTCAAATACACTGTAACAGAATGCTTTATATATGCTTTTATTCATATAATGAAGCTTACTTAATGTACACCTAATCATGTATACTGAACTTCATAAAAGTATATAAGTTCATTTTAGAAATGTTTAGTAAAAATGAAATTTCATTATAAAATATTGGATGTACGAATTCAATTAACATTTGTATATATAAATATGATCATTGGAGTGAGATACTATCAATGTTTCTTACTAATTTCTTTGTAAAAGATTAACAATATGTTTCTATTTATGTGATATACTGTGTATTGAAGCATATTCTGTCAATCTGTATAAACAAATTATCATAGACATCATTATGTTATAATTCACACAGTGAAATAAAAAAAGATTTCTACTTCATTCTAAATAGAATTTTGTTAACAAAAGAAAATTTTTTCATAGTGTACAATTCGAAAACAATCTATTTTGTCATTAATTTGAATATCTGATTGATGTGTTGCCTTTATACATACAGGGAAAATTAATTGTTCTTCATTCGATTAACTTAAACATTTTACCATCCTCTAATCGATGTATGTATATGTGTAAAGCATTTGATTGAACTATCTCTTTTTCTTATATTCATTTGTATGAATAAAATACAACATTGAATAACTTAGTTTATAAATGAAATTCATGGTTGATTTAAGTCATAAGATTGATAACAAACTTTTTAGGAAAATAACAAATAATGGTTATTTTTGAAATATTTTCTAAATTGATTTCTCTAGTGGTTTACAAATGGTTGGAATTTAGTGTAAAATTAAGACTAGTAGTGAAATAAAATTTTACTTTAAGAAATTTGTGGGTAACTGCCTCACGCATAATACGGTTGACTTCTATTGGTCATCATATGTTTATATTAGAACTCAAAGAATTACCACCTAAACCTAATCGATAGTAATATGATAGTGATTTTGACTGAAATCATTGAAAACAATAAAATAAATTAACATAATTTATTATCATATTGAACTGTCAACAACTAATTATGAGTGGTGAATGTCGGAGTTTTAGTGAGCAGCTCTGATAAGCAGATTTCGGTCACATTTGGAATGAAACAATAGTCCACCATTTTCGTTGAAAAATCATCACTCATTATGTCGACTTGGTTGAAATTAGAAATGAAAACTAACTAGTCTAATGGTCAAATACTCTCCATAAGTCATAAAATTTGTCAGTCCTATCCTTGATGGAGTAATAATACCATATAGTTAAAAAAAATCCAATACTACGATACAACAGTTGTCTAGGTCTACTGGATCTTTAGTCATTATCCAATTATAATCATTCCTTGATATAAACTACAAAATGTAGTTACCGATAAAGATTCTATATTGATATGGAACATATTCTGAGTTTTAAGTGTTTACTTAATGTTAATCCATGACAGAAACATTAATTTGTTAAAATCCACTGACTCTATAGCAACGTTTTCTCACAGTTGTTGGTCAGTAGTTGATTTCGAAAAGTTTATTTTAAGAAATTTATCTTATGGAGCCGTATGGAGCTGAAACGTGAAGAACTACTTCAAACATCCTTAGAAGGGTACAAGTATTTATAAACAACTGTCTACGCAAGATACTGGATGTCCGTTAGCCGGAAACCATTAGCAACAGCCTACTATTGGAGAGAACAAATCAACTTCCAGCCAAAGAGTAAATTACGAAACGAGATTGAAAATTGATAGGACGTACATTACGGAAATCATCAGACTGTATCACGAGACAAGCATTAACTTGGAATCCTGTTGAGAAACGGAAGAGAGGAAAACCAAAGAACACACTGCGTCGAAAATTAGAATCAGATATTAAAAGGATGAACAGCAACTGGAAAAAGCTGAAAAGGACTGCTCATGACAGGGTTCAGTGGAGAATACTGATGAGTGGCCTACGCTCCTCTGTGAAGGGTAACAGGCGAAAGTAGGTAAGTTATTCAGGTACTCAGTCTCAAAATCTCGGCATTGTCAAAAATCTAAGAAAAATGTTTACTTTAAAAACAAACCGTTTTTTTTTCATTAAAAGGGAAATATTTCACATAACATATTGAATAATGTTATATAGAAAGTATAATAATACCAATAAGGTGGTTTCATAGATTTTATGAACTATCAGCAACAATGTTGAATTTATCAATTGTTGTTTTCATATCATTCAAAAATTCTTGTCTATGATCACAATCTTGACCTGTAATTTAATAAAGAAAAGAAAAGAAGTTTATATCATTATCCTTATTGTTTAGAAAAATCATAATAATAACCTGAAATAAGATTTTAAAAAATGAAATCACTCATCTTTCATACATACTCATTTATGCATACTATAAAGAATCAATTTATCTGCTCAGTGATAAAATCTAACGCATTAGATAACAACAAGCACCAATATTATCAATGAATAAATAGCTGAACAAACTAAATTGAAAATATGATCAGTTAAAGCAATGAAAAAGAGAACGTAGAGAATAATTTAACTTTGATATTCTCATAGGATTTGTTTATTGCGTAAATAATTGACATAAAGATGAAGTGAAACAAAATAGTTGGGTGAAGAATGGGTATGAGGAGAAAAAAAGACAACTTAAGTGGAACATACTTATGTGGAAAATGTGGATATATTTTTCTTTTATCAGTAATCCAGAACATATATATCTTTTCAAGTACTAGCCTCACTACAGTTTACTTATGCAGTCTGTTTTTGCATCAAGGCTTGGAATAGGCTGTTGAAAAAAACAAACAAGATAGTAATCAAAATATTTCAGGCTATGATTGCTGTTACCTTTAACTTTCAGAAATTCGCAAGTAGGAGATGACGAAATAAGTTACCAATATATATATATATATATATATATATATATATATATATATATACTGCCCTATAGAGGTATGTGCAATATAAGAATGATTAGAAATTCAAATGCAAGCTCTGACTTCCTAAGCATCCTTTGCAAGCGAATTGTGATTTAGATGCATTGATGGCATTATAACAATCGATTAGATGGCAGCTCACTTATATGCTAACTGTTGTCGAAATCTTTGCTCTCATTTTCGCATCTTACACAATCTAATATAGAGTCCGAATCCGTTACTAAGTAGAGCTCAAAGTTAAGTTTCGGTCTGCAAAAAAATTATAGCATCTATTTTAAAGAAATAGTATGTAGTATGTGTCAAGTGTAGTTTTTTATTGTTGAACCAGTGAAATTTTCTACAAATTATTTATGTTATCTCTCCTACGAATCAGTAGATTATCAAAAATTACTACTTAGTAGATCAAAGTTACAAGTAAAAATATGTACTGATTAAGGAAACTGCTTATCAAATAACAATCAGTGTTATATTTAAATTGGATTGTGACTGGCAAGTGGAATCCAGGACGCGCGTTTCGTCCTATTTGGGACTCATCGGCTGGATGTACCTGCATCCCAATGTTGATGTTCATACTGGGATTCGAACTCAGTCCGCTTCGTGTCAAACGCCACCGCGTTCACCACTAGGCTACTGTGTCCAGACAGTCACACCTGTGCAACGGGTACATATATAATTCAGAATAGGCTTGCAACTTCCCGTTGATTTGTAATGGACTGAAATTGGTCAGCCTCTGTGGCCATATGTGCATCCTGAGCGGATTGCCTCTATATAGCGGTAGTACACAAGTTATATTTAAGTTGGATTGTAACTGGCAATTGGAATCTAGTGTTATTTTAAGATTACCGTATGTAGTTCTACTTGAAACTGTTCCATTCTACACATCTTTATAAATAAAAATCTCACCTAATTCTTCTCAAAACATCACATTAATATTTAAACAAATTTAGTCACAAAATGTATACACTTCAATGTATGAGACGATAAGTCTACAGTTGTCATAAAACAATATTGTTTGATGTATATTACAGGTTCAATAGACAAATTATGTTATTTATTAAATGACCTTAAAATAATACAATTTATACTAGTGAACTATTTATCATGACATACCTCGGATTAATTTTTATCTGAATGAAATGAAGAACATCATATTACGATTTATCGTAAATATCTACAAAATATCGTTATTTGAATAATTTTATTCAAATGAATTAATGAACGACTTGTATACTAAATTAGTTTCCTTAAGTGACATATTCTAGTAAAGAGTTTTAGATAATTTTAGTTACAACTTCTTAGGAATGCGTATTGTGGTGACATAAATATCTGTGGAAGTAAACCTATGTAACCTTTATTAAGCATTCATTTTTAAAGAAGAATATGCAGGCTTGTAAACCAATAAACTATTTTAGACGCAACTTAAGTCTAGTAGTTAACTATAGAAAACAAGTTATTACTGGTTTATGAATTAGTGAGGTAGATTACATTGTTTAAAAAAAAACATCATTTGACTTAAATGCTAGTCTAATCAATTTTTTATATGATACATTTACATCACTTGTTTCTTAAACATTTTTCGATAATACGAAATATATTTTACTTGCGTTATCTCCTCATGGTAGATAGCTTAATTATAAAGTTTTCAGTGTCATCCTGGGAAGCATTATCAGTACCTACTTTAGTAAACACATCAAGATTATTCAGCTAAGTTTATCATACGGTTACATTTGCATATTTATGCTCTACTTTGCTATTTTGTGCAATTATTAGTTCGGTAAGTTAGTTCAATTTAAGCAGCTTAGAGTGATGATCAACTTTTTTCAATTCTACTGGATTTATTTGTTGAAATTGTTTAATATTTACTTCATTATTCTAGTGTCTAAAATATAAATATCAGGAACTGGTAATATGTGCAGTAAATGTTTGTGAAGACTAATCGGCGCCTTACTAGATCATCATAGTTGGATGACGTTCACCGAACCCATCCTTATACGCCGTATAGTGATTTCAGTTTAGTCCTAAAGAGTAAGAGATGATACACGTACAATTTCAGTGACTTGATATATCAGTAACACTTTAAAGCTTTATAAATAATTCATACATCGAGCACATTAAACTCTGTATTATTTAACATGAACATCAAATGAGATTGACTTTCTTACTTATAGTGTATTTATATGTAAACAAGATGTGTTTTATATGATTACATATTGAAAGTGTAGGGTGTATTGACCTTTAAACAATTTCGTAGGTTGAACAGAAGTATCATGTAAGTAATATTTTAAAAGTAGGTGGTCTAATGCTTCTTTTTGTTCTATTTATTCTTAAAATGACAGGATGAAATTAGATACACTGTCTGATATTGTTATTATTTAGCCTAAAATATACATACTTGATAGAATGTAAAATATAGGTCTTATATAAAGTTTTTGTAGAATATGATATGAATGAATAATACAATCAATGAGATTAGTAGTTGCGTGTAGAAGTAGCCATAAGTTGAAAATGAAACAATAACTATATATGAATTGAAATGGTTTGTGGAGATTGGTATTAAGTTTAGTTGATTGAATTTGTCATAGATTGATGCTGGTATGATACCATTAAAAACCAGACAGCACTGGAGAGCTGCCGGGACTCCTCAGAATGTTTTCGAAGCTTTAGTAAAAAAGCTTGAGTGGTGGAGTTTACACTTGTCGCGTGTGGGACACATTGCAAATGATATTAGATGATCGTCACGCTATGTCGTGAATTGATGGAAGTGGAATTTATGCTATTAGATGCCGGTCCAATGGTACAGAGGTTTAGGCGTTCATCAACCTGAAGCCCCTGCGGCAAAATCTAGGATACTTACTGCTGAGGAGTCCAATTCTATGGGAAAACAGCTGTACAGTGCTCCCTAGTTTTCAACCATACCCTGTCCACATCAATCTGTGATGAATTCAATCAATAATTCTATTTACTTGTACGAATTTTGAATATCTTTGTATGTCATGTAATGTAAATGATTGTCAATAATTTTCCAATTTGTATCAGGTTACTCTTGTCGCTCATTTTCTCAAAAATCCTGCAATCTATTAAACGAAATCGAATAGAAATATATTAAATAACTTTTCAACAAAGTATAATACAAACTCATTTACCTTCAGTACTAACATAGGCTTAAGTAGATACATCTGAATAACTTACAACAATCTCTGGTTACATGGCAGGACTTTTAACTTCTGTGTATCTAAATTCCTGAGTTGACTAAAATCCTCCGTCTGAAGCGAACTAGTACTACCCACTGACACTATCACTAAAGTTCCTTTTAAGGCTATACGCAACTCATCCCGATGAATTCCAACTTGTACGAAACTTAGATTAATGAGTTCTTGCAGTTTGCCTAAAATCACCTTACAGGCAATATAATGCAGCTGTAATGACAAGTCACCCTAGCGTAATGGTTACATTACAACTTGGTCTGTTAAAGGTGAATAACACTTCAGACTGACATGCGTTGTTATTACATAATTAATTAATATGTTAATTATGTCTACAATGTCATCTAATAAAACGAAACTTATATGTTTATTTTCATCCTATCAACAGAACATCACACAAAACACTTTATTCATTCAGTACAATTTATTTATTTAAACTTATTTGTAACATTTGATGAACTTTATTTATAAAATATGTTTACTATACATTTTATTTATTGACCTTAAGTGATTTATATGTTCTTGTCGTTAACTCATTAATAAACTATACTACTGAATAAAAAAATAGTAAATTGTGGGCAATATATGTTATTATTGAAGCTATAATCATTTGTTGATATTTCTGGACAAAAGATGTAGCGAGATTATATGTAGGTTGATATAAAATTTACTGTTGTAACAATTTTTCCCTTCAGCATAGTATAGTATGGATTAACTTATTCAAAGTTTGTTTTCTACGTATTCACATTTAAATTTTCTATTCTAATGGTTACTTTTACAAAACAAAACAGAGTAGTAACAACAATAACAATTCTCTAATTAGTTCGTGAAAATCTTCTCTGTTTTATTTTATCAGTCAATGGTAACTATTTTTCATGTTTGTTTATTTAGAGAAATTGTAGCTTCCAATTTACTACTGCTTCCTGACTGCTTATTTATATTTTGTTTACGTTAGCCTCTTCCATTGCGTTTTACATATGACCTATTTCGAGGATAATTAATTACTAGTAGTTAGCTTACTTCAACACTTTATTGAGTTAACAGAAACTTAACAATTTGAAGTAGTTAAGTAAATCGCTAATTATCTGCTTGAATATGTCAACATACATCTATCTACTTACTACGTTGCTTCTTCCCTTGATAGTTAACTGTTTGAAAAATTGACTTCTTTAATAAGTATATTATAAAATGGGAGTAGATAGGAAAGTACGGTGGGACTGTTTCACACGCATATACATATACATATATTTTTGTTTGAACGAATAGTTATGATGTAAACAAGATAAAACAAGATATTTTACTAATTAAATGGAATAAAGTTTCAAGGTGAGATAACATCTTACAACAGAAACAATTTACAGTCATCTCTAGTTCGATGTAGAACGTTGACTAAATATAATGATGATAGTTTTCATTTTCAAATTTCCAGTTAATGTTAAGCCAAATATTGTTTATAACTCAAACAACTGTTGACAGCTAACATAAAAATGCTAATCGCCTTTAGTACCATTGGATATTGCGTACATACTCAATTGATAACAAAGAAAAGTCTGGAGACCGAACAAACAGTCTAAATAATTAATGATCTCTAGTATATACTTAATATTATAACAGAAGGATTTTTTAACTATAATCTCTTATGTACAACTGATTATTTTGCAACATTTATTTATGACGTACCTCTGAAGCGTATAATGAGTTGAATAGGTTGAAGTCACCTAAACTAGATTACTTTAAACACTTAAAATAAGATACCTAATTTTTACAGACTCAGTGTATTGAATAGTAGAAAAATTTGGATCAGGTCAACATTCGAGAAGACAGTTTACTGACTGTAGTACAGATATGTATCTACTGACAGGAATACAATTATTTCCATCTTATTTTCTCATATTGTCTCTGTCTTTCTCCAAGTTTTTTTCTGCTATAACTTCGTCTTATTTTAATACTTTGATTTTATAGGTAATAGCTAAATAAATCTATTTTACAATTTCCAAATACCTTCAGTTCCATTTCTTTATCATTTCACGAAAATCAAGTCATACCTCGCATAAAATACTCAGTGTATTCAGTTTTCGATTCTATGTATATAAACATTTATTGCCTAAATTAAAGTTGAACATAAGTACATACTTAAAACAACCAATATATTTATAGATTAACTACATTATTATTTCATTATTATGATATAAGAAGCAACATATAAAGTAAATCAAGATAATTTCTCGGAAATAAAATATATCCGTATCAAGAGGCTAAGAATTTTAACGACGTTTGTAAAGTATGACCGACGTCATTAAATGAAAAAAAAAACTGACTTCACAATTTAGCTGCGCATCTAAATTCGGTAAGCTAAGAACAATAAATGATGAGATTAGAAGTTATAATCTTTGATAGAATCAATACATTAGTATATACACAAGTAGTATTTATATACTTATTCTTTATAATTCAAAAAATTAGTAGTTTATGAAACTTTTGGTATGCAGTACCAGTCATTATAAGTTATTACCGAAATTCTGTCGATATCTTCCTAGAATTCCACTAATTTAATTAATTAGATATTGTTTAATTGAGTAGGTCATTAAGATTAGTTCAATGTGAAGATAACTTTCACCTCATATTAAGACCAATTAAGAGGCCAATGAAAGGTGGATGGTACTCATTCATTTTAATATGGGAATTCTCGAGAGTGTGCACCCATGTTTGAAACCATGATTTTCAAGTACTGTAGCAAGATAATTACTTTTAAATCACTTTACTAACACTCATTGATTCATATTTTCAACCTTAATTAAATTATCATATGACTTTATCATCATTTACTGATAATTACTTTAGTGTGTAACCTTTTAGAAAAGACGTCGTTATCGTTGAGCGTAATTTAAATTGACCGTCTGTTGCTCCGTACTTAGTCGCCACGAGTAAATCTAATAAGCGGTATTTCTAAGCTCATTCATTTTAAAATATCTTACATCAATCCCTTATGTATGTCAACAGTTCCTCATTTTAATTTCTAACTTATTATGTATCATTGATTTCTACTTAGTAAATAAACATAAATCCGTATATGTCATATGGTCACCCAGTCATTAGTTACAGAAATTCCATTTACATAAATGCAGAGTCTAAACACAGATAGGATCTGTAAGATGATGTATATGCTAGTATTCGATAATTGTCGTGCATAAAATTAGACAGACATATTGAAAGGCCTACTGAAGAAGATCGACAGTCTCAATCAGTTTAAACTGATTTACGTTAAGATAATTTTTTACTAAATCTATTAGAGTGGTCCAAGAATTATTTGATACTGACAGAAAAAAACCGTTTATTCCAAAGTCACAATTTCAACGGTATCTTGAACAATACGTAGACATTTCTCATTTATTAAATCAGTGTGGTGACCTATTTTGTAGGAAGATATTTTAGTGTGAGAATATATATATATATATATATATATATATATATAATGTAGTGAATTATGAAAAGTAATAACAAAACAGAATATTTATTAGATACAAGACCTCCATGGGGTAAGTATGTATTTTCAGTAAATACGAATATTACTCACACACTAATTATAACTTATTGTTTCGGGCTTTTTTCCATTCTACTTTTATTTAACAGAACATTATCTGGAATAAATCGTTATGAACAAACTTTGGTCACAGTTACAGCAAGGTAAGAGAAGTTTATATATGATGTTTCATTAATTATTAATACAAACTCTTATTTCATTTCTCAAAACGTTCCTATCAGATCAGATCTATGTTTTATCCAGACGTTTTCATTTATAGCAGATACACTCAGTTTATCTTTGTATACAATATTTATACATACAGATAATCTGTAATCTACTTGTTACATTAGTCTCACTTGATATCATGGCAATACTATTCTGTAGTCAGTCAGTGTAAATATTTCATCAAGTTATTTCTAAATAACTCATTAGTAAAATTATGGTCAGTGAAGATGATTGGTGAGTACGAATTTCATATTTAGTACATTTCCTAACAGGTTTTCAAGTACATATTTCTGACTAGTACAAACTATCATAAAACTCAACTGTAAGGTTTCTAATTACTTAATTCTATCACTTAATATCAACTTATATGGTTGCATTTTACTTGGCAGGTTTACTGTAGGGACTTATTTGAATTTAAGTGTAATACTCAGAAGACTTTTATCATGCAGGTTGAAACTACTTATTTTTCAGAGAATATTGGCAAATAAAATATACTACCAAATAGTCCCTAACTGTTATGATTTGACTAATAGAGGTTAATTACTATGACAGATTCTTTACGACATTAAGCTGATTATTTACAGATCCTAACTGGAAACATCAACAAATAATAACTTTGTCGCCTATATTTACCATCGACTTCTCCTTTAAGCTTATTAATATGACTACATGCTATGAACATGTATTTTCAGTGTTTGTGGACGGATTGTGTATGTAGATTTGAAAACATTCTCTAATAAAAAAAGAAAGACCTAGGGAGAGTTTCATGTAAAGTCATAGTTCCGGAAACTTCGGATTACTGTACAATTGTAAACAAAAATTAATGGCAACAAGATCATTATCAAGATTCCACTGAAGGTGTAAAAGTATAGCATACTAATCTTCCAAAAAATTGCTATGGTAGAATTTATGAAGTAAAGTCTTACGGCTTGAAACATGCTTTCTTCTTAGTTCGTTGAATCTACAAATTAATAATCTGCATGTTTATAGTTTCCTTCAACCGTTAATTGTCAGTGATCATGCAAAAAACTGTCTCAGTTAATTGTAGTCAGTAATTCTTCTGTTTTATAGCTTTATTTTCTATGAAAGAACTTTTCTTAATTATTTCATGCTAGTAACTATTATCTTTTGTAAGTTGTTTACCTATCCAGATTCCTTTTATAAATAACAGTAACCGACTTGTAAAAAATTCTTTTATTGTTACTATCGTAATAATTAAAAGTGTCACAGCCAATCATGAATAGAACTATAACTGAATTCATGTTTTGTGCATACAATTGATCAGTTGAGTTGTGTTGTTTAGAATGCATTTTGACAAATGTTTGTTCATATGTACACATTGGTTATTTTAAATACATAACAACAAAAAGTAGAATTCATCATCATCCCTTTGTTATTTATTCGGATAGCATTCATTATTTGTTTAATTACTGTTGCATACATTTAAAATTTGTAAACATCTTCATTTCAATAATACAAAATAGTAGTAATCCTGTCTTATAGTGACAAATGCTAATTTAGTAAGTGAATTTAATATCTATTAACTTTTGAAGTACTCAAGTTTTGTAGTCAGGTAATGAGTAGTGTTAGAAGAAGCAGTCATTGACTATCTAGCTGTATGCATGTCACATGGTGATTACGTTCCACTAATTTTTATACCTTCGTAATTAAGTTATTCTACATAAATGTTCACTTAATTTTCTAAAGAATAGTTGGTATGATGAGTAATTTTCTCTACATGTCAACGGCCACTATTTCATTAGGTTTTATATATGAACCGTTTGGATTATTCTTATACTTACTGGTAAATTGCTTTGAAAGTTATCCTCAACTGTTATTAAGAAATTTCGCTCAATGAAGTTCAGTCACATTCGGAATATATTAGTAACTAATACTACTGAATGTTCATTATGCAAATTAAATCAATGAACGCCATCTTAATATTCTTAACGTAGTATGCTCACTACGAGTAGTATGAGTTTTCAGTATGATTTCCGTCAGAAAAGCCCTATCCCAGGAAAAACAGTTATTCAGTGCTTTCTTATAATGAATATCATTTCACCATGGAATTTAGTTTTAGCAGAAAACTAATCAAAGTTAATCAATTAAGCTAGCAGTTATTACTGAAATTCACTGAATATTGGATATTTATTATGTTCTATCAATATTCTTAACTAATTGTTTAATAAGAGCTTCTACAATACAACAACTTCTTCTTCTTAGATATTCTAAAGTAAATGTGTTTATTTAATCAGTTGGCTTTTTAATTATTATTGAGATCTACTACAAATAAAAATGAAGTCCATAAACAAGTTATTAATAAACATTACTGTATTATAGTGTAATCTTCTATACAGTGTTTATTATAAATGATATTAAGTAATTTATAGTAAATTTATTTGTTTGAAAAAAATCTAATCAAATTTCCCAAGTGAATTTTGTTGTTATTCCTGTTGTTATGCATAAATGAATTGATAAAATGTATAATAGTTTTATAAATAGTTTAATCCTATTCAAGGATTGACAATATAAATAAAGGTTACATTAACTTGATTATTGGAAATGTCTTAACTATTTAAGAAGTAAAATACATAATTTATGATAGAATGAAACAATAAATTGAAAATTATGATATTTATACAAATATGCAATAATATTTATTTGAATAGAATTGAAATGGGTTAAAGAAATTTGTATAAAATTTAGATTAATTGAATTCATCACAGATGATTGTAGCGCTATATCACAAATTAATGGAAGTAGATATTCTACCGTTGGATGCTAGGCCATTTGTACAAAGAGTTTGACGTTCTCCAACCTTATTTAATCAGGTGGAGGAAATTTAGGGTATACACTGCTGAGAAATTCAATGGTACCTAACCAATATCAATATTTAACGAATTTAATCAACTAAAATGTATATGAATAGCAAAATTATTTTTGGTAACTAATCTAAAATATTTTGAGAAACTAGGCATGTTTTTATGTAAGTTTGCAAACACGCCTTCATTTACTTTTAATTTATTTTTCTTATTTATTCAGAATATACACAATGAAACCAGGTACTGGTCAACGAATATATTTAGGTTCTTCATTTTCTGATAGACAGCATGGTTCAACATCATATTCAATTCCACCACTACATGGTCAATTTCATGCACATGAAGATGGTTCAAGTGAATTAATGTTTGATATTACACGATTACTTCCTCCGTGGGCTTTAATTGTTAAACCAGTAAAATCACAACAGTCATCCTCAAAATTAGATGTTAAACCAGCTGCTTATCTACATCATGATGCTTTCAGCGGTCGACCTTATTTAATTGGAAGATGGCCGGGAAAAGTTGAACTAAATTTAGTTGCAACTCTTGGTGACTTTCAACCGCTAGCTACACTTTTAATTGACGTGGTTGATTTCACTGATCTGGCCAGTCAACCGAATTCTGTACATGCAGAAAATGTTGATATAGTTGCCCTAAAAGCAGAATGTATTGTAAGTTTACTTGTCTTTCATATACTTTTCCATTCAACAATAAGTGGTCTCTGCTGGACATAACTGGAATCCAGATAGCATTGAAAGTTGTTTCGTTCTAGTCCGAGATTCCTTAGTAGTATGCACATTCAGAACCATAGAGTCTCGTGATAAAAGTTTAACTATCAGTATAATAGGTCCGGCATCTAGTAGAAGGATATGCATTTAAATAAATATGCCAATACAATCATATTTTCTTTACTATATTCCATATAATTTGTTTGTACTTTACCTGTAGTTGTCATTTCAAGTTATCAACTGGTAAAACGGTGGAATTGAAGTCCCAAGTAAATTGTCTTTGGAAACACAATTTTAAATCCTGATTTTTACATGCGATATGACTTGCACATAAATTATAGTAAATAAGAAGTCGGTATATTCCATTAAACAATGTGGAAAAAGAAAATGTTTAGTATTTAATTAATACTGCTGACTTATTATTATCATTTTACAAATAAAAAGCACACTCGTATCCAATAAGATGAAACAGAAGTGATTCACTGTAAGGACTAGTGGTTTTCGTAATATAGTACGATTCTGTAGATGTCGTACCTAAAACTTGCTTGATTGTACTAGACATGGCTTGTCGTTAGAAGCTTGTGAGATACGTTTCGATACTATTTAGTGCTAAGGATAGTGCAATAATTTATAAATTTTGTGTTTATGAAAAGAAATTTGTTCCTATCAGTAACACTTTCGTGAGCTTGTTTTATAAATGACGTAAACCCTACTACAACTTATGGTAGTCATTTAAGCTTGTCTGTGCTTACAATATAAACTGCCATTCTAGAAAGTCATTTTCTATGAGGGCAATTAAGTTTGAATGATTTGAAAGACAAATAAAACATAAAATGAATAAAGCACTGAAGGTTATTGAGTTGAAGTAGTTTGTGGAGAATGTTACTAAGTCTAAGTTGATTAAATTCAGTAACAAATTGATGTTGGTAGGATACTATTGAGAACTATAGAGTACTGGACAGATGTCTTGTTTTACTACAGGGTGTCTCAAAGTGTGCACCCTAGATTCTGCCAAGGGAATCCAACCCAGGACCCTCAGGTTTGCGAATGCCTAACTCACTGCATTACTGGGCCGGCATCCTATAGTAGAATCCTTACTCCCAACAATTTATGATATAGCGTGACGATTATGTAGTGTTATCAGTGATAGCTGTCTCACTCTCGACAAATCTGAACTCCACCAAACACGACTTTTAAATAGAGCTTGATGAAAATTTTGAAGCTAGTGACTAATAAGCTGATTATTCAAATTAAATTGAGGTGGTTTGTGGAGAACGGTACTAAGTTTTAGTTGAATGTTTGGAGCAAGACAGTTTTCACCTATACGTTCTACCATTCTGTGGCAGGATATCTACCCATTGATGCAGAGGGTTAGGTGTTCATTAACCTGAAGCCTCTAAGGCGAGATCTAGGGTGCTCGCTGTCCAGAAGTCCCAAACTAGGACGAAGCGAACGTCCGGTAATCCCTGGTTTTCAATGGTACCGTACCCGCATCAATCTGGTGAATTCAGTCATTTAAGGTTATGTTAAATGAGACGATGAAACTGTTTTGTTTTAATTCATATATGTAAATTAAGTCCTACTTTATCGGTAATTTTCTTTTAGTTTATTATTTGTCTACCACTAACTACTGTAATCATTAAAAAATATATTCACCCATATCGATAAGAATATTTGTCTCTTTTGCCAAAAATTTTCATTACCTATACTGTCAAGTTTTGTAATCCTACCCTATTTTACTTTTCGGTCTTTCATTGAAACATCTTAGTATTAAAAGTAAATTCAGAATAGATTAACACTGTATATAACCGTATAATGATTGACTGAT
This sequence comes from Schistosoma japonicum, assembly GCA_025215515.1. NCBI lineage: Eukaryota > Metazoa > Platyhelminthes > Trematoda > Strigeidida > Schistosomatidae > Schistosoma > Schistosoma japonicum. Next base: position 33,046,441 of record CM046061.1, read on the forward strand.
TTATCCAAGAATTGAAAGATAAAAAATATTAAAAATAAAGTAAGTAACGTAAGGATAAGTAAATTGGGATAATAATGTAAAGGGATTTAATAAGGACTATAATATAAATGTATGAATGAATCAGTATATTCTTCGATTTCTTTATGTAGGCAATATGTTTGCACAAATAAACGGTGGATTCACATGTAATGTACATTTATGTAAATGAGGATATATATATATAAATTAGGAATTGCTAATTAGTTTATATTATTTAGTTCTTGTCTGGTTTTCTGCTATAAAGCATTGTAAAGATTGGTCGAATTATTTTTTCGATAGAATGGGTACTCTTCAAAGTACATCAATCGAAGTGGTGTACAATGCATGAATGCAAAATGGCAAGTAACATTAATTTAATGCGGACATATTTGATTCGACAAAAGGTTATGATTAGTGTGATGGATTAGTTACTTTGTAATAAAATTGAATGACAAAGTATTGGTGGAAAGTGACTACTATGCTTTACAGATATATCAAGTTTCTTAATTATTTGCAGACATCAGTGAAGTGGTGCGATCGGTATTCATCAATAAGTAAATTATTGTTCTGTGACAAAAATGAGATTTTTAGCAAGAACAAGCAATAGAATTATCGGAGAGTTATTCAGGTAACCACCTTCAAACGAAAGAGTCTCCTTTGTTCTTAGGTTAGTAAAGAAAGATCATTAATGTCTTTGAACTGAGGTAAGTCTCTGTGCCACAGGTAAAGGTATAATGGTGTATTTAAACGAGTTTGCATTATCAAGGTAGAAGTAGTAGTATGCAAGTAGTCTTTGTAATAGTTCATAAAAAATCCTAACAGTTCTCAAGCCATGAACTGTAATTTCGCACTTTATATTTCCTTTTAATTTTACCGAATTAACTTAGACTACCAGTTTGTGATAGTGAAATCAGTGTGTTTTTCGTCGCAACAATATACCTTACTTGCTTCAATTAAGTAGTGCAATGTTTTTTTTAAAATATTCTGAGATCTTGATTTTTTCATCTTTTATTTCAGGACCCGCATTTAGAACTATCTGGGAGCCTCAATCCAACAATAACCAGTAGTTCTGAAGGTTCAGCATTCGATTATGGTTCTCAGGATGCATATAGTAAAAAACAGTCATATTTATTTGAAGAAAAATATGATGGAGGACGGACAACAACAATTCAGGATTACAGTCTCCCGAATCCACATCGACTTAATATTAATCTAATTGGAAGAAGTCCAAAGAGTGTTAAGCTGGTAACGGCAGCAGCCTCCTCTACAATCAGACATCCACAATCATTCAAATTTAAACTAATTCAAACAGACCAGAATGCTGCTATTATTATGGACACTGTTAGGCCATCGGTTTCCTCTGCTGTGTGCCCAATCCATCTCCTTGTCATTAATATTATTTTATCAGATGGTAGCATGATTGGAGCACACACTGTACCAAAAAATCAACTAAGAATATCATCTTATGGGTCAAAATATGTATGGGATCCTGCTGTATTAATTCAACCAAAAGCTGGTGAAGAAGATTATGCACAGAATATCACTGTCCCTATAAATAGTTTAATTATTTGGCCTGCTGTGTTAACGGACACAAAAGAAGTAGAATTTCATTCACTACCCCTGGCTATTATGGATGATGTGTTTGTTTACATTAGAAAATCAGGAATGGTTCAAGATCCTGGAAATTCACAGGATCCATCAGATTGGTTTGCTAAGGAGAAAAGAGATGAAGTATCAGAGAAGATAAGACGAAGAGATGAGCATCGGAAAGGTAAGTCAACAGTGATGATATTTATTCTAATGAATATCGCAGCAATTAAGCCGTTATAAGTATCCTGGGTTGTATGGAACCAGTTTTTCATGCAAATATATCCCCTCATAGTACCTTTTCATTTGAAATGTCCAACGATTCCAAAGTCATTACAATGTGGTAAATATTTTTACTGCAGAATACTCACAACTTAAGTTCGCTAACTGATTCAGTGATAGGCTATAAAGTTACCAATTTTTAGGAAAACTATTAAGTCCAACCAATAATACAATCAATCCTAATTTTACTGACTACAATGAATAAAGTTTGCTAGTATTTAAGTCAGCAAAGACAACTCAAAACTTAGTATATGCAAATATTGGTCCAAGTTGATAAATCCCATGCACGCACATGACAAAATTATTGATGCATCAGAAGTGAGTGGCATTATAAACGAGTGTGCAGAAGATCGGGTCTAAATATAATGGTTCCAGAAAAAAAACGAGTTTATGAAGTAAAGGTTTAGGGTAATTTTTAAATTCACGATTTAAGGGAAGGCAAAATAGTAACCACATCCGAACCCTTGGGACGATTTTGAATCATGTCATACAACATATATGACATTTATTTACGGTAATTGAAATGACACCAATCACATAGTTTCTATCTTCCAACATGCTTCAGACTAATAATTAAATACTGGATGGAGTGATCTCACTTTTAGCTTTTTATTTCAAACATATTTTCAATACAGCTAAGATTGCACGTCAAGGTAAACAGTGGTTTTGTATATTTAATACATGTCTCACTTACCTATGGTGATGAAGTTTCACAGCTTAATCAACCAATCTGACTTCTTTACTCACTATTTCTATCCTAAATCTCAGTTATGTAGCTTTAAATGCACTGAAAAATTAATGGTTAAGCAATCAGTGGTTAAAATAATTTTTACTGCTCATATTGTAAGTGTAAAAAGCCTAGAACAAATAGTTTTTATTCATATAAATGATGTAACAGTTACTAATGAGAAAAGTATGGAGCGGCTGTTTTAGACAATGGATGTTATTAAGTGAAATCCATTACACTAAAGGAGCGTTCTAATTAGGCTTTTTCTGAAGAATATCAGAGAGATTTAGTAGAGTTTTTCACATATGTTAGTTCTGTATTTACTAAACGGTAAGGAAATTAATTTGTATGTGGTATTTACAAACCATGTTTAATTATGCGTGAGTTGCATATTCAATCATCTGTTTATCCTTAATTAGTTGCATCAATACTTCAGGTTTCATTTCAATGTAATAACGATTTGATAGTTCCAAATTGTGTATCACTGACAATTTTGAATTATAATTAGGTATCATGAATTGACAAGGGTTAGACAACCACTGGAAACTAGAAAACATAGGACAGATGTTTCGACCTAATCTTGGACCTTCTTCATCAATTCCTTTCCACAACTTCCTTTCCTGGAAATCGAGCCCAACGCCCCCAGGTTTTGTAGCAAACACTTAATTGTTAGACCACCTAGTCTGACTGGCTATTACATCAACTTCTTTTAAAATCAACTCTGTTGAGTTTGTATTGACTCTAATGACATTTTAATAATCATTTCGCGCTAGGTCAGTAATATATATCTAAAAATTGAGAAACGAAAAAATATATTACACTTTAGCTTGCAATCTTTTCCTCGTTAATCACTAAAAATTACAAAGTAGCATTTTAGAAAATATTGAACAAGCAAGTTATAAAGCTACTGAGATGATCAATACACATTTAGTTAAAGCAGTTTCATGAAGGGTGGAGGAGAGGGGAACTAAGTTGCGATGCCCGACAGCTAGTATTTCAAGGTCACAGTTTAAAAATAAAGTAAACACGATTATAAACTGAAGCATACTCATTCCAGTAAAATGTTCTCACAAGAAAATGCATATAACAATTTATAGTATTTTGGAATGGAGATCCAGTTTGTACTATCTAAAGGTGGGCATTACAATTTAGTATTGAGTTTCATTTCTGAGAGTTAGGATAATTACTGGTGTTTACTGTTAGATACAAAATTTGGATTAAAGTGATGTTCTGAAGCTTCAGAACAATGGTACGGCTATTCAACGTTAATATCTCCTCGTTTCCGTTTTAGTCCATTCCCTTTTTATGCTAAATTTACGAAGATAGGGGTAATATAATTAGTCCTGCTTCAACCGGAACAATAATACTAAACTCAATCCATAATTCTCATCTCTTTCTTCCTAAAGAACGACATTTTGTATTTTGATTTCCGATTGACTAAAATTACCTTGAGATTATGCCTAGAGTCACTCAACTTTAAGCAACACACTTTTTGTTCTGTCAAGATTGGTCTTAATTTTTTGACCATATTCTCCATTGAATGAACTCATTTTGGTACTATTTAAATCGGAAAGTATTGAACAGTTGTTTCATCCTAGTATGGGATTCTTGGCGGTAAACAACCTTTACCCTGCAAGTGGTTGGGCTTAATGTCTTCAGTTGTCATGAGAAACGCTTGACTACCAGGACCAGGGTCCAATGGTAGGCCTGTTCGAACTACGCCAGTCACGAATTCGCACTTTGAAGAAAACCAGGTGTGAAACAGTTATGATTTTAATTGCCCATTATTATAAATTGATTGAAGTGCAAATTTCATCACGAGACGCCAGCACCCGGATATCCTGAGCTCTATCCATGGAGGGGCCAGAGATGCTTGCTGACAAGGATTCTGAGAAGGAAAATTAAGCTTTTCAGTTTCATCCGGTTTTCGACGGTATCAAACCGTGGTAAACCTGCTACGGAAGTAAACGACAAACTAATGCATAAAATCTAATCAACAACGTGTAACTAGACTGATTCGTTATTTTGTTGAATTGGTTTTCATCAGCTGCATTACAACCGTAATTTTTATCAAATCATAACTTAATCGCTGGTTGCTGGAAATAAAGGCTAGAAGAAGAAAGTAATGTCATCGTAAAACGTTTAGGCTGAAACGGTGATCCATCGATAATTGAAATTAAGTTTTTAAAATCACAGAATGAAGGCATCACATATGATATAGTTAAAAAGAAGGTTGCAAAGGAGATGGAAATATGAAACTAGTTATCCATTGAATAACTTTTACACCAAAGCTTACGTATCCAGCTGCAAGACTAATTATCTTAAATGGATCGAATTTATCCTTAATGCAAATAAGAATATAAACGCCTGTTTTCCTTAGTGCGTCCAACTGCGTATATTCATTTATATATATATAGCATAGCGTCTACATTGCACGAACACTGAAAAGAGTTCATGTTTGTTTTTCACAGCATGCTGCATAAGTTTTAGAATAAACGGTGTCACAACCCTGAACAGTGCATCAGCAAGGTATCTATTTGATAACTGTCATAACATCAACATTCTGTAATCATCTTTTAGAGACAAACGAAAGCAGTATTATTAAACTTCGCTGAAAAACTTGAAAGTAAATGTATGTATTCATATGGAAGCAGTTGACGATTTATCATAACTATAGTAAATTAATTTTCTAATCATCAGTAATTTTCCCTTGCCCACTTCTTCAAAACTTACATGAACTTTTCAGATCTTCTTTGATTACTATGTATGGTAACATGTACAGTACATCCTAACAAATTTCAAATTTACGATAATTGCATCCTTAACACTTTAAAGTCTTCAAGGCCTTTATTTAAATAAACTCATATATGCGTTAACCTATAGATTTATGTATGCATATATGATGGGAATGGGATATCCTATATCACTTTAAAAATATTTTGTTATCAATTACCAGCACTTATTATTATATTATAATTCAATAAAAATTATTGTTGTAATGTAGTTGATGAGAACCTATGAATTAAAATAAACTCCTGTTTTACTGTGTCAATGATGTTCTTGCAAAACTGACAAATAAGTTGAAATCCAACCTTCTTTATTGAGGTGCAGTTAAGTTTTTTAATGGTCACTTGTATATATATTTTTAATGGGTTATAGTGAGTAAGGTACGGGAAGTAGGAGAAGGGGGTAAAAGTGAGTCAGAATTATTTCACATCTTTGAAAATTTAATTTCCATAGACTGCATAATATTCTTATATGTAAAAGTTAATATTTTTCTGTCGTTATATGTACATTTAAAGAGGATAGATGCAATATGCCACCATGTCACAACTTTTAGTAAGTTTGGATTGCAGACGGAAGTAGAGCGCAATAGGGACGTTTCATCTTATATGAGGATTGTCACTTGGATGCACTCTGAATACTTGTGTTATTGTTCACAGTCGGAATTAAATACGCCTCAGTAGCCTAGTAGTTCACTAAGTATTTTAATATCGTTTAAATTACATAGACCGAATTCGAGCCACGGTCGAAAATCAGCACGGATACAGGTTCATCTATGTAACGAGTGCCAAGTAGGACGAAATCAGAGTCCTGGATTTCTACTATTAGCTCCAAACCAACTTTCTGTAAAGTAATATTTGTTGTCGTATACATGCATATCAATTCCCAGTAACCAAAGAAGATATTCGCTTTATTAAATCAATTTCGAATTATGTTACATATAGGTTAAATGTGCTGAATTTTTTCTCTTACAGGATAGTCCGGTGGCATCTACACACAGTGGACCATGGCTTCAATTCAGTACTTTGCTGACAACGAGTAATTCAGGCAGTTCTTTTAAATCAAATGATTCAAGTAATCAATACGTAGAAGCGGTTCCACTAATAACATACATTTTAGTTATTGTGGGTTGTTTGGCAGTATTTCTTCTAGTCGCTATTTATGTTATTATAATAATTCTTCGTAAAAAGCACATAGCACAACCGAAAGCTGATAATAAAAGTCATTTTAGTCTTCTTCCAGGTTATCAAGGACACTTCAATAAAAAAGTAGATAAATTCGATTCAGATAAGACAAATGATATTGGCGATGGAATACTCAATGGTCGACTAACTTTATCTTATATGACGTCATCTACAGGAGATCAATCAAAACAATTAAATATGACTTCTACATTTTATAACATTAATTCTGGAGAACCCTTAATCTCTGGGGGCAAAGTAGACGGTTCCTCCCCTCGATGTCTGGAAAGTCGAACACAACTAGTATCCGGACGTAGTTGTAGTAGTATGGGTAGTGTAAATAGTGGAACATTCATTAACACTAATGTTAAACATTCTATAGTTGTAGACACAACAATAAACCCCTACTTTATATGTTCGGAATCATCATCATCCGGCAGAGTTCAACACGTTTCTCAAAATAGTTGTTCTACAAATTTATCACCAGTTAATACTCCACCAGCAATAGTGAATTATCAAATGATTTCTAATAATCCCGTATCACATGAGAATTGGAATACACCACCAGCAAATCTGTCGATTCATTCAAACCATCTTTCGAAAATTCCCTATTATGGTGGAAGAAATATGGATCAATGTGCAATATGGGCTACGACTCATCATGCTGACGGACAACCATATAATGGTGAATATACTAGTGGTCTTGGTTCTGTTGGTACAGCGGAAGGTTGTAGTGATGAGGGTGTAGCATCCGGTATTGAAGTGAACAGCCTGTCCCAGGAATTTAACAACAACTCTTCTGGTGGAATAAACTGCTTTCTTGGTTCTATGAGATGTAAGTTGGATCCAAATTGTCAACAACAACAAGGACATACTTCTAATGATTATCATCCAGTCAATGACAGCTTCAACGGAATGATAAATCACAACGGAAACAATATTACAAGAAATCAGTCTGCAGAACTACCGACAAAATATAAAAATAATCTACTAACTGGAACTGCTATTTATGGTCCTGGTGTTTTTATGGGTGGTGGAAGTTTAAGTGGTGCTAGTAGTGGAGCAGATAATTCGGAATATAGACAAGATAGAGGGCAACCAGGAGTACGCTGTCATATTAGCGGAGATCTCAACAGTAGGTCTAATAACATTATGTATAGCCCAGCAAATGAAGTAAACTCAAATTTGAATTCACTTTCCCGTTCAATGGACAAGCAGAAAGCTATTGAATTGACATTTAACTATACATCAAATTCATCTCCAAAGAACTCACTTATGAATGAAAGTTTCCAAAAACTCAATCCTCATATTGAACAAAGTGAAAATAGTAACGAAAAGTTTCGAAAAAGCGTAATGGCTTGTGAAAACAGTGTTTTAATCAATAGAGCGTGCATTATTTCGGAAGATAGTTCACATAACCAACTAAATGCTACCTTTTGTTTAAATAATCACAATCTACATCCTACAAATAATCCCAATAGTGAGGAGCATGATGGATTTTTCTTCCATGTACCGCCAATGGTATTACTTAACAATCGCGTTAATTCAGGATCTGTAATAAGATCATCCTTAAACTCACCATTAATGCCTAATAGGTCGAATGAATGTGGAGAGGCGAATTCATATAATTCGAAACAGCCGTCACTTGGTTATAAAAGAAGTGACAGTTTTGGTATGGCCACTCATCAGACACCTGTAGCCTCAAGTAATTCACATAAAAATAATGATTTTTTGCAAAAATCGACTTTTAATTCAGATAAACAAGATCTGTTTAATCGAGATTCTATCACAATGGTTGGTGCAATCGACGAAATGATCGGTGACAGCTCAGACATTACTGATGAGGGAATAATTCCATATAAGTCAACTGATAAGTTGACAGAGATAACAGGAAATACTAGTGATTGTACAAAGACGAGTGGTGTCTCTTACTTGTATAAAATACCGCCTCCTGAAGTTTAAACTTCTAGCTGTTAATTTCGTTTGCACTATTCTACTGTTATACAGTTTCACTAAAGATTAAAGGATTTCCTACAATTCTTAGAGCTTTCCGCAACTGACTTTGCAGAAATGAACTTTTTAGACTATGTATTTAACTGATAAAACATTATGAAATAGATAAACAAATTCTTACCACTCGAATTTTTCCCGTCATCGATCCATTTCTCCCCCTTCCCCCACGCCATCTCTTATAAATTATTTTGCTACTGATTACTTTATAAGTAGGCTGATTTTTATAACACCATAAAGTTGCCTTATGTATCATAAGTAAATCTATGTTCTATTAAAGCAACTTCAAATGCATTTTCAGCTGCATGGTCTAGAATTATTAACATAAAACAAATGTGTTACTTGTACTTATGAAGTTGTCGTCGAATTCTTTGGACTGTTTAAAGCATATAGGTTTTTTATTGCAATACATTGTTTTAATGTCAACTTTCATACATGTAACGATATATTCATTTCCTTTTATATCAATAGAAAACATGTATTTGTTCTAAATCTTTTTCAATGAATTACTAGGTATTGAAAAACAATGACTGTGTATACTCTTATGCTGAGTTTGTATTAAGTTTATAGTATTCTGTCAAAGGGTGAATAACTTGTTTCTTCGATTAATAAAGTAATTACTACTATATCGATAACATGTTTTTATTCATTCATTATATAAATAAGTAGACTGACAAACATGATTCATAAATTTAAGACCTATTTACTTACTAACAGCTACGAAAATATAGTAAGTTTTATAAATATAACATCAAACTGAAAGTTTACTTCGAAACATGGATTGTTTTAGGTTTTCAAAAGTCATGTTTTATAAGTCATGTTTCGTAGGTGGTACGTTTATTTTACGAAGCGAAATGATATTCAACACTTTTCTTAGCATACTTTGATGCATTGTTGCTTTAAATTTTTAAGTAAATATACCATTTGGGTATCTAGGGTGATTGTTATTGAGACAAAATATATGTGGGAGAATTCATAGCAAATCAGCGGAACGTTTTCCGTCCCATTAACACTAAGCAATTACAAAACCAAATTAGCACAACATTTGCTGTTGATATTTACTGTTTTCGCAAATACACATTCCTACTCATGAACGTATTTCCATATTATGTACTGACTACACACTAAGAAAGCCGGTATAAGTAATCGACAATATATTTAGTTACATACCAAACTGCCCACATGATCACGTATCCGGATAGTGTAAAATACGTAAACTTATAATTCTGGAGTTATCATGATGATTCTTGTTTCACTTTTTATCGTGGCGTTAAGCATGCCTCCTTTCGCTTGTTTTACACTGTATATTCAGATTATGTGAGTAAAGATTGGCGGTCATTAATATATGTAACTCAACTTACAAGAGAATGGAGTATTATCATAATTATAAGTAATCGATGAAAAATACTATCAAATGAAAGCCCGAAAGAACATTTTAAAGTTATTCAAAACAAATGATATGTAATAATTGATAATAAACAGGAATATGCTTATCTCAATAAATTTTAATATTCTGCTGATCATAGGTCAAGTAAGTAAATGTTGATCTAGATAACTGATGTGAGCCTAGTACGTCTTGACAATATATCACACCAGATCGTTCCCACCTATCTTCCAATTATTTTTCACACTTGCAATTACTTTAATGATGGGTAAAATAAAACGAACGAGAAAATATCCCATTAGGTATACACCGTCAGATTAGTGTAATTTTACTATGAACCTCGTGATAACTACCTTTAAAACTAAGTGCTGTTGTATGTCAACAACTTTAACATGAAAATCGACTGTACCTAAAACAGTTCTGTTAGTCTTAGTCTGAGATAAATGTGCTTCAGTAACTACATCAAGATTTTTACTATGCTACAAATATCCAGGAGAATTTATGACTTTACTAGTATCTGAACTGTTAAACAACTGTCTTCATTCAAGTTTTGAGCCATATTGTACATAGTCGCAAATTTATATATTTCGAAGATCCCATCATTCAGTCATACACTTGTATCCCTATTAAATCTTGTTTAATACATATAATCTCGCTTTTATTCTCAACTGACCACATAAACAAGAGATGTTTGCTGTGTATTGAAGATTTTATGATTAACTATTCAGTTCAAACATCTACGCATAATAACACTAATTGTAAATGTATCTTACATGTTTACCTTTTGGTTTAGCCTTGTTATGTATTTAAAACTTATAATATATAGTGAAGAGTTGATAATAAGTTTCTGTGTTACAAGATGATAGCATCGGTTCTGAAAAATTCTCAATGTTTGTTAACTTTTCAGTATTCGAAACGTTACTTGATGGCTTTAGAGACCTATGGGAATCATTTGAATTTTGGGTGACTGAAAGTAGGCGGCAGTAAACCCTTGACTGTAAAGTCATCTTATGGGGACTTACTTGTGAACTAATGCTATGTATTGTGACTTGAAATTCGCGTCCTACAGCTTCGAAATTAAAGTTGTTGTGGTTAAATCATCAATTCCATATTATTAGTAAGAAAGTATCAAATTAAACACGTGCATGATGATCAAACGCTATTAATATCGTGTGAGATAATTTCCCATTTGCTCTTCCTGTAAAAGAGACGTTATATTTATAGAAATGCTTATTGAATTATACGAAATACCACAAAGCCGATAATCGTTACTATCTATATAGGGTCACTTCAACTTCACTGCAAACAAAACACTCGCGTAACTTATTTTAAAGAACATAAATTTTCTCAGTGATGGTGAAACCACTGATGAATACCTCTTAGAAATTATAAACAACAAAAATGTAACACATGATAACGTCAGATTTTGAACACATTCATTTGAAATTTATTATAAATGACGTTTAGAATGTAGCAACTTCTGATCGGCGACAATTTTATAATTTATTACCTCCTTGAAACACACTGGAGGACATGGGATAGATGAACCAAAAGGAGAACAAATAAATCGAAATATATTTTTTTGACTACAAATGATCAAGAAATCTTAAATCTACCTGACGTCAGTCAGTTTTTAAATAAGAAACCCCAAAGTTAAGGATCATATCAATGACCTTTGTATATGAAAGGACGTCAGTCTAGCATGAATAAGAATTGAAAAGAGCATTTTCCTATGAACGTCGTAAATGAATATAGTTATACAGGTAACTAGATTATTTAGTGAATCATTCCAGTACTATTGTAATCTTAAATAATCAAGTTTAAGAGACACTGGAATGTATGAAATTTAATAAACTCTAATCTTATTAACTTAACCCAAAATACGAAATATGTATTAATTGTACATCATAATATCAAATACAGTACTCAATCCCTGTAGTGTAGTGTATGTAAAAATATATATAATTAGTAGCCTATAAAACAAGGATAAGCTAACTTTTATCTCAATTACATGAACTGCATGAATTTAAGGTTTGCTAGTATAACATTACTAGATTGTAATAATTCCCCATGTTTTATACAATACTGTTCATTAAAAAATGAGACTGTGTTTATTATCATACCTCTTAATGAAATTACTGTCAAAAGAAGATCGAGTATATTTAAGTTGTTTTTATGTTTAAGAATATTCCTGAAACAAGATCATGATAGCGCTTGCGATATGGAGGTCTTATAAAATTATAGCTATGTTAATATACTCTGTCTTATTATTATTTGGACTAGTATGTATATCCGACTTCAATTCTCAGCAGTAGATTGATAAGTCATCATGAATTTTCTTGTTTGTTCTTTGTAAACACACTCGATGTGAAAAGTTACCAGCACTTCAAGAAGGTTGTTAACTTAGATAACTATGTGATTGTAAGTTGTAAGAAGAAATATATAAATAAATTTTTTAAACATTTTCAGATCATTTTTCGTCGTATCGATTTGCTTCTAAATAAAGAACACAAAATGGAACACAGTCTTACATGTGTAGTTTCAATCACATACAAAATAAACAATTAATACAATAAGATGACATATTTTCAATTTTATCTATTAAATATATGACAGCCTGGTTAATATTATAAACACAAATCTACTACTTAAATAATGTTAGTAATATTAGTGAATTATTGTGAAATTGAACAAGTAAAATTTTTGCTTCAAAGTAAACATTTTAATAAAACAATCACAAAAAATAATTGAAATAATATGAAAAACAGAATTTCATACTACTGTGAGTGATCCGTATAGTGAGAGTGTTTAGTGCGAAGACAGGTCGTATTAAGTAGTCACTGAAATCCGATGAGAAGAACGGTGTTTTATGAATTCTTAGTCTCAGAGTCAGATGGTATACGGTACATAATAAATAACTCTAACCTTAGGTTTTATACTTCTGTCATCATTGCGTACTTTCAGTCACCTAGTGAGTGATGTCCTCTGTAGGCTCCTAGCTCGCGTCATACAGTTTCACAGTTTAAGACCTAAGTATTGAGCTTTTTGTGTAATGACTAATTTTGTAATATGATTTAGGTAGATTTTGATCAATGCTAATAACTGGACAAGATATTACTCACTGGTCAGTAGTTGACCAATATGTAAAGTCTTTGTATTTCATATAAAATTGAGGTTATGTCCCTAGGTGTTTTAACAGTTACTAGAACGAAATAGCTATCTAGTGATTTCTAGTTTTTATTGGTTGACTATCTCAGTTTAATTTATGTTTACAAATTAAATTATTAATTATCGGTTATACAAATGGATTTCATGTTTGCCTTTATGAATGATGTAAAGGTTGAAACAAGAATATAGTTTGAATAAATCCAGTTGTAATTAACCCTTAAATGATCTACGTGTACACGATGAAATACGATAAGCATTACACTTGATTTTCTGAATATCTGTGAAATATTACATATTTTTACCTAATTTATTATACAATCAATAACTGAAATCTGCTTTTAGAAATGAAAAAAATAACATTCTTGATTTCAACGCACTAAATGTTTCCCTTAAGTTGTAATTCTTTAATTTGACGTCATGACTGACGATTATTTTAATCGAATTTCCTCAACAAAGATAATTCACCGCTTTGACATAAATCAGTCTGAGATCTCCTAAACTATGCGTCAAAAAGTTTTAATTTTAGACCTGATCTACAAATGAAATGCAATAAATGGAAGATAGTTTAAGGCTAGTGAGTAGGAAACTCTGGACCTCATTTTCGTGTTAGTTTACGTTTATCTACATGCCTATCTGTAACCTTAGAGGAAGTGATGTTCCCGCGTCACCAAGTTTTATTATCTGGAACCACTGCTACCAAACTCTTTGGGCTGCAACACGTTCTCTCCAAAAGTGAAATACTTACTTTAATTGGTTGCTGAGTGCTGAACATTATCATATTTATCGTCTCATTTACAGTACTGATCGAATTGTCCTCATCATGCTTCACTAATCACTGGAACTATGTTGAAATGGAAAATAATTTGGAAACAATCAGAGTGTCACTCTAGACTTGCTATGAATGTCATTACATGTAATGTAAATGAGGATTCATTAGTGAAAGCGAATCTTTATATATTCTAATAATAAGTATTTCAGTTAAATTTTATAATCCTCATAAAAAATTTTTCAAAGACATGAATTATTACAGATTTAAGATTAACTTGTCATGAACTACTCTGATTTAAGCAAATTTAAATTTAGGCACATCCAGCAGATGGGTCCCAGATAGGACGAAACGCGTGTCATGGATTTCACCTGCTAGTCACAATCCAACTTAAATATTACTTGTGTATTATTGTTAAATCGAGGCAATTCGCTAAGGATGCACATAAGGCAACAGAGGCTGACCAGTTTCATTTCATTACAAATCAGCGGGAAGATATAAGCTTATTCTAATTACATATTACATTATATTCATAATAATAAATTTAGTTTAACGCTATTTAGTTCCAACAATGAGTCGTTATGAGAAAGTTTAAGATTATATAAATGACATTCTTTATGATTTCTTTTGGAATATTCTCAAAAAATAAATAAATAGTATTTCTTCAATATGTCAGATGACAGTGACGCATTTGTATGTATTCTGATAGTAAAAATAACATCTCAGATATCATGTGATCCACAGGGAATATTTTATTTGAACTAATAATTCATTTCTATTTACTCTTCATAATCTCGTTTAATCACTATCCTCAAGCAATCAATGTTGTAAGTAACTTTTACAATAAAAACAACTTAATTTATGGTGTAATTATATTATGACATATATTGAATAAGAAGGAAAACACGGCTGAAAATTAACAAACACATCAGTACATCGATTTTGAATGTAAATGGAAACTATAATGAATACTATACTATTTAAGACAATTAGTCTACTTTAGTTGATTGAATTCATCACAGATTGATGTTGATAGGGTACCACTGAAAGAGAGAGAGTACTGGACATTTGTTTCGTCCATGTATGGAAATCCCCAGCAGTACACACAGTTATCATAAGTGATAATGGATGATCACCTAGATATATCACAAAGTGATGAAAGTAGGGATTCTACCATTGCATGCCGGCCCAGTAGTTCAGGGGGTTAGGGGTTCGCTAACTTGAAGCCCCTGGGGAGGAATCTGAGGTGCGCATCGCTGTGGAGTACCACACTAGAACAAAACAGCTGTCAAGTACTCCTTGGTTTTTGATGGTACGCTGCTAACATCAATCTGTAACGAATTCAATTAACTAAACTTAGCACTAATCTCAATCTAACTAAACTATTTGATAATAAGATAAGAACATAAAGCTTATTGGGATATATTGAATAATAGGAAAGAAGATGATTTAGCCGAAAATCCTATCTACAAATAAATCTACAGGGAGTGGACTGTCTCTAAATTTTCATAGTTATTTTCTGGTACAGCATAAAAGAGATTTAGTAAAGGATTTACTTAATAAGGTCAATCGTATTTATACAAATGACCCTACTGTTAATTGAAACACTGAAATCAATGGATACTCAAAAGCGTTTCCAAATCATTAGAAAGGTAGTAGTAATAGTACGTTATAACTTATTATATTTCTAGTGCCTGAGATATCTTTTTATATCACCTTGCTATTCAGAGGTGTGTCAAACAGTGTTTGTTAAAACGCAGGCTTAAATCAACCATCTACCAAACATATTATTCTGCTAAAGCCATTTCGATTGGAAAGTTCAAGGCTATTATTATCAACAATCCCAAATGGTATCGCAATGACTGCGTCACATCTCTCTACGTTCACCAATTTATGTGTATGTGTGAACTCACATACATATGAAAGACTAATCGTGATTTGCGTATGAGCGTAGTTGAACATATACCTAAATGGCTCCTGAAACAAATGACCTCGAGTGATAGAATCGATGCACATGATGTACAACCATCATCTATCGCTAAACATCTAATTGAAACAGGTCATTAAGTTGATATCAAATAAGCCTTTGTGTTGTTTAGAGTGTATACTACGGTTTACTGAAGCTTTATCTATAAGAAAGTTCAACCTTCAATCCGAGACTCTTTAGCCTAGCATTGAACCTTGGTTGTTAAATAACCAATGATTGTTACCCCCAACTTAACGTAGGAATAGTGAAAAGTATACTTTATTTACTAGTGGAAGGTGATTTGGGCAAGGGGATGATTCGCAGGAAACCTTGAACCAAGGCTACTTACTATTTGGAACTTGTCAGTAGGGCGTATTTACAATCAATAAGGAAACTTCTCCCGTGTGGATTCGATTCTGGGTCACTCATTTTCACAATCTTCAATCTTTACCACTGATTACTAGTGATGTCGATTCACGTAGACCAGTGGCCAAATTACATCTCAATCTATAGTATTCGAACAGTATTATAAAGGACTTGATGTATATCAACAGTGGTCATTACACAGTGATCAACTAATGCACAATGATTAGCTTTGGATTCCTGTCATTAATTCAATGAAGATGTTTGTTGTTGTTTTGATCCTTATACTTTTATAGTTCAAAAATAGTGGAATACAGAAAACGTATCATCATTAATATGCATATTATATGATTACATCTTCATTGTAACATACAGCTATAATATTTGTTCTTAGAATATTCAGTAATCTAAGCAAACGAATAACTGTAATTATAAACGTGATAATGATGATTATGTGTTTAGATCTTTAATAAAAAAGCACGAACTACTCATTTTATGGATAAATAATTATAAGATGAAAATAAGATTGAAGTTTTCGAGAATAAAGAAGACGGAGTACAAAGAGGAATAAACTATGAAGTACTTTCTTCTCTATTGCATTGTATTCATTTTATTGTTTGTTTTATTAATTATATAATAAATTATTACTTAATTTTGAGAAAAATAAGTAAGTGAATGTTATTATAGAATGCAATAAAACTAAAATAATACATTCTTTTTTATTCAACTAATGAATTGTAAGAAAAAATTAATTAGTTAGCTAGAAGCAACTTGAAAGTATTTGAATCCTCTGTTTCATTCATTATGAACGGAAGTTGATCAGTCCCTGTTATTATATGCGCATCCTGAGAGAATTCCATCGATGTAGCAGTAGTTTCTAAATAAGATGAAAGTTGGAATATGACTGGCACCTGGAATCTAAGATGGGCGTTTTGTCCTAATTAAAACTCATCAACTGGATACATCTGCATCGTAGTGTCGATTTTCATGTTGGAATTCGAACTTAATACGTTTCTTACTAAACCACCGTATATAACACTAGGCCACTCGAGAGTCAAATGAAAATTTTCTAACTTAGTTTAGGAATTACTACTTACTAACTGCACTCTATTTTATTTGTAAATGCAATTGAGATATTTATGGGTAAGAATTAATTTCATTCATCAATGATGAGATTTGGAGTTTGGAATTACTCGTTAACATTTATTAAATACATTATCACGTAGGCATAATAAATTTGTCATTTGAATTTCGCTAATATGATATCATGAGGTTTTTCTAAGCATTACTTCAATGTTAAGAGGATTCTTAGTCGATAAGATTTATCTTATGTTGATATGATAGTACATTATTGCATAGGGAAACTTCAAATTCTATTCAAAATCAGATCACAACAAACAAGTTATTTTAGTATTTAAATAATAAGAATTTACTGAAAAGTTCTTTAAAAGAATACAGTTAAACTTTTGTGACGAGAAATTATTTATTGAATACACAGTAACATTCATGATAGTATTAATGCATTAGTTCATTCTATGTGCCTTCAATGACGTATATACGTAACGAAACTTACAAAGAGACAAGTGATTGAAATCTTTAACCTGTCGGCCTATATTATGCAATCAATATAAAAAAAAGAATTCTAGACTGTCATCATGGATAAAAGTTTCTTACGTAACAAACTGAATCAACAAAAGTGTAGTTTGCTATTTGATATTTTTCTCAGTTATTAATCAGTGATATTTCGATATTAATAGATTCTGGCAATAATAATGAACACAGGAATTTTAATTATTTACACTAGTTTGCATTTTGATATAAAGCGATTTAACTATGCAGATTATACTGTTATCTAGATCAGAAATGTTATTATGAACATGTTAATGAAACATTTATACTGTAAATTTGTATGTATTATGTAGGAAAAATGAGTAAGTTCAATATGATCAACATAATTCATTTAAGGAAATTTCACTTAGAATTTTGAGGAAATACTATTCTACTGGTAGAATTAAACGGGGTAAGAAAAGGAATATTTTCTACATTCGTATTCCGAAGAGTCCTCGTAGTTTCAAACACTAAAGAAAGTATATTCATACACAGGTTGTCAATCATAGCTATATTAGTGTAACCAAATGACAACCGATTGTTTATTGAATACAATAAAAAAATTCTATGTTTGCCTCTTAACAAGATACTTTTGGCATACATTTTTCCCTTTCTTACTTAGTGACAATATAATGACATTGTAGCGGTAAATAATCCCCAAAATAAATAGTTGCATAGGCTCTCGACATTAATGCTGACCATGTTTGTTTTAGCGGACACTACTAGTTGAAGGCGCGCTGTCACGCATCTTTACCAGATCACGACTCGAACCACCGTGGGTAGCATCTCTCTCTAGTTTGCCAGCCTAGACGTTGCTATCCCATTAAAGCTCTGTATACGATCAAATATAATTTTCCTTCCATCCATCATCGCCTTCTGATTTCTCATTCGTAAGAGTGGGGTCCATTCGATAAAAGTGGCTTTGGTTATACGACAAGCGCAACTTGGTCATATATCCGGGTACACTTCAACATAAATGAATTTTAATTGTTTTACTTCTATTTGCAAACTTTGCTAGTGTAAGCTGATTTATCTAATCATAATAACAAAGGATTATTAATACTCTGACATTATGAATAAGTATGGATTAAACAACCAATGATTACTAGAAAACATTGAATGACTATTTCGTCCTGGTGTGGAGCTCTGTAGCAGCGCGCATCCATAATCTACAACAATCTTCACAATACTCAAATACAGATTTGTCAAAATTAGAATGGAAAACACTATTGAATGCATTTCTTTTGAAATTATACATTTTAGGAATTTCCGCATTTCATGAAGGGTGTGTAAATCATCATCGTGAAATGATCGAAATCTTCAATAAGAACTTATTGCTTGAAGAAATTGAGTCTTGACTGGAATGCATAACTTAACAGTAAAAGTAAGAAAATATGAACTGATTGATTTAGATTCAGTAGGTAAGTGATATTTTGATGACAAAATAATTTCGGGATTTTTGTTAACTTCAGTAAAAAATTTTGAATGTTATTGCTGCAAATCATAAGTCAAAGTAAAATTAGTACCTGATAATTCTTCACCTTCGGTGATTTTGAAAAGCAACAAACTATTAAAAAAAGTCTTTATACATTTACAAATATCCATCTGTACGTATTCATCATGCTGTGAATATACTTGCCTAATAATTACATAGTTATTTTCTGAATGGTATGAACGTGAATATAAATATTAGGCCTTGTTTATGTAGATAGGTAATCATAGAGTATATATGCCTACTACAAGCATGATACACATTTCATCACGACGATGTGTGGAACTTGTTAATTAAGTTTCCAATTACTTCGTATCAAAATAAATGATTAAAGATAATAAGAAGTCTAAGATATTTGTTGTTCTCATATTTAATATTAAATGTGTCCTGATAATCTTCAAAGTAAGTATAAAGTAAGATATTAGGAATTACTATACCATAAAGTTTAATGTTCTTATCGTAAATAACCTTTTCTAGAATGTTTAACTTTCAATATGAAATTTTCTTCTTGAAGTGAAATACAGGTTACTGTTTAAATATAGTTTTGAGAAAATAAAATTTGGTAATCCTTTTTTACAGAAAAAAGAAAGTTTACACATAAGTCATTTGTGTTGGTACAGTTTTCATGAGTACCCAAAAAAGACAGGAGCATTGATCTATAAAAGTTCTAGGTGTATTGTAATACCTAGTATTTTCTAGGAATTAGATATTGAAAGCTCAAAACAATGTGATGTTAAGTGCTGTTAGAGGTATGAGGGCGGTTATCACTTCCCGGTTGCCCACACTGTGGAAGGGTTCTTCTTGAGTTACCTGTAAAAGAAAATGAATTAAGAGAGGTCTCGTTGACCGGAGTGTGTGACCTCAGTGTCCAAGAGACAGCTGTTTGAGGTTGGTCACCTATATAAGTTGTTGCTTCGGTTGTCAGGTAGGGCATTGGCCTCATGATTTCCGAAGAAGTCCGGCTTTCATCATGAGGTGTCATAACTCTTCGAAGTGAAGACCTTCCAACTCCCAGGGCGGAATTTAAAGGACCTAAATGGTTTCTTCTGATTTGCACTATTTTAGTGGAGTTGTTGTTTTTACGGAATAGTGTTGCTAACCCTCTGCCTGACCCTCCTTTATTCGGACTTGGAACCGGCAGTAACCCCTGGAGGGTTCCAGGTGGAGTTAAAAAAACTTAAAACAATAGTTTTTTAATACATTATTATTTCTGTTTTCTGACTAATAGGTAGAAACTAATTTATAGTTAAACAAATTATGGAATTCATAAAATTATTTTAAAAACCGTTGCTGAATCGATTCAATGACTAAAGTTAACTGGATGTAGAAGAATAATGCTTCTTAGTATTGTTCTCTTTAAATTACCTAAACATTTATAGTGATTCGCAAAAGATGTCGTGTTTAATTGAATTAGTCACAAAACTAATGTACTTTGCCACATGTGAGCAAAATTATGCTTCTCGAACTTACCATTAGTTGTATTCAGAGTGAAGATATGTTCGAAGAGTTGAATATCTTCTTGAAAGTTATTTAAGACACTGCATAACTTCTTAAGATGCCATTTTCAAACTGGATGTTTTTAGATACTATCAGTTATCATATATCTAGAGGTGTATATAGGGTAGATAACATTCTGGAAGTAACTTAAGAATGACTTTTGAGATTGATAATACTTGTATCTATTTAGTTTATTTAGGATAACACCATTCATTATTGTCACAATTACTATATTATCCTCATAAGCTTAGGCTCTTGACACAAAACCCTTTTTTCTCTAAGTATTACTGACCTCATTTATTTAAGCCTAAATTTCTGGGATCATATTTGAGAATCAGTCAGGCGTGGAGAATTTTACAATAAACTATATTCCGATTAGATTCTCACTGGAATTTCTTCAATTGTCAGAATTGAAGAACACTTGTATTATACAATAATATTTTCAGTGATCGTAACTGTTACACACTGAGTGATGAAATTTGTGTTACTATTTCCAACTTTCTTATAATAAGGAATACAGTGTTTTAGATTTTTAAGCTTTTAAATATTGTAGGCATTGTAGATACTCATCTGTGATTTGATGAGTTTGCTATGCTATATAATCTAAAAGAATGTTACTTAAAAAGGGAATCGACGAACTTCAGCTTTATATAAAATTGCAAAAATGGTAACTTGTTAATGATCACCAAATATTTAGATTCGAGTAGAAACTAATTCGTGATCTTTGCCAACATCCGAAACAAGGTGAAATACTCTAGAAAATGTTTTTCATCTATGGATTTGATTAAAGAAAGAACAACGATTGTGGTAAACTAAGATGAATTCATTTAGTTCATGCTTTATCTTCAACTGATTTACGACCCAATGTCAATAGCACTAATCACTATTTGAAATTATTGTACATGCTTCATATAGTGTTGATCATGAGTAATTAGAAGGAATGGATTAGTTACAGAAAAATCATAAAATGTGTTCATTGCAATCATATAATTATATGTTAACTAATGTGAAAATTCTGGATGGAACTTTCGGAAGCCATACGGAAACAAGTGTTTTAGGTAATCAAGTTTGAGGTCAATAGTTATGAAATAATAATTGTGAAGTGGTAGGTCGATAGAATAAAAATGAATATCATTCATCCTTTCATCTATTTTGTGAACGATACTCATTCTTATTCTATTGAAATACCCACTTCATAATTGTGATTATATAACTTTTGACCTTAGTCTTCATTACATAAAACACTTGTTTCTATATGGTTTGAGAAAATCCCTTCGAAAATTTTCACATTAGTTAACGTATAAATATCTAATTGTAGTGAAAACGGTTAGTATTTCTTCTGTATCTATTCCATTCTTTTCTATATTCATAAGTGACACTATATGAAGTGAGTACACTGATTTCAAATAGCGACTATGGCTATTATTTCTAGATTGTAAAGCAGCTAAAGATAAACTACGAAATAAATGAATGCATCTTACTCTATCACATTCATTGTTCTTTCTTTGCATAAATTGAAATACTAAGCTCTGACTATTAAATACAAAAAGAAACTCCTTCCTACTTAGTAACACGTTTACATCACTATTGATAAATTTCATTATTTTATAAAAACCTTTAACAAAATATTCGTATAAAAATATCCATTGGAAACTAACATTTTTCATTTCATTCTCTCATTTTTCTTTTCATCTTATTATTATGCTCAAATTTGCTTTAGGCTTTTACTTATAAAAAATATTCATCTATACTTTGGTTAGATGAACCGTCTATGCAGATCTGTATATATTCAATCATTCGGTTCATTTGTTAATATGGTCAGTAGGAAAATGTTCTTTTTCAGTTTAAACCAATTTGATATTTACAAGTAAACTATGAATAGAACACAGTAGTGAATGTTTAGATAAACCAAAGAAAGGTAATGATAGAAACATTATTTTATCTAATTTAATGAGTCTACAAAACTACAAATCACCTAATAATTAATTTGGGCACATTTATATATGGATATCTTATTCGACGAAAAAAATCAAATTGAAATACATTAGAAAGCTGAGTGTGATTGCTTCTCTATTGCACCAGTGGTGAATTCGGCATGCTAGTATAATTGTTATTAAAGTAATAAATGAACTCCATGTTGTGTTTTTATAGTAATGTCATATATATACGTAAAGAGAGAGTGAATATAATTATGTTAAGAGGAGTGGAACGAATTCTGTAGCAGTTAGCATTTTAAGAAAACTAATCGGCACTTATTGTATCAGTTTTGTAAGTGGTAATACGTGAAGAGTTAAAGGTAGTTCATAAATTATGCCTTGTTATGAAGTTATCAATTGTGTGAGATTTTATTTTATAATTCTAAATATCCTCTGGAAATAAGATGAAAGTTAAGTTACTTAAGATTTTGCATATGATTTTAAAAATTACATTTACACAGACTTGGTGACTAATATTGACTAAATATGAGAACATGGAATTTCTAGTTGTCACTATTTACCTTTCGATCAATCAAGATAGATTATATTTAGAAATACGATGGCAGATTTGTTTAGTTGTATGCCACGTGTAGCCGGTTTTACATTAGCAAGTAAATATGCTTCCTTATGTAGTGACATTAAAAATAGTTGCCTAAAGAACAAACAGATCAATCCAGCAGCATTATATATCCTTCCAATCGTGTTACCTGATCAACGTGTCACAATTTCCCTAACAATATCACAGTTGAACAGTAACTTCAAGAACAAGGGGTCTAAATACTTAATAACTTCATCAATGGTTTTATTTCAGATGTATGTATCATTACGAATTTGGATGGATATATACTTGTGCTTAACAGTTTATTATTAATCTCGAGTTCCATTTTAATTTTGTCTTCAAAATAGATAGTCTTAACATAATGAACTTAACATTTACCTAACTTCCTTCTAGTTGTTGGAGAACAAAATTCAGAGAGTAATTATATTGACCTAAAGAGGTCATTTTGATGATAAAGAATTTTATGAAAAGATATTTCGTCACTCAATTATTTCTGTTAAATGTTTATGTATCTTTCCATTGATAAAACGTATTCTATCACCAGTTCATACTCAGTTTGCATAGTTAGTACTGATTTCCATATCACGTACTCTACTATCTTTTACTAAGTGTCTTCCTATTCTGTCCTATAAACTTAAATGCATAAAATTTTGTATTCGATAATTAAAGCACATTGCGATTCACTAGGTTCGCTGGTTAGTGTATACATAAAATGTATGAAGTGATACACTGAATTAACTTGATTTTGTTTTCAATTCGTTTTTCTCTTTGAACTCTCTCAGTTAATAACTGAAGACGACTTGTATTGCCTTATTTCACCAGAAGTCTAAAAGTATTGGTTTCTTGTTTAACTAAAGAAGACATTCTTTATTAGAGCAAACTTAACTGACTTGTAAACAATATGTCAATGTCAAACTATTATTATTTCTTAACATTAAAATTGATTGATTAAAGAACGGAATGGCAGTATTACATCTCCCAACTGTGTTATCTAATCAACGTGTCACAGTTCCACTTATGATATCACATTTAAGCTGTAACTTTAAGAATAGTTAGTTATTTCACAATGGAATAAATCATCAACTTTTTCTAATTACCTCTTCGTATGGATTATGTTTAATATGTCTATTAAGTTCATTACACGACCTTTACTTTTTAGGGCTATGAATGTATCACTTACACAAGGAAAGCAAAATTATGGACCTTCAATGCAACAACGTCATATTGTTTGTAAAGCACTTAGTTGTGCTATAACTTTATGTTAGTCATACTTACTAAGCAGTTCTTATAGAAAAAAATTAGGTTTACAATTTCTGTTGCTCACTTTTCCGGTTCACCACATTCAACATCGATTAGGTCCTTTTGTAAATAATAATGACAATTCTAATGAAATCATGAATCACCTGACCACTTATTAATCTTATTTATTTTACAGAATTTAAAATTAACTTTTATGCCGTGTATTGTTGGTTAGTTTTAGAAGTCTTACCAGCCATTCTTTTTGTGAATGGTAAGATGGACTTAACATTGTCTAAAACTTGGCTAAGTAACAAACTACTCTTTAGTATTTTTGGTAAACCTGAAAGCTGATACAAGTACAGTATTATGAAATAATAAGTCGAAACTAGGAGAATCACTATGGTTCTCTGTCACCCAAAATGTTGCAATCTTTGTAGATTTTACGGATTACCAAAGATCCATGGGGTGAATGTTCACCTAATACCAGCAGTAGACTGCATAAACTCGCTGGCATATATTCTAGCCAGAATACATATATCATGTGACAAAGAGGTGAAATCTGAAATTGAAAATGCATTTTATTTCAAAGACATGATTACAGACATACATTTAGAAGAAGATGAAGTTATATCAAGTTTTGATGTTTGCTCTTTATTCACTAATGTCCTCGTTAGTATTTCATTAGACATTATAAATGAATATTTACTTCTAGTCAACGAATTAAATCTACGCTGCCCATTAGATCCTTCTAAAATTATTAAATTTCAAATTTGTGCTTACATTCTACATTATTTAAGTTTCGAGGAGATCTCTATAAATAAACAGAAGGTGTAGAAATCGGATCTCCAGTGTCCCCAATAGTTGCTAACTTATTTATGCATTCACTGGAAATAATTGTACTCCTAAAATGTGTCTATTCACCCAAACTCTGGTTAAGGTACGTAGGTGATACTTTCATTATTACGAAACGAGATGCATTAAATGAACTTTTTGACGCTGTCAACAGTATTTCCAACACAAATTCACAAAGGAAATCGAGACCAACGATCATAAATTTTCCTTCCTCGGCTGTCTGGTCGAAAGAAAGTAAGATAACTATCTTAGGATTAGCATTTTTCTGAAATCAGCGTATTCTGGAAAATATCTTGTCTATAAATCTGCTCATGTATATCAATGAAAGTTACAGTTATTGGGAACCTGATAAACAGAAACCATTAACTAGTCACAGATACGAAAGACCAAAAAACTGAGTTAAACTTAATGATGCCTATCCTAATGATGAACAACTATCGTTAGAACTTTTTTGAAAAGATACTTAGGGAAAAATTTAAGTGAAAAGGGAAAAAAAGGTTCAACCGGAAGAGTGGATTTTACGATGTGGTTGTCCCATACAGAAATGGAGCATCTAATAGATTAGATTAATTTTAAATAAACACAGTATACGTATTTTCTACCGAACAAACAATGCACTGGGCTCTTCACTTGTACTTGTCGAGGATAGAGTGCTAAAAGAAGAATAAACGAACTGTATCTATGAGATAAAATATGCATGGAGTGTAATGATAAACACACAGGAGAAACATCACGATAGTTGAATGTAAGAGTGAAGGGATATATACTTCGTTTAAAGCACATTCCTAAATATACCGAAGATCTAAAAGGGCTCAAAAATAGATCTCCAATAGAATTGCATTCAGCAGAAACAAGGCACAGCATTAATTTCAAAGAAACTAAAATCCTTCACAAAGGTTTTAATTCTTATAAAGCAAGATTAACATCTAGAGCCCTACACATATGGACAAATCCCAATAATATAAACGATAGAGATGAAGTACTGTTAGCAGTACTAAGGCAAATAACGGTTAAAAAATGAATTCAGACATTATCTACTACTTGTTACCAGTTGCAAATATACATTCATCCTTTGACTCATAATTTTCACTACATCCATTTACTATTACTCTTATTTACATGATTTAGTAAGTCAATCATCAGGTTGTCTATCTCTTTCCGTGATCATAACTCAGAACAGTATATGCACACAAATGATCGCAAATGAAAATGCACACGCAGTGCATATCTTCCTTCATCCACAAAATTAATTCACTTATAATGACTCATGTAACATTTTCGTACTCTGTATACGATTGTATATTCGTAATGAAAGTTGACCTCCTGTTTTCATTTATATTCGATAATTTTTGGTTATTTCCATGAAGAAGCTCGGGCCAACATGCAGAGCGAAACTTTGGAATTTTTTTAAAATTTCATTCGCTGATATTATTTACAACTAAATATTCTATTTATATATCCAGTTTAGGTGTCGTTGAGACTGTATTCGGCTTTTGTATATCTTATTTGAAATGAAACCCGTTTGTTTGGAGCTTATTTAATGACTAGATCGTTTATATCTAATTTCTCTCCGTGAGACAATTGATTCTTAATAACCCCTGAAACTTAATTCGGCTGTCTAGGAAAGCATTCATCTTCTCTATATAATTAGTTCTACTAATAGATAAAAACTTTATCCAGCGTATTAGTCATCCGATTCCTATTTTCTTAGGTTTAACAGTGATTGACAGTGTTTCTAAAGTAAGGATTTCATCCACATTGTGTTTACAATTTATTTACTTACAAATGTATCTGTTAGCTTAGATTTTAGTCTTCCAACATCCCTGAGAAAGAAAGATGCTACACAGTTTATCTGAGCTTGAACATTTTCACATTGAATATGTACATTATTATGCCAATGAAAATATGACTATTGCACAAGTTTAAACCAAGTAGTAGTGTTTTCTAATTAATTAAGTCATGATAGATACACAAAGTATGATGGGCATGCCAATTATGGTATGATGAGAATCCAGTTTAAATTGAACAGTCTTTCACAGTTTAGACTGGGTGAAAATGCTTGCATTTTTATTTTACAATGACTACCTCAAACACATATTCTGTTAACGGCTTCTTTTGATGATCGAGGAGTTTTCCACAGACCCATAATCGTACAGTGATACTTCCAATATATGGTTTAACTGAATTTCCATGATTAAAATTCATAAATCCGTTATCTTTCTGATAACCTCCAGTTATTGAAGGCTTAATGAGACATCGTTTTGGGATGAAATTACAAGTTACTGCAAGTGAAAAATGTTTTTCATTAGTAAACAATTTAGCAGAAGTCGGATTTCTACCATTGGACACCAGCAGTTATACAAATGGTTAAACGTTTATCATGAAACCTGATGGCCTTGGGTCTAATTCGCTAGCAGAATCAAGGGTGAATACAGTCGTCTAGTGTTCCCTGGTTTTCAGTGATATCAAACTAATATATTAAAATGTGCTTGCTACTCCAAAATATTCATTATTTGATTAAAAACCATACATTTAGTATTACAGCACTAATAAATAATATATTTGCACAATACCATTGAGTAGAAAATTTTCATTTTCTGATTTTTCATGACTTTAATCTAAGTCGCTTCTTCAGAGAATAAGTCATTTATTATTACTGTTACAAACAATAAAGGTATGGTTTATTAGGAACATTTACAAACGAACTATTAATCTAAACTACTTGTATTCTTTAAATTAATCGTCAGTCACTTAACAAACGCAATCATATCTAAGCCACCAATGAAATCACGTAGGGAATGAATATGAAGTACTTCCGAAGCAAATAATTTTTGCAAACAATTATTCTATGACTGATTGACAGCATTATTTACTTCTTTCAGCAAAGTAAGGTTTAATAAACCGTCTTGTAAGCCAACTGAATATATATTAAGCAGATAAAGTGTTGTCTTAGCTTAGCTGTTGTTGAATAATGGATTATTTTCTCGTACATACTTAACACAAAACAGACTATAAAAGTGAATGTTTGACTTTAAGATTTTATCATCTGTTTACTGAAATATTTGATTGTAGTAGTCTAATTCAGTTGATGATCATTGTATACACATTAAAGTATAAAGTCGGTACTGGTACTTTATAAATTTTTAATAATATTTTGAGATGAATGAACAAAAATTGAACTTCCAGTACGCTTTTTTTTCTATAAAAATAAAATTTAGCAGCCATATTCAATAAGAAATGTTATTATAATGAATATTTAAATATATACCGTTTCATTTGTTTGTTTTTTTCTCAAGTTATAAGTAGTAAAGAATATAAAGTAGAATTAATTCTATAGAATAAATGTAATCATACTTCATTAATAAGAATAATCTCAATTGGTACAACGATATCATAGACATTTTGGCAGTACTTCTTATATACCATAACATTTGGAATTCAATAGTTTCTTTATTATTCAAAGTAGAAACATTCTGATGGTATGTTTTCTCTGAATGTTGTAAAATGTATATATACTGTTTGAAAGAGTTACATATATAAGAAAAGCTCTCTTAGTACAGTCTCAAGTATTATTTATTCCTATGATTAACACTAGTGCTTTGAAAAAGGTGAATGTAATTAAATTAAGGAGGCTTTGTGAAGATTTGCATTAAGTTTGGTTGATTAAATTCGTCACAGAGTGATGATCGTAAGGTACCATTAAATTCCTTCATTGGTGACTATCCCTGTGGTAAAAAAGGTTCGCCATCCTGGCAACCATGGATTCGATCTCCTGGCGGAATCGAGAGTGTACACTGTTGAGGAGACTCATAATAGCATAAAATGGTTGTCCAGGGTCAGTGGGTTGTCAGTGGTGTCTTACTAACATCAGTTTGTGTCAAATTTAGTCAACTATAGATAAATGTTTTGAAAACAATCTGATTTATTGTTACTGTATTAAAACCATATGTATCATAAATGAATATTATTTGATATGAAGAAGACAACTTTCTCATGTAACGTTATTTAGTAGTATGTTGGTACTTAGTCT
Source organism: Schistosoma japonicum (assembly GCA_025215515.1). Lineage (NCBI taxonomy): Eukaryota > Metazoa > Platyhelminthes > Trematoda > Strigeidida > Schistosomatidae > Schistosoma > Schistosoma japonicum. The sequence continues at coordinate 33,075,930 of CM046061.1, forward strand.
ATTTATTCTATCCTACCTCGTTTATTAAAGTGTGCATACAGATGATATCATCTAATATTGGTTGGGATCTATCTACTGAGTAGTGTAAATAATTCTTATAACATAACAACCACGATAGTTCACTTCATAATTTAACTTTTGAAAATGAGTTATAGTTTTGCCCGAATTACTTCTCTCTAGAAATATAATAATCTATCTCAAGATTAGTAACTGATTGGTCCGTAATTACTTGAATTAAAGTTGGAGGTTTAAATCATTTTGACAACTACTTTCCATAAAGACCGAGGAAGGGGTTACCTATAATTGTTGTTGTGCAGTATTCTTTACTTTAGAATGGGTCCCCAGTTGGTATGAAGCAACACCTATTACATTCAAATAATGAGCAAAATGCATTTCCTTAATGGAAACTTTTTTACTACTCATTACTGTAAGTGAATATAAACTATATGCGAATATTCTTTGTAAGTGACATATTCATATTATCATCAGATTACATGTGACAATAAACATGAAGTAAATTGTTTGCTGTATGTTACATGCGTCAAGAAATCACATAAAGGTCCTTCAATGAGTATATGTTTTACAATTTAACTTAAATCTTCATATTTATATGGATTTACAGTCTCAGTAGTGTATTTCTTGACACTAACATAGTTTTTATCTCATTTACAATCTAAACTTATGTAATTTTCTACTGTTACATTATTTATAAATGTGAAAAACAAACAATTTGATTTCACCTGAAAATTAAATATTACTACATTTTAAAACAAATTTGACAAATTGCAATTATTTACCTTTATGATATGTAATCTTTTTGTTTCATTTCAAGAAATTCGAGGTGTGCAGTAAATTTTTCAACGAAAACTAGACAACTTAGTCGTCATAGCAACAATATTTGGCATTTAGTTATATATATATATATATATATATATATATATATACACTTGTGTCTAAACAACGTTATACATACTTTACTCTTAATTGTTACATGAGTTATTCTTTCAATTTTATTTTTGTTTTTTGTCTACAGTTCACAAAAACTCAAGATGTAACTATATACTCAAATGCAAGAAAAACACTCAATTCATTGTTCACATCTGTTGTTGAAAGGTAATTTCATAAGTAAGAAACGAAGAACAAGTAAACTATTTCACTTGACAGATTTTAAATAGGAATACATTACGTTTCTGAAAACGTATTGTCTGTATGACTCCTTCTTATTCTAAGTGATTATTATATATACACATATACAGTAAGATCTCTGAAGAGGGTGTTTTCTTAGACATAACTCTGAATTATCTTCTTTAGCTGGAACTTCATCCGAGGAAGGATAAAATGCAGCTATGTGGAAACTCTGTGTATTCCATTCTATAAGGCAGTTATATAAGCCTAAGGTAACATGCACTTTCTAAATAAATATCCATGAACTTTCCTGTATAGTTATCCAAAAGATGCTGCAAGTCGGTTAACAGCTCAAATTTTGGGGATGTAGCCAATTCAGGCTATGTGCATACCCGTAAATCAATCTTCAAAATCATTTACTTGGTTAGAAGAGAATTCAAGTCGGTAATTTGTGCACAGCATAAACTTTGGCAATTTAACGATTCCAGCCTGATGTTTGAGTTTAACAGAAATATGTTCAGTCCTTGATTTTACGATGGTCTGAATATTCCCTTCCATTTCTTACCTACTTTCATATGTTCTTATTGCTTCACAAGTTATTATCGCCACTTATTCTCCACCTACTTGATATCCATGAAGTTAAAAATTATCTACATTGCTTTTTTTGTATATTAGAGACTGTTATTTTGACTAACTCTGTCTAGAACCCTCCAGGGGTTATTGCCGGTTCCAAGTCCGAATAAAGAAGGAGAGTCAGGGCATAGGGTTAGCAACACTATTCCGTAAAAACAACAACTCCACTAAAATAGTGCAAATCAGAAGAAACCATTTAGGTCCTTTAAATTCCGCCCTGGGAGTTGGAAGGTCTTCACTTCGAAGAGTTATGACACCTCATGATGAAAGCCGGACTTCTTCGGAAATCATGAGGCCAATGCCCTTCCCGACAACCGAAGCAACAACTAATATAGGTGACCAACCTCAAACAGCTGTCTCTTGGACACTGAGGTCACACACTCCGGTCAACGAGACCTCTCTTAATTCACTTTCTTTTACAGGTAACTCAAGAAGAACCCTTCCACAGTGTGGGCAACCGGGAAGTGATAACCGCCCTCATACCTCTAACAGTACTCAAGATCACATTATTAGCGTTCAAACACGTTCTCCTTCTCTGGCTTCTACTATTCATACCTTTCCCACTACATCTACGCGTACCACTAGTACTGGTTGCTCGAGTTCCCGAAATGCCATATTAAGTCTTCTATAACCACGCTGTACACTTCATGTTGGAGCTTTTAATGAACATACTTTAAGTCAAACAGGTCAACAAGCTGCTTTAGCTAAAACACTAGAATCTCTTGCAATTGATGTATGCTGTGTCTCTGAAACACGCATACAGGACCCCAACATGGTCATCCGTTCGACCTCACCTAACCAAGGCAGCGGATCAGTATAACTCACTCTTCGTTAATTTGGAGACCCTACAGTAGGTTCACGTGGCCTTGATGGTGTAGGTACAGCACTAAGCTTACGAGTAGAACAGGCACTTCTCGAATGGATTCCTGTAATCAGTCGATTATGTGCTGTCCGTCTAAATGGTGCAGTACGAACTCAGAAGGATAAGGACACATGTCGATGCCTTTTTGGTCACCTCTGCTTATACTCCCACTGACTGCAGCACAGATGGAGTGAAAGACGAGTTCTATATGTAGTTCTTTAGCCTCCTTCAGAAAGTTAAGCACTCAGACATAGTAATTATAGTAGGGGATTTTAACACCCAAGTCGGTAGGCTAAATCAGACTGAAAAACACTTAGGTGGGTCACTCGGCATCCCAGCTCAGCGAACGGAGAACGTCTTATCTAATTATGTTCAGGCCACCGTTTATTTTTAGCTAGCACAAACTTTAAGCATAAAGAGAGAAATTGTTTGACCTGGTGACTTCCGTCATCTATACAACGATGGACGTAAGTCGAGCACATCGGTATCAGCTATCGTTGGAGAAGCTGTGTAGAGGACTGCCACTCTTTCTGGGGCACGTGATTAGATTCTGACCACGCCATTGTGAAAGTGCGTATTTCTATGCGTTTTGCTGGTCGCAGAAAGGTTACATCAGCCAAACCTCTTAGATATCAATTCGAGACTGAAAATTCCAAGATTGTATTTGGAAATGGCTTGGCTAAGCAGTTAATTACCCACAGCCGGCGGATTCACCTCGAAACAGCTTGGAACGATTTTAAAGCAGGTGTAAGCGAAGCAGCGTTATCTGCATCTAACTTCTAATCCAAAGGTTATGAAAGACCATTGGATCTCTGTAACTTCCAGTTAACTGATGGAGGCTCGAAAACTCATTCCAGCAAGCTCGGAGAATGATGAAGAGAGACGATGAATTGAAACGTAAATTGACAAAGAGTTTACATAAGGATCGTGAACAGTAGGTAGGCAACAAAAACAAAGGCGATGGAAGCATCGGCGGCAGTGGCAATAGTAGACAGCTGTTCCAACTTATCAAAGATACTGGTATTAAGAAATTGGCGGTTAGTGAAATTATATCGGAAAAAGATAGGTCTATGATTTACTGTCAGTCTAGAAGATTAGAACGATGGGCGGAACACTTTCAGAAACAGCTCAACTGGCCGCCGGCTACTCTTAGCTTACCTAATATCCCAAAACTACCTGATTGGAAAATTGACACAGGTCCCCGACTCTCAGTGAGGTCGAAAAGGCTATAGGTAACTTGAAGCAAGGAAAAGCAGCAGGACCTGATAGGCCGTCCACCGATACCTTTAAGGTTGATGGTTCAGTCTAAGCTGATAGATTGACTGATATATTAGCCGACATCTAGGAACTGAACATCATCCCATCTGATTAGTCTCGCTCACTGATCGTTCCAATTACAAAAAGGGACAGAAATCCTCTTCTGATAACCACAGAGAAATCAGTTTGACTAATATAGTATCTAAAATATTATTCTCTATAATCATTCAGAGTTTATCCAAAACTAAAGAACAGCAGGTTTGGGAAAACTAGAGTGGTTTCACACCTGGACGTGGCTGCATTGATCAAATATCCACCCTGCGCCAGATTCTCGAACATAAACACATGTACCAACGTCCGACTATAGTTGTATTCCTTGACTTGAAAGCAGATTTTGACTCGGTAGACCATGAAGTCTTGTGGCCATGTTTGTCATTAAAAGGCATACCTCAAAAGTACATAAACCTTATAAAGGCTCTCTACTCAGTCACCACCAGGTAGAGTCAGAGCCCATGGCGAATGGTCACGAGAAATTTAATCCTCAAGTGGGGTTCGTCAGAGTTACTCCTTATCCCCATTTTTATCTAACTTTGTCATAGTTATGCTCTTAGAAGTCTCACTTCACTTGTTCTAACGTCTCAGAAATGAATTTCCTACCAGGAGATCCTCTTGTCGACTTAGAATACGCAGACGATATAGTCCTATTTAATGAAGACGCTGATAATATGCAGAGTCTCCTGATTACCTTGAGTAATAATGCAAGCATATTCGGGATGCGCTTCTCCTCTTCTAAATGCAAAATTTTACTCCAGGACTGGCCTTCTTCTTCACCTAGATTAATGATAGGGAGTGAAGTAATCGAATGCGTTGACCACTTCCATTATCTCGGAAGTCTCATCACCCCTGGTGGGTAAGTGTCGAAAGGAATCTCAGCACGGATTCAGAAAGCCCGATTGGCATTTGCCAATTCACGCCACTTGTGGCGCAGACGAGATATCCATCTCTCAACTGAAGTTCGAGTGTACTGCGCAGCAGTTCGCGCAGTCCTAACATATGGCTGCGGAACGTGGGACGTTAAAGCACAAAATATGGGTCGTTTTAAGGTGTTTGACCATAGAAATCTTCGTAGCGTCTCTCGTATATCATAGAACAGTGTAATAAGTAATATGGAGGTTAGACAAAATGTTCTCATGATATATAGTAAATCAGTCAAAGAGGTCATTAACCTCCATCGACTGAGATCACTAGGACGCTTGTTGGGCATGCCTGACTACCGCCTGCCTCGTCGAGCGATGTTGGCGGGTATGGTTGAAGTAGGACAGGAAGAAGCGTAGGGGCGGCCAAACGAAAGCATGGCATCAGTTCATGAAGTCTTTGACTGTTGGTCTAAGCCATGTTGGTAGATGCAGATGACCTGGTTGGGGTCCGCGTAATAGTCATAATAAATGGCTGGAGACACTTGGTGAAATTGCTCAGAATCGGTCACAGTGGCTGCAGGTGTATTCACTCTTTAATTTCATCTAAATCTTGAATTCTATCATTAGTTTCTGCACACTTTTACTCTCTCCTCTTGTATCCTGTTATTATGTTACCTCTGTTATCTCGTAGTGCTAATGTGGTATGGCAACTTTGAACCTATGGGCGTATTTGCCCGATTCTACGTTGATGATGATGTTATTTTGACTTGTTGCGTCCGATACTTGAGAAATTTTATTAATTTTGACAACTTGGTTATGTAATACAACACCTTTTCAGATAACTACTTTAAGAAACTAATTATGAACCATTACTTAATTAGATACTTGAGAATGCGATTACTTTGACTACATCGACAACAGATATAGTATCTATCTATTTTCTTACAGACAATTGTTTACTTAGCAATTAAAATATCTGTTTGTACATAATTTCACCGAATGAAATTAATGAAAATTCAAGTGTTTCGCTCTGCAAACTTCTTTACGGAAGTAAAAAAAAATCAAAATTATAGAATATAAATGCAAATAAGAGGTTGAATGTCACCACGAATTCCCAGAGCATCAGCACATTATATGAGTCATTGTGAGTGAACCAATGTATGAAATGTTGCAGATGAAGCAAGGCATACTTTTGTATGTAGGTACATGTTGAAAACAATTTTGCATATACACAACCTTAGATTAGTAACTTGTCAAACCATGTAAATTTCGTGTAAGTGTAATTGGAATGATGATAATTAGGGGTCAAACAGTGAATGTATGTTTGTTACCTGTAGTATACTGAACTGTTTACAACAAGGTGACTACACACAAGAAGCATATGTTCTGTCATTAACAGTATTTCAGACATTGGTTCATTTATAGTGAGTCCACATTAACATGGAATTCAATGATGGTAAGCAAATAGTGGATTTAAAAATGCACACAAAGGTCCAATTACTCTTGAAGTTCATCGACTCACGTGTTAATATAACGTTTATAGCATAACTACATATTTTAATGCACAAGCAAATTACTGACCAAAGATTCGGATAATTTGTGTACATGATATGAGAGTACCTGATTTCATCAGTTTTCGTGCAAACAAAATATGTTATGTGAAATATCGACGATTTCGTATATTTTGTGACATGATGTTTTGACTTCTACAATTTTATATCGCAGTAAAGTTAAAATATCTATTCCAAATGAATTCATGCAAACTTCGATTTACAGTTGAGCTACATTTTTACGTGATAAATAAAAGACAAGTCATCGTCAAGTTCACACTATGTTTCAACTAATGTACTGTAAGAGTTATTATTGTCATTCTTTATGTGTGAAAGGTACTTTAATGACAGAAAATTGTATCACATCTACTTTCTAATTCTCAAAAGATGTGGTGAATATAACACACCTTAAAGACTTAGTCGAAAATTAAATCTAACTTGTTGAGTGATAAGTAGTCGGAGTGATATTTTCCCCTTAATCCCTGTGAAAACAGAATCATTTACGTTCAGTGGTTAATAGATTGATTAATTAACCTCTAATCATTAGTTTCTTCAGATGAATAAAGCATAAATGTATGGTTTTCTTAGGCTGAATTTTTGTCATGAAGTGTTGATATTCATCTGCGTTTTGTTTTGACGAATTCATCTATTTAATTATATTATTATATATTATTATTTATATATACCAAACAATAAATAAGGTTTGCATTTGAAAACTGTAATAACCTATTTTATGCTTGTATACTGTCACACTTTATGATATAATATTGAATCAAGCAACATATTACTGACTTCAACATACTGAATGCACCTAACTAACTCCATTCAGTATGCTGGTTCATTTATAATAATACCTCGCTTAAAACACTAGACAACGGTACAGGACTTAGATTTTTTCTATTTATAAAGTATATCTTGGAAATATCTGGCAAAATTTACTTTAACATAATATATTACTTCATGCCATGTGAATGAAAATATAAAGTGATATTAGTTATGTTGTTTGAACTACTGTCTCTACTCTGCAACACATGACTAAATATAACAATATTCCCATTCTATGCTCAGTATTCTGCGTGAAGCATAATTTATATGAAATTCCTCCAACATTTGTTACTACGCCGCCACTTACTCTCGTTGACTACTATGTTTCGGTAGTTTACTTTTGATTGTTAGTGACTGTCTATACTCACAATTTGATTTACATATAGTAACTTGGTTGGGGATCGCATGAATGCTGTAACCAGTGGACTGCAGACTCTGGCTGACACGGCCCAGAACCAGTCACAGTAGAGCAGATGCATTCATTTCTCACCATCCCTCAAAATTATTTTATACCTTTCTTAGTGTATCATGTTCCACATATCCATACATTTTCTTACTACCACTGAAGTAACTACTACTTTTAATTTGGTATTCATCTCGCTGTTCTTCTGGGATGTGGTAACTTGAACCGATTCAAAATATGTTAGGTTCTATATTATGCATGCATACATGCATATATACAGTCCGAACAGCCATATGAATACCCCACGTTTAAATTTTTTTTAGTATACAAGTTAAGTAATTTTCAGATAAAAGTCTAGCTTTATTTTCACGTACTCACTTTACAGTCTGGATACAATGGAAAACAAATTATTTAAAAACCTCAGGGTTATAGAATGAATTTATTAAAATTCTGTCGAAGTTAAAATTACTACTGATATATCTTTAAAGATTTCGAGTATATGTCTATGTTTACATTGTGATAACAGAATGTCAATTTTTCAAACCTCCACAGATTCTGTTTTAAGTTGAATTTAATAAATGGTAACAAACTGTAACGTTTATGAATACTCTTATCGTTTGTAATTTAAACAAACTAACTTAACACGATTGTTGTTTGAGTTGGGTTGCGACTGGCAAGCAGAATTTAAAACGCATGTTTCGTTCTATTTGGAACTCATCGGCTAGATGAGCCTGCATCCCGATGTTAATGTTCACACCGGTATTCGAACTTGGTCTATTTCATGCCAAACGCCACTGCATTCACCACTAGACTACTGAGTCCAGATAGTCACACTTATGCAATTGATAAGTATGTACAGTTTCAATGTTAGTGAATCTTTGCGGTGATTTGCTATGGATTGAAAATGGTCAGTCTCTGCTGCTCTATGTGCACCATAAGCGGATTACTTCGATATGGCAGTAGTACACAAGTATTGTTTGAATCGTTAGTTTCTGATGCTTTGCATTTTATCCAAAATGTAAATTTATGATGTGACTAGAGGAGAGAAAAACTTTCAACAGAAAGACATTTGCCTTTTAAATTGAATTCTCCACTGCAATATTTGTCATTTGATTACTTCAAGATTTTGGTTGAAATAGTTCATTTCTTATTTAGGAAGATGAAGTAATCGGAAATATCGTCAATATTTCAAAGATTTTAGATTACCATCTATTTAGATAATGTTATGGTGTCCTTAGAGTCTTTTACACATGTGTATGGTATTTGCATAAATAAATACTCATTAAAACAGATAGAAACTCCGAAATACTTAAGATTTAACTACTGTTCACCAAATTCACAGACTTTAAAGGAGTTATTAACTTCACTAAGTAACTTTATGTACGTAAATTCAGTAGGTAACTTCCTGTAGATTAGGAATATACAATATCATGTTAGTCGAGTCCTTATTCAAAGAATAACCAAAATGGATCAGAGGTAACACTTTATTATTATTGTTCGTTTTAGGACACTATTTTTATCCACATAGTTTGTAACTGATTTAAGAAAATCAATTCATTTATTGAAGAGAAACAATTTAAAGATTTTGCCTGGTTATTCATGAAATTCAATATTAGATGGATGTAGTAATCAGTTTTTTTTTTAAGTAAATGAGTTAAATAAAGAAAAGCAAGAAAATCTCCTGAAAAAATGTATTTCATTTACAAACTTAATTAAACACAGCAAGCACAAAACTGATTTCTTTTTGTTTATCCTGGCATGTCGATAATTTAATTTCATGACAGAACTGAAGATGTTGATCAATTATTACTTGGATTCTATTGATATTTTAGTGGTCATAGAATAACATAGAAAAGATATTAGTTGTTTTGAAAAGTTCATTGAGTCTTGTTGATGCTGCATCATTAATGAAGTCAATTATAGATTATGTTACATCAAACATAATTACTAATATACAATGATCAAAATGATGTGTATTCTAATTGAATGAATAAGACAATGTAATAATTTTAAGTAGTAAACTTTCATATGAATTAAGACATTATTACCTTCGTAAATGTGTCATTTGTAAATATGAAAGGTTGTTTAAATTGCCTTATTCTCATCATGATAAAACATAAATCATATCTGTAGTAATATAATATTTATGGATTTACAATAGTAGAAACAAATAATAGAGACAATTGTCCTCTCAAATATTATTTTTCTTAAATATTTTATAGGATGTTTTAAACTACTGATGAAGTATCGAAACTTCATCTTCAAAAAGTGTATAGTAACAGACAGAAATTAATATTTTATTCATATATTTTGGCTTTCTCAAATCAATGAATTAAAGTAACATTTAGTATATCAATTTGTCTTGATTAACTGAAAGCTGATTTAAATTTGAATTAGGGTGATTTTATGGAGATAAGTGTTAAGTTTCACTGTTTTCATTCGTCACAACTGAATTACAATGGTCAACTCACTAGTGACCAACTTCAGGATGTTCCTAAAAGTCTAGTGAGAAGTCTTAAATAATGGAGGTCAAACATGTTAGGAAATGAGACTGTTATCGCTAATGACATAATACGACCGTCGCACTATATTACAAATTGATGGAGGTGCGAAGTATACCATTGGATGCCTGTCCAATCAAGCAGACTGTCAAGCATTCACTGTGAAACTTGAAGCTTCTGGGTTCGATCGCATGGTAGAAGCAAGGGTGTATGCTGTGAAGGATTTTTGTACTAGAACAAAACAGCTCTTTAGTACTCCCCGATTTAAAGTTATTTTAGTCAAAGGAGGATAAGTATATTCACTCATTTATTATATACATAATTATATTTTCCGAAAATGTAACTGAATCTGATAGATCTAATACATGATACAAATGAACATTAAGCAAATTCTGCGAAAACTAATCCATCTCAGTGGCTGAAAATAATAGTAATAATAACTTCATTCAATAGTATGTTTAATACAATGTGAATTTTCAGCATACACTGTCTCAACAAGTTACTCTTTTATTATGTGCACATCTGAAAAATGATGCATATATATATATAATGCTAACAATATATATATATATATATATATATATATATATATATATATATATATAAGGGCGATATATGTTTATGTGCGAAAATTTGCGTTACACTAACATAAGGAACAGGGATATTTGCATTACATAATAATCCGTATTTTAAGAGCACAGATTTCTAATTAGATTAGCTCTTACTAATTTTTCATCAATTAGAACATGTGCTAAATACGGAATAATGAAGCATTTATGCTTTTCCTTACGTGCTTGAATTCTAATGTAGTAGCGTCGCGTTCTGCCAGAAGACATACAAGGTGGAAGATGTGAATGAGGAGGGTGGTTTATGTCAGATAGAATAACATTGGATAGATGTATACAGGACTTTAAACGTCTGTCTAAAACCGAGTTTATTTCTCCCTAAACACTTTACTAACAGCTTTCAGTAGTCTACTCAACACAACATAGTCTTTTCTTAGAAGTCCGGGAAGTAATAATGGGGAACAATATAAAATACTCGGTAATAGAGGAACTGACAAATTGTAATAATAAGTGCTTGGTAATACCAAAACTATGTAATCACGTCACATAGTACATTAAGTGAAAACCCTCTTTGATATAGGCAAAACCTGCGAAGACCAAATAGGTCAGAAGTAAAAGTTATGCCAAGATAAGTAACATTCTATGCAGTCTTAATTATAGAATCTCCAATTTTATAAACACTGTGGGAATACATGAAAGCATGTAGGTCTTTTTCATGTCTTAGACTGAAATTAACTGTTCGAAATTTAGAGGGATTAAGCTGAAGACCATCTAAACTAGACCATTGTTCAATATTCGCTAAGAAACAATTAATTTCACAATAATTTATGGAAAAAGAAACGAGCTTACATATAGTAGGATCACCTGCGTATTATCAGAGGTATTTTCCGTAGAAGAGAACAGGTCATTCAAGAAAAATAAGAAACGAAAAAGGGAAAGGACAGTACCTTAAGGTACACCAACTTTTGTTGATAGGTGAGTGGAGCACTTTCCTTTGTATACAGTACACTGTTCTCTTCCGGAAAAATAGTAATAGAGTCAGTTGATTATCCAGCTTTCTATGTTCATATTCTCAAGTTTATTTAGTTTCTTTAAGTCTAGGAACAGGGTCAAAGGCAGAAATGTAATCGAGAAACGTACTTCGGACATTATTTTACCCTTTTTTAAGCTAGACACTATGTTGTGATGCAAGACAATTGCCACGTCCTAGTGAACTATTGCGGCTGTATGTAAACTGTTATGGGCCAATATGCCCTTTCATTGTTGGCCGCAGCTTACGTTGTAGAAGTTTTCCCATAGTTTCGAGAACGAGAGAAGTTATAGCTATGGATCTAAACCTAACATTACTACCAGAAGATGTTTTTTTCAGTATAGGTATTACTTTTATCTTCTTCCAAGCTTTTGAAATCACGTTTGTAAAGAAAGATTCGTTAAAGATACTAGTCAGTGGCTGATTCAAAACATTAGCACACTTCTTATAGACGAGGTTCGGAATCTCATCAGGTCCTAGACATTGTGATGGTTTGGGTACCTCCAGACATTCTAAAACTTCTATTTAGGTGAAAATGAGACTGCAATATTTATTCAATTTACACTGATTAATAAGCATCTGGTCAGATTCATATCGTAAAAAGACTCATTTAATGAGTAGGCGTTTAAATGCGTATCTTCTGTAATCTGTTTAGTGTATGTAAGCTCTCTGAATAGTTCCTTAACATTAAAAGTTATTACAGGATAGTAGCTTTCAGTATACAATGACTTCAAATATTTTATTTCTTGACAAATGGGTTATTTAACCTTCCACCTTCAGCATAATTTTTGTTCTTGTAGTGACTTTTTTTTCTCCTCAGTCGTTTAAGACATGGAGAAATCAGTCGGTTAAATCTAATCTAGCGCAGCAGACATCAAAACAAATTTCAGATAAAAACTAGTGGCATCTACAATGGTTTCTAACGACTCATTCGTAAAGAGGTCCCAGTTAGTTAATTCCAACCTGTTATTCACCTTGTAGATGTTTTCGTTTGAGTAATTTCTACATTATTTTTTCCTGGTCAGATAAAATTTGTATTTGTTACCGACTTCGCATAAATTTTTAGCGAAATTCTATTGATGCAATGGTCAGAATTTAAAAGAGGTGCTCGTTTACGAGTTTCGTATATTACAACCTCATTTACAAAAAATAAATCAAGCACAGTGTTGCAGTGAGTTGGGAAGTGTACTAGGTTTTGGTGGCCTAAGGATAAAAGGATAGTGCATTCTTACGAGTTAAGGTCACCAAATGCAACTGAAAGAGATCCACTGAGATTAGTTGCAACAAACTCAGTGAACTCGTCAGCAAAGTAGGATAGGACAGATGATAAGCAGTCCGGAGTCATATAAACATTGGTAATATATACGAATTTATATTTATTCAGAATGTTTAGGACAACAATTCAATGTCAGACAATCTATATCATCATTTAAAAACTTATAGCATACACGATTGGACTTAAACCAGTTCGTGTTCACGAAAGTAGCGACACCACCACCACACTTCTTCTTGATAACAAAACGATTTTGATAAAAAAAATCTGGAAACATTTTAGTGATACCAAATTATCATCATACAGGTCACGTAACCAAGATTCTTGAACTGTGACTAAACCACAGTTATGGTATATGTTTAGACTAAGGAGAAATTGTAAGTAATCCACCATTGCAATAAGCGATCAGCTGTTAAAACTATAAATTTCAGGAAGAGACATTTCATGAATATTGATCCTATTTGACGCATGCTGCCAGACACCATGATGTTCGCGTTTAGATCTGACTGAATTACTCATGATAGGTCGTAAACATTTTATAAAGGCGTGTGAGTACACGATGTGATTTTGGGACACGATTGAACATTTAAAACAAAACAAAAAGCAAAAATTTAGCAACTTGTTGAGATATTTGGTATAAAATGGTAGTACAAAATCTCAAACAGACCACTGTTATTAACTCATTAAATTAGGCAAATCTTATCTGAAAAGATAAATGGTAATTAAAATTAAGTGATATGATTGTTTTAATTTGATCCACTATTTCATTTTATTTCTGAACTAATAAGTCATATAATAAATTATATTGAATTTACTACTATTAAAATTTGAGAATATATGCATATACGTATAAAATTAAATGTACAACTGAGTATGCACTATCCTTATTTCATTTATTCTTTGTATATAGCATAACTAATTTAATACTGCTTATTCAGAAATATTTTTTGCAATTTGCATTAAATTGGTTTATTCGCCTTACTGTCGATTGACTATGTCATCTGACTAAATCAGATATATATTCTAATTCTTTAATTCAACATAATCCAGATGTATTTTCACATTCCATTATATAGTCGACAATGACAATGACAAAAAGAAACTGGGCAATAAGCACACTTAATTAGTTCTAGATAATGAATTAGTAATGATATAATAACAGTTAATAGGTCAGATGGCAGGGGTTGGAATGTGGCAACATGAAAATAGTAGTGACTAAATGTTTAATGCATATACAACTAACATGTATGAAATAATCTCATAAATAGTAATTTTCAAAGTTTACTCATTCATCAGTACTCGGAGTAAATTACTGAATAACTTATACAACAATGAGAAATATGACATCAAAATACATCATATTTTTTCTGTTATCAGAATAAGTACAGGTGTCATTACCAGATTGTCTTTCAGTTGTAACAAGATGAAATCTACGCACTTTTATTTGGTAACAATTTGACTTATTTTCCTATTCTTTTAAAAATGCTAAATAAAACCCTTTAATCAGAGTTTAGTAGTGATATTATAAATTACTATGGTTTTACCACCACAAACTACTCAACAGATGACAGTTTTGATAATCTGACTTGTAACGATGCTTTTTAAAAAAATATTCTTTAGGTATTCATTTGATTTTAATGATCTTATAAGTTTACTAGAAGCCGTATAACATGATAATTATACAGTATAGGGAAATAAAATACTAACAATTATTTTTATTTTGTAGGCGTATCATCATTACCAACGCTGTTTTTTCAGAAGTTTCCTGAGTTATGAATGGCGGCTTCTTTATTGAATCCAATATTCAAGACTAAATATCGAAATGAGTGGTTTGTTTAAATAAACTTTTCAAAATATTATGTTAGGAGGTTAGTTATTAATATACGTTTTAAATGTGCTTTATCTTAATAGTAATTCAAAATAAAGAATAATTCTTTTGTGAGTTGTTGCTAAGCAGATTGTTGAATTTGAACTTGATGTCGAAAAATGATCTGCGTTACACAACTACTTAAAGCCAGAACGAACTAGACACTTGTTTCGTCCTGTCATGCGACTCATCAGCACTGCACATCCATATTGCCTTGAGAAAATCAATCCCAGGATATTATGCCAAAATTACGCCTTATCTTTAAATCGCTAAGCTGGTATCCAGCTCTGTAGTACCTTTTGGTTTTAAACAACTCTTTCACACAGGTTAATATGTATCATCAAATTCAATTTAAATTCTTTTATACTTCTCAAGTTTCAGCTAAATAGATGAGAGAATCAGATGTTGTAGCAAATTTAGTTTCAAAGGGTTTGTGAGCAAGCATGCCTACCTATTCGTTCTGATGTCCTAGTTGTTACGAGTTTGAACTAAAATGAACTAAGTAAACTGTCATCAGTTTTGGAACATACAACAAATAAGAGACTTCAAATAACCAAAATTGATGTTCTTTTAAAAAGAGATTGTGTATTCCCTAGTCATTTTCTGGCACCAGGTTCATATGCAATTATTACTGGAGTAGATAAGAAATAATAATCATCCGATGATTTACCTTGTTTTCCTGCATGAATGAAACATTTCCAAAAATAATTTGTAGCTTGAAAGACAATCGATACGTAAAGTCTTAAAAACTAAGGTTTATAGTAACTTTTGTGACTAAATTAAAGTATTACATACAATGTTAGCAAATAACTGAAAACATAATCTGTTTATATCGATTTAGAGCCTTGAGATTGTGTGCCATTAAAAATCCGAAAGAAAGGAAATACGACCATATATTCTCTCCAGATTTCTAGATTATACTAATTAACATCATAAGTTGTGGAAAATCACTACTCGGCTGAAAAAAATTTTCAGGTCAAGTTATCTACAATCCACAATTTGTTTAACAGACGTGTTGTAACAGTAACTTCTAGACAGATTTGAGTGTAATTTTCACTAAAGTGTTCATTTCCAGCATCTCATGTTGTCGGAGTAGTTTAACATACTCAATCGAAAGTACAAATACATTGAAATCTGGGACATGAAGATCATACTCTAATAAGCATCAATTCTGCCCTCAATCAAACGGTAAACGTCTGTTTTAACTTATGAACTGTTTAATTTGAGTTAAAAAATTTAATCTAATTAACCGATAAATTTATCCAATTGGTATTCAATAATGATAAACATAGAATGAGATTACAGTAAATGCATTAGCGCATTCCTTTTTATCCACAAAGGATGTTACGTTATAAAGGCATTTGTATTTTAATTATCACAAAATACATTAGTTAATGCATAAAACATTAACTAGATTAAGTTGGTTAATTTTTTCAAATATAGCTTTTATTTAATTTGAAAGTTTTTGTATTATACCGTTGATGTAGATATAAACAGAAACTGGTCAGTCTTTGTTGCTACACGTGCATCCTGAAGTGATAGCATCAAAATAGCCTTATTCAAAAATAAAGCTGTAGTCAAAATTGTAACTGCCAAGTAAAATAAAGGATATGCGTCCCATTCTATTTGGAGCTGGTCAGTTTTATTTGTCTGCATCCCAGTGTTGATAATCACATCGAAACTGTAAATCAGTTCGTTTGCATCAACTGCCAGCGTATTCACTATTAAGTTGAACTTGCTAGTCACAATTCAACTCTTATTGTTTTTCTATTACAGCATTAATTTATTAATTTCAGGTAGACCAAAAAGAGCTCGAAGAATGGTATAATGATTAATGTCTAAAATGTGAATATTCCTTTGTGTTTAGGCTAGCCGTTTTTAGTAATACAGACAACGGAAGTGATATTTATTCCAAAACAATTTGTCCTATTGGTAAACTTTGATAATGCCATAAGAAGATTAGGTTTATGAGGGCTGTGTGATATAATTACGCAATATATTCCGAACAATATGATCACACATACACTTGTTAAGGCATTTATATATGAAAAATAAAACGTCACTAGACAACTTAGAGTATAAGCAAGGTAAACAAGGATGATAAAGCGAACAATGTGAATCACACTCTACCAAAGTAAGTTTTGTGAAAGTATAACACACAAGGCGGATTGAACTTCCGAATAGCTAAGGCTTCTACAAACTTTAGTATACGTCCTAAAGCACTTTCATGCAGCATCACAAAAGATGATTCAATATAGATCATGTGACTTGTCTCAACTGAATGTTTATTGATAGACGATGAAGGTTGTTTATCCTGTACTTCTATTTTGTAATTCGAGTTCATTTGTTTCTGGTATTTGTTTAGGTATGTGTTCAGCTAACTGTACACGCTGATATAGCTCATCAAGTTTACAGTCCCAGAACAAGTAGAAATGCGTATTAACTTCTTTTCATTTCAAAACGCTGAAAGAGTTTCGGACAAATCCTGATACAGATCTATTAAAACCTGATAAAGAATCTGGAGTTATTGTTATGAAGAGATGTGATTACAAAAGTAAAATGTTAATTAACCTAAGTGATAAAAATAAGTTCATGGCTTATGTTAAATTTGAAGGAATTGATAAATTAGGAGAAAAAGTAAATTCACATTTAGTGAAACTAATGAACATGAGCATTATTAATAAAGAGGAATTTCATTTCTTCAAACCTATTGGTTGTGAATATCCACATTTATATGGATTACCTAAAATGGGTTAAATTAATAACCCTGTGAGTCCTATTTTATTGATGTTTCTGTCGCCTACACAAAATCTCGCAAAATGCCAAAACTTTTTCTGAAGATTCGTTTGAACTAGTTGACTACTTATTTGATATCTTTAACGAAGAAAAGATGGTGTTCTTTCAGTATAAGTTCTTTGTTTACTAATGTTCCTTTGAGAAAGACTATTGATATTTTATGTGACTATATCTTGTCAAGTCATCTTTATTACCTATTCCTGTTACAACTCTTAAAGAATTGCTATTACTATGTACAGACAAAGTTCAGCTCACATTTGAGGGTGGATGTTTTAACCAGATTGCTGGAGTTGCAATGGGTAGTCGTTAGGACCATTGTTAGCCTATGTATATATGGCACATGTGGAAAGCCAAGCCATAAACTCAATAGAGGAGATGCATCCTTACAAGCGGTATGTTGATAATATCCTAGTTATTTGTGCAAAAATAGACAATATAACCAGTATACGAAGTTTGGTGAATACTATCAAAAATCATACATGTTTATCCTTTGAGGAGGAGAGGAATAATCAACTTCCTTTCTTAGATAGATTAATCAATCGGAGGGATGATGGCACAGTTAATAAACTTTCTATCAACGGGAAATCTACATGGACAGGACAGTGTATGAACTTTCATAGTTATTGTCCGGGGTAGTAAAAAATGGGCCAGTAAAGGTTTCATTTAATAGGATCAACAGTATTCGTACTAATAATACTATTAAGGAAAATAAAAATCTATTGAAAGAAACTCTACTGTCAAACGGGTATCCAAAAAGTTTATAAATCGATGGAAATGTTGTAGTATGGTGAAACCTACTGTATTTTAAACAACTATAAAATCAGCCTTTATCACATAACCTTTAACAGGCGGGTCGAATTGCCTAATGTTAAAACAAAGGCTCAAGTCGGTTGTCAACAGAACATTTTATGCAGATAAGGTAGTCGTAATAGAGAAGTCGAGGGCATTAATTCGCAATAAAACTAGCCAGCATGTAAACGAATGCTCCACATTCTACTGTGTTTATCAACTTACGTATGTGTGGACACATACATAGGAAGGAGCAATCGTAATCTGCATATAAGAGTAGCTGAACACATACCTAAACAAATACCAGAAACAAATGAACTCGAATTACAAAATAGAAGTACAGGATAAACAACCTTCATCGTCTATCAATAAACATTCAGTTGAGACAAGTCACATGATCTATATTGAATCATCTTTTGTGATGCTGCATGAAAGTGCTTTAGGACGTATACTAAAGTTTGTAGAAGCCTTAGCTATTCGGAAGTTCAATCCGCCTTGTGTGTTATACTTTCACAAAACTTACTTTGGTAGAGTGTGATTCACATTGTTCGCTTTATCATCCTTGTTTACCTTGCTTATACTCTAAGTTGTCTAGTGACGTTTTATTTTTCATATATAAATGCCTTAACAAGTGTATGTGTGATCATATTGTTCGGAATATATTGCGTAATTATATCACACAGCCCTCATAAACCTAATCTCCTTGTGGCATTATCAAGATATTTATTTCATTATATTTTGAATAGAATGGTTATTATTCTATTTAGTGATGGTCGTTGCTCTAAGATAAACAGAATCAGACAATTTTTCAATGTAATACAACCTTCAGTATTTGGCTCTAATGCTTTATTGACACTGTGTAGTAGATGCATTAGGTTTCATGAAAATACATTTTCATTAAAGTTGCTTGTAATTAACTAAATTCTTGATATTAGTTATTATTTAAAATAATGTAAAAGTATACACCTTTGCTTGCATTCGAGACTTACAGAGATTAGTACAGTTTCAGTAGTATTATATACTCTAGAAGTAAATTGGTTTAATACCCTCTGTTCTATTACATGGTTTGCAGTTCACTCCAATATTTCAATACGGTCATGATGAAAAGTTGACTTATTTATAATTTCTCAATGGAAACGACACAGAAATACTGGGATAGATAAGTTTAACTTTCATCACTTAAAGTGAAGGTTACGATGGAAAGTAACAGTTATTTGTTCAGTATATTCTGATTCTAACAATAACATTTCAAAACGTCAGTGATATTGTTTCATTGTAATTTTGTCTTGTACAGTTAATATATGACCACAATGATGATGGCGATAATTGTATTTTTTTACCTTGTCAATACGTTAATGATAAAATTTCACCATATAACTGTAATGCTACTAAATTTATTAATGGTATTGATTACATATTTTTTTAGTCGATAACAAAGTTTAATGACAGCAATTGAAATTACGTTCATAGTTACATTAATGACATTTTGTTATGAATTATGCATTGTAGCCTATCAAAAATGTTATCTACCAGACTGGGTTCACCAGAATATTTTCTGCAGTATACCAGCTTATCATCCAAATAATTTAATTTTGTTGTTTTTGTTCATATTCATGATATTTTAGGTAATATTGTTGGTAATGAAAAATCAATTACATTCAGTGGAAAATATGCTATAGAGGACGAAACGCTTGTCCTGAACTCCGCTTACCATGCACAATCCAACTTAAATGATGCTATGGAGTTCATTAGTCAGTGATCGTCTGCATTTTACAATGAAACGCTGATTATATTCAGAAGATTGATCAAAAGATAATTGTCTGATGAAAGTAAGTATCACTTTTATCATGCATAAAACCTGAATATTTATCGATTTGTTAGTAGGCAGACAAATATTGTTGTTTAGTAAATACGTGAAATATAAACAGTTTCGGATTTCTTCATTTTTAAACATCAAGTATAAGCGTAAAGTTGGTGAACTTTAGTTAAAATGGTACCTCCGGTTGACTTAGGTTATATAACTTTACAAGTACAGGAATCATTGAAAAGCCATTTCATTTAAATGTGAGATAATTAGAAGTGGGCGCCAATGACTGGGCTGCTAATCGAGACTAAAGTATACTGGCTTCACAGTTAGCCCTAAACTGTCAAACTGCTGAGCCGAAATCCAACGGTTGATATTTGTAACCCCAGTTAATTCGTAATATATTTGAGTGATCTCATTCATCGCTGTTAGTAGGTAATTGACTCACATCTGACATGTCTGAAGTCCACTGATTCGAGTCCTCTCAATAGGGTTCCATAAAGTGCCTTCTGAAGTTAATCACTATTGAGTTGAGACTAACTGTAAGTGACTACTATAAAGACTATTTAAGTTGAATTTCGTTGATAGAATCATTTGACTAGAGCCTCTAAATCCAGGTCTCGTGTTGACTGACTATTGTCACTAAGTCATATTTTTCAATTTTAATGAAGGTGATTCTAAATCGAAATTCAAACAGTAAGTCTCTAAGTGACAGACTCCACTTTTTAATACTAAATAAAACGAGGAGCTAGATTTGTACAAAACGTAAACTATGTATTTCAACATATTTATTACTTATTTCAGTTTTGCTTCAACAAGTTGTGAATACTGCACAATTGCCAGATTAGATGCTACGCTAATAAACAAGTAGCTGTAAAGAATTCTTAACATTGTTTACTTAGCATTGCAATCGTTTTCTGTTCAATGTGCATTTGAAAAGTAACTATTTAACAAATATATTGCGTAAATATTTTTAGCAGTCAACATTTGGAATTCCTCCTTGGTCAGAAATGTTAGCAGGTAATTTGTCGGCTGAAACCAACTTTCTCATCTAGTCTACATTAAACATACAAATTTCAGTATATTTACATGCCAGTTTTCTATGGAATAGTTAAGAAGGGAAATATGTCAATAGCTAAAAATGTACACACTTAACATCACAATAATTTCTATGCCTTTTGTAATGGAGTGTAAAACAATAAAACTGGTATTGAGAATCATTTTAAACAAATTTAAACCAACAAGGTCAACTGGTACACAAATGCATTTAAGGGATTGATGTTATTTTTGTTTATGAGGGCTTTTTGATGAAGCGCTATAAACAAAATGCCAAACACATATACATTAATTCAACTTGTTTGTGTTCGCCATAGATTGATTTTGTTTGAATACTAGTTAGTTTGGAAACAAAAAAGCACTGAACAACTCTTTGGTTTTCAGTGGTACTCAAACAACATCAATCTATGGCTAATACTAAACAACTAAACTAGATGCCTATCTTCACAAAATCACCTCAACACTTATTCTAGGTTTGAATATCTTATGTGGTTTACATCATCAACTAAACTAAATTAACTAACAGTAATTGATTCAGAAAGACAATTAATATAACTTCTAAAATCACTAAATCGATATTATGAAACTATAAAATCTTGGATTTTGTACTTCGTGAATTTGTAATTTAGAAATAATACAGTCTGTGAAATTATATATTTACCGGAAGAAACTGCATTGAAAATACTGTACTCATTGTAATTTCATACTTAATTTGATTATTCATAACTTCAGTAAATGATTAATGCATTTATTATATCACAACAAATTATATTCTTTCATAGATAATAAATTTACATTTAAAATGGATTTAGTTGACATATTTTTGTTCTTACCCCGTAAAAACAAACAGAAAACACCAACTAATCACATTTCTGTTGACAGATTAGTGAAGTACAATAACCAGAAAAAAAGGTATTTCATCAATAACTTAGACAAATCAATGAGCAGTAAATAAATAAATAATTTTGACTAGTTTTCTCCTGAAATGATCATTTTTTGAAAGAATAAAAAAATTCAATGAAAAATATTAAATGAAAACTTTGTTCAATAGTAAATAATAAAGTACTTGATAAATATTAATATAAAAATGAATGATATACATCTTAATGAAAAGGAGAAAAACAGAGATTGTTTCATTCAGAGTTTCATTCAGAAGTAGAAAACACAGAAATATTTAAACCTTAAATATTTTTAAAGATAACAATGAATGAGTATTAACTTATCATTTAACTGTTCTTCAATTTATCATCATTAGTTCTTTATTCATTTTAAATAGGAACTGTATTGTTGTATATCTTCATTTTATGAATGATATCAATTGTCAAGATTCAATTTGTTGCAAATCAAACTTAATCTTATACTTCTATTGAATATAAGAAATTGATGAGAATATAAAAAAATGACATAATCAGAAGTTAAATACTTATTTTATTGTAATAATGTAATAACATGATGCTTTACATTTCAAGTTAATACTCTAAATTTTCGTACATGGTAGTAAATTAGCATTTATTGTATTATTATGTTAGTTAGTTAGTTAAGTTATGCAGCTAGTGATTTTAAATTAAGCTTTGTTTTCGTTTCAATGTTCGCAACTAAAGTACTATTAAATAGGTACAGAATGGCTGATCTTATTAATATACATGTAAATCAAAAACAAAGACGTTTAAACGAAGAATATTCTTTTCGATAAATGCTCATCAGGTTCTACATTTATCTAATCGTATTTCGCTACCACCTCATCTCCTATGTCACCCATATACAGAGATACCTATATATATTTGACTAATAATCTTGATTATCTCAATTGTCGTTTACCTTTCACAAGTTATACAATCATGGTTATTATTTCAACATTAACATTCGTATTTCAAAAAGAACCCGATGAGAAAAAATACTTCCAATTATCCAATTATCATTGATATCTAAATAATGTTTTACTTGCCTCAGAACTGGCTATTCTTGTGACTAATAATTTTGAACTAATAAATGTAGAACCTGATGAGCATTTATCGAAAAGAACAGTCTTCGTTCAAACGTCTTTGTTTTTGATAAACATAGGAATGTTTAAACAATTAAACAATACATGTAAATATTAAATGCATTTTAATAATTTAAGGTGATTTAAAGTCCTGGAGTAGAAACTGTGTTTGACAGAGTTTTCATACTAGCTGATACCTAAAAATTGCCTGTAATCAATAGAAGATTGATGCTTCTTGCGTTATTGCTTCATCCATCTCTACAGAATTTAAGTGTTATCACTGTACTATACACCCAGCGAGTAAGAATTATTGTTGAATACTGAATATATGACCAGTGTATGCTGAATAAAGATCATGACTTACGAATAGTCGTGTTTAATTAATTATATTAATCACTTTTAGGCTTGATTTATTAAACGCCTCGATTATATTCAATTGTATTAAGGATAAATTTTATATGACTGTTTCCTCTCAGTAAGATTAGGTCCAGGCGAGCATAAACATAAACTCACATAACATTTTAACGTTAATGGCTAATTCTTACATAACGACATCCTCATTTCTTCTCTTTCTATGTGATACTTTCAAAGTTATAACTAAAATACTTTATATAATTAGAATGTATTTGGATCTTGACGTTAATTTACCATGGACTGAAATTGGTCAGTCTCTGTTGCTATGTGTATTTCTTGAGCGGATTCAGATACTGTGTCCCGAACAAAACAAAACGCACGTCCTGGATTCCACTTGCCAGTCAAAATCCAACTTAAATAAAATACCTTATGTAACGACTTTGTATTATGTATGACAGAAGTTAACTACCTTTTCATTTCTAAAGAACTATCCCCTGGAGTTAATTTAATTTACTAGCTAATACATACCAACAGTTTGTTCAAATTAGGTCTAACAATCAGTTAAATTAGATTAAAACAGATCAAAATCTATTTGAATACAAACTAACGGTCATATATCGTATAACTATGCAAATATATGTCCTGGTTTTAATACAAGAATATCCGGTATTCATTTATATTTCCAAACAAGTAAATGAATCCATTGTAGTGATTATGCTTGACATTTACGTAATCAGACTAAAATTCTCATTAGAAGAAATTTTATTTTAATCGAAGTTCTAGAAAAAAACACTCAATTTAACATGAAACACGTGCTCAGTGTCTTCTTTAAAAACGATTTTAATTCAATGAAAATCTACACATCATATGTTAGACATACACTTCTCAGTATATAAGTGTATACAGTGACATAAACTCAAGAGCGTTAATGAAAGGATTCATTTATTTAGCTAGGAGGATTTCCGTAAAAAAACATCTATGGAATCCATGAATCTAATCATACGACAAATCCACCTCTTGGTTTAATTAAAATACGATTGCCAAGAAAAAGACATAATATTGGTAATAGAGATTTTCTATGTACATCTTGTTTCAAGTTAATTGGTCATGAAATAAGTGTTGGTGTATATATGTATACACAAATAGGTAAAGAGTGAAATATTTTGGAGTATATGATTTTGATATAGAGCTTTAAAATTGGTTTGCTAGTGATTCCGTAACATTATAAAATAGTTAAAAGTTGGTTTTCCAAAATCTACAAGATTACTAGGTAGTATTTTTGTGTAACTCAAATGCTCTTTGGCTTGAGTTAAAATCTTTCAAAATGATTTGCTGATGGAAAAATCATCACAAACGACACAGTCTGGTCTGTAGAGGTCAATTATGTTTGTAAGGTGGAAGAAATCTTCTTTTACTCAAACTAATGCAATGCAAAGTGTGCTTGTCATTTTGTAGAAGGCAATAGCAGTACATGCTATTTTTGATAACCATCAAATCGATATTCAAAATGTCAAACTAATTCAAGAATGCTTCTCCAGCTGCAAAGAAAGGCTTGTGGATGGGGGTTTCCATGAGTTTCTAAACCAGTGGCACCAAATAAAAACGAAGACCTTATGATTTATTCAAAGGGGACATTTTTTAAATCAATGACACGTCTAACCTACACTTTTAATCTCACACAAGAAGCATACTCAGAAATTAATTCTACCCTTTCAGATTACCAGTATTTATCATCCACTTGTCCCATTCCAATTTTGTTCTCATAAGTATTCACACAATGATCTCACCTTTAACTTACGTAACATTTATTTAAACAAACTAGGTTTTCTAGTTACTCTTACAATTAATATTTGATTTGATTTGTTCCTCTTGTGGTAGCTGCTAGTACCCCTGAACATACAAACGAACTTTATTGACTGTGCATCTGTTATTTTGTTGTTTGGACGTTATAACAAAACTAAACGCAGAAACACATATATTGTACATAACCTGGTTGTTTCGATCTTGTGCTTCTTGGATTTACGTTGTGTTCAAATATAATTATCGTAAATTCATTGTTACTGACTCCTTATATATAGACTTGTCCTATGAATTGTGGTCGTGTATTAGTCAGGTGGATATACAGTGATTTATAGATAATTTGGAATTATATTTTTATTGAACATAGTGCTCTCGTTATCTAGTATAAACAAGAAATAACGACTCATTTTGAACAGTTAATCTAACAAGTAACCTAAATGAGTTATGCATATCTTATCTATAATCATAACATTGATTGTAGTCCGTACTGTCAAACTCTTCATTATTTAAAGGCATGTTAGTTTGGAGTTACTTAAAGCCTTCGAAAGTTAGAACTTCCAAGCTTCCATATAATGAGATTTTATAATATTTTATTTATTGTAAACTATCCAAACCAACAATACTCAATTTATTTTATATTATCAAGTTAACCCTTGTTAGTGATACATATTAAATGAGCTATCGTTAAAGTTTACTTTGATTATGATGACGACAGGCTTTTCATGGACTAAAAAAATCCAAAGAAAATCAATAACACGGAGCGAATTTCGATAAATGGCTATTTAAAGGCAATAAAAACTAGACAGTTACCCCACATCAGTTTGAGGTTTCTTCAGAATCGGTCACCAGCAGCCTGTTTAATAATTGAAATCGCGACAATTAAGTTTAGCAGTCAGCAGATTATCTCTTAAATCACATTAATGGTAGTTAGTTGGTCATTTTTCAGGCTGTAATTAACTTCATCATTTTAGAATGTTTGAGTTTGTCATCGTTCATGACTAGTTATTTGTAAAATACTACTGTCATTGATGAAATAATCATCATCATGTAGCTTGTTAAGTCTAAACAACAATTGCAATAAACAAGATTATTAATCAAATATATGAAGGTATCACTATCGATGGGTGAAATCGGTGATGATGTGGTAACGAAGACACAAGGAAATCAAGTGTTTGTAGTTAAGGCTGAATTCTGTTTAAAATGAAACTGATTAAGTAAGACTCCGTGAAATGAAGTGAATAATAAGTAAAATTTGTCATACAGTAATTATAATGACGGAACTAATTATAATCAGCTTATTTGTTTGATTGTAAAAAGCTTATGAAGTAAGTTGAAATTCGAAGAGAAGATTGGGTGATATTCAATTCTATATGTGTATACTTAATTAACAATAACAGTAGTAATAATATTGAGATTTGTGAGTAAAAAAAGTAGTATTTGAATCGAATAAACTGAAGCAATATAAATAGACATGAAGACAGAAAGCTACACATCCATTACTATGATTAAATCAGCGGATCATTATGGTAGAGATTGGATTGATCATGACAAGAGAAGAGGCTAAATATACTTCATGAGTATACAAAGTTCTGACCTCTTGACCTATTGTAACTATCACCTCTACCATTTTAACATTAACATTTGTCTTGAGAAATTTATATCCAATTATCTTTATTATTTAAGTGATGCATTTACCATAGAATTGGCTATTTTTGTGGTCATGATTCTTGAATTCATAATTGTAGAACTTTATGAGCATTTATCGAAAAGTATACTCTACGTTTAAACGTCTTTGTGTTGTTAAACATAGGCATTTTCTCAAACAATTTCTATGAGGTATTATAAGCATCATTGTGTTATATTTTGTAGGTATCTTCGTCCAAAAATGAACGAAAATATTTACAAAACTTGGGCGCCGAGTGTATGTAAGACATATGAATAGAATATATTTGTTAATAATCTCCCTGAAGAAGCTCGGACCAGTTTGCCGAGCGAAACGTTGGAATTTTTCATTAATTTCATCCGCTGAGATTATTAACACCTATATTCTTATCATTGTGTTATATTGTTGTAACGCTTTGTTTTATTAATTATTTTATTTTAAAGGATGCAGAATGAAGTTCAGTTTAAACAAGACTGAAATAAAACAACTGTAAAATTGTCAAAAGATTATATCACTTGTTTTATACATTTCCGAAAATCATTTGTTTCATCTAAATGTTAAAATATAAAATATTTGTCAACATAAACTGTAATTAGAAACATATCAGTTAGTCTCATTTAGTGGAGAAGATTTATAGCTTACAAGGGTGGTTTTGATAAGATTGTATTTTCTAAACTGAATGATTTATCTGTTGAGTTTTCATCATCATTCTGAACGATTTCATTGGTGTGAACGTCTGATATTTTTATCAAAAGTTTATTGTTGTTCTAACGTCTTTGTTTATTAATGAGGTGAACAATAAAATTGACTTCAACCTAAAAGTAATATTTGGTTTATCAACAGCTTCTAGTTTCTATTATAGTATTTCATCATTCATCATTGTGCACAATAACACTGAACACTGAAAATGGTCGTTTATTCTTTTTGTGTGTGATATAAAATCAAGTCAAATTGATTATTTGAGAAAATAGTTTAACAATTTCTGTTTCTCAGTGGAAACATGGCTCTTGAAGCGAATGGATTGAGTTTCGATTGTAGTGCGAATATCGTTACTTAGATTCATATACCTGACAAGTTTTCAAAAATAGATAAACGATTAGTCCTGAATTATTTCTACATTCAACTTGAATAAAATCATATGACAACCGTATATCGAAACAATTCTCTCAAGATGCACTTATGAAAATACAGATTTACCTTAAAGTCAACAATGACGATAAAATACCTATACAAATATTATAATTTCATTCAAAATATGTTTAATGTATACACATTCCATGAAAATGTACACTCAACTTGAACGATCTTTTTATTAATATCTATTTAAACAATAAGTATTTATCTATATTGATATAGAAATTTCACTGGTAAATGAATAAATACATGTAAGTCAGTCACAATGCTACTTGAATATTACTTGTGTACTATCGCTATATCGAGGCAATCCGCTCAGGATGCACACATGGCAAAATAGGCCGACCAGTTTCAATCCATTATAAATCAACGGGAAGATACAAGCTTATTGTAATTGAATAAACATATGTAAGGCTTATATGCATCACTGGAAAAAAAATTAAAGTTTATATATCAGTAATTAGTTGCATTTTTTTAAAAACTTGAAACTAATTATCACTGTTATTAACTTTTCTAAATATCACCATTCTATTTTATACCATTTGATTAATGTCTAACTTTTATTTTACTAGTGAAACATATTTTTTTTAAAAAAACAACAACATGAAAGTCTATGTAATCTTTTAAGTTGGATTGTGACTGGCAAGTGGACACGCGTCTCGTCTTATTTGGGACTTAAGTAAATATTACTTATTCAGTCCATGACTAATCAACGCTAAGATACAAGTTCATCCTAGTACCTTTAGGCCTGTTGCACAAGTGTGACTCTCTGGATTCAGTAGTCTAGTGGTAAATCCAGTGGTGTTTGGCACGAAACAAACTGAGTTCGAATCCCACTGTGAACATCAACATTGGGATGCAGGCACATCCAGCCGACACGCGTCCTGGATTTCACTTGCTAGTCACGATCCAACTTAAATAATACTTGTGAATAGTCGCTATATTGAGGCAATCCGCTCAGGAAGCACATATGGCAACAGGGACAGAATAGTTTCAGTCTATAACAAATCATTTGGAATAAACAAATTCATCCTAATATCTATGTAATCTTATCATGAATCAACGTAAATGAAATTTAGTGGATGTCTGTTTTGTTTTCCTCTCTCTTTCAATTGTTTCTAATATTCATCAAAAGTATAAATTTTTGACAACTTAGGTCTTTTCTATATTCTAAAATAATACTATATTTAAGTTAAAATGGCATTGTAATGATTGTATAGCTTAGAAAAACTAATCATAACCAAATCTCTTCATTTTAATTATATGGATTATTAACCCACTGAAGACCTAAGTGCATTATTCTGTCAAAGATTTGGTGAAATAACAAGATTGGTGGAGTTCAGTCAAGTTGTCAGTGAATTAGATGATGATTGCTTTGTATCACAATATGATTAATAAAGGAATTTTACCACTAGATACCAACCATCTCAGTGGTGGTAATAGCTAACTTTTAGCTACAGTTCTCAATGAAACTAATCAATGCACACTGTTGAGGAATAGCATACCATTACAAAACAACTATCCAGCTACCCCTAGTTCTCAATGGAACTCGAATGAGCTCAGTCTAGGACGAGTACAAACACCAAATTAAAACGGGTATTTAATTATCGTTTAAATACGGAATTATAAGTTATCATATAATTATCTTCATTTTCAGTTTGTTAACTTTGATTGGTTAAAATCCATTAAAAATATAAACAAATATGGATATAGGGATCAGTAATATCTGAAGTCTCATATCATCAACAGACCTTAGCTACAAGACCATTGAAAACCAGGAAGCCCTGTACAACTGTTACATTTGCATCTGCGCCTCCCACCAAAGTATGAGCAAGCGAAAATCATACAAATCAGGCATATTGTTGAGGTCTGTAATCACTATGATTAATTCTCTATTTTATAAATTGGCTCGACGGCTTAACAAATATGGTGGAACCGATAAGTAAAATTCTATAACAATCTAAAAGATGCACTCGAGTTTGGAGAAAAAGACGGAGAAAACCAATATATCCAATAGACTTGGAGTCTCATATGATATAAGACCAGTGTTCATCAACGTCCATCTTATAAAAAACTGTTGTGGTCATCAATAAGTACTTAGAACATACGTAAATACCAAAAATTATAACTCAACCAAATATCAAGAACTTGTGGGAAAGTGCCCATTTCTAATTACATAACATTTTGTACCGTTAAACAGGTGGAGTTGCTATAAATAGCCTCTTGGACCAATTCCTTTAGATAGATCTGTTAGTGATCTGACGAGAACGAAACGGAGGAACTGCAAAGGCATTATATATAAAGCATATCGATGGTACTTTTGTCGTAAGTAGAGACGTGAATCACTCAGATACGTTATTTGATTACTTTAATGAAGATAATTTTGATAAAAAGTTCATCATGAAACATGAAAATTGCAATGCCTCTTATTTTCTATACTAAGGTATTCCTCGAAGAAATGATGGAACTTGCAAGATACATATCTGTCAAAGATTAACCTGAAGCAGACAGAATGTAAACTTTTATAGCAGTTATCAGGTAAGTTACAAGCGTAGGTTGGTGAAAACACCCTACCACTGGTCCAGGAAATTATCCTGAACAGATGAATTTCAGAGGGAATGTAGGAGCATACAATGTACCTTCGACAAAATGGTTACCCTATACCGTTCATTAAGAATTACGCCAATAAAAGCAACTTGAAGAACGTAGCCGAAAAACTAGAGAAGGTAATCCTATTACAAGGAAAATTAACTAGAGATTTAAAGTAGCCTTAAATAGCATCTAGTCTAATGCCCATATACACGACGTGTTATTCATTAACATGAAATGAATATAACATACACATTCAAAGTAGTTAATACATAGTTCATCTCCGTTCTGTTAAATTTTATGGCTCTTACTCTAGTTAAATATTTTAAAGTGAAACTAATGTATACAGCAATCTGTATCCTTTAGCCGAAATTCGCCAAATGGTGATTAAATGCTAGTCTATTCGGTTCATTGTAATTCTATGAAACTATTCAAAAGTAACAGAAATTGAAGTTAAATCGATTTCCTGCAGAAAATTTCTGAATTAAAAATCGTTATATAATTCCCTAGAGATTACATAACATTATTTTGAGATATATGAGTTAGTTACTACAGCAAATTACAATTTAAATAAACCATTAATATCATAAAATAAATTTAATCAGTGATGGAATTATTTCCGGATAAATATTTTACGAATCTGTAAAACTGTATCCATACACATAACCAAGGTCAAAAAGTTTTACTCTGTTTAACAGATCAACAGCACCACAACCTTTTTTCTTTAGAGTTATTTATAAAATATCATTAGTGATAAAATTTAACTTGAATGATAAGGATGAGCAACTCTGCCTAACTCCCCTGTTTGAGTGCAACCTCGTATAAGGAAATGTATGAATATTATTACTCAGCTTACTGTATTAATGCGAAGACCTTAGGATGTCTTTTTAAATTCTTCATCAGACAATAAGATAGCAGTCCTGTCCTCAGAATGAGGATATAGTCATGTTATCAACAAATATAGCGATTGCTTTTTTAAAATAATTTCTGTGATATTCAAGCATTTGGTATGTAGTAAAGCCATGATTAGTTTATCTGTAGTCTAAATAAGTCAGCTTTTTATAGGTATTTATAATCTTTGAGGAATAATTCAAACCAATAGTTTGAGATAGTAATTAATACATTTATACTCCGATAATTATTACATTTTCTACGTAGATTTGTTTCAGTGACAGTAATATAGTGTACTTTAATAAAAAGTTATGGAACATTTATGCATAAATTCCTTATAATTGTAATAAAAATATTAATATTGTGAAAATATAGTTAATTAATAATGTTGTTTCCAGCACTCTTTAGTTAGTAGTTTTTACATACGAATGAATGGTAGACTCATGCTTATTTATTTTCTAGAAGAAAATTTAAGAGTACCCAGATAAGGCACAGCGTTGACACTATTTTTTAAGTATGGTGGTTGGTTTGTAAAACATGATTAGTAGGCGGCGTCTAATTGTATCTGGTAGTTACAAACTATCTTACAAATATATCTTCCTGCCATCGTAATATTTCTGGAATCATTTACCCTTAAATTGTTAATTATCTCAATGATATCGGTAATGAGTAAAACATTCCCAGAACACACCTTTCTAATAAATGGTATCATACATGGAGTGCAGGGAATTTTATCATACCTTAGTACACCATTGTCGGGCGTTTTATCAGATATGTTTAGGAGGAAATTGTTTTTACTTTAAACAGTAATTATCATGTGTTCCCCAATACTACTGATGAAAATGAGTCACTGGAGGTATGTAACAATGATAAGCATATCGGGTATCTTTGAAATCACATTTTCATTTACTTTGACTTATGTTGATGACATCGCATCAGCTGGTTTACTTGCAGCAATAGGTTCTATCAAGTATACTGGACTAAGTACATTCGTATCAACTGATGTAGCTGCTGGTCAACAAGGTGTAACACAGACTATTATCATAGATGCTCATGGTTTGTGCGGTAAATTTGAACCTACTGTATTTGGTTTATTCTTTTATATATTGCGCGTCAATTTTGGTAAGCAGGCATAAAATGTGCATACTGTCAATGAGGATAAACGTAATTCCGTATCCCAAATAATGTATAACTTTTACAAGAAGAAATAATTCCTGAACCACCCTTTACCTACGGTGCTATACTAGTCTTATTAGCTATTCTAGCTGCTCTTTCTTACCAAAAAATTATCCTGCTTATTTAGAAATTATCACTAGCACATATGATGTAACACAGGGTAGTAGTATCTGTCATGGTAAAATTAAACTTCTGAATAGTTCACTGTTAGGTCACTCATATCGAGTTGTCTCTGATTATAATCAAATTATACCCAAAGTGAAAATGATAAATGCTAACTGACGATGATGAGTAGTGATAGAGTTTGTGTGGTAGTGTAAAAATGTAGTGTAAAAAACAGCTACTCATACGGCAATTTACTGGACAGTAACTGTGGTATTTGGAATCGTTTATTGAGTTGTCTAACAAACCAATTTATTACATCATGAGTGGTAGCGCCTTAACGAGCCCGCAGCGTGACTACTATTCCAATAATAACTTTACAAGCGAAATCTTGTATACTTCATTCCGATCCTCAATGAACACCAGGATGCATGAATTATGCTCCACTTGTAATGTAAAAGTTGAAAATTAGTCAACACCAGTTAGTTTATTCCAGTAAATCACAACTAGACAAGCCAAATAAACTTAACGTAATGTACATGTTTTATCAATTTTAGTGTTCAATCAAACTATAACATGCAATCAATAAAACTCATTAGTATGTTTAGGGGCATTTGGGGCTACTACACACTTTGTTTTGACAAATCTTTTATAAAATTACTTGAGTTCTCTTAATGAATCTTCGTTACCAAATATAATATTTTCTGTGATTCAGCGTGCTTCAAATGTTACACTCATCTGCTGACTGTCTCTCAGTTAGGTTCATCAATTGTCATCAGATAAACATCAACCGAAATCTACTTCAGTGTTTTATGTCTGCATTATTCATAGTTGTTTACTACTGTTTTATTGAAGAATGTTTTAAAATATTAATGATTCAGATTTTAATCATACTTTCTAAATATACGTGGTTTCATTTTCATGAGTTAACTGATGTTTCGTATTTTTTCACGTTCTGTGTTTTTCAGTTTATATCTTTAAATTACATAATATTCATCTGCATTTACTGTGTAATACAGCCAATAATTTATGAAATATTATGTAAACTGTCGGGAATCTATGAATTATGTATTAGACCAATACTTGGTTTAGTAAACAACTTTACAACAATCATTTATTCCTATTTAAAAAAAAACAAACAATAAGCTTGTCCTAGATTAATGAGAGAGAAGTTTTCATATCTAAACAGGATATCAGTTTACACTATACTTGTCCAATCTATTTAACATGCAACTAAAGCTTTTTGATTTGCCAATAACTGTATAATTTAAGTTTCAGAGAATTCATTAGACAAACAGTTAAGAAGTGTTTTCATATAGTAATATACTGCAAAACTGGTCAACTAGAAGTAAAGAAAATCATTTTTTGTAATGCAGTATCTTGGAGAAACTTCTATTGTTTAAGGCTTACATGGACAAATTTTAAATAATACACAAATGATTGTAGTTTATGATGAAATAGATCAGCTTCCAAACATTTCAGTAGTAAGTTTTGAAAATGTATGAACTACTAAATTATTTTTGATATAGTATCATACATTTCAAAGTGTAGTCCATAAGCACATTTATTATTGATGAATTCATAATCGATGTAATTTGTGACGAAAGCAAATTCTAAAACGTACACCAGTGATAAATAATGCAGAAGTGGTTAGCACCATGAGCTGATATCAGTAAAAACTATATGTTTCTCATGATAACAAACTCTTCAGCAGTGAGCTAAGTACGAGTTCTCAATGAACTCATTAACTTTCAGACTATAAATTCGGAAACCATTGACTTAAATGAAACTATTGATTGGGATACAATTAACATTCTATGTTTTCTTAGCTGATATCAATTCAAAACAAAACAAACAACCGTAAAATTTAAGAAATCACCTTTTAAATTTCTACCCCCTAAAATAAAGTATTCAATACAATATAGTCAAGTAATTCTGTAAAAATTTCCATTATTCATCATCTAAACAATCACTTCTTCGTATTTATCATACCTTGTAGTCATGTTTGCATTATATACGTTTTAATGATTAATTCACTAGTATATTATTTGGCAAAAATGAATGATCAATGTTTGCGTTACGAATTTTTCGAATTATTTTCATGTGGCATATATGTCCATTTCTAGCAACAAAAAATGTACATACTACTACTCTAGTCATACCAAAGTATATCTACAATATCAAGGGAACTTAATGGATATTATATGCAAATATGCATATATGCATATATATATGTATATAAATATAACGACGAAAGAGTAACATTTTATAATTGGTGAAAGGAATAACGGCAATCACTTACAGTGTCAACAAAACTAGACAATTTAAACATTAACTCATTGTTTTAAATAATACTACTTATATTTAATGATCAAAATAAAAATTGAATTTATTTTCCTTTCATTTGTTTAAAACCAAAAATAAATGGGTGGTAACAATAAAATCACTATTTGTATATCAATTATTTAATATTATCAGTATGATTTTTTAAATATGGAAAAATATGACATTATTCAAATGAATAAATTTCACTTTTATAATTCGTGAGTTCAGAAAGAATGAAATATTAACTTACAAATTAAGCAACAAAATGATCATTAGAATAAGCTTGTATCTTCCTAGTGTGAACATCAGCATCGGAATGCAGGTAAATCTAGCCAATGAAACCCGAATAGGACGGAACGCATGTTCTGGATTCCACTTACTAGTCACAGTCTAACTTATAAACAAATTAACCATTTGACTTTTCAGTCTTAGTAACATGTAAAAACATGGAAAGTTAAGCAAGTAAAAAAAGAAGTTTGGATAATGACCTAGACTGTTCGTTTTTTCATACCATTTGTTACTTTCGAAAATTTGAGCAATCCAAGAGTGACAACATTCATAGAATACTTCTAATTTAGTGGAGTTGCAGACGAAAAACCCCCGCCATATGAAGGAACTGTTATATATAATCCTTCAATTTAAGGGTAATTTTACGAGCAACATAGTTGAAAATGGTTTGGTCAGGTCGATTAATAAAACATTCCTTGTAATAAGTCTTTATTTAACGTTCACAAGTCTCTCACTAATGTGCCACGAATGACCCACATATTGTCCATTAACTAGGTTACCTGTTCATATAGAGTCAAGTATGTAGCTATCCACAGTTCTAAATCTAAGTTACGTATACAAAAGGCAGTTTGTGAAATCATGTTCCTCATAATTGCCTTCGTTTAGTGTTTACTTTACCTGATTTATTTATTTATACTATTCCGTTTCTTTATATTACATTCCTACTTCTAGTATTGCAATTCACGTTCACCACTATAATAATAACAATAATAACTATTATTATTAGTATCATCATCACACGCACAATTTTCATTTCCCTAACCTGATAGTATCACTTGCCCTCATACCTAAATTATAACTTAAAACTAAGTTGATTAATCTGTTCTTGATAAGTGAATAGTTTTCATTAATAATTAAATCTCAATCTTGGTACAGACACTGTTACCAATACTACAGTTTAACCCAATTTACCTTCACAGAAAATTAGGTAGAATTGGTATACTATAAGTTAGCATCAATTATGCTAAACATTGCATCGAAATTAATTTATACGATGGAAAGAGAGATTAATAATCATATAAACAAACGAATGGTTGTCACTATCAACAATTACTATGTTTCTGTGAACCCGCCTGTGAAAACATCTTGCAATTAAGTTCATATCATTACCAAAACATTCGTTGTATCAGTCCTAAGAGGGGACTTGTTATGCTTAGGAGGAAAATAACGTAAGATGTGGTGAGTCACAGGCACGTTTCTATCTATCCAATGAATTCGTTTATTTGATATTATCATACATGCAAGTATGCGGAAAAAGTTATTAACAAAAATAACCTCCATTCACTATGTCCTACATACATCTATCCAATTTTATTGTAACTCAGATTGTCGGTCAATTTTGTATACACTACACATACAACAGGAAATTCCGCTATGAAATTCTATGTCTACAGTATTCTGTATTAAATTCCCAATATAGAATAATTATTGACAAACGCATTTATTAATGGACACATCTTTCTGTATTAATTTTTTCTAATACATATTTTGTTTCGGTTAATTAAAGTTTATTAGACCGAATGGAACCATCTATCTGTATGTTCAATTAAAGGATGTGTTCCATTTTCAAAATTCTCAGTTAATAAAAAAATAATGAAAATGATAGTATACTTTTAGCATCCTATTCAGACGAAAAGTTGAATTTCAGACGTTTCATTACGTCACACAACTCACTACTTCATGGAATAAGTAACTCTTAACATAAGTCTAAATTTTTTAATATAAATGTATTAGACTTAGTATGAACAGTATATAAAAATAAGTTTGATAGTTCTATTATCTTGTCATATAAAATGACAATCATTCTGTTGGAAGCATGATCCCGCTTAACTGCTTGTGTGT
Organism: Schistosoma japonicum; assembly: GCA_025215515.1. Lineage (NCBI taxonomy): Eukaryota > Metazoa > Platyhelminthes > Trematoda > Strigeidida > Schistosomatidae > Schistosoma > Schistosoma japonicum. The sequence continues at coordinate 33,113,329 of CM046061.1, forward strand.
AGATGAATGTTAATAAATGTAATATTTATAGTTACCTAGTAATCCAACTCGTATATATATTCATGTTTTCTTTTGAACTGGTTACACTTGACTCTTTCTGTCAACTATTCACTACAATAGAATAGTTCGGTCCCATTTGTATTTAGATAAACTGAATTTAGTACTATATAAAGTAGTTTAACCACTACCCTTTCACTATTGTTGGAAAAAACATTTTAAATCCTTTGGGTTGTTTGCATAACTTCAATTTCAAGATTGTTTTACATTGCTGATTTGGGTCTGGAATTTTCAAAGAGGAAACTTAAATATAATGTGATGCGTAAAATTTACACCCGAATTTGTAGACTGAAGTTATGTCTACGGCTTATTTTACTGAAGTAGTGAGGTCTAATTCCGGTAGTGGTATTCCTGATCTTAATCAGTGTTCACTAAAAATCTACAGGTTTAGTTAAAATGATAAATATCTAACTGTCGAATAAGCCTTATTTATAGAACTATGCAATCATAATTATTTCAGTGAATAAAACTTCTTTCAGCGTGATAGATTTTATTTGGCATTTGACCTAAATTAACCAACAGTTGAAATGCAAGAAGTACCGGATAAGTGTTTCATTTCAGTATGAGACCACTCAACAGTCCGTATCCTTGATTCTACTTGGATACCGGATCCATAACTTTCAGTTTTCGTGATAAACGTCTAACTATTAAACCACTGACCTAGTGAGAAATCAACGATTGATATTTTGAACTTTACTTCACGCTCCAAATTTTGTTGTGTTTATGTTTTTCATTCAGAATGCAAAATGGCACTATAATGAATACCTCTGCAACAGTAGGTTGTAGATAACATCAGTCTATTTTCACTTTGGTTCATCTGTTATAAATTTTGTCAAATTCATTTCAAGCTTATGTAATTATTCCCAATTGTCTGATATGTACACAGTACATTGGTAAGAAAACGATAATGTTTGTTTATTTGTATTCTATGTTCAAACATTATTTCAGAATCTATTCGGATGTTATCATGTTTTGTTTAAAATTCAATTAAGTTTACTCCAATCGACAGTGCCTTCTTTAATTAAACAAGAAATATTGATGTTTTTCAACTTTCCTTTACTGTTCACTTCTTATCTATAGTTTTTTATTCTAATTTCACTGTCTCACAATCATTTCGAATAATTACCAAATTGATTCCAAACTTATAATACGTTTATAGTTATGTAATTGTTAAAGTTAATGAATGACTGGATGCTAAATCTAAGTTTACATGTTATCACTCTCGACAGTTGCATAACCACAGGAAATAGTCAGTTTGTTCTTAAAATGAACATGCAATTTGTTTTAAAATTTATCATTACGTAATCAGCTTTAATGTCTATTGATATTTTTTTCCAATTTGCTTGATTATTATTATTATTATCATTATTCAGGAACCACTTATTATTGGCATTGCATTCATATTCAACTTTGAAACTATATTTTGGTTTTAATCGATAATGTGGAGCCAATTGAAAATCAATATTTCTTTGTTCACTTTTGTGTTCATGATGATTTTAAACACAAATTTCAGTCAAATAATAACTTGTCGAAAAATTCAAGCCGTACACTGGTATATAAACGTATGAAATAATTTTCATGCGAATCATGAATAGTGAATAAATTTGATTATCTAGTGGGAATGTTCAAAAACGCACAAACAAACAATTTCACTTAGGCTGTAAAAATGCCATTAATTTCTACAAGCATGAAACAAACTCCCACTTTTAGTCTTCACTATATACATCTACTAGTCCACCTTCTCTTGCGCTGTATGGTAAATAATCCCGATTGAGAGTTTACTTTCACGACAAATACCAGAATATATTCCACCTTGGTTATACAGTGGGGAAGTTAAATGTTATATACTTGAACACTTAACTGACTATTATCGCTAAATCAACTTGCGCGCCGATTTCAAAGATGATGCTTATGGAATCCATTTTAATCTAATAACAATTCATTTTATCCGGCCCATTAAAACAATTTAAACTCTTGTTCATCAAGAAATGAAACTAGAACACTGTGTAAATTTTGTAGTATATCTTATCTGTGTTTCAACTGTACTAGTTATTGGTATTACTATTACTATTCATTTTATTAAAGTGACCCGTATATTCGAAAATTTTCTCTTTTTCGTACTTAAGTTATTTCTAATACCCTTTAAAATTTTACTAAGAATTGTTTCTGATGTTATTTCGTTGATTATTTCTAAACAACCTTACTATACTAACCTATTTATACTATAATAAATGCTAGTTGATTAGATTTATGTCTTTTTGCATCCACGTGCTTCCATTGAAGATATTATATAAATTTGTAGTGTAGTATCATCATATAAATTAGATAACTGAATTTTATTGCTTGTGTGTTTCTTAGTCGTTTCTAGCGCATCATCATATCTATCCATTATCTATTTTCTACATGGGAAGTACTTTTTAAGAAACAGTTTCATATACGAATGTATACAGATAGATAACGAATTCTCAGATAAATTATTACTTCGTCAAAATTTGTGTTTTCACTGTATACATTTGATTTATTTCAACAGTCACTTGAGACCGAAACTGAAAAAGTGCCAGATTTCATCACTTAATTTTCCGAAAGAAATACCTTAGAATGCTAAAGCAACAAAAGAAAATTGAGTTTTTTCTATACTGAATGTAACTTAACTCATACTCATTTATAGCATGATAAATTGGTCTTTGAATATGCTAAATAACCAGTTAAAATACGAGGAGGAGCATGATCCACATATGCATGCAAATGTGTCAAAATGATTAAACAGTTATGGTACTGGTTCAACACAAATGATTTATGTATCCAATGTTAAGAAATAATGAATAAATAAATCAGTATATTCACTTTTTTCATTGATTTAAGTATAGCAAGCTGTAAAAGTATGCACATTATAAAATACTTAGCGTTTGGTAGACGGTATATCTGACATTTACATACTTACATTAACTTATTACTAAATAGTGACTAGTGATATGTTCGTCAACGCCATTGTATTGATGAAATTCTGTCATTTAAGTTTCAACGTGGACACTAGCCTAAGTGTAATTCGGTATCCTTGACACTATGCCGAAATGCTTTAGGGATTGTCAACAGGAAACTCTGAAACTGGGTTTTGTTCCATTTGACGTGCATCTCAGGACTCACCTACTCCCTAGAAGAATTGATCTCGATTAAGCAGCTTCATAGTCTGCTATAATTATTCTGGTCAACACTAACTCTTTGTAAGAATGTGGTGTTTACGATGATTGGTTACTGAGTTGTAAACTGTAGAACTGGCTGGGGATCTTAAATATTATGAAGCATGGTTCAAAAGTATTCTGCTAACTACTCCACCTCTCCAAATAACCAATTTTTATACTCAGCTTCTAATTACAAACAACATGTTCATTGCAACAAATGGATCATGAATGTCACACTAAAAATATTTATTAAATTTCTATTCCGAGTAAAAGACTCTGTTCTCTGCAGGGTACATACATGAAATACAAAAGAAAATATTTATAATTTTGAGTTTTTCTGCCGACTGGTGCCATCCATAAGTTTACGTTAATATTTAAAGTAATAACTGTTATTTATCTTACCAGTAGTTAACTTGAGATATATGCTTATTATTATTACTTATCTATCACTTCTTTGGATAAAACCTCATACTATTTAACAAACAAGTTTATATGAGCTGCTTGAAATATGAATTAACGCATTAAAAAATAAAATGTTTATAAATAAAATTATAAACATTCTATTCAGACAAATGTCAAATGAATGGCATTCTCTTGGTATTAATAATGTTTTACACATGATAGTTATATAATCTGTCATGTTACTTCATATGACAAATGATACGACTGTAGTGATTTCAAATGAACATTATTAGCATACAGTAATAGACACTGAGTACGTCGTGTATGTCGATTACAATGTGTCTATTTTTTATTCTACCTATAAATTCGATGTTGTAGAGTCTTTTCTAAGCTTCAGATTTTAATGCATATGTAGATATTCAACTGATCATTTAATGTACTTCTAAACTGTCATCTTTTGAATGTATAGCACATTAATGAATTTAATGACTTATATTTCGGAAAAAATGTCTTAGTAAGCTTTGTCAAATACAGTAAAGTTATTAATATAAGTGTTTTGCATTATGACTTTTTTCTACTAATCCCAAATTATTCTCTGTAAATCAAGTGATATGACTTTATTCTTCTAAAATTTACCAATGTTTTTTTTTCTATATTTCTGCCGAATCAAATTAGTATCACTGTTGCCACTTATTCCATATTATCTGTTTATGATAATCAACTTATTTGTGTTAAATTGACATCCCGAATCGGTTAGAGTTAGACAACAACTGAGAACCAGGAAGTCCTGGACAGCTATTTCGTCCTTGTATAGGACTTCTCAACAGTGAGCATCCATGACCCCATTAGGGATCAAACCTAGGGCCTTCAGGCTTCACGATGAGGGAAGCGCCTAACCATAGACCACTGAACCGATTCCTAAAAGTTATTTCTAAGCTGATAAATATTCAAGCATCATGACTTATAATGTCCAGCAATGATCGTTTTGAATGTGAACACTCATGTAAGAGATAGTTATTTCGAGATCAGGTAGCATAAATCAATTAAAAATGACGTTCGTTAAAACTGTTGAAAGGATATTTTTAAAATGTCCCATTCAGGAAAGTGTCTACATTACTTCCAATAATTCGGAAGTATGCATTACTCTAAACCATAAAATACATGTTAATAGAGGTAGCAAAATTGTTACTAAAGCTTTGGTTACTGATACCAATCAATTATGTTTAAATGGTATTTTAGCGGTCCCACCACTGGGTTGCATGTCAATAACACTGAAAGTAAGCGAGGCCAGCTACTAATCTGTTTGCATCCTTATAACAGCTCTCATAAAAAAATGTTATTAAAATACATAGAGGAGTCTTCCTACAGAATATTTTATGGTCCATAGGCTTCAGAACCCATTGACATCTTCAACAAGTTTCATTAATTATATAAAGATAATCAGTAACTCGTAATTTTAGTTACTTTGTGTTGAATAGGTTTGTTTTACATTTTTGTCTTGTGATTGGATAAAATGTTCAGTCACATATTCAGGAGCTGTCGCTCAACAACTATTGAATATCCACGTGGAGAAATTTCCTTTCTATATTTCATTCATTATATTATTGAATACACTAGAAGGAAGTTGGTAGATCCTGGAAAAACTCACTATAACGATGACAAATGTTTTAACTTGGCATATTATGAAGTCCACTTTTATGAGCAGCTTAATCAATTAATGCATGCTGACAGCGAATGCAATATATTTTAGTAACTAGATTGGTTAGAAGGGAATATATGTGAATTCGACCTAGACAGTTACATCATCATTTACAAATTTCTAGTCGTCATAATAATTAGCTCATCATTAGTGGCTGACTTCAAAGAGTATTCGTATAGTGTTAGTAGGAATCTGTGATAAGTCACTTTAATGATTTCAAAAGTAGAACAGTTGTAGCTGAAATCAACAGATAAAAGTTTCACCACATCGTAAATCCCTCGACGTTGAAAAAATGAACCATTAAATACTAATTAAGTTTTCCATATGCTTAAGTGTTCACATGGATACCTGAAAGTTTCACCTCGAATTCTCCATATGGTTATGAGTGCCAAATTGTAAGGATTTTATAACTAAAATAAACCAGTTAATCAGTGGGTCCTATGATCTTTTGCCAATCCCTAGTCACATTTTTAGTACACAAATATTACAAATCTCCATAATAACCTAATTAATTGCATGTTTAAGCTACATAACGATTTGGTACAGTGAATATCCTTGTATTTACGAGTTGCTTAATTTGTCAAATCAGTGAATAAATGCTGCGTAGAAACATATTTTTGAGGCTTTTCATCAATACATTATTTCAACTCATTTAAACCACTTTTATTTTTTGAAGATATATAGATATTCACACTACATGTTTACTAAAGTTATGAAACATTCTCAATTAAAGTTTCAAATTCAAAGCATAATTTTCGAAAGATGGCAAGTTCATGTAGAACGGTAACAATATTTGGTCAAAATTATGTAGAAATAATCGAAACAATTACATAAGAACCATATATAATAGAGAACATGATGATGTAAATAGATATTAAGTATTAATATTCAATTAATGTTTGAAATAAATCACTATTAGGTTAAATTTGATAAATTCAAATAAAGCGAGTTGTAGATATGATACATATACAGATAAGTAATATATTCGTGATATTCTAATGAGTAGATATTTACCATTTCAGACGTTTTGTAACTTAATGTAAGCCGCTTTTTCATAAAATAACTAAATAAATAACTGAATTAAAGTAGATCAAATTTATATATAAAACTGAGGAACAAATCAAAATATATAAAATGATCAAAAGACAGGTTTACCCGTTCAGAAGTTATGCTATTTGGGTCAAAGTGATTCAGTTTGAAATATATTCACAAGTATGTTTACTGTGAATGCGCTTAAAAATTATAATATGTTACGTGAAAAAATGGGGATAAGTTATAGGTTTGAATGTAAAATTCAATTCAGGTTAATTGTGGTAGTTTGTATGTTCAATGAATAGTAAGACTTTCTTTTCGATTATAAGTAGTAGGATTTTGCAGTATCTGAAAAGCTCCAGTCATCGTAAATGTGTACTGTTATTCCTAAGATAACTTGTAATTTTTGATGTTAAACGGGATTATTAGGAGGTTGTTTAGCGTAGGTTTCATGTTACCTGGCATCAGTCACCATCTCTTGAAAGGGTTCCCCAGTAAAGGGAGCATCGCGATCAACGCAACCTAACCCACTGATGCAGTTCTGTGTAAAGATGAATAGAATTTTTTATTTTATTTTGGTCAAAACACATCGAATAAGTGTTGGTTGCTTTTGTAGAACCCTTAAATTTTATTTGTTTTTAGAATCCTCCACAGTTCTTCAATCCCATAATGTCGATAAGATAGAACATCAGTACCATCCGATAACGTTTCATTACATGAATTATTCAATAAGAAATCGTTTATTGTTGACAGATTTTTGACAATATTCTTGGAAAATTTTTTAAATTATTAGATATTGATTATATTCTTATAATTATTTTGTTTATCTTCTATAGATAAGTTTGAAGACTGTTTTGAAAAGACTTAGTGCTGCATAAATTTTTCAACCAAATTGATATGCATACTTAAAATCATTGTATTCATTGACGTGTATTGGTTTTTGATAGATGGTTAGATTGATAGTTCCATTTGAAATGTATTTTGATTATACAGTCTGCAAATGTTAACTGATTGTGCCCAACTTTACTTTAGAAAGAATATTGATTAGTTTTGAAAATTCTGACAGAAAATTTTTTCCTAATCAGAATAAAGTTATCATCTACATATGTGACTCAAATTTGTGTCTAGATAAATTTCGTTAAAATTTGTGATTATTTGTGCCATAAGTGTTTACCTCACATTTAAATTTGCACTATTTCTTCATATTGCACATTACTGCCCTCATGCATACAATTCACAAGCGCTCACAAATTTGCTTCATATTGAATCACTTTGAATTAAATAGCATAGCTTCAATATGAATAAACCTGTTATATTAATTCTATTAAATGTGTTGATTTTGTCTTGTTCCTTTCCTTTATTTAAATTTTAATTACCTTAAGTCAGTTATTTATTTATATGTTTATCTTATATCAAAGGGGCTTACACTAAGTAGTGTAATGTTAGAAGTGTCAAATTTCTACTTATTGGAATATCATAAATATACTACTTATTTTTATTAATCAGTTTTGCAATTATTTCTAGTGTTAAGTGACAATATCAGGATCATACATGTACAATCATCGGTTTACACTGCATCATGTTTAATCATGAAACATATTCTAATAATAAAAGTTATAGTGATCGTTGATAAACTAATTTGAAATAAATGAGTCAAAGAATTTCAACTTGACAATACAAATAGTCACCATGAAATGATCATCAAAAATACAAGTTATGAAAAGCTAGCAAGTTAGATAAAGCAATTTCATTACCATCATTTTATTTTTTAAAATACAAACTGTAAACTATTAATATGTGATTTATACCAACCATCCTGTTGATATCTTAATAGTAGAAATTTAGATGTAACTGTTTAGATGTTTTATAAAGAAAGTATGTAAAGATTAAGTGTAAATAGATGAAAGTATCAATTTAAGGTGAAAATGATTTTTTGTTATGATAAATGAATCTACATTAAAAAAGAAACGGAAATTAAACATCAATAATAATTCATAACGTATTCATTTTGTATTCAGTATTCATTGCATTAAGTCGAATGTTAGTTACATTTATAAAAAATATTGAGTTATTAATCAATGTCTGTTAAAATGAAAGCTTAGCGACTTGTTAATACCAATGTCACTTTGTATATCAAGTATGTACATGGTTCAGTTATATAGGCGTGATGAGCCAGTTGTATACATTAAAACGAGTTATGTTTACTTTTCAATGAAATACGTGAATAAGCAATAAAATAATAATTAAACAAAAACATAATTTTATTGCTGTAATTAAAATCTCAATACCATGAACTCAATACAGGATACACCTAGGTAACTAATGTCTACAGTTTGACTGAATATTACAGCTAGGTGGTTTTTGAGGTAGACTTTAAGTAATACTTTTCCCACTCGAAATATATATTTTAATCATACTGATTGTCAATGATGTAAGAATTCCATTATTGATTTGAGGTGGTTTCTTTGAGATAGGTACTAAGTTTTTCAGTTTGCATTCGTCACAGGCTGATGCCATTTGGGTACTACTGAAAAATAAAAAGATACTGGACAGGTGTTTTTGTCCTAGTATGGAACGATTCTGCGGTGTTACTCTTGATTTTGACAAGGGTTTGGACCAAAGGTTCTCAAGTTGTAAGGCAAACACTTAAACATTTCCACCATCGAGCTGACGTCTAATAGTGGAATTACCACATCCACCAACTTATGATACTGAATGACGATTATATGTTGTCGTCGGATATAACTATCTCTCTTCAGACCATTCTGAATCCCGATAGTCACGACCTTTGATTGTTCAGTGCTCTTTGATTTTTAGTGGTAGCAGGCTCATGTCAATCTGTGAAGAACTCAGATAACCATACTATTATTCAGTATTTATTTTTTTGGTTTTACATATTTTGATAAAACTGTATAGAATCTTCTACTAATCATTACAAAATATGAACTGTGCATTATTCATATCTAGTCGCACATTTAAAAACAAGTTATGAGTGAAAAGTCATAGTGATTGAAGATAAATAAATTCTGATTTTCCACCTATCAAATTGATTAGAGCATTTTCAGAGAAATAATCAAAATCCAAAGTATTATAGTTAAATATGGCTATAAACAAGTGTAAACCCAAAGCTTTTCTAATCATGTTATTTAACGCTGAATAACAAGTGTATGTGATATTTGAAGTGAATTGTGACATGTTAAGGTGTGTGTGTGTGTACATGTGTTTATATGGTATCACATAGGCTACATTTGATGGAAATTTATTAAAGAAATGTATTCTTGTCACACGAACAATAGATAAACAACCAAAAATGAATGGAAACATGTCTACATTTAGAGTAAATAATTACTCTGAAGTGTTTTATAGAAGATAATAAAAATGAGAAAAAAAACTGAATTACAGTGATAAAAGAAGGCTGGTTTTGTACTGTTTTCATTCTGTGTAGTAAAAAAACATGAAGAGAAATCCGAGTGATTTTTTAATTAACATGATACAAAGTCTATTCTCTTGCCAGTAATGCTAATAGATCAAAGGCGTGATTGTCAAATAGCATCAATGAAATTGCATTTATAAAATCAAATTTATTGACCATAACACATTGTATGTCACTGAAATATGCAGACAGCTGAATATATTAGTAAAAGTATATAAACCTTGTTCGAAACACGTATCCAAATCCTTGGAAGAGTTAAGAAAACTTGAAAATAGATGAGTAACAGCTTCAAATTATTTGGAAATAGGATATTGGATTGATTTTAACAACACAGGAAGCCTTTGAAAATCTTTTATTGTGTATAAAGAAGGATTAACAAGTGGAGCACTCTATATATAGGCAAATCCACTAAGGTGAAAAGAAAGAACAGATTATTGTTGCTTGAACCATGGTAACTGTTGATTAGCAAACTAAAATAGAAATTTTCGTTTATGCAATAACAAGATTGAAATTTTCATTAACATAGATGTCAACTAAAACAAAAGATCAATTATTTGGTCAATAATTAAGGTATAGATTTATCTCTAACTAGCTTTAATTACATAACATTGTACTAACACACATTTCTTCGCAGTCAACATGATGTCGATAATCATTTGTCATTAATTTTGTGCTTTTAGTTACTATACAGAAAACGATTTATTTATTATGTTACTACATGATCTAGATCAATTTATTTCATTTATGAGATTTGCTATTGTTAATACCATACAAACACTCACATCTTAACATGATACAATACACTTCAAATATCTCACTCTTACTACACATATTATTCAACGTTAAATAACATGATTAGAAAAGCTTGGAGTTTACACTTGTCTCTTGCCATATTTTATTACAATAATTTTGATTTCGATTATTTCTCTGAAAGTTCTCTTGTAAAGGCCACTGCTACCCTTAACACTATTATATTTCTGCTGTATATTTCTTTACTGATATTTGTACCGGAAAGTTAGACTGCGTTGTTCAGCTTAACGCTATTGATTTGTACAATTTGTGACGCTGGATTCTTTCGGTTCAAAAATATATATCCTATCGCACTTTCGTTCCAGACTTCTTGATCATACGCATAATTGGTGATTGTTGTGCGTGTATAAGTCTTGTTATTAACAAGGGCTAAATTACAAGCAAGATAAATAGTTATTGGATCTAACAAAGTTACGAATCCAGCAGTAGACATTGATCACAACATTCTAATCAGTTTATTAATTTGGATTATCAATCACAAAGATTTTTCAAGTACAATATATCTCTATTTTTCTCTAAACACTTGGCTTTTAATTCTTGTCATACTGTTTTGGACAAATGCCCTTGTGTTACATATCTGTTTAGAAGTTTCTCCAGTTATTATGTTTAGTATCAGTTAAGTGGACTAAATATGTAACATACTTATTATCCATGGATTATTCTAGATTTTTTGAAGAAAAACATAGTAACATTATTTTGACAAGGTATGACAGAATATCAAGAAAAATATAGTAACTTAATATTGAATGCCATTCCGGAAATATCGGTCATTCATCTATGTTCAATATGAATAATTCATACCAGTGTTGGGATTTTCAACTATTTGAAAAACTCTTCTAAAGTTTGTGATTTATTTGTATAACAATATATATGATCTATGTGATACGAAATTAACACTCAATGTAATATTTAAAACCGTTTTCCCTTTATATATAACATGGGTATACATAATTGTAAGAGAGTTTGAGACATTCAAAGAGATAAAATAACAAAACTAGTTTTTCACAGATTGTTATGATAGGTTTCATAAAGAAGGAAATGTACCACAACATAAATTCATATTATATGTCACGGATTAAGCTAGGTTAGACATCATTTGAAAACTAGGAAGTACTGGAAAACAATATCATCGGAAGTCCTCAGCAGCTGGCAGCTATGATACTATCGAAGGATTGAGTCTGGAGTACAAAGGATTCACGGTAAATGCTATAACTTTAGACAAATGAGCGGTGACCAGTGAAGCTAAATCTGGTCGGATATGAGGTAATTAGGCACCACTGACAATAGATGAGATCTTGCCAGTATATTACAGGTTAACTGAATCTAGAAACACTAACCACTGGATTCTGTCTCAGTGATCTAACGATTTAGTGTTGGTTGCAAAACTTGTGTTCTCCTAGATAAAATCAACAGTGCGCACTCCCGATAAGGTATATACAAGAACAACATAAAAGTCTAGCACTTTCCAGTTTCCAACGGTTGTCTAACACAGGTCTATTCGTGATACTAAATTCAAACTTTGCAATTTTCACAACAACTAACTTCGTAAATCTGTACTGTTCTACAGGATTTTTTTGAGTTCTCTTAGTTAGGCATAAATTTCGAGAGTGAACCTCAAACAACTGAGTTGTAAACAAATAGTTTACATTTTCAGCCCAATTAGTCCGCATCGTTAAGTCTCGCATCCTTAGATAGGTAAGATCATGTACGGCAACGATATTACCAATTTGAATGGAGTGAACAGTCCTAAATTACATATAAGTATTATTGGATTCTAACACAGTGCTTCAAAATGTTAAGGCTTATCAGGAAGCATGAAGGGCCTGGATAGAATCTTCAGTGAGGAAGTAAGTGAGCTCTGATAGGATTTTCATATTAAAGCAAAACAGCTATCCAGAACTTCCAAGTTCACAATGGTTGTCTAACTATGGTCAATATGTGACAAAAAATTTAAATCGCTGCAACATTTTATCATAACCCTACTGTCATCAAATGAGGTAATGATAATTTCATTGCTTACCGCCGTGAATTTCTTATTATTTTCATAAATAAAAAGAGAGCATTAACAGCACAGTTAACATATTTAGATAACTGTGCGAATTACCATAACGTTGATTAAGCTAGAATATGAATGACAATGAAGAATAGTAGTTACTCTCAATTACTGAAACCCATTTATCTACTAAAATGTAGGCTACTACTTACTGGTGATTTTGTATAAACTACACTAATATAAGGTAGTGGTATGCACAACACATTAAGATATTGTATAACAAGTTATTGAGTCACGTATATATATGTAAATAAACTGTGTCGATTAAATAAATACTTTTGAAATTGATCCCACTACATTGCGGTGAAACTCAACCTATTCAAAATATATAAAATATCTGTTATATCTTTAACTTTGTGGATAACTCTCTCATAAAGCTCTCGTGATATGATCCCAAATGACATCATTACATGTTGAATGCTGAAACTAAATGATTATTAGTACCTTGCAGTGATTACTGGGATAATTGACCACTGGTAAATTTTGAGCTCAGTTTCTAACTCTTATTCAGATGTTGGAAATTCAAGCATACAATTGCATACTTTTAGGTACTGTATCGTTTATACAATTCATCTATTTTCAGCAAAATAACCCTAAAGATTAACATGCATACAATACGATTAAAGTTCAGTTATGATTGGTAAGTGAACTCCTATTTGAAACCTTTCAGTTGAACGCATCTGCAATTCAGTTTTGATGCTAAAGCCAGAACTCAAACTCAGTTTATTTATGTCAGTTTATAACAACATTGATAATAAGATACAAACACTTTCATATTTTACATACATTAAATTTGTAAGTTAATCTACTCTTATTTAATTCAGTGTTAAACAACATTTATCTCATGTGTCTACAATCCATATTTTGAAGGTGATTATTTTGTGACGTCTAGAGATACAATCCCCTCATTAGTATGTTATCAACACTATGAGTAGTACTTCATTTAAGAAACAATTTTATTGCTTTATTTGCTAGGAAAATATTATGATTTCATTTCATGTAACAAGTTTTCTCGAAGAGATTATTTGCAAAACATTTACAAAATATGATCTGGTTACAGACTACACTTGTAGTTTATAATATAATTTTAGAAAGTATATTCATACTTCTTATCAGGAAAAAACTTACTAGCACATGTCCTTTTGCAGTTAGCCAAATACTGAAAACTAGAAAGCTGTGAACAGCGATTTTATTATAGTATTGGACACTTCGGTAGTGCATGTCCACGACCCCAATAAAGGAAATGAATCCATGACCTTCAGGCTTAAAGATGAACGCTTAACTGTTAGACTACTGAGTCGATTGCAAACGACTTGCAGTTTTATCGGCTTTTGCTAGTCAATATGGTGTTTTTATTCAGTTTTTCTACTTGATCACTTAAAAAAGCCTATAGGCAAGCAAACTACAAAAAAGATTGGTCTGAAGGTAGAATACGGAGAATTCAGTTAAGTAAATTTACTTTCGATATTGTCATTTACATAAGACGCACAATCGTATACAGCGAGAGTAATTTCACCCATAATAGTCTATATTAAAACAGCGGTATCAAGTCAAGAAAGCAAGTTTCGAAAATCGTTTAAGAAAGAATCAAAAGAGTTCATGTACCGAGGGTGAGTTATGTAATAGTTTTTAAAGTTATATGATGGAAATGGGTTGCATAATAGTCTTAATAACCGCTGAAAATTTTTTCGGAATGTGGAGTATTATTTGAATTTTACTAACTAATTGTCCAATCGAGTGTATAGATAAGAATAACTGAATGATATGAAAATGCTAATTAATGCTTGAGAAAAAATTAAAAATGTATTATGGAAAATAAGAGAAGGTTAAAGCTATAGTAAAGTGAATGTTTGGATGCACCTTTCTGGATCCAATGTATTGGTTTAATTTGGTGTACGGCTAAAGCCTCCCTCCTCGCTATGGAGAGATTTCTGATTTCTACCCCCTTTTAAGCAGTTTGACGCTAAGAATCACTTGGAAAGATGGTTCTAGTGGGAAGGCTTGACCATGGGTCATCAAGTGTTTGAAAATGCTAGTCTTGATTTGTTTACATATTACTTTAGACAACCGAACAGGGTACTGATTAGAGATACGTTTAGCAGAGCTCGCTTCGTGTGGCCAATCTAGCTTGCCTCACAACAGCAAGCTAACTTGTGTATGCATGTCGATGTGCCCCAAAAAGGCTGCTTATCTTTAACATAATTACGAACTAAAGTCCTGGTGGGAAAAAACAGTACATACTTAAGCAGCATGGAAAAATTATTGAGCAACTTTCGATAGTCAGTTCTTTAGAATCTTAGCAGCTGTGTCTCCTTAAAGTTCAATATTTATGGAAAAGCATTTCTTTGAAACTATTGATATTCTTTCATGAGACAGTTTTGGGTTCAGGTTTCTGCCAATGAACACTAAAAGACACTGAATGCTAAAAAATATCTGTCGCAGTTTGCCTATTACAGGCTTAATTGTATCATCAGTGGAAATTAGTCTAGCCCGTGATTTTAACGGATGATTCACGTTTTACTTTTTATTCTTAGGGACCTATCTATGAAACTTCACAAACTATCCATTATAGTTTGGTTTTCTATACAATGGTCTTTGTAATATGCAATTTCACTTTCCTTTTTATCAAGGCACCCAAGAAATGGAGTCATAAATTAGACATTGTTTCTAATGTAAAGTTGATCGGTTTATGACAACTATTGAAGTGACTCAGGATGCCATTGAAATCAATATATTCGCTGCAAATTGACTAGATTGGAAGGGACATTTTATTGTTGAATTTTTAACTGAAGATTTTGTAGCTACACCATTTTATACAATATGATTATAAAATAAAATGAATACACCCATGTTATCCATCAATTAAATTTGTTGTTAACAAATACTTGACCCACTGAAGATTGTCTCCCCCCCCTCCCATTAACTACTTTACTTAAACCCATATCTGACTCTATTCTTGACAACTGTTTATGTAAATATGTTCAATAAAAACGTCAACGTTCATCTTCTATATAATCACTCAAGTTTATTGGTTAAACTGCACAACAACTTAAACTACTTAAAATGTCTGAGAATTGTTCAGTTTGACTGTAGTCGTGATCTGTCAACACAAAACATCCTGTATTATAACAAAATGTCTTAGTGTATCTATTTAACTAATGATTGTTTAGGGATAATCTGTCACATAAAACGGTAAAATTGGGCAATGAATAAATTAGATATTACTGATTTACCTAAAATTAGACATCTTCAACTTAATGGCAACAAAGTGGGATATATCCCTTTTAAAACAGATTAAATCTATGTCAGTAAGAGGCTGGCTATGAAACACATCTATGTACTAATAAAATATTTATCGTTGATCCTATTGAAGCCACGCTTTTCATTAATATTAACATAAAACTACCAGAGCATTCAGATTTCCTAAGCATACTTGAACTCTTAAATTTGTGTATATGGAATTCGAATTCATGCACTGATTGATTTTAATAGAAATCCCGTTCGACACTCATATGATAATGCGTTAATGTTATAAGTACTAATGAGAAGAAATCCATTAATAAAGAACTTAGTTTGTACACACCCTTTGTATGACATTGTGTGTGTTGCATCATTCCTTCTTTTAACAAACTTTATCTATCTAAGTAAATCACTATAAGTAGGTACAGATTAATAATCTCCATAAAATATTCATTTCATGCAAAATTTTCTATTTAGTATGTAATTTATTAAAATTTAGGATGTGACTACCTAACTTCTTATTTACACATGTTTATATTATTAAAGAAAAACAGTTCAGAGAAAGAGAACTATTCTTTTAAAATCAGTCTTTGTATACTTCTTTTTCAACTTATGATGTTTATAGTGGGAAGAGATTGAAAAAAAAAATTGACTGTACGAAAACACTGTTGACATATCGTCAAGATGTTACTGATGTTGTTGACATAAGCCACAAAGTAAATATTTGAATTTACGAAATGTATGTTATTACTTTAAAATAACTAGTTATATTATTTTTATATGAATAAAGCTATCTTAAACCATAATGAGTTGTATTTCCTAATTATACCAATGTACAGAAGCCAAAAAAAAGCTTATCGAGAATTCTAAGATATTCCGAATGATTGTTTATTGCATACAGCGTAGGACTTTACATTTAGTTGTTCGTAATCATCATAGATTGTTGTAGGTCATGTACCACTAGGAAACAGTGAACAGCGGTTTTTTCCTAGACGGGGACGACTTTACAATGTGTACCATCAATATCATTAGGGAATCGAACCCAAGACCTTCATTTCTCATGGTGAACGTCAAATCATCCGCAGCATACGGCCGTCTGGCGACCAGTGGTAAAATTCCAACGTCGGTCGACTTGTGATATAGTGACACATTTATTAGTTATCATTAATGATAACTGCCCCACTTCTGACAAGTCTGAACTCTACCACTCACGATTTCTCACTGTCTAACCTCCCCCTTGGTTCCCGTTAGTGGCAAAACTGACATCAAGCTATGACTAATGCAAACTAACATACTTAGTATTTATCTCCACAAAACCATCCAACTTCAAATACAATAATCAGATTATTAGTGACTAACTCCAGGATGTTCCTGAAATTCTAATAAGAAGTCGTGACTACTGGATTTCAGACTCGTCAGCAGTAAGACAGTTATGAGGGTACACACTACAGAGTCATTTCATACTATGACAAAACAACCGTTCAATGTTTTCTGGTTTTCAATGGTGCCTAAATAACATCAATATCTAACACATATAAATGGCCAAATTAAGCACTTACCTCTTCAAATCAACCTTTATTATACGATTAAATTCTGATGGATGAAAATTTTTCAGTTATTTTCAAAATATTGATAGAGTATAATAATAATTTGATTGCAATCAAGTTACAAAAAATACAACTTTCGTTTTTTTTTCAAATAAACAAATAAGCATACAGTTGTTATACTGAACGATTCCAAAATAATAACTAACTTTCGAAATCTTATATTTTTAGAAGACTATCTCGTTTATTTTGAGTATATATAAATCGATTATTTCATTTCCATTATTACCATGTTCCCCTCGGCCTAACCTCCCACTAAACCCATTAATTGTAATTAATATTAGTTGCGATTCAGAAACAATAACTAAGTGTCTGTTCCTTTAAGTGAGCATTTTTCGTCTTTAGTATAAATGTTATTCTTCTAATTAGTCCACTATGTGGTCAGCTTTTGTGTGCACATAAACGAATGAATGGAATATAGTCTGACTGGTTGGTTACTGGTTCACCAATCTTATGTTCTTCGGTCTGGCTTGGAGTGAGGGCTACAGATCGCGGGGCCGATATGCAGGCACAGAACAACAGCCTTGGTGTCTGGGATTTTAAGTATCGGCTCCTATCGAGGCTACTATTTCCAAATATCGTGATCGGCCGCAGTTCGTGTAATATCAGTAGTAATTTGAATAGTTGTGAATGAGTTTTCGATTTCAGTAGATCTATGATAGTTTTTAAGTAGTGAATTTTATTAACTTGCAAATTAAAATTAAGGTAATATGGCTTAAACAATAGAAGTTCGTCTTATTTTTTGGGTTCCAATTAACTTTATATACAACATGGATTATCTCAAAATTAAAATTTTAGAGTATAATACGATATGAGTATATTCTATTCTCTGTGCTGGATGGTTTAGTTGTGTAGCTTTCATCGACTTACAAGCCAGCATCCTCATTATGTATTTCAAATTAAAGTGATGTTTAGGATCCTGTTATTTTATTATGCTTACAGAAGTGAGATTGGGTAAAAATTGAAGTGGAAGGGCAGCTTATTATCCTGGTTTTATTTATACGTAAAAACCAAGTTTATCTCTGAACTTTCTTTAAATTGTTCTTCCTGAAATGTTATAGGTTAGATGTAAATGAATAAAACCTGACAAATTATGATTGTTTAATGTTATTCTAATTCAGACACATAACTAAATTTTTTCAGGAACTGTATATTATTACTTTTTTTTCATTAAACATGTCACATATGTTTATAGTGAACAATGGTAATCTATACTTATGGCAGGCATAGATCGACATGATTCAAGCTAAAGCTAAAGTATGTAAGACAAATATATTCATCGTTTCGACTTCTTGGTGAAAATACCAAATACTACTCCTATGAAATATAACTGATATTTTGTTTGATCAAAACATGAGGTAATTACATGAAGCAAAAAATGACATTCTTCCCTATATTACTTTAGTGCAAATTCATGGCTTTTTTCAAAGGCACAGTTTTAATGATATCGTGATTTATAATTATTATTCATTATGTTGTCATCTGAAAGCAGATTTCAATCAGGTCAATCTTTTGCAATATTTTGAAAGGCTTACAAACATATTAGAAATCACTTTTATGATCTTACTAAGCACTTTATCCGGTCGTTTGATACCTTATGTATGTAGAAAATCGTATGTTCTAAACAAACAATGTGAGAATGAGACAATGGAATCATAGTTACGCTTTATATTTCATTGATCTTACTATTCAGTATGGATAGTTACAACTAAGTATTCATTTATTATTATCAAATGCCACATTGTCTAGTCACAGTTATCGATAAGTACATACAAATATTCATGTATATCCATGTAGGTCACATTAGTTGTAAGTTAGAAATAATAAACGTGAAAGTATGAACTTCGTTTTCGTATTTGTCGAATCACAAACCAAATCCACTTATAATCTAAATATAACTGATAGATTTCTGTGATACAAATATACAATAATCAGTACCATACTCAGAGACATTAGCAGTGAGATATTCCTGTTTAGACTAATCTCAAATGAAGTCGACATGTTTAGAGTCTAATGACTACTCAATAATGATCAAGTGCATAATATCTAGTCACACATATTTACAGAAATTGGTCAATGTCTTCTGGAATACACCTTAAAATATTTAACACTTATGATCATGAATATATTAATAAGTTTTAGTAATCATATAAGCCACGTTATTAAATTACAATTAGATACCCTGACATGTTATTCTTGTTTCTGCATAGAATTTATACATTTCCTAACATTTTCATTAGGTTTTAAAAACAAATCCCAGTAAAATCGGTAAACAGTTTCCATAACCTGACTTTATATTGCTTTGTTTAGATGATAAAACAATGTAGAAATAAACGTTTTTGGCAATCTTTTCTCTTCATTAAATATATTTCTACATTGATTGTTATATTGTTAATGGTGAAAGATTGAAACATGACAATATATGAATATGTAAATAAGTAAATACATATTTTCGAAAACAACATACTACTTTTTTTCCACTGAAACAAACCGTATAATTCAATAAATTGAACATTTTACTAGTTGATTTACTACTGTAGTGTAAATTCATTTTACGATTGATTAATTTTGCCAAAGTTACAATTAAACTCAGAGTAGAGTAACTATATTCAAAATAGAATTCAATTAATCATTGTTATATGGGAAAATTTTTACTTATGCACTAAGAACAGGACAGTCTATTCGAAATATAGTATTTATATTGACTGAGCTTGTCTAGAATAGTGAATTACGACTGTCAGGAATGATTAAACAATGTCATAGATTTAGTTGATTCAAGTAAGTATACATGTAGACGCGTTAATTATTTGATAATAATGATAATGATTGATCGAAAAAGTTGAATATATACTAACAGATACTATACTCAAACAAAAGCTGCTGTAATTCATGTTCGAATGAATGAATATGATAATTTGCACTGGTCTGGTAACCCAATTTTTTCGCCTAAATATTTCATTTTGTTTTCGATTACTTGACGCATAGTACTCTTTTGGAATAAGGTTACTATCACATAAAGTAGGAAATATAAAATTAATCTGAATATGTAAACTATTTTCTAGATTATCAAAGCATATGTTTATATAATGCATATATATGTATAGTGAAACAAGTCAAAACAAAGACTTCATTTCAATCTGAACCGTACAGTGTGACTGAGATAATTGTTACCTAGAAATCCACTGAAATCAGATGTTTTTCTGTGATTTCTATTTATCGTCTGTGTGCACTCGAAGATACTAAGTTAATCAACAAGCATGAAGTCATTTAGTATACATGATACTTTTAGGTAATTGACTGTAAATGCAGTAATGTGTTTTCTTCAAAATTTCGTTAACTTTCTGAATCATATGATGATCACTTATATCAACATGGTTTTTTATTTCATATGATGAATTTTACTGAAGTAATGATATATTTATCAAGGCAAATCGTTTACTAATTACAGATAAAGTGTATTCTATATTTATTGTGTTTCCATACAAGTATAATGACATAGTACCTAGTGCAATTACGTTTGAAAATTTACGTAGTGCTAACAATGAAGAATTTACTTATCCCAGGTTGACTTTTATATTCAGCTTAATAATGAATTTAAAAATCAGTTATGTTTTGTAATATACAAAATGCATATACATAGATAACTGAACAGTGATCAACGGAATTTTTTATCTAGTCTATTATAACAGCTAGCAAAAACTTACAATTAGGCAGTTTTATCAATTTACTTTTAATCAACTAATACTCTTGTCACAACTCGGTGTTGAGGCAGACAGTAGAATGTTTAAGGAACTGTTTGGGAAACATTATGGGTTAGTTATTGTGATGATCTTCAATAGACAGTTCATACAAACCTATACAACCATTAGATTTGTGTACTTTGAGCCATGGTGTTTTTATAAACATGTTACTATGTCTTATAATTCATGTATTTTTCATATACTTGGGTATTTGTTGTCCTGTCTACTTATTTTTTTATTGCATTAATTGGTGTAGTTGGTTAATCTGACCTTCATATTACTTGCATGTGATTGGTCATTCTACTTTCACCTAAACATTACATTTAAGACATTAGTATTTTGATATACAATGATACATGATTTTTGTTGAACTGCTTACTGACTTGTCTGTGCTTTTACCACTAAATAATATAAATCAATACTACTAATACTACTACTGAGTACATACTGCGTTATTCTGAAACAATATTTCAGAATACTAAGTTTTACTTACTAAACATAGAATTCGGTTATATATGATAGAAACATATAGTTGAAGTATGTACTATGAATTGAATTAGAGAATGAAATATTATGTACATTTTTATATTTCAATGTAAAATCATTATTTGATTAGCAAACATTTCGATAACCTTTATATCATACAGTTGAAGTATGTATTTAAAAACTACTGCAAATATTCAACCGACTGAAATCTTTAAACTGAAAAACAATACACTAAAAATAGAATCATCTTTTCAATATCCTTCATAAATATTAATTGAATTTTCTACTAGAATTTTAAGAGATGCATCTTCTCTATAATTCATTAGTTCTATCGAATATCTAACTAGACTTACATTAAAAAAATATTAAAATAATAATGAAATTATTCATTTATTCATTCATTTGTCAATAGATTCTTGTTTATATAACACAGAGATAATTGTAAAAATGTACGCTAACTGTCATGATAGAAAATATTTTCACATCAATGATTTCAAGCATTTACTAGATATTGTTTATCACCCTCCAAGTATAGTATACAATTTTTCCGGATTTATTCACATCTGTCAAATACAGTCATCGGTTTTATTGTACAAATAGGGAGATTTCCGGTAATATACACGTATTCATTTTATATATTAGATTTAATTATCTAGTGCTTAATATATATTGATTGCATTTAACTCTAATGTATTTGATGTTAAACATTTTTCACTGATAAAAAACATAGGCATATTTAGTCAATCTACATTGTATTCTTCATGCATAATGAGACATGCAATACTGGTTAAATGAATATAATATTTAGGGATAATGCATTGTAACCATTTGGTAGAAAGACAGTCGGAAATTACTACTTTTTATGTGAATCACTCTACTCATCTAATGTCTAGTAGTGGATAATTGCTTAACAGTAAATATTAATAAAGCAGCTATACAATGTTTGTCTGAATAAAATATATTTTAACAATATATTGCGAATATTGAAAGAGCGAATTTACGAATACATCGGTAAGTCAATGGTCTTTATTGTATCACTATGTAAACAAATACTATAAGCTATTAAGGCATTCTGTATGTTTATAAACTGGAATTGATCACAATTACGCAAAATAGTTACATTCAATGCTCGTTAGAATGATATGAGTTAAAAATAACACATATAAGCGAAGAATATTATTTCCATTTAGATCATCATCAGGCTCTACTCTAATATACAGTAGTATTTATATACGAATAGGAAAATTATTAACATATTAAAAATCCCCATTATTAAACCAATAAATGGAATTTGTGTCTTTGTCTAATAAAACACTGGAAAAGTTATAAACTTACCGTATAAATATCGTACATAAATACTACTGTATACTGAAGTAAGATCTGATGATGATCTAATTGAAAACAATTTTGTTCGCTTATATCTGTTGTTTCTAATTCATATAATCGGGATTTTTAATATTTTAAAATGATATGAATCAGTAACAAAAGGTAGTGAAAATGATGCAATATACTGCATTGATATTGTGTTTATTTCTGAACCTCTCCCTTATGTATGCCGAAAAGGAAATAAGTCATTTAGCAGATAAACATCTAGAATTTATTTTTGGCTTTAATATTTAGGCCGGCAGATTTGGAATCTAATGAGTGATCATTTCAAACTCAGACAATTTAATGGTATCGGGAGTATATAGCCTATCTACAATTGTCCGAGTTTGCAACTAGTAATTTTGACATTTATGCATAATTTTACTAATTAATTTGAAAAATATAACAACAATTGTAATTCTGTTGTTAAAGAGTTATAGACTGAGAAAAATGGTCGATTTGAAATGAAGTAATGTCTATACATGTGTGTGTTGAAATACACATTTATTGGGCTTTATTACCATAATATCATATGACATCAAAATATTGGACGTTTAAAAGAGGGTTTCCATCACTTAGTAAAGCGGAATTTATCTGAATTGAAAAAATTTTGTGGAAATAGATACTAAGTTATAGGTAATTGCCACTGAGTGATGTTGGTTCATACCATTTAAAACCAACATAAATCTGTGATGAATATAAATAAACGAAGAAGAATATTAATCGATCTCATAATGAACATGTTAAACATGTATATACGTTACATAGTCATAATTCTCAAAACACAACATTTCAACAAGAAGCATTAATTATTTAGTTCATTTTAAATAGTAGTGAATTTACAGAATCCTGGTTATTTTAATCAATATCAATCGTCAAGTAGCGCAGATTTTACTTGATTGAATTTGTCACAGATTGATGCTGTCAGGGCACCGTTGAAAACCGAGGAGCACTGGACAGCTGTTGTGTCCTAGTTTAGAACTCCTCAGCTATATGTACTCCAGATTCCACCTCAGAAGCTTCAGGTTGGTGAATACCTGACCTTCTACACCACTAGGTCTGCATTCAGTGGTAGAATTTCCACTTCAATCAATTTGTGATATCTAAGGCATCAATCATCTATTGTCGTAGATTTCTTCAAAATGCAATAATTCCTTCATTGTGGAAATTTTGAACAAACTGATGACCAAAGTAAAATAATACTAGTAATAATTGGGCATATTTGGTTTAGACCCGTTCTGTTCTACTGACTGTCCGATGTTTACTATAAGATTTTATAAATGCAAATAATTGGAATGTTTCGTTCTTTGACACACGCCGTGAATTTATAAGTATGGTGTTGTTTGTAAAAATATTTAGAGCCTCCTTCGATATTATGATGTTCTCGAGAAAATTGTTAATATCATACAGAATTTTTATGACGGACTCCAACCGTAGCTGCTACCTTGACATGATGATCGGGTTTGCCTATCGTGACCACCTAAATGAGCTATATTGGCTAAAACGCATGTTCCAGTACGTCCTACCAAGCCAACCAGGTCTGTTGAAGAGCGATAAAACTAAGGGAGACAACCTAAAATCTCCAACCGAAGTCATACTGTTGACTGCAGCGAGGTGCGATCGCAGTAAGGTGTTTCCCACGCATAACCAGCATCTACAATGATGCTGCCTGTAAAGGGTTAGAAAAGCTTGACCCCAAAATGCCACACTTCACCTTACTCCACAGATTTCCGTCTCCTGCAGTGGGGCCTTCGAAAGAACGGAGATAACACATCAAAAACTTTCGATGACAAGGTCGTGCGTTATCGACCTCAACCAGTTGTACCCTGGTCTCTGCGATCGTGCTCCCAGGTACTATGACCAATACTAACCCAGTTTCCTTTTGAAGTACCTCAAGGAGTCATGTCCTTCTATCATGTGTGGACAACCAGGAAGTGGAAACCACCATCTTACCTCTAACAGCACACGAGATCATCTTGTTCGAGGTCAAATCCCAACATCAACTCTCAATAACTCACTTATTCCCATGCTTAATCCTTCCAGCATAACTTTATCACCTCGTGCCTCTAATGCTAATGGTTCAAGTTCACGAAACATTACTCCCCGTCTCCTGAAACCTCATACTAAACTATATATTGGAGCTGTTAACGTTCGAACATTATCACCAATAGGACAACTAGCTATCGTAGCTCTAACTCCAGTACTCCAATCCATCGATATCTGCTGCGTCTCTGAAATGCGTATACAGTATCCAAGTACAGTCATTCACCTGACCTCACCTTGTGAAAATAAAGAACCGGGTCGGTTCACCCAACCACTGCCACTCGAAGCCTTGCTGGTGGGGGTATTGCACTAAATTCAAAAGCTGAATAGGCTCTCCTTGACTGGATTCCAATCGATAGTCGCTTGTGCACTGTCCGTCTAAATGGAATAGTAAGAATTCGCAAAGATAAGGACACACGCCGTTGCTTCCTTGTTATGCCTGCCTAAGCTCCCACTGATTGCAGCTGAGATGAAATAAAAGATGAATTTTACAGAAAGCTTCCCGACCTCTTTCGTAAAGCAAAGCGCACTGATCTAGTTATAGTGATTGGTGATTTTAATGTCAAAGTAGGTAGACTAGACGAAACCAAAAGGCACCTAGGTAAATCCTACAGTGTTGAGGCTCAACAAACAGATAATGGCAACCTTTTTGCTACAACTACGTTCAGACAACCGTCTATTTTTCGCAAGCACCAACTTTAAGTATAAGGAAAAACATCCACTATCAACTCAACACTAAACTCAAATAGATCATGTTGCCATCAGCCGTCGTTGGAGATGCTCAATAAATGACTACAGTACATTCTGGAGCACATTTTTAGACTCAGATCATACTTGAGTACTAGTGCAGCATTAGTCTGCGTCTCACTGGATGTAAAAGGTCCACGCCAAGGATTCTTCTTAAAGTCCAACTTATTAATAAAAAAATCAAGAATGTATTTCAGGAACAACTAGAAAACCAATTAGTCAACTGTGTAAGCTGTACCTATCCCGAGTTAGCTTGGAATGATATCCGAAATGTTGTTGAAACAGCAGTAATATCTACTATTAAATTCAAACAAAAGGTTGAGAAAACTCAGTGGATTTCAACTGCATCTACTGAACATATAGATGTTCAGCAACACATCCTATCTGGTTCTGAACAAATTGAGGAGGAAAGGCAACTTAAACACAAGCTCGTTAAACGCTCACTTGATTATCATGAGCCGTGGTGGGTAGTAAAAGGTAAAGAGATGGAAAAAGTATTTTGATAATAACTAACAATAGACAATTGTTCAGAATTATCAAGGAAACGGATATCAGAAATCTGACCGCAAATGAAACTATCTCGGTAAAAGATGGGACCACAACTCACTGTCAATCCAGAAAATTAGACCGACGGGCAGAACATTTTGAGAAACAGTTCAACTGGCCCTCATCCTCATGCCAGTTGCCCACCATCCTCAAACAATCTGAATGGCACATTGAATTTAGTCCCAAAAATCTAAGTAAAGTTGAGAAGGCTATGAGGAAATTAAAGCAAGTTAGAGCAGCAGGACCTAATGAATTAACCCTTAAGATATTTAAGGATGGTGGTCCAACTTTCGCAGCGAGACTAATTGAGATTTTGGCTAGAATTCTAGAAATGGACGTAATATCATCCGGCTGGTCTCGAACACTAATCGTCCCAATCTATAGGAAAGGACAGAAGTCCTCGTGTGACAATTACTGAGAAATCAGATCAAGGAATATAGTGTCTGAAATATTAACTTCAAATATACATTGACGTCTAACTACAGCTTGTAAAGAGCAAACTCGAGAAAAACATAGTGGTTCCCGGTCCAAGATGCAGTAGTACAGACTAAGTATTCACACTTCGGAAGGTCCCGGAAGTAAGGTACACTTTTAGACGTCCAACAATATCCGTATTCTTTGATCTGAAGGCCGCGTTTGACTCCATCGATCGTAAAATTATGTGGCAATGTCTGTCAATGAAAGGTGTTCCGGAGAAGTACATTAACCTTATACAGGCTCTCTACTTAAACACCACATGTCGAGTCTGAGCTGATGACGAATGGCAGTTGAAATTGATTACCTGAATTGATGTTCGTCAAGATTGTCTACCTTCCCCATTTTTATTTAATTTTGTCATTGATATATTTTTAGAGTTAACATTGTCATCGTCTGATCTCTCCAGAGTTGACCTTCTTCCAGGAGATAAACTTAATAACTTAGAATATGCAGATGATATAGTTCTATTGAGTGAAGATGCTGATAACATACGGGATCTGTTGACTACCTTAACCATGAATGCAAGCATGTTTGGGATGCGATTCTCCTCATCCAAATGCAAAATGCTGTTTCAAGACTGGCTTGATTCGGCACCGAATTTAGTGACAGGGAGTGAAGCAGTTGAATGTGTCAACTGATTCACTTATCTTGAGACCCTCATTAGTCTAAATAGTTTGGTGTCTGCTGAAATCTCGATCGTATACATAAGACCCGATCGGCTTTTACCAATTTGTGTCACTTGTGGTGTAGTCGAGACATCCGTCTACTGAAGAAACGACGCGTGTACATTGCTGCAGTTAGATCCGTCTTATATTATGGATATGAAACATGGCCATTAAGAATAGAGGATTTTCGTAGGCTTCTAGTATTCAATCATAGATGTCTTCGAAGCATTACTCGTGTTTCCTGGTTCCACTGAGTAAGCAATACGTGGGTTAGGAATAGAGTACTTCATTAATACGATAAGCTAATTGATGAAGTAGTATATATTCATCAGCTGAAGTGGTCATGATATGTGTTACGTATGTCTGACAACCACCTACCTCGACAAGCAATGTTGTTTGATGTGGGAGTAGGTTGGAAGGAAGCTACGAGTGGTCAAATTAAAACATGACACCACTCCATGAAGTCACTGACAATTGGGATGATCCGTGTTGATAGATGCAGACTACATGGTTGTGGCCTGCGTGATGATTATAACAAATGGTTAGAGACTTTATGTGATATGGCTCAAAATCGTTTGCAATGGCACAAGGATATCCACTACTTGTCTTCCTACAAATTCATAGTTTCTCAGCTTATCATAACTTTCTTTTGACTAAATCATATTTTCTGAAATCTTATCTCCGATCTGTATACCGTTTCATGAGTACTTACTCTGTTACTACCTTCCGTACTGAAGGATTGTGTTTGATAATCTTTATCTGTTAATTGAGGCATAAGAACTTGAAGTGATGTACTCATGTACCAAGTTCTACGTTGTATCTGGTTGACTTATGATGGACTACATTGTAAAATCGTATATGGAATACAGTGGGCAACATGGATGCAACTAGGTGACTTGGACTTTTCAGATGACCGACCTAGCTCTTTTATCCCACGCATAGCATAAAATGCAGATAGAGATATACAGTGTCGCAGCAGCCTCGGCAGCAGTAGGCCTTAACATACACAAAGAGAAAGCAAGATCCTTTGATACAAAAC
This sequence comes from Schistosoma japonicum, assembly GCA_025215515.1. Taxonomy (NCBI): domain Eukaryota; kingdom Metazoa; phylum Platyhelminthes; class Trematoda; order Strigeidida; family Schistosomatidae; genus Schistosoma; species Schistosoma japonicum. The sequence continues at coordinate 33,141,946 of CM046061.1, forward strand.
AACGAACACTAACCTAATTACACTTGACGGAGAAATTTCGCAAGATCTAAAAACTTTTACATACCTGAACAGCATATCCATAAACAAGGAGAGTCCGACGTAGATGTACAAGTACTGATTTACAATACAAGGGCAGCATTTCTACAAATGAAGGACATCTGGGACTCAAACCAACTGTCAATCAACATTAAAGTCAAAATTTTCAATACAAAAGTGAAGTTAGTTCTGTTGTATGGAGCTGAAACTTGCATGGAGAACTACGAAAAGCATCATTCAAAAGATGCAAGTTTTTATAAACAACTGTCTGCGCAAGATACTTCGAATTCGTTGGCCAGATACCACCAACAACGACCTTCTGTGGCATATAACAAACCAAGCAATATCTAGGTGGGGAATAAATTAAAAAAAGATGCTGGAGGCGAATAGGATAGATAGTGGGGAAATCATCAAACTGTGGCACAATACAAGTAGTAACTTAGAATCCTGAAAGGCGAGGGGAAAGATGAAGACTCGTGGGCACATTGAGTCGGAAGTTGAAGAGAAACATGCAGAGGATGAACAACACTTGGTAAGAACTAGAAAGGCAAACCCAGGTTAGAGTTGGTTGGAGAATGCAGGTCGGTGGCTTATGCTCTGCATGGAATAACAGACATCGACTGATTAAATGGTTTGTAAAAATGAATTTGCTGTAACCATGCAGATACTTCAACAAAGTATTGATCAATAACTGGTATAAAATATATTTTGACTAAGTAAATCCAACAACGTAATTCATTTCGCAGACTCACTAATTTATAATCTTTGTAACTCGACTTTATCAACAAATATGTTTCATACACTAACTGTATGAATTAATTTACAAATAAATTTTCCAGAATCTGAAACAATTCATCACAATCTATCAGCTGAACAAATTCTGTCGCATTAATTTGAGGATATATTGGTAATCTTCTTTCTTCCAGTGTCTCACTAAAAGTGCTAGTACTAACGTTTATCCATTGTTAAACCAATGAAATTATGAAAACTTTAAATGAATGAGTATTATTTTTGACTAACATACTGATTTAACTATGTTTTATGTCCGTAATTTATAAATCTATTTTATGAATCTCATTGATCAGTGTCCGAGTAATCTCAAACTTTGCCCCTTTACCCCATTGTTACAAGAATATTTTTGTTGTTGCTCTGTATAGTCTGTTTTGTATTCCATTTTTCAGGTGTAAATAAACATCCATATGATGTCAGTGGAATATCCATGGTTCCAATATTTATGTAGCATACTACTTCCTATTCGAAATCCACCAGGTTCGTAAAGTATCTCATTCAGTGTCTATGTGAACTTTAACTTCACTATACTATTTTTATGGACTCCGATAGTACTAATAGTGTAACTAAGATGCTATCACTTATGATTATGCATTTTACAAGTGTCTTATTCTCTACTCTTTTCAATCACGTTGTATTAAACGTTCAATTTAAATGATTGATGATATGCGTCATTTCGAATAATAAACGAATTGGTAAACAAAAGTTTATTAGATTGGTAAGTTTATGACAATTTTCTTGAATGTTCTTTGTATACATTAAAGAAACTATCCCAGTTGCTTAAAGAGCTGAATTTTCTTATGGATAATTAAACAGTTTACTATCTGTCTGTAAATCCCACAACTAATCACAAAGCTTACTCGTTTATTCTTCATTAAACCTCAATCCGATGTGGAAAAGCTAATCACAACATTGCCACCACTTTTCAATCAACTGTCACTAACATTTGTACTAACAAATAATTCACTTATTCAAGTGTTAAGTTACATCAGAAAATTACTCAGAAAGCCCATCCAGTTAGTATACTATTAGTTTTGCTGTTTGTATTCTTTATAGATTGATGTTGGTTGGGTACATCTGAAAACTAGGGATCACGGGACAACTGTTTCGTCCCAGTGTAGGACTATTTTGTAGCGTGCACTCTCAAATTCACCGGGAAATCCGACCCAGAGTTTACAGTTCGGTGAATGCCTAACCATCTGCACTAATGGACCAGCCAGTGACTAATGGTATAATTCTCACTTTAATCAACTAGTGATATAATGATATGATCACTAGTTGTCATTAAGGATAACTGTCTACCTGGTCATGTTTTCACCGTGTACCATACAGGTAAATACTAAAGAAGAAATGAATATTTTACTCTGAGCATCTAATAATTTCCATTCATTAATTATATTTATTTTAGAAGAGTAATAAAATAACACTATCTCCTTTCTAGATGTTTTATTAACAAGAAAAAAAGAAGAATGTGGCATTAAAATGAAAAATAAACAGAAAATCTTCAACTGATAGTACACACTCACAATTCTGTACTAATGGGATACAAAATAAACCTGGTAAAATATTTTGATCCGTAGCGCTAAATTAATATGCTCTAATGGAATAATTGACCATGAGTTGTGTAATATCAGCAATCTACTTAGTAATATTGATAACGCAGTCAAATTTATTAATGAATATATGAGCTAAACAAAACACATCTTACAAATATTTTGAAGAAATCATCATTCCTGAAGTACAGTTCAAGAATGACTTTGTTAGCGAAATGTCAACACAACAACTAAAAAAGACACTACACACGACATTTAATGCAACTGAAATGAAATAATTATTTTGCAATCGTGCAACAATGCGGACGACAAATAAAAATAAGCTGCCTGAATTCTCCGTATTTGTATATATTCAAGAATTCAACTGCTTATGTGGAGCTGATTCCATTGGACACACAATCTTGAACTGAACATCATGCTTAGCTGATGAAAGGACAATTAAGAATAGTTACAAGCTCAACTCTTGAACATTAATTAGACGCAGGACTGTGTGGATTTAAGCGCAGCCTAATATGCTATGCGGGTCATCAGTTTGTCGTTTGCACATAACCAAAGCTATTGGTAATCATATTTACAAGTACCATCTTTGCACAATAAAGAAATTCACATAACAACCTTCCTTACCTTGACCGTCTTCATCATTTTCACACTCCTACATTCGCTTTATTTATAAAATTATAATTCTTATGAATTGTGTTCTTTGATAACTTTAAGTAACTATGTTTTTGTTAACTAACTTGCTGTCAAAGTGTTGTACGGTTGTTCTTATTAAGTAATAAGCAAACTGTTGAAGTATGTTTTAACTTTCAATTACTGTAATTACGTTATCGCTCGTTCTTCAATCATTCAATATCTTCTCCGTAAATGCGAACTTAAGCAATTTAAAATTATGATTATTGTTTTTATGCAAAACTATGATACGTTGGATATTATCCTTCATTTTAAACAATAACAGTCTTGGAAATATAGTTTGTTAGTAAAGAAAGAAAAACAGAGACAGCAAAAATGGTTTATATTTTGGTAAACTATGTATTTTGTTTACAATTTTTTTAAAATTAAAGTTTGTGTAATTCAGGTTTACAACATTGTTGAAAATAATCAACCGGAATAAGGACTGTATTCAAAATTGCACAATCAAATGAACAATTAATTGTTTTTTAAAATGAAAAAAGCACTAGCAATTAAGAGTATACCAATGAACTCTCTTCTTTATAGACAGGAACAATATGCCACTGATAATTATAAGAGCCATGAGCATAGACTGATTGAAGTTAATATTGCAAATTAGTCATTTTTGCTGACATTCCCTAAATTCTAATACAGTAATCTAATTTTAAGGATATTTCTATTTTAGACTTCTCTATCCACATGAACCATCAATTAATTTTAATTTATAACTGTTTAAAACCTGATCAAACTTTGTCGAAAAGAATTGACGAATATATAATTCCCATTTTCACGTAGTACAAAACTACACTTCATCAAATGTGTTTAAAAACTATGACTTGTCACAGTTGTTCAGAGCGCCTTCGTATCTACATATACATGTACACACCTTTACATTTTATTTAGACAAAAACGTGAGCAGCTTTAAAATAGTGTCAATACAATGAACTGTTAGCTAACGAAGGGAACTGCACGATTGGAAGGATTGTGCATATGTAAACTGAACTAAATTATGAATACAATATTATATTACACGGTAGATATTTTAAACAGATGTTAACGTGATTACTGAAACTAGGATTATTTTACATTGCAAAAGCTTGCAGTCAATATTCTAATTTACCATAATATGAATAAGGAAATTTACATTAAAGCATAATTGTTTCATCAACCTCACTTAATTGAGTATGCTTTCACAAAGAAATCTGAGGTAATGTAATGTGGAAACTGCATAAATTCAGTATTTTTTCGAGGACAAAATTATATCATATTTAAGAAATATCAGTTGTTTACTTAATATGTTAAACACTAATAATGACTTATAAATCTTACTAGACTACTGAAAATTAAGCCAAACGTAAGACATTTCCAAATAAAGAATATTAATGTTTGTTTTGACAATATATGATTAATAACAATCAACAGTAAGCCATAGATATTGATTTGTTGACAGTTAGCATCCACCAGTAGTGTAAGTCTTCAGTCTTGAGATTATTTCCACTTTCTTTTATATCTGAACATGCATTACTTATAGTTGCAGCTGTTTACTCTACCTACAGATTATTCAACGCAAAAATCAAACAATGTGAGTTGACTGACTAACTGATTAACAACTATCGTCATGTTTTATCGATAAATATTATATCAGTATTAAGGACTTGTTGACATTCTGTTTTGTTAATACTAATTCAAGAGTTTTTGGTTCCTGTAGTTAATTGTGAAAAAACATAATCTAGTCAAATAAAAATTCGTCGTTATAAAGACCTACTTTTTGTTGTAAAACTAAAATTACTTAGACTTACCATACTAATAAAAGCATAAGTTTATAGGTCCGTAGAATCTATCATGCTGAACACCACCTAATTTCAGAACACTACTGCTTATTTTTTTGTATATTATCTATTACGTACAAGTAACTTCAACATATATCAGACATTTTTGTAAGTCATTTCTATAAAATAAGAACTAAATATACGTATGGATTAGAATCATTCTGCAAAGTGAAATAATTTCATGACACCACAACAATCTGTTAGGTATCAATTAACCATTAATATGATTTATTAAAATTATTATTAGTGATAACTCAATATTGATACGTTTAACCTTAAATGTCCTTTCATAAATTAGATATTTTACCGATAGACTTAATGAATACTCATGAAAGTCAAAATAAAGTAGGAAAATACAAAATTGTTTCTTTTTTTTTTTAATTAGTACATAAACTTTAATATCAAACAAATTTAATTAATGAGAATAAAGCTTATAAGGTTTTTATATGGATAGTTTAATTTAACTGATATGCTAATGACTTTTATTAGTAATGATATCATGCCTATACATACATGGAAATTAATTAGTGTATAGTGTATTTCAATCAGTCATTAACAAAAAGTACTATTTCTTGTTTCTTATGTTGTACTGTTTAATCTGTTAGCCTGAATGATTATTCAATGCTAAAATCTAATAAGACTTTACTGCATAACATATTTGATAGTTTGATTTTCGATTCGGATTCAGTGTATTCAACCTAATGATAAAGCGTAGTAGGCAGTAGAATGATTTCTATGTAGCTGGAATTGTAATGATCTAAGTAAATATTGGTAAAAAGAAAAAAGGTAATCACTAGACTAGAATGTTGACAAAAGTAACAAACAACTTTGAAATATACATCATAATCTGGCTTATGCATTTTATTATTCTATCTACTAAAACAAATGAATCATGTTAAAATATACACAATAAAGAGTTTTAATTATGACAAAATCTAATGTTAAATCAAATAGATAGTGTATAATTTCTACACTTGTGAATACAAGAATTCGTCGATACATTTTCAATATTTAGAGAGAATAATTTTACAGAAATTGATTGAGCATAAATCAAATAATAGTAACTTTCATAAAGATAAGATTGGTTAATCTTTATTATGACTAGACGAAGCTACTGATGTTACGTTTACTCTCATTAATCATCAGGTGAAGTGTAATTTCTTATTTTAAAGTGGTGCATAACATAAATTACTACATGTAAGTTTATTTTCAAAATCAGTGGGAATATAAAGGTCTGCTTACTATTTTAATGAAATGTCGTTGATCATTTGTTAGGAACTTAAGTACATTCAGAAACATCATTTGTTTAAAGATGCTTCAAAATATAGAAACGAATATTTTGACTTAAGTAATCACTGTTCGTTATAATTTACTTACAAGTTTAGTTATCATGTCACGGGATTATTTGAGATTGTTCATAAACATCCAGTATGCACTAAGAGAAGTCGATCAGTCAGTCAGTTACAAAGTAGAACTTGGTACATGAGTACATCACTTCAAGTTACCATGCCCCAATCAGCAGATAAAGATTATCAAGCAAAATCCTTCAGTACGATAGATAGTAACAAAGTAAATACTCATGAATCGGTATACAGATCGAAGATAAGATTTCAGAAAATATGATTTAGTCAAAAGAAAGTTATGATAAGCTGAGAAACTATGAATTTGTAGGAAGACAAGTAGTGGATATCCCTGTGCCATTGCAAACGATTTTGAGCCATATCACCTAAAGTTTCTTACTATTTGTTACGATCATCACGCAGGCCACAACCATGTAGTCTGCATCTGTCAACATGGATCATCCCAATTGTCAGTGACTTCATGGAGTGGTGTCATGTTTTAATTTGACCACTCGTAGCTTCCTTCCAACCTACTCCCACATCAAACAACATTGCTTGTCGAGGTAGGTGGTTGTCAGACATACGTAACACATATCATGACCACTTCAGCTGATGAATATATACTACTTCATCAATTAGCTTATCGTATTAATGAAGTACTCTATTCCTAACCCACGTATTGCTTACTCGGTGGAACCAGGACATTTATGATTGAATACTAGAAGCCTACGAAAATCCTCTATTCTTAATGTCCATGTTTTACATATCATAATATAAGACGGATCTAATTGCAGGAATGTACACGCGTCGTTTCTTCAGTAGAAGGATGTCTCGCCTACATCACAAGAGACGCAAAGTGGCAAAATTCATTCGGAGGCCTCACTGCCGGAGACGGAAATGTAGGGGAGTAAGTTGAGATGTCGCACTTTTGGGAACAACCATTTCTAACCATTTTTTTCCGTTAAGTAGGTAACTTTGCTGCAGATGCTGGTTATTCGTGGGAAATACCTAACTGCTGTCACAACTTGCTGCAGTCACTAGTATGACTTGGCTTGCAGATCTTTTGTTGCTGCCTTCAGTCGTATCATTATCCAACAGACCTGTTTATCATGGTAGGACCTAAAGGAACATGCGTTTTAGCCAATATAGCTAAGTTGAATGATCACGATAGGCAAGCCCGACCACCACGTCAAGGTAGCAGCTAAGGTCAGAACTAATAGAAGTAGTCCTTGTATATACAAAAAGCACAAAATCTTCACAGATAGAGGGTGAAGGATAACAAAAGTATTCTTGAAATATTAAGCATTTTTCAGAAAAATATTTTTATTAAATTCTAACTTGAATTATAAATCAACGGACTGAGAAATTCATATATTTGCTGATATGTATATGCATATTGCTTGTTTAATATAAAAATTATTAGCTTATAATGTAGTTTAATAATTAGAAAGGTTTTTGATGGCGTGTGACCTCATCAAATTTGATTCTTTCGTTATATAAATGATCAGACCATTATAATCATATCTAGCCCACGGCTGGGTACAAATTTAATAGTTTTCTTAATCTCAATTTAAAGAATCTATCTAAATAATAATTTACTGTTGAATCGTTGTTTTGTATTTCCCCTTTTAATAAACAAAAATAAATTAACTCATTCCTAACAAATTGTGTCCTCCACGAAATGACACTGATAGAAAACTAATGAACTGTTTATCACTTAGACAGCTTCTGAATTTCTATTATGTTATCGAAGAATTTTAGCGAATTTCGTTAACTAACCGAATCATCATGTTAGTATGATGTAATGAATTATAAATCCACAACTAGAAATTGTTTAATTTGGATTGTGACGGGCAAGTGGAATCTAGGAGGTGCGTTTCGTCCTATTTGGAACTCGTCAGCTGGACGTGTCTGCATCTCACCGTTGATGCTCACACAGAAGCTGATCATTTTCGTTCCATGACAAATCGACGGAAAGATCTTAGTACATTCTAACCACATTCAGAAATGTTTAAAATCCAGGGTTTCTAGGTAAAAATTGTTAAGCTGATCAACATTTTCCTAGTGGCAGACAATAACGAAATCTTTATTTAAACTACTTTTTTATGTAATAAAGTAATTATATAAGATTTTTACGACTAATGTTATGAATGTATACTGACATTCTGTCTATCCCATACATTAGGATAATATTAACACGTAACCGTGCCACTCATCACTTCCATTCCGCAAACATCTTTTCTGTTTATCTGGAAGCCGCTTCACCCTAATTACACATTCACCTTTCTCAATTCACACCAGTTTCCGTCATTGAAATTTGTCTATCATCATTATTAACTTGACTATGTCACTCTTAATTCACATGTAGTTTTATCATTATTATCACAATTATTCTGACAACAATTGTTATGTCACATACTGCTTAGCACTATTATTTTAATATTCTGATCATTACAGCCAGCCCAACATACCAATTCGCTTATTACGTTGTTGAATTCATATGATTTGATTTATTCTTTGTAGCATTAAATTTAACCCAATACATTATGGTACATTCAGCTGACACGTCCCAAATACGACAAAACGTGCTTACTGGATTCCTATTGTCGATTTAACCCAAATGATACCGATTATATTCAGGTGATGATTTCAGTTTCACATTTGGAACGATTAAGTGTAAGACCATTCGAAACAGACCATCTTTCAACATTCGCTTAGAAACGATTGATTTCAAAACAACTTAAAGATTAAGTAACAGATATGTAAATAGGAAAATCACTTGGATAGTTTATAAAGAGTATTTTTCATAGAAGAAAACAGGCCATACGAGAAAAAGAAAACAGGGAGGAAACAGAAAATTTAGGAGTATCAACTTCTGTCGATAAGTGAGTAAAGTACTTTTCCTTATACACAGTATACAGTTTTCTTCTCCAGGCACAAGAATACAGCCAGTTAACTATCTGGCTGTCTTAGTTTTTGTAAGTTTGCTTAGTAATATGGATCTATGAACAGAATCTAAGGGTTGAAGTATAATCTCGAAATGTACTTTAGATGTAATTGTCACTGCTTTCTAAATTAATCAGTATATAGTGATGTAAAATATCTGCATCTATTGCACGTCAACTTGTATCTTAGTGCAGAATGATATAGGTTGATATGCACTTGTAATCATGATTGCAACTGTGGATCTGAACTTAGCATCTTCACTGGTGGACAGGTTTTTGGATAGGTATTATTTTTATTAATTAATACACTTTTTGGTAAAATAGTTATTGAACTTTACTAGTCTTTAGATAGGTTAATAGTACATCTTTTAAAATTTATTTATTTAACTGGAAGTTCCTGATGTTTGTATTCATGAACAAACCAAATAAGGAATTGGTAATAATCGGTTTTAGCCTATAGAAAACCTGTTAACAGACTTCATCAAAATTCACTTGGGTAACTATGAATTAATTACTGCTATTATCGACAAACATTCCTACATCTTTAACCATCGTTGCCAAGGTCAGACTTAACAATTTCAAATAGGTTGAGCACTGGACAAACCGTTCGCAGAATTACGTAACACATTTGTAATATACTATTTGTTCTACCTTATGGCCTTAACTCGATAGAAGCTTAAAGTATTACAAAACACCATGGAAATCAAGCCTTCTACAAAACAACCAACACTCCCCGAGGTGCTTTGGTTAAAACAAAAGAAAAGATATTATAAACCTCTACACAAAATTGTATTCATAGATTATGCTTCACCAATTATAAGGTCTTTTATAACGATGATTCTTTCCGAGAAATCTTGACTCATGTCAAAGTAGATAACAGCTACAAAAAGCGATCTCCAAGTAATTCTGAGGAGCTTGAAAAGTTGTGAGTCTAATCAACAATATCAGTACATACTGTTTTAAAACAACCAAAGGATTAAAATTAACAATGTTCAAATCATTTAGTAAGGTATTTCTGATTTTAAAGAATCAAGGAACTAAAGCATTTCGTATTTCGTTAAACCCTACGGCATTTGATAGAAAGGAATGCCTTAATATTCATCCTGCTTGGACTATCTATCCAAACAACTACAATTAAAATGTAACATATTCCTCATGTTGAAGTGAGATTGTTTATGGAGACTGGTATTAAGTTTTGATTGATTGAATTCTAGAATTCGTGTTGCTAAGTAGTCTCATACTAGGACAAAACAACTGTCCAGTGCACTTTGGTTTCTATTGGCACCCCGCCATCATCAGTCTGTGACGAATTCAATCAAATAATACTTCTTATATCTTTAACATAAGTAAATAAACCATCACCATTTTAATCGCTTCACACACCACATTTTCCATAGTCACTAACAGTTAACAAATACACAAATATAACTTACCATGGGACACCTTGACTTTTAATGAAAAGACTTCAACATGTTCAGACTTGTAGCTTTATTGCACCACATGTTTTGATTTGTTTCTTTTACATCATCCAGACTTCCCGTCAATTAAATTCAGTTATTGTTCTCTGAGGAAGTGGATTACTTTAAGTCATGAAACATCAAAAATTTCAATTTCTGTTCATTGAAATATTACTAATATATTACTTAATTCGACATTCTTACACTTTTCTATTAATAAACAATCAGCCTACAGCTATTTCTTGAAATAATTCAATATACGATAGAATGGGAGATGGTTATTTTTTATGCATTTTAGTATGATTGAATGCATATATGATCACAATACATAGTTCTACATATATCCCGTTCTTGACTGATAATACATATTTTATGTATGAGTTATTTCTTCATTATGTTACCTTTTTATATTGATTAATATACAACATGGTAGATCTAAACTAGGGTGCCATCACATTTATTCTGATATCTGATTTCAGCCATTTCAAGTCTGAAACTTCAAAAAATTGTCCTACAAAACATTCCCAAATTTCGAAGATGCATTCATCCAAATTAGGAAGTTTGAGCTACAGAATCAATACAATTATTCCAACCACACATTGCTACTTTGAGGGTTGGTTCTGAAATCCCTTTGGTCTGGCACTATTATTTAGTCCTACCAATATAACATATGCAAATAGAAAGTTGTGATCATTCGATTGTTATCTTACTTTGATTACGAAAGTCAATTTCGTGCCTTACTCAGCCTATGACTGTATTGTTTATTATCATAATGAGTACACATATACAGTAATAACAACAAGAACAACACTAAACACTAAGTAATAGAGAAATGAGACAGCATAGAAGTGAATTATGATGATTATGAAATATTTCACGGTTATATCAATCGTGTTTACTGAACTACAAAAGATATACTCATATCCATACCATATATTAGAGTAAACAATCCTCTTGTCAACTGTTTGTTTCATTGAGCATTACCTTGATATTTTAGCTTTGAAACAAAACCCTAATAAAAACCTACAGTTGTACATTTTAAAATTTTCACAATAATTTCTTTTACTGAATATTCTGAATCATAGTAGAAAATTCGTGATTGTGTAAATCTTGTAGATTATACAGTTATCTTCTTAAAGTTACTTTCTAAACTAAGTATTATTTATTTCTTTTAGATATTATTTCTATCAAAAGCTCCTCCTTTGAAATTATCATTTACTAATGAATAATTTTGAGTATATATGTTGCAAGAAGTAGGCAATTATAAATGCTACTTAATACAAGATTACTATTAATAACTTTATCAGATCACTGATCTAATTGTTGACCTTAATTAAGACATAAGTATATAAATTAGAAAAGAATAGAATAAAAAGAAAATTAATGACAGGAAATACAATTGATCAAAAAAGATTGGATCGTTAAGCAGTATTTGATAGTATACTTTCCCTGATAAATCTATAATAAAAATCAAGAAAATATTTTCAGTTTCCTGTTTATACAATATAAACATCTATTTAGATGTTTACGAAACTTACTTCACAATTCCAATAAATACTCTGAGAAACTGAATCGGTTTTCTGAAACGCATAAATGAATATGTTATCTGTGTTGTACTAGTGAATTTGCTTATTACGATGCTAATAATCCATAGTCAGGTGAACAAACATTAGAATGTAATAATTCTATAGATTTATTTTGAGGCTATTTTTACAGATTGTTTAAATAGGATGATATTTCTAAGAATTTAAATCATGTCTTATTCGGTAAATTAATCACTAAGGAACTTAAAATCTATCGTAATCATACTGCTTGATAAGTAGTGGCACTTAGATCATTAAACTTCATGAAGGGCATATACAAAGTTTTGGAGCTACTAGAAATTAAACCTAATATGTAAAATTAAACATTATTTGATTAAAATAGTACATTAGTATTTCCAAGGACTGTTTAGGTACCGAATGGGAATAAAATATATAACTACTAAGTAGTCGTAGTATTTCATTCATATATTCATAAATTTTACATCAACACTGTACTACTTACCATAACTTAATGCCTTTGTCAGAAATAAACAGGTAGACAGCTTATTATTACAAATTAGATTATTGAATATACACTATAAGTTGTTATGTACAATATTTAACAAGTCACCAAAATAAATAACAAATTTAAATGATTTCAGTAGATTATCCCCCCTATTTATCAATCTGAACACTTGACAGGCTTATCAACAATAGTAGGACAACATTTATTTTATGTAGATTGTTATTTGAAAACTAAAAATGAAAACTAAGAACTATGGATCCCTTCAGGGATAAGTCCAAGTTTACAATAACGTCAGCAAGTATTTATTTCAACCGAACAAAATACTTGGTGAAATATTTAAAAAAAATATAGACTTTACCTTAGAAATTACTTCCCTGACTGATATTCACCTATATATACAAAAGCAAGGAATCAATGTATGGTAGTAATATAATTACCACACTAATATATGACTTTTCCTAAACGAATTAATTAAATAACATGGTTTCATACTATCATCTAAATCTAAATATTGTATTTATTGGTTACAGTTATAAAACAGTTCAGTGTAAACCGAATTCACAAATTCTCTATTATGCATGTTATGTAAACCATCTTTATTTCCTGCATATTTCATGTTTTAAAGTATAATGTATTTCTTAGAAATAATAAATTTTGGTTACAAGATACGAAGTCCTAACTGTTCGAAATATTTGTTTGATATTACTGCCGGTCAATTAAGGCAAAGTAATTTATTCACTTATCAAAAGATTCCGAGTGATGATTTTTTTTATGATGAAACCATCGGTGTAAACAATCATTCAAGTATTTTGATACTTACGTTCAAAAAACAATGTGCAGCTAAATTATAAAAAAGCTGATACTAAACTCACTCCTTTAATTTATCCCTCTAATCTGAATAAAACAGGTCAGCATATTGATTAACGCATTCATTAACATTAGTAATACACAATATCTTCTTTAAAACGGGAATCGCATTATCAGTCAACTACTGCAGGATCTTTACCAGCCTGAATTGGATAATACTTAACGTATACAAACTTTGTTTTCCAAGAGCTTAGAGATTTCTGATTCAGTTTACTGTGAGTCACTGTTTGACGAACTGGAAAACCATTGAAAATCAATAAGTTTAAGATAACAGTTTCTTTTTTATGTGGAATTTAGTTTGTTATGAATTGCCTATAAATTTCAGCTACTTTCAAGTATTTCATGTAGTAGATATATTCGTTTTCCTTAATAACTTAGAAAATTCCAAAAACTTGACTCAAAAGAAGGAGGTTAAGGTGTTGTGAGTTATCACGAACAGGTTTTATACATAGACATGAAATTGTAAAACAATAGTGGATTCGAAGAATTAAAGTTTAACAAGTTCAACCAGTCTTTTTATTGTTACTACAGTTGTAGGATTACAATCCACATATGCAAACAAATTTATTCACTGATCAATGTTCGAATATTATTGTGAAAATGGTTTTATAGTGTTTGTTTCATAGTTGACTGCCCATTAATGTTTTTTTTTTCAATTAGTTTGAAAACTGACTTTTAACTAAACTCAAGGAATCGCCTTTTGTGGATTATCACTAGAGAGCTGTAATCAGAATACTTGAAAAGTGGTCTAATAATGTGGGGTGAGATATTTACTTACCATTAGCAGTGGATAACGGAACTCACTGTACTCCAAATTGACTAAAGTGAAAATATTATCCGTTAGATGCTAGTCAGGTCAATGGTCTAACAATTAAGCGTTCTTCTTAAAAACTGAAGTTCCCAGGAGCGCTTTCCTGATGGGTTATGGATGCATACTGCTAAGGAATAGCGTACTAGGACGAAAAACCTGTTTACTTCTTCCTGGATTGTTTGCTCCAATTCATTTTGTGATCCGAAAATCTAACTCGAGATTAGTGGTTCAATTTTGGTAATCGTAAACAAAATCTGCCATTTTGTTTGTCGGTTTCTTCAGTTGTCATTAAAATATTTTCAAATTCTATGTAGTAAAAAAAGTTATACCAACATTTAAATCACTTCATAATACTCTTTGCTTTCATTGAGTCTGAATCTATTACTTTATAACAAAATTTTTCACTTATGTAACTTCTTTCTGAAAATGTATAATATGTGTAAACCAACCCTAAACAACTGTTAATCATCATAGTTTTGATCAATATTAGGCTATAATTAAGCTTACGGTTACTAATTTTCCTATAGCCAGCATTCATTACAAGCATATATCAATTATTTTATGACAAGTACGATGATTTGTAAATGATGTCATCTATATAAAAATTATCTCATTAATAATTTTAAGTAAAACAAAAACACCAATAAATGCAAAATGCAATCAATTTATTCAGTTTACATACTACTTATCAACTTCAAAGAGTTTAAAGTTACAATTAGTAATATTATTAAAAGTAACATTTTATGTAACTGAGTCGGTAAAGTTAGACTTGAAACCGTACGAACAATCACATAGACATGAATAAAACAAATTATTTACCATATCAGTTAAGATTGATCGGTATTAGTATGCTTAAACTGGAGCTATATAAAGAGTCACATAAATCTTAATTCCATTAAAAACAATCAAAAATGAGTAATTTTACAACTGAGCCACGTAAAATCAAAGATGTGGTAACACAAAGACTGAGTGTGAGTAAAGTGTTTAAAGTGCGAAAATTGATGACCAGTGAAGGACGATGCATGAATATAATAACAATATAAGGTTTACTACACTTTCATTCAATATTCCAATTTCAAGTTGAATGCTTAATGACAATAACTTTTTCAGAGTGAAGCAGGGGTAGCATTTATAGCTTGTTAATTATTTTGGATCCTGTTGTGATGTCGATCACAAAATAGCGCTAAATGATTTATTTCTTCTCGAACCTGTGTTCCAATGAATATAATTCGACAACCTTGATGGTTTCCTTTTTTCAGTCGTTCGTATATACTAGCTACACAGGCGCAAGTAACCTTATGAATACATTTCACAGTGATCTCAATAGGTTGATCTACCACTTTTGATTAGCTTACAGAACATTTGGTGCTATATACTGTAAATAGTTGGGTACTCATAAGTTTATTATCACTGCCACTCCAATTCCTTCATTTATTCCATCTAAAATTTCATTTACTTTAAGTGTAAAAAGAGTAACAATTATTATTTGTATTGGGTGTTTGAATATTTTCACCCATTCAGTCTTTTTGATTATGTAAAACTTTCTTCGGTACTCGTTTCTTTTTAAAGACATTTTATAATTTTAATAAATATTTCCTCTACTTCAAACGAACCTAGTTTTCTAACTCTCTACGTATAATTGTTCGACATTACATATCTGTTTACTATGGAACAATCAGCAAACACCAAACTTTTACATTTAATTATTTAACAGTGTCAATAATTGACTGAAAAGCCACTAAATGTAGCAACTTTTTCATACTTTTCACATTGTTTTATATAATACTTAAGGATGCATGATTGAAAGTATTCAGGTTCTCTGCAATATAAAAATTCAGAAAACATCAATCTAACATATTATACATCAAGTACGATATCTTGAATTAACTGGGAATTGTTTTAAAACTTTCTGAATTTATGCTAGTCAACAGGCAGTTGACTGTCTAATGAACAATCAGACAACATGTGAACGAATAAACTTACCTACTTTTGATGTCATTTGTAGTTTATTTCATTTTATGGTAATTATGTGATTGATTAATTTTTAATGGATTATTCATAATAAATGATTTATGAATTTTACTAAATAGCTGTCCAGTTTAATTAAGCATTCATTTAGTATATCAAATCATGAAGGCACAACCAATATACTTTGGTTATATGACGCTCATCTGAATATTGTATGCACAAGCGTTGCAAATTACCATCAGGAAAATACAAAAGAATTTGCATGCATTATTCATTCATAAGGTTTGATTGCATTTGCAATCCATGGATTTCGGG
This sequence comes from Schistosoma japonicum, assembly GCA_025215515.1. Lineage (NCBI taxonomy): Eukaryota > Metazoa > Platyhelminthes > Trematoda > Strigeidida > Schistosomatidae > Schistosoma > Schistosoma japonicum. The sequence continues at coordinate 33,158,574 of CM046061.1, forward strand.
GACTTTAATAAGCAGTTTCTTAAATTTCCAACATGACACCATTATTCTCGACTTCTCAAGTACTTGAAGACAGTTTTATCTTGTAATAGAACTTGTCTAAATAAGGGATATTGTCCATGGCATTTAAATGACTTAGTTTTACTGATAAGCCAAAGTGAAAGGTTTAATGGCTAGTACATCTATACACTTACTAATTAATCATATATGCGATGTGTAAAATGTGCAATCATGAACAGATCTGTTTGCAAACCGCACTTCACAATAACTTAATAGATGTAAACAGCGAAATTAATTAGTCGGAACATGTTTACTTTATTACAATAGAAAGTTGACCACATCAGTGAAACAGTTATCTAACACAAAGCATCTAAGTTGTTATTTGTAATCAATGAACCCAGTTATTTATTTACTATTACTGACTGCTTTCACCTGTAAACAAATGTATGAAATAAACATTTATAACTCAGAGAAGTGATGACAATAACTGTTAATTGTTGGCTACATGCTATTATTTCGTTTAATAGCCACACTAAAATATTTACTACAAAAAAATTAATCATATCTACTTTGAACTGTTTCATAACGAAATGTTAATAATTGCCTTATTTGATGTTATGATTTGAGTCTTTAAGTAAAAATTAATCATTTCAGGCTCTTTACACAGATAACCATCAAAGAACGATTCAACATCTTGATGATAACTTCTTTATTATATTTATGTAGTTTATTACAGCATAGAGTATAAAATAACCGTCCAGTATCTTGAAACATAACAAAGTATATAAAACCTATGAAACAATGTTAGAGAATAGTTTTATATCAATATCTATTGTATATTTCATAGTATTAGTCAGATACTATTGATATTATTATTTATTCATAATTTATTATATCTACTTTTTTTCTAAATAAACTATTTTGTTAATATTCGGAGATTACATTAAATATGGCATATCAATAAATGTATATACTCACTTACATGTAGTACACAATTATTGTTTGTACATTATTGCACTCATCATATAATGTGCATCAATTTACTGTTATGTAATGTAAAACAAAGATAATGTTCATTATTATATATATATGTCGTACATATGGTAAAAAGAAAACACCGGCAAATAATACGAACTTTATACGTAACCGATTTCATGATGTCATGTTTATCAATGAGATTAAACAAAAAGGTATAAAAGAGAAAAATCCACTGACAGAAAAATATTTTCATAATTCTGAACCGAAAAAAAAAGAACAAAACAGAATTTTTTTTGTTTCTAGCATACTTTTTTCTATCAACCCATTTTTATATGTTCCATTATTAAATTCAAATGAATAAAGCAAAATATTTTATTGTCTAGGGACATTAGATCATTTGTTTATAATGAATGAACATTATTACCTAATGCATGTTAAAGTAAATTAAATAATCAAAATTAGCTTTTTCTATTAATTTATAGTAATTGATGGTATTTCATTACATGAAACACTGAATAACACCTACACTACAAATACAAATTTCAAAGATTGAAGATGATATGGAAGTGAATTTGTTTAGTTTAGAGTGTAATACAGACTGCTGTGTTTTGTTAACATTCACTAACTACCTAAGTCTGTAGTAAAATGATACGAATAAATACATATTTACTAGTTAATAAATGTTGCATTCATTACAATATTATATATTAGTAGGCAGTAAAAGTAAATCAACAGATATGAGTCTTGTATAAAAATATTTGATAAACTTTGCTAATTCATAATCTCATGTACATCTAACATAAATCCAAGTTATGAATAAACTATTAATATATTAAAGCATATTACATGAATAGTAACTGTGTCTATAAAATGACTTTTATTTAGTATTGCTAGTGTATAAGTGGTGTATATTAACTTTTATTACGGGTCTTTAAACAGTGGAAAATTATATGAAACTAAATATCTGCAAAAAAATTTGACAGAATGTCAATAAAGTAGGACGACATGCAAATGTCTGAATGCTTTAACATTACATTGAAATCAGTTGGAAACATCCACGAGTATGAGAAAATTTGTTTTTCAAATTAACTTTTCATTACATTCCAATAGATTTAGTGTCATTAGGACTAGTGAACTAAACTTTAATTATTATTGAAAATAACTTTTTTCTAAGATCGACTTTCTATTTCAGATTATTGTAAAATATTCAAAAAGACGATTTATTCTCATTTTAAGGCTGCCATAAAGTTAGTATAGAAGTTAATTAGATATGATCTATATGGTATCTACCCTATTACAAGATACTGAATGCCATGAAAATTTCTTACGGTGATCTACAGAAGTTTATTATGCTTCCGTTTTCAATACATTCAAGTATCCTTAAGATTTTATCATTACTGTATACAAATGATCATCTTCCCTTTATATTACTTCTGTAATCAGGGGAAAATTCAACTTTTGCTTTACTTACCTCATCTCAAGGCATACTTAAATGCTTAAGTTTGACCAAAAGCGATCTCAGAAGTGCACTAAATCTATCTTAATTTCAAACAACTCTCGTTCACCAAATACCTCTTCGTTGTTTTGAGTGTAGTTCTTATTCTATTATATTTATACATTTATTTATTGGTCTTTTACCCCTCATGATGCGTATGCGACCAATCAGGTCTTCTGGCCATCGTTTTTATAGCAAAGTCATTTTCTACAGGATGGAATAGTTAGCTCCATGACTAACCCTCCTCCTTTATTCGGGCTACCGACCGTAGTTACTGTAGAAAGCCTCCAGGTAGAGTTTTTAAATTGTATTCGTTTCTTAAAACATTTTGCTTTAAACTGTAATTCATTTACTGATATCAATACTCTCCAACATTAAGCGTTTTAACTAGAAGATATTTCAAGGAGAGAAAGATTAAACTTTTCTTTTTCAATAAAATTATTGATATGTGTTATGTCTCGTACATAATAGCTTTACTAGGCTCAGACAATTCCGCCCTCGAACGCCTTGAACCCTCTTAGTCGTAAATTCAAAAGACAAAAGACGAGTAGACAGGAAGCTTTATTTCAGTAAGGTAGAGAGAGTGAGTTCTGCAAAAAATATTTGTATATTTATTGTTTCCTAAAATAGTTAAATCAGTATTATAATCCATTCAATTCGAACTAAGAAGTTTCAACTATTACTCAATCAGAACGCAATACGTCGAGATTCCGAGAGGTTTTGTCGATAAGTGATTGAATGGAATGTTTCCGGCTCAATTAAGCGTTCTGGAGGCTTAGTTGAGATTTTTCGGAGCCGCCCCAACAGTAGGTCAAATATATTAATGTATAAGGAAGTGTTCAAAATGACTTATTCTTGGAAAAGCAATTAAAAACATTAATAACCTGCAGTAAATAGACAAAATTATTCAGTTGAAAGCATTCTCAAACAGGTATACTTTTCTTCATGAGTTTAGGTTTTTATTAATAAGTAACTTGTAACAAATTAGGTAGTTTTTGGAATCAAAACATGATCAAATATAATAAACCGATTCACTATCTTCTTATGTTTTTATTGGCTATCTAAACATTAGTTTGGATGCTAGAAGTACAATTGAAGTTCATTTTCAAAAGTTGCTCAAGTTCAATTAGTATATGGTACATCTGGTAATAAATCATATGGTATGCTTACTCTTTCGCACAGAAACAAATAGCGTTGTCAGAAGTAAAGCTCTCGGTTGGCAAAAATGAATATAAAGTAGAATTCATTGGGGAAACTACAAAATCACCCAGCATCTTCCAACTTCACATGACTATTTTCAATCCCAAATAAACAATTTTACTCTTACTTTCTCTATTCAATAAAAAGCCCATAAGAACAAGTATCCATCGCATATTAAGTGAATATTTTCAGACTAAATATAGAGTCGGAAATTAAGTCAGTTCAAGCATAAACTTAAAGTACAAAAAGTTAGTCGTAGTTATTGGCAAAACTTATTAGTGAAATCAATAAAACTTATGCTAATCGGTGACATAGCAATATTTCCTTGAGCTGACATGCTAGACAGTTTACTTACTTGATTAAATAAAGAGACAGATTGTTAATATTGTCAAACTGTGATTGGTAAGCGGAATCCAAGAAACTCGTTTCATCTTATTTGAGACTCATCAGCTGGATGTACTTTCACCCTATTGTTGTTGTTCATACCAAGACCCGAACTTAATTCTTTACTGTTTCACACTACAGCGTTCACCATTACTCTGTAAAGTTAAGGCAACCATAGAGATCACGCGTCCTATATTCCACTTACTATCTAGAAACTACACGTCTTCAATCCATTTCATTATCAACAGAAAGACACAAATACTTCCAATTACAACTACATTGTAAGTTTCTATCAGTGTTTAACTTCTTTTATGGTATCATATTTTAAAAAGAAAGGACTTAACAACTGTTACATTTTTGTTTAGAAATATCTCGAAAATGTGAACCAACATTCCTATCAGGTAATAAAACCACTGTTCTAGGATTCCATAATGAGCAGAATTTGTTCTAGTCAATTACTTGGCATATAATCGTACAAACCTCTAAAGTTAGTAATTTGGAGCGCTGTGAGTTGATAATCTGATTCTGTTGCTGAAATCATTTTTTTCATAACATCCTTGTCATGAGTAAACACATAGTTATCATGTTAAAATTCTTTACAATGATATAATGTAACTCTGTCTTATTGAAAAACAAATCTTACTAATTTCTTGTCTTCACGTAAATAGAACTTAACTATTGAATTGAAAATTTTAAGAATTTGTTAATTTTAATTTTATTCAGACAAAATGAACTAAAATTCAAGCTTAAAAATAAAAAGAAATGAAGGTAAATCTGTTTGATTAAGTTTTTTTAATTTTTTTAGTTTTAATTTGTTGATAACTGAATTTTTGATTTGATTTTTTGATTTCTTGATTAAATTTGAATAGTTTATTTACTGTCTATTTTTATGGTAGTTCAATTTCAATAGGCTTATTTATTTGTGAAATTCTTAATCAAAAAAGAATTACATACAATCTTAATTACTTACTTGAACTTCTCATGAAAATAAAGAAATCACTCTTAGAAAAGCTTAGACATCATATTACGTAATCAAAAAAATAAATCACAAATGTTTGAGGATTATAAGCTTTGATGTTTATACCATATGAAAATATGTACTGATTACTTAGAAAAAGAACCGGTTCAGTTGACTGAAGTTGTTTATTTATTCCTTTAAGCATGAATTTTTCTTTAAGTTTATTCATTATTAATATAGCTAGTCATTTCCTAGTCAATGAAATGTATAAGTCAGTTTGTTGGGCTTGCATTTTTAAGTTAATTCTAACTTTTTGATTCGACTTATGTAAATGACAACTTAAGTGAAATGACGGCAGCAACGATTGACAACAATAGAATTGAAGTTAGATAGGCGAAGGTAATTAAAGTAGCATATGAATACATATACAATAAAAGAAATTGTCGTTAATGTACACACTATTACTGTTCACTTTCAACGACTTAAAATATCGTCTATGTTAAGTACGTTTCGTAAGGTTCAATGTTTCATCAGTCAAATACCTCATTATTGGATAAATTGGAAAATATTTATTGTTATCGAGATATTCAATATTAAGCAATGTTAAGAAAAAAGGATAATTTTCAATTGACTAGTTCATTACTAAAGTTAACTACCATTCCTACTAGTAACTAACTAGGTATTAAAGTACTTTTTCAATACGATAAGCAGATGAAAACGTTTAAAACATGATGAAATATTTACAATTAATGATTGTAGTAAATAACAAATCATGCATAATTTATGCAAGAAACATTTTCCTTCTTTTGAACATTAGTAACAACAATTTTATTGCAGTTTCCTTTATTTCACTTGATTGGCAGTTTTCAGACATATTCCAATTGTTTCCTATTTGGTTGACAAACTAAATCTATGCAATCAGTGATCATTATATTTATATGGGTAAACGTGAATTCTATTATGTATGTAATAATAGTACTAATCAATTATTTCAGTTGTTATATGCTGATCTAATGTTATGTGTTACAGTTAATTGTAGGTGGTATAACTTACGTGTTAATTGAAATGTGATACTGAAATAATCTTAATATATAAATGGTATGTATTTAATGAACATAACATGTGTTTGTCTGCTGTTAAGGTGAGGGGGGGGGTGAAACTGTAATCATGCCAATCTATTTTGTGTAAACGTCAATTAGTTGTAAAACAGATTTTAAAAAAAAGAAAAGAAAAATTAAGCCTATGAAACACACTAGAATTTCACTTATTAATTATCTATGTCAAGATAGTTAGCTGAAATGATGATTATTTCAATTCAATAAGAAAGTAACTTTCATCCATGCAGTGAATTCATTCAGTAAAACAAAAGGAGTAGTAAATACCATCGATGTCATGAACCAAGACTAATCATACTTTATGTGATTAAATCTAAACTTATTTTTGATTAACAATGAATCAACTGTCTACTAATACTATGTCATAATCTAATATCTTACATATTCTTTTTTTTTAATGTATTTCTATGATATTTGCACTACAAAATATGATTAAATTTAGTTATATTTTGTTGCTCAACTTCCATTGTGTTAACCTCTAATTCCAATTGTCATAAGTTGTATTAGCTGATGAAGTAATTCAAAACAAAACGAAGCAAATGCTGATTACTCTTTACTATTCAATGATTCATCAAATATTGTTCATTTCTAATGAAAATTACCATTTAAATATTACAGTTTTATACAGTTCACTTGACAGGAAGGGTCAAGAGTAAATAAAACTTTGTCTTCTGCATGTAGACATTCATTTACACTGAAGTGACATGTTCGTTGAGAAAATGTTTCTTTCATAGTGATGACAAAATCTCTTACTATACGGTCTGTGTTGTTTCTGGGTTAATATAAAAGTCATGTGAATTAAGCAAAGGTGTGAAGAAACTAATTACTAAAATTTTTGACCTTTGATATTTTTTCATTCCACTTGTCAGCAAGAGAAAATGTTTTCTTTTCATGTTTCTTTTAGGTTACTGTATATACATTTGGAAAAACTACTAGTTCGCACATTACAATATATGCCTTATCATTGTAAATAAGACATGGAATATTTAGTTTGGTTTGAAATACAATGCTTTCTGAATGATCATTTACTGTAACTATACAGATTATACTATGACATGTTATGCCAGCATTAGGTAAGACATGATTTCCTCTATTGAAGTCATGTATCAACGAATAATACAATGGTATACATTTAAAAATCTTTGTACTATACAATCTACACAATTTTGACTAAAGTAATAACTCAGTAAAAAGATTAGTTACTTTATTCATTTTATTCTGTCTAGGAGTATATTCAACTAGTGGTTCCTGCCTTTCACTTAAGGTTTTACATCGGATAGAAGACATATTGTTTTCACAATTTGATCCACCCATTAGAAAAGTTGTTACCACCTCCTTACATATCCATTTTTGATTTGTATTATAATTTCATATGGTTCATTTACTGAACTGATTGCGTTTGCTTCATAGAGAAAGCATTATCTAATTTCATCTGTATTTTAAAATGCTTTGTTTCAGTATCATTTATTCCGCCCACGGAAAGACTATAGATTCTGAGTTTGATTCAAAATTAGATTGACACAGTATACCTCCATAGAGTTCTGTGCTAGCAGAATATTATCTATCCGATAATTCAGGATTTTCAGTGGTTGGTAAACTAAATTTACTCGAAAACGTGTAGTATATACATTTATATTTACTGGATGGAGTAAGTATGCTAACTGATTAATCCTGTGGTTATTATGACAAAACAAGTGTATTTATTATTCTATTTTGTTCAATTAAAAAATCATCAGTTAGCTCGATCCGAATGGTTAACCTTGTTAAATAATGAATAATGTTTCAATATATTTGAAGCAAATTTCTTTATGCAATGACTTCGTCTAATGATGGATTCGTGGCTTCTGAATAAATAAAGCAACTGTTACTACATGTCAATTTCACTGTGTACCATGTGAATTTAAATGCAGCCTTCAAATCGATTCATCGTATTCACAATAATATGCCATCTGGCTCATCAATTTGTCTTGTGCATATAACCAAAGCTACCGGTAATCATATTCACAAACATCATCTTTGTGTACAAAAAACAATTCATCCAACCACTTTCTTACCTTGACCATCGTCATCAGTTTCACGTTCCCACGTAAGCTTTGTTCAGGAAAATTGGGATTCTTATGGTTTGTATTATCACGTAATTCGTAAACTTCAATTTTCGTATCTTTAATGTTGAGTAACTATTTTATTAAACTGACGTACTATCAGAATGGTTTACAGTTGCTCATATTAAGTATTGTGTAATCTGTTGAACTTTGTTTTAACTCTGAATTACTGTGATAACGTTATCTTTCGTTCTTCAATCATCTGATATCTTCTTCATAGACATAAGCTCCAACAATTTAGTGTTATTATATGACCCAGTAACAGGCATCATACTGTATTATTGTACAGCACATATATATTTATGTAGCGGCCTGATAAAAAACTGACTGACAAGAAGTATCAGTTTACTTTATCTTGATTGCTATTATGTATCTTAATGTGAATATTCATCTCATCAAATTCTGCATATGACGTTTCAGTGTTTTGGAAACTTTACAATTATTTCATTCGTACCAACCATTACATTTAAAAATAAATTGTCTTTAGTCAGAAAGAAATAGGTAGGCGGATTAGAGAATACGTTTTCTAAATCACTGACATTTGTCAATTAAGATGTTTTAATGTTTTCAGTTAGTGATAATGTGATTATGTTTCATGTAATAAGGTGATTTATCTTTGCCAAAATTATGACTTTTATGTAGTCTTAATCAAATGATCAATGTCTCTACTATATCTCATATAAAGTATGCATCATCTACACCATTTTGATAACACTTATAAAACAAAGTAACTAATATAGTTCTAATGATTTTCTGGCAATGTGTTTGCAAATCATTTGTGAAATATGCAGAGATTTTATTAGTGACTGACTGAATAAATTATGACCAAAATACATATAAATAAGTAATTTCAATGTAGCTATAAATGACCTTATATGAAGCATTTCACTATTGGAAAGAAGATTTAACAGAGTCTTTAATCACATTTATTTATTCGTCACAATAAACAATCATTTCTCTTGGTATATTATTAATCATGAAAAACAGGAATCTATGCATACAAACCTATGTGACATTATTTGTCCAGTCGACACAAAATACCACTATTCTAAATGACGTAACTTATGGCGCTCAGATTAGATCAGAAAGTGAAAATATTGATATATTTATTATATCATAGATGAACGAAGTATAGAATTAGGTTTATGTTAGACTGTAAGTAAAAGGATTAATTCTATAAGATGGTCAAAGAATATTACTGATGGTTACAAACTAAGTATAGCCAATATATGTTACCTATACTATTTAGTAGGGATTAGATTATATCGACTGTATACTGTAGAAAGTGTTTGGCAATGACATGCAGAAATTAAGAGTCTACATCTAATATTAATTTAATGCAAATCGTAGGTAAATGGTATACATGCATCCAATAAACATGCTAAATGCCTTCAGGCTCATCAAATATAATGTTAAAAATAAATGCACTTCAAGGAGGGGGCGGTGGGTTATTACCTTACATTTCAGGAAAATCATCTAATACAAGAAATGTTAACTGATGCAACTGATACCACAAAAGCTGGTTAATGAGTAAAATGAACAATTAACACAGAATAAGCAGTTTTAGCCTGTTCAATATTAAGTGTAAATAAAATTGTCACTATCTAAACTAATTGCAAGATTTAGATTAAGTCACGAAATAGAGAAAAATAATCGAAAATGAACTACCAAGATATGTCAATATATATAGTCAAGTTATAAATGAATAGTAGAAACAATATTGAATAAAGACAGCGATTATAAATACTAAATATGAAAATGAAATAATGATCAAGCACATTCAGTATATACAATCCAGTTTATCACCAAAGCAAATTGCAGTGCTAACTTAAGAAATTCAAAAGTTGTGGATTAAACTATTATTATCTTAAGGTCGAATATAAATCACACAAAAATCTTAATTCATTGAACCCTTACAGTGAATGAAACTGAAACTATGTTGTTTGATTTTAAAACTCATGATGCACCATGATTATTACAAACGCTGAAAAGAGTGGGATCAATCTCCAGTGAATTAATGTTTTGATATTGCTGTATAGCCTTAAACTGGGAATAAATAGATGCTTTGCACTTGATTGTTTCAACAAGTCATCTAGTTGATGTTACTATATACATATACATATGATGTTTGGCTTTGTTTATTAAAATGGTTCTCAGATGCTACATGCTATACTAAGTAGTTGATTTATAAATTAATTCCATTTTATTTTTTTGTAGATTTTATGGGATAGAAAAGCAATCAGTATAAATAACTAGTTTATTTTAGAGGGATGTTGTTTGCTAATTAGATACAAGGCTGCATTAACCTCACATACGAAATGTAGACATAAACATCTATTTTTACCACAGACGAATTTAAATAGTAAACGTTCAGTTCTTATTTATGTCACATTCAACTCATATTATATTGTAACACTGGAAGTACTAATCTCATGAATTTATGGAAAGTTAGTGGCAACGAGAGTAAGAGTCATAAGTTTCATTTCACAAAAGGTTAAAAGATTAGTCGAAATAAGTTTACGGTTAACTTGGTAGTAATATAGCAAACTTTACTATTTATCAATAAAATGGATATGCACCATGAACTTTTAATGAAGTTCTCATCTTTATTTACAGCTAAACCCTTTATTGTAAGTTAGTTATTTTGAGTAAAATATAATTGTATGTATACACCATCCATTATTTTTCTCTGATCAAACACATGAAATATTTTATACCTTTTACATTCATTTCGGCGTAAATCATCTCTTAAGTACGGGCTCCAGTACATGACTTAGAGTCTATTAATGTGATAATGATTGATACTACCTAACTTGTATACAACAATATGCAGTGAAGAGCTTCATATCAATCACTTTGTGGTTAAATGACGAATGAACCCTAAGAATGTAAAAAAGCAACAGACCTTCATATTCTGTAGTTATCTATAATCGACACATTTTCATTTTCTTTATTTTTAACTCTGAGAATAATTCCAGAATTCAATGAAAATGTTGTAATCGAACGACTGAGGTAATAGCCTATTATTGAAACCAAATGATCGTCTAGTAATGCAAATAATTGACATTGTAAAAATGTAAAACTATAGAAATTATATTAGTTTTATAAAAAGCCTATATGTAAGGAAGACTGAAGACCAATAAAGCATGTCTATACAAAGTCATACTATGGGAGAGAACAGACCAACTTCCAGCCGAAGAAACGACATTGGAAATGGATAGGGCATATATCGCGGAAATCGTCAGACTGCATCAAGAGACAAGCACTAGCTTGGAATCCTGTTTGGAAACAGAAAAGAGGAAGGCCAAAAAACACACTGCAACGAGAATCGGAAGCAGATATTAAAGGGATGAACAGCAACTGGAAATAACTGCAATGGACTACTCAGGACAGAGTTCAATAGAGAATACTGGTGAGTGGCCTATGCTCCACCGGGACGAGTAACGGACGTAAGTAATACAAAGTCATAAGTTCGAATGGTTGTAAAATCTCAAGTTAGGACAAGAGTAGTAATTAATGACCTCTATTATTCATAAACTGTTGTATATCTATAATCAATTGTAACTTTCCATAGTTATAAATTACGATAAATTTTCTTTTATTTATTGAATCACCAAAATAAAAAAAATTTCTTAATTAATTAGCTTTTATTTACGTTCTATTTAACTTGAAATTGACCATTAAGTGGAACATAATTTCATTTAAAATAACTGTAAGAATCAATTGATCATAGTTTGAAAACCTTTTTTGGTATACAATACTTTGATGACTCATTCTGATCATCGAATTTATAGAACATAACATAAAAGAAGAAATTGTCTAGTTACTATTAATGCTGTATAAGGTCATAATTTACTTTAATCAAGTATACATTATATAAGAATAAAATAGCTACTTTTGACAATATATGATCAGTTTGCATTGAATATAAGTAAATAATAAACAGTGAAGTATCTACCTAAAGGTCAGAGATAATTATGTTTATTTTGAGTTTAATATTCATTATGTTGAAATGAATTTATAATTTATCATTAAATTTACACTAACATACTAAAAGATGCTATCTAATTCTATAATCCACTGAACATTCCTTGGTCTAGGTTACATTCCATCAATGAGCTAGTTTAGATTTTTCAGTTGTATAGGCAGTATTTTCATTACATATATGCATTACATATGTACCCGTTGCACAAGTGTGACTGTCTGGACATAGTAGCCTAGTGGTGAACGCGGTGGCGTTTGACACGAAGCGGACTGAGTTCGAATCCCAGTGTGAACATCAACATTGGGATGCAGTTACATCCAGCCGATGAGTCCCAAATAGGACGAAACGCACGTCCTGGATTCCACTTGCCAGTCACAATCCAACTTAAAGTATTTTCATTACATTGATGATTTTCTTTTAACTTAAATAAAAATTACATAAGTTATATAAGTAAGTGTACACTGTTAAACAATAGTTTTCAAATGATAAAATGAAGTAGACACAATTAGCCATTTCGTTATAGGTAGGTAATATGTGTCCTAGACATTTATGCAACGTATTCAATACTCCTTTTTTACATAAGCACTATTAATTTAGTTGAAAATGAGTTTCATTTCTTTGTTTACAGTAACAGTTACTTGAATTAATTTATTCTAATTCAACGAATAAAAAGTGAATATACATGGATTACATTGATTGAGATAGCATATACAAAGAAAACACAGTTATAAATTAAGTACAATAAAACTATAATCTATTTTACTGTTAAATTCGTTTACATAAAATCAACTTCGATACAAAAAAAAAATTGCTCAGACATTGGATGTTTCAAAACTTCACATTTCATAACATTCAACTTTGTTCCTGAATATGGATAAAAGTAAATCAATAATTTGTTACGTGTAAATAAAACAACAAACTGTAAGTTTATAGCTTTTTTTATAAATGTGTTTAATCAAATAGTTAGTAAGTGATTAATCAAATGTTTACGCTTCGTAGTTTGTAGTAGAAAGTAGTAAAACTATTTTCTCCAATTTAAAACTATTTATATGAATATATCTCCATCATTGTTAGTGAGGTTTAAAATGTTTGTCTGTCGTATCAAACACGGACTTGTTATTTGCCTGAGCACTGCTTCTAGATAACAACTATATTTAATGGTATAATATCCATTAATATTCCCTATTATTGGTATTTAAGTTGAATGGTAAAAGAAATTAATACTAAAATCAAACAGTAATGTAAACATCAGTGTACATATAGGCACATTTAGCTGATTAGTAATAGAGACAGAAAAATTAAATTATTGGATTCATTTACTAATCACTATCGAGACATGTAATCCACCTGTAACTCAAAATGACATTGAAGTATCTATTCATGAATAACAGAAGTTATCAGTTACTAAATAGACAAACTTATGAATACTAACTGAAAATCACATTAACAGTAGTATATTGAATTAATTCTGATTGAAATTCAGTTGTTTTATCACTGATAGTTCTTATTGTTCTATTTCTTCCAAAATGATACTTCAGTGAGTAACCAGTTACTTTACCTTAGAATATCAATCTGTTATTGTAGACAAAAGTATATTTATCCATAAACCTTTATACTAACTTCACTATGTTTATGACTGCATATCATTGTGAAGAATAAAGAATAATGAATATATATTCAACAATACTACATTTTTAAAGTGAGATATATTTGACTGAACACATTTTTGAAAAAAATATCTTCTACTCATTAAAATAAAAAGGTAGTATACTTTCAAGAAAACTTACTTTATGTTAAAGGCGTCCATTTTGAATACTTTGGGCACGTAGTTCAATGTTCAACTACTTTCTAATTTATTTCAATAGTTGTGAGATTTTGAATTTCTTTAAGAAGAAACTTTTTGATGTATAGAAATCGAAAATTAATTAGTCTTTGATGTAGTTAAATATGAAGTATTTATTTTGATTGATTGCCAGAAATTCATTTGTATTTCAAACAGCAGTAGAGTGCAACATATCATCGACTTTTTCGGAAGACTTGTTTAGCTTTTGGCAGACTACGTTTATTTCATTATTATCATTATATGAACGCAGTATTAAATCATAAAGTCGTTGCGTTTAGAAGTAGACAATCTTATATTTTCGCTGAATGATAGTGTTCAAGTTATTCAAAATGTAGAGATTACATAAACACTTTCTTCTCTAAAATTATCCAACTACAGTCTTAAAGTACCACATAAGTTTTTTCAGTTGTTGATGTTGTAACCAAACTAAAAACTTAAAAAATAGATTTTGTGGGTAGCTGAGTTTATTAAAAGTGGAATAAATATGACTAAAAATATATCGAATACTCTAGTTTTATGGAAATTTGTCGGTACTTTATGACATTCAGAAACCATATATTTGGAGGCTAGTCAACATTTTGTGTATATGACTAATAATAAAATTAGTGTATAACTATAATGGTAGGCTAATCACTTTGCTATTAATGATAATAAAATGTGTATCAGTTAATTCTGGTAAAGTTGGTAGTACAAGATAAACTAAGACTAATGGAAACAAGTAACTCTTGTTTTAGTACTGTTAATGTTTCACAAAAATCAAATACTATGCATTAATTTTATTTAAAAGCCTGTATGATTCAGCCGCGATAATGATGATTTTCCGATCCAAATTTATTTGTGTGTTATGTTCTCTAAGTCAGATTGTTTAGTTTCAAAGATTTCATTATTGTTCTAAAGGACATCGGCTTTTGCTCTCAAATAAAGCAAGCGCTAATGACGCTTCTCAGAACTATTATGAGAGCACCACATTAAAATCTTTTCACTTAACGAACATAACATCATCAAAGTTAAATGTAGTACATCAATCAGAAAATTACCCTACCACATAAACATTGTCATCATGAAGAACAAATATATGACTAATTAGCCGATGAACTACAGATATGTCCTGTAGGTAAATGATGTCAACATTTTAAAAATGACGTTTATCTAATATGCTCTTTACTAGACACTACTGAGTTTATTTTAGATTTATTTACGATGAGACGTTAAATGAATCGTCGGTGTCATATTCTGCCACAACTAAAGCAAGATCTTAGATATGTGAATTATTTTCATATTTTTTAAGAAAATCTGATTAGTATACACAAATATACAGTTTCAGTGATGAATGATTTCAACCAATCAAAAAATAGATGTTTAAATTAAAATTGTACTAATTCACCAATCAGAAATTAGATTATGTGTAATCATTTAAACGAAATGGAAAAAAATATAATTGATTTAAGTTTATGGGCTAATTCAGTAAATATTTCTTTAAGTTAAGAAGTTCTTTTAAAACTTGATGTGGATACAGGCTTTGATTTACACACATTCTTAATATGAAATTATCACTTATTTACAAACCTATTTTTATCGAATGAGGATACGATATTATACATATAAAAGAAGAAAACGTTTCATTTAGAGTAACAGAAAGCTAAATCTACATTAACAAGTACCAATTTACTGAAAACAAATGTAGCATGAATGTTTAAACCTCGAAAAAAACTTTTTTTTATGTCTGTTACAGGTGTTTTTGATGCATTCCGGACTATAAAGTACTTCCTATTGTTTGTTTTAGTATTATAATACTACAATTATTCTAACAATTAAAATATTCTGTTCTTTGCTAAGGTAAGTATTCTTTATCATGAAAATAATACTTTTGTTTCTTTCAATATTATATAGTTACTTCAAACAAAATAATTCATTTTCAAAGCAATTTGATCAATACTATATCCACATAAAAATAATTCTAACAAATAAGTCATAGATTGCTTCATAGATACTCTGATTACAGTTTTAACAATAAACACAAATTCATGAAAGTGTATAATTTTAAAGATTTTTTACGACCCTTTACGGAGTAGCTTCGTTTTTAATATTTCAATTAAGATACCTTTGTCAATTGCCATTTTAAAGGTTTCTTTATTTTTGACAGAGTGTCTTGATATATACTAATTGAGTAATGAGTCTATATTTACGGGATTCATTTGAATATACCAGTCTTTAGTTTAAACACATCATACTTTAATCGTTTTTATATCAAATGATCTGACATGTATAACTTATTGTTAACTTGCACTTATTTAGAGGATAATACTTGTTCGGATTACGGAATTACATAAAGTTTAATTTCCCAATATTTCTATTGTATATTACATCTATAAACAACTGATTGTATAAAATGTTAGATTTTAACAATAAGGAAGTGAGATACCTTAGTTATTATTTAGAATACACATGTATTTTTTGATATATCAAATAAATCGAATTGATTATTGAACCATTTTAAGGTAATTTGTTTGTTAACCATTAGAGATATTCTATGTTTTCAGATAAGAATGCATACTTTCTTCTATGATTTGAAAGACACATCATTTAAAAGTATATATCAAATAGATTTTCATGCGAAATCAGTGAGATACAATAAGGTACTATATGAAAATAATAAATTTTATTCTCATTATTCATTTGGATGATAACTTTTACAAAAGATCTTTAGCGACTATAAGAAAACTTAATTTGCATGAACAATGTAACAAAAACTGATATTCGTTTAACCATTTCCTTTTTTTTTGCAATGTAACTGCGCGTACAAAGTACGCTTAAGTAACAAATTAACAGTTAAATGTTCGTAGTTCTTTTACTTACTTTCTAATTCATTATAATGAACACTTTAATTTGTTTAAAAATATTTCATTATTATTTTTTCCTCAAAAAAATAAAATAGAAATAATTTACAAAGAAATAATTACATGCTTACTAAATTGCAGAATATTAACACTCAATGATATTCATAGTGACAAAAACCTGTTTATGCCTAGATGATATGAGAAAATGATTCTATTTGAACTTTAAGTATTATGATAGATTTGTTTATTTGCTTTAAAGGCATGTTATTTTGTCTGTTTGGTCATTTTATTTTGAGTTGTACTGCATTAAAAGACAAATTTCTTCATTGTTTTCCTCAGAATAAATCATGCTTCGAATGTTTTTGAAGTGCATTGTTTATTGCTTATTTGCATGTATCATAACCGTACCACCATCAGAGAACCGATATTACGGGATTCTTTTAATGGCTAACAATTAATCAATGTAAAATAACCTTAAAAATATCATAGAAATAAACGTAGTGTATGGATGAATAATGGAAAATGTCTTGAAACCAGCCTAAATGTGAACTGAACATGCACTTCTTAACAAGGTGGAGTTGTTTTCGAAATAAACTGTAATTCAGTTGAATTATTGGTCATTAAGGGAAATATTGACTTCATAATTCACAACTTGGAAATTCATATTACTGAAACAAGTGATCCAGCACAATCAAATGTAGATGCACTGTTGTATTTGTAAACTTAAATCTTAGTTGTATGTATATCAATGGTGGATTAGAATTTTCACTGAAATCAAATTAGTTTACTCTGACTTATAAAAGAGTATTTTGGATGTGAAGAAATTAGTAGTATGTAGAATTTTCCACAGTAATAACTTATCATTATACTACGTATACAGTTTACTTCTTTTGTGTTTAGTTAATAAATATTATGTAACTTTATTAATCAATAAGATATATTGTATAATAATCAGAATCACCGGTGAAAAATTAAAAATCATTGTACTTTCACTTCATTGACATTAAATAGCTAATTCAAAGGTAACTGATAAATGTTTCATAAGTTAACGAACAATAGCATTGAACTGATAAATTCAAAAGTGTGTCAATCATTTTAAAATAAACAACGAACAGTGTACATCATAGATGAAATGAAGGATGCATAAATAATGGATCCAAGTTCTTCTATTGTTTTACAAATAGGTGTACTGTTAAGACTGAGTTAAAGTGATCATGTGAGTTTGTAATTGCTAGCTAATAAAAAATATTACAAGCGGTTGAACTGACCATAAATAGACTTAACACACTTTGTACAATTTAGAAATCATTGACGATTACTTACAACTCAAACCAATTAATAAAAATGCACGATAGATGTACTTTTGTATAACACTATAAATTTCCTAAAACCTATATCATGACGCTTTTTGTCGATTCTCTTTGTTCACTAATCAAACTTTAAAGTAAACGATAACTTGGCTAGACAAATTGACTGGAAAAATTGCGAAACGGAGATAAGTAATTCGTATTTAGTGTTATGAAATGGTCAAACTTAGGCTATCACTGAAATACAGGAAGTAATTGATGGATATTTCGTCCTAATATATGACTCACCAGCAGTGAGCATCAACGACACTTCTATGTACTCGAGCTCAGGACCTTCAGCATTCGTTCCGATAGCCTAACCGTTAAGCAACTGAGCCAACATCCAGTGATTGACTTAAAAAGCATTACATCAGACATTAATAAATTATCAGAGTTTTACATAATGTATGTTTCGAAGTTAGTTGTTTTGTAGGAATGAATCTGATTTAAAATTACCTCTCACTCAACTTAAATGAAAACAGTTGTCAAATATCAACAAACAGCTGGATATGAAATTAAATAAACTATTCTGATTTCATTTGAATATGACATTCGTTTTAAAACAAATAACTCATTACATTTTTCAAATAATTAGTTTTCTTGTCATGTTATCATTGTAGTGTACAGTAACTCTAACTAGGCTTATCGTTCATAACAAAATAGGTTACGTTGCAAAACGTTGGTAGTAATGACAATAAAATTGTTTCATGTTATTCTGAAAAAGCAACAAAAAATGAATATTATTCGCGGAATGTATTACTTAATTACTGCCACTAAGGCTAAATGACACAAGTTGTGATTCATCTTCCTTGCAGCTTTACTATAAAACATAGTTATAGTTTTTTTAAATGAAGGGGAATTCTATAAGATATCATACTTCTCATAAGCCTTGTTAAGAGCATAGAACGCATTAGATTCATTCATAGCAATTCCTAGTATGAAATTACCTTAAGATTTTGGAAGAAATGGTCACTTATGAAATTTGTACAGATTGTTTTATCACAGTTCATATTAACATTAATATGTACTAATCAGATAAATTATTTATTAACTCAACTGCATAACAAGCTCAAATATCAGCAGGCTACTTCCTAAATATACATGAATAACGGTGCTTACCTGAATCCTCGTATAAACAATAAGTCTAAATTTTCATAAATCCATTTCCCCTACACATTTAAATATGGCAAGAAAAAAAATGCAGAATACCATTAATTAATTGCATTTTGTACGTTCTCATCAATGGCATAAATGAGACTAAGTCCTAATAATAAAGCATTGATTTATCATTTGGATCAGTTAAATCGATTTTGTCTACCAATTCATGGATCCAAGTAATAACTTAATCCGTCATCGATTTAAACATATTTTATTTCATACTGCTGATGAGAAAGCACAAAATAAAATGGATTTATGGTATTAAGCAATTATATCATGAACGCTTTACATAAATATTTCTGAAGGCTTAATAGTGAGTTTATCATTTCAAGGTAGTAAATAATTGTAAACTGTGGAACATTCAAAGGCATGTGACCTTTAAATCCATTTTCTAATTTCGAATCTCACAGTAATATTCAACGGTGAATAGTGACGGAAAAGTAGCCAGAATATGTAAATTTTACTCTGTCAATCAAATCAACTAGGTTTCAAATTAGTGGTCTATGATCTCTGTATTTACTTATTTATTATAGTACTCTATTAGTGTTGTCAGTTATATTATTATCTGAATTTTAGTTTTCTTGATATTTCCACCATTAAATTATGTTGATTAGTCAAACTTTGACTAAACAATTCATTTCTTACTATATAAATTGTCACTCATAATCAAGACTTTTATTTTCATAACATTTCATGCTTTATAATCCAAACGAATATGAAACTTATGAATTCATCAAGTTTTCTTTGTACTGTAATTGATTCCATTTCAAATAGATATGCTTTCAGTAATGTATACTGAAATTGTTCTTTAGTAATATGAAAATATTATGCAAAATTTACATTGAATAGGTATTTACAATTAATCTCTTTATAAAGTTGACAAATTCTAAAAAGAACAAAGACGTTTAGACGAAGACTGTTCTTTTCGATAAATGCTCATCAGGTTCTACATTTATTAGTTCAAAATTATTAGTCACAGGAATAGCCAGTTCTGAGGCCAGTAAAACATTATTTAGATATCAAGAATAATTGGAAGTTTTTCTCATCGAGTTCTTTATAAAATACGAATATTAATGTTTAAATAATAACCATCATTGTATAACTTGTGAAAGGTAAACGACAATTGAGATAAACAAAATTTTTAGCCAGATATATATAGGTATCTCTGTATATGGGTGACATAAGAGATGGGGTGGTAGCAAAATACGATTAGATCAAGTGTTTGTAGACAAAGGTCAAATCCTACTTATAATGAAACCTGATGAGCATTTATCGAAAAGAATATTCTTCGTTCAAATGTCTTCGTTTTTGATAAACATGGGAATTTTTAAACAAATTCTAGAAACTTAAACTACATGATTCTTATTCAGAAAACCTTTGAAGTATAAAAAGAAAAAAACCTCACTAATTACATAGTTAAGAAATATAGATTAATTGTCATGATTATTTGTATTTTCATAAATTTATATTACTACTTAATTACTTTATTAAAACATTCGATAACTGTACACATACATTGTACTTTAACCAGTAAATTTATATAATTTCATATTGTAAATAAATGTAGACAAACTAAAATTATAATGAAAAATGAATCCATATGTAGGTACATATTGTGTGGATGTAATCACGATGAACATAGTTTTCTTTTTCAATTTTTTTTCTTTTCCTTGATAGTTTCTCATTTATTCTCTAAACGAAAGAAAAAAAACTAAACAAATTGATTAATTATGTATGTTATTGTAATTTTTTTATTTGTTCACATTATTTTTGTCTCAATTTTCATAAACTTTATATCCTTAAGGCATTTATTTTGTTTGTCTAGAATGTAATTTATTGGAATTCATTGAAGGAATCAATTTGGCATATACATTTAAGTATGATGTACACATGATCATTAAGAGGATTTAGTTACCGATGTACAATATATGTTTCCATGTGTGAACTTAGAAAAATGCAAATTCACTTCAATACATTTTAATTTTTATGCTTATTTAGGCGTAAATAAATGATTAGCAATTAAAGTTATATTGTCCAATCGTCAATATTTATTGGATTCAAAAACCATTTCATTTCATTTAAAATAATCAACTCACTAGTGACTAAATTCAGGATATTCTTGAAGCTCCAATCAGAAGTTGTGATTGGTGGGTTCAAATTTATTGAAAGTGAGACATTTATCAGCAATGACATTGAAGGATCGTTGTGCTATATATCACAAATTGATGCAAGCGGGAATTCTATGATGGATACTGGCTGGAGCAGTGGTGTAGAAAGTGAGATGTTCGCCAACTTGAAGCTCCTGGGACGGAATCTGGGTTTCTCACTGCTGAGAAGTTACACACTAGAACGAAACAGCTGTCCAGTAATCTCCGTTTATCAATGGTTCCATGCTAACAACGGTGACGTATTCAATCAACTAAAAATACCGATTTCCACAATAACCATCTCAAATGAATTCAATTAGTTAAGTTACTATTAATGAGCCCAAAACTGCTGATCTATATTATTAATGTTATGCAGTCAGGTGTAGGCTTTTGCTGCAGTTGCTAAAGTTGATAAGGTGTATCTACAATTTACGGATTACTGTTGTTTCTCATAGCGATCAAACTTACGTCAATCACTGTCTCACCTAATGATTAGAAGCACTTAAATAAATAAATAAACAGTTCATTATAATTAAAAGTAATGTGATCTTTACCTTTAACTTAGCGTTCAAATGTTTTCACAATTAGGACTTGAAATTTCGCATTTTCTTAATGAATGGAATTGAAAATGCATTTAACTTATTTTCTTTAAAAGCTTTATGATTAGTCTATCCCAATAAATCAATATTTTAGTAACATTTACTTGGGAAATGTGGATTTATCCAGTGAGATTATGAAGAATGTACATTTTTAACTAGTGATATTTTCCAGTTGAGAAAGATTATTGGAAACTTCGTATTTAATATGTTGCTTGTATTTACTAAAGATTAATTTTGGTTAGGTGCTACTGAAAACTGCAGAGCATTGATGAGAGGTTTTTTCTTAGTTTGAGAACTCCCAGAACTGTTCATCCTTAAACTTACCAACGAATCGTGGCGAGAGTTTAACTAAGTTCATGACTAGGCAGTTCGAAGTCCAACAGTAGGAATTTCATTATGATTAATTTATAAAGTAGCACAACTATCTAGAATATAGAAATAACCAGGAAATCGCTAACTGGACGGTAAAACAAACAATTCGCTTTTCAGGTACCCATTTGTGTATTACTATAGATGCGTATATATACCATGAGAAATGCGAAATTTTAATTACATAGTAATCTTATTATAAACCATTTAAGAATCGACTATCATCATAAGAGTTATTTGTTTGGCATTTGAACATCTATCGTAACTAGATTTCCCTTTTAAGAATTTCTTAAGGATGGACAAAAAAGTAATATAGAACTAAACATCTACTGGATTATTTTTATCTACTTTATGAATATCTGATATTCTTTAAATAACTAAACATAAATATTGTCAGCTTGCATTAATACATCAATGGCATCAACGTTGTGATTAGTTCATTTTGGGATTACAACCGAACTCGTTGGAGCATTATAATTTCTTATGTTCGATACAATTGTATTATGAAGAATCTATTGAGTACTGAATACTTCACTTAAACTAAAGTAAACGACAAAATTCTTCTAAAAACAGAACCCCTATATTAACAGATTCACAAATATGATGTTACGCATTGTTTTATTTGATAAACAGAATAAGTGTATCACAGAATTGTAATTTTCTGAAATTAATTTAAAATTAATGATATAAATAAATGTAGGATAGTCGAATGTGGTTAACAGCAAACCTTGTTTCATATTTTTTTCAATGCAATTAGGTAGTTTTGGAGTATATACAACCTTGAGAGAGCAAACACTCATTGGTGGATGTGATCCCGGTTCACCAAGTTTCATGGATTTTACTGTCACTAATGAGGTAGATTAATCCTAACTCAAAGATTTCATCAAATCAAGTCACTTGTAACTACGAAATAACATGATAGATATAATTCGACGTTCACCAAGAACTAGACAAACATGATATTAGTCATTACTCATAGGATGTACTGAAAAGCATTCTACCGCTTGTAATTTTGTCTTACACCACAAAAGTTTTATTGTTTACATGTAGGATAAAACAGTGTTTACTTGTTGTATATTGTATATTCACGTTTGATCGAAAAACATAATGTCGATCATTGTACCGTTTACCAGTTTTTCAAGTATAATGATTAAGCTTGATAAAGTGTACTTTTATAATGATGCAATTACAGTTATATTCAAATATTTTCTTCAGTATTAACGTAGTGTATATCTAAACCAGTATCAATATGTTACCGAACTTAAATTTTATACTGACTATTTTTTATTTTGTTAAATAGAGTGAAATTAGACATGTTTAGTCTGTAGAACTTTCAATTATTTTTCACATGGAATTAGTTTGAGTGATAGTTTTGGATTTATTGGGAAACATTGACAATGCTTATAGAGATTCGCATTACCGGATTACTATGAATATTATTGAGCTCTTAGCCAGTAGAAAACAAAAGATCCTTAAACTTAGAGACATTTGAAGTGTTTTCTTATATTATCATTGCCTCATTTATCGACTTTTAAACGTGATGATATTCAGTAAATACTTTTCTGGGATCTAATATAGAATACTATAGTTAAATGGTAATTTAATGGCTAACTTAATGACAAATACCCACTTACTAAATTTAGTTGTGTTTTATACTGTTTAGTGGAAACGTCCAGCACCATTATTTAGATTTTTAAAATAGAGGGTTAGATAAATGGTTAAAGAATTCAACTAGATTTGAAAATCATGCCCTGATAAATTGGTTTAAGTTTAAGTGGACAAATACTACAGCTAACTACTACCCGAATGTTGAGATTTAAATTTAGATATCATTACATATACTCACACTAGTGTGACTGTCTGGACACAGTAACCTAGTAGGTGAACGCGTTGGCGTTTGGCACGAAGCGGACTGAGTTCGAATCCCAGTGTGAACATCAACATTGGGATGCAGGTACATCCAGTCAATGATTCACAAATAGGACGAAACGCGCATTCCTGTATTCCACTTGCCAGTCACAATCCAACTTAAATAATACCTTACATTTCTCTAAATAAAACATTCATCATATGCTTGGAGTCGATTGGTTTTTCAGTTACTTCATGACCTTAATTACCCAAAGAAATTAATCATTTCAGAAATAAGGTATTTTTTCGCTGTAGACATTGGATAATGACTCATTATAATACAAGGAGATTTACGTTTAAAATGTTGACCACTAGATATCGAATTAGTGTTGCTGTAGAGAATTTTAATGATCTTGCTTTTGCAATGCCGAAAAGTCCTAAACCGGGATAAAGCAATTGTTTAGCACTCTTTCATTGTTATTAGTAACCTATTTGATTTTAGTCTATGACGCAATCATGCTTTGAGTAGATAGATAAAGGTAAATAAACAGAACGCATGTTGTCCTCTCATTAACAGTATTTGTTGACATTTCCTATTTCAAATGATTTATACATGAACTGTTAGCATAAATTTCTTGGCATTTTCCGTGATTATCAGTAAGTTGAAAGATACATGAAACACTGTAGTTTGAAGTTATCAGATTTACATGTTGAACCGTTAGTTTATGATAATGGTACTATCATCCTTTAATACAAAGTATTACATTCTTATTTTATTATTATTTAAAATTCATGTTAGAATAACATGTAGAATACTTTATAGCTACTCATAAAAATATAAACTTTGTATAAAAATTATCATTAGTTTAGAGTAAATTTTACTGTTTTTCTTTCTTTAATTACAGAAAAGCAAAAAATCGATCAAAGTGTTTGAGGTTTTTTACTAAATCAACATCTCCGAAATTGTTCATCTTTTGTAATTTGTATTTCCTGTGGGTTGGTGAATTTCTGTTAGAAATTTTGCTTAAAATGAGTTTACCATATGAATGTTACTAGTTTTTTTGGGGGGCTATGGGTCACAGTCAAACATTTTTGTTGAGATACGTTTACAGTAAGGTATTAGTTGCATGTAAACATGATGTAAGAAATTACATCACAGTACAATAATCATTTTGAGGCAAAAAATAAATTTGTGTATTTACCTTAAAGTTATGCCTATGATTTTACCGGGAGGTAACTTCTAATTTACAACGTTACCAAAGGGATGTATTAACTCAGTAAACAGCAAACAACAATTGGTCTTCTGCTTATTAATGCTAGCCAGAAACTAAGTATATAATATGACTCTTAAATTAAGTGATTTAGTGTGGGGTTTGTAAATGATCATTAATGAATGATTGCGGATTAATGATAAGATATACTTACCACAGATTATTCCTCGACTTAGAAATAATGGGACTGAAATCCCGTTTACTGAGGTTTATACATCTACAAAATGAGTTATCGTTCCAATATTCTTGTAAATTAGTTAACAAATTACTTATATATTGGCCCTTACTTGTTTTATTTTTGCTCGTCACGTGAATTAAGCACATTTGAATTCCAGATGCATGCGTTATGCTTACAACCCTAACAAAAGTAATTTGCATAGATAGTGTATAATGCCTATCTATACCATATTCCATTATCAGATTTAGTGATACGTTTTTCATCAGTTAGTTGACTAAAACACTTGTCACTTACCTTTTTGTAACAGTAGCTCATATCATATAAATATTGATTTTAGTTGACAGTGATATACAACAACTGAAATCATTTATGTAGACTATAAATACATTTCATGAATCGACTTAGTGAATGATGTATATGTGTAAGTTGGTTTCGATAGCTCAATAGGTGATCCGTTGGCAGTTGAGAAGACAGGCACTGTGTTCTAGTCACATTATTAACAACACGAAAGTAAATAAAAATGACGATTCCCAAACATAACTCATCTCATATTCTTGATTCCATTGATATCTAAATAAGCGAAAATATTTTTGCCCGTTTGTTAATATGACTCTTTTTCAACGGGTTTTATATGTTGGTCATATAAATCAAATGAACAAAACACAAAAATATCCACATGAGTTGCATTTTAATTTGATGAACCTAAAATTCGAGTATTTCTGTGTTACTTTATGTTTTTCTGTATTAGCACTATAATCCTGTTAACAGAAATGTCTTTGAGTTGGACACATTAGGTTAGGAATGTTTAATAAGGGCGATTCTCATAAAAATTAGCAAGAACTGTTCCATTCATCAGGTCTTAATACTTTATTTTTTCAATTGATATCAAAATTTTAATTTATAAATTGAATTTTAAACTATTTTTAAGTAGTAATGGAGAAATACTCAAATAGTTTCCTTGATAACTGCATTATACAATTACAAATTTGATTTAAGAAAAACTTTTTTAGTACATTAAAATTAATTAAAATGTATTGCCTGATTAAGATTAATGTAGACTAAATAACGTCTAATTGATACTGTTCCATGAAAATTCACTTAATTCTTATTCAAAGTAATATTTCTCCTAACAAAATTATGCCGACATAAGATAGTATATGAAGTATTTTAAAATGATATTTATTATGAGAAAAAAATACTTTACTCGAAGTATACATTCTTATGATTTAGCTTGTTCTTCTTCCGGTATGAATAGATGAATACTTCATTTCTAATGCTAATTCGTTTTTTGAAAACGAGATATGGCTATTAACAACGCTAAGTACATACAACATAGTGTTTACAACAATGATCTTCTAGTATAAGACATACAAAATTATTGAATATTTTTTTTACGTTCTGAATGTATACCAGATGAGTTGAAAAATTATATACGTAAACTGAGTGTTTTTGGTTTTGATTTCCGTTTTAACTATGGTTAAGGCCTTGCATCAATCAATTAGCTACACAGAGTTTCATAATTACTTTAGTTGATATTAGTGATGTAATACAGACAAATTTTAAATTGCAATTTAGTTACTTTAATAGAAAGATGTTGTTTGCAACCTTCTTAGAAATTTCTGACAAACTGATTGTCTATATGTGCTTTGCTAGGTAATATATATTACTAAGAAATGAAACAGGACTGCCTAGTAGACACGAATTTAGTCGAATTACACGTTGCATAGAATGTTAATAATGTCAGTCTTATGTAAAGAAAATGCATACGTCATGTGTAGAGACAATTTGTTAAGGATTTTCGCTAAATTTATTTTTAACCAATGAAGAATTCGTATCAACTTGTAAGAAATAAGAAGACGTCTTATCAGAAAGAAAATAATTTTCCAAGAGTAAAGAAAATCACTAGTCATTAGATAAAAATAAAGTTTTCTATCCAACTGACTTATGATCAAACGTTCTAGAAGTGAATGTTATCCAACCTCTTGATTAAAGGCTTCTAAACCGAAACATGACATCAGTCCTTGAACCGTGTTGATAAATCCAAACTACCTGATTTGGTTCCATGCGAATACCATAATTATTTGTCGGAAACATCGGGTGATGTTGCTCACATTTGGTTACAGTGGTATGAGTGTACTCACTCATTCCATTCCTTAAGTCGTGATCTTTAAATAATTTCATACCTTTCCACGAACAAACTCCACCACATGTTAAGTCATTTTTTTTATTATTATTGAAGTAGTCACAACTTCTGCTAATTTTGTATTAATTTTTCTATGCTGCCTGGGTGTGATAACCTGGACCGATGCACGTATGTTCCAGGTTCAGTGTTGTACATACATAAAATGACTAATCCACACTATAGTGTCCTACCTGTTTACACTATTTTGTCATTCATTTCGTGTACATGCATAATCATATTACATAATCTTATAGGCACAATCCATTAATCTAAAGGTTTCGGTTAAAATGATGTGTTTAGCTAAAATAAGCTTACATTAATGTTGGTTAATATGAATTATCTTGTTCAGTTTCGTAAAACAAAATTCAACATTTGGAATAATGAGATTAGTTCACTACTTTGTTCCTGAAGGCATTCAACTGATTTTATATTATAATAAGTTTTACTTGTTATTTCTAAGTAACAGGTATTATAGTAAGCATTTAAAATAAACAATATAGGTAAACAATCTCAATAAATGAATCTGGTGAAAATTTTTAATATTTCACACAGCAGATTGGTCTAAGCTTCTTCATGGAAACAATCAAAGATCAGAAAAATCGTATATAAATACAAGTAAATGGTCTAACGTAACTAAGTATTTATCGACTGCTCAAACATCTGTTGAGTATGAGCATTTTAAAAGGTCATTTATTATAAACAAAACAAGTGTTCAAAGTGTAGTAGATAAAGGAAGGTATGCTTGTATATGTACTTCATATTTTTCAAAACTGTTGTGAATGCATAGCCTAAGGCTACGATTATACATGAAATTAGACAATATAAAGATCGACTTGGCAGATCCTGCAAGATCCAAAAATAAATTAAAACGAATATTTGTGATGAAAATTAAACGTTAAAGAACTGATATTTATTTAAGTTAGATAGTTGAACCTTGCAGTTTAAGCATATAATCTGAAAGAAAATAAATGATATTGTGCATTCTTGTTGTTATAGTGGCTATACTGAATATCAACAGTAAATCCGAATATAATAGCTAATCAATTGGTGAGATGTAATTCGCTGTAGTTTATAGTAGTCTAAAACAAAGAATATTGGAGTAATAGGTGCTGTTTAAATTCATTTATTAAGTATTAGTTGTGGTTGTGAGGTTATCAGTACTCTAATTATTTAGTTATGGTATTTAGGTTTGACCATACACATAGAACTTTGGATTGTTATCCGTGCTATACAAGAACCAATAACTTCCATATGCTCAACGTCTAACTTTTGTGAATATGTTCTTTCAATTATGGAAGTATCATATTACTCTGAAGAGGAATACGAATCACTAGTTTATGGTAGACCACCGGGTTATTTGTCATATTTCATGATTAAATAAAATTATTTCCTCAATATTAATCAAAATACGACATTTCTACTTACCTTTAACTAGCCTACTGTCATCTGCTTACAACTGTAGCGTAAATTTCTAAAAACGAAACAAGCTGAGTAGCAATAATTTAAATATATGGTTACAAATTTTGACATAATTTTATTTTTAGAAAAAAATATGAATTTAAGCGTACAGTTTTTAAAGTAGACATCACATTCTGTTTATATGTATTGCTATGCAACTATTCAAGTAACCTTGACTTTTATTCTTGATTATTTATTTGTACAACAGTAACTACTTTAATTGTCGTATATAAACTAATTCTGTAAGTCGGTTGATGGCTTGCTTTCATAATAAGCATTCAGTTATTGTTTAATCACAGGTTTTGTGATTAAATATTAATTCTCACTACCCCAACCACCTCATTACTTAACAAAATTAATCATTTCGTTGTAGGATGAGGACAATAGCATATAATCGGAATTAAACACTTCAGAGACATCTAAACTTAAAAGAAATTCTCTGTTATTTTTTGGAACAGAATGTACTACTCGTATAAATGGCATAACTACACTAAAAACTTCATTTGAAACATTAAATAGGAATCTCGTCATTGTTTAAAATAAACTGTACTACACTAGTCAATCACTAAGCACTAACAAATTTTACGTTTATTTAGCCTCTTAGTGTTGACTGAACTGTACCAATTAATTTGTAATATGCCTACTTGCCTAAATAACTAGACATCGCTTACCGAATGTTTTGATATCTGATTGAAATAATTATTTCATTCTTACGGTAAATCTGTTTTATCCCCCCCCCTCCCAATATTGGCATGGACTGTGACTAACAGCTTTAAATCAATTCATGATTTCCCCAGTAAATGTTATTTTTCACATTAGGAACGCGTCGTGTTTTGGCTATTGTAAAAGTCTTCAGTGAAATACTGGAACTATGTAAATGTTGTTGTTATGTCTTGTCAATAAAAACAAACTGGTTGGCCTTAAACTTCATTAACAGCAAATCAAAAGTGACAACGGTTGTGTTTAGTTTATTGTGTAAACAGAAAATATGCCTGGGAAAATCACATCTTAGTTAAACCACTTTTCGTAACCACATTCTGATACATGTCTACAAGTTATTTACAAGTGTAACAAGTTAAAGAATAATTAAACGTATCTTTTTGATACCCAGGTTGACGAATTTACTAATATTAAGAACAGTGATGAGTAACTTGTCAGATATTATTTAATCATGATAACAAAGTCTTTATTTTAGATAAAGCTTTCTACACTCTAAATACCTTTATCCACATGGTCTGACAATATTGTCGAAAAAAACGTGGACGGTCCTTTCCGAAAATTTGTTATTGAGATACTGCATCCTACTAATAAACAGAGACGAGAAAACTTTTATAAGGCATATGTAAAAGTAACTTAGTTGAATCAATATAACACCGAATGTCAGCACAAGAAACCACTTAGATTGTCATAAATTTATCATTGCCAACCAGCTAACTTTCCTAACCTTTCTCAGGTATATTATTGTTATAGTTCATGTCTAAGCATCTGAGAATATTATTTCCACAAATTAATAACAGTTCAATTAAGATGGTCACTTTTGTGGATATTGGTATTTTTACTTGATTGAATATGTCACAGATTGATGTTAGTAGGGTACCATTCGAAACTAGGGAGCACTAGACAGTTGTTTCACTTAAGTGTGAAACTCCTCAGCAGTATTCACTCCAGATTTCTTACTAGGGGCTTCAGGTTGACGGTCAACGCCTATCTCTCTGCACTAATGGGTCGGCATCTAATGGTAGAATTCCCACTTCCATCAGTTTCTGATACATATACATGCATATATATATATATATATATATATATATATATAATAAATTAGTTGAATTGGGAATTCTACCATTAGATGTCCGACCCATTGGTGCAGACAGTTAGGCATTGACCGTCAACCTGAAGCTCCTAGTAAGAAATATGGAGTGAATACTGCTGAGGTGTTTCACACTAGAATGAAACAACTGTCCAGTGCTCCCAAGTTTCCAATGGTACCCTACTAACATCAATCTGTGACATATTCAATCAAGTAAAGATTATTTACACTTATAATTTGTTCAATGATTAATGTCTCATAACATACTCTTGTTGTCATATAATAACATGTTCAATTCACATTTTGTAAGGTGGATTTTTCATTTTACTATTAATCATAATTTTCTTTAAATTATGAATGCAATATGATTTCCGGTATTTAATTTACGTATGAATACATTAATCATTGTAGAAGGAACAAATTATAAAAGAAGTTATGTATCATTGTTACTTAAGAAAAATTAGTAATGTCTCTAATGATTATGACTACCGTCTGAAATCATAATCCACTTTGATACCCAAGTGAAAATATATCTACATTATAGTGATAAACTTTTTTTTCCTCTATAAGATTTTAGCTACCGTTAGTCGTCTATTATAGAAGTGAATAGATTTTTTAAAGTATTATAATTCATATTATTTATGCTAATTTAATCTTCCGTTGAATGTAATCACCTTAAGCTCTTACAAAGAATAAACACATGAAATAAGGAATTGAAATTGAATACAACATTGATATAGTTCAGTGTGTTGTGTTTGTGATCAATTATTAATTGACAATTGATAATTTTTTATATTCAGAGTATAATTACAGTTAATTCACTACAATATACCCTCAATTTCTTTCATTATATGGTGTTATGTTTTTGTGTTCTAATAACTAGTCACGTTTTGTATTTCGTTCCGAAAATAAATAACAAAAACACTCTTCTGGTTTAGTTTAATCTATAAAAGATATCTGTTAATATAACAACACTTCTGAACTGTATTTTGCAAATAGATACATATAAAGCAATACAGCATGTTTTACACTGAAAAACATTACAAATTGTCATATGCACCTGAAGAACATAACATTCATTTAACTGAATTTACCTGACAACAGACTATAGATAGTGCTTAATGTAAATTCACTAAAGGATGAAAATAACTATATTTTAGTCTGTATAGTATTTTATCTTTCTTTTTATTAAAATCACTGTACATTGTGGAACTTATTACAAAGCTGCTACAACAGTTCAGTCGCTTACACATTTTCACATATTGATTGACTAACCTTGACTTCAGTAAAGATAGTTGTATGCAAGGTAATAGCCGTCAGATTTCTATTGAGAAAAAAAAATCAAAGTGAAATAATCTCACCTTCATGCACAAATAAGTAAAATATACATTACATTGAGATATACCATATTTTTAGTCGAAAGTTAGCCTTATTTGTTTCAATTCATATTTAGATGTTTCCTCCAATTCGTATAGCCAGTAGTCAAATCAGTGTGGAAGTTTATAATAACAGCTTGATTATAATTTTAATACTTTTCACTAAAAGCCTTATTCAGAATACTACATTGCGTCATTACTTCAAGCTGAATAATATATATGTATATTGTTTGGATAGCTGAAGAACTTTTAGAATCAACAAAAATAAGTTTGTTATGAAATTTGTCTTAAATTGGTAAAAATAAATTCTAGAAAACATGAATGAGCTTTGTTTATGTATGTTTACTGTGGAAAGCATTTTAGACTTCAGGCTTACTGTATTCATTTCAGTTGTTCTTAGTTATTTTTAGGATCATCTGCATTCCTTTTATAGATTAGGCGTCAATACAAACTAAACAGACATGCTATTCCTGCATATTGAAGTCTTTTTAATTGACTAACGTATAAATGAACGAAATCGATGCTATCAGTTAATGCCTACAAATGTGAATTTTTAATACTGTTAATGAAAACAGCATTAATTCACTTAATTCAGTCAGCGATTGCATTTAGTAGAATCTGTATTCGATTAAATCTCATGCATTAAACTTTTTTTAATTACATGAAATAATTTCGAATTATTCTGATACATGAGAAAGATATTTTAGTAAAAAGAACTCGAATAACAATCTATTATCCATATTATATACCATGTGATTATTTTAATGTAGTTTAACACTAAATAACATTTTGATAAATCTCATTAAATTATATAAATATACGGTTTCTTCAAAGTATAGTTTATTTCCTAGAATGGGACAGCACTGTATGACAGCACATACTCATGACTTCAAAGTAGAGCTAAAACTACTACCTAAACATTTATAGGCAACACTAAATATTTAGATCACTGAGTTGATAACGCAACAGGTGACAATTTCGACTTCAATTATGCCAGGAAATTTGACCAGTGGAGTTCACTCATGTCGGACGATAGACAGTTAACCATCAAAGTTAACGTGTGAGGTTGAGGAATTTGTAGCAGATCGACTGAAGCATGCAATGTCGACTGTTAAATGCCAGTATAATACCCAAAGGTCAAATCTTCTGCGCTGCATTTTAAGGTCCTGAACTCAATTCCTTGATGAGGTAGTGAGTGCTTTTTGTAGATGGGTTACATACTAAGATGAAATAGCAATCCAGTGCTTCTGGACTCCCACTATCTAATTCTATTGGATGCCACTTTTGCTTTTATCAATAAATACAAAATGTAACAAAAATATAAAATAGTGAAAAGTTCTGTAGAGCTGGAAATCTTGAAAAGCATCAATATTTAAGAAATAAGTACTCAAATTATGCAGAGAAAAATTATTTCAGTAGTAGAATAAATAAGAAGATTCATTTCAATAGTTCCCTGATCTCAATATATTTGGTTCTCAAAATGCATATTATTTCATAAAAATTTTCAAACAACCAATTTAATTCATATTAGCTTTTGAAATAATTGTCAGAATATAGTCCGTAAGTGAAATTCAGGACAGGCGTTTCATCTTGTTTAGGACTCAACAGCTTTCAAACTACAACTTTACGAATATTTCACACATTTTCCATTCTTTGAAGATTGATTATTTTTCAGTTGTTTCTTTTTTGTATACAACTAATGTCAAAATAAGTCATTATATTACTTATAAACAAATTCATTATATCGATATATTTTTCGCTATTTTCCTTTGCAGAATTTTAATTCTGTTCTGTTTTTCATATCTAATCTTTGATCAAACAACAAAATTACTTGATTCCCATACCAGTCATAAACATTTTTTTGTTTAATTCATTCAATATATACATTTACATATATATATATATATATATATATATATATATATATATATATATGATATTAGGAATACACTGTTCTCAAATTGTGTTTATCATTACTTATAATCATTAAAACAATAGATTGCTATCTGTTTCTTCTTTTAGAAAAAAACTATTCAATTCGCTTAATATGTATGTTATTTTAAGGAACGGTGTTAAGTGTTGTACAGTAAAAAATATGAGACTGAAAAATTACTTATTTACAAACTCTCTAGCCTAATTAAACCTTAATTACGTAGATATAAATGTTCATTATATTTTTACGTTCAAATTAGTAGTCATTAGCGGGGGAGGGAGGGGAGTTTTCAGTATTATGACAGAAACATCTTTGAAAAGACCTAGTTTATATTTAGTGTTACTAGTCGTTGCTGACTGTAAATAATAAAATGTATATTAAGCGTTGTGAAGATCAATGAATTTTAGTTTGACATCAAGATCTGTTCTAAGTTAGGCAACCATTTAAAACCGGATAGCACTGGACAGGTGTTTTGTATTATTATGAGACTATTGGACGCATACTCCTAAAAAGTTCTACACTAGAACGAAATAGATGTTCAGTACTCCCTGGTTTTCAATGATTGTCTAACTCAAACCAATGCATGATAACAAATTGTAATAAAATATATACTTGAGTCAGTTTGTAGGTCCACTGGTAGTTCATACTAAAAGTTAAGTTAGAGTAATGGTAATAATAATGTAACGAAATGTAGCAAAATGCTTAATTAAAGGTTATGAAATTAGTGAAATGACCTGCGTTATATAAGTAGTAAAGGAATTGTATTAGGGGCTAATCAAATTGTTCAGACAACAAAACAGTAATAATACTAGTTACCATAATAATATTGTAATAAATTCAAGTCTTTATGTATACAAATCGAACATGTTTACCATTATAGATAATATATTATTAACTTTTTCTAGATATTGCAGCATATCTAAAACAAGAGAATGAAAACTCTTCTTATGGATGGAGATTTGTATCCTTCGAATGCACTGGTTATTATTAAGTTTTTCGAGTTATGTAGTTTAAATGAGATTGTGGACAATCTTATCTACTCCCTTTGCTTCAAAAGGATTTAAGTAATTAAACTATTATTCTGTACAAAAGGATCCACTTCAAAATTCAATAACCAGTTGTACAAGTAAACCAGCACGGTGGCTATGAGATCATCATTCAAACCTATCCTTACAGATATATTTACACTAACCAAGAGAAAATGAGACCACAACATACTGTTCTATGTATACTGATGATATCTTTATTACATGTGATGATATGAATCACGCTTCTTGCATACATTATCATTTTAATAGTATGCATACTGACATTCAGTTTATAGTCGAACATAAACATGATGGCTAATCCAACTTTTTAAACTTTAATATAAAACAGAGCAAGGACTGGATAGTCGAGAAAAGTATGTACAGAAAAGAAACATGGACGGGACAGTACTTGCATTACAACACATCTTGTTACACCAATTATATCCGTGGTCTTAAAAAACGTCTCTTGACAGGGCCAAAAAGTTGTACTCAACTGATAACACTAATGAATAATTGTCAATAGTCGAAAAGTGACTTATAAATGACGGATACCTGTAAAAATTTATCAAGAAATGTGGAAAGAAGCATCCTAAAGACCAGGAGCATCCGACTATAAAAAAAAGGCCACTATTTGTAGGCTTTTTATTCAAAAGAAATCAGATCTCAAAAATAAATAGTCAGAAAATCATAATGACACTGAATTGAGTCTTTCCTGAGGCTCAACTACTTTCTTTGTATAGCATTATATACCTACCAAGCCACCCAAAGGTGGATCAGTACTATTCAGATGTCATCTCCAACTATGTCTACAAACTCATATAAATTCGTGGTATCAAGTTTGTCAGAAGGATTAAATAAAAGGCTTCTGTCTGGCTTTCCATGCACGTTCCTAGGGACCTATATCTGAAAGTCAATAAAGCCTTCACAAGCACAGTCTTTAACCACCTCTTTGACTGTGGAAACAACATAAGTGTCTCAGAAGCACTCAAAATTATCAACAAACAAGCAACATGATTATTACTACAATTTACAGAAGTAATTGTTATTTAACGTTTATAACTTGCCCTATGACTTTCGTTTATAATTCATGTAATCACTTATTTCGATTTTCTTACGATTATGTAGTACTTCCTTTCTTTAACTTTACAATGATTAGGTTATACTTACTCTCCTCCCCCCCCCACAGCCAGTGTTTACTAGCTGTCTCCATACATACCTACTCAACTTACAACATATAAATATACATCAGGATTAACAAAGATTAGAAGCATATCTTGTGTTCCCTTCTAATCATTCTTTTATCATCATTTGTAACACTAATCTAAACATCAACAGATAATGTATTTCATACATGTTACTCTACATATAATCCATTATAATTTTAGGCTGTTTACAATCGACAAGAAGCTGTGAATTACAATGGATTCATTCTATTCTACAAATCTTGTTCACCTTATGTTGTTTAAATATACAAAGGGGTCATCTAATATGAGAAGCTTTTGTTTTTAGTCTAATTGTAAATGATACTGTTCGTGATGAAACCAACTAGATCGTAGAACTTAGCAGTAATGAATGCAAATGGTTACAACAATTGACTTTCAGTCTTACAGTTTCATTTAGGGCCGTAATTGCTAATCCTCATTTATCACAGTGAAAGACACTCATGAGTATGAAAATATAGAGTTGAACACACTTAAATTTACTGTAAGCTGTGTTAACTATCCAAAAGCCATGACCAAATTTAAATACGGCAATAAGATTGTAGTAGATTTATGTTGTCTTATTAATTATCCAAATATTTGTTATTGTAACGTTGAACTTCCCACTAAAAAGTATATTAATGAACAAATTAAAAAGTTACCCAAATGCTTTGAAGTGTTTGAACATTTATGGAAATTAGTTTTACAGAGTTAAACTATGTAAAATGTGTTACTGAAGACAATCTAAGAAAATAATTTTTTTTTCGAACTTCGGGAAATAAGTGTAGTTAAGTTTGCCAAACTGGTTAGTCAGAATTTTGTAATAGGTAAATTTTAGTACAAACTACGATGTTTTCCTAGAATAATTTCAAGATACGTTACTTCTAGTGACTTTCATGAAAGCTA
The DNA here is from genome assembly GCA_025215515.1 of Schistosoma japonicum. Taxonomy (NCBI): domain Eukaryota; kingdom Metazoa; phylum Platyhelminthes; class Trematoda; order Strigeidida; family Schistosomatidae; genus Schistosoma; species Schistosoma japonicum. The sequence continues at coordinate 33,196,273 of CM046061.1, forward strand.
ACCAACAGTCTGGTAGGTTCCATTTTATTACCATGTAAAAAGTTTGTCAACTTTAATGTTCTACGAATAAAGCTATCTAGCAGAGTCTAGAAAGTTAGGTTTCCTGATTTTGGCATCCGTTGGTAACTCGTAACTGTAAATATCATGGAACTGAGACTGACTATTAAATTTAAAACTCTATTCAATATATTTTATATCTAAAGATAATGACATTGTGTTATTCTAGCTATGAGATACCTCCTGTATGAATGGTAGGTTCGCATGCAAATTGAATACTTAATCGCAATCAATCCTGAGTGTAAATTTGTTCAAAACCTACGTTTGAAACTTTCTGTTAATTTCTTTCAACTACCTTGTCTAAGACTAAACCTTAATATTGAGTCACTTCATCTAATGGATATACTTACTACTTATCCAGTAATATTCTATCAAAAATTAAGAATAATCGAAGACAATAGATCTACTAAAGATTATTCCTTAGTTGAATTAGTCATTTTGTATTAAAAGTAACTGAAATGAACTCATTCAAGACAAATGTGAATCTTATTGGTCGAAATGATAAGCTTAAATTTATGTGTCACTAATGCTGTCACTGGATCTTACACATTAACCAAATCTATTGTTTATTTCTGTGTTAGTCAACGGCTAGAGTGTTTGCTTCACAATCACAAGTAAGTTTACTATTAATATTATTATTAGTGAGAAAAAAATCAAAGCTCTCCTTTAAAATAAATTGAATAATTATATGACCTAACCTTTTGTTAGGTAAATTTCTTTCACACCTTAATGTATATAGTTCAGCTAAACAAGAAAACCACAAAGGACTAGTGACTAAGATATAATGTATTAGTATTTAATATCTTGTTGCTATAACGTCAAACATGAAAAAATTTACACAACGATTAATTCAAGAAATCACGCCACATGAATAACATAAGGGTAACTGCGTAAGATTATGTCACATGAATTTAACAACAACACTTAGTTTCCCATCATGTAATTGTAATAGTTTACGTTAAAGATTTCCCTAAGTGAATGATATGACCTAAATTATTTAGTAAATAGTTGTCAGAAGTATTCTAGTTTAGCAGCAAATGATATCAGAAATAAGAACCGGTGAAAAATAGATGTTCACTCTTAAGATATGCCTATGGCAATTATTTATATAACTGCTGAAACTTAGTACAATGCATGCTTATGTAGATATTCACGTATATTCGCATTTACACATTCAAAAGCTTGATATCAATTTAAGTGTTTCACAACTGACAGTATTATTCAGTACTCGTTAAATGATCGATTCAGTTGTCAGTATGCATCATCTGTGTTATTTGTGAAAATCATAATGAGTTATAAAAAGTCATCATCATGTAACTTAGTAAATAGTGTGTGTAGAATCTGTATTAAGTGACCAGATAAACATGTCATTTGATGTAAGATAATTTTACAAGTTAAAATAAAAAGCATTGTATTCAGTAACAGTTAAGTAGGGGAATAAAAGATTCGACTAAATGATTAATTAATAAAATTATGTAAGTATACAAATAAGTGATGGAAATATAAGCCGGATATATAAAAGTCCTTTTTATTTTGCTAGACAGACATTAGTAAATGACGAGATAGTACAGATTTTACCATGAAGCATAGGTTGGTTTTATTTACGTATTATGGCTTTTGCTACTTAGAGGATGGGGTTGCATACTGAGCTAAGATGAATTACATCTCATAATTAACCTCAGCGTTAATTAAGTATCTACGGACTTTTGACTCATTATTTTGCTTTGCAACCTATATTTAACCACGTAAGACGAATGCCAGAAATGTGATAGGGAAACTCTTTAGTCACACCTATAATTTATCTAGCTCTACCACATTTTACTTGACAGTCTACTTTTATTTCATGAATCCAATATTTTCCAATCAATACGGAATATATATTCATTAAGACAAAATTCTCTTTATAATAGTAATAACCAGACTAGAACTTAAATCATAATCACTGTTACTTTTTTGGAAAAGAATAATGATTACCAACATTAATTTTTTTGAAACCATAGGATCAACATAAAACATATAACTATCTAAGTGTCATCGATTGTAAAGAGAGAAATATTCAAGAAGAAAATTCATAAATCATGTACATGATCAATGCCAAATACAGGAATTCTGGTAACTGACAATTTAATACAGTAATCTTCTTTCGAAGACTCTAAAGTGTATTTATGAATCGTCTAAATAACTTCGGATATAAGTCGATTTGAGAGCAGTGTACAAAATGGTACGAAAATGCAAATTATCTAGTAAATTCAAAATTAGAAGTACCTAAACTTATTGATAAACGTCTATATGATCATTGTGATAAATCTCGTTCCATTAAAATGTTTGCTTGTTTTGTTTACTTTTAACGTATTCTGTCAAATGTGACATTTTATATTATATCAACATTTAAAAAAATCCATTAGAATTGGGACATTTAAAAAACTTATTAATTAAGTCGCTTATGTACAATACGTGTCTACTTATAAAATAATGTAAAACCTTCTTGTTTAGAAATCTATAATAAAGATTGAATTTCATTTTACCCAATTGAATTACTACTTGATTACTGGTAACAAATAGAATATATTCCATATTCTTGTAACATAAGAAATTTGCATCTTTTGTCCTTCTAACAATAATTTATTTTTAGTTGTCTGTATTTGTTACACATTGATGTTGGTTAGATATCACTGAAAACTAGGGAGCAGTGAACATATGTTTTGTCCTAGTATGGGACGACTTTGCAGTATGCACCCTAGATTCCATTAGAGAATCTAATACACGGTCTTCAGGTAACAAGTTGAAACTTAATCGTCTCTATCATTGGGCTGGAGTCCAATCGTAGAATTCCAACTCCTATCGATTCATGATAAAGCGTGATGATAGGTCAATGTCATTAGTGAAAACTGTCCCACTCCCAATAAATTTGAACTCCATTAGTCGTCACGCTATATCATAATATGATCAAAGTAGAAATTTTACAATTGGATACCTCCCCGATTGGTGTGAAGTTTTAAGAGTTTCACTAACTCGGTCATAAATTCAATTCACTGAAAGAATAAGGATTTCCCACTGCCGAGGAGTCTCATATTGGAACGGATCAACTGTTCAGTGCTCCCTGATTATTAATGGTACCAATCGACATAGATCTCTGACGAATATAACTAAACCTAGTAGATATCGTTATAAAACCACATCAATTAAAACATTTATTGAAGAACAAACGATATTTATAAAATTTCGGTTAAATAAACACTTACATTTCTATGATGAACATGCTGTGACAATAGTGTTTTTTGAAATATCCATTCTAAATTTTTTTTGGTACACTCTTGTTCACTTGCCTAATAGGTTTAAAAATAGATTAAATTACGTTGGTAAGTTGAAAACGCAGACCAATCGAAGCCAACTAAGTAAACTGATGGTTAAGCGCTCTCCAAGTTTAGGGTTTCATAGATTTAAGATCAGTTCGTCATATGGGACTTAAATTATATAAATTTTACCGGTATTTAATGAAATTTCAATTCTTCTAAATAAATTCCCTTAAAATATGAAATTTGTACAAAATTTCACTAATACAACCTGCCAGAGATTTTATCTTAACACAGAGGACACAAAAATCATGAAATAAACAACCGAAATTAATTACACCTTCAATTGTAGAGATGACATTGTTATACACTAAAACGAATGTTTAACATTTAATTCAATCCATCTACTAAATGGTACCTACTAGCATGTCAAAGTTATTACTTACCTCTTATATACAGACTTGAAATGATAGTGTCTATAATTAGTTATTTTCGTTTAGTGTAGACCAGTGAGTAGGAATGATGAATTTTCAGGTAATTCGTGATAAATTTACTAACAAAGCCAAAATGATTAACTCAACCTTACACTCGAAATATGTATCAAATGAATAGCATCTTCACCAACAGTAAATTGTTATAATAATACACTGGCATTCATACAACTACAGTCTTCAGTATTCATAGTTCGTTTTGAAACAATTAAATATAAACTGCATCCGTTAATAGCTAAATCGCAAAGAATAAATGAATGCTTCCCGCCTCTCACTCCCCCTTCTTTGCAATAGGAACTGATTGTACCATTTCATAAATTTATCACACAACTGCCAAGAGTTACATAACACTTCTAATTTTACTATAGAAGTAAACAAAATATAACATTCAGTAATACGACCCTACAGAGAATCAAACCAATAATTCTATTTCAAATGACTGGCCAACATTTTGGTGTAACCGTAAAGTAGAATACCGACAATCGTTGGTGTAGTTCATTAAAGATTATATACACTATCCATCAACAGTAAGTTACTTTCTGAATGTTTTCAAATTATGATGGTAACAACCACTAATAATTATTGTCAAAACTACTATAACATTTGATCTTTGCAAATTAGAAACGTATACAGCAATAAAAAGAAAGTTTGTAGGACTGTGATTCAACGAAATTCCTAGTTCATAAACAAATACATAAACTAGGTACTTGTGGTCTTTCTGATTCTCAGCAAACTGATCAGTCAATGCCTGTTGATCCATGTGGAACGTAGGTCGCCGACTAGCATTCTCCAAACAACTCTGTCCTGGGTTTTCATTTCCAGCTCTTTCAAGTGCTGTTCATTTTCTTCATGTCTGTCTCCAATTCCCGTCGCAATGTGTTCTTGAGTCTTCCTCTTTTCCTTTGGCCTTCAGCATTCCAAGCTAGTGTTTGTCTTGTGACACAGTTTGATGATTTTCTCAAGATTCTCAACAAAGCAACCAATTAAACTGAATATTTCCAATTTAGCATTGATTATAAATTGATTTGATTTATCAGGTGGTAAAATAGGCAATTTACAGTTATTTTTGTGAGAAATAGATATTCTTGTTTGAATTCATCTATTAAATAATCGAAATGTGCCTCATTGATAAATGTCCTCAGTGATCAGTGTAAATGTTGAAAATCAATCGATCACTCGAACATTAAAACAATGAATATGAGTGTATTATTCTGAAACTTATTTTCCAGTCATTCTCTAATTGATGTCATTTTATAACAAAAAGTGTTAACAATTGTTAAAATACACTACATATTACTTAAATGAATGTAAACACTAGTGTTTACTGATGTAACTTGTTTTTCTATCTCTCCATAAATAGAAATAATTTTAAGATCTGAGCAACATCCAAGATCAAACAACATTCATTCATCAACTGCTATTCTGTCGAACAAAATTTTTAAAATTTTTTTTGATAGTTGAACATCGTTGTCAAAAATAAGAATATGAGCATTGTTTTACATCATCTAAACATTCGAACTGCTTTCTGTACAGTTGTAAACAAGTTCATTCTAATCTCTGATTATCAACTAACCTGTTTGATTTCCATAGTGGTTATAAAAATTTTGATTTCTATCTAACTAAAGTCATAATATAAATGTGTATAGTTTCTATAAATCTTCGACGTTTGCTATTCCTGGTTGTTTGTTAATGATAAAAGCTTACTTCGATTTTAACCAACTGTTTGACACTCATTTAACTACGAGTCCTGCGTTGACTTCAAATACTTAATGTATGTAAATAATATTGAATACACTTATATGGCATTTAAATGACACCAAATTCTGTACCATATCATAAAATGTTAAGCAGAATTGCAAACAAAATATTTTGATGAAGATTATGGTTAGTATTAGGATGATTCAGAGTTAGATCGAATTAGAAGTCACCATTTCATTCTAGCGCTTTATGTAGATTATTTTCAACTACTTCAAATAGAAAATTAATTCATTAATATAACCTGACGAAACTTGCATTATAACGCAAACTGACTGGATTTGTGAATTTAAATCACTTTGTATACACTTTGTAACTTGCAGATACCATTGAGTTTTATTTCATGTGGGATTATGGTTGCACATTGCCAAGTAGTGACAATTTTATAGTGACAATAGTCTCGAAATATTTTCTGCTATTTAGTAGTATTATGGCTAGTTCCACATTCTCATGATAATAAAATATCCCCACTAGGTTTATGCACAATTTTATTTTGATATCATATTACTAAGTTATTGGATATTCTCCAGGGAAAATATATTACATACATAACTTTCATTTACATGTGATAACAAATATATTTGGACTGATATTCTCATTACTATTAAAATACTAACTGTTTGAACAATTTCATAATTGTTTCCCAAGTTTACTGTTTTGTAAATCATTTTCTCAACTTCATCGTGGATATCACTGTATAATCATACATTCATCTTATCATTTTATAGAAGTTCCTACTAGCTGTAATTAGCCAAGTAATATTACTGTAGCAAAACAATTTAAGAATAGTGTTACTTCAAGGCGAAATATCAGTTTGATTTTCTCTATTAGTAAATTATGAGAATAGGTTGTCGCAGGAAAATAATTTATAGTAATGGATTTTCATAGCTAAATGGTTAGACTATGTAGCTTTCGTTGTTATATATTCGGCGCTTGCTTAGAATAGAAGCGAAATATCATAACTTAAGCAACCTGTTTAGAGAAGCTAACATCATTAAAATCAACCATCTAACTTACAAATCCTCACTATCATGAAATTCAACATAACATCACTTTAGTAACAATAAGTACGACAAATGAATTAAATATAAACTATTTAAATGAGCTATAAACTGTACATTTTGTGGAATGTCATTTTCTACTCAGTTGTCTAAAATTAATTACATAACTTAATTATTTGACCAATGATTCAATGCTTATGAACATAGAGTTTTCACCTTCAAATCACCGTTTTCACACTGTTTACAAATGAATTCGAATTTGAATTTAATACATCTTATTTCAATTTGAAACATTCATTTTTGTATTTTAATCAAATTAAAAAATGTAATTTCTAAGTAATATAAACATGATAATTGATTTTGTTTTCTTTTTTTTCTTTGTTTTACTTGACACTTATAACTAAGACATTATTTTTCAAAATAAAATTATAAGATACAAATCTTTTGGTAAATTCAAAAGATTCTTCTTACATTTCATTTGTCGAATTTTCACTAAAGCAACCAAAACAAACGATATATATACATATAAGTAGTATAATAACTTCACATTGACTACATTGATTTTAAATGACATGATCTTTATCATTGCATTGAATGAAATTAGGAATTGCTTAGATTTCACTGACAATGAATGTTTTACTCTAAATTATTGCTACGAAATAATGATTGTTTCATTTGGAGACGCCTATATGTTAGTATTGTAACAAATTGTCTCCAAAGTACAGATTATGTCAGCATGTCACATTTAGTTTTTGCATTCAGTCTAAAAAATGTTCAGAGATATTCATTTAATAATGAACTACAATGACTAATCTATGTGTTAAACATAAATAGACACTTTAGTTGTTTTAAACTTCTTTCATCTTATATAATGTGTGGCGGATAAAACAGTTTGGTACTAATATATTCTGAATATGATATCACGGATTCGTCTTAGTTAGACAACCACTGAAATCTAGGAAGCAGTGTATCATCGTAGGATGAGACTCCTCAGCAATCTAAATCAGTAACCCCACCAGGAAGTCCAGCCCAGAACCTTAAGGCCTCATGTCATAGGTCCAACCATTAGACTACGAGGACGCCATCCAATGGCTAGTATTTTGAACTTAGTCGATTCGCGATTTATTTGATCCATTGCACCAGTTGATATAGGCGAGTGATTAACCTGAACCTGACACGGCTGAGCTGCACTGATTACGTCTGAAGACTACTAAACTAGGACAGGATGTCCATTCAGTGATTCCCGGTCTTCAATGGTTGTCTAGCTTAGACTAGTTCCTGAGGTTACATTCAAATTCAATAATCTCAACAACATTCATCTATTGTATATCAATGTGACACATTCTACCAGAGGGTAAAAACTTGTGAGTGAAGCTGATTGTTTGTATTCGACAAAATAGAAACGGTTAGATATTTAGAGAAATGTTAAATTGTATCCATAATGATATTTAGAAATAAAATTGAAAGGTTTACTTAGTATAACTCAACTAAGAACCTTTAAGGTTCTATTCAACATAACAAAACTTGTTTTCAAATATCTAAGAAATGATTACATGGTTTACACTAAGAGAATATGCATTGTACAAGTAAATAGGCAAAATAATAATTTTATAAACCCTAATACTCTGTTTTTCAGTATGTGCATAACATATTACTTAAATAATAATTAGCATATGTAGTTGAAATCTGATATATAATAAATATGATTTGATTTTTTTTACGTTATGGCGTGACTGCTTGTTAGTTTCTTAATTTGTAATTAAATTTATTTATACCTTAAATGTTTATATGATGAGATTCTTCTATTATTTACTATAATGTAAAGTTTGAAGTTGACATAGTCTTAACTGACTAATGAGGAGAAGAAAACAATTTGGACGAGATAAGAGATCTTTCCTTCAAAATTATACTACTAGCTTTCGTGAATTAATATTACGCCTGTAAGTGAGACATTTAGTATGGAAATATTGAAATGACAATAATATTATTTGCATTGAGGTAGTTTGAAAAGATTGGTATGAAGCTTTAATTGAAGAATTCGTCACAGATTCATGCTGATTACGTGCGCACTGTTGAGAAGTTCCTTACTAAAACAAAACGGCTGTCCAGTGTTCCCTTGTTTTCAGTGATACCTAACCAACATTAATCTGTGACGAATTCGTCAACTAAATGATGTCACAAAGAGTGAATGTAACGTCTACAGGATGATGACTAAACTCTTACCATTCAAAGATGCTGAAATCCAAAAAAATTTAACAGATTTAAAAGATATTTATAATCACCTCGAAATTCTGGTTTAAGTTAAGTGAAACAGTAAAGTCAATTAAAGGCACATACTTTTTACATAGCTTGATACTGTAGCGTGAATGTTTTAAAGAAACAAATGTATCTAAATCACACATATTTCGCAAATCAGATAAACATATTACTTGAATGTGTTTTAGAATCTTCTCGTCGGTTTGATATGAAATAAAATTGACCAGCCACTGTTATTATATGTATATCCTGAGTGGATTGCCTCAATACAGCTAAAGTTTACAAGTACCATTTTATTTGGATTGTAGCTGGCAAGTGGAATCCAGGACGCTGCGTTTTGCTTAATTTCAGATTCGTTAGCTGGATATACTAGAATCCCATTACTGATGTTCACTCGGGGACTCGAACTCAGTTCGTTTATTGTCAAACGCCACCGCGTTAACCACTACACTACTGAGTTCATATTTGTGAAATAGATTTTGGCATAACTTAAACATTCCTTTCTTCAAATTCATTAAAACAGTTTCATTTATAAGTGAAATATGCTTTGATGCTACAACTGTCTAATCAACAATGAATTGTTACTGTTATTTACATTGTTTCCATATTGTAATTTTATTAATTATGTTGAAACAAGTTACATATGTCAAAGTAGAACAGTAAACACTATTGTGTGTCATATTATTGTACATAAAAAGAGCATATGTTGGAAATGTCCTTTATATGTATATAGGCTAATATGTGTAAAACAGTTATACTGTAGAACCAGCTGAATAATAAAATGAAATAATGATTGATATATAAAATTGTTAACTATTGCTTTTATTAAATATGTATAATAACAAACTCAATAAACCATGTGATACCTATATCTACAAAAACAAGTTCATTTTGATACAATGTAAAGAAATAAAATATAACTTACAAGAATTCATGGCTCTGGATATCCGACTTGTTGCTAAGTGATTTATATATTCTAAGTCGAAAGTGTCTGAATTCTAGCCTCAGTAAAATCTAATTAAATTCAAATTACTTAGCAACATGTTAGGTACTTAAGGATAAATTTATTTACCTACATAAGAAATATTCACATTATATATATATATGCGGTTTCTATTAAAACCCGGTTTGTAAGGTGAACTATCGAATTTAGTAAAACCGTACCAATAGTGAAACTATTATCAGAAAGAATACATTTCAAATAATTAGAATATGAAGGAATTTTAAAGATTTGATGGTCTTTTCCTGTGATACATATAGGTGTACGTCAATTTTTAATGTTCATAATGTTCAGTGATGAATTAGTCAGAAGCTATGGTTTGCATCAACAGAAAAATCAACTGGTTTAACTTTCCGAATTACTGTTATATAATGCTATTAAATTCATATAAATTTTACAGTATATTAATTCTATTGAAGTAAATGACTCTAATTGTAATAGCTGCAACTTCATTTCCGAATATTTGTAAATTTATAAATATTCATAGATAAATATTAAATTTATTTGTGGTTGAGAGAGCTCATTAAAAGATACTAGTTACTGAAGAATGGCTACTCTTAGCAGTTTATATTTCATTAGCAGTGTTCATCCACCCTGAAAATCAAACATAGGACCTTCACAGAATCAGAACATGGTGATTCACATGCATAACTTTAGCCACTTCATCATACATCCCTATTGTCGTCACTAGGCGAATTATCTAGCCTTACTAGTGACGATTTACGAGAATCTGCTTCAAAATCCGCAACAGGTAAGTATACGATTAGCTAGTAGTCTATCAATATGTGGCAACTGAATTTCATCATGTGTTGACATCAGATTTGAAATTTTACAGGGAATGCCTCAGATTAATACGTGCACAAATAAGCCAATATCATTATTTGATGAATTGAAAGTATATAAATCTTAAGATCATACCATTTTAAATGGTAAACTTTACCAATATTATATACGAAGATATATAAACGTATTTAAGATGTTCCATTTATCTTATGGATTGACGAAGAAAACAGCTACCATTGAATAATTTCAAACAATCCAACATGTGATTAGAATAATTAACATTTAAATAACTCCTATATACTATAGATCTACTTCAAAAATGATAGAAAAGAATAAAAATAAAATTAGCTTCCATTCAAGATATAAAAATATCAAAGAAGGCACCTTTTACATTTAAAAATAGGCTAATAACTCTCAAACGCAATGTAAGAAATCATCTTTTTTCTTAATGACTGATCATATTATTTTCCTTAAATTATAGGTTTATTGAAAATGTACAAAACCATTTGGACTTATTAATACTACTAGCTCTAGACTGTCATGAAGACAAAATAGCTGTCTGTGATTGATATCATTCAAAAAATTATGATAGGTACACAGACACAATAAGCTAAGTCAGCTGAAAAGCCATAACAGAAATAAAGCAAATCATTCGATAAACACCTAATGGTTTTTAGTTTTCTAACACTCAATGACAGTTTCTGAATAAAACGATTATCCGAAAATGAATCGAGTAATCAGTTGCCACCTTATTACGAAGTGTATCCGGTTCCCCATCCTGCTGTCAGTGTACTAGAACTTAGTCGCATAAATAACAAACTATTATCACGACAATAAACCAAAATACTATACAGATTTGCGAACACTTTAATCTTTCAAAACTCAATGTTTTCTAACATTGTCTTAAAATGAAATACCTGACAGTGTAAAGACAAACTTTCCTAAATTACAAATTATTGTTATATAACCATAAACATTAAGTATTTTTCTTATTTACCACAAGTAACTAAATATGATTCTTTTTAATGTTGGATAAATGAACTAATTCAAATTTCCCATTTATCATAATTATACAATGAAACTTGTTTGCACAAAAAACTTTCATTTTGTGATTTCACCCAAATAGTAACTTCGGAAATTTTTAAATTTCTACCCAGATATAATCAAATGCAATTCTTATTTTTATTCATAGATCCTTAATTAGTAGAGTTGATACCATCCTACATCTATCAATATCATAATATCTTTAAGAACCATAAAAATTTGAATAATTAGACACCATCTGAGTACTAAAAACTCCTTATATATAGATTACATTCATTTATACAACATTCACGGTTTTTCTAAACTCCACCAATCCTAACTTCCAACTGGAACTTTGAAAGGATATTGAAGTAATTCAGTAGTAGGCAGATTATTGCAAATAAGTTGGTGTGGTTTTAATGTGATTAGTTATGACTCACTGTGTGTATTAATTAGGAAGAGTTTTTATCTTCCCGTTCCATAAGTGTGACTGTTTGAACTCAGTAGCCTAGTGGTGAACGCAATGGCGTTTGGTACGAAGAGAACTTAATTCGAATTTTAGTGTGAACATCAACATCGGTGTGCAGTTGCGACCTTCCGACGAGTCGTAAGTAGGACGAATCGCGCATCCTGGATTCCGCTTGCCAGTCACAATCCAACTTAATCACTACTTGAGAATTACCGTTATATCGAGACAATCCTCTCAGGATGCCCATATAGCAACAAAGATTGACTAGTTTCAGTCCATGGCTAATCAACGGGAAGAAACAGACTTATCTTAATTGTAAAGTGCATTTTCATTTTTCAATTGTACCTAACTTTGGTAAATCTGTGATAAATAAAAAACAACGTACATAAATTAATCTCTACAAGACCACATCAACTCAGCTTACTGTTGTAGAATCTAGTCAATGAACTAACTGTATTACTAATAAAATAATTTGATTAAACATAGGTACGTATAGAAATTAACTAGACTAAATTGGTATCTAGGTAAAATACAGATCAATAAAACTATGTCTCAATTGCTAAATTTTCTATATTACAAATTAGAATTATTGAATATAGTTAGACAAACTTTCATTTTACTTATTTTTTTACTACTAAATAATTTAGTGGACAGTTGAAAAAAAAAGAACTTGTTTCATTGTTGAGTATGAAGTGGATTATGTTACTTTTAGAAGCCAACATGTTATGTGAAAGACCCTCCAAATATAGTGTTATGCTAAACTATACGTTTCAAAATAAAGGAGGTAGAAATGACCCCAATGAAAAGGTACGTAATGAAATCTTGTAGGGCATATATTTTGTATTTGGTAATTATTGTTTTTAGTTGGTTGAATTTATCACAGACTGATGCTGGTTTGGTACCATTTTGAAAACAGGGAGTACTAGATAACTACTTCATTCTAGTATGGGACTCCTTACTAGTGCTAAAATCAATCTGTGATAAATACAGTCAACTAAAAGCTTAATACCGATCTCCACGGAATGCCTGAATTAAAATACTGTCTTTCTTGGAATTTAAGACAAATCGTAAGTAGTTCATTAGTATTCGATTATTCTGTACATATAATCGTAGGCAAAGTGATTAAAATGATCCACTATGACCTTACGTAACGACATTTTCAATTATCCATCATACAATAGAATTATATGAGAGGCTAATATCAAATGAGAGTAACAAAAGTATCTTTCTTACTTCTTCAATATAACTGTGAGTTTATGGAGATACTGTTAAGAAGTTAAAGCTAACAGTTCTTCATACACACCCAAATTTTAAATTGACTAGTTTTTAAAATCACCTTTTTTTCTCTAAAACTATAAATTGTAGCTTAGCATACTTCACTCTGGTTGATACTACTGATAAATATCCACCTAGATTTGATCAATTTTAATCCATAAACTACAGGTAATAATTCATTTTTTCACTGGTAATCTATGCTTATCTATGTGTATAGTTATGGAGTCACCTTTTTTAGCCAATCTAGTTGCAGTTTTTTTCCTTCCACACTGCAGCGTGATCCTAAAAAGAGCTTAAACTGTTTCTATACCTATCTGTGAAATTATCTTCGTATTTGCTAAATTCGTTCCCCATCACTTGCGGTTTCCAGCTATAATATGTCGGAAATCTTTGGAAGCTGTAAGTTTCTACGAGAAATATAATCCGACTTGCAATTTCGAAAAAATTTAACTTGCTTATAGTGATCTGATTTAGAAAATTAATGCGGATAGATGCTGTAAAAAAAGCTGCTTATAGAATCGTTTACCACAAAATTCAAGAATAGGTAAGGTAAACTTACTTCACAGCTAATCAACAACGATTTCGATATATATCTAGAATAATATTTGATGCTGCATTATGACTCAGAATAACTCGTAGACCGTGCTTCTGATAATTATTTTCAATGATAAATCGCCAAATACAGTTTGTTTGGTTATTTAACTGGCAGTCGATTAAAGCTTTCTAATGGCCTTGTTTATTACTAGTTGTCTCTGTAGGTTTTGTTGTCATTACTTGTTCCTAAGTTTCCGTTGATTGTTTTTTATTTTCGATTGATATCTAACCCAGTAAATAACCGACCTCTCCTGTTTCAGCCGAAAGATTAAATCCATATTGTTTCGTCTATTAATTTCTAATTGATATGAATACTATACCTCATATACTTCTCTAACAATTAGAATTTCCTCTGTCGTGCACAAATACATATATGTGCCAAAATACAATATTTCCTCCTTGTGTTAATTCACTGAACATTCGTTTACTTCTATCAAATGGAATGATGTTTCGATGATATCGTTTATCAGGCATTAATAACCCATGTCTTGTTTCGAATCCGTACAGTAAGACAGCCCACAATACTGTACAATGTACTCATCCTTTAAATGATAGACGAATACGCCTAAGTCATAGGTAATGTTAGTTGACATAAACCAAAGAAGCTTTTGAATCCGTACTGAAATTTCGTAAGACACCAACCCACCAGGGCTAATCAGGCCTCTAATATAAGTAAGGCGGTCGATGCACTCAACCACTTTACTCCTTATATTTAGTTCAGATGATTGCCTTAGACTAGCTCTGAGGTAACAGTTTGTAAATATAGGGGTTGTGGGGGGGAACTCATCTTGAACTATGGTTATATTGTTGCTGAATATTATCAAAATAATCTGCATATTATCGGTGTTGTCACAAAACAGGAATCTGTCATCTACGTATGCTATGTTACTCAGAGAACATCTAAGTAAGAGATTAATTTTAAAAATTAAAACGATTCGATTGCTATTTTCAATAGTAAATCTATTACGCTATAAGTTAAACTGGAGATAATGGCAAGCCCTGATGAACATAACCTGGGGTTGAAAGTTCAGATGACAGTTTACCATATGTTCTGACTCAAATAATAGTAAAAAGACTTCACAAGGTTAATGCATTTCTGGAGTACACCTTTCATTGATAGACGTTGCCATCATAGAAGTCTACACTACCCAAATACGGTTAAGTACAATTAATACGATGAATCAAACGTATCAGTAGTAAGCCATACTATTATTTGTAATCATCAGTTGATGACATCATTATTTATACAGGACTATCTAATAAACCTTGGTAGTCAATTACTTTTCTTACGTTTACTCTAATGAAAATGAAACATGATGAACTGAAAACACCTTACTTCAGAAGTTGTTCAACTGAATTTCCTAGGTCAAACAAAACTTTAATTCGAAACTGAATAACTATTAGCTGCATATAAAGCTTAATCTGTAAGTTAACATTCTTGGTTTCAATATGATTGAAATTTGCATATCATTCACTGTAAAATATAATAATTCGAAAATTGTTTCTAAAGTATTCATCAGTTATTAGTTATATTCACATTATAACTACTTTTGATAGATATAACATTTTGATGACTGATATTATTTGAAAAAGTGCCCATGTGACAGATATAAAATCATGATTTAGGCTAAATTTGCATTTATCTTAAATCTCATATTCACAAATCTAAAAAGTAACTAAGATCATAATTTCAAGTGAAATAAATAATCATCATATTAATTAAGATGAATTGCTTTATTTTATTCTAATCTATACTGTCTTCTCGAAGTAACTATTTAGTCACATTTCCTCCTTGAAATAATTCCTCTCTCATATAATTATACACAATATTTTGATAGAAACATTGACAATACTGTTCAATTATAATGTCATTTAAGAAATTTTATAAAACATAACATGTTACAGTAGTAATTGATTTCCTCTTAAATGTAAAATAGGAAACTGCTTAATTAAAAGTATAATGTATGGCGTCTGTCAAATGAAAAAAGAAAACATTGAATTCTCATATCTCCACATGATCAAACACGCAAATGTTAGTTACAGTATATTATCTTCTTTACATTCATAATGATTGAGTTTAAGACATGCTTAAGAAGGAATGTATAGATTTTACTTCAAGATACAATTATTGGCATATATATATATATATATATATATATATATATATATATATATATATATACATGACAGTAAATCAATAACATGGAATAAATGTAACTTCATGTTTATTCAATGTAAGCAGATAATCAAGTTTAATGAGAAAACTTTAAACAGTTACTTTAGATATTGGTTTTGTAAAGTAAAAAAAATAAAGTTCCTGATGAAAAATATTTTCTTCTTCATCATGTAACAAATAATTGCTAAGTCAAGAAAACAAAAAAATAAATTGGAGAGTTTTAAAGTAATTGATTTACTAAGCATAAAATCTACACATAATTGACAAACATACGACTAGCTAATGAATTATTCTCAAAATGATTCATTTTCCATAGGATCACAAGAGAATTAATTATATTCATAGTGAATTACATCATAGTACATGTATCTACATAAACTACTATAATTCTATTCATTAGATTTGTTATTCTCTTTACTAGACTACTAATTTATTATAAGTAAAATTGTTCTTAGTGTTTTTATTTATTTATCATTCTAAGTAACTAGACATAAAGTGAAGAAAAAACCAACACTCCATAGTCTTCACAGTAAATAGTTTGTATATAATTAACATTAATTTAATTTAATTTAATTTCTACATCTTACTAAAAATTTCAATATAACTAATGAATAAATTTACAATAATGAATAATTAATTAATATACTTGTCGACAAAATGTTAATAAAACCGCTAATAAATAACTCAAATACTCATGAAATGATATAAAGAAGAAGTATACATAATAGTGAATGTTAGTTACAAATTATTAATTAAAAAAAAATAATATAATTTATTGATTAGAAATGGGAGCCAATTAGCATGAAATCAATAGGGAAACTTTATGTTACAATGTATTATTAGATATGAAAATGTTATCATAATGCAGATAAATAAAGGCAGGGAAAAGCAAAATAAATCGTAGTGATCTCAAGTGAAGTATAACATATCACTCAGTAAATCATTAACATAATTATACTTGTCTAACGTATGTACATACTAGTATAATGTAATTTGTAAGCCAAATAATTTAACTACAATGATTTTATAATTATTCTGAATAGTTTTTATGCTTTCGCTCTCAGATGAGACAAACACATTGGTTCTTATTGGCTTAGTACAGTTCGCGATACGATACAACTAAATTATCTAGGGTAGCCGGATTCTATGTCTGATTCCTTCGATAGTCTGTACAGTTAATGCGAACCGTTATCTCTAATACTTGTACTTCAATCGGATACCATGATTCGTTCCTTCCCAAATCACAGCTAATCTAAAAGACTAGACTCGTAAGAAGATTGTTTTGTGCAGCAAAATATATCTATATCAGACGAGACATGTAAACAACGTTATATGTATCACATTTGAAATTGAATTATTTGATGAAAGTCTACCAATCAATCTTACAAAAGAATCGATACAACGCCTTTCGCTTGATTAGATGAATGATTGTATTTTTGGGTATTTTGAGTCCCCAAAAATAGTATGAAGCTATGAACATAATGTTATTAAAAGTATCCATTTGTGAATGAGTTTATTGATCAACTTTACGAAATTTAGGATTATGACAGAAACAATCAGTGGTAAAAATTGTGAAGGAAACTATGATGAAGTCAATAACTCAAACATGAAACTATTACTAGTAAAGAATAAACACGGAAAGTTTCACTGATATGTTTCAGTCTTTGTTCCTCTTGTGTTGGGTTGGTAATTTGAATAGCAAGTAAAATTAATGTCTATACTAGTGAATAATTAATTTAGTTAACTGCATATTATTAATAATGATGGTATCGTTGTGTTCTCCAGTCATAGGAGTCATTACTTCCTGAAAAGTTTTGGAGTTTGTATAATTACTTTACTCACTTGTATACAATATTTTATATACGAAATGTTAATATTTTATTCACTAATCACTACGTGTTCATAGTTTTTGTAAAAATCCAGTCATTCAAATATCTTTATAAATTTATTAAGACAGTTTTTGCTATTGATATGCACCTTTTCGAAATTGCCAACACCAATGAACTTCTATATAGTGCACTCCTACGATTCTGCTGAAAGACTGAATTGTTGACCATCAAAACTCGTAGTAATATTATCACATTCAATAATAAATGTCCTACTTTCAACATAGCTGAGTTCTGCTAGCTACGACTTCTGGTAAACATACTGATATTATTTGATCAGGCAGGTTAAAAATATTTAGTGTCAAGATGATTTTCGTATTAAATTGACAACTTAAGTAATTCAAAATCTCATCTGAATATCAATCAAGTTAAACGAGTATTACAATCACTTGTTCACTATCGCTGTTGTACCTCTGACGCATAATACACCAATATTCAGACAAATGTGTAAATTATTCCATTAACCCTGTAAAATTACAAGCACTAACTCGAATAATGAATATTTATGCAACGTTTTAAGTTAATCCAATAGGATTCAGAATAAAGTTTCTTTTATCTTCCTTCTTAATATCTCCTTCAGAAGCTAACAGCATATCGAATTCTTAAATTCTCATACTAGCAATATTTGATTTATTTATTTGTAATAGTTGATAACAGAACTAAAAAGAAGTTGATTAGCATACTGTGCATCATACGACTTTTTTGAGTCAATCTGAATACAAATTCTTGTTTTCTTACTAGTTAATTTTCACAATTACTCTGCTTAGATAATTGCAAATTTTTTGCTGAGGTTATCCACAACTCTTTTGAAGTTTAGTAAGTATATTGAATTTATACTTTTCAATTAGTTTTATAATTCTTTATTGAATATGTTATAAATTACAGTGTAATCTTCACTAATGATTAAAATTTCAAACATCAATGATTTCAATCAGCTGGATGTTACAAACATGTGAATAGATTCTAGTTGAATTGTCAAATGAAAAATAAAAACAAACAAACAAATAAAGCAAAACATTTTAGTGTGAAATAAAAATTTTAATAAACATTGAGTTACAATATTGAGTACCCACTTATTAACTAAACAGAAAAATATCCGAAATTTTCTGAATAATTTCATTTTTATCTTCATTTGATAACTTTCATTCAATCAATTGATTGTCATAAATTTCATTGCCAATTAAAGATAATTTCATATAAATTACAACTTTTATTAATAATTTATTCATTTTAATTGTGTGTTTTTGTGTTCTCTTTAGATTCATCTGTCAATAATCTTATTTACCTGTTAGATCATCTAAATCGAAATTCAATTATAAATGAAGAAAATGAATTCAATAGATTCTTGATGAAGTAAGTTCATGCTTTTAAATGGATTGTTTATGAATAGAATATTTTTTGATTTTGATCATTTTCTATTAAATATCGAAATTAGAAAAGAAAATATCCCCTATTGTTACATTGTTATCTAAAAATTCCTCTCCTTCCCCTAATTTAATAGATTGTATTGACTTAGTAACGTTCATTGCCAACTTAATAGGTAACAAATCCAAAAAAATACACCAAAGTGTTATAAGATAAATGTATTATAACCAACAAGCTTGATGTTTTGCTTATACTACAAATGTCAACACTGATTAAAATCCTTTTAAAATTATAAAAAAATTGGACGGTTTTTCCATTCATAATGGTCAGAACCTTCAAGGGATATGATACTATTGAATTACAAAAGGATTTAATGGAAAGTTAATGAGTATTTATATGATGGAACTAAGAAAGGATAGTATAGTTCCTAAATTTTATTTCCAAATAGCTTTACAATATAGAGTTTACAGAGTCTGTAATGATAAGCTCTTATAAATAATAAATAAGTTGAATTGTGACTGGCGAGCGGTATCCAGTACGTGCGTTTCATCCTATTTCAGACTCTTCAGTTTGGTAGCCTGCATCCCAATACTGATGTTTACACCGGGGCCCGAACTCAGTTTGTTTCGTGCCAAACGCCAGGATGCACACAAAGCGAAAGAGACTGATCAATTTTAGTCCAAGATAAGTCAACGGGAAAATCCAAATATATCCTAATTAAATTCATAATGACCATTTAAATCAAAATTTAAAAAAAGTATATTTTTGAAATTCATTCTTAGAATCGTTGTTAATAATTATAAGTGCAATCTAAAAGATACTAATTTACATGTTCGTCAATGTGTTTTAAAATCAACCCAGCAAAACAAAATAATCCCTGATGCATTTTTCATACGAAAACATGACTTAAAATTTTTTTTTTCGAACAAAGTACACAAAATCATTTACAATATAAATCATCTTGGCTAAAGTCATCCTCAATGTTTTCACTGATCACTTTGTCGTATCTAAAACTATAAGTCATTGGTCTTACTCATTTAGTTGATGAATTCTGAACATCATAGCGTAATTTTCACTAGTCTCAATTTCAAATCCATTTATCTACTTAATTGTGTACACTCCCCGACACTATACATATTCGAAACAGATAGCTGCAGATAATTTTAGTAGCCTGAAATCCTTTTCCTTAGAGAAAATTGCCCTAATACGTAGCGTTTATTCATAAAATAAACTAAAAAATGACAGAAATTTCTGAGTACAACATGCACAGTAAACACTGAGAAAGTTACGGATAAATATAGATGTAATTTTCGAAAGTACCACTTAAAACATGCATTAAGATTATCACAATAAATCTATATTATACAAAAATTTTTGAAGACAATGACTTTTTTTAGTCAAGAATTTTCAATCCAGCTCTTGTTCGAGTTCTTGATAAGATTCCAACTAACACTTAAAATAAACATTATATAATGTATCGTAGACAATGTGTCTCACTGAATGTAAACTTGTAAGGACAGAAACGTATAGTTGAAATTTGTCTTTCTAAATAACCGATCTTCATAAATATCATTTACCAATTCTCATAGCATGGTTATATAACAATGAGATTAGTGCATACATGTGATATTTCAACAAATTTGATAAATAGCACTCATTAATCTTTGCTAAAACAACAAGCAAAATCTCATTTCATCTTGTTACTTACTTGTTTCTTCTCATAAGTAATATCATTATATCGTTGAAAATTACTTAGTTTAATTGTAATTCTTCAAGTGAAATCTTACCTCAAGGAATATTTCAATTTATTCTCAAAACATTGTAATGAAGATATTTTTTTTCTGTTGATGAATGGTTAATTAGTCGATTAGAAGTTATCATTTCTTGTTTGAATCACATTCTTCACTTTTCACAAAACGTAAAAGTTGATTATTTTCTACTTAATCACCTGAAAAATGTTACAGTAATGCGTATAAATCGTTAAATAAGTGAGGATATTAAGTGAAAAGTTTCTTTAGTATATAAATAGAATATAAGAAAATTTGGTGACATTGTTCAATTTAAATTTAGTATTGACATCAACTGACACTTATTCAATATATTGACATTACTTGTGTTATGACGGGCACCTAAAGAAGATTGATTATCTTCTAGAACTGTTCTTCCTGTAAACGATTTCATTATTTTTGGTTGTATACGAAGTAAGCATTTTATTCTTATTATTGTTACGTTGCCGTCGCCCTATACTCCCATTTAAGGCATTAACTGTTTTTATGTCGTTTCTCATTTATGAACTATAGTTATTGACTGCATATACGTTACCCTAGTTCACACTCACTATTACTCTTATTTTGTATTAATGTTAGTTTTCTAATTGGTTGACGGTGCCGTCTGATTTTGTGTGTATATAAAGGCACGATTGAAAAATAAAACTGATTGCCTGTTTGGTTGATCAATCGTTGTTTTTTCTCTATTCCGGCTTGAGGACTGGTAGTCGCGGGCAGACGTGTCCGTACACTGATTGGCAATCATCAAGGACACTGTGTATTTTCACAATACATAACAACTTGATGCCAACGTGTGACAAAGTGTAACTATACATATAATGATCTTTCAATTGTGAGTCATTATCCGCAAATATTTTGATTGCAATTATTACTCTACATCCCGACCTAAATTAAATCACTAATCGCTATTCTATAGTTTATAAATAAAACTTAAGGATATGTGGATTAATGAACTGCGTTTCGTTAAAGTATTGGAGGAAAACTACTTAAAAATGATTGTTACTACTCTGAAATTTATGTAGCACACATGAATTCTTAGTTTGTATTTGTCGCAAGTTGATTTCGGTTGACTGTTGATAAAAATCAAAAGACTGAACAGTATGGCACTTCTCAGAACTACACAATCCTCTTCGACTACCTACCAAGGAATCAAACTCAAGTTCTTCAAGTTTTGCGAAGAATGCTTAACCACTGGAATCATTCGGACTCCTTAATTTGGCTGGATTTTCACTTCAACCAATTTTACTGCCACTTAGCAGAGATCAATCTTCACAAAATTACTCCCAGACTAGATTATATGAACTCATTTGGAATCTCAGTATACAAATAATGTGAACGTTATTAATTAGAAACACCAAAACACTGCATAAGTATTTAGGCAAGCTATTCACAGAACAGCTTGTGAATCCATACTTACCGAGTACCTTAGCGAAACAATGTTTGGAGAAATATTTCTTATCTAAACTAAATGTCTAACATGCTTTGTTGATTAAAACAAGTACTTAGTGAATAATTAAATTAAACGATGAAAAAGTTCCAGTAGATTTTGAGTAACTCGGTTATCCTGAAGAGCTTTATACTGTTGACTTCTTGACATGCTTCGCTAGATTCACTCGTCTAACGGTGATTGATTACTTATAGTGTCATTCAGACGACCAACTATTCTGAGCACATATAACTTATGCTTTTATTAAAATGGACAAAGCACTTTTGGTATTAAGTATTACTCACTTTTGAACTACTACCCTTAAAGATGCCTAATGACAGATTCATTTTCCTCTGACATTAGAAGGCTGTTAGAAAAATCTAAGCCACAGTGATAAACTAGCTTTTTATAAAGAACTGAACGAGTTCAAAAAGTTGATATATGTAAATTAACGAGCATTTAATGCCGGAAAGAATAAGGTTTCTATTCATACGTCTTTCACTCCGAACAACTACGGATAACGGCCTCAGCAAAATAAATACAGCTACTGAGAAACTAAGAATTGATGATCTAACGCCCATAGTTCTTCTTCAATAGCATTTTACCCCAAGCCAAAGAAGAAAGAACACTCGAGTTCTGAACCAATCAGTCTAAATTCTAAATTATAGTTCACCTACATGCCTAAGTATTTAGATGCAAACCCAAACACACAACAGCCCAAATAAAGCAAGAATGTCAGTACAAATCAGCGAAATTATTGATGGTAAAAGGAGCAAGTGAGAAGGCAAATAGCCAATTTATAGTACATCAATGGAAAACCAAAGAAAATCAGTTAATCAAATGGGGGGTTAGAAGAAGAGAAATATGAAATTAGTAGGAACAAAATGTTTAATACATATGCAATCAAAGTATGTAAAATCCGTTTAGGATGTTAATCAAGTTACTTTACTAGTATTTTATAACATCTACCATCGACATGATGTTGTTAATAAATGCAGTTTGATGATTTCCAGACTTGATCATCACTATACTAAAATGAATTATTTTTTTAACAATCTCCAGTCCTAATTGTCGTTGATAGAGATATATTTCGAGATGATCCATTCAGTTTCCCTAATCGATGATAATTAATATCTCTTTGATGTCAAAAGTTAACCAACACTTATAATGGCCTCGCTGGGAATCACAGATGTTCCTTATTATTTTAGAAAGAAAGGAACATCTTGGAGTGTATCCCGAGAAAAATCTGCTTGTAGTTTCAACTTTAGAACCAGGAAGTTATATAGGAGCTTTTCCTCTGGAATATAGACAATGAACTTGAGGTCATCTGTTGTCTTAAAACGCCATCTTCTGAGATGTATATTTCAGTTTAGTCTCAGCACCAAAATAAGAAGTAAGACCATCGAGCGAGTACTTTTTGCAGGCCCCTTAAATCGTCGTTAAATTATATAACTTAAATAGTCAAATCTTGTGATTTACTACCTTATGTGACAGTCTGAGAGGCTTTTAAATGTTTAAGCTAAAATTAGACGATATACATCAACAGACTAACATTTTCTTCTTTTCTCACTCTTCTCATAAACTTGCGTTTCTACATATAAGCTAAACTAATAAATAACACATAAATGCAAACTTCTTTGGTGAAAATTTGTTCTATTTCATTCGTAATCACTTGAAATCATCAGTCCAAGTATTTATTTCACCTTTGTGCTGCTTAATAGCCTTAGCATTAAAGCTGGCTTTAAACATTTGATAAGCACTCGCTGTTATTCATATTACGAAAATCATCTAGAGAATAAAAATTATTTTCCCCTCCATTTGGCTTACTTCTGAGAGAAATTAACAAGTCGAAAATTTGATGTAGTAGTTACCTGATGTTGCTTAACTATGACTGAAATTAGTTGTTTACATTTGTTACAGATTGATGTTGGTTGAGCAACAGTAAAAACCAAGGAGTACTGAAAATCTGTTTCGTTCGAGTGTGGAGTTCCTCAGTAGTGTACACTCTCGATTCTTTCAGGAGGATCAAACCCAGATTTTTCATGTTAACGAACACCCGACACTACACCATTGGGCCGGTGTTCAATGGTAATTTTCTTACTCCCGTCAATTGGGATACAGTGTGACAACCATCGATTGCAATTTGCGATAAATAACTCACTCCTGACAAGTCTGAATTTTATCATTTACGATGGAATCGAGAATAAGTACTACTGAAGAATTCCCTACTCAAACTAAACAGGTTCTAAGCACCCAGTGACCCTCAGTGGTACCCAACTAATATCATTCTGTGACGAATATGAACAACTATACTTAATACCTATCTCCACAAACCATCTCAACTTAAAAAAATAAAATAATTTACATCATATTCAAGTAATTTTTAAAAAGTTTCATCAAGGTCTGGTCATTAGCTGTAGAAGGTTAATATCGGTTTCGGGAATTCGTTTTTAGGTTTGGCACTTAAATGTGCCAGTGCAGATACTTGTGTTAACTAGAGGATTTATGTTGCCGCAATTTGCTTAAGTAAAATCTGATTGCAAAATAATGTGTCAAGTTTGTTTCTACGGAAAATGTAGACACTCAATTGCTAGAAATGTGGTAACAGTTACACAGGAATAATTCTACTGGAGTTCGCATTGCTTCAATCGTCTTAATTTACATCCATAGCTTAGGGATTTTTTTAAATGGATTGGAAGTACTTTTGAGGATAAGAATATTAATATACAAATTAATTTAACCTAAAATTCCGGGATTTCATTCGATATGAACTTAAGTGTGTACATTCGGCGAAAAATACTTTTTGATTTGTTGTGACTAGCCATAGTTCCCTGACTGTTATCAGTTAGTCAGTAAAATTATCCTTAAAATTCTAACTCAAAGTTCACAAAGCCTTCACTATTTCATCGTAATAGCTAACTAAACACTAACAGGATTCATTTCCTACCTTCACTTACTAAATGCATTTTCATCATAATCTTTTAAAGTAATCATTTTCTGCAATTATCTAGCTGGATTTAGTTAGTTTATTGAACTGTAAAAATCAAAAATCTTCATGAAATCCTCGATACTATTAAGGGTCCAGTTATTGTTATTATTATGTGTAAAACAAAGTGCGAAGTATTCTTATCAATGAAAGGAATAAAGGATTCATAACTTAATTCTAACTTCAGGATTGATGATCAATGAATATGCCTGCATAATGAACATCAAATTTAGGAGGAGAAAGAGTTTCATTATCCGCTGATAATACTCAATGATTTTAATATTTCAATAAACAAACAATAAATTATTAATATTTCAAGAAATAAACTTTAAAAACGAATATTTCATACTATATTAACCGATTAATTTATAATTAGGTCGCCAAAAATTAATTGCATAATCTACAACTATAAAAGCATATAAAGATACATTAATGATTGTTGGTATACAACTGAAACATTTACACTATGCTTTAACATATTATTACTATCATATTCATTTTCTTAATTTATCTGTTATATGCTTTACTGAGGTAGTTTTGAGGAGAATATGTACACAATGAACTTAGTATTTTATCATGAATTGACATCAACCGAAACACCGTGAAAAATAAATCCATCATTTTATGATGATTATGATTACTTATAGCTAATGATAAATTCTGGTCAACTTTATATGTTTTAAATAAAACTAGAATAGATTGGCATTAGGTCAGAGTATACGATTGTTCATTAGTCTTCCGTAAATTAATCAAAAGTGGGGGGATAAAGTGAATTTGTTGCTAGCTCTACAAACACTATATTATTTGAGTGCAACCAGAATAGAAATATATTTTGATTAATGAACCAATATACAAAATATTAATGAAATAGGCGTTGTCTGCGTGGGGTAAATATAAATTAAGCTAGATTCGCCTACAAAAATGTCTAGAATAATTCAAATGAAGCATTATTCTATCGACTAATGCAGTGCATTCATATGTTTTAGTTGTGTTCTATACCTATGACCGTTTGTCAATCTGTATACTCATTGATGAAAATAGCAAGAATGGTTAGTTTAGTATGCTTCCATGAAATAATTATCGTTTTCATAGTAATCGTTATTGCTTGACAATATATGGTAAATGATTTTCTCTCTATTAAAACCACTGTTTTTAAAGAATCAAATGCCCTCATTCAACTAAGATCGATATAGACTTCTCGAAAGGTGTGTTAGTTGATCCATTGAAACTATGAGTACTATACGAGTATAAATCCGTTTCGTCTAATTTCTTCACAAGTTCGCATTCACGAAAGCCTTTAGATATTTTCTAAGGTCAGTGACGATGGAAATTTTACTTGACAAGTCCAATAAACTTCGATTGTTTCTGCATGAAAATGATAACAGTTTACAAATTGTCTGACATAATATCTGTAATGAATCTCTAGTACGTTATAACTAACGTATTTCCTAGAAGGATTGTTTGGAAAATGCTAGTCGAACACAAAAAGTCCTGTAGTTTACACCAGTCGTCTTGTGGCACAAATTTCTTTTCAATTTAAGGGAAATTCTGAATTCTATATTAAAAATGTTTTTCAGCATTACAAATTTCTAGGGAATTGTTTATGATTTACACATATTACTTGCGAATTTGTAAGTAGCTTAAAACAAGTATCAAACATTTGTGATTTGGAAATAGAGTAAAATCATTCTTAAATCTACTTATTTGTTAATTATGATAATGAAGTAAAATTTCACTACGAAAAGTGACTCATTTTAAGCAGTATAACAGTTTATATGCCTTTTGTGAATCCTTATTGATCACTCAATAGTTCTTATTAATGATTATCTATTTAAAACAAATAGTTTCTTCAATAAGTTTCGATAATGTAGCGAGAAGACTGCGTTTATTTGAAAGTGGTGTGTTTATGCCATACATTTTGAACAGCATTCTTTTGGGACATTCACATGTAAAGTTGGAAGACTGATGAAGATCAAGTTAAATAAAAGATCGAATGACTAAAGTATAATATATGAAATTCGACGAGATATGGAATATTGGATAGAAATTGATTATACATACAAAGATAACCAGCGCGGATTTTTAATGTTATCAAAGTGCTTTCGTATACACAAAGGAAGTCTAAATATTCTAATCTCCAAGGCTTTCAAAAACTTTAGAATGTGCTCTCGGTTACTCCTATGTAGTCAGTTCAGACTATGTAGCTTAAATATATCACATTCTTCAGATAAACTTCGTCTTCTCATTTCACAATCGAAATATTTATTTATTTATACTTATAAAAAACTGTCTTCTAACATGTTCAATGCGTTTGCTTATCTATAATAAACGTACTATTGCCAGCTAACTTTATTATTTCACTATGATTATATCGAAACAAAAGAACAAATTTGTATAGAATCATTTCGAACCTAATATTCACAAAGTCTAGTAGTGGTCCCATTAAAAATACCCTAAAGTAATAAAAATGAATACAGAGGTATGTATATTACAACATTTATACATATTATTAAGTATTATACCTTACAGTTATTAAGTACTTGTAAGCTAAAAATGTTCCTTGACAAAATGATTCGGTACTGTCCAAATCAAATTTAATTGTATTTTCGTACTGCTAGTAATTACCAAAAGATATTATGGTGATTTAGCATGTCTTCTTGATATGATGTAAATCTTGAAATATTTGTTTATATTGGAACTTTTACACAAGTCTATGAAAAGTTATTGCTGTCGTCATCCAGAAAAGCGAAATCATCTTCTGTTGAATGCGAACGTTTTGAAAACACCCAACTAGTTCTTCTGAAGTTTCTCTAACTTTAAAAGAATATCAGTTCACCTAACGATTGAGAACATGTATTGTTTTGCCATTATTTACCAAATATTGGCGAAATAAACGTTCACCCCGACCTTCCTAAGAAAGAAACATATAAAATTTAGGAGGAAATCGATTACAGTGTTCCTCAAATAAGTCATAGTAATATAAGAAAGACTTACCAGATGACGGACAAACTTATTGCTCCTGAAATAAGTTTCCTTACCCACCAAGAAAGATATATTAATAAATTCTCATTTTATAGCTATCACTTCATTCTCCTTTCAATGAAAATAGTTAGGCAAGCTAACAGATTTGTCAGTAATTGTATGATATACCATTAACTTTCAACTAAAATGTAGCTAAACAAAAAGCTTTTCAAGTTTTTCCTATTCTTCCACAGCTAAACATAACATTTATACTTTTAAGCATATAGATGTTCAGTGAAATTTAGTGTTTTTTCACCGCTGTTACGCGATTTGTGTGATTCTTCTCACTGGTTGGTTTGAAATTATCATTTCGAAACTGAATGTTAGCCTCAAATTTTCACATTTAAAATGGTTATCAACATTCAATTGCATTAAACAATGGCTATTACTGTCTAAAATGACAGATAGCGTTATACAGCGGTGATAGATGTATTTTTATACACAACATAGTCCCGACTTTTAAAAACAATAATTCATAATTGTCATCTATATGAAGTATACGGTGGTTCACTATCATCTTAGAAAAAACTGTCTAACTACACCAGTCACTGTTTTTAAATGATGACTTTATGAGCATCTCAAAGTTAGTCATTAATGTGCTAATCACATCACCTTATGTATACATAAGGTGATGTGATTACTTTGAGATTGGTTTTGAATTGGTTGTTTATATTCATCATAAATTGTCTCGGTTGTGTGCCACTAAAAACCAGGAAGTACTAGAATGGTGTTTCGTCTTAGTATATGACTCTTCGGTAGTGAGCACCACCCACAGCGTCACAGATAGAGCCCAGAACCTTTAGATTTCACAAAAAACTCTTAAGCATCAGCCTCACCCAATGATAGGATTTCAGATTCAATAAATAAGCAATCCACTGTGACAGCAACCAAATGCTAATAGTAATAGTAACTATTTCCCGGCTTGTCTGAACTCCGTCAACCATGAATTCTCACTAAAACTTTGAGAAAGTCCTGAAGTATAACAAGTCTGTAGCGAATGTAAACAATGAATTAAAAGATAGTTTCTGCAAAATCATATCAATTTAACTAGAATATAATGAACGATTTTTCAATTTTATCAAAAATTTCAGTGCTTTCCATACAATAATTAAGAGATCAAAGTTTAATCAGGTAGATAAACTAAAACACTGCACTGATTTTTTAAAGTAGTAAACTAAGTTTTTAATTGATCGTTTCGTAAAAACAATTTGACTATTTTAAGGTTTAAAAAACGTCATGGTACCTTCACTTTCTACAATGTTTCTTGGTAAAGATTTGGCTTACACTAAATCAAGGTTTCAGTCTACACTACTGATAGTACAGACGGTTTCGGATATGCTACATACTGTCAGACAATTTGTACATAATTAGAATTAGCTTGAATCATAACTCAGATACTATCTAGTCAATGCATTTAAATAACTTTCAACGTACTTTATAACCAAAGCCAGACAGACTAATTCCTTAGAGTTATTAAGTGCTTTTACGTAGAAATCATTTTAATTATCTGTACTGTAAAACTAATTCAGCATATGTAATATTTAGTAAGTGATAGTTTTCACAAGAATACCTGATGAAATAATATCAGTTGTTTATACAGAGATGTCTTAGACATCCCCAGAACTTCTTAGAAAAGTTAACTTGTATGTCAGTAGTGTTGTAGGATATTTTTGAAGGTAAATCATGCATTTATTATCAAACGGTGTCAATAAGTTTGTATGTCAAAGTAATGTAAGAAAATTTACATTAACTTAATTAAGTATGAATAATGCAAGACATAGTCATTGCCCTAACAGCTGAATGTTAATGTCAGGTTGTAAAACTGGATGACTCTAGTTTGACCTTCATATAGAGTATAACTCTCCTTATGAGTGCAGGAATGGATTACTGAAGTGCGCTAACTGGTACAAAGCCGAAATTCCGAGTTTGTCTCAACTACTTCTAACGTCAAAATGTAATCATTAAAATAACTTGAAATATTGGAGTTATGGTAATAATCAATAACTTGATAAGTATTCATCGTGTAGCTGTAACTAAATGTTGACAGTAAGTGTTTGTAGAACAAAGAAAGAAAAACATTCGAATGTCATTTACATGCCCTGCATCATTTCTAGACTTGTTTAAATGTTCCAAATAAAGTTACATATATGAAGTAAATTGTTCTAAATGAAAACCATAAATGAAGTCACTTTACGAAGCTCAGCCTTACTAATCACAAATTAAGAAGGGACCCAAATTACTTAGATTATTATTGAGATTCGACAGATAAAACAGACAATCGTGCATCCTAAATTCTGTAAGATACAAATGTCAGCTGTATTATTTACTATTAGCCATCACTAAGGCCTTCTAATTAAATAATATTTCGAGCCAAATAAACCGTTAATATAATCACAATCTTTCATACAAATCGATAACCCCACCCCCAGGATTACATAGTCTAGAGATCACCTTCGGTGAAAATATTCACTTAGTTATTTGTATCGATTTTTATTCCATTGTAAACACCCTATTAAAATGCCTGACCCCAACAAAGCTAAATTAATCCAATAAGAAAATGACTAAATAAATATGAAATATCAACCAATCAAATTGTCATACGGCTAGAAAATGTTCATATGAGCGCAACGGGTAACAGGAAATTCCGATCGGCGATATGGTATACCCACCCATACATATTAGGTCTAAAGGTCATGAAAATGAATAAACCAAGTGACAAAATTTTGTATAATTCTTGAAGACATAATAAGTGAATATATTTTATAACGTCAATAATTGACTATCAACAATTAATGAGATAATCTTATTTTTAAGAATGCATTAAATAAACTTTAAATGTAGTCTAAACATTTTATAGGTATCTTCGTCCAAAAATGAACGAAAATATTTACAAAACTTGGGAGCCGAGTGTATGTAAGACATATGAATAGAATATATTTGTTAATAATCTCAGCGCATGAAATTAATGAACATTCTATGAAGCTATGCAACTTTATTTTCTCAAATTGATTGTTAAATAAGTTAATTGGGAGTGCAGCTAAAAAGTTTATGAATTGAAACTTAGAACAATGTATAAATGCTCTAATACACACTAATCTAGATTACTACTACCATTATTAATACTACTACGTTTGTTAGTACTACTGATAATGAACAGATCATATATTCACATTAGTGGTTCTGTCATGTGGATATAGTGTCAAATTATTACTTGAAAAAGATATAGAGATAGTTAGATAATTTCACTTATTGTTACCACACCAACGTCTATTTTTCACGCTTTAATTTGATTTACATGGTTATTTTCAAGCCTATGTACTAATCATGAATAAACTTAAAATTAGGATGCAAAATATTGACATCTAGTTGATGAAAAATATCACAAAGAAATAACTCCATGTGATTCATTGAATTGTGTTAACTTAAAAGTTAAATTCAAGATTATAACTTAATTAAAAGAGTAAATTTGAACGAATACAAGCAATTCATGGTTAAACTTCAAATTGTAAATCACCTTCCTACCATTTCTGTTTTGTGTTACAGTTAAGACTAAAATTTCATGTCACTATAGCACATTAAAAAAATGTGAACTGGGTAATTGGCTGAATTTCGATTTTATTACCCGATATTACAGTAATGATTAAGTAAATGAATTTTGTTGAATAAGAAACAAATGTATTGATGAATTGTTCTAGTAGACAGGTAGTCGCATCATATATTATACTCTCAGAAGTTTATGATAACCCCAAAATAGTCTTCACTATTCTAGTCATAGTTAACATTTAGAATTTTTATGTTTTGTGTATGCTAAACGAGTGAAATACCGACAAAACTTTATCAACGATATACAACAAGTATCTTTTAAATGCATGTGTAGCTGTTTTCGATTGAACTAACCGAAAAATTATCAGTGTAACTTATATTGTAAGTATGAAATTCATTTAAAATACTACAATGTTTTAACACCATTTTATGGTTGAAATGACTATCAGTGTTCTTCTTATACATCTGATTACATGACAATTTCTATACCACAAAATATTTAAGATTTCAATTATGTCTGTTCCCGAAAGCTAAACATCAGTGGAAACTCAACCGGTGACGTCTGTAGTGGATGCCTAAATAACGAATCACTCTTCAGTTTACTTTATCTCGAGAAGACAGCTATGTCATCATGTTGTCAAAAGACACGACTGTGAGTGAAGTTATCATACGAATGAGTTTATGAGTTTAGATAAAAGTAGTAACCTTTTATAAATCACGTCACCTGTAGCTCCCAGTTAAGAGATAAATGCAAACTTCGATAAAATTATAGCGGAAACCTAACTTCACAGTATCTTATGCTTGTGCCAGAACAAAAATGAATATAAAAAGGGTTTCGTCTACAGCATACAATAAAAAAAAAAGTTCGGCGAAACTATTAGCATACTCCCAGAACACATTTTCTTCCTTCTAATTAACCACCCTGATGTGCGATATATGAAACAGAATATACATAAAAAGGGTATCACGTTAGATGGGTTAAATTACATCACAAAAGTACTGAGAAAAGCCTATGCTTACGAACTAAGTTACTTCACATAACACAAATAGATGATCCAAAACTCCCAATGACCGATGGATATCACTGAAATCAAGAGGAATTATACGGTTTAAAACCTTACAAAATTATCTGCTTTATGAGAGGTTTGAATCTAGATCCTTCAAGCTTTATATTGAATGTGATGCACCTCAAATCTTCAATATCCTTTAGTTCGCATTTTTGAATATGCGTTATGGTATTGTTACCAGTACGTGGTGAAAATCATTTTTAAATTTAACTGATTTGCAAATAACTATAAACTATTGAAAAGTTACTATAATCAAAAGCCATTTTAATGTAATGTATGGTTAAAAAATAAACACGAAGCATCCGATGAAATATTAAACTACACTAACTGAATTCGGAATATCTTTTACTTTATACTCCGGAAATTCTAGATAATGTAATCATCTGACAAACCTAACTTTAAACTCCTGTTTAGATTATTTCTGAAACATTTATTAAGGTAATTGTGATCAGGTTTGGAAAGGCTGATACTTTGATTGAATAATCCAGTTCAAGAATCAGAAGATCATTTTTGGATAGATCTAATTATAATGAAATATCTCACTTAAAATGTTTTAATTCAAAATACACGTATTTCTGATCAAGTACAGAAATCGCTGTCTATTGGTTTACAGCATATTCTTTGATGCAGATAATTGATTAGAAGCCACGCTATTATCGTAATTAACTGTTGAAAACATAACACAATTAGAAATGGGGCTCAATGACAAAAATATATCCATTCTTTACTTCATTAGATAATGAACTTTAAATTTATTTATATCTTCCCTTTCACGAAATAATTCTTTTTGTCGAATCGTATTCTTCATGTTCAACTTATTTTATTACTACTGGTATTATGAATACTCCCACAAATTTAGCATTTATCTTGTTGTACTGATATAATGTAGCGGTTCTACATTGTTTACGAATTTGGAATTCACTCTAGAATTTAAGGTGTACGTCTTGAATTAAATCAATGACATACATACAGTTAACCTTCGTGGAACGATTGTCTACTTCTCACTGATTGTTTTAATGGACCTACAACTTGATTGATGATGAGGATTATTCTGAAATTAAATAACTCTATACAACGCATCTAAGTGCACATTAAATCAACGATGTATAAACATGTATAATTATTAAAATCGCATTAAGATTCGAACCATCACAAAACAATCTATGATTAAACTAGTTAAATCAGTGATATCGAACTCAACAATCTCTACAACATCCAGTTATATTCAACACCAGTACTTCAGGAGATAATTCCAGTATAGTTCAACCATGTCGAGTTGCCGAAGTTACTCAGTAATGAATTGGATGAGATTGCTAATTGACTGAATTTTAAAATAACAGCCGTTGGTTGCAGGCTGATTAGTTTAATATTTAAAAATTTTCTATGAACCCTGAAGGTTTTAAGTTCAGTCAGTGATGGAAACATGGGTACATACAACTGAACAATTTTATATTAGAACGAAACAGTTACCAAATGATTTTTACTTTTCAATAGTTGAATTTAAATTGGCACTTTTAATTGATTGATTACGTCACAGATTGATTTTGGTATGGTATCATTTAAAGCCAGAGAGCATTGGACAGCTGTTTCGCTCTAGTGTGGAACTCCCTAGCAGTACGCACCCCAGATTCTGCACTAGAGGCTTCAGGTTGGTGAACACCCAACCGTCTGCACCAGTAGGTCGGCATCCGATGGTAGAATTCTCATTTCCGTCAATTTGTGTTATAAAGCGCCAGTGGAGTTCATACTTATCGGGAATGAATCAGTTATCACCAAGTGACAGCTGAATATCGTCGCGCTACATATCACAGATTTTTATTGGTTGTCTAATTCAAACCAGTTTGTGATATTCAGTTCAACAATCTCCACAACACTCAATCAGTTAAATATTTTAAGTAAATAATTAGATAATTATTTAATTCACACTTATACTAAATTAATTGGTATTCACATTCTTATCAAAATTAGTTGTTAGTCAAGAATAAAACTGTATGAATGAACAGCATTTGGTCATTGTCTCTGTCTCTCCCCATTTAAAATTGCATCAATTCTTATCAACTGTCTCAAATTGACTTCATATATAGATGTGACATGTATAGTAAATACTGTCATTAATTGATTATCACCATCTCAACTAGTCATTTTCAAGAGTTAAAAAACAACATTATAACAGTTCTTAAAACATTTAGATAATTACCCTTCACATACACTCTTACTAACTTTATCTAAACAAAGTTTAATTTATTTATTTTATTTCAGTCTGGTCAGGACAATACATGACTTAGAGGAAATTTTATTTATGCATACCGATTAAGTTTATCTAAATAAAAATTCATTAATCAATATGTTTACATGAGATTATTGATTTAGTAAATAATTTCTTAAATTAGTTCCTTTCATCACTTCAAAGTAATCTGAAGAAAAAGAAATCATCACTTAACTACAGTTCCTTAGTACTTAATGCAGTAAACTTGACAGTGTAACACATTATTTCCATTAACAGAATGGTTTATAATAAAAGTAAAGAATTTTACTCAAGTGACTAATTGATATCAAAATTCAATGATAAATAATTATGTTTATCTTTACAAAATTGAGCATCTGAGTTGTTAACAAAAAGGTATATAAATGCTATTTCCATTTAAATAAGTTAAACCTTAAAGTGGTTAGTGTTTAAATGATAGTGTGATTATTTGTTTAAATAAGATGGTATTTAATGTCATTATATGTTAAAGTAGTTACAGAATTATCCATTTATATTATATATACTTGTAAGTTCTATGAATATCTACCTTTCCATGTATAGTATATATTTACTGGGTAACATTCAAGAGTGCAGTGAAATAAATATAATTTGTCATCATCATAATTTAAGAAATTTCTGGTGGACGTTATCTTAAAGGTCTATTTTTTTTGGATATCATTTGTTTAATTTATCAATATACGTGAACGTTTTACATTTGTAGCCAATGAATGAGTACTGTCTATTCTGAAATGTATACAGTAGGACCCTAACAATTTCGTAATCAAATATCTGGATAACTCGTTCTCAGTTATTCCAAGGATTAATCTTCCCTCTAAAATATGAAGTTTTTACTTTATTATTCCTGATTCTTATTTGTGAATAGAATTGTAATAGCTACATCCATCTGTCGGTAGTATCAGATAATTAGTTCATCATGATATCTCTAAGCTATCAACAAACGTGTGTTCTGAACTTGTCCGATAGATAATGTAGTAATCAATGCAGATGCTAGCAAGAAAACAAGTGGTTGGATGTATACTCATATATAATCTATTTGGCCTCTCCAATTTAAAATAAATTAAACATAAAGATCTCATATTAATTTTACTTTGGTACAATAGTGCCAAAAACTTATTCGACAGCTTCTATTTATGATGATGAGTATCTTTTCAATATGATAACCTGACATAAAAAGATGCAACACTGAGTTGTGGTATGACATATCCAGATAGAATGAACTTCAGTAAATCTTTGTCAATAAACTGTTCAATGAACCAACTACTTTAAGCATTGTTGACAAAATCTGGCTGTAGTTTCTAAATAATTAATGCGTAAACAAGATTTTATCTAGGTACGTCAGTGAACCAACTAATAATGCCGAAAAGCAAACAGAATATATTAAAGTGTAGTTCCTTTTTAAATATCCCGGGTATAAACTTATTGAAAGAAACAGTAGTATTAATCAGGGTTGCTGACATTTTTCTATTATAATGGATTCGCACCTCAAAGTGATAAGTACTTGATAGGGCTTCAAATGAATAAAAGAGTGATACATTTACGAGTTAGGCCACAGTCATAATCCAGTTATGAACTTCAAATGATTGTATTTATCCACTCGTCATAGAAGTGAGCTGGGCTAAAATTAAGAGCAGGTAAACTAAAACTGAATTCTTTGGATGTTTGTAGGTACAAGCTACTTAGTAGCTGTCTGTATGACAACTGCTCTTAGTGTTCGGAAGAGCTTTGTGATGTGGCTTAAAATCAGTGACGGTAGAACAAATACATTCGCAATATCGCCTACTCAGGATCTTGAGTTACAGTTTTCTTTCAAACGTAAATTACTTTCATTTTTTAAAATACTCTTCATCTTGTTAGTTTTCATTCATTGTGTTAAGTCAATTCGGAAGTTTGAGTCAATTCTCATACGTATCAACTTTTACATTGATAATGACTGGTCGAATAACTATCATATTTATATATACATGTGTGTATAAATATGTTTTGTACTGTTTATAGTTCAGATTATTTTTGTTATCAAACATATCCTGGATGTAATTCCATTACTATTAATCAGACTATCAATTCAAAAAGTAATACTCTTTGGTATATAAAAAACAAATTTGTCAAATACGAGATAAAAGTCTATGTAAACATTTTCAAAATGTCAATCCACAATGTTTACTCTACTAAGTTAGGTAATTGGTTATTTATCTGTTTTCGATCAAAGTAATGTTTTCTATTATTATTATTAGTTATTATTATTATTATTATTATTATTATTTGTTGTTGTTGTTGTTGTTATTGTAAGAACATAGTTACTAAATTCAAAGGTGATAGTGAACCGGTTCACAGCGAATTATATAAAATGTTGTCTTGTAGCATTAAACTATTCTTAAATAGTAAAATCTGATTAAAATGAAACTACAGACTGTTCTCTGTTTACATTTAGTGTCAGATTTTAGATGATGAAACAATGTTATGTATATACATTTACGCGTTCTTTACAAATTCATTAAGTCAGTTCAGTCCTAGTAACTAAAATTACGTAATCATTAAGGCACTTTGCTGTGTGACTTAAGTGAAATAAACATAGTAACTTATGAGTTGAAAACGTGAGCATTTTTTTCTTATTACCATACTAGATGCACTAGGTTAACACATACAAATAGGTGTGAAAATCACGGTAACGAGTTAACTCCCAAACAATTACATCCTTTTAACTTCTAAACAAACATTTGTAATCAAGATACATTTGAATTAAATGATAATTAACGTAAAAATGCCTTTTATCGAGGATCGTTATAAGTCTACTAGTCTCTGAAAAAGCTAAATGAATCTTGTGATTGCTTTATTTTAATATAGCATTTTGTATGGGTAATCCATTTAACTCTGACTTATCAATAATTTAACAGCTAAAGTTGTTCCATAATGTAAACTACCTGGAAAATGAACAAATTTTACCCACTTCCTTTTGCCATTGACAACTGTGTTAACAATCATTTGAATACATAGTACAAATTGTTTGATGTGGATTGTGCCTGGCAAGTGGAATCCAAGACGCGCGTTTTGTCCTATTTTAGACTCGTCAGCTGGATGTGCCTACATCCCAGTGTTAATGTTCCCACCGGAACTCGAATTCATTTCGCTTCGTGCGAAACGCCGCAGCGTTCACCACTAGGCTAATGAGTCTTGACAGCCACATTTGTGCAACGGGCATGTACATATGGTTATAAAGTATTTGGATCTTCCCGTTGATTTGCTATGGACTGAAGGTGTCAGTCTCTGTTACCATATGTACATCCTGAGCAGATTGCTTCGATATAGCGATGACATACAAATACTGTTTTATTCGAATTGTGGCCGGCAATTAAACGTTACTCGTATATCGAAGCAATCCGCTCAGGATGCACATATAGCAACAGAGATTGATCAACTTCAGTTCGTAACAAATCAACGAAAGGGACCAAATACATTCTAACTAGATAATACGAATGTTTGAAGAGTGGTATAAACTCATACTAATATTAAACATAGCGATTTCGAATATGATGCATCCTCAATTATTTTGCCGCCTAAGTGAATGTTTACAAATTATATATCAACAATAGTCTCAAGACAAAACAACTCGTTATAAACTAATGACTGTTTATGAGCGAAACGAGTGGTCCTTAGTAAAAAGAAGATTATTGTAACTGTTCGGCTTATCTTATCAAACTGCAGGCCAATTAAGAGATCAGTTATGTTCCTCTCATCTGTTGTTTCACTTCTCATGAGATTACTTTTATTATGAAGTCTACTGACATTTGTGTATTCCTTACATTGTGATGCACAAAAACACACTGATCTATTATCTGCTTACTGTGATTTTCATAGTGAATTTAATGGATCAAACTAGCGACTTATTAATTTCATGACAAATCTCAAAAAAATTTCCAACGACCCGAGTTGACAAAAAGAACATTTTTCATATTGTTAGTTAATATTTACTTATGATAAATTATGATGAGTGTATTCATAATTTGATATGTACGATATTACTAAACACTTACACTAACAATTCATCATACATCAGTGTCACATTCATATATTCCATAGATCCTTAAAATGATACCACTTTAACTTATATTCCTGTTACTCGTATGATGCGCACAAACACCACTTAATAGGTGGTAGTTTATTCAAAAGAAACTAATAGATTTCCTTAAAACAATGTGAATTTTTTAGTAAGTATTGTCAAAATCTTGAAGACGTAAGCATTATTAAATCAACAAATTATCTGCCCAAACGATTTTTCTAGAAGTTAAGTTATGCAATTACAAAGACGAAATTTAATTGTACTGAAGTACATTATCATGGGTAATCACTTACCATTACTTGAAGCAAACTGAGACATTTGTGGATACCTAGTTACACAAGTACTAACTGCTAATTATGTAATAAGAGTACACAATATCATTAACCAGGTAACTGAATTAACAGTATTCGATATGAATAAATTTACTATCATCTGAGAACACGTAATATCAATTTACGTACATCACTTAATCATTGATTTTAATACTTCATTAAAACAGAATGCCGGTGAACAAGAACCACTCAACTCGGTGTCTATGAAATATCGTTCGTGTCTCCTGGGATCACTGGGTAATAATGAGGATAGACTTAAGGTATTAGGGAAAGTGGATAAATCACTTGATGAGGATGTAAATCTTCATTATTTGAGGTGGTTGTGATATGTGTTACGCATGCCTAACAACAAACTACTTTGACGAGTGATGCTGTATGATATAGGAGTAGGATGGAAGAAAGCTTGGGGAGGCCAAATAAACACGTGGCATCAGTCCCTGAAGTCAATGACTACTTACTTCACTTGTGTTGATGAATACAGACTACTTGACTGGGATTCGCGCGAATGCTGCAAGCAATGGTTGAAGACTCTGAGTAACACAGCTCACAATCAGTCACAATAGCGCTGTTGTATTCATTATTTTTCCTCCCTTAAATCTTGATTTGAAATTACTTATATCTTTATTTGTACACCATAGCTCTTTCTCCCTGGACATAATTCCCTATTTCCACACTTTAATAACGCTGAAGTAACTACGACTTCTACTTTATGATGTTAATCTTGCTGTATTACTAAAGTGTGGCAACGTGGGCTGATGAATACATGTGCCAGGCCCTATGTTGTATATATATATACAAACATTACTCAACCAACGGTCCATTTTACTTTATACACCATACTTAGCTATAATCAGCAGCACCCCGTTAATAAAGTATGGGGTAAAATTATCCAGGTGAGGTTATTTTCTTACAACTGCATATATTTCTCGAGTTTTAGAAATAATATATTATCACTACATCAGTATACGATATTATTTCGCAGTAAAATTAAATACTTTCTGTATCTTACTTCAGTAGTCGTATGTGTCTCATATGTAGGTATACCCAGCATATACGGATACGAGAGAGAGGTTTGGCTTCATGTACTTTGTACTTAAGTCTCACACATTTTGTATACTATGAATAATCAACTGACTAAATTACTAGGGTTTGTAATAAATGAGTATGTCTTAGAACAATAAATCAAATCAGGTCGTAAAATATGAACGCTCTAGTAAAATAAGTTAGCCAAAATCTTGTACTTAGCTTTGGTTATAGTTGTTTCAAGTTTACCAACAGACTAATCAAAAAATTTCTCTTGAGAAGTGAATCATAAAAGTTAAATTAAAAACTCTCACAAAACAAAGTCAAAACTTGACCGATTTTATGAATCATGAATACTTTCCGTTATGTATAAGCCAACAGTTAATGAACAGCAAAGAAGTAAAATTCAGTTGAGATTTTATAAAGGTATCATTATTTTTAGAAATTACTGTCCACATTTACAGAATAGTCATCAACTTAAGAATTTCCTTCGTAATCTTGAAAATTCGTGAGGAAAATATCTTTTAATCATCACGTTATCTGTTGGCAACCAAAGCTTATGAAGAATAATACCAAATTTCATTCTTAATAAGTGTAAACAAGGTAAATACAAAATAGTTACTTGTAAAACTAGCATTCACTCAGAACCAGTAAAATCAGCGTTTTCCCCCCACATACATACCAAAAGGCTATAGTACACCAGTCATTTAGTTCGTATAAACAAAATGTCGACTTAATTATAATTCACTTTACCCTGAATAATACCAAGGGGGAATTTATGATATACAAATAAATGTTATAGACTTTATTCACTTACTATTTAGCTGAGACTAGGCGTAACGGGTTAATGTTAGTTAATATCTATTTTGGCGTTTACATTAACCTTCATTTTAAGCAGGGATTACTGTTTAATGAAATCTTAAACTTATTATTAAATGTAAATTACCTTCTAGAAACAGTCGAAAATGTCAATGAAAAAAACATTACCATTGTTACTCGTGTAAACCGACTTAGTAAGCATATTTGGAAAAGTCAAATTTTATTAAAATATAGATTGAATCATTATACTCTGGCATTCAACATTTATGGCTTAAACTCAGAACTAGGCAGGTTTCTACGTAAACAAGAAGCACTGTCGTAACCACACATTTCTTTAGGGTTTGAACGGTTGTTCTATTATACGTTATTGGGAATATGGACCATGAATATGATTATCTTGCTATATATATATCCCCATTCACTGAATAAACAAAGAATGCTTCCCCGAAATTTTTAAACTTTACAATGGTTTATAATGTTTCAACTATATACCGGTGCTAATAATATAAATGTTTAATGAAAGTGTAGTTTTCTACATGCCATGTTACATCGAATCATAGTTAGCAACACGCATACTTAATAGTCTAACAAAATATCTTTAACCTATACCTTTTTAATCTCACAAACTACTTTATTAATCAGATATTACTATTTGTTGAATAACATAAATTACATGACTTACCAAGATAGTTTTATCATAACCGCTAAATGGAATATGTGTGTGTAATCTGCCTCAAACAACGTATTAATATGCAATTCTTAACTTGGTGATATGAACCTATGCGTCATTGCATTTCGGTCAACATGTATCATTGAAATATAAAAACCATGAGAAACTCCATTATTTTCTAACCTACCAAAACTAAAAATAGAATAATCTCATAGAAATTGGAGTTTTCTGGAAAATTATACATGTTTATTACTAAATACGAAAACGAGGCACAGTTCAGAAAATAGTTTGTATAATTCATCTGTATTCTTTTCTCGTATTCTGATTGGCTAATAGATACGCAAAGATGGTAGGAATAGATTGTCACAGACAAGGGGGACAGAGTAAATATTGTAGGTCACATTATTTTAGGGGTGGTAGGGTAGTGTTTATCTATCTTTATGAGTCACTCGATTAAACAGGGTTCTTTCTCTAGATTATGCATAGTTAAATGCTGAATTTGACTGGGGTTAATATCATAGAAATCGGAGAAATCAAGTATACTTAAAAGAATCACGAAATGATAAAGTTGAATACCTTCGATACAAATTTTTGTAATTTACTTTCTTAAAAATAAACACATTAAACTTTAATACAATTTACACATTGACAATCTTTTTACTTTTCTAATCGTCTTAACTATTCATTTTAAATCATTAACTCTACGAAATATCATATCAATATTAAGTGAACGAAATTATATTTGATTCTAGGACATGAAGTCAATAGTTCGTAGTGAAAATGTTATCTGTTACATTGGAGAGTACTTTCTACTTCATATTGTAATATATTTCACAATTATATCATCAAATATATATGGACGAATACCGAGAATTAGAGAGTTTTCAACAGAATATAGTATTGATGAAAACTGTAGGATCGGTACAGAGATTGGTACAATAAGTACAATTACAATACCAAATTCAGTATCTTCATCAATGACCCATTCATCTTCAAATGAATTTGAACAAATAATAGCATTAAACTACAAATTGGGTTCTCCATCTACTTTGTTTAGTGTAGATGAACGTAAAGGTCTTCTGACTACAAAAGCTGCTATAGATGCTGAAGCATTATGCGCCTATGCGACATTTATTAACCCAGATCAATCAAATGACGGTGATGCATCAGATTTTGGTAAGTCTAATTTTTTTTAATTAAACTATTGCTTTCTTATCAGTAAAAGTGAAAGTGAAAAATTGTGAATCATATTTGACATTTTATGAGTATCTCTTACTTGAAGATTACAGCCTCTCTACCTTCTAGAATCATTAAAGTTATGAAGAAACTTTATAATTGGTGTAACTCAACCATACTCTGATAGATACATATAACACACATGGTAGTAGAGTAATGTACCGAAGTACAGATTGTTTAATGTGAACCACTGGATGCCAACTAAGTGACTAAATATAATGTGATCAACATGAAGTGCGAAATTGTTGGTCTTGATTCCTCGCTGCTTCGTGAACATGCGCTGTTGGGAAGTTCGAAATACAGATGAAGCAACTGTGAAAGGGTTCATGATTTTCACATTAAGTCATCTCATAAGGAAAACTGTCTACTGACTGATTTAACGAATTTTCCTGTTATAAACAAATAGTTTACTGTACAGCAAAGTCAAAACCAATATTAACGATAAAACCAGTATACTATAATATCTATAACATGTTTATTGATGTTTCGAAAGACCAAACATCATACCAATTTATCAATATCCTTGTGAATCTGAGGTGACAGAACACAACTATAATTCATTGTCGTACTCAATGGACAGTGTCATTGTTGAAAACAAGAACCCTGTATGCGGCAATAAAATGCATAACATTAGTCCATGTAGTCATTAAGTACTGCTTTGTACCATATACGTAGACAGACTACTTGATTTGGCTATATGTGTTTGTTGGGACTAGTTATTAGTGACTTCAAGTTAAATCACTTAGAATGGATTCCAGTTGCTCAGAAACATTCACCCTTTATTATTTAATATCTTTCAGTCTGGTAATATAACTGATACAACATATTTGATTATTTTAACAATTTCATTTCACTCTCATGATGTAGTCTACAACTTGAAC
Organism: Schistosoma japonicum; assembly: GCA_025215515.1. Classification (NCBI taxonomy): domain Eukaryota; kingdom Metazoa; phylum Platyhelminthes; class Trematoda; order Strigeidida; family Schistosomatidae; genus Schistosoma; species Schistosoma japonicum. The sequence goes on from CM046061.1 coordinate 33,240,808, forward strand.
TGTTGCATTTATTTTCTAGGTTATGCATACCTTATAACTAACTGACAATATCATTTTAGTGTGATAATATTGTGAATGAGGCAATGTAGGGGATTCGTTATCATATTTTACCATAATTTAATATAAATGTTACAACACTATATATAAACCACCGTAATAGATTACACAAGTTCGGTCGTGGCAGTTGATCTGTTCAGCATATTAATCTTAAGATAAAAATGGGACTGAATGCATACATATTATAAGCTAATTACCTACTTCATCCTTCATTTTTATAACCGTTTAGAAAACTTACGAAATGAATATACCGTAGTTCTTCAACGGAATTTTGTACCACTGTTACTACTTCAGTTTAAAATTACTATAGAATACTTTCTCTTGTTAGACAAGGCTGTAAGATAAGTGAATAAATTGACCAATATTGCATAAAAATGTTACTGTAGCATGTCAAAATTTTGGTATTTTACGACTCATTTGCATAGGTTATTCGTTTAAGTACATGGAGTAAATCTGTATATCTTTTCACTGATCATGGGTTACTAGTTGCAAACTAGATCTGTTTCTCATTGTATAAAAGTACCATGAAATAAAAATTAAACAGTTATACAGTTATATAATATGATGGTACATGGTAAATATGATATTATAGTTAGCTGAATATAAATGCATTAACGAACAACTTGAATAAACCACTCGATAGAAGTTATGAGCGACTAACGTAGGTTAAATAATAAACTTTCATTATGATCAGTGGTCCAGAAGTCTTAGTAAAATATACTACGTCAAAACAATAATGTATTCTTTGCTTTAGTAAGGAATGAAAAAATCTTGAGATGAATAGATTTGTCTGAAATACTACTGTTTTACTGTCATAGCTAAGAGATATTGAGAAACAACAGACAAGGGAAAATAGTGGTTCGTTTTAATTGGTATCAGCCAGGTTAGCTTAGTATAAATACAGCATTCATTTTCACTAACATTTTGAGTAATTCCTTAATACTTATTTATTCTCTGTCCATTTCAAATATCTTGTTCTTCGTTATGTTAAGAATATTAACTTGAATCAATGCAATTCTTAGTACAGTTCCTAATTTCCATTCATTTCATTCACAAAATTTACTGAATCTGTCAACTTATTCTGTATCTAATAGGCAAACAGTTTTCACGTGTACTGTGCAATCATATTCACCCAATACTTAAACTATTACGAACTATTCATTTAAAAAACTGTGCAGAATTTAGCTAATATCATGACAATTTTTGAATCATATTTTGTATACTCATATTCACTTTAAAGTAAAATGGTATACCCTCGGTAAAATATTAAAGTAATTGTATCACTTCAACTTGTCGATGTGATTGTTTATTTTGAGTTGGTGCAACAGTGTATGAGTTCAAGAGAATGATTTTCATAAAATTATTATTTATCATAGATAGGTATCAACTTCAAAATAAATAAAAATAAAGAAATGCTAAACAGCAATGTTAACTTTAATATTTCATACTGAAGGCATATCATCAATTTCAAGTAGTTTAAATGCAATCTTTATAGTTGCTTTTGTAGACACAATGTAACTTAACAATTGCAATAAGAACATATAGCAGGCATTTCAACTTTCAGCGACTCACAGTTTGACTTCAATTTGTTCTAAAAAGAATAACATCAACCTAAACGGTTTCCACAAACCCTATCCTTAAACCATTTACTGAAATCACGTGGAAGTGTTTATATTTTCCCACTGTTGATATTAAAGACTGATTCGAGAAATTTGGTGGTGGGTGACCAAATGCCAATCACTAGTGCCTAGTCGGTAATTGTGCGTCTGCCCTACGCCCACTGAGTCCCAAGCCGAAGTAAGAAGAATATGAGCCAATAGATCAGCCAGATAGAATCCTATTATATTTCAAGCATTCCTTTATATATACATAAAATCAGACCGCACAGCAAACCAATTAGGAAATTAACATGAATACAGAACAAAGGAAATAGTGGTAGTGAATAGGAACAACTTGTACACAACTAACTAACTGTAGTCCATAACAAGAGACAATATAATAACAGTAATTATGCAACACAGGAGGATAGGGTAAGAGGAACGTAACAATAATAGAAACAAAATGTTTACATTACACAGAGTTAAAATAATTGAAATAGTGTTCTTAAAACACAGTTGTGAAAGTTTGTTACACTTCTTTGTGGTCCGGCATAACATCCTGTTGTCATGTTTGTCCCATAAGCCGATTTCTTCTATATAACTATTTAATCCAGGACACACGAAAGGCTCTTGGCTTGAATCTCAGCAGGAACATCAACACTGTAACGGATATATATGTATATATTTATATCTCCACCTGACAAGTCCTAAGTAAAGTGAATCATGATACGTGAATTTCACAACTAGCCATAAGCCAGTATTTATAAAATACGGAATAGTTAATGTTTCTTGAGTAACGATCATACTTCTGTTTGTTTAATCTAGTTGTTTAAAATATTACTTATCCTTGGGAATTATGACATCACATCTAAGGAATAGATACACACTAACAAGAAAGTGAATATAATTCCTTAAGAAATGATCATGATTGAGTAACTAATTTCTTCAGACATTTCATATCATAGCGTTTTATTTACCTGGTGACTAATCATCGTTTGCTAGTAGTCCATAGACAAAAACAACTATTTATTATTAGTTTAGACAAATATTGTTTATCAGGAATATATCTTTCCAAGTATACACTAAGCATGAAAAATATCTTTTAAAATTTATTTGATAATTGAGAAAAAACAACATTTAATTATAATTGGCTGTTGTGGAGATTATTGAACATTAGTTTAATACTACTAACTAGTCTAAGTTGAGTAACTACTGAAAACCAGATAGCACTGATTAGCAGTCTTGTCGTAGTATTTGGCTTTTCAGCAGTATGCACCTACAATCCCATTAAGGAATCGGGCTAAAAATGGACGCTTAAACCAATAAACCACTGAACTAGCAGCCGACAGACGGTTGATATTTCTAATTCATTCAATTAGCGATATATTTCCGCAACCTCTCCCATTGTCATCGGTAGGTAGGTGCCTTACTTGTTCAGAACTTCCTGGTTTTCAGTGACTGTCTAGCTTAAACTAATTCGTGGTATCAAATAAACATTGATATCTTGGAACGAAAGGTCAACATATAAAGAAATTTACGAAAAAATTTAAATTTTAGAACTACTCCGCAAAAGAAAACAAAACAAAAGAATATTCCAAGTTGAATAACTGAGTTTAGTCTTTTATGATCACTCCACGGTAAATGTGAAATTATGGAAACCTTTACTCCATCGCGAGGAGGCAAATATTATTTGTAAACAGTTCTTTCATGGATTGACGCTAGGTGGGAACTAGTAAAGGTATTTCTTTTGAAAACTCATATTTCTAGTTAACTGTTAGAAATAGAAGGTGATTGCTGGGTACCAGCTTAATGTACAAACCGTTGCTAAATAATTAGGAAAATATGACTCTAAGGCGCTTCAATGTATCTTTGAAGCACCTACTAACTAGTGACATTATATGATACCACGAAATAAAGTATACATTTATACAAGTTAGAAATGTAAACAATGAAATGCTGACTCTGTTGTTTCAGGACTAAGTACTCGTTACGAAGCTTAAATGTCCAGGATTAGATGTTTAGTAGCATCCCGCACGTTCACTTGAGAGAAATTTCATACTAAAATAGATTAGTTATTTATTGCTTTATTATTCTAACAAAGGTTAATCCACAGTACACTTGTTTATTATTTATTTAGGCACAAAATGTAGTAAAAGGTGGCACCGCAAATGCACATGCACATGCACATGCGCCAAACAAGCACGAATATGACGTTGTGAAGGAAATAGGAAAAGGCGGCAAATAAGGGAAGATGTAAGATTTAGTAGGACAACAAGAGAATTAAAAAGAAGATATAATTCGGATAGAAACGCAACGAAAATTTTATTTCTATTAAGAGAAGTCATCATTCTTTTACTGAGATTTTAATAGGAAAGTGCAACAAGATCGTTATAGTGCACAATTCAAAGCCAACACTCTTCAAAACACCTTAAAATAAAAGAGTGTGATTATTCATTTTCTCGTTCTAAAGAGTCTGTGCTCGCATCTTCACTACGTGAATTACCCGTTTCGATCCTGTGTTGGGTCTGGTATAGGCGATGCTGTACAGTAAAAACTGGAAAAGTATGCCCGTACATCACTTCCTGAATATACTGGTCTAATAGATGATAAATTTTTCTTGATGACTATTTTATTCGGTTTCCCTTTAGCTAAATGTCATGAAAAACATTTCCAGAAAACTGCTCCAATTAAATTACTGCAAATTAAAATTGCTGAGATTTTACATTCATAATTTAAACAATACAATGCTACTTTATTTAGAGTTTCGAACTATAATTATGTCACCTCAATCGTAGGTGAAGTATTACTTCTTCGAAAGAGCAGGATGAGATGCTAATACTTACTTAATTCATGAAAATCCTAGTTATATCCTATCGATAAACGTACTTTACGTGCGGCACTGCACCCGATATTAGGACGGTGTTATAAATTGATAGGTATATTAGATTATCCACTTTATATAATGGAAGTTTAAAAAATTCCTCATATCATAATAGTAATTGAATATTCCGAAGTCACGGTGAAGAAATAATGCAATCAAAGCTACAATTTAAGTATTTTTAATTGTTTGCCAAATTCTGGTGGTACACTGGTATTAACAGCCAGTAGCGAATGTATCCAAGGTAACTATAAACTACTAATAAATCAATAAATTTATCAAGTAAATGTACGTATGGGAATTACTAAACGACACGCGTAAATGAAATAAAAAGTTTGATTTCATGTTGAGTAGTCTGTTTTATTTCATATACGATTATCAGCGAACATATACATTTTAATAGTAATGTCAAATAATGTTAATTCTATGTATGCGGATTAACTGTTGTATAGAAAAATGCTTTGAGTACTGTTGTTATTGTATTGTGAAAATGAGATATTATAAAAATAACTTCATGTTAACTAAACATATAATCCTAAGTAAAACATCTATTCTGCCGTTTTAAAATTGTAATTAAACTACAATTTATTATGACTGGGGAAGCACTTTTGTCTTAGCCTGTGACATCTCAGCAGTGTGTACCCATGACTTGAAGTACCAATAAGAAACAGTGATTAGGGATATCGAGACAAATACTATTAATGACAATAGATTATGCTCATGCCACCTTATAAACTAATTGCAATTAAAACCGTAAACAACTAAATCCCAACTGAATGGCATAAAGATTCTGACTCATAACGAAAAATGAAGGTCTTGGGCTCGATCCTTTGTGAAACCTGTAGTATTGAATATATTTATGGGAGTTTGTATTGATTATGCTATGAACTAGAGTTGATCAATCTCTGCCATAGGTGCATTTTGATGCAGCTCTACGCCATAAGATTTTTGTCAAAGTTAGGTTTCAGCTGGGAATATAGTCCAAGGTATTATTTGTATCCTATTCGGAACTCGTTAGCTGGATGCACTTGCATCCCAGTACCAGCACTGGGAATACTAATATTACTAATAGCGAATAGGATCATATAAAGAAAACGTATAGCTTGAAAATCACATCTAGGAAACACTTTGACTAGCTAAAGCGTCTAATAATACTGAATTTACAACAAGAATTTTTAAGATAAACATTTTTTTTGGTATGGGAACAATTTTCAAGATATTTTATACTGAAAATAATTGTGAAGTAGATGTACGTCATTATTTCAAAAAAGATTGATATTGTAAAGTTAATGTATAGAACTCATCATGATTTTTTGCCTGTCGTTATTACTTGTTTATTTATACAATTCACTTTTTTCTGTAAGACATACTCATCTATTGTCGATGTTTCTTGCCACACCTAACGATGAGTTCTACAAAAGAACAATAATTCATAGAATGTATTCTTATTAGTATAAAATAAAATTAGTATCATTCTTTAAGTTGGATTATGACTGACAAGTGAAATTCAGAACTTACGTTTCGTCCTATTTGGGACTCGTCAGCCAGTCACAATCCAACTTAAATAATACTTGTGAATAGTCGCTATATGGAGGTAATGCGCTCGGGATGCACATATAGCAACAGAGACTGACCAGCTTCAGTCTATAACAAATTAATGGGAATATACAAATTCATCTTAATAGTATCATTCTTGTTTCCATAGAAAATTGGTATATTAATTTTACTGATTCGTATACAGTTATTACAAACGGTTTGTTAAAATACTTGTTTTAATGCCATATTTTCTTATTTTCGAAATAAATAATTAACAAAGGGGTTGGTGAAAAATATCATAGTTATTAATGAAAGATAAGAAAATATTGATTCTGTTTTTTTGTAGTGAGGAGTAGAGGATACGTACTGAATCATGTTACTAAGTGACGATTTTGATGTACGTACGTTCTAGTGTTTTTATTGCTACTTTAACTCAATATTCATCGCTTTATATATCAACAAAACATCAAATAAACTATGACAGATAACATTTACTCAAAATGTGCTAAATGTTTGTATTCATTTATTGATGATATTCAAGGATTATTCGATAAATGTCTTACAGGATATGATGCCTCTGAAAATATTCTTGATACTATCTACATTTTCTCGTTAATTATGTTTCCGACAGTAAATAGCTCTACATTGTAAAACTTAGAGTCTCGTACTATGATATAATAACTTTGAATTTATCTGGAATAACACGATATAATTTGCTAAATCTCCAGCATCTATTGATTTTCTCTGCTGCATTTACATGGGATTTCATCCACACGTTAACATAAAAATGAATTAGACGTCGTTATATATTGCTTTGTATTAGATAATGGAGGCGTCGACTCGACAAGAGATTATCAAGCCGTTCAACAACAGTTGTAACGTAATACAATAAACCGATCGACGTACAACCATACGTTAGTCTTCGCCTTTTAGCTAAGCATTACTATTTATTCAGTTGTTTATAATCGTCACATATTGACGTTAGTCGGGTACCAATAAAAGCCAGGGAGTGCAGGACAATTGTTTCATCTTAGTATGGGACACTGACAAGGAATCGAGCTCAGGACCTCTATGTTGTCGAACGCCCAGTAATTTCTGAGAACTACCTTTATGTGAAAAAAAATCTGTTAAGCCGATTAAACTTTGGGTACTGTAGTGCATACATTCGATAGTTACAAGCGTATATGTAGACAGGTAATATTGATAAATTAAAAACAAAATTCCAAAAATCACAATCGATCCACAAGACAACTTCTCTCAACTAAATTATGGTATTCTATTATAAATACTATGTATCCTAGATGCGCTTCAACACAGACTGAATAATTTCCTTACTAATACTGTATGACTACTGATTACATACAATATCTGTGAGCTATAATAATAATCATTATTACTAATATAAAAAGACGATTGTACACAGTCTAAAAATGTGTGACAATAATTGTATTTCTACTAAATTTTAGTAAACATTGAATTCATTTCTAAGGGCAGAAAACGAAGTGGATATGTATGTCTGCCTGAACAGACTATAGGATGTTATTAACTAAAATCATATGTCAATAACCTACGGTAAAACACATAACATATAAGACTAGAGAATTCTCCGTCAACCCCTCTTACTTTGTTTAATGGTGGTCTACATGACGCGCTCTATGAAGTAAAATAACCAATCGTTGTCTAGTTATTCATATGACAAACTATATCGATTTAAGGTCAGTCGCAAAATATTAATTCCCCACCCTTATCATAAGTTAACTCGTTTGTAATGGAAATCATGTCACCTTTGACCTCTCCAAAGTTGTATATGAATTTAATTAATTCACATAATAATTATACGGCTTTACATTGATTGGTGAATGAATAAAAATGCGTATAAATTCGCTACAACAGAATATTGACTTGACTGCTTCGAAAGACTGTGCAGAACTTCTTCTGTTAAAAGTGGGTAGAAGAATGATGTCAGTCTAATAACCGAAATACACATGTCCCAGAGCATGATAACAGTAAATTAAAAAATTGTAAATGTCAACGTTAAGACGCCGATTTAATAACCTAAAAAAGAATTCAGATCTGAGGTTGAAGTTCTTGAGTTCAATGCCATTTACCTTGGTAGATATGTGTAGTTAATAAGTCATAAACCTGGAAGAGGAAGGCGTTCTATGTTACATGGTTTCTCATTAGTTATTTTGCTGAAGTTAGTCCATCTTTGATAAGAATTAAGTGCCTTGAAGATTGTTGAGCTTAAATATTATGATATTAATTTACCTTAGTTATATAATGATTGATGACTAGGGCTCATTGGATACCTGTTACACGTTAGTATATATCCCCCTAGCAATCTTCTGCAACTTTTGTATCAGGAAAGTGAACCAAATACTTTCAGTTTTCATGGAGATGAAATGAAACTAATGTGTTTTATTCCCTATTCAGTGATGTGCTATTTATCATTACTTAAGCAGATTTCAAATGACACGCAACAATTAAACAAAAAAAATACATACATTTCTCTAAATTTAGGATTGAAAATCGTATAATTCAAATTTACTGGGAAGATGTTGCATACTCAGAAGAGAAGCAACAACTCAACTAACTAACTTTAGCTTCAGCAGATAAATATTACGATATTACTCTTATGAATTCGATATAAACTGTATCGCTTACTTTTATCTAATTAAAACTTACACTTTACACAACTGCTCGATGATAACTTTTAACAAAACAAATTGCTAGGAATTGAAATAGGTTAAAAATAGTTGGAATCATAATTTAACATGACAACGGTGAGTTGATATTAGTCAAGTGCTTTTTCGCTATATTATAACAATGCTGAAAAAGTTGTTGTATAACAATCTCTAAATTAGTAGATTATGATCAGATATGATGGTTGTACAATTATTTTAAGAAGCTTAGTAGATCTCTAATTGTTTTGCCTAAGATTGGGTTCCATCATATTTGATAAACATGATTTCTTCTTTCCGTTTCCAGAAATATGCACCTATAATGCCTTTGACCAGTATACGGTGGTGATGCACCTTAAGTTAGAAATTTTCAGTTACTTTAATAATGTAGAAACTAATTGTTTTTGTGATAGCGTCTACAATCATGATAAATTAATGCTAAATTTAACAAAAAGTTCATGTAATTAAGGATTTTTACCTTTTTATCTTCCCCTGTTTATATAACTTTAAATACAACATAAAGTAGGAAAGAAGCTACTCACTTCATGTTTAAAGTGATTTCATTGATACAATATATGCAACGTTGTTACAATAATGATAGCCTACTGTTGTTAACGCACCTCCATTAACTTGGTTTTCCAACTAATAGTTTGGGTGATCTGCCACTCTGTACGAAATGTTTTAGTGTAAAGTGGTGAAGCCATGTGGTTTAATAGCTTATTAGTTAATGGAAAAATTTATTATTAAATTATCGTTGTACACTTTGATTGTTTCAGTGCTTGTAAATCCATACTATGAAGGTATACACACAATAAATGGCATTAACGCTGTATCATATTAGGGATCAGAGCATCGCATTTACTTTGACCAGTTAATTCTATCTAGTATTATACAGTACAATATTTGCAATCTCACTTTCACCACGCAATATTATTGTGTTCGGTAACGATCATAAATGTTCGTTTCAAAGGATGTTTTATCAGTTATTTTGTTCACTTATTGTCCTCATGTTTTTTTCTTCTTTGGCTCCCTGATTTCATACTGAATTGTGTTAAATATGTAAAAAGCCTAAAGTCATATACACATTTAAACAAAACGTTCAATAGTTCATATAATCAATGTGTACTGCTTGCACAATAGGATTAGCCAAATACACGGGACTTATACTGTAAATTAAAATATTTCTCCCTTATTATACTTCATTGAAATCTTAAATATCACCATGAAAATTACATTAGAGGTGTGCATAAAACAGACATTATAACTTTATTAAAGTAGACAATTTCCTTCATGTGATCTCACTCGATCATCTGTTTGAGAAACTCTAATGTTACTTCGATATTTCTTCCTTTATTCACACACGATCATTATAATCACCCATGCATTCATAATATTCTGCACACAGTGTATATTTTGACACAAATTTGATTTGGCATCTGACATCACGGATCGAATTCGCCTAATCAGTTACTAGATACTAAGAATTAACTGAGACGCCTTATTAATGTGTACTCAGGATCTTACCAGGTATTGAACCCACGATATTCAGGTTTCGTGATGCGTACTTAAACTTTAGATTACTGAATCTCATTTAGTGCTTTACATTTCCAACTTCAGCCAATTAATGACATCATACAACCTCATCTAAAGCCACTGGTAAGTAGATGCTTTACTAGAGTTCTCTTTATTTGAATTTGGTCATCAGAGAGCAGAGTTTGATTACTATTGTTAAATGTTACGTAGAGAGTTGAACATTTATTCGTACTACCTCATAATTATTAGACTAAACTTTCTATGGTGTACAATATTTCATGACGAAACAAATAATTGTTATAAACATTCTTACTTGTCATCTCTCCGAAATGCTAATATAGGAAACCGAATGTTGTATAAGTGTTTGAAGACACCTAGTTTTGCTATATTCATATTTACGGCGGTTCCATTGGTGATAGTGGTAACAGAAGTAGAAGCATTGATACTAACTGCACTAATAGCTGTACTCCTTAGTAGAATGAAAAATGAATACACATGTGAGCGTCACACATACAAAATCTGCTGTTTATTCTGCATTTTATTCCTGTCCAGCAAATTATTTCCTCGAGATTCGATTATTGTAATGAAATATGTGAATATATATAGCACAGATGTGCATATTTCTGTAACTTCACGCAAATATGAAGTAAAACGGTAAACTAGAGAATAGTGTTAGTGAATGTAACAACTGTTATCCCGTTTAATTAATGGAATTCCTTGATACTTACAATTTGCTATTCATTCTTTCTTCTGTATTATTACACTCCTGTTTATATTTATATTTTTTATTTGCTCGCATATAAATTAATATTTGGTATGGTATGCAAAGTGCAATTTCGCTACACTAGAACTTAAGATCCATTTACTTATTTATTCATCCATTAACTCTTCAATGTTATCCATCAAAACAACTATTTTTTTAATTAGCGTAAAAGATATGAAGTATTGTGAGGATATGCCTCAGATTCAACAATATTCTATGTTTACTATGAAATACGCCTAGGATAAATTAAACATTCCCATTTTGAACACCGTAATATAATCTATAAATACCTGAATCAATAGATATATTCATTACTTTATCAGTTCAACTAAAATCATCCTTATGAACTACTAACTCGTTATACAATCTATTCTGTGAATGTTAAAGAATTTTCTGTAAATAATCCCAACAAAATAATATTAACTTCGTTACATTATTTACAGAAATTAGAAATTAGCGTCACTGACAGTAAACAATCTTTATTTGACTTTGTTTCAATGATTATATTGAACTCGTTCTTGTTTTTATTACTTTTATGTACCTTAAAATATCACAGTTTTGGAAGCTGGTAAATCTAAGAATAGTCGTAATAAAACAACACCAATAGTCGATCAAATCAAATGTAATAGCTCTGGAGACTTGATAGTTCAATTTGATGTAAACGCTGTGCAAGCTGACGGTAGTCTTCGAGCAGTTCATCATGTCATAGTACGTATACATGATCTTAATGACAATGGACCAAAATTTGATCAAATCAGATGGCATAAGAGATTGAAAGAAGTTCTTTATCGAGCTGGTAGGAGAATCGATTTACCGAAAGCTAGAGATATCGATATACTTCCTGAACACAGTCGAATAAATTACCGACTCGAATCATGGCAAGATGAAGGACCTAGTTCATTTGTTCCTTTTAAAAGTCCATTTAAACTGGATATAAGCAGTTCTGGTCAACTTGGCCTTATATTAACTGAAGACTTGGATGCAGAAACGGAAACGAGGCACAGATTTGTTTTAGTTGCATATAGCCCAAATGTTATTGAATTGAAAAACACATTAAACGGTCAGTTAACTGCGCGTGAATCGCGTTTAGAAATCGATATCGAAGTGGCAGATATGAATGACAACGAACCCAGATTTTCATTTACTGTATACAATATCAGTGTACCTGAAAATACATCAGCTGGAACTGTGATTTATGAAGTAAGTTGTTGATAAAATGTACTCGTTGCATAGCAGTCATTAACTTTTCATTAAATTTTTTTGCTCTGTATAAAAACATATCTACCCAAATTCAGTAAAACAGAATAATATCGTATAATTTAACTTAAAACCTACTTCTCTCATTTCACCTCATTTCAAACATGTGGGTTTCATTACAGTTTTTTTCCAACCTGCCTCGAGTAAATTACAACCACAAATCAGCATATAAAGTCATCATCATCAACGTAGAACCAGGCAAATATGCCCATAGGTTTCAAGTTATCATACCACATTAGCACTACGAGATAACAGAGGTAACATAATAACAGAATACAAGAGGAGAGAGCAAAAGTGTGCATAAAATAATTATAGAATTCAAGATTTAGATTAAATTAAAGAGTGAATACACCTGCACCACTGTGACCGATTCTAAGCCATGTCACCAAGTGTCTCCAGCCATTTATTGTGACTATCACGCGGACCCCAACCAAGTCCTCTACATCTACCAACATGGCTTAGACAAACAGTCAAAGACTTCATGAACTGATGCCATGTTTTGTTTGGGCCGCCCCTACGCTCTTTCCGTCCTACTTCAACCATAGGCAACATCGCGTGACGAGGCTGGCGGTAGTCAGGCATGCCCAACAAGCGTCCTAGTCATCTCAGTCGATGAAGGTTAATGACCTCTTCGACCGATTTACTATATTTCACGAGAACCTTTTTGTCTAACCTCAATATTACTTATTCTACTGTTCCATGATATACGAGAGACGCTACGAAGATTTCTATGGTCAAACACCTTAAAACGACCCATATTTTGTGCTTTCACGTCCCACGTTCCGCAGCCATATGTTAGGACTGCGCGAACTGCTGCGCAGTACACTCGAACTTCAGTTGAGAGATGGATATCTCGTCTGCGCCACAAGTGGCGTGAATTGGCAAATGCCAATCGGGCTTTCTGAATCCGTGTTGAGATTTCGTCCGACACCGACCCACCAGGGGTGATGAGACTTTCGAGATAAGTGAAGTGGTCAACGCATTCGATTAATTTACTCCCTATCATTAATCTAGATGAAGAAGAAGGCCGGTCCTGGGGTAAAATTTTGCATTTGGAAGGGGAGAAGCGCATCCCGAATATGCTTGCATTGTTACTCAAGGTGATCAGGGGACTCTGCATATTATCAGCGTCTTCACCAAATAGGACTATATCGTCTGCGTATTCTAAGTCGACGAGAGGATCTCCTAGTAGGAGATTAATTCTTGAGAAGAAGTGAGTGAAACTTCTAAGTGCATATCTATGACGAGATTAAATAAATATGGGGATAAAAGGGAACCCTGACGAACCCCACTTGAGGAGTAAATTTCTCGTGACAATTCGCCATAGGCTCTAACTCGACTGGTGGTGACCGAGTAGAGAGCCTTTATAAGGTTTATGTACTTTTGAGGTATGCCTTTTAATGACAAACATGGCCACAAGACTCCATGGTCTACCGAGTCAAAAGCTGCTTTCAAGTCAAGGAATACAACTATAGTCGGACGTTGGTACATGTGTTTATGTTCGAGAATCTGGCGCAGGGTAAATATTTGATCAATGCAGCCACGTTCAGGTCTTATACTAGCCTGGTTTTCTCGAATCTGCTGTTCTCTAGTGTTGGATAAACACCGAATGATTATAGAGGATAATATTTTAGATACTATATTAGTCAAACTGATTCCTCCGTGGTTATCACAAGAGGATTTCTGTCCCTTTTTGTAAATTGGAACGATCAGTGAGCGAGACCAATCAGATGGGATGATGTTTAGTTCCCAGACGTCAGCTAATATATCAGTCAACCCACCAGCTAAGACTGGACCACCAGCCTTAAAGATATTGGTGGACAGCATATCAGGTCCTGCTGCTTTTCCTCGCTTCAAGTTACCTATAGCCTTTTCGACCTCACTGAGAGTCGGGGGACCTGTGTCAGTTTTCCAATCAGGTAGTTTGGGGATATTAGGTAAGCCAAGAATAGCTGGCGGCCAGATGAACTGTTCCTGAAAGTGTTCCGCCCATCGCTTTAATCTTATAGACAGAGTGAATCATAGACCCATCTTTTTCCGAGATATTTTCACTAACCGCCGATTTCGTAATACAGGTGTCCTTGATAAGTTGGAACAGCTGTCTACTATTGCCACTGCCGCCGATGCTTCCATCGCCTTTGCTTTTGTTGCCCACCACTGTTCACAATCCTTACGTAAACTCTTAGCCAGTCTACGTTTCAATTGTCGTCGCTCTTTATCATTCTCTGAGCTTGCTGGAATGAGTTTTCGGGCCTCTATCAGTTCACTAGAAGTTACAGAAACCCAATGGTCTTTCATAACCTTTGGATTGAAGTTAGATGCAGATAATGCTGCTGCGTTTACACCTGCTTTAAAATTGTTCCAACCTGTTTCGGGGTGAATCTGTTGGTTGTGGGCAACTAAATGCTTAACCAAGCCATTTCTAAATGCAATCTTCGCATTTTCAGTCTCGAATTGATATCTAAGAGGTTTGGCTGACGCAACCTTTCTGCAACCATCAAAACTCATAGAAATACGCGCTCTCATTAGGGCGCGGGTCAAAATCTTAACACGTGCACCAGAAAGAGCAGCAGTCCTCTATACAGCTTCTCCAACGATAGCTGATGCCGATGTGGTCGATTTGCGTCCATCATTGTGTAGATGACGAAGGTCGCCAAGTCAAACAATTTCTCTCTTTATGCTTAAAGTTTGTGCCAGCTGAAAATAGACGGTAGTCTGAACATAATTGGACCAGACGATCTCCGTCATCCGTTCACTGGGCTGGGATGCCGAGTGACCCACCCAAGTGTTTTTCATTCTGATTTAGCCTACCGACTTGGGTATTAAAATACCCTGCTATAATTACTATGTCTGAGTGCTTAGCTTTCTGAAAGAGGCTAGAGAACTTTATATAGAACTCATCTTTCACTCCATCTGTGCTGCAGTCAGTGGGGGTATAAGCAGAGACGACCAAAAAGGCATCGGCGTTTGTCCATGTCTTTCCGAGTTTGTACTGCACCATTTGGACGGACAGCACATAATCGACTGTTCACAGGAATCCATTCGAGAAGTACCTGTTCTGCCGGTAAGCTTAGTGCTATACCTACACCAGCAAGACCACGTAAACCTGCTGTAGGGTCTCCTGATAAACGAAGAGTAAATTGTGCTGATCCACTGCCTTTGTTAGGTGAGGTCAAACGGATGACCATGTTGGGGTCCTGTATGCGTGTTTCGGAGATACGGCATACATCAATTGCAAGAGATTTTAGTGTTTTAGCTAAAACAGATTGTTGACCTATTTGACACAACGTATGTACATCAAAAGCTCCGACATGAAGTTTAGAGCGTGGTTTCAAGAGACTCGGTGTGGTATTTCGAGGACTCGAGCAACCAGCACGAGTGGCACGCAGAGATGTATTGGGAGAAGTGCAAATAGTAAAAGCCAGAGAAGGAGAACATGTTTAAACGCGAATAATGTGACCTCAAATACTGTTAGAGGTATGAGGGCGGTTATCACTTTCCGGTTGCCCACACCGAGGAAGGGTTCTTCTTGAGGTACCTGAAAAAGAAAGTGGATTAGAGGAGGTCTTGATAACCCGAGAGTGTGACCGCAGTGTCCAAGGGACAGTCTATCGAGGACGATCACCTATATTAGTTGTTGCTCCGGTCGTCAGAAGGGACATTGGCCTCATGATTTTCGAAGTCCGGCTTTCATCGTGAGGCGTAATAAATCTTTGAAGTGAAGACCTTCCAACTCCCAGGGTGAAATTTAAATGGTTTTTTCTGATTCGCACATTTTTAGTGGAGTTGTTGTTTTTACGAGATAGGGTTGCTAACCCTATGCCCAACCCTCCTCCTTTATATGGGCTTGGGACCTGCAGTAACTCCTGGAGGGTTCCAGGCTGAGTATATAAAGTACTGTTATGTGTTTTTAGATGTATGCTAAACCATGTACAATAAGAGCTGTTAAACACTTAAAGGTATTCCGTAAAAAACACTAGATTTAAATTTTGCATTATTTGGCGCTCGAACGATTAAGCGTACCTGCAAATTTGTGGAAGTGACACCAGCTAACTAGATTCCGAATAACCCAGTCTAAAAGTCTTCTACAGTTTTCATTCGGTCAACAGTTGACCTACTGAAAGACCTGTATATATGCATTGATTTATCATTAAATCTTCATTTAACAACTTATCACGCTACACTAAGACATAAATGTTTCATCAGTGACGTTCGATAACCTCTTGAATTGGCTCTGAAAGGTAGTATCAAAATGCAACTATAAACTGACCATTCATCATATAGGAGAAAGGTACAGCTAGTTATATTATATTTTCATAAAGCACAAAAGTAGTGCCTTACTCTTGAACCCGACTCTAATCTGTTAAAAACAAAGTAATAAAATTTAACAAAATTTGTATTTGATTTACGTAACTACAACACCACCCTCTTACTGGCGATAAGTAGAAAATCATCCAGGAGTATTCGACTGGTGTGTAGTTAACATGATGAAGAATTTGTGCAAGTGAATAATATATGACTCAAATTTGTGGCTTATTTGGTTATATTAAGTTCAACTAATGTATTATTCCAGTCTGTCACAGTTCACTGAAATTTTTGGACATTCCATTGTTTATCAAATAGTATTATAACTTGAACTGATTAACATTACAACATAAGTACAAACCTCTCTTCGTAATTTATTAATTTGTTAAAATCTTCGAGTTATTCTCTTTAGAATTCCTATTCCATACACCGGAAACAAGTCATTTCAACTTCGTAAATAACTAATTTAACATCCATTTTGAAATAGTGAATCAGAAGTTAGACACCGAATTTTAAAAACCCCATGTTGTTATACAAAACTAATTCCTCTTAATTCTCCTCAGACTGTGCATTATGCAGTTACATTTCTATGTGTACTGTAGAAATTCAACTATTACTGCAGAAACTAGCTAAAAGATAATTAAAAACTGGGAAGTCATAGACAATTATTTTGATATAGTCAGGGATTCTTCAACAGTATTCACTAAGAGTTTTAAAGTTAGAAGAAAACCATAAACTTCAAATGTCAGAGTAAGTGTATGCTATTATTCAACCATTAGGTCAATATGTATAATTAACTTTTCTCATGTTGGAACATCAACGTCGTCGGCGATAGCTTTATTACTATGCATCTGGTTAACCGTTCAGTGAACTGCTTTCAACGAGGATCTGAAGTGATCACTTTATAAACTAGTAACCAGCTACAGGCTTTGAACAAAACAAAATATTCTATATTTCCGAGAGGATAAGTATAAACTCCATCATATTCAGTGCTCCAAAATATATTGCCACTATATTTCCACATTTATATTTAAGAAATAATAAATGCCCAGTATCTGGAGTTAATTTAATTATTAGGCACATTAGCTCAATTAAACACAAGTATGTATAGTGATGTATATGTAATACTTAACAAGACAAATATAGTACGTGATTTTCACCTAAGATTATTGTATATACACTTGAATCGCATATGAGAGCACCCAGAATAATCCGAATTCACAAAGTGAAAAGTGAGCTTTTTCTGCTTGCTCTATTCCCACGGTAATCATGTGTAATTATTTAAGCATTCATCTGAACTTTATAAACATCAAGAATAAGTCATTTAAAGTGAACTTAATTAGCACTGCATATTTTAAGTAGGCACACTTTCAATGAAACTAGTGTTTATTACTGATCACTAGTATCAAATTGTTCTATAGTATTATTTATGTGATGTACATGAAACTACCACTAATAAATCCCAAAGAAACACCCCATTCTTACAAATGTTATATCTTTAATGTACATATCTGACGGATAGATGGTTGACATTCATTAATTTGATTGGTTATCTTAAAAATATTCTATCCTATGACAAAAACATAGCTGAACAATTTCCTTGCAACACTACACTGACAAAAATTCAGGCTAACTCAGCTAACCATAAATTCTGATCTGCGTGCTAGAGAAAGATTTGCTTTTATTGTTGCTGCGTATATATATTAGTGTGAGCGAGTGTGTTCATGTTTTGATGGCATAAACACCTAACTAGTTTGTATAACCTTTACCAGCAAGGGGTTGACCCTGTAAACAAACCATCTACAAAGATGGATCAGTCACCAATTGAAAAATATTTTATCTATGTGAATTGGAATTGTCCTACAGTTGAAAACAGATAAAATGAAATCTAATCTTTCTTAGCTGACTGTTTCAGTTGGAGACAACTAGATATCATGGAAGTAAGAACCATTATTATATGAGTCACATGTAATAATGCCTAAAATCGCCTAATGTACGGTGCGCCTTAAGAAGCATCATGGGATTGGATGCCAGTGCTAATTGTGTGATTGAAATACTTATGCTTTCTGAGCAGAAGTATTTAGTATCTTTATTTATTGATTTACTGATTTTGAGAACAGCAAGCCAATCTTGGTTCATTGGTTCATAGACTGCATGGTGAATTTTAATCAGTTCACAGTATAGCATATTAGGGCATTGTGGCTTGATTAATCAATGATATTGAGATCATTGAGTGGATGAGATTTTTCTGGCTTGGTCTTAGGAGTGGTTTTGGGGTAAGTACGAATGAGAAGTCCTAAACTAGGATGAAGCATTGCTTCAAAGCTCCTTGGATTTCATTAAACCATTCCGTAATTAGAATTATCTTTAAAGATGAGAAAAATTTTACAACAGCAACGAAGGCCACTTCTATGAGTGATCGTAGTCAATTGCCGAAAAGTATCCAACCTGAGACCTTATCATTTTGAAAGGAGATCTAACCGCCAAGGTTTGAATCGACAACCCTGGGTGTGTAGATATCATGGGACGGTATGGACTAAGAGGAAGCAACGAAAACAAAGAGAGATTCGTTTATATGTGTATCTTTAACAAAATGATAATAGGTTGCACCATAGTCACTCACAAACGCACACACCAACCCAAACGGGTTTCACCAGACCACAATACCGAGAACCAAATCAACCACATCTGCATCAATATGAAGTTCAGAAGGACCATGAAAGACGTTAGAAAAAAAAGCTGATACAGCTTCAGATTACCATCTACTGATGATCATAACGAAACTGAAGCTGACGAAGCACTGGACAACTGGTGCAAGAATATTACAAAAGTGTAATACGTCCTTTCTTCGGGGTACTAACAAACTCAACGAATTCAAGTTGGCTCTCAACAATAAGTTCCATGCCTTAAGTGATCTGCTAGAAGAGGAAACTAAATTTGAAAACTACTGGAAAGGGACTAATGAAGCAATAATTTCAACATTTTAGGAGGTTTTAGGTTTCAAGAAGCACCATTATAAAGAATAATTTTCTGCTGATACACTGGTTATGATTCAATAAAGGAAAAACAAGAAGACAGGAATCAATAATAGACGAGCAAGAACAGGGAAAACCAAGACTCAAGTCGAATACACAGATGCAAACAAGTAGGCGAATAGAAGCGATACTATGTGGAAGACTTATCAATGACAGCGGAAAAGCTACAAGGAAAGAAAATATAAGACATCTATATGACACATCGAATGAGCGATTCAACTTCTACATCAACTGGCTGGATTCCATAAGGATCGATCGTGTGGCGACCAAATCGCTAATCTACGGTTCATCGTTGAACAATCAACTGAGTGAAATTCACCACGTTGCATCAATTTCCTCGACCACGAGAAGGCTTTCGATAGCGTGGATAGGAGAACATTATGGAGCCTTCTTCAATACGATAGTGTACGCGAGATAGTCAATATTGTACGGAATTCTTACGACTCACCGCACTGTAAAATCGTACATAGAGGTCAGGTCACGGATTTATTTTAAGTGAAGACCGATGTCAGACAAGACTACTTACTCTCGCCCTTCCTCTTCTTGAAAACTGCAAAATCTCAAGACAATCTTGGAATACAGTAGACAACCTATATACAACTAGATGACTTGGACTTTGTAGATGACCTAGCTTTTCTATCCCACACAGCAACAAATGCAGGTGAAGACGGATAGTGTAGCAGTAACCTCAGCAGCACCACTGATAAACATGAAGAGTCTAATGCAGATGTGAAGGCACGGATTGACAAGGCATGACAGCATTTCTACAATAAATGAATAATATCTCAAACTCAAAACAACTCTCAGCTAACACCAAAGTCATAATTTTCAATACTAACTTGTTGACAGTTCAATTGTATGGAGATGAAACTTGTATGGAAACCATGAAATATATTATTAAAAAGAGACAAGTAATTGTAAACAATTGTTTGCATAAGATACCCGTGATCCATTGTTCAGAAACCATCAGTAACGACTTACCGTGGCAGAGAATAAACCAACTAAAATTAGAAAAAACGCTGGGGGGTGAATAGAACACATTGCGGAATTACCAAACTGCGTCATAAGACAAGCACTGACTTGGGATCCTCAAGGTAAAGGGCGAAGAGAAAGACCAAAGAACACTGCCAGGAATTGAAAACGTACATGAAAATAATGTATAGTACATGGAAAGAAGTGAAAAGGAGAGCCCAGCACAGAGTTGATTGGAGAATACTGACCGGCGGTCTACACTCTACAATGGTTAACAGACATTGACTGATTTATTGATTAATTGATGTGAAACTTTTGAGACTTTAAAGTCTTTCCATTTTCATTATATAATCATGGTTAAGTAAATTTTACGACATCTTTCTTTCACTCATTACTGGAAGGTTGGCAATCTTTTGCGGTTGATAAAATTTTATAATAGTATAATTACTACTATTTTCTCTATAGCACAATGACTACAAGAATCCAGGCAGCACTAATTTGTAACATTTATATCACTTAACAATAGTCACATTAATTAGATATATCACCAGTTATTTTTATAAATTAGTCTGAAGTTAAATCCTTCCAGAATTCTTGCTTATTAAAGTCATGTTTAAAACTTATACGTACTATTTCGGATTATCACTCGTATTCATGAATAAATACTATTATCCTTAGTGTACAACATTGCAATTAATATCCTAAAATTTCATTAAGAAGTTATGGTATACATAATCAAATAATTAGTAAGTACAATTATTCACCTGATAGTTAATAAATTGGTTTCAATACAGTATGAAACACTGAATTGGTTTTATCGTACTGAGTATTAAATTATAGGGTGTGCTGTTAATGTAATATGGATCTATGCAAGCCAGGAAACAAAAATGACAGATGAACAATTATTGCATGCTAAACTGCATCAAAATCTATGTATGTATACAGGGATTTTTATTTTAGTTGAACTGGTTTTACATAAAATAAACCGCCTAGTAATTGACACTAACTAATCATTAAACTAGAGCATAAGGATTAAACTGCAATAGCTAATAATAAAAAGTAATTCGCTGGATTACATAGTTACCTCTCCTCTCTCTTAAATAAACTTTTCAGTTGGTTAGATTTCGAAGCAGCTTTTCAACTTGAGTAATAAACGATATTACTCCTTCCTAACAAAGTGTTCATTATTGATTATATCAAAGTAAAACAGCTTCCTTTTCTAACCTTTCTGTTTTCAGATAACCCTAGTCTAACAGTTAATAATTCACTGTGTAACCTGACAATTCATGACTCTTCTGGTTTTCAATGGTTGTTCAAGTGACGTTAGTTTCTTAATATTAAACTGATATTCGTTATTCTAAACAACATCCGTTTGTAATTAAAAAACAAGGTAAAGCATTTCATTAAATTAAATTAATTTGGTCAAACCAGTAAAAATTTCAAGAATATTTTAGAAACTTCTTTAAGTAAGTACTTTACAATACAATACAAGATGTGAATACAATGTACATATGATAAAAATACTGGTATCCCCCTAATGTCATGTTGCTTTTTTATGAGTTATATATTAGCGGAAAATGGAAAAGAATTAAAAACTAAGCTATTTGATTTAATGAGATGTAAAAAATCGTGTCAATTTTCAAATATTGTAATGCACATCAGTGGATATTAATTGAAGCATTCATTTTCAGCCTAATTCAGTTGTTCTCCATTCATTTTATTAGTTATTTAGTGACCTGTATCTTCCAAGTCCATTTGATGTTGTGATAGTGGAGGTCCACCAGTTTGGAGGATAATTTTAACAATACTGTATTTTGCCATACTTAATACTGGTAAAAATCTGACTCTAAAACGAATATAAACTCTATTATGGAATCCTTAACCCTAAAAATGGCAACGTAGCTAAAACCATCTGTTTTATTCACCATCTACGTCATTTGTCCTCCGTATGCAACAGAGTTTAATAGATTCTTCAGACAACTTTGCTTACTTAGTATTTAACGTTTCTTTAGTAAAAAATGTGTCTAAATGAGGCTACTAATAATGTATTTTCGCTTTATCGAAATATAAACGGAGACAGTCAAATCTAATCTATTCCGTCTGTTCTAATAAATTTCTATTCTAGTTTGGAAATCTTGGATCTTTAAAACTCAAGACTTCAAGCCGAATGATAGAGAAGTCTCCCAACGTCAAAAGTTATGAAGGTTTTCATAGTGGGACAACAACTATTCTATGCTTTTGAATTTACGACAAATTCTTGATAAGTCAAACAATGTATCTAAAAGTGTTAGTAGATCCTTTTTTAATTTCTATCTGTATGAAGCACAAACGTAGGATTCTCGACCTAGCGAATTGAAGAAACTGTGTGAATACTTAATCTATCCGGTATAATCTTAAACCAATTGGGCTTTGATAGCTAAAATTGTTCAGTTTCTAGTTGACTTGTTTTAATCAGGGCTGACCATCTCAGACAAAATTATGAAGTGTAGACTGAAAATAGCAACCAATCAGATTCTAGTAAACAGAATTATAGTAATTTTCATCTGCTGCATTGTTCCTCTATCCTGTGATTCATACTCTTTCTCTTGATTGGTTAGAATTTTCCCAATAGTCTTGTTTTTGTTAAATTTCGCTAACGTATGACGTATGACTATTGTCTGACGGAAAAGGAACACTTTGTTTTACTAACATAACGTAAATTTTACATTTTCCAGTTATCTGTCTTAAGAATTAGCACATCATTGTCATGGCAATAAAAGGGTTTCATGAACACATATATTCTAAATAGATTAACTGCATTATGTAGCTCGTAGTTTCCCGTTGCCGATAATTTCATAGTTGTAGTGATAAATTATTGTTGATATATGAGCTCTTCATATGTGTTCTTATACGGGTGATACAGTGTTCATTTTTGTGTTTGCTATTATAGTTACTGTACGAAGAGACAATGAGATAACTGAAATCAATTAGTTCATCAGATAAAATTTAATTACAGGAAATACAAAGCTACAGAACAACGATACATGTTGAATAAGAAGTTGCTGTTCGTACTTAGTTGTGTACTGAATAATCGTATTGTCCTTTTTCTGATATCTTCAGATATAGCAAACATTGAATGCTTGCAGTGACTTTGTAGATTCAAATAAAAATCAATTTATATTTTTGGTTTCCACTACTAATCACTACAAGAATTCAATAATATATTTGTGCCTCAAAATTTCAGATTATCAAACATATTAGTTTATAGTGCCAGAGAAGTGAACACTCGAAGATTCTTCTATTTATGTAGACCACTCAGGCGATGAAGGAGAATCGTGAGGAAGCTATATATCTAGGTTTCTTGATGGTTGATACTCATAACAAAGGTGAATTTTTAAACATGAAATAAGGGATCTCTCTGAGGGCAATCTAATCAGTACGATGGGATGTCATAGTAGCCATATCATCAAGTTATTCTGCCCTAATACTTTGCGCTGAATATATATATATATATATATATATATATATATATATATATATATATATATTAGTCAACTAGTATATAAGCAAGATGTTGTTGTTAGCATGATTTAATTTCAAAGGTTCTGTTGTCACGTGCATAGTTTGAAGGCTGACGTCCAAGTTGATAGAGATAGCATTATAAATAAGCCATATAGATCAGTGCCACTAAAGGTATTCACCTGGGTAATAAATATTTTTTCCATTTTGAAATAAATGAAGTATTCTCAACGTCATTTATAATATATTCGACTTCAATAGTTACCTAGTGATTCATGGTTTTCATATAGAACCTAAAGTAATCTAAATATAAAACTATAGCATCAGTCAATTCCCACAGCTTCCTATACGTTGCATATTTGTTGTTCAAAAAAGTGATTGTTAAAATATTCTAGCATTTGACTGATTAAAAAATTAAATAACGACCAAATTCATCGGCAATGAAATTATCAAGATTTATGTTTATACTAATCATAATGTTGTTGTCTTTAAGTCACATTCGAATGGCACTTAGTATTAATATTCACATTGTAGCGCTAGGTATTTTACTAGATCACTTTGAAATCCACAATAATATAATGCTGATTAGTTTATATAAGTTATTACAATGAATACAACAACAATTATTGTCAGTCTTTGAGTGTTGTATCACAGAATTGAGGTTATTATCTCACTGCTTAGTATAATATCACAGCTTATAGACAAGCTAAATAACCTTCGCGGTTAATTTTGATAACATACATTTCCTGTTTTAAAAGTATATTAAGAAATGTAGGTTATAAGCTAATTATTACTTACAATAATAGATGTTTTAATATCTATTCTTATAGATGTTTCCTTTATCTGAAGTAAACGCCTTAACTTTAAGTGAATGGCATGAATCCATTCAGAGTGAGTTGTGTATGTGAGATTTATTCAATGTCTTTTCCTTCATCTTGACATTTCCTTTTTAGATAAGTGAATGTCAATATTATTTGGGCTATTGGACCACCTATTTAAGCTTAATTAACCATAGTATCCACTTATTTTGAAATCTGTCTCATAATTACCGTCTTTTGCCGACTTGTTTAGGCTAGGGTCTTGTGTGACAAAATTTGTCTCTTATAATGATTTATAAGTTTTAATCACAATGGTCCCTTACGTCTTTATTATGTGAGCGATTTCGTTTTTCACGTTAATCCTCCATAATCGCAACTTTTATTTAAGTCGTGTAAGAAAGTGTACATGTGAAAATGTGTTTTTACATTTACTTCTCGTTTTTTTAGTTTTTAATTATTTAATTTGGGAAAAATGTACCAATGCATAGCTTTTATATGATGATTTGCATGCTGAAAGAGATATGAGCAGTACCTCTAAAGTTACTTACGCCTACAGTCATTGCTATGTTGCTTTTTTATGTCTACAAAATCACTTTTAGATCCAGTAGTCTGTTTTGTACGGCAAGTTGATAAAAACAGAACACACAACATTATTATTGAAATAAATTGACAAAATCAGATAATTCAAGCTGCTTTACATTATTGCATGAAAATGCATCCGAGGTATTAAACACTCATCTTTCGTAATATGAACAATTCGAAACTATCTTCTGTAATAAATACATCAGTCTTTGTTGAAATCATCGTTGAAACAAAATGGACACCTGCAATCTTTTTCAGATGAAAGTCAGGGCTCTCTGATTAGACATAACTTAAGATAGTTGTTAACGTTCGTTAGGTTCATACGATAAGATGAGCAAAGCAAACTAACAATTACATTCATTATGATCAAGCAAACAACTCAGAGATTATTTAGCAATCGGAAACTGTCAATGACTTGTAAATGATTGTATCTTGTCAGGTAACTTACATGTAACCACTGGTCGTTGGATAAGAAATCCAAGGAGTAACAAATTACTTATCCAACCTATTGTGAATTGGCGTTGACAGCACCCATGGAATGTTGTTCCATATAAAATATATTAGGCAAAATTTTCTAACTAATATTATAAAAATTATGCATCTGGTATTCACAATTGATCACCAGGTCTAATAGTAACTGTATGTCCAGTGTTGTAAAATATTCATGTCAAATTACCAGTCTTGTTTTATGTTGTTGTTTATTTTTGATGAATTATAACAATATCCAAGTAATTTTCAGGTCATATACAATTAATCGCCACATAGAACAAATGAATTTTTTTCCATTTTTGATGGTATGCTAACGACATCCTCTTATTGTCATAATACCTTGAAACAAAAATGATATGGTTCATTATAAGTAGTTGAACATCATTTTGTTAAAATATACATATAAGCAGAACATGACAATCTAATTACAAAGTAAATAGTCTAAAATACTTATTAGATAATACATAACATTGACCTAAAAGGTAGTATCCTATCCACTGTTGATAAAATGATGTTAACTAGTTAACAAGTTTAGTTGTTTTAGTCACATGGCACTTTTGTCAGAATAACAACTACTTCTAATTAACAATTGTATAGGTATAAATAAGATAACATAAATATATGACAATACTTTTGACTATATTATTTCTATTGTATTACTTTATAGTGACACGTGACAAGATTAGTTTAAAATAAATATTATTTCTGTAAAAGCTTATTGAAATAAACTAATGACAATATATCTATTCATTTTAAAGAATCGAATAATCCCCATGAATTTAATGATGCAACAATCTCTGTGTAACATGATTGTTGGAGGAAACTAGATGAATAAATAACTAATATTATATATCATAGAAGAACTCGATATGATGCTAGTAAGTGGTGATATTATTGATTGAGTAGTGTTGAAATGAATGGTAAATTAATTTATAAAACTGTGAAACTGAACTCGACGCAAATGATTACTTAACATATTAGACAGGCCACCTTGGTATTTTTTAGTAGTGGTTAGCATATAAACAGATTATTAGAAAGTATTCAACCTACGGAACTAAATTCATATCAGATCTAATTTTAAATGGTTTAGTTCAAGTTCTAAGATTTTAGATGTAGACACCTCGACATATTGATTCATCTCTATAATTGTTCCTAATTAAGGAAATATTCACATAAATTTACGTTTTTCCTGTTGTCAACACTGATTTTGTTGTTAGGTTTAGAAACCGAATCTCTATTTATTTTATTAGTAGTTTTTCTTTGATAACGATTGAACATGATCACGTCTCCATTTAGAAATTTAGTGCTCATTGCATTAGTAGCATATAAACTACAAATGATTGTATGCTTTCATTTACAAAGAAAAGCATTGTATGGAAAATAGTTAGTCTTGATTCGATAAGTGAAGTACAAAGCGGTTTAAGTTTATCTAAACCATAAACTTCTTAAATTAAGTGAGCTCGCCATATTCATTTCTTCTGATATTAAGGTCATAATTTGTAGGATAAAGGATATTAAAACACTAATCAAATTATTATACTATCCCCTCCCCATCAAGGTAAATTACCGAACTTACCAAATGCAAATATTATAGAAAACTTCAACAAGTGTAGTAATCATTGAACTTCCTGTAATAATGACGCACAACTTACGCTGAAAAGTTTCATGAAATACTAAATTAATTATTATGTAAATGTGATACAGTGTATAGTGTAGTTGGTCAAATGTAAACCAAAAATATGCTAGTTGAGTATGCATAGAATTTACATCACATTAGCCAGAACTAATAAGTTCTCCAGAATCTATCCAAATTAGTGGTCATTTGTATCTCTGCCAAAATCAAGAAACTAAGGCATATTATACTACGGTCAGGATAATGTTGATTACTTATAAATATTAAAAATGAAACTTATTGATACAGTAAATCATTATGTCTCATTAATCTAATAAAATCGTCAGTATGAATCGTAAAGTAATTTGGGAATCAGCTGGCATCGAATTTATGTCAAAATATCTTCTATAACAAATGAAACAACATTTCCTTTTACCTCTGCTCGTTAATAGCTTGCTTTTACTACGGTTTGTAACTAGTACTGAAAATTCTCTTCAATCTATCGTGTACATTATATCAAGCTTGAGTAGTTTTGTAATGATTACCATTTAATTTATTACTTATATTCGTCACACACTGGTCTTGACTGAGTATCACTGAAAACCAGGAAACATTTAGTAGCTGTTTATCTCAGTATAGGGTCCTTCACCGATCTTAATAAGACTAAGTCAATGCAACTGCAATAATAAGCTTAATACTTACTAACCTCAAGATATTCCCATGGTCCTAGTGAGGAGTAATGACTGCCGGTCTTCATACAGAAAGGGAATAAGAGTGTTATGACCGATGGGAATGACTGATCGTCACTCTGTATCATAAATTGGTTGAAGTGGGAACTTTATTAGTGAATGCTATCCCCATGGTTTGATGATTAATCTTTCTTCGACAGACATGAGGGTCTTGGGTTCAACTTTCTCGTGAGATCGAAAGTGCTCGCTGCTGAGGATTCGAATTCTAGGAAGAAACAACTATCAAATGTTCTCCTGATTTTCAGTGTTGCCTAACACAGATCAATCTATGACATATACAAACAGTGTAACATTAAAGTCAATGATCACCACAAACGATGTCATTTCACAATGAAAAATTCATTTGGAATGTATTTTCATTGGTAACATTAGTAGCAATAATGATGATTATTTTGTCATTTTAAATATAAAATTATCGGCAGTTAACAATCACAAGAATACCATAGTTTCTAAATACTTCTATGAACTGTCTCATCGTATTTAGGTATGACAATTTCGCGATAAATAAACGGAAATGACTACCTACCGAAAAATAGTATCGAATATATCCACTTCTGATTTTGCTTTAAACATTTAATACGTCAAAACATAGAAGAAAATGATAGTAATTGTTTCATCATTATTATCAAGTTACAGAAGTAAACTTGAGAAAAAAAACTTACAATTAACTGAATTGAGTGACGGGTTGGGAGGGAGGAGAGTCAGTAAACGACTTAACAAGATACACAAGTAGAAACGAATGAACCAAAGCATTTTCAATCTACAACCCTAACCGAATCATTCAACATAATTCATACTAATTATGTACTTAACTCTTAACTAAGACATTAATTTTCACATTAATTTATGAGATTATATGACAATAAGCAAATAAATATTTCCTATCTCCATCAAATATATATAATCATTTAATGTGATAATATCTATAATTATTGTATCGGATATCTTTATAATACTATGAAAAATAATTATATAAAGATTATCTTAGTGAAATTGATCACTTCGAAATAGTTTAACTGAATTCCTACAATTCTAAAGCATATCTGAATGATTAAATGACCCAATCTAATTATCAATATATTCAGTTAACCTTCATTATCTTCATTCAGCTAAGTGTATACACCAGTCTAATAAGCAAGATGAAATTTCCTAGATGGGTATGCCTTTGGATTTCATTCGTCACCGATTAATTAAGGTTAGGTACCATTGTTATATTCCTGACAAACCTGGAACAGTTATTTTCAATGACATTCATTGATTGGGACGCTACATTAGAAGTTAATTAAAGTGGGAATCTTGCCATTTAATCCCGAATGAGTATGACTGATGATCAAATATTCTCCAAAAAATCCGAAGGTCCTGGGTTCGATAGCCGAGAGGTCGTGAGTGATTACTGCTGAGCCACAAAAGATTAATTTGTGATGAATGAAATAACAAGTCAAGACCGATCAAATTAAGTGAATGTGTTGAAAATATCTTTATAAATCTTACTTATGGCGTTATCTTAATTTTCAAAAATTTTCAGTCATCAAATCCATAAGGATTCGCAATCTTATGTTGTTGACATTAAGGACTAATTAGTCTCTATTAGATTGCATATTCTGAGCTCACTGTCTCATTATTGCCATTTTGTCATAATTAAAAATTGAATGTGGCTAACTGAAGAAACCAAATCACACGTTTCGTTCTGTTTGAGATTTATCAACTCACCGTTCCTGTATTCCACTATTTATATTTACATTAAGGTACGAATCCACTGAACAAGTTAGTAGTTACCTAAAATCAGTAATACGATTGAATCGCTTTAAGATCATCTATTTTAGAATACAGACATACCCAACAGATAAATCTTGAATGGAACAGGACGCACTTAATGAATTCCACCTTCAGACACAATTCAACTTTACTAATCAACAAAAGGATTAACTAAGCAAGAAGATATTGGTTTATTTCCCTGTTGGTCAAAAGATCAATGTGTAGATTTTTAGAGTTTTTTTGAAACATTCTATAAATGTATACGTAAATATATCGAATCGACGACCTTCGTGATTTATATTGAGGATTATATACTTACACTAAAAAGTAGAAATTCACTGACCTTTATTTATCAACTACTTCATATTTTCAATATAACTCCGGTTTCATTCGACCTCATTGGCTTGTACCTACCCCATTGCCGATTTGTCTAAAAACAAAAGTCATGGTTTGGTCCGAAGCTTCTAGGTCTGATGACGTGTGAAGTTCAAAGCGTTTTGTTAATGTTTGACGTACTAGTAATTCCTTCTTTAATGTTCATACTCTATTTATAATTAAAGCTATTTTTGTATAATACTAATTACAAACTCTCCAGTGTATTCGTGAAATTAGTCCAAACTTGCTGATATTGAAAATTTCATACTAAGTTGTACAAATATTAAGTATTTTCTACAAAACATACAATGAGCTTCAACATAATACTCAGTAATACTCTGAATCCTATTTGATGCAGAATTTAAATCCTTAATGCATGTTGACGCAATTCTAGTCGACTAACATATGTGGTTTTTATTGTTCTTAAAGATGAACAATTTAAAAGAATTGAATTTAGTTCCATTGAAGTTCATATGTACCAGATTACGTATAAATCATCAGTAAGCTAATTGACAAGCTTAAAAAGGGTGACCATTACACTATAGTTCATAAGTATTCTACTATGAAATAAATACCAGGAGCGATTGTTACAAAGACGAGATTGTGAGTCATGAAAACATTTCTGATGATCAATTTTCTATAACAACTTATGAGAAGAGGAGGTTTTGTGAGAATTAATCTATTATGTACGTGATAGTCATAGACTGATCTGAGTTGGTAGCATCCTTACACACCTGCAGGAATGGACAGTCATTATGCCTTCTTCATGATTCTATTAAGGATGCAACTCAGGTAGCTTTGGGAACGCCTAACTATTGATACCAGTGGTACCAGTAGGCCGTCGTCACCAGCAGCGTTCGATATTGGTCATATCACGATGCAAAACATATTTTACTTTATTCAAACATATGAGACGTGTTCAACTTTGAAAAACTCTCTTCATCTAACTGCTAAATACTTTTGATTCCAGATAGACAAGATAAGCTACTTAGTCCTTTTTTATTTTAAATGGTTCTTCAGCTTGTGTTGATTTCTTTATGAAGACTGTCCTCACTCACTACCACCATAAGTGAACGCTATTTGAACAAAGAGGATATATCTACTTTTTTCATTTAAAACTAACGTAAGCTATAATATATCATAATAACGTACCCACTGTGATGTATTCCTTTCATAGTTGGAATTTAATGAGTCAAAAATCGAAAATTCTTGATACAATGAAGTGAATTATTTGCCATATTACTTGTCCAATTCACCTAGAATATCAATAATTAGAATCTGAATATGTTTGTCGGTATTAAGATGTCATTTAAGTTACTCCTAAAATTATATTCTCACCTGTTTGCATAATTTCAACTCAATTATAACTTTTTCTTATAAAAGTTTCGGCTCTATCATCTTCATATTAATTTAATTATGAATCAAGGAAAACACAAACATTAACGAAACCTATTAACGAATATACATCAGGTGCGAATTAAATTATCATTGAAAATTAATCTGTTTCTTATACCGTACATCATTCACATATAAGAATGTGATCTGAATTATCTAATCAATATAGTGGATACTTTCTACAAAACAAAGTTTCCTCCACATCGCGTTTAACCAAACGATTATGATAAAAAGATTAGTGAGTTTTCTTTAATTTTCTTTTCTCTCAATTCAGTTTCCTTACCATCATGGAATGCGTTCGATACATGAATGTTTTGAACATTCATGTCAATCATTGATACAAGTTTAATTGATGAAATTGAATATTCCGCATATGGCTTTATTATGCAACATAAAACTCTCGCGCAATTTAAAGTTAAAATTCAATGGATTGCCTTAAGTAGTTTAAAAAATTGGATCAATCACTAAATTATGTTATCTGAATTACTGTGTTTCGGCAATGTTAGTCTAATAAACAGTAATGTATTGGTTCCCTCTTATAAAATGGGGTAGTATTGTGACCTGTCATTTCATTATTAGTATATATAGACAGATATTTATATTAGACTGAGGTCGGTTTGTGAAGATAAGAATTAAATGTATCTTTAAGTTGGATTGTG
This sequence comes from Schistosoma japonicum, assembly GCA_025215515.1. Lineage (NCBI taxonomy): Eukaryota > Metazoa > Platyhelminthes > Trematoda > Strigeidida > Schistosomatidae > Schistosoma > Schistosoma japonicum. The sequence continues at coordinate 33,273,355 of CM046061.1, forward strand.
ACTGGCAAGTGAAATCCAGGACGTGCGTTTCGTTTTATTTGGGACTCATCGGCTGGATGTACCTGCATCCCAATGTTGATGTTCACACTGGGATTCGGACTCAGTTCGCTTCGTGTCAAACGCCACCGCGTTCACCACTAGGCTACTGTGTCTAGACAGTCACACTTGTGCAACGGGTACATATGTAATTCAGAATAGGCTTGTATCTTCCCGTTGATTTGTAATGGACTGAAAGTGGTCGGCCTCTGTTGCCATTTGTGCATCCTGAGCGGATTGCCTCTATATAGTTCGAATCCCAGTGTGAAAATCAACATTGGGATGCAGGTACATCCAGTCGATGAGTCCCAAATAGGACGAATCGCTCGTCCTGAATTCCACTTGGCAGTCACAATCCAAATTGAATATAACTTGTGTACTACCGCTATATAGAGGCAATCCGCTCAGGATGCACAAATGGTAACAGAGGCTGACCTAGTTTCAGTCCATTACAAATCAACGGGAAGATACAAGCCTATTCTGAATTAAATGTATCTGTTTGCATTCTTCAAAGACTGATCTCAGTTTGGTACCATTAATAATCATGGAACGGTGAATATCTGTTTCGTCCAAGTATGAGACTCCTAATTAGTGATCTCCTTTGATTTCTCCAAAGAGCCGAACCCAACATTTTTACGTTCAATGTTCCTTGGTCTTCAGCGTTACCCTAACAGCATCAGCTTTTGACAAACACAAACAACTAGACTTAATATCTGTCTCTGCAAAATCACTGCAATTCAGTTAACTAACTTCAGGATGTTCCTGAAGCCCTAGTGAAAAGTCATAACTGGTGAAGTTCGAACTTGTCGAAGGTAAGACGATTATCATTAGTGACAATGGTTGTTTGTCGTACTATATTACGAATTGCTTTAGGTGAGAATCCTACTACGGAGTAACTGCTAAGTGGTGCAGAGTGTCGGACTCTTACCAACTAGGAGATCCGAGTTTCTATTTCCCTGGCGGAATCAGGTGTTTTCACTTCTGAGGAGCCATGTACTAGGGTGAAATGACTGTCCAATACCTCTTGGTTTTCAGTGGTACCAAACTAACACCAAACTGTGGTGAACATAAGCATTTAAAGATATTTGCATTCTTTTACTGAAACACGATCCGGTAATCATAATAATTCGAAACGTCATTGCTTCATAACTGGAAATAAAAAATAGTTTAAAAATTTATGAAGTGTATATTCAATATAGATAAACAAATAAAAACTAGAATATACTGGATAACTGTTTTGACTTACTATGGAACTTCTCAGATATATTTCTCTACAATCCTACTACAGACTAAGTACAAAACTTTTAGGTCTTGTTTCAAGTGTTTAGACTTTAGAACATTGATTGGATAGCTAGAGTTTACTTTTTTAATCTATTTCACGGTCACATATGTTTAATGCTTAGGAGTCCCATACTAGGTAGTAACAGTTATCCTGTGCTTCCCGGCTTTCAGTGGTTACCTAACAATACACAGCCTGACATTAGAACTGCTTATTCAACAAAATTTACTACTGAGCTTTATAATTTCAGATAAGAAAAACTACAAATAATGTTCAGCTTTGACTTTATTCAGATACGCATACAGTGAAATACATTGTTTTCATTTATTTTTCTTAAGAAGAGCTTTTACTACTCTTTATAACATTTAATAATCTAGGTTTCAGAGATCAGTTTAAGTGAATGATATAGTAATTAAAGTTTGTTACAAAACGTATCTATGGATTTAATTTTGTCATATTACCTTATTTCAAGTAAATTCACTGATTAACAAACCTCTTGAATTCTTTCTAAAACCATACAACACAATCTTATGGGGATTAGATCGTTTATTACTAGTTAAGACAATACAAACTATCATTTTGACACTCCATAACATTCTAATAAGAGTTTAAGCTGATTTATAAAATTTAAGTGGACTTAAAATGTAAATTAAAACAAAGAATTTACAATTATACTTCTTGACAATTGAAATATTTCTGTTACTATGGTTGGATAATTTGATTAGTTTAATTAAAAAATATACATTACGTCATAAGAAACATAAATTTCATATCAAGTTGACAAGAAGGTTGGAATCACTGTAACTTTATTCAAGGATGTTAACGTTTAATTTGGTTACATCAAAAGTCTAAACTATTTTATTACATTCAGTTTAATTACAAGATGATAATTGCAGGATAATAATCCCCACTGAACTTTTAAGTAGAATATTTCAACTTCATACGAATGATTAATTCATTTATTTCAATGTTTTAGGAGAATTTCGTTAGTCGGAGAACGGTTTTTTTCTCAACATGATGTCGTTTGAAAAGTTTTCGGGCGCTAAAAAGTTCGTTATTGTTTGGTGCTTCTCATTACTGAATGATTTAACTTTCAGCTAACAAATTATCCATCAGTATAAGTATACACTACGCTTATTCTGAGAGAAATTTTAAACCTGAATTAGGTGTAGGCATTGACTTCCTTTTATTTTACAAGGTAGATGGAAAAAATATAAATTTTAAACGAATCATATGATTGGCCATGTTTCAGAGAAAACGCAAAGCGCACTTGGGTCAGAAAAACAAATCATGTTAGGTAGGGAGTGTACATAGTTAATTGTTAACAAAGCTTCTACCTATACATTAAAACACATGCAGGCAAGGTCGAAACACAGATAAAGGAAGAGTAGATTTTTTTAAGGTAACCATGCATTAAGATTTTTTTTATTTGCTGCACCTTTAATTCAAATAGGACATATTGATTTTCAATCAAAATTTCACTGAATAGATCATCAAACTTAAGAAAATTCTTGATCTGTAATTCATTACAATAGCACAATATTTTATACTTATGTGTGATCGTTTTGTGTCTATTCAAGATATATTAAACTACGCTAAGTGTTAGGTATCACCACTTATTTCAAATGAATGAATAATACATAGAAGATACTACTAATTTTTTTTCACAGATCCTCTGTTATTTCACTTGAAGTTCTACATCTATTCAAGGATTGTTCTTAATATGTCGTTCAACAAGCGGCATTTTATTCATACGATAATTGCATACATTACATACGTATCGAGCATTGTGTATTCTAAAATGTATTTCATTTTAATTATTGTAAAATCATAACGATTCTTAAAACTAGATACGAATACAGTTACACTCAAATGTCATTTAATGTTTAAGATTATCATATGTAACTGTCAATTTAAAATATGAAATAACTGAAATAATTATATGAACAAAATATTAATCAAACAGATTTAGCTTACAATAGTCTTTTATTTGTATTATCTACTGTCTAGATGACTTACTTTCCTAAGTATTTATTTTGCAAGAATCCATTTATTGACATGTTACATTAAAAGTTTGTCATTTACCAAAAAAAAATTCATATTCATTAAAAGTATTTGAATGCAGGCTCCATCAAAGTTTACACAGATAACTCATAAATAAAACACTTAAACTCTTTATCCTTCTAGATGAATCAGATTGTTAATTTGATGCATTTACGGAAATGAAGAACACTATACAATGAGAGAATAGGAAAGTCAAACCTATTCTTATTTAACAATAACAACTAACATTTGCATTGATCATTAGTGGTTAGTCAATGACCAATCGTTTATCTAAGCTTTGTATAAGGTAATTTCATGGACCAGCAAGTATTTCCGTTTTCACTAACAACTATCATATAGCCAAGTAGTTAAGAATGAATATTGGAAACAGTTCTAACGATTACGAAATATGTAAAGTGATAATTCTCGGTTTTGAAGGGTAGATCAGCAGAAGGGGCTGACACATTTTCTAAAATCCTCCTTCGTAAATATTAATTAACCTAGAAACGAAGAATTCATTTGTTATATAGTTAAATAAATGGTTGCGATCTACAGTATTTTATACAGATTACCATAAAAAGTGAACTGTCTTACTTATATTACCTCAAATCCTGTCTTTTGAAATCATGCTTTGCAACCATTTCGAGTATTTTTAGAATAACTTGCACACTGTGATATACTGTGATATATATATATATATATATATATATATATATATATATATATATATATATATAAGAATATGACACTTGAAAGGAAGGAAGATATCAACGTATGTATCTGAACTGAATGATACATGATCATATTATTGAAATTTCCATATTCAACATTATCTACTAGTAAAAATATAATACTTTTAAAATCCTCAAAATGATTTAGTTTCCCAAGGATTGATTCTCGAAGCAGTTGCTGCGTACTTACTTTTTTCACATTTTTGAATGAACGAATCAGTATCTATTTTACTAGTTCAACTTTGAATGAGGAGAACATACTAAATGATCTGTAATCTTTTCCAACTTTCTACCACCTCTGTATCTTTCAGCTTGTTGCTCATGATCCAGACAGTACATCTAAACTTACATATACAATGGCTTCTTCATTAGAATATCAAATAATGTCAAGTACATTTCATATTGAATCAGATGGCCATGTTCGATTACGTAGTAGCTTAGATTATGAACTACGACATATTTATTCTATTCCAGTTGAAGTAACTGATGGGGAATTTTCTGCTCGTACTACTCTTAATGTTCAAGTATTAGATGTGAATGATGAACCACCAGCATTTGAATTAAATCCCAAACAACTCGTTGCGGAGGAAAATGCTCCAGCTGGAAAACTGATTGGACGGGTAAGATGAAAAGTTATTTCAATATCATGTAAAAATCGCTATTTATCATATATCATTAGTTACTGTAAGCTGATTGACGAATGTAACATGTCATATTGTATCTTGTTTAAAATCAGTCGAATATGAATTTAATGATTGTATCCTTTCATGGCCATAAATAATAAAAAATTATTAAATTTATTCCAGCTTGGTCCAGAGTTAAAAGCTGAAGTGTTTATCGCTCGTTAGTGTTTAATGGTGTCCCAGCTATTTGAGTCCATGAATATATCTAATGTAACAAATTATTCGGTTAGTAATGAGACGTAGATTAAATTATAACACACTGGATATATTAGTAATACTTAGCAGCGTGACGTGATAATCTGAGTAATTTACCTTTTAATCCTATATGAGTGTTAATACAACTCGTTTAACCACCAAGCCGCATTGTTTAGTCACTTTTAACATACTATCTCGTCAAACGAATACTTGAAAGAGGGATGTCTTATTTCCTTGGTCTAGTTATGAAAAACTAAGCTTAAAAGAAAACCAGTGAGTTCATTTTGTTATAAAGCCGGATATTTTCAGTACATACAAATACTGTATGTTGACGAATACCCATAATAAACTTACATACAGATGACTTATTCAACAGTCTATGAGTACATTGTAACCAAAAAACAAGATTGAGCGAAACTAAAACATGACGTTAGCCCACAAATTCACTGACCATCTGTCTCAGTCATCTTAGTAAGTGCAGACTACCTGTTTGGGTTCGGCGTGGTAACTGTGATAAGTAGTTAGGGGCATTAGGTGAAATGAATTGGTTATAGTGGTCTAGATGTACTTGGTCATTTTCGGGATTTTGAATTCCGGTATTCATTCATAAATACTTTCCTCTCAAATTGTCTTCATCAACCATATATTCAACTGCAGAGTTTCTTATTTTCGTTGCTTCTACTATTAGTTGAATTCGTTTGATATTCATCTAGTTGATTTCACGTTGTCCTGCTGATTTAGAAATGCAACTTGAACTAATGTACATTCTAGGTTGATTATTGGCAACTGAAAAGAGTTGATTAGGAATTTTATCAAAGAATGTGATCGGACTAAATATAGTTCGGACAACAATGTTAATTTAAGATTGTCTCCTATTAACCTGAAGTGCTAACTTATGTTTTATAATTAAACGGGAAATTGCATGAACATCATTTCTTGTTATTTTGCGTAATGAATCAAGTCCATTTAACAATATGGCTTGATACACAAAATATTAATGATTAAAACTTTACATTCTAGGTAAGAATACGTGACCCCGATAGTCCTAGTGTAAATGGACTTGTAAGATGCTCAGAGCCACCAGGATTGGTTCGTCGTCAAGCACTTCATTTTCTACCCGATCCGACCGTCAATCCAACTGCAGAAGTCTATGATTTGACTACTCGGATAGTACTTGACAGAGAAGACCCTGAAAATCCAATACCGGGTCATCTAATCATATATTTAATTTGTTCAGATGGTGCTTCAGGTGCTGGTGGGGTGGCATCAGACAATTTTGATGATCGAGTACGCTTGACATCAACAATGACAACGACCTTAATTATACGAGATGTAAATGATCACAAACCAATTTTTGAAAAATCCGTTTATCATGTTTCAATTCAAGAAAACAACCCAATTGGTGAAAAAGTAGTTCAAGTAAGCAAAGTACCTTATTACTTTGGTAGTGCGTTTTGTTGGGTCACTATTTATTTAATTCGCTTTCAAGACTTTGAATATGACATCAATATCACATTTAACTATAATTATTATCAGTAAATGTTAGATTTGAGTTGACTATTGCAGATAGATTGGTATTACGTTTAGTTAATTGGATTCGTCATAGTTTGATGCTAACAAAGTATTACTGAACATCAGGAAGTACTTGACAACTGTTTTATCGTAGTATGGGGCTCCTAAGCAGTGCACAGTTTCGATTCCATCAAGAACTCGAACCCAGGGCCTATGAGTCACAGTGAATGACTAACCCTAAAGTTTTTCGAACAATCCACAGTGGAAACAAACGTCTGCTCTACTAATAACACACTCGATGCTCTTAGCTTAGATACGTTAGTGATTTTATTTTCCTAAAACGGTGCTAATGTTAATTTCATTCAGTATAGTATATTTTAATGTAGAAGTTTAAAGCCATACACATTGTTACCGAAAGGTCAATCCAAAAGAATATAGTTAACAGTGTATCTGATTTTGAAGCATCCAGAATCATTCTCACTTTGTATTACTTATCATCGGTGCTGAACACAAGTAGTTTTACATAACTGATATTGAAATCACCAACTATACATAAATTTTCTAAATATGTAACGGTAAATAAAGTGCAAACACGAATCGAGTTAATTCAATAAAATCTGTCTAAGGAATAAAACGGACACTTATGTACTCATTTTACACTTATAATGCCTACCAAAAGTATCCACATTTGTGGCAACATCCTAAACTAAAAAAGTTAATCCCCAAGATGGTTGTTTAATATTATAAAATAAGTATTCTAATAAGCAAACATTTTGTCTTCACCATGTGATATCTCAGACATTTAGTGGGATTCATCAATTTTCATAACAGTATTCTAAGTATTAAATGTCAGGTAATGGGGGCAGGGTGGGAAGTTAAGTGACAGGAAATTCCTAACTTGGATTTAGTGAAAGTTAGTAACCATTGTGAAGATATACTAATAACCTTCAAAGAACTAATACCACCTGATCAATTCAAGCCTACATCACACTTCTACTGTGAGATTTATGTCAAACACAAAGAAATTAGTGTTATTAAAACTTTCAATGAATGTCTCTAACACAAGTAACATCAAATATAATGTAGATGACATCATATCACTGAGACTAAGATCTGAATGTAAGATCAGTAATGATCAAATAAGCATGAATTTGATAACCACCTATATAGATTGACTACATTTTAAATGTAAAATTAGACGTATTTATTCATTTGCTTCGTAATTATTAGTCAGATAACATTAATGTTGTTTTTTCGAAATGTTTAACTTTACAAGATTAAAGCAGAAGATTTAGATGAAGGAGAAAATGCTAGAATCACGTATTCTTTGCTGGATAGAGCTAATTTCAAAGTTGATTCATTAACTGGTTGGATTACTCCAAATGTAATATTTGATCGTGAAACACGTGATTCATATCAAGTAAGTTTTTAATTGATGTACTATTTATTCATATATCAATGATTATTTTAATGCATCTACTGTTAGACTATTCAAAATCTTCATAACAAAGGATATATTTGTGTGTAGATTTTAATAATTTATCTATTCATTTACTTAACTTGTAAAGTATACAGTACTGACTGAACAACACAAAATAATTGAAGCTAATATCTAATGTAGCTATTAAAATTTCTATTAAAGTAAATAATCATTCACATAATTCATGTACTTCAGTTTCCTAAACTCATACTGATTCATTCTACAAAGCTAATATGAATATTTATTGAATTAAACTATCCCCTTTAGTAATCCAACATACTTTCTTAGCTATTTACTACAATTTATATAGAATAGTATTAATGTTATTACAATTCGAATATTTAACCACATGAAAACTAATTCAATTATTATCTAAGCAGTAGTACCTCTATAATTGTATCACAGGAAATAAATGTATGAAATTTAGAAGGAGACGATCTTCATATGTCATTATGATATTTTTCCAACTAAAAGTATAACTCCAAGATTAAATTTATGATTTATTCTAATAAACTCAGTTTATAGTTATGCGAATGTAATTTCTTTATGAAACATACCAAAGAAGTCACTTTCTTTAAAGAATCATTCAAAACTAAATAGTGATTGATAAAAATATTAACTAACTATACCTTTCAATTTGTTTTATTTTAATCGATTAATTTCTAAGTATACTGTTTAATTGTAAATCACTGAGCAGTATCATCAAGACAAACAGAAATTATTTACTATCATTTTAAAATACTATTATGTCATCTTCAAGCTAACCTGTTTAACAATGAAGATCATTGATATAGACAAATGTATTTTGTATAACAAATAGAACAAATAGATATAGCTATTTGTCTCACTATTTAATGAATTCACAGATGTTGAATAAAATCTTACAAATTCTGATCTTAAGTCAAGTTTTACGGCAAATGACAGTTGAGCAGGTAAATATATCTACATATATATCACTGGAGAACCTAAGAAAACAAAATACACCATAATAACCCTGATTAATGCTATTTTTTAAGCTGCAATTTTAAGGTGTAAAATCTGCCAATAAAGTGTAAACATCCAAAAATACATGAATTGGTTTTGGCAAAATGACAAAATGTCATTTACCCCTGAATATAAATATTTATAATTCTTCCTTTACAACTTATTTTAGATTAGTTGTGTTGAGCTGTGTAGGCATACATTCCTCTATATTTGCATCTTGTCTCAGTAAATGATAAACAAGGATTATGATATATCAATAACTGCAGCGTCACACCTAGAATTTTCGCAGTATTTATCACTTCAAAGCGTTATAGGCTTCTGTAAATAATAATGTTTTAAGATATCATTAGATAGTTGAAATAAGTCCGAGATTGTAAAAAGATATAATAACGTTTTCACAGTACATTATCTAAGTCACCCTGAATGACAGGACTCTGGTATCACAGTTTCCAATTAAATAAGAGCCTAACCACATTGACAAGTTAGATCGTGTCTCATCTAGTCATTGGATAAGAATCCATACAATATAACTGTTCACTAACTAGATTGATTCTTACATACTCTACAAATCGTAATTTTAAAATGAAACCTACATTACTAATGTATATATAACCGTCGTCTACTTGTGTGACTTTTTGATTCAATCAGTTTTAACATGGTTAGTGTTGTAGAACAACTCCTTTCAGAAATAAGACTCCTGCTGAAATCACTTTAGTTTCAATGATTTGCCGATTATATTCAATTCTTAAAAGAAAACCATAATTTGTTTTACCTTTTTTAGCGTGTCATTATTTCTTGACAACACTAACTTTCTTTTAAAAACAACTTGAATAACATTAAACTTCAGCATAAATCACAAACTTTTCAATCAACATGTAGTGTCGGTAAAGAAATTGACAATTTAATTAATTTTTAGTTATTTATTATCTTGAAAACTACAACCTATTGCATTTCTATTGTTTAAATTCTATTAATTTACTGTATATTTCGGTCAGTTTTTCTAGAATTTTGTTTCAATTCTACATGTTCCTGTTCACGTTAATTTTCTTTTTCATGTTAAGAAAATCTACAAAAAGTAAATTAGTGTACATCATTTTATGAACTAATAATAATAAACTCAATTATCATGTATTAGTTATGTTAATGTAGTGTTAAAGAGAATGTAAACTACTTAAGAATTAGATTGAACTTGTATTTTCCCGTTGATTAGTCATGGTCTGAAACTGATCAGTTATGTTACTATACATGTATCCTAAGCAGATTGCCTCGATATAGCGGTAATTCACAATTAATATACATCGAGGCGATCTGCTCAGGATGTATATATAGTAAACTAGTGTTTCGTAAAACCTTATCACGATTAGTATTTCACTTATACTGAATGCTGAATATTCCGAACAGCTAAAATGTTACTTCTGTTAGATAATGGCAAGTTCTACTGCTTTGTAAGTTTGCCTTGTTACAGGACTTATACCCTTGAATATTAGATTGTATCAAGGGTATCTGATTAAATGATTGTCATTGAAGTGTTTTCGACTACTATTATAATGCTATTTTAATTCATTTGAATGAAGTTCGGTGGCGATTATTCAATGTGAAGGTAGATTGCATTAATAAGTTACTTTCATTTGACTTCGGGGAGAATTCCATAAAGTGAAGCAGGCATCTTTGACCAATTAAGGTCAGCAACCTCAGGACGGATATATTACTGGAACCAGTGGATGATAATCGTACATTATCTTGAGCTAAATGAGGTTAGAAAAATGGACCATTTGTAATCAAGGTATACCACTTCTCAAGAAACTTAAGACTCTTGGGTTTCGATAGCAATATGGTCATGTATGAACATTAATGGAAAGTCCCAAACTAAAATGAAACATCCATTCAGAGACTACTGGTTTACACTGGTTGTCTAACCGATATCAATTTGTACTGTAAACCGTCTCTAAAGTTAGTACTGTCAGCTTTTGGTGGTAATACTTTTTGTGTTTTATTTACTGTCTGCATTTTAACTCTCTTCATTAACCACTAAAAGAGATATACAAAAAAATTGATAAATGCACAGTAAAATTCACTGTTTACAATGGAAATGCCGAGCTTAAAACTTAACTAATAATAAGAAATTACTACAACAATCTGGTTTTTTTGACTAGTGTAGGTAGCTACTGAAAGTTGACGGTTAATTCCATTCACACAAATTTAACAGGTGTCTACCGACATAAAATTTTACATCATACATAATCATTAAAAATTACAGTACACTGAGAAACTTTCTAACAACAGTATTCGCCTTGTCATCAGCATACATTAATAAGACAAGCTACGATCAAAGTGAAGTCATTTACCTATACAACCAATAGCTAATTGTTATGAATCAAAATAATTATTCAGCACACTTTTTTTCGCAATACTTCGTAAATTCATATGAATTCATAATAAAAACGATTTCGGCTGTGAAGTAGTCATTCAAAAATCTCATTGGATTATGGCTGAACAATGTATTCTAAATTGACTGAAGTTAGTAAAGTAGACAATTGGATGCTGATTCAATGGTTTCGAGATTAATTACTCGAAGTGATATCATGAGTTCAACTAGTGATAAAGATGCACTCCTGATGAGTCGTACGATTGAACAGAACATTTGTTTACTGCTTCTCGGTTTTTAACCATTCTACAAGCAATGGTTAGTCGGTCCATGGTGTAAAAGTTAAAAGCGTTTCTAATAAGCAATACGTCACTATTTGAGTTTTCCATCTTAATGAGAAGAAATGGTTGTCTATTTTGGTTACTTAGATTTCGCAATTCATTAATACACATGTAGTGTTAATGTGTGTCATTTCGGAGAAAAAACCTCCCTAACAAGGAGAGAAAATACAGTTGCTATGATGTTTAAGTAAACACTTTATTTTGTTCTTAGGTGAAAAATTCATTGCCTAAGATTTATTGTTTATTTTTCCACTTTCTTTTTTGTTATTATTGTTGTTATATATTGTATCTAAACATTGATATATAATGTAGATTTTAGTTCACCATTTTGATGACTTAAATGCCTTTAACTGTAAGCTTTGTGACACTCAATAATTGCTATATATGTGTGTGCATATGTGTCACCACTTTATTTTGGGTAATAATACATATTTTGATAACCTTTAGAAAGAATACATGTATACGCATACTTCCGATTTAAAGCACTAATGATGTTACGTCATAATATAAATAGAATTCATTTGTTTTGATAGTCATAAGCATGGATATTTCAAAAAAGCTATTCAGTCATCTGATAGTTAATATCTTACTCTTATATCTATGAAAGATAGTTGTTAGGTGAATCGAATCGATTCTTATCATGAGAAGGCTGGGTTAACTGTGTTAGAAAGTTGTATATTTATAAGAGTTATATAATACATGATTGAATTTGTCCTAGATCAATGTTGGCAGGGAACAGTGGATAATCGTTTTGTTCTGGTATGAGACTTCTCAGCAGTGCTCACCCTAGATTTCCACCCCAGAGGCTACAGGTTGGCTGTCGCCTAACACTCTACACCAGTGGGCTGGTACAAATTGACTGAAGTAAAAATTCTACCATTAGATGCAGGCCCACTGGTGCAGAGGGTCAGGCGTTTATCCAACCTGAAAACCATGGAGGGGAATCTAGGTTGGACAGTATTGGGGAGTCCATACTAGGACGAAACAGTTGTACGATCATCAATCATTCTGTGATGAATTTAATCAACTAAACTTGACACTGATTTCCATAAACCACCTCAATTATGTTATACAGTGATTAAGAATTGAATCCATTAAATCTATGCATTATCAGTTGGATAATTTGCTCTGTCTAGATATACTGAGATTTTTGTGTTCGTGAACAACTTAAACATTATTTAGCTATAAAAAGTAGTTCTTAGTCCCCAAAGAATATCTGCTGGGAAACCAGAAACGGATAATAATTCTTTTTAGTTATTCAACTCTACGTACTAAAAACATTTAATCTAGTCGAATTTCGGATGTTTAAGTTTCCTTGTGAACACACTGCGATTTAGCCAATGAGTTAAAATCTAGTAGTTCACACTTTCAACTTGAGTCAAAAGCTGAATCGCCACGATTCTCATCGAAAGTTATCAAATGATAAACCTATAATTACCAACTTACGTGAGTCTATGGATCAAGATCACTAAACATAACTTAGTGGATTAGGACTAGTAGATAGGTACTAATGACCTAGTGAACGTTAGTAATTAACAAGATCGTTTTATGGGAATAAAATCGATTTCTACCACAAATTAGCATTGACTAGAGTCATATCTGAAAGGTAAAAGGTTGTTTTCTTCATAAGATATTATATAAACAAAGTTTTTATGAGCCAGCCTTAACTAATGACCGTTCTAGTGTAATTTGGGTAAATATAGATGTAGTCATAATAAATATTGTCGGAAAAGTGTCAATAAAAACAGCTAAGAGGTTTGAATGGTAGATCTTCGAAATTAAGAAGAAATCTAAATAAGCGGTTAAATTTAAAACAATAACCAAAATTAACCAACGCGTCAGTAATCAAAATCAAAATTCATTACTAATGTATGTGCATGAATCCATAGAGATGAAAACTACGTAAGGAGTTATATACACTAACAATAAATGCGCGTCCTAGATAACAACCAGATACAACAGGACTGTGACGACTTTGGCTTTCAATATACCAAATTTATAATCTACAAGCTAAGCTACGTATTTGGAATTGCAAGCTCATGTTAAAAGTTATTATTACTAATATACATTAGTAGCATGATTATCTGTTTCTGTTTATTGATATTCAAACTAATTAAGTAGTTTGTTAAAAGAACTATTATTTGAAAATTTGGCTAATGTATGCTTTGACGGCATATGTGTACAGTTTGTGATCACTCAAAATTAACTTACCACAGAACAAAGTGAAAATCTTGACTAGGAACTAGAATGTTAGGAATTGCTTACGAACTAGGCCTTTCTCTAGACATCTTGATTCTATTTGACCAATTTTTCTCCTGGCTTTCTCTGGTGGATGTCTTTAAAACAAATATCTCGAATTTTCAGCGACAGGTCTGTATTTGCTTATTTAACAGGGTACTAAATAGTGACAAATTCCAAACAATTATTTAAAATTACTGTTGAACTATTTAACGAAGTTCTGAAAGACAGAAGATACAAACCATTTGAATACAATACGGCCTAGGTGATTAGTTCTATCACAAAACAATCATTTACTGTAATATACTGAATCAGAATTATAAGTGTTTATCTCCAATGGTGTTTACCACAAATGTGATCATTTATATTTTAGGTCACAGCTATTGCACTCGATCATGGAAAACCACGATTATCTTCATCCGTTTTAATTAATATAACTGTACTAGATGTCAACGATCATAGTCCAATATTAGCATCATATGAAGCCGATGAGTCTCTTCTAAAAACAAATGATCTACCTATGGGACGCTTTGGCTCAAAAAATTTATTCATTATACGAGAAAATATGCCGGTCAATACATATATAGGAAACATCTTAGCATCTGATAAAGATGAAGGATTAAATGCTGAATTGAGGTTCATGCTACTTCCGGATCCAGTATACCACTGGCACGAAAGGTTCAAACTTTCAACCAATGGTTCACTGTACACAAATGTTGAGTTGGATAGAGAAGAAAAGGTAGGTGTAAATGATAATGACCAATCTGTCTGAAATTTTGCTATTTTGCATGACTTACTTAATGTTTATTTAGTAGTGTAAAATATAAGCATGACAATAATTATTCTGAAATTATTTTGCACTATCGAAAAGTTATTAGCTATTCATTAATACAAAGTTCACAGTTTTCCATAACATTTATTATTCACTAGTTAACACGAGATACGCACAAATTTTATAACCAATGAATATGTTTTGGTTTTCAGACGCATTATATTCAGTTTAGAAAGCAAGCAGTGAAGCGAATACTATACTTCTAGAAGTTGACAGTGTTAAGTATTTGTACACTGTTTCTAAGTAGAAGTATGTCAGATGTTATACTCTCCACTTCTGTTCAATCACTAACCCATGCTTCTAAAAGCTTCTAAATGTCATCGTGAGGAAATATAATACCATACTGAGTGGGAAGTCTTTTTGTTAAGACCAGGATGACAACTCTTTTGTATACGTTTTGTCCGAATTGACCTAGAAAGAAATATTTCTGTAGTAACTTTGGCCCGATAAATAATTCTTCCCACTATCAGAAGGCATGCCTATGCAATTATATGTTGCCATATGATAGCATATGTTATGTCCGATCTTACCTGGAATATGGAAAATGTACAAAAATGTTCTTATGTCTCTAATATTTAGTCTGTGTTGATTTTCAGGATCACTATCGCCTTACAATCATTGTAAGTGATAAGTCCCCAGATGAATCATTAAAAACAACTGGAACTATCGCTATTATTGTTCTGGATGTAAATGACAACCAACCGAAGTTTGTAAGGCCTCAAGGACTTTTAGTTCCAAGTAAGTTGGATGCTATTAATATCGGTGTAATTTATATTGCAAAATTAATTTCGTACCATATCAGGTAAATGAAATAGAGAATTACAAGTGGAATAATCTTATGCGACCTATTAACTTAGTGAATATTTGAACACTTAAATCGAACACTTGACGGAAGTCATCTACTTTTTATTTGATAAGTTATTCATAAATGAAGAATAGTAACTGTTTACGTTGTGTTAGACTTAGTCTTTAGTTAAAGTAAGCTAGTCAAGTAATATTTCTCCAATCTGCTTATGATATTAGTTTATTGCAATGCAAACAAAGATTGGATTCTAATCGTGAAGTCTACTTGGATGAAATTGTGTAGTCTGTAAAGTTTCTTGATCTTTAATTACTTTAATAAAGTGAAACATTTAGAAATCAAACTAGGCTCAGGACAACCAGACAGTGAGTCGATTCGATTTTCTAAATCTAACAAGGATGAAAAAATGTATATTTACTCTCCACTCACGTTCCTCTTATTCTTCAACTAATTAGTTAAGGTCGTTATGTGGTCTAGCACGAATGCACTTTAGCCTGATTCGTCATATTCTACAACAACTAGATAGCTCTTACACATGGAAGGATACTAATACAATTAGCCTAAAGGCAACACTTTCTACAGAGAAGTGTTTTGATTCCTTTTTTAGGATTTTGTGATAGTTTAGAGGTATAGCCACTTAAATTGTTTAAGCTAGTTTAACTAGGGGTTTGTATATTACTCATGTTTATTAATATATACTAAGTAAAACAACTTAAAATGGGTTACTAGTAATGTTACTTTTGATAGCACCATCATGTATGTGATTACCTATCAATGAAACGTCGAAAATAAATCATTGCATTTCTTTTTACACCTAGATAACACTCAACTTAGTGAATACAAACGACATATGAATAGAGGTGTCGTACTTTATGACCAACCTTCCGAAGACCATAACTATAATGCGGCTAAAAATAATCAAAAGTATAGTGACCAAGAATATCAAAGTCATACATCAAGTGAATCAATTCTCCATCCAGAAACAAATGTGCAATATACGGTTCCTGATCCAGTTGTTCGCCTATCTGTATACGAAAAGCCTGATCTAGTAATAAGTAAGCTGTATGCTGAAGATCCAGATGCTGGAGAAAACGGAGCTGTATTTTATTTGATTGAAGAATTCTATGATTTATCAGTGGATAAAATCAAACCAAACCCACTCATAAGAGTTCAATCAGAGACAGGTGATCTAATACTGCTGCGCCACATGGCACCAATCGATTTAGGATTTCATTTCTTTAAAGTGACTGCATCTGATCGTGGACACCCTCAAATGAAAATAGACCAAAAGGTATACTATATACAATAAACTTATGAAATTCACTGTCTTTCTATTACGTGTAGCGATAATAATAAGTTTTGATTTTCTTGTTTATTTCAGATTCTTCCGTTACTAGTAGAAGACAAACCGGCGTCAGGAGGCCTTGGACAAAGTTCGTTATCATCTAGTTACTACATGAGCAACATAAGTGGATTAGGACTTGATGGCTGGGGTCCAGGAAGTGAAAAAAACATTCTCATCATTACCATTTTATCTGTAGTCTCAGGAATTTTAGTAGCTATACTAATTTCAGCGGTTTTTTGTGTTACTAAACCATGTTCATCAAACCGTCATGGAAACAGATGTGTAAATGGAAGACATGATAGATTGAGAAACAGACCGCCAACGTACCCAGGTGGTCCAGATTCAAATAATGGAATATTAATGAATGAAAACGGAGCTTTCATCAACGGAACGGTAGAACAACGTGGATATCCACTGTCTAATGGTTCTCAGCCTACTACGTTTAACAGACCTCCTGGTCCACTTAACGGCGACTTGTACATGGATAACTGGATACATCATGTTAGAGATAGTGAAGCAAGTTACGGAAATATGACATTTCCACTCTCTTGTCCTTCAGGTGATTCAGAACAGGATATTTCAAATGACCAACATATTCTTATTAATCCACGGTTCAAAAGTCAAAAAGAAAATCATTTTGTAAGTTAACACAAAGAATGACATACTGCTCAATAGTTTATATGTTTAGATTAGTTATTATACAAACGTATGTGCATAACGTGATCAATGCCTTTTCATAGCAATATCTGGTCATGAGTAGTTATTCACTTAATTATATAAGACATTTTGAAAAAAAGGATTTTACTTACCGTAATTTTTATATTTCCGTACGATTAGTAAGTTGTATAGCAAGATGTAATAATACGCTCTGATTCTAAGTAGATTTTTGGATTGATTTATACATACGATTACAGCATGTTATGAATTATATAATGGGCTAGTCGGAAGATCCACCTATTACCGATGAAAATAATTATTTGATTTCTATTGAATTATGAACTTCAATGATACATAGAAAACTATCACTGTAATTCCTGATGGAAATAATCCCAACAATTTTAGTTAACTTAATACTTTTGATTCATTCTTGGAAATATTTATTAAAAAGGGCTAGCCCTTCACAGATAAGATATGAAACATGTCTAAGTCCAGCACGAACAATCGTCAATAAAACAAAAGTTAATTACTTTTAGTTACAGGACTTATGAATGGCAATAAGAAATAATGTACCTTGTCAGGTGAAACATAGAAAAAAACTATTAGATTCCATCTCTTTAGTTTGAAGATTGAACATTACCAGCGGTCATTTAACCAAAGTCTATTCACGATATGCGACTGCAAAATTTAATAACTTCCGCAACTTACTGTACCAAAAATTCAACAAGATCTTTTTTACAATCAATTTCGGTGGTGGTGCTTTAATTTTCCAGGGTTCTAGAGGAATCGTGACCAATAGAGTTCAATCATGTAAACCGTAAAACAAGTATTAGCAATGAATGATGGTAACACAATATTGCCAGTTGACTGAAGTCATAAAAACGAAAACCATTGTATCTCGACTAAGTGATCTGAAGGTTAAACACCAACTATGGAGCCTATAGATCACTAGTTTGGTTCTTGAGAAAGTCTTGGATGCACACTGCTAAAAAGTCCCATATTCAGACAAAACTTGTTCTGATTCAATCAGATTTTTAACACCTATTCTCATAAGTCCTTAATTATGGTTGATTATTCAGCATATGACGAAGCAAGTAAAATGGTTCAGTGTATGTTAGTTGCACCAAATTTATGAAGTCTTGGAAATTTACATAATATCGTCGATTATACGCTTCATTCAATCTTTCAGCATGTGGTTGCTACAAAATCCTGACATTTTAGCTGATCTTCGAGTGGTTAAATCAAAGAGTTTACTTCTACCTGGTATATCATTGAATGATTACGTATCAGCAGTTCAGTGTATGTGAAACGTTACGTTTTCGAAGTACTTAAAATTTCAATATGAACTTTCTATTTTTTATTTTCATTTCCATTTTTATCTAAAATAAAACGCAAGAATTATGTAAATGGTCAACCATCTCAAGTTATATATGAAAACTTGGAGCGTTGTCACCTTCATGATACTGACCTCTCATCCGATTTAACTACTACCAGAATGTCATTTTCCTCCAGAAATAATGATCACCCTGTTGCTATACGTGTCCTCAGTCCGCAAATCGGTGTTGATGGAGTTAGTGGAGTTCATGATCAAATATTCTTACCCCGATCGAATAAACTTTCTGGTATATCAATTGGCCACTCAATTGACTCAATAATACCAACTTCGAATAGTGCCTTGCCTCCATTAAGTATGAAAATGGATACTGCTAATGCTTTCTGTGTTTCGAAACCAATACCTGTGTTATCTAAAACCATATACAGTTTCAGCGAATATCAAATGGTAAGTATTTTAGATATAATTTGATTTAATGAATTTTAATGCTACTAGTAATTAAGACTGATATGTATCAGTGGCTGAAAAGTTTTAGACTACTGATTTTCTATTCAGTAAGTTAAATTCCAAACCCATATAAAAATATACTTAACTAAACACTTACTTAGTAATCATAAGAAACATCTAGCATACAGTCGGTTGCTGAGAGGGTGGTACAAATTACGAAGACGATGCACTATCCAATCTACACTTAGCCAGAAGGTCCTAGTTAAAATATAACTACCCTAAGCTGTTTGAATTTTTGTTATTCGAACCATATATGCGGTAAACAGCACAAACTTTCATTCTATTTCTGCTAATCATCAGTTATTTGTGCATCTTACTCGTGCTGATGACTAAATAACGTTTTATAAAAATGTAACTCATTGAGTAAGAAATTTTGATTCCTATTAGACTAACTGACGAGATCTATTTTCAATAGATTGAATGTGTCACAGATTGATGTTGGCAAAATATCATTGAAAACCAGGGAACACTGGACAGCTGTTTCGTTCTAATGTGGAACTTTTCAGTAGTGTGCACCCTAGATTCCGCTTCTGGTGCGCACTGCTGAGGAGTTCCACACAAGAACGGAACAGCTGTCCAATGTTCCCTAGTTTTCAATGGTACCCTGCCAAGATTAACTTATAACATATTCAATCAAATAAAATACCAATCCACAAAAAATAGCCATCTGAAATGAATTATTTTTCATAGTTCTACGAGAACTAGTGAGTAGACCAGTGAATATATTATTGATTTAGTTATTACACACTCTATTTAAATACCTGAGCTGGTAAAAATATGTCAGTGTTATATTCTATTCAACTAGGAGTATTATTGTGTATTCTTTACTACAACGCAACCATTAACTTAAGTCTAAATATGAGCAATCAAAGTGTTATCATGTGTTTCCGTTGACATAGGATTGTCAATTAACGGAGAACAGTGTCGCTTTACATGAAATCGATCAAATGAATTCAACACAACCAACAATTAATCTCCCGGATACTATATCAGAGGAAAATTTGCTTAAACATCAAAGTGGTCGTTTAATTACAACGGTGCCTAAATTAGGCTCATTTTATAATTGTATGACGGCGAATCACAGATCAAATCTAGGTGTTGAACAGGTTGCATCATTTGAAGAGCATGCCTCTGATTCCGGTCGTGGTGGAAGTGAAGAAGAACTTAATGTGCAGAAATGCGACTCGTATAAGACACAGACAATCATTCCAAATATGAACTGTGAAGAAGGTAATTAATAGTTCAGTGAAATATGTGATTCGTTTTAATTTCTTTACCTAATAACTGAAGTTATGCAAAGTGTTTTAGTAATTTAACCAATACACCTATTACGGTTCACAGTTTATGATGATATCTGCCGGTAAAAATGGATGTAAAACGCTTTAATAGAGCCTGTTGATTTCCTACAGATATGATTCTCAGAAGATTATAAAACTCGAACCTTCTCACCAGTATAAAAATGAGTAATATACATTTGAAATGTTTCAATGAGCAGAAATTAAACTTTTTTCTGACGTCGCTTCTTCAGAGGAAAGTCTATAACCGAACTGAATTAAGACAAGATTAAATAATACTATTGAACAAATCAAAATAAGTTCGTACAAACAAAATGCGAGTTTGATCGTGTCATGTTAAGTCATTTGGGTCAAGGTGACTTGAAGTGAAATATGTATGCATATGTCAGTGTGATGTGAAATGAAATATGTGAAATGAAATAAATTGTAAGTCTGTTCACAAGAATGAAATTTGATGTAATTTAATTGTGGTCGGTTGAATAAAAAGTCCATGTTAGGTGAATAGAGAGGTCTTCCCTTTTGTTAAGTGCAGCTGGATTTAACAAAATGTGAAGTGCTTCAGCTATTCGTCCTTCCTTATAATTGGAAAAACCTCTTTGAATAATATGGATATTTTTAATATCGACTTTATGGTTGTGGTAAATAGCATGTACTGCTATTGCTGATTTAATTTGTAATTTTTCAAGTTCAACAGGATTATTAGGAGGTGGTTGAGTGTGGCTTTCATGTTTTTTGGCACGAATTTTGATTTCTTGAGAAGACTCTCCAATATAGAAAGCATCACAATTAACATAACCTAGCCTACACACCCAATTCTGTGTAGAGGTGAAGGGGATCTTGCTCCTTATTTTAACTAGTGCAACCCGAATAGTGTTCGTAGTCTTGTAGAATGTTTGGATTCCATTTTGTTATGGAATTCTTCGCAATTCATCTGTTAGTGTCATGCCAGTAAGGTAGAACGACTGTACCTATCCATGATACTTCAATTGATTTACGACTAGTTAGTAAAAGGTCGTTTCGTTTTTGTAAATTCCTAATAATATTCATTGAGAAATTATTAAATCGTAAGAGGCTGATTATATTTTTGTATTCGGATTTCTTGTCATCTGATGTAATGAGTTTATTGGCTCTTCTGAATAAGTTTAAAGCCAGGAATATTTCTGCACTAAATGGATGTGCTTAACTGAAATCGATATGTCGATTTTAGTGTGTGGGTTTTTGATAAATCCTCAGACTAAGGGTTCCATTCAAATTTCTTTTGACTAGGCAGTCTAAAAATGGTAACTCATTGTATCCATCTTCACTTTCTAAAGTGAATTTGATATGCGGAGACAAGGCGTTTATTCGTTTTGAGAAAGTTCTCAGAAAAGTCTTTTTATTAATGACAAAAGTGTCATCTACATATCTGAGTCAAACCCGTGATCTAATGACATTATTGAAAATATAAGATTCACTATGGGCCATAAAATTTCTACTCATTGAAATTTTATAAATAATTATCACTCATCTTTATAAACAACCTATCCAATGCTGAATTCATTTGAAATTATCAATAATTCCCGCTGTAATACCATTGGTATGTGTATGAATACATAATTAAATGGAATAATTAAGTTTCACGTAAATAAATTCCTATAATTAGCGAATTTAATTCTTCTGATTCATGTTGAAATAAGCTTCCTAACGTTTATAAATATTTAGTGTATACCAGTTTTGGACTATAGATTAAATAAAGTTGTGCTAATAACAATTTAGTTAATAACCAAATTAACGTTTGATCACAGATTATGTTACACATGAAACGATAAGGAAGCTCTTTAAAGGTAAGATTAGTGATTAATAATTTGTTCAAATGTATAAGATTACATAAAATCCAAACCATGAAAATATTGAAAGAAGGTGAATGTGTACATTTGAATATATTGAGCCACTTTATAGTACAAATCAGTAATAGCTTGTTGGCCATAAATTTGGTTAAGTCAGAAAAGGTAACTGAAAACTGCTTATGAATGCTAAGCTTTCACCATTTAAACATTTGTGTTCTGAAAAGCTTCCTTTCTTCTTCTTTGTCTAGGTATAAATGAAAATATATGGAATGAATCCACTATTCATTTTGATGTATCACCTAACTCAAACTTAACTAATAAATCTGATGATGTAAGTTTAAATAATCCATGGTTTGAAACAACCAATGCATCATTAAAATCAGAATGTCAAAATAAAAACTGCTTTTACATGTCTACAACTATAGACTGAAAGGAAAATAGATTCAGTTTCCTTCAAAAATATACCCTACACATAAAAGTACATTCATCAATACAAATGTTAATTCGTCACCATAATTTTAAAATTAGTTTATAAAAGATAAGTAATGAAAAGAATATATGTATTCAGTTGTAAGAAACAATTGTGAATAAACAATGCTTTACGTAAACAGTACTTTGATTATGCTTCCTTCACTATCTTGTGCATTCATTTCATCATCTTCTTCTATGCATAACTGAATGTATCTTGTAGTCTACCCAAAAACAAGTATTACAAGAAAATCAATTATGGCTTTTCATATTTGCACAAACAGAAAAAAATATCTGTATTTCATAAGAGATCTCCATCATTTGCTAACTGTTAAATAGTTTCTTCAGACAATCACTGTCTATAAACGTTTTACATTAGTGTATACAGTTTCTATAATCAACATTTTCTCAACTTGCATTTTGATATTTTGATGAATAATGATGTAAATATATTGATTAGCTAATTTACATTCCTTATTACTGTAATTAGTTACATAAATTAATGAAAAAAAAGATACTTTGCATTATTCATTTCCTTACTAACATCAATGTTTGTCATTGCCCGTATCTATATGTTAAGACATTTACAGGTATTTCCGTTTCCTATCAAGTTTATCTTTTAGTAAGAGATTTCTTAACTCAAAATCAATTCAACATAAACGTAATGTCCTCGTTAAATCGATGTACTCAAAGGTTATTTCCTTTATGTCAAAGCATTGCCGATGTTGTTTTATAAAGCTAAAATAATAATTCTACAAAAGCAATTGATAGTCCTTATATTTTCATACCTGAAAATAATGATGTTTGATTCTGTATACATTTTTCACGTTAATCACTAAAGAACATAAAGTTATCATTTTAAAAGTCCTATGGAAAAATTTCAGGCGACACAATTTAAGCCTTTTAATTTGGTCTGCATATTTTGAAATCGTTTTCATCAGTAATGTATAGAACGCATGATAATCTAATGGTGCGCAGCAGTTTTTTTCTGTAGTAATTAACAGTTTTTCTCATTTCTTAGAAAGAAGTCAAAATGCTTCTAGTTTTTCCTAGTCTCCTTGTGGCAGATTGTCCAATGAAACTAACAACATTCGAAGTAAGATTATTGGTGTTAATAGTGGCCATTTAAATTATTCATTTTGAAAAGAAATTACCACATTTTCAATGACGAATAATGTTGAATATGAAAGTATCATTATAGTATTCGGTTCCCACATAGTTACATCTACTATGGATTCATTCTAAATCACATTAATTTTGACTGCTTTTCCACCACTACAAGCGTTAAAGAAGGTAACTCATGGTTCCTTATTGAGTGGGGATGACAGTAAGCCCTAAATCAGATTTGCTGTAGCGAAACGATACGCGTAAGGAAAAGTGAATATCCGAGAATGATAACTTATGTAGTTTTTTTCTGTCCTTCTAAGAAATGAGTATGTTCTGCGAAAGCATTTACTGAGCTTGATAGAAGCTGGACTGTCCTTTGTGATTGCATTTTACAAAACTAAGAATACAACTTCTAGACGTATGGAAGCAACTTATGGATAGGATAACTAAGTGCTGAGAAGTCGAATCTTGTGAAGCTTCTTCTGATATCTGAAGAACGCCATTCAATGTAGCCGACTTCGACAGAGTGTGTACATACAATATAGATGAAGATCAGGATCTGCAGTATTCTTACTTTGCACAAAGGATCAAATTACACTGGGGAATCGTTTTCCTGAGAACTTGATTTGGATAGAATGTATAAAATGTGTAAAATGACAAAAAGATAAGCATAATTATTACTCGGAATTGATGGAAATAAACTACGCGAATACATATCAAAACAACTTCTTGGTCGAAGACTGGTTTCCGTACTAAATATTAATACTTATTTTCAATTGTCTTCGTCGCAAAAGAGCATGACGAATAGTCGTATCTACCTACATACATCATCTCAGGATAAACATTTAAAATAAATCAGGGTTATCTTCAGATAATCTGTGCTGTGTGTGTTAACGATAATTAAACTTCATCAAACAGGTTACAACGAATTTTGTAATAACGGACTATTTCAGAAGACTAAACTATGAGTGCATAAAGTATTTCTGAGATAATTACATCATCATCATCATCATCATCATCATCATCATCATCATAATGACAGCTAGGGGCCATATGAATGCAACATGCTACATGTTATTGACAATAAGTAGTACACTATTAAATTTATTAATTTGCATATGTCGCAGATTCATGTTTGTAGAGTACTAGTGAAAACTAGGGAGTACTGGACAGATATTTCATTCTAGTATGGGACAACTCAGCAGTGCTTACGCTCGATCCCACGAAGGAATCGATCCTACGGTCTTCAGGTTGGTGGACACCTAACCCTCTGCATCACTCGAGCAGCATCCTCTGTTAGAATTCCTACTTTCATCAATTTATAATATGATGTGACGATCATTCATTGTTATTCGTAATAACTGTCTCACTTCCGACAAGTCTGAACTCCACCCGTCATGACTTCTCACTAGAACCTCAGGAACACCTTGTAGTAGATAGTCACTAGTGAGTTCATTAAATTTCAGTATCAATTTTAGTTGTATAATCCAATTTAATAATGTTCACCGTAATTTTTAATGGATTGTTTCTAGTGACAGCATTAGATTTTGTAATAGCTCAATAGAGAAGGGCATCTAATAAATACTTTTTACCTTGGGTATATGAAGTTCACTAACTATAGCTACAGTAAACCCATGTCTGTTCAACTTCATTAAATAACTGCTATTATTAAATATTAATCCAACTTCGTTAGCAGTTTTCATAAAATTGTTTTATTTTCATTAAACTCTCAGGCCGAACCTTACAATTTGCAATTTCAAAAAAAGTTCATACTGCACTTGATTATCTTCAACTTACTTTCTACTAAACCATTCCACTTCTCGAACTCCGCCTGGAATTCCTCTAGGGTTACTGCCGGTCCCAAGCCCGGATAAAGGAGGGTTGAGCATGAGGTTAGCAACTCCATCCTGTAAAAAACAACCTTGCTAACAAAATAACGCTAACCAGAAAAAACAATTTTAACCAATTTAACTCTGCCCTGAGAGCTGGAAGGTTTTCATTTCGAAGAATTATGATGCCTCTTAGTGAAAGCTGAGTTTTTCAGAAGCCACGAGGCCGATGCCCATTCTGACAACCACAGCAACCATTATTATAGGTACATGGAATATCCACACGATGTAGGATACAGGGAGAAGCTTGTAAATAACTAAAGAAATCAAAACATACAACCTGAAGATACTTGAAATAGGCGAAACACGTTGGTTGCAAGCTCGACAGCAACGATTATCCTCAGGAGAAGTGCTTTTATATTCCGACCACGAAGACGGAAATGCCTCACACAAGGGGTAGCATTAATGTTGTCCCAATAAGCATGGAAGGGTCTTACAATCATTAAAGCATCCTATACGACGAACAAGGAAGGGATTAAAATGAATGTCGTCCAGTGCAATCCACCCAACAACGACAGCCACGAAGACGAGAATGACCAGTTCTATGCAAGGCTGTAGTCAACCGTCAATGCTCAGCCAGAAACCTGACCATTCTGATGGGAGACTTTAACGCCAAGGTTAGGAAGGACAACACCGGATATGAAGACATCATATGACGACATGGACTGGGAGAAAGGAACGAAAACGGTAAGATGCTTGAAAACTTATGCGCCTTCAACAAAATGATTATAGGCGAAACCATATTCTCCCACTCGCAAACGCTTGCATAAAGCTACATGTATTTCACCGGACCACATTACGGAGTGCCAAATCGACCACATCTGTATCAATAAGAAGTTTAGAAGGACTATGGAAGACCTAAGAACAAGGAGAGGAGCTGATATAACTTCGGATCATCACCTGGTAGTGGCTAAAATGAAACAGAAGCTGAAGAGACACTAGACAGCTGGTGCAGCAGTATTACAAAAGTTTAACACAGCCCTTCTCCGGAATAATAACAAACGCAACAAATTCAAAATAACCCTCAACAGTAAGTTCTAGTCATTCCACGATCTAATAGGAAAAGGTGGATCTAATATGGAAGACAACTAGAAAGAGATTAGGGAAACACTAACTTCAACATATATCAGGAGGTTTTGGGTCGCAAGGAGCATCACCATAAAGAATGGATCACTGTTGGTACTCTGAACAAAATCCAAGTGAGGAGGAGCAAAAGATTAGCAATTAATAACAGCTGGACAAGAACAGAGAAAGCCACAGCACAGTCCGAATACATAGAAGTCAACATACAAGTGAAAAGGAGTATCAAGTCGGATAAACGAGAACATGTTTAGGACCTAGAAATGACGGCGAAAAAAGCTGCAAGAGAAGGAAACATGAGGCACGTATACGATACAACGAGGAAGTTACCTGGGAAATTCAGTAGACCAGAACAGCCAATCAAGAACAAAACTGGCAAACTAATCACTGAAGTGAATGAACAACGAAACAGGTGGGGAGAACATTTCGAAGAGCTGTTAAACAAATGAGCTCCACTGAACCCACCAGTCATCGAAGCAGCAGCCACAGATCTTCTCATAAACACTGACCCACTAACAGTTGAAGAAATCAAAATTGCCATCCGACAAATCAAGACTGACAAGTCAACAGGGCCAGACAACATACCAGCTGAGACACTAAAGTCAGATATGGTAGCGACTGCGAAGATACTTCGCATTCTCTTCAGGAAAATTTGGGAGGGGGAACAAGTGTCAACAGACTGGAAAAAAGGGCACCTTATCAGGATACCAAAAATATGAGATCTTAGCAACTGCGAAAACTACAGAGGCACCACTCTTCTTTCAATACCAGGAAAAGTCTTCAACAGAGTGTTATTGAACCGCATGAGTGATCCAGTAGACGCTCAACTTAGAGATCAGCATACCGGATTCCGTAAGTATCGATCGTGTACCAACCAAATCGCTACACTACGGTTTATTGCTGAACAATCATTTGGATGGAATTCACCGCTTTACGTCAATTTCCTCGATTACGAGAACTCAATGTCAAATAATAATGCATAATGCTGACGTTACAATAAATAGAAACTTCTAGGTTGATGGAATTGCTTTACACTACTTGTGAGTAGTTCAAAAAGTTGCCTTCAAACTTTTCTGATGAAATGATATTTTCAAAAGAGAGCTTATTTATATTACATATGAAACTGTTTTAAATTAACTTGAACCTATTGTCAGCTCATGACTAGAGTTCTTTACTCCTTATCACACAGAATTAGCATTTTTAACATCTAGTATCGTATAAATAACATTAAAGGAAGAAACTATGACTACCACTTATGGGCAATGTCTAAAGAAGACTTTTGGCCTGCGATACTGAAAACAAAGTGATGATTTAATGGGTTAAAAGCATTCAATGTTGAGATTTCAATATTATATAAATAACAATAATCAAATTTACATTCGTAATTACTTAAAAGAACGAAAGACACCTAATATTATTTTCACCGTCACTGGAAAACTTAAAATAGCTCATTTTAGTAACTACGTTGTTGGAGTAACATTTTATTCTTTGACTTAAGTTAGATTGTGGCTGGCAAATGAAATCTGGAGAGTGCGTTTTACCTCATTTAAAACTCAGCAAATTTACGACATACTTCTGCACTGAAAACATCCACAGAGAATGCAAATATGATAACAGGGATTGATCAAATTTACCGTATAACAAAATCAAAGAGTAGATGCAAACACTTTAAAGTTATTTCACTTTGCATTTCACAGTCTGCTTAGCCAGTCATAGTGGCCGAAAAGTGCCTGGATAATAAATGGCATTATTTAATATCTAGTAATGACTTCAGAACTATGTTCCTGAACTGTTAATATCCAAAAAATATCTGAACCACTTTGGTTATGAACTCTGTAGTGATAGAACTAAATAATCGTTAACATACACTACCAATTTTTTAATTGTCTGTTTTTGGCCTGGTGAACAACATAAATGACAACCTTTACATTAAAGAACAATGCGCTACTAAAATATTAGTATTTCTTTAGCGTTCTCGCCAATTTTGTAGGTTAATACTATTATGTAATTAAGTAATGTTGCACATTTAATCAGAATGTGTTTTATTCAGATGTAAACCTCTTTTCACATATGGGTCAGAAGAGTACACAAATATAAACAGAAACTCACAAAGCGACAAGAAGTCTACGTTTGAATAAAACCTACATCCTGATTTAATGTGCAACATAAATTAATTACATACAAGTACTACCTCACTGAGGACACCTTGAAGGTTGTAAAAATACACCATGTAGAAATAGCTATTAAAATAACTACCAAAGGGTTTTAATTAACTCAAACTTAAACTATGTTCGATTATTAAACTAAAATAAATAGATGAGTACATTGAGATATTAAGTCGGCAGTTATTTCCAAGATCCTACAATTCCTAACGATTAATTTTGCTTCAATATCGTTACTAGAATAATGTAGTGAATTAAAATGATTCAATTCATCATAAAATATTAACTCTGTTTACATTGTGTGTACATACGTCATGAAATGATGAACCGTAGACAAGATTTTTATATCATTTAGATCTCTGTGCAACAGTAACTACAGATTAAATATACAATGATGAGAAACTAACTGAAAAGAAATTTCTTCGCTCCTCTCATTGTTTCTTAAATATCCAATGGTTCATAAGTAACTATGTTAATAAAGTTATTCATTAGATTGTTATTCTGATACATGTAAAAGTTACATAACATAGAGATGCAATTAAAGTAAATGAGAATCCGATATGAGTGATTATCTCATTCATGATTTGAGGTCAAATACAAAAAAGTTAATAGCTAATCAATTAATTCATTTATACATATTCATTCAATTCACATGATAGAAAGTGTACTGAAGTTGCGTCACAAGATGTACTATTTCAGGATGAACGAGTGACGTTTGACAAATTGTAAAATAACTGATATGCCATAGATGTGAGGAAAATATATCTATGAACAGTACGTAAGTCTCATTAATAAATGTACTCATAGTGTTTTAGTAATTACATACAACAGGTAATCGGTGAATTTCGAATTGAATTAAGCAAATATGCTTTTGAACTGAGGTAATTTTTGGAAATCAACAGAAAGTCTCATCGACTGAGTTTCTAGCAGATTGCTGTTAGTGGGGTGCTATTAAAAACCACGGAGCACAGGACAGCCGTTTTGTTCTAGTATGAAGCCTCTCAGAAACGTACACTTTTTATTCGTCCAAGGGAATTGGACCCAGGCCTCCAGGTTGGTGAGCGCTTAACTCTTAGTACCACTGAGGCAGCACCAAATGGTACAATTCTTACTTCTATCAATTTGTGATATCGCCCTCAAGGTGGAATATTGGGTGCATACTATCGAAGAGTCTTATACTGGGAGGAAACAGCTGTTCATTGCTCCCTAATTTTTAGTGATATGCTACCAACACTAATCTTAAACGAATTCAGTCAACTAAAGTATGTATTTAAGTAGAAATGTCAAACATAACAGATTATTAAGTTTATTATGCTTTAAAATAAGTCTAATCTTATGCAAACCGTTACTTCTTCAATGCTAAGAAATCCTATTCAAGGACAATATAAGTTTTATAGTTAAATATTTCATTTTCTAATTAGGGTAACTCCAAATGTCATCTATGGGACGAATTCAAGGGTTACATTGAGCTACCTAAATTTCAGTTGCATAAAGTTGAGTTATGATGATAACTATGATCTCCAATGGGGTGGCGTCCATTGATATAGTTTTCACTATGGTTAGACGTTTACTATGAGACCTGAAGATCCTACGTTGTATTCCCTGGAGAACTCGATACTACGCGTTGCTGAACAGTCTCATGCTATGACGAAAAAGCTGTCTGGTGATTCCCAGTTTTTAGTGGTACCCAATTGAGATCAATCTGTGATGAGTACAAACAACAAATTGAATACCAATATTCACAAACATTACTTTAAATCAATTATTGTGATAAATTTTGATCTAAGGGTATATAATAATTTGCTTGATGTGGTTACTGTAGGTGACTAAACTGGAACAATGTTAAACAAATTGGAGAGGTGGCTTAGAGATCAAGGCTTTGAAATAAGGTTCATCTTCTTCGGCTAGACAGTTGAATAGTATTGTACACCTCTCAAGCTAATAGAGAATCCCTAAAACCAGTTTCATAAATGAGCATGAAATAAATTACACGAATGTTATTTAATTACTATTGAAAAGATTTAATTTGGTTAGTAAACTTTTCATCGATGAATTCATATCATGGTGGTGAAAAAAGCAATACCAATCACATTTACTAATATCCATATCACTGCATTTATTTCGATATCTTTCTTGTACCATCAATAACTGTGCAGATTTTTCCTCCATTCACAACATTATGAATCCATTCAAATTTCTCCAATACATTTAAAAAAACATTTTCACTATTCAAAGAAATTTTTTTAGACAAGTTTTATACAGATTCAAGTTTTCAGTTATTTGATGTAAATAAATGAGTTATTCTGTATGTGTATGCCTTTTAATGTAACCATTTGTTAATGATCTGTTTGTTTTTGATTTATACGAATTCTCAAATTAAGTTTAGATACTATCCAAGTACAAATCATTTCATGATTTATATTGAATAAATATTCAACATAATAAAATGTTAATAGTTTCCATTTACTCTAATAAATCACACTTAATACTATATGATTCCCAGTATGAGACTACTCAGCAGTGCGCATCCACGACCCTGGTGGGGATCGAACCCAGGACCCTCTGGCTCCGCGACGAGCTCTTTACCATTGGACCACTGAGCAGGCTCCTAGTGGCTGATATTTCTAATTCAGTCAATTCGTGTTACGTTTGCACGACGAAACAGCTCTCCAGTGCTTCCAGGTGATCAATGGTTGTCTGGTTCAGATCAACTTCGTGATATCAGCATTAATAAATTAACTATCTCCACAACAACCCCTTAAATGTAACTATATGATTCATTTAACTCGTTAACAGTCAAATATAGTTAACTTAATGAAAACATAACTACATAATTATTTGATTTGAATATTGATAACATCTAAACATTTTCATTATAAATTGAAACACTTTTATAGAAATTCTTCCTTTTTTTCTATCAGTAATAAAAGTGTTACATATAATTGAAAATTGAATGAAATAAAATGTTTATTTGAAATATTACTTTAATGATACTTTTAATCAAAATAGGATAAAGTGAATAATAATAGTATAGTAAAGTATTAAATAACACAAGAAAAAAACAAGATATAATTCCATTCTTTTTATTTATTTCTATTATGGTTAGTTGAATTCATTATATAACCTTCTTATAAAGTACATAGAAATACAAGATAAACAAACAAAATATACTTTGAAGTGAATATTTATCATTAAAACAATGACACAGTGAAAAATAATATTAAAAAAGAAAGTTTTCATGTAAGAAAAAAATGTATTTCAAGTAAATAGTTTATTCTATTATCAACTATTTATGTCATAAAGTATTTATGACCTCGTAGAGTAACACAATCAGAACTTCATGAATTGTTTAATTAGTCTTAGATTTCATTGATACTCTAACTATTATCTTCCTTTACATAAACTTTATGATATGAGCTTCAATGAAATGTACGTCTCTTTGAAGTGAAATAAATGAGATTTGGCATAGTAATATAATCATCCAGTATTGTTAATTCTTAGAAATGTAATTAAATTGTACTTAGCTAAGTTTATTTAGTGATTAAAAATTTATTTGTAAAATTTAAGACTCTCAGAAACACTAAATCATTACATAATTTTTATGCAAACTATTCGTACACTACTTTGAAGTTTAGTTATTGACTGAATACGACTTAATTAGGATGTGATTCTGACTAAAGAGGAAACAGAAGAAGGTACTTTAACTTGACAAACGATTTATCTTATACTATTTTAAGAATACTTAAATTTCGTAAACTAATTAACCTACTTACCTGCACCTTAAAGTAGTGTACAAATAAATGTTATCAATAATAACCATATTATCCAACCTATATACATGTAATGAAAACAACTGTAGCTTTTCTGTTTCTAAGACTGCGTAAGATACCAATATCCTTATTTTGTCAACTATCTGCTCAAGAAACACAATCATCTCTTACCTTTAAACTGTTTCAGTAATTTAAGTATGCTTTTATTAACCTGACTCAATAGTCAGTAGGGTCAGTATATTAGTTGAAATATGTTTCAATTAGAATTCATTTTTAATTAATGTAGCATAGGCATATTTCATATCCTTATGACAATATACTTTATGTGGTTAAAAATGTTTATAAAATACAATAAATGGCACTATTAGTAGTTTCACTGATAATTTGCCCATCGAAAGTGGATTTTGTGTCACCATAATTTGATTGATCCCTGAGTAGTGGCCATTGCCACTTTCATTTAGTCCTTCGGAACTTGTCAAATCCCATTATATAAGTCGAAACATAACCGCAGATCTAAATGAATAGATACTACGTGTACTACGTTGTGGATGTTAGGTTGTTGAAAATAGTCGTCAGAGAACCCTGAACCTAATTTTCATGCAAGTTAACACTCGTCAGTAAGATGTGATACAATCACTTTGCTTGAATACTCGGTATTAATGGTCACAAACTGCTCATCTGCGTGACTCAGGCTTACATCTATCTAGAAGCATCAGTTTAATTATGATTTCCAATGTACCTTTCTAGCCAATCCCAACTAGAACGATACATAGGTCTAGCGTTACTTGCCGACTACCTCCAACTACTCAATACTCCTAAAGTGTATTCAGCTAATGTGTGACACAACATGAAAAAATCTGTTGTTGATGAACACAGATTTATAACATCCATATACTCTTTACGAGTTTGATGTAAATCGTGATTCTAAAAATAAACGCAGTTATAAAAGAAATTCTTTGTCTTCAGAAGGATACAATAAGAACATTTCAACGAAAGTAACAGTTATTTGGTATAATTTTTTTATATGACATTATTAGAATCAAACTGAAGAACGGTCAAAGTTTAGTAGTCAGTAAACTCGTTTCCAAACTCATACAACTCAAAAAAACAAGTAATAAAAGTTATCAAATTTCAATAGTATATTGTTAGTTGTAACGTAACTTCATTTTATTTCTAACTGCAGTTTAGAGTTAGCAATGTCTTAGTTGTTTCAAAGCATCCACCTTCGCCTTATATTTTGATAATTAACAGTTCATGAAAGCATTGCACAACAGAATGAATTCACATAATTCTGTTACGTTCAAATTTTGAATTATTTCAAAGTTGTGGTAATCGATGTGAATTTATGAATTCTTAAAATGTCAAATTGGCGAATATTAATTTATACCAATGCAAGTGCGATGAAAATTAGTTGAAACATCAAAAAATTATCTTCTGAAAGATTTAAATGTAATTTTTAAACAAAACTATACGTATGTAATCAGAATAAGCTTGTATCTTCTCAATGATTTGTAATGGACTGAAACTGGTTAATTGCTGTTACCATATGTGCATCCTGAGCTGGACTGTGACTGGCAAGTGGAATCCAGGACGCACGTTTCATCCTATTTGAGACGTATATAGTATCTATCAGGATTCTCTTAATTATAGAACATAAGATTCTATATTTATGTTCTTTGATAAGATGAAAAATAAGCCCTTCTTTATTGCTTTTTAAATAACAGATTTTTCACTACTGTCAGCACCACATGCTTATGGAACCTGTAAATTTATTGTTTGATTTCCAAAATTTCATGAAATTTCCAGTCAGTTGATAGTAGCTAGTAAATAATTTTACAGTAAATCATTATTGCATTAAGACATTAAGCCTCGAAGAATGAAGCACCTATATTATAGTGTTACAGTTCCCTTTATGTTATTGAAACTCCTCAAATAGTTTCAACGAGTTCCTTAAAAAGAGACATAATTATAAGTTGAATACATTTCACCGCTTATTCATAAAAAAATACTTAATATTCGTTACAGGTTGATGTTGGTGGAGTACCGATGAAAACCAGGAAGCACTGGACAGCTATTTTGTTCTAGTATGTGACGAATCTAGTCAACTAAACTTAATGCCAGTCTCCACAAAACCGCCTGTATTCAAATTTTCAACAGTTGTAAGATTACGTTTTAATAATAAGTTGTTATTTAGCTGTCCCACATGTTTCAACTTTATGCAGTTGCTTCAGAAGCATAAACTCAGGAAATATCGTCTTATTTAGTAATCTTCAAATCCCCATATGTGAAATGTTTATATTAAATAAATTTCTGTTGAAAATTGGTATAAGCTAGTGAATCATTACAAAACCACTAGGCATCAGATAACTACCTTACTTTGGTATATGAATCCTGATCAATACTCACATTTATCCTATGTAGCATCGGCTTAAAATATTCTGCATATTATAAAGGGGAATTCGCCACTTCTTGACTGAGTTTAAGTCTATCATACTGATTGAATGATCAAACCGTCTAATAAAATATTAAGTCGAGGTTATGGAAAATAAGTGAATGTAAGTTATCAGGATCTAATAGAAAAAAAATATACTTGTTTTCAAATGAACCTAAAATCACTTATTATTAGTAAGATGAAATGCAGTTGCATCGGCTCCGTTAATGCAAATAAAATAACTGATAATAAATAAAACTCAGAACCACCAGACAGCAGTGTGTGTGCACCGTGAAGTCCTAAACTCAGGAAAAATAACTACAGCATGCTGATTTGAGGCGGTTTATTAACTGACATCATTTCTGTATAGACATTGCCTTCTCAAACTCCTTAGTTTAAACAAAATGTCTAAATTTAGCAGTAGTTTTGTACTACAAACTACATTTTATTCTTTCATGAAATAGTGGTTGCTTGACTAATAGAATTTCGTTGTTTCAGTAACTAGTTGCTGATATTTGATTTACATGGAGTTATTAATGACAGACTTCCATTTCTTAACTCTCAAAACCCGGTCAGTAGTGAACACAACAATAACTTTAATGACCAAATATTTATTAGTCGGTCACTTTTCAAAAGTTAATTACACCATGCATTTAGTATAAAAAATAAGCAAACATTATTAATTTCAACAAAATGATGCAAGTAGTCAAGGAGGAAAGGTGTAAAATGGTGGAATAACTAATTATAATGATCATTAGTATTTAATAATACTTCCGGTTTGTCAAAATCCTTTCATCATTTAGGTTTATATCTCATTTTACCATGAATATTTTGTTATATTGTAATAATTTTTCAAAGTTCGCAATATTTTTAACTAACTTCTATGAGATGAGAAAATATTTTCTAACATTAAATTCAATTATTCATTGGTTAGTTTTAGGATGA
Organism: Schistosoma japonicum; assembly: GCA_025215515.1. NCBI lineage: Eukaryota > Metazoa > Platyhelminthes > Trematoda > Strigeidida > Schistosomatidae > Schistosoma > Schistosoma japonicum. Next base: position 33,309,691 of record CM046061.1, read on the forward strand.
GTTATGCTCTTACCTTGTACTAGTTCCAGAATAAATTTTGATGAAGTTGACAAAAATGATATGATAATACTACGTGAATTACACCAGAGAACAACATATACTATGTACTAACACTTTCAAGATTATTTCAACCCACTGAGTTGGATGAGTTTCAGAAATTTTACCTGACATGTAGCCATAAGTACAAATTCATCAACGTAAAAATATTAAGGAAAATTAGTGGACTGATTAATAATTACTAATCCATCAGTAAAATAGTCTATTTAGTGGAATTATTCTGGTCATTTTATAGCATAAATATTATATAATCACCATTTATGGATCTAAAATGACTACTACACATTGAATATTTTGTTAAAATATCACTGAAAGTGGATAGAGTAGTTTGAAGTATTTTGAACAAATTCATGTTCTGTAAAACTGCTAAGTGCAGAAATAAATGGAGTGTGAGCAATGGGCAGTGACGGTTAACTGAAGTGTTATGAGTAAAACTGAGTTTGTAGTTCACATTACAAACGTACTTTTTAGTTAGAAATAAAGTGCGTGAAGCACTGTAAAGCTATCTTGTTTCAGTATGAGACACACTAGAAATTCACACTTACCACCCACTAAAGAACAAACTTAATACCTTGAGGCTTGGTGGAGAGCTGTTAATCTTCAGATAACTGAGTCGGCTTTTAGGTATTAACAGTTTCATCCCCAGACAACTGACAAAAATGTTTGGCTGTGAACCGATACCATGGGTAAAACCTGTTTCATGTCTGTTATGGTTGAGTTTCGCCAATCACAACTTCTCACTATAACCTTAGGAACCAAATCTCAACCACTATCATGATACTAATTGTGTACTTTCTGGTGACAAACTTTAAGTTGCAATAATGAAATAGTATGTTATTAATTTGATCAGACGATTGGAGAAAGTAATTAGTTACTGCGAACTATTAGTTCTCAACGAAAACAAACAGGCAGGAATTATTTCACAATATATTATAACTAAATTCAACGAAATCCTAACAAGTAATGTATCCGATGCATGAAATTTTAACGTGCTTTGAAAAATATGGCTCTATAAATTAAACTATTGATTTTAATTACGATTACTTTCTTTCCTGGTTGTGAAATTCTTTATCTTACCCTAATAATAATGGAATCAAAAGTAAATTGTACTATTGACGGCCTCTATCGATTATACAATTAATGTAGCGGTAAGCTTCAAACAAAATCATTCAGGAATGTGTTTGTATGAAGCAATACAAGAACTCAGTCGTTAATTAAAATAGATATTAGCGAATGAAAATAAAACTTGATACAATACTTAACTACAAAAAAACTTTGAAGAATAAACGCTTATGTATGCACGACTCTAAAGACCAGCTATTTAGAGATGTGAGTATTGTGAAATAGCCCGAAGAGTTAAGTTCTATTTAGATAAGAGGTATTTTATTAAACACAGCAGAATTTTGTGAATAAAATAGTAATAAGTCTTTTATATAATAAATTTCAAAAGTCCAAAATGCAACAATCACTGGAATAATGCTGTATGCAGAATAAGTACTGCACAGAAAAGTTACGGTTCAATTAACTCATTAAGTAGATTTTTAATCTCTTTCATCTTTTGAAATTTTTTTCGGGACTTTATTAAAGTTATCCCTTGACGTCTATAAAATAATATCAGCATAATTAAGTTGTAAAAATTAATCTGGAACATTTAGAAGGTAGTCACTATGAATAGGATTGAGATTTGTATCACTTAAAGATCTGTCACAAGGATAACTCTAAATGAGACAGTGTTCAAAATTACGAGAAAAATTCCTTTGTTCAATATAAACCATAGAATGTGTTTAATTAATATGTGATCTATCTAAATACTGGTCACATATTATGTCAAATTAAATCCTACAGAGATTTTATCCATTCGACGAGGAAAGCTGGAAACTTATAACTCTAATTCACTTTTCTTCCTTCTTAACTATGTCATTAGGCAGTTAACTCATCAGAAAATATGATTTAAAGTGTACCATTTTCTACAGTAAATAATATGCTGAATTACGATTTTTTTAATTATAACTTTCTACAGTTAATCAAAGTTAATGTTAAGTCAGCTGAAATATAAACCAACTACTTAAAATAGTAAATTTACTTTTTATGCATTTGTATAGTTATTAGTCTGAGTAAAATGCTATAAAAATTCTTTGCCGAATGAGTAAATTCATTTATTCCACTAATAATCATATTCAATACTATTATTATTTTCAACAAGAATTCTATGTATTACAGTACACTAAAGTGATATTTGGTTACGTAACGCTAAACATTGAAACAGTAAGAAAGAACAATATATATGTATGTATTTACATCACATAAAAGAAATGAATAATCCATATATACTACTTACATTTCTTTCCAATAACCATAATTTTTGTCTACTATCTTATCTACTATGAACCATGTGAAACTTTTGCAAGAATACATTCGTTTTTATGTTATCAAAACCATGTGATATGTTAGCTTTATACACTTTATTTGAAAAATAAAAATCAAATAATAACTTGTTAAAATATGTGCAAAATAAAAAGGTCAAATGTAATCAATGTAAATTTCAGGATAACAATTTAATAAAAATACTATTACTAAGGTATATTCAATATAAATACAAATTATTGCTGAAGTTACAGTGTTCATATGATCAAAACTTCAGAAAATCTAGTCACTTGTTTCTAAATTATTCTGTACACTATTACTAAAACCAATTTTTAATACATACTTCTGTTAAAGGAAGAAAGGTGTTTGTCTTTTGCTCTCATTTAATTATAGAATTTCACTTGTTAGTAAAGAGTATCTCTTTATAAATCTTACGTGTATATTACTAGTACTCCTCGATACTTATATGTCAACATACCTACCTGAAAAATATATATTATGTTCTTACTAGAGACTAGTATACTAATGTACAGAGCGAAAGTCTAGTTGAAAGTTATGATTTAAAAAGGAAGCAGTTTCACCATTAAGACAATAAATTGTCAGTGATTTTCACTGAGGATCGATATATTTAGTTTATTCCCTGAAAACAGTAATAAGAATCACTAAATTCAGAAGAAGTGAGAAGTTGGCAGTATGTTCATGGTGATTCATGAATATCCAAAGGTATTATTCTATTTAGAATGATAAAATCGCACTGATAACGAATTTCGACCTTGAACGAAATGTCTAGTTGTCTTGTGATCCATAACTTTTTGTGATCATCCTAATTTTTTCCGACCATCCATTTAAAAGCTATGAGTCAAATTATAACAATCACTTTTACCCATACAGGAACAAAGCATGTACAACATGTACAACTTAATATCTATTTGCGAATGAAGACCTAAACAACTTCTGTTTTCGATAAAAGCTGATATGTTTACACATTAATGACAATCAAATTTTGAAGTAAACTGCGGAATGGTGCAAAATATGTCACTAAATAGTCAATTGAAAACTTATCATATCAGCGTTATGAGGTTATAAATCATCAAATTACTAATAGTTTAAAAGTGTTTAAATAGGTAAGACTTGTATAGCATTACTATTTACTTTAAAGAGATATTTTTAGAGCAATATCTGTCAATATTAGTGAGTATAAGGTAATCGGTTCATTTTCTAATCTACCACCCTAAGAAGCTTGGTTTAATAAATAAAAAATGTAATGCAAGTATATGTTCTTATTGATTAGCATTTGTTTATTGTAGTTGGATATCAAGCGAATAACCACTGAAAATGAAGACGACGTTGACTTATGAACTTACTTGAAATATGATGTTCAAATATCAAGACGTTAGGTTGTTTAAGACTGATCACGTATTCATTATAACAATCGAAATTAAAAGATATGAAACATAGAACTATAGTCAACAGAAAACGTTATTACTAAATTACCTTAATATTATGTAATTAATTCAGTAAATCATTAGTAGTATAATTTATTGATAAATCTAAGTCCATACCGAGATATCTGTGTAATACATTTTTGGAATTCAGTAACTTATCACTGAATGTCAATGATTAAAAAAACTTTGAACAAATTAAAAATGTCTACATTGTTATATGTTAAAGGTTATAATTAATTATATGATACTCGAAATACTGCTGAAATGCGTTATAGTAAAGTTTGTCAATATTTTCATTCTGTCTACAACTCGTGAGCTAATAAAAATAAATGATGGATGATGTTTAGGTTTTCATAAACCAAGTGTACATGAAATAAATTAAAATTAATTTCATTATAGACACTTTAAATCTATAATTTTGTGATAATACAGAAGATTAGTAACTCAGAAGGATGGTTTGTCGACTAACCTAAATGTTTGTCACATTATATCGTATAAATCAGTTGATTTCATCATCTTAAAGTAAATGAACATCAATTTATCGTCAAATGACACGACATATCTCTTATACCAGTATATACTGACAACTATGAATATAGGTTAGATTGGGAATGCGTGATCATTTCAGACTGAGAAAACACAAAGAAAACCAGGGAATTTTCGGAAGCTTGCCATTCAGGCCAGTAAGCAATCAATAAACATATTGTAATAGATAAGATTTATAAACCAATTAAAAAAAAACAAATAAATCAAGTCAACAGGGAAGGAAATCAAAACAAATGTTCAAAAAGTGTCAATACCTACCAATAATCTCTAAGATCAATCGATCAAAGTGGTAGTAACTTGTGGAGAAAATTTCATGGCTCACTTTTATCATTAGTTATCACCGATAAAGTTGTCCAAATTGAAGATGAGTGCTTTGCAATTAAACCACCCAGAACAGAGAACGCAGTATAACCAGGATTTATAATTCACCGTAGTATCAGTTACAATGCAGTACTACATAACCTCTAACTTTTTAGCAACATATAACTGTGGAACAAACCCTAGAATTATTTACTTTTTCGTATCACTAGAATTTTAGACTAAAATATAATTAACTAAACTCCAAATATATAGTTTAAAGTACGTCTGAATTCATGTCAGTGTATGTAGTGAAAACCAATTCAGTATTTTGCCTCATTGATAGAGTTGATATCAACATCATCATGGAGCTTTTTTCATATTCAGACCTACTTATTAGTAATGAATTCAATGAAAGCCGAAATTATACTAGTTTCATTGAACCGCTAACTATCAGCATCAGATATACGGTAGTCCAAATCAATACTAAGTTAACTGTTATTTATACCTAAAAACAAAAGTATCCGTTTACTTTTTTGTCAGAATAACCTGCTGCACATAAATAAATATTGCTAAGACATGAATTATATAATAAGGCAGGGGTAATATTTCTACAACTGAAAAAAACATCTGGAATTCAAATCAGCTATTAGACAACATTGAAGTCACAATCTTTAATACATACGTCGAAACAGTTCTATTGTATAAATCTGTAACTTGCAGAACTACAAAGCATCCATTGAAAGGTGCAAATATTTATGAACAGTTGATTATGCATGATATTTCGGGTTCGTTGACCAGACATCATTGGCAACAACCTTCTGTGGCAGAGAACAAACAGACCAATATCCAGCTGAGGAAGAAATTATAGAAAAATACTGGAGATGGATAGGTCATAATGAGGAATTCATCAAACTGTGTCTCGAGATAATCACCAATTCGGAATCCTTAAGGGCAAAATAAAAGAGAAAGACCGAAGAACACGTTGCGCTGACAATTGGAGTCAGACATGAAGAGAATGAATAGCACATGGGATGTACTGAAAAGAAGAGCTTAAGACAGAGTTGCTTAGAGAATGCTGATCGTTTCACCTATGCACCACCAGTGGGGTAATAGGCACTGATTGATTGTTTTTCAATTCTATTGTATTTTGAACAAAATGGCAATCATGTAAAATACTTATGGTGTTTAATGAATTACAAACATTTGATACATAAAAGAACTAGACAGATATTAGTTAATTACAAAATACTGTTTCATATTAATTTGATTAAGGTGAAAAATAAAACAAAACACATTAAAAACTAATTTCAATATTTAAATGGAATATATTTAGCCAGACTAAAATCAAGCTTTTTATTTTTATTTTAGAATAATCAAAAAAAAGACTTTGTATTTGAGCCTTGGTATTAATTAATTAGTTAGTTTTCTTCATGATTTACATTATGTAATATAAATTATTCAATATTTTAACTTTTGAACTTCATAGACTTCAATTTATTTAAATGTTAAACGATACAAATTTTGTTTAATAAAAAAAGATTAGTTGGTTCAAAGTTTTGTGAAGATTAATTTTGAATTTCATCATGGGTTAATATCACCTGATAAATCATTATAGACTAAGGAGTATGATACAATTTGTATTTTTACATAGGAATTTTCAAGAGTATACATACACGACCTCATTCGATAGAAAATTAAACAATTTTAAGGACAGTTCATGATGTAAAATTTAATTTTGTCGAAAAATGAAGCAGTTGCAGTGGACGATATCACGCTTTATTCTAAATTAGTTAAAGATTAAAATTAATGGATTTATAATCCAGTGATTTTGAAGTAACACATTTGATGTAGAGCATTAATGTCCTAGGTTCGACTATTAGTGAATTATGAGTGAACATGACCAAAGAATCTTACTCCTGGATGAAACAACTATTCACTATGCTATGACCTGCAGTGGTTTCCAAGTAGATATCAACCTCCCTAAGAAAGCCTAAATCAATTTGCAAGTGCACTGAAATAATTTTTCCAGAATAACATGCTGTACATAAATAAATATTGCTAAGATATGAATTCTATTATAAGGTAGAAGCAGTATTTCTACAACTGAAGAAAACATCTGAAACTCAAAACAGCTGTTAGACAACATTGAAGTCACAATCTTTAATACATACGTCCTATTGTATGAACCTGAAACTTGGAGAACTACGAATGCATCCATTGAAAGATGCAAATATTTATGAACAGTTGCCTGTGCAAGATATTTCGGGTTCGTTGACTAGACATCATCGGCCGGAATCAAATACGTGGATTCAAAGTGAGATAGTGCCATATTACCTGCATAATACGTACAAAGAACTTATAAAGTAGCTAATTCTTAGAAAAAAATAGTGTAGTGAGCTTAGTAAGTAGCATTTTAAAAATTTCCGTTTTGGCAGACATGGTACGTAATTGTTATACAATTTTGTACGCTCTACACACTCCCATTATTTAAACTAATAAGCCGTCTAGTTAGAATTTTCTGCAGACCTTAAGTCAGTAATGAATTAATTTAGACGGTTGCTTCTTGGTGCTTAAGACCACATAACTAATCAGAAAATTTCTGACAGAAATGTACTACATAATAGCAGTGCACGGCTATATACGTCTAAATATATTTACTGCTACAGAAATGCATTTTAATAGGTAGTGACTCTTTTCATTTCAGAAAGGCTGATTATTATGGAGGACGGATGAAGTTCAACAATTAAAAATACAAATCGCGATGAATGCCTGCTGTCTTAATGTGCTACTATAAGGCAGTCCCAAGCATAGAAATTAATCACTCTTAATATATCACAGAGTAACTTTGCATGTGATGTTTCAATGTTGAATTTATTTTTCACCATGGTCTGTTCCATTTTTCACTGACTACTTAATTAATTGTTTTTAAAAAATATCAGACTTTATTTACTAACCAATATACTTATTATAGGAAATGCACTAATTGCCTCGAAGACTAATCAACCCACGAGAATTAGGGCCATACATCCAAGCTCTTCTTTCCTTAAATCTACTTTACTTAGAAAATACAAGTTGGAAATGATTGTGTTCTGCACCAATAAGCTGTCTAGAACTTGCTTTGAAGAACCCCTTCGTCAAATCCTAGAGGAGATTTTTTAAATATATGCAAGAAATCTAAGGTAATTCACTAAGTTTCTATCAGTAAAACTGCTTTGGTAGATAAGTACGAACTGATATACACAAAAATAACTTGAAAACAGTAAGAGTTCCATTATTGAGCATCAGCTTTTCTCGAAGATTTCTTCGGGTAACAAAATACCTATTATTCAATTCAGTATCCCTGAAATTTTATCAGATTTTAAGCTGAGATGATAATTAAAAAGTATCTTCATTCCGAATTTTAGATCGATGATGTTTACTATACAATTATAGTATCATATTTTCGTTTAATTTACTATGATACTAATAACCGGTGTCCTTAAATCTTCTAGGGAATTATAAATTTGCTTACCTTAAAAAATGAGTTCGATGTCTACAAATACAAGTAATTAAATTATCAAATTTCCTATTATTTGGATTGGTTTTTTTGAAAATCCGCTTATGATAAACATGTGTATTGTATGCAAATGTAACGGAACGAAGAATTGTTGAAAACCAGATAGCCTTCAGAGGGTAAGTGAATTCGTACTAAAGTACTCTATATACTGCTAACTGACTAAAATTTTACGAATCAACAGCAACAGATATTGAAATCGTGACTAAGAAACATACCCACATTCTACAGGAATTACTGAAGTACAAAGCGTTTCTGCCGACAAGTTTGGGCATATTAACTAGAATTTGTAGTAAATGCATAAAAATTTCTGGACTCATATTTTACACTACAACAAATGTTAAACGAAGGCTCTTAACGTAAATTATAAATATTTCTTCTAATAAGCTTCAATTACCACTCTACCTGTAGGCAATCACTACTCATCGTAAAATGTTCAAAGTAAGTGACAGAAGAGATATGGTTAATAATAAATTGTACACCATATGTTTAGCAATCTGAGGGATGGGATACTTAAGCGCACTACTGAAAACCTTATATTTTGCTTATCTTTTTACACGTTTTACTCATATTTCTTTAATATTGTGTCTAGTTTGTAGACAGGGGCCTGGAAATATGAGACATATGCTTTTGGGTGTCTAATCGACCGCTAACAAAACGCTTTAAATCATGGTAACTCATTTAAATGAAACCATCTTAAATCCATCAGATTTTTTTATAAATGATTTCATACAAATTAACCGATGTATGCTTTACAATTACATTCACTAACCACTTCTAGTAGTCAGGCTTTTTTTGCATGACTTTTGCTAAGCACTACTTCCCTGCATAACGTCAGATAATTTCCCTAAATCGAGACAATTAGATTACCAATGCTAGATTCCAACAGCTAGCCTGAAACCTTTTAACTCTGCTTCACCTTCAACACCATACTTCTTTAAGTAAACGAAAAACACATCTTGACAAGCTAGATGCAACATGAAACAAGATTTTTACATAAAAATATTAAACCAGTTATTACTATACATTAATTTACACTCACTAGTCGAACAGTGGATTTTCAAGTAACACTTCTACATAGAATAACATTTTAGTCGGGACAACTTCTATGCAGGATGTTTTTGATTGTAATAGTAAACAAAGTAGTACATGTCAATTTATACATTCATGACAATCAGTGAGATAGACTTATAATGATAGTTTTACAATTCACTACTAAGTAGTAACCGATTAATATGGCTACCACATTATTACGCTTAGAATTGTGAGCCTAAATCTTGAACTATTTACTCTAAAGTGGCTTAAGTCATTATAAAAATCTTCACATTAAAAAATCACAGTTTGGATTATAACATATTAATTTATCTACTTAAAATAAGTAGTATTTACTTTATGTGTAATATTCTCATTAAATCTTAATTTAGATTTGATTTTACTATTAGAGTTTGTGGTGAGTTTAACTAAACTAAACTGTTGACAAAAGTTTTTATACATGTTGCTTGAAAATTTAATATTAGTTGAATGATAACTGAAAATCAAAGGAGATATGAGGGGGAGAGAGAGAACATATTTCATTGTCTATGATTGTATTTGATAAAATACTATAACTGTAATAAACGATGACTTGGATACTGGCTTATCACTTATTAATAATTAATCTTAAGTATAATAAATTTGTAAAATTGCGAAAATGACTGAACAAAAGTAAATGCATCAAGTATAGAATGAAGAACATCGCTTACGGAAGTCTTCTGAAGTTGATGGAATTTTTCTATGAATATTGATTTTTAGAAATGTAGAAAATACTGTTCAAAAGAAGTGAGTAACATTATGTCAATTTTACAAAATAACAGCTCATGTCTAACATTGAAAAATTTGAAATTAATATAAAATAGCTTTAATGCAACTGAGTGTTTGCAATGATGTAGGCAATTGTTAAAAATTTCATGACAAAAATACTCAGTTTGAAAACATTTAATCATTTCATACTATTGTATAATGCAAGTTACAAACCATGCAGCTAAAACCATCATATAGTTATTATAATACACAAATATTTGGACCACCTTTTTTCATATTATACATTTATTGGCATTAGGCAATTCGTTTTAGATTTGATTGAATTAACTAATTATGAACTCTACCTGTATACAATCAAACGTCATTATCAAGATTATAAATACTAGATAATTCAGTTAGTAACATTGTAGCTGTTAGTATTATTTCCTTCTCAGTCCTATGACAATGGCGAGACGAAAACATTTCGGAAAGAATGCATCATTTATATGATGGATGAGAGAATTACGGTAGCAGCTGAAGTGTTAACAACTCCATCACGATTTAGAATAGGTGGCGGATACTGACTGTTACAATTTGATTTCATTTTAAACAGGGATCTTTCGCAATATTACTCTGCTGAAGCCGAGTCTTTAATGTGACAAGAACATTAGTATTAAATAACATTATTATTATCTTACTATTATTACACTTTGATAGACAATAGTAAGTTACTTTAGGATAAAGTGATTACCAGCCGAACATCATACAAGAATACCGTTAAATGCATTTGAAACGTATTATTACTAAAATTAACTGTTTGGTTATTGTAATTTTAAGTACAGAATTGTACATTTGGCTGGAAGCTACAATAAAAATATCATAAAAAGTGATCACATGGCTTCCTATAGGAAAGCGGATGAAATAAGACTTAAAGTTAAAAACTCAGTTGTTGAAAACTACTTGACTAAGTCATTAAGCCACTCTCCGTTATAACAACTCGAAATAAGCGTAGTTATTTGGGAAATAACAGTGATTGCTTTTTAAGACCTTGATAAATAAAAACCGCAACATCGCAAAATGACGAGTTAAAAATGTAAACCACTAGATCCAGATTCAGTGATGTAAAGGTTAAATACACTCTACATGTCCTTAAGGTTATTTCTTTGATTTGTAGTGAGGTCAAGGAGACGTACTTCACAGTAGTACCATGCTAAAATAACACTTGTTCAGTTGTCTTTAGTTTTCAGTAGTTGTTTAGCTACAGTCAGCTTATGATTTACAGTTGAAAATAAAGACAAATTCTTAAATAACATAAATATAACTTGTATGTTACGCAATCATCATTCTTCGGTTTGGTGTCCTGCAATTTAATGATGCTTCATTTCATGAGGTACAGCTAATACAACATAATAAGATATATATATATATATATATATATATATATATATATATTAATGATCTCTACAGTCACTATAACTAAACGGGGTAACATTTATCGTTTCAAAGAAATCATTTTATCTAACTACAGAGTAGCTTGTAACTTTTAAACGCGATGTAAAACAACCCAAAACGAAATGCAAACTTCCTTTATATCAGAAGAGAAATCAACTCAAACATAAATCATGAAGACAGAAAATAGATTTTGTTATTTATTTAAATAAACATTGTGGTAAACAGTTATTTACTGAACATATGAATCGTAATAAATAAACTGATAAAAGAACTTACTGTCAATCAATAATATTGAGATTATAATTAATTCAAACATAGACAAACATAACGTCTTTCATTATTCAAATATACTTAAATAAGTAGTGTGAATAATGTAAACAATAATGTCACTAGAAAAAATACACCAGAGTCTATAAAAATTTGCATACATCTATACAGTGTTTTACACAAACGAAAAATTTTGGCGTTCAAACTGTTCACTAAATTCACTGGATTTCAAATAAAGTGTTATATTTAAACAAGAAAAATACAAAAGTACAATCGAATTTCTATCAAACTGAATACAATGGAGTGTGTATAGGAACAATGGTATTGATTTTTTAAAATAAAACTATGTATTTATTCACTAAATTTCAGATATTATTTATATTCTTCAGTTAAATATGTGTCAATATATACGTTTGTGTAGTGTCGTATTGTATTTTTTGATAAAGATGGGTTAGTAGAGTTGGGAAATGAAATCAAGAGATATACTTCCAATTATCCTTGATATCTAAATAATGTTGTATCTGCCTAAGAACTGGCTATTCTTGTGACTAATAATTTTGAACTAATAAATGTAGAACCTGATGAGTTTTTATCGAAAAGAATATTCTTCGTTCAAACATCTCTGTTGATTTTTTAGATATACTTACGTTGAAATAAATAATGTAACTATCCTCATGAAAAAAACAAAAGACGTTTTAATTTAGCTTAATTAGAGTAGTTAAGTTGTTTAAGTTAAAAAATGACTGTTAACCACACTGAATAAATTAGTTGATCATGAGGAAATTCATCATAAGTTGATATTATTTGAAGTACTATTGAAAACCAGGATAAGTTCAACAATTAAGGATTTTTTAACAGGGACCATTATGATTAAATGTTAAATTGAAGCAATTACACAGTACTTCTTCGTTGTTGACAGTATCGCAATTGATAACTAACCATGATGTTAACGTAACAAATCACCACAAAACATTTTAACCAGAATAAATATCTGCTAGCTATTAAGTTGGAAACTTAACATTTTAAATATTTTGCTTTTTATTGTAGGGGACATAAAAACAATAATAATTCGTACGTTATATTATTGGTAGAGTGTTTTGATTAAATTGTCTTTTATTTTTCGTGAAATGGTGTCTATTATTATCATTACCATTTTTACTGTCAAAACGACTGCCACTGCAGGGATTCATTAATTTAACCAGATATAATCCCAAAAGTTGTATCCATTGCGACAAAAGTAGTTAGATAAGAGAACCGTGGGTAATAAAGATTATGTTTACAATACCGGGTGTCTCATATCACAGATTTGCCTCAGTAAGACCACCATTCAAACCCGGGACAACCAGACAGCTACTTCCCTCTTAATATGCGACTCTTCACAGGTATCAAACCAAGAATCTTCAGGATTTGCGATGAGTGCTAAGTCATTAGATTCCGGAGTCAGCATCCGAAGGTTTATATTTTTAACTTAAATCGATTCATGATACTGAACAAACTTTTTCATTAATATTGGTAGTATTTGCTTCATTACCGACAAGCATAATGGATGTGCGCTGCTTATGAGCTCCATATATGTACAAGATATCTGCCCAGTGCCTCCTGATTCTCAACGGTGGCCTAACCGAGATCATTATATGAGAGAGAACTATAAATACTACCATATAATTGAGTTCAGTTAAAATAATAAACCTGTCGTTATTTCTGTCATAGAATAATCTCGGCCAGGTAGGAGTGAAAATGAAAAAAACATTTGACAGCTGTTTCACCCTCATATTCGACTCCTCCCTTAAGAGAATAGGACCTAGGACCTTAAGGTAATTGGTTTTCATTGATATCCAAATGAATTCATTCTGTGATAATAATAAAATTAAATGCTGGTGTTTACAAAACCACCTCAACTAAACTTATTGATTTCGAACAACTGATACTCATATGTATCGTTATTACAAACAACTCCAATTGTTTGCAGTCTAATTGAAATGTACTATTAATTTTCGATATCATTTTGTGTACTGAATACATCACTTATGATGGATATAACTAGTGCATTGTCAGCAGGCATTTGTAGTAAATGAAGCTAATGTAACAAGGAAATAACACTTACCTAAAACATGCGAAATAATCTGAAATTAGGCTTGTTCACAGTGACCACATAAAGGCTATGGTTGTATTACGTTGTGCGATAATTCAAACATAATTCGAAATCTTTTGAACTAGAATTTAGACACTGAGTTCTCAGTACAATTGAATAGCTTGACAATAAACCATATAACTAAAGAAAAGAAGTTCGACATAAATTACGTAAGAGAGTAATTGTATACTGACTGATGTTTATTAAAATAACCAGCAACTACTACTCGATAGAAAACTGATTATATTTGAAGCTATAATTTATAGTTTGAATGGTTGGTAATTACTATTGTGGTCTTTTCAACATTGTACATTTTAGTTCCTCAATCCCTACTGTTGCATGATAAGAATCACCATTTGATTATGAAAAATGTTCACAAAACTAGACAAATAAATAATTAACTTGTACTTTTTAATGATTTTTTTCAGGTTGAACTACTTGAAGGATAAATGACAAACCTCATTCTAAAAGCTAACACGTGACTGAAATAAGATAAATAATTACAGAAATTATCGGATGCTTGTCGCTTACATAACTTGACCTGGTAATGCAGACCATTGAATTTCAAGTTAGTTTCGAGAATGTCATGCTCACTGCTAAGTGTGAGATACTTGTTACTAGAATTTCATGTAATATGAGTAGTGTTAAGTTGTTTTTAACTTGAATGAAATAACACTTCATTGTCTTAATGGCTTCACAACTTACAAAAAGTAACATAATAGGCAACTTGTAAGCTTATTTCTACGTATTAATCACATAAATCCTCTCTTAGGTTCTACATTTCATTATATAATTTAAGAATATTGCCACTAATTAAACAGCCATTAGAGTGTTTGTAGCAGCTACTGATAACCCTGAACATGATATTTCATTTATTGTACATTTTTATATTGGTATGGATGTTCCAGTATGACTGGACAGTAAAACTTACCTTAACAACACCTGGTTTTGGTTTGCTTGGTTTAGCTTATTGAAATAAATTATCTCGCCTTTTATAACTCAATGAACCTAGTTGAGTACTCAACCGTTGATGGAAGATAGCTACCGAGCTATACGGGTATATTTCATTTAAGGAGTTATATAGGTGTTAGGCATTACCTAAGAATCAAGTTCATTTGAAACAACAAACAAATATATTACTAATTCAGTATTGTATTGTACTACATATTTTCCACTTTTTTTCTACCTTATCTTCATCTAACCATGGTTTAGATTTAACAAACTAGTATGCGTAATTTACTTTTATTTTTTACACCATACAGAACATTATACACTTTTTATAATTGACATTTACTTTTGATTTACAAATTACAATGTATTTATACGCACAATCATATGATTTGTGTATGGATATTCACTTATTCATTAAACAGTGATCATGGTGATAATAAGTGTAATGTCCATATCACGTTTAAATTAAATAATAAAAAAAAAAAACATTTACCGTAAAATATTGTTTACTTATAACTATGTACAAAATTTGGCACAATTTACTAGTAATACCAGAACAAGAATTAGCTAATATTATGTTGGGGTGAGGATGGGGAGGTAAATTCATTGGAATTTATCAGCTTAAGTAATAATGATTGCCATGAAAGTAAAAAAATATGTTTTATAAACATGTCATTAAATTGTTTCTGTAATATGTAATTTCTATAGATAAAAAAACTACTTTTCCAAATAAACTTTGAAATTCGCAATTTATTATCAGTTTTTATGAACCAATGGTCTATGATTTTCAGTGTCGTTCTCAAGTATTATTTTGTATCCACCACAATAATGAGTGTAAATATAAGTTGAATAACCTTAAATAAAGTAAAATAATGTTATTGGGCAATGTGAAAATAACTGAATTTGAATCAGACAGCATGTGAGTAACTTGAGAAGATGTGATCATTAGAGTTCAGTAATGTATGCACGATACAGTTAATGATCACTGACATTAGACAAGGTCACAAAATTTATTATGAATAGACTAAAGTTTAAAGCGTAAACCACTGCATCTTGACTGAGTGATTTAAATGTTAGGTGCTCACTGTAGAACTTGGCTATCTTTGGTTCGATACCTAGTATCCACACTTTCTCATACTCAAACGTGACAGCTGTCTAGAGATTCCACTTTGTCACTGGTTGTACAAATAAGATCAATGTGTACATCTGTCGACAATTCCATGATAAAATTTTGAAGTCTTTCCCTGTAGTTTTCAAAAATGTGTCATCACTATTATTCTGTACTTTAACCAGCAACTTATTACAGCTATTCCAGTAGTTTACAAATGACGGCCTTTGATTTTTGAATTAAGTAGATTAGAAGTCAAAATTTTATTAACAATAATTGGAAAGTGAACCGTAAATACAATTAAACATGGATTTCCCCATTAGTTGGGAAATATTTAATTACGGGATACAAAGTATTCATTTTAAAGACAGTATTCCGTTACTGTGATGTAATGGTCTACGTAGATAAGACCTGACGAATAATAAATACAATGTGTGCGTATTAGAGGAAACTATTTTCATTCTATAAAAATACTAGTTTGCTTGTGTGATCTCATTTACCTTCAATCATTACTTGTTTTGTGACACTATCACTGTGCTTATGGCATAGAAAAAGTTTAAGCCATTAAAACTCTATTGGTCTAGAAGGCTAATAAACAATTCAGTTACACTTCACTAATTATCGTCAATCAAGAAAATAATACATAGTACCCAAATATTATATATTCTCTAAATGAATACATTGAATTTTCTGTATTGAGAAACGTCAATTAGGTGGTTTTCGAGGCATGACTGTTAAACCGTTAAACAAATAAGAACGTAGAAGTTGGTGCGTGTAAACATTATTTCAAGTCGCCGTGCCCCAATTAGAAGATAAAGATGAAATTTTCGGATCAAATCCCAAAGTAGGGGAGATAGTAACAGATTTAGTATCAACGGAAAGGAATAGAGATCGAAGATAAGATTTTAAAAAATTTAAATCAATAAGATAATTATGGGGAATTCAAAAATTTGGGATTCGGAGGAGGCCAAAAAAAAGTATACCTGCGTAATTGCAAACAAATTTGAGCCATGTCACCCAAAGTCTCTAATCATTCGTTACGATCATCACGCGGAACCCGATCAGGTAGTCTGTACTTATTAACATGGATCAGCACAATCATCAATCACTTCATGGACTGATGTCATGTTGTGTTTTGGTCACCCCTAGTGTTTTTCCAGTCTGCTCTTACACTAGACGGAATCGCTCCTCGAGATGGGTGGCAGTCGGGATTACAAAACACACGTCCTAACCACCTCATCTTTTGAAGATTTACTACTTCATCAGTCGATATACCATATTTACCCAATACTCTATTCCTAATTCACATATTGCTCACTGGATGGTCTCAGGAAACATGATTGATTCTTCGAAGACATCTATGATCGAATACTAGAGACCCACGAATATCCTGTATCCTTAATAACTGATTGAATAAAGGTGGTTTGTGGAGATTAACATTAAGCTTAGTTCATTAGACTCGTCACAGATTAATGTTAGTAGGGTAACGCTGAAAACCAGGGAGCACTAGATAGCTGTTTTGTTTTAGTATGGGACAACTCAGCAGTGGGCACCCTCGATTAAGGTAGGGGAATCAAAACTAAAGCCTTCAGACTGACGAACGCCTAACCCAGTACGCCACTGGGTCAGAGCTCACTGCTAGAATTCCCACTTCCATCAATTTGTGATATGGCGCGACAACCATCCACCGTCATCAGTGATATCTATCTCACTCTCGACATGTTTGTGAAGAATTAAATCAAATAAGAATAACTTTGCAATGGAACAGTGGAAATAGACATTTTATGATTTTCTTGGTAACTAAATATGGATAATTAGATGCATCCAATACACAATTTATCTTCTCAGCTTCTGTTAACTAAAAGTGAATTTTTTGTTTCAGTGATGAATTTAAATGTTAAATTGACATTTATTAGGCTCCTCAGTTGTACAGTCACCTCTGTTTAAATAAATATTTCTCCTGGGAGTAATACATTTGAACTAACACTTGTGATTAAACAATTTGTCACTGAACACAGATCAGTATCAGTCGAAGTATCTCAGTTTTACAAGATGTCAGGTGCTGCTCGAATAGCTCTGCAGTAATGCTCAGTCAATAAAAAATTAGTGAAAAGGGTTCGAGCACTACAATAAGCATTATGTAGTATATTGTGAAGTATTCATCATGTATAGTAGTGAAGTGGTGGCTACAGTTTGGTCCTACTAATGTATTTCACATATCAAGTAACTAAAACATCATTGTTTTAAACTGCTAAACTTAGGTAATACAGTTGAACGATATTCGAATGGACTCAGACAAAGTAA
Organism: Schistosoma japonicum; assembly: GCA_025215515.1. Taxonomy (NCBI): domain Eukaryota; kingdom Metazoa; phylum Platyhelminthes; class Trematoda; order Strigeidida; family Schistosomatidae; genus Schistosoma; species Schistosoma japonicum. Next base: position 33,327,948 of record CM046061.1, read on the forward strand.
CTTTTTATTGGCCTACCTTTCAACTTAGTTTAATATATACGGATGGGTAAAAAATGTAAGATGACTCCCACATAGTTAGATTCCTATTGGTTAAATTTCGACCTTGTTAAAGTAAGATGTAAATCTATTTATATAGTAGTCTTGTTTCCTACTATTGGAGTCACTACTGCTGAACTTGTCGTTCATATGCGCACATAAACAATTTACATCAATATCTGAATGCAACTAAGGAAAAGGATGTGAATGTATGTAGTAGTAATTATTCCGAGTCCAAGTCACTTTGTGTAAGTACAAACATAAGTTGATTCAGACACTTCAGTGGTGAATCACAAATAATACACAATATAAATTTCAAATTGAATTGATCATCATTACCAAACAAATTAGAATACATCCTGAACAAATTGCCATCAGCGTACAAACTAGGGATTCCTTTACTGAAAGATAGACGACCGGAAATGTAACTTGATATGTAGACAATAGTTCACGAAATTCTGAATTTCACTGTTTCATAAAACTTAGACTTTGTATATACAGGTTTAAAGAAATTTGTAACCTCCTTATAATTGTATTAAGGAAAGAATGAGATATTAAAACTTCTTCATTACCCTAGAGAATCTACAGATTCATACTCATTTTCGTATAATATACATCTGGCTACACATTTTAAAGATCACAAGTAATTATGCTTCTTGATAATTAGTGTGCTTTTAAATGACTCCCCACCAGTGAGTTGTAAAATATAAACAAAGTTAATTCACTGACAGTTTCACTTATAGTTCTTAAAAACCCTGTACGCAAGTGCTTGAAAAGATTGTTTTGAATACTGTTTAAGTAGAAATGTAAGTAACAGTAAGGATAGAACAAACGAGATCAAATTTTATTAGACCGAAATCTTGGAGACATTTGTTATTTTGACCAAACCCTCGTTATAATGGCAATGTTTGTTTTACAGTAAAAGGTAAAGCATAAAAATGGAACGGATCGTAATAGTCTGTATTGTAAAGATTGTCAAGCATACATGATGTAACTCCAGGATTTGCAATAATTTATGCTATACCACAACAATGTAGCTGATTAGTAATAGTTACCATATGTGCACTACACATGAATTCTCTGGAAATAGAGTCATGTTAATAGTTTTATTGAATTTGGATCCAGGTACGTTTATGTACAAAGTCCCCAACATGCCAAAACGCGTGTTTAAGTTTCCACTTCATATAAATAATCTATGTTTAATGAAATTCGTTGACCTCATTGCTGTAAACAAGCATATTTTTGTCTAACAATAAAAGATCATACATGTATGCAGACATATTTTATCATGAAATCTGGTGTAATATTTTAACAGGGAAAAATTCTTACATCTATTTACAGTTCAGTAGAATCAAATGTTATATGAATAAAAATGTATCAAATGAAAATCAGCTAACACAATCAAGTTAAAATCTTTTAACAGATTGAATTACCAGTGCATAAGGTACATAGCTTTTCGATTACGTGGAAGATAATGTTGTTTATTATGTAAAGAATATTGTTATTAGTTGAGCTTTCGCGTTTGCTTTTATTTCGCTCGGATACGTAAACATAGTTTGTTAGTGTGAAAGTTGATAGCTTCTGCTGTATGTAATAGACGTGTGAGTAAACCACTAGGTAATTTGACTACTAGAAAAGCATTTACTTTCTGTCCGGTTTTTCTTAAATCACTAAGTACAGAATTATTATTAACTGTTAACGGTCCTGTGCACATCCTGGCAGAATGGTGTTCCGCAATTCGGTAACCGACTTGACTGATAATACATCCTACGTAAATGACTTTACAGGAATGATTCCGTCAAGAAATGCACTATCATAAAGAAAATGTAGGAAGCCTGTCTTTATTTCCAGTTATGATTGGAGGACGATTGTGGAATAGGCAGTATAATTTGTCGACAGAAAATTTTTGTCGTAGAGATTTTTTTATACCATTTACTTACTGACGTTTTAGGAATAGTGAATTCTCAGGATTTGTTGCAATTTTCTGTTTTGTCTTAGTGTCAACATATGCATCTTAATAAATTATATAGGATATCCAGTCATACTTAGAGTGCTGAGGATATTATTTAACCCATCCTGGATTAACTCATTGCGACAGATAAACCTGACACTACATGTGAAGCATGTATTGGTTAAAGCTGAAGAACTATGAAGCAGACTTATAGGCTAGATGGCATCAATTTCCTATATTTACTGGGGTCTAATGTTCCTTTTAATTTCGTTAACAGAATATCATTACGTTCTTTAAGATTAACGTGATGGATGAATGCTGTTAAATTTGTAAAGTATAGTCTCTTTACTTTCTGTCATTAAGTACTGTTCAGATATCATCCGTGTAACAAGAATAAAATGCTGAATGATTAATTACTTTAAATGAATCATTATCGAACTTTGGTAGTAACAAGTCTGCGAGGAGTAGACTTAATAATGGTGCCATAGAAAAATTATCTGTTTGGTTGTAAATTTCATGGTTGAGCTTGAAATGAACATTTATTATACAGCTGAGGATTAACCCCATCAACATTAGAACAGGAAATCAAGTTTTTATACTTTTCCCACTATGTTCATCAAATATAACATCAACTAGCTCTAATAACGGAATGCTGATAAATAAGGACACACAAAGAAATAATTAACTGATTTTTTAGCAACCACATATCAACTTATACTAGTCATTTAGCTGAAGTGTTGAAGGCAAAGTTAATCATATTTAAGACCGTAAATTTTCAGTATCTTTCCCATAGACCGTAGCATTTCATACGAACCTTCTTTGATCAAATCTTGCTGTTTAACCCTCTTTAAACAGTCGATTGGCTGTTTTTCATTTTCTTCCTAAAACGTCATTTCTAACCACTGGTTTTTGAAATTTGCTTTATTATCTGGTAGAGTATTTATCTTATCTAAGCAAACATTCATGTTCATAAGAACCATGCTGCAACTTTTAACCCGCTTTAAATCAACAAATTATGGTTAATTTAAAGCTTATGTTTCCTTGTCAAGAAACGTCTTAAATTCTGTCAACTGACGTAAATTTCAATCTTCGGATATCTAGTTCTTACTAAGGTGTTAGTCCTCCCATTTGTCTGCACGGATTTAAAGAGTGGATCCAGATATCGGTTTAGCAAGCCGTTTTCTTAATATTACAGAACTTAGAGCCAAAGGATACTGCTTCTAATTTAGTCATACTATAGTTAGTTTTTAAAAATTTTTTGAAGTAAATTAGATGGAAACTTAGTTTTCAAGCCGATTAATCACTCTGAGGCATCTTTTTTTCTTGACTCAACGACATTCACAATGGAGTTTTAAAATCGTATTTTTAAGTCATTCATCTACATTTTTAAGCATTTTAAAGACAGGAATAAGGTGAATCTATTTGGTTAAGTGTATAACGTTTAAGTATTCTTCCACATGGTTAAACTTTATCTATAAACGATATATTATCAGAAACTGAAGGCGAAATCTGTACTTGTAATGATAACGAAAACAATTGTCATCCAGTTACTGAATTATGCGCATATTACTACAGCTGACCAGCATCTTAATAAAATTCATGCATAAAAGTAATCCATGAACTGAATCTGAAAATTGATTCAAGGCCATCAATAGATAACATTTGGACGAGGGAAAACATTACTTATTTCTGATGCAAATGATACATTGACGTAATGACTTCACGTGTCTTGTTTAACTAACTATTCGAATGGTTCAAAGTAATTTACTAGTCTAAATAGATTAACATTTTGTGATAAACTAAACAACTGTTTTCATCATCATGTACGATTGCGTCCTTAACATTTATGTTTGTCAAAATGTTTTCCACCGTTAAAATATTTCTTAGGTCATAGATAAAAGACTGTTTAAAAAAGAATACAAGCACTTTATATTATGTGTTTGTAAAGATAAGTTTTATTTAGTGTAAAAGTGCCATCTTACATAAATATCATCCTATGTAACGGGTAGAATGCAGTTAGAAAATGAAGAATAGTGGAAACGAAAGCTCGAAATAAGTCGTTTTATAACTAGGTACTAAATAGATTATTTTTACCGCCTACCAACCCCACTCGGCGATGCAAATCACTTGGAAGATCAGTCATATTAAGGCCTTCGTAACTCAGCTTCGGAAATAAAAATATTTCTATTCTAAATATACCCTTTATATGAATTACTTGACAAGTAAATTTTAAAGCATATAAAGAAGTTAACCACAATCTATTCACATTATTTGTACATATTCATAATTTCCTCACTTTTCAGAAGTGCACTGAAAGTATTCACGCTAAAGATTATCTCATTCTGAAATAGTAAATTTATAGGGACTCTAAATGTGTAAACATCTTTATCACTCAATACACCCAATCAAATTCGTTTAAACCTTTTGAGTTTATTAAAAGAGCATATTCTAAGTCTTCTTATGCAATGAACAAGAAAGCTCAAAATTTGTTCACTTACTTCATTGGTCTTCGGCGTTTTTGTTTTTGTTTCGTGCTCTCTGATTTTTTTTCTCTAATTGCTGATGATCACTTATTAAAAGTGAATGTAATCTCTATGTTACGTTGTTTACTTTTCCTTTTCGTAAACATAATATCTCGGTCCCTTTACTAATAAATATTCCACATTCTCTCCGGCATCACATACTCGAAAAAAAACTCGTGATTATATGTCTGCTTCTATTTAATGTGAACTTCGAATTCCCTTCACTGCTTACTATAGACAACCATTTATTTATTTTATTTCTTCAAACAGTATTAATTATGTAGCTAAAATGCTATTATCTTTTATTATGTTTTATGCCAACATTTTATTCTTTTCAGTTTTTAATAACTCTGAAATTATTTTCAACCACACCAACTATAAGTAGATGACGATTAAATGTTGTACTCTCATCGTATTAACAACATGAACTCTTTAGTATTTAATTTCCGAATACATATACATATATAATTTTTATTACTATTACAGATTAACACTGTGTTCATTGTACAACCTAGTGGTTCCTGAATTATCTAAGTTTGCTTAGTTTGTACAAACATTCTATGGAGTACCGACTCGTCGAATGATATTAGACTGTAATTAAATATCTCTTCAGGTATTTTGTTGACAAGTATCTTACTCGACTGAAATACGAGAATTTTGCACAGGAACTACATGTGAATGACCGTTGACTGAAAAACGTTGGTGACATAAATAATACTAACCCAGCCTACTATTGGATATCAGAATCATATAAGTGGGATGTGACACCTTAAACAGAAATTATTGCTGATTCAAAACTTAAGAGTCTAAACACAGTTAAATAACTTGTGTGAAATACTAATGTTAAATACAATCCGATATATGAAGTGATATCGTCAGGTTGAAAGGTGACCGAATAATTTCATATAATTAAAGGCAAATATCACAGTTCTCCAATTCTATGTGCTTATATGTTCTCCGTTTTCACCTATATAGTAAGTGGTACTTCCTCAAATGTTTAAATGTGAATCACTTTATATCATCTTTAGATATTCTACCACTCAAAAATTTTAAATCCAACCAAACCTTCATAAGTGTAAAACGGGTATAATATATCGTCCATACAAATTAGTTAATAGGTTCGTCCATTTTTTTGAAATATTTTCTGACTTCTGGGTTATTTTCAGGTGAGTTACGAGTTACAATAAATCAATATGTAGCAGTAGATAACTGCCTTTACTGTTGTATTTTGACTCTCTTGATTTAATAATGTACTGTACTACTAGTACCTAGGCCAACCTACTACCAATTTACACCATTCACTCATTATGATTAGTTATGAAATCCACCTGTTTCATTTTAATCATCGACCCATAAATTGCCATCATTCGTTTAATAATTTCCGTATTTGTATATGAATAGTGCTGTATATTAAAGTATGATAATGATCTAAATGAAAGTAATATTGTTCGCTCATATGCGTTGTTTCTAATGTCAGATACATTATCAGTAAAGAAAACATAACACCAATGCAACGGCATGGATGAATTAGCTAATATCAACTCATTATGTCGAAAATTACTTATATTTCCAATATATCCCATTAAAAATGATAGTCATAATTTCAATAAGAAAAATCTACTGCTAACAATCCTTGTTCAAATGAAGCATACATGACTCAAGAGATATTTTCTACATTTTGAATTTTCTAGTTAATTCGAAATTTCAAGCAACTTATTATTACAAGATTTCCAAGACTTTCACAGTAAATTCACAGTAAATTGATCTTATATTTGGAAAACGTTTGAGAGATGATGAAACGAAGAGTTACTCTATATAACACCACTAAAACCCAGTGTTAAAAAAAATCAACTGCGTACGTTATGCTTCTACATTTTTCTATTGAAATAGACTTTACTGGAAAGTATTAATCAATATTACTTAGACTATCTTATATTAGTAGAATATGAATCTACAAAGAAAGTCGTATGGCCTATGAATATTGTTCTGTTTTGTAATTTTTTGAAGTAAATAGTCCTGAGTGAAGCAATGTTTGCTACAAATTAATTTTTCTAAAAAGAGGTTCATAATACATAAACTTCATGAAGTAAGTGCTGATGGTGTTTTTCAAGACCAAAAGAATAGATATGTAATTAAACTGTTCACTTTAGGGAATAAGATACAATCGAAAATCTGATTACTCAAATGAATGGCACTAATTATAACATTACTATTTAGTTACAAATTCGTATGAAAATTCAAATGATAGAAATTCTGAGAAACTTGTCATTAAACCACTTGACGTTGGAAATATTGATGAAATCGTACAACATACAACTCATGCATTGATCCAGAGTTTAGTCATCTTTATCACTAATTTTGTACAGTCATTAATAAGTACTGAGAACATTAATATTTTCAATGTTACTACAGTGAGTTTTAACAATAAAATTTAATACAAAATTGAATGGTGGCGTGTATTTAATTTTTGTTAATCTTAAATACAAATTGTTTACTAGGATTACTATGGAAACTAAGAGTTATATGTAACAGAACTAATTATCACTTGTTACTAACCATGAAATATGAATTATGATGTACTTTTGAATGATTTATAAATATATGTAAAATCAGATTGAAAATTTAATGAAAAGTTTGTGTAGCACACTGTTAGTTATCTATTCATTTTACATGAATAGAATTAAAAATTTATTTTCTAGCATTAAAGTTTAAGCTGTTCTAACCTTTATTGTGACAGGATATATTGTTTTTGATTATATTAATATTTCAAGAGTTTGTAACTGAATAAATTTACTAAACTACTTTTGATTACGTGATGTAATACTGTGGCACAAAGAAGTTTTTCTATATTACTATGATAAGATCAGAAATTCATCGGCTATCAATTTACTACTTACAATAGTACAAAACTCGTATTTTAGACAATATTCAAATATGACAATGATTAGCGATTTTAATATACTCAATTCATTTTCGGTACCACCATACAAAGTTTCGTACTGTCACTAACATAACAGAGGATGAACAGGATTCCCTCCTGTCCAACATCTATAAGTGTTTAGTCATATAGTAAGTGCATAAGTTACAGTACAGTAAAAAATGAATACCGTACTTTTTGGATGCAGCTACTTTCCCCTTACTATCTTTCTACATTTTGACTAAATATAGTCCTTAGTAAAATAATGTTATCTGTGTAAAAAGCTCGCAAATAGGTCAAGACTAATTCAGCTGAAGAAATAGAGGCTATCAATAAAAGTCATACACGCAGAACCAAACAGACATCTAGATAACTCACAGTTTTGGCTGTCTGATGTCATACAGATTGTTAAATTTAAAGTTTTATATCATGTCTTGACCCTCATCATACTGCTGTTAAGAACCAAGAAACGTTGGGTAGCTATTTTTTCCTACATTAGGAATCCGTAACACTTCATGGTCAATGTTTAGTACAATTACTGCTCAGTCAGCATTCAGTTGTGACAGTAAAAGTTCTGATTCTTAAGATTTATATCAAAATTGATACAACCATAAAAAGTGTTATAAGATATCTTCTTGTATCCATGCTTAGGAAATAAAGCAATTTTTTATAGCACATACTATAACTAAGGACTTGTTACTTATTTTTTGAAGAAATGCAAAATATATTAGATATATTTTAGATTATTTAAACTGTTCTCGAACTTGCAATATGCGTAACCAAAAATCAGGAAATGATCTGCAATAAAATTAAAACGAGTTAATAATCAATAATTGTCTCATCGTTAGAATTGTGAAAACCAATAAAAAGAAAGAAAATTTCTATGAGAGAAACAAAATAGAAAGGAAAAATATTCTTTATCTTTACCTCTAATCGATTAAATGATTAAAGATACTAATACTTTCATGGTTGTTAATATTACCAAAACTAAACAAAGAAATCTGATTGGAATATTATGACTATTAAAAAAATGAATATAATCAACTGAACTCTGTCGAAAAGACTAATCGGAAACAAAGAAGTGCTTTTACATGATTTTTCTCGAAACTGTTACTTTGCTAAGATTTCATTGTTACATATATATATATATATATACCTCTCAGTGATGAATGATTCCCACTAATAAGACGAAATCTGATTTATCATTGAACTAAGTGTGACTCAACACTACAATTAATCAGTCAGTTATGAGCAAAGTAAAAAAGTCGGTACATACAAGTTGTCACTTGACAAAGACACGGAGATAGTACATTATAATCAAGAATACTAAAATGCTAATTGAAATGTCAGTAATTTTCAAAAAAATATGACTTCAGAAGTTAGACCGAATTCGTGTGAAATAGTCTTGAAACCGTAAATTTAGGTAAAGGTGGAAAATAAGGGCACAAATACTACGTTCTACAGACTCTACGTGATGTTACCAAACTTCTCCAGCTTTCAGTTTTTATAAAACTGATGTTTCTGACTAATGCGGATTCCTAAAAATAACCGCTGGGTTAAAAATGTCATTACTTACTTTCTGAATCGTAATTATGCGCAACATTGAGAGAAACTAGCAAAGTCTTTGACCTATTGTTCATTTTCTCTAAATTCCATGTAACCAATATTGTCAATTAGCATAAAATTCAAGCCCAAGTTTACTTGACAATTTTGAGGAAGATAGAATGTCATCAGGAGTAGAATACAGGACGAGCGTCTTTTCTTAATCAGAATCAGTCATTTGGAAGTACCTGTGTTGGGCTGTTAAGTTCTGTATTGGAACACAAACTGTGTATCATTCGCTTCAAACGCCAACGCGCTATCCACGAAGCTAGTGAGTGCAGATACCTATAACTTGTTAGATAGTGAGAATTTATCTACGGAAGGGTTTGAATTTTGTCGCTGGTTTTGTTGTGAATCAAAGAAACTTTATTAAAACCCAATAACTAAATGCGATTATGGAGGTAACACCTGAAGGAAGAATAAATAGTTGATGTTGACTTCCAAACTGACAAAAGAATAAGACATTACTGACGACAAGTAAATACAAAGTTAATATTGATTTAGTCATTCTTAATAAAATGTACAATATAGTAGTCAAGCACGAATTTCTTACTAGATTTTCTACAACTGTTTTTCTCAATTAATGCATAGTACATACTGGCGCACAGGTATTAAGTCAAATGAAAAAAATGACATTTTCATAGAAATTTCAAATAAACAGTAAAAATATTCGTCATCTTAAGTTTCACCACCATATGAAGTAGAAGGAATGAAACTAGAACTTCTGAATAATCTGTGTCAGTATAGGTGTCTAATTGTGATGTGAGCTAGTGCAAAATTATCAGCAAGGTAGTGACTTATGGCCAAGTTGTTGACAAAATATCTTAGGTTTGTGTTTTTCCGAAAAATAGGAACCATACAAAATTACTACTTCACTGTTACTATGAAGTTCATTTTATTCATTAGCACATTTTTATTATTACAGAAAATGTCAGTCTTTCTGTCTGGCAAGAAGAATGATAATAGGAAGTACTGTATTTATTTAGTGATCATAAGGTATATTTAAGAATTTTTAAAATTGTTTTACTTTAGGAATATATACAACTTATATACAGCTTATAGTTTTCAAACAAAAGATCATTAGTTATACAAAGATGATGAATACTATTTATTGTTCATAAAAAGGATAGATTGTGTTGACCAGAAAATCTAACGCATCTTCGAAGTAATCGTGGTGAATTAAACTGATAATAAAGAGATTTAAAATTTAACAGCGAAAACTGAGTTAAGATAGTTTTAAGAAGATCCGTACTTAATTTTGTTGTCTATATTTCTTGCAGGTGGATCTATACTGGGCATCACTGAAACCTGGGAATGCAGAACAGCCATTTCATTCTAGTACAGGACTCCTCAGTAATCCACACCCTCATTTCCGCCAAGAAATCGAACCCAGGACATTCCGGTGTCGTGGTGCATGTCCAACTATCTTCACTGCTAACTATAGAGTTCTCATTTCAATTAATTTGCAATACAATGTCACAATCACTTAGTAATATCAAAGATATCTGTTTAACCCTCCACCCAGCATGTCTAAACTCCATTTGTCATGACTTCTCACTAAAACTTGAAGAAGAACCAAAAATTTGCCATTAGTTAGCTCATTATTACAGTTGCGTCGGAGTGTGGTCATGAAAAATAGTGTTCAATTTCTTGTATGCACTTGTCATAGATTGATATCGATTGGGTGCTACTGAAAACCAAGAAACAATGAACTTGAAATCGCTATGTTCAACTCCCTGACTGAATCAAGGGCGAACATTGTGGAGAGTCTCATGCTTATATAAAATTGATGTTTATTTTTTCATAGTTTTGAATTGTGCCCAACTGATATCAATCTGTGCTGAATACAAACAGCGAAATCCTATGTAATATTTTGTGGAAAGTTTAAAACACAGAACAGAAGAAGTGTGGCTAATCCATAGTGTTATATAACACTAATGAAAAATTTATCTAATCTTATCTGCATCTCATTCAATACATTGGAGAAAATGAATATCTGTAAAACTATTTAATTTTTATGTTTACCTAGAGATCGTATAGAAGCATATAACTCAAGTGAAAGCTTTCCTTTTTGTTTACTTATACTGTTTACTTATGTCTGAAGTATTCGTTTTAGGGCAACTTCGATGTACTGAACCATTTCTTTAAACAAACCAATTACTTATTGCGAGTAGGGTAAAAAATTTCTCAATTAAAAGATATTTTGTTATTATTAACAAGACCAAGATAATTTCACTGTATACAGCGCAATCGCCTTCATTTGCACATGAAAAGAAAATCACATCATATCAATTTCTACGATAATTAAAGTTCTTTATTAAATGGTCAACTCACATTAAGTTTGTCTATATCATAACATTATAGACTGATTTACAAATGTCTACTATGCAGTAGTATAATAGAGATTTTTAAAAGAAACATATTAATTAACAACCAACTATAGAAACATACGTTAAACTATCATTTTCATTTGAATCAGGAAATAAGTATTGTCTATTAGAATGAGCTTTGATATGAAGCATACAAAACACATGATAATCATTGACCTACATTATAAAACAGATGTAAAATAATTAGATAATAAATGAAAATGAGTATAACAATTGTGTAATGCATATACAACTTCACAATTTTATGCATACTTTGTTTATCTTTATGAAAATGGATTTTGTCTTGAACTAAATGTTCTAAATTCAATTCTTTAGTACCCTTTCTAGTACACTTCGAAGTTATAGTAACGAAACCTTACTAATCATGTTATTTCAACCAAAGTGAAATGTTTTGTTTAGAAAGGAAGATCACAATGATATATTGATGATTTCTTGTTAAAAACTTATAGATATTGAACAACATTGTTAGTGAAAGCTTGAAGTCAATAGTTGTATTCACAATGTCATAATATCTTCGAGAAGTTAGTACAATTGTTATTATATTCATTTTGTATAGTAGATATCTGTTAAACATAATAAACATTCTATGAATGAATAAACTTATTTACATGGAAAATACAAATTAAAGGTATGTCATACGAAATAAACATTTCTGAAAATGTATTAATTGAAGCCCAGTTTTATGTTTAAAATTTTGAATTAATCGAAGGTGCTATTACTGAATATATCCCAGAAAACAATATATCTTCATAAATTATAATTAATTGGTCACCATTCTGAAACAAATTAGTTGAACCAACTGACAGATCATACACCAGTGATATCTCGAGACATTTATCAAGCATAATTCAACAGAAGGAACTGCTTACAAATTTAATATAGAGGAAGTTATATTAAAATAGCATTTGTCATTTGATTATAAAATATAAATGATTAACAAGGAATAGAAACGGAAAAAGCAATCATTTATTTTTTATTTGTGTCCATCGTGGAAATAAAAAGTGAACGGAGATTTTATTCTGCATGAGATCGATTTTTGTTTGTGATAGGGAAATGTTGTACATCTTTTTAGGGAAGCACGGAAGTTTCGATTATGTCTAAGAGACAGGCGTCTAGTGAAGGAAGACAAAAGTGACGACACAAGTAATACCTACTAGAGAAAAAAGAAGAGTGCGCAAAATATAAGTGATTTAGATAAATGAATAACATGATTAACGGATAGATGATGCGTGATAGGTGAACATGACAATACTCGTGCTCAGTAATAAATTTTCACTACAGACGTTTAGTTTCTTGCTATTTCAAATGATTTTACAATTGAAATTTATGATGATCCGATTTCCTAAAATCTCAACCTATAAAGACTGTTGTTTTTCACTGTACTAACTAATCTCCAATGACACAAAAGCTGAAAAAAAGGTGTGCGCTGACTGCATCTACCTTAATATGTTGACAGTATTTCGGATAGTGGCTAGTTGTATTTAAATCCATGGCATTAAGAAAAGAAACCAGACTCAAGCTTAAGTAGATACTTCAACATTCGGATTCATTCACACTTAAAGGCGATTCCTAAATTTAAATATAAAAAGACACTGTAACCTGGATTTCATTGATACATAAAACATACTTTTTATTTACTGTCACGTTTTAAAATTATGTCAAACATCAAAATGACTTTAAATGATTTTTTATATTACTGATAAATACCAATAAAATGTTGTTAATGTAAATCATATAATTATAGCGTCTATTTCAGTATAAAATCAAATATTTATTCTTTACTTAGTAGTTCGAATATAGCAACTGTTATATATAGATAGTATTATCTTCATTACAAAAGAGAGTGAATATTTCCATTTTTAAATTTGCGACTAGCTGCCTATTGAAAGAAGCCACATCAATCAATGTAATGCATTGAATGCATATTAGAGCAGTCATGTGTACTTAATCAAAATATTTAAATTTTACGTAGGTGAGTGTGTGTGTATGTGAATGCCAAGATCCCTGATTGATAAACGATCCTGATACAGCTATGTCTATTCTCGACATAGAGAAAATAGAGTACAAGAATCTCGACGGTCAGTTATAGAAAAATTCTCTAACTCACTAATTAATTTCTGATAATTTTTTTCAAATTCTAATGAACCTTGAAATTTACAGTAGTGTATACATCATGAAGCGAACTACATTAAGATAATAATTTCATCGACGTCATTTAGTTCGTCCAGTGACCTCATGATTTTTGGAATTTGGATTTCCAAAAAAAATGATATAATCAAATTTTCCCTTTAGAGTAGTAGCCAGTAATCTTGTTAACAAGATAAGTAGTTTGCATTATATAAATGATGCCAAAAACAACAATATTTCTTGTTGAATAGACAGTTGCAAATTCTTCAAGATTTTAAAAAATAATGGACATTTTGCTTATCTAGAATAAGCATGAAATTACCGATATTTGGCAATCATACAAAAACCCGTCAAAGTCATGTTGGATAATTTCAATCAATCCCGATGAATAGATGCTTAAAATAACTATGGATACTTTAGTCACAGTTTAGTCTAGGTTTATTAAGTTTGCCTATTATTAAGTTGTATTTGTTTAGTATAGAAAACTCTGTCCCAATAAAGACACACAAGCACACACCTACAGACTCTGGTTGCGTTAACAGTGTACTACTGCGAAACTACATTTATGAATTATCTATGATTAATTAACTCTAATAACTAGCTAGGCATTAAGTTATTGTTCATAGTCGTACTTCATTACCAACATCTGCTTTCAAATAATATTGATCGGTTAAATTATATTTGTGTTGATTTACTTATCATGTATAGATCGGTGGCAATATCATAATTCTCTGAAACAATGTATTTCTGTTCCTAATTACTCTCCAACCAATAATTATAATTAATAGTTAATTAAAGAATTACAATTGGTAGATTCTGTCACGTGAATACAATCATCAATATTAACATTCAATATAGAAACAAGATAAATAAATAGATATGAATAAAATGTAATATTCACTGTACAATATGTTCTCTTTAACTTAATTTATTTGATTAAAACAATTTCAGCATTATATTACATCACTAGAATAACATCAGAATAAACTTTGTTTATTCATAATTCAATATATGATATAACTATATAAATGTCGACCTGAAGTTAGACTTTAAAGATTTTATAAATCACGTAGATCTACAGATCTACTTTTATTTTTTAAAGAACATTTATCTATTCATTTCTATGAAAGACATTATTTTTATATCAATGTACATGTTCAAATTAAAAAAAAATGTTTAAGATAAAAAGAGAAAGGTCAACTGGCCAAATCTCTAGAAATCGTATAAGAAACGAAATAGTTAAATTTTAAGTATTGTGTTGTATTATGAGTTCTAAATGCTTGTTTTACTTCGTATACATTAAGAATGTACACTTTTTTAAGATATACAAATTGAATATAAGAGTAAATGCCACTATGTTTAATTTAAAGAAGAAAAGAAACTATATTCAGAATAACAATAAAATGTATAAAGATAAATTCATTACAATATGTAAGTGTTCAATAAGTTTCTGGAAAATTTCTATGCAGTAATAATAAAAAATCCTAATACTAGTAAGGAAAGTTATTAGATCAATATGATCTTCGTATAAGAAGTAATAGTGACATAGAAACAATATAAATATTTAAAAAAACAGTATATGAACAAGTAGTGCAATAAGTAGTTTCCTAATTAATAGTTATAAATATGTTGAATATACGACAATGAAATAGTGATAACAGTATGTTGAAAATTTTGCAGTTTACATCACAAACTAACGATAAATTAAGAATTAATGAAAATTAGGTATAAAAATGAAACAACTATTTCATAATAGTTTGTGACTTGTTATCAGCATGCATTTGTAATAACATCATGAACCGAAATTGAGAAATGAAAGCTTAGAATCACAACAGAATATCAATCAGACAAAATATTTGACCCAATTTCAATGAACGTTGAAACGCAATATCGTAGTTAAGGGAAATAAGCAAGATGTATAACAAAGTGTTGAAATTGTGACTTTATCAATAATAGTCAAAAATAAATCTAACGAATGTGGCATAAAGCAACGAATAAAACAATGGAATAAACGAACTATCAGTCAGTGGTGTATAACTACATAATTCAACAAACCCTTTCAAACCTCATCAGTAATAGTGATCAGTAGTTTGAAATAGTAATAAAACTAATGATCTAAATGGGCACAACGAATTTATCCACTTGCATTACTATGATTTAGTTTAAAACTTATTCAACAATAACAGAATTAACTGACAAGTATGTAAACAATAAATCATTGGTATATTTGTGTGAGTTAAAAATACTGCATATTAATATTAATGAAATCGCAAAACGCTTCAATACACCTGATAATAGAGCTGAAGATATATGCATCGAATGATGTTTTGTGATTGTTTTTCAGCCCAGCGGAAAATGATACCTGATGAAGTTCTTTTTGTATAGCAATATATATATATATATATATATATATATATATATATATTGATGGCGTCATCTTGATACTTAATATGGTTCGTTTGTCATAGACCAAACAATTGTTGCTGAAGTAAAAAAATAGTAGCCTTAAGAAAAAGATTCGTTTGGTTTTTGCATTGATTAAATATACACTCATTTATGCACTAACTGGTGCCAACCATCAATTATTTTATAATCATATCTACTTATATCTAAGTGAACCTACGGAATACTTAGTGTTTAATGCGTCAGTGATAATCTGATTTACTTTATTATTATCTTAAGATAAAATATCAACAAGATGTAAAGGTCTTACGAAGCCGACATAGTGTTTCTAATAAGAAGCAAGTATATACTGTGTATTTCATATTTATGCACTATCTTCTCTCTTCTAGATTTAGAATTAAAATATTCATTTTTATGGACTCACCAAACCATAATCACTTAATAATGATATCTTCTATGAAGTCACTCATCAGTAAAAGTCATTATCCTAAAGACGATTAACAAGGTAGTATGGCATGAGTTTATTGCATGCTATAGTGACAACTGCATGAAACCAAATTTCAAATCAATGAGTAGCATAAGTAGCTTACGTAACTTATAACTGGAATTCAACATGTAGAGAAATGTTGATTGTCTATTCTAATTATTCACAGTTTGTTAATTACGCTTTTTATAAGACGAATGTACTCATATATTATTTCATTCATTGGAAGAGAAAATCTTGATTATTCTATAGTGGTTTAGCGGTAACTGACCATTTTGACTAGAGATCTGGAATGATATAACTTTTGATTAATCCAGTGTATCACTATGACAGTTGTCTATTGATAAAGGATTTATTGATAAAAGATCCAGAAAAAAGTTACTAAAATCTACTAGATATTTGAATTTAGTGTTTTTTACTATAAAGTTTTGACTATCAACATTTACCCTGGTAAATGTAGTTTGACTTTAGAATTTCCAGATAAGTAGTTAGTTGGGTTGTTTGTTTGTTTAATGGTTACATGTAATTGGGCAGTTACTGCTTGGATGTATATTTCAGTAATTTATTTGAGCAATATGATTTCCAAACTTTTGATTTTCTTATTATTTCTCTTACTGGTTAACAGCTTAAGCTCATACATATGCATCCAGCGAACCAAATTAACTTTCAATCTTCTGAAAATGATATGAACATCACTGTGTAATTTTTTTCTGAAATTTGAGTACTTCCTAAATCTGATTTCTATTAATAATTATTTGTAAGTATTTATGCTACAAAGATATTTCATGACGTCGGATAATTAAGTTGATATTCACAAAGACGTAAATAAATAAGTGGTTGTATACTACGACACAGTGCTTCATAAAGTCAATGTGTATGATTTCTTACATAATACTTCACTTGTCCTTCTGTATCAGCAGGTTACTCGCTTGTTTAGTAATGGCTATTTAAAAGCATTAATATATTTCATGTAATTCTTTTTTATTCCCAAGGTTAAGTAAAACACGAACGACAATATTTGCCAAACACGTTTACTTCAATACATTTTGTTAAATTGTCATCAACTGTAAGCATGCTTTCGGTACTAAGTAATTCAAAATATTGTTAAAAACTAGTATGATAAGAAGTAAAGTACTGATCAGATAATACCAAACTGTTTAGAAGAATAGATGTTTTATTTTAAGAAACAACATGATTACATTATATAAAGAACAGTAGTTATGAATATATAAAAAACCGAGGAGTTAATTATAAATGATAACGCCAGTAGATAGTGAAAATGATCAAACTATATAAATGTGATTTCGACTAATTATGAAAATATAACGTTGAGAAGCAACATTTAAAACTTTCAGAAAGAACTTACTGAAATTTGGTTATAATTAAAAGAGGAATAAAGAATAATTAAGTAATAACCAGTTTTCGTTACCAAGATATTTGACGGCTATCAAGTGATTCCCATTCAGGATGCAAAAGTCGGATTTTATCCTTTTAATTATACGTCTCCAGAGAACCTCAATAGTGTATAAATACCTTCTACCTGTCTATTACGTGTTTTATATTCAATAAATAGCATGTAATCGAACTTTAAAATGTTTTATCTTTTAGAAAGTAGATTTTTTAAGGCGTATTTGATAAAACCGAAAAGGTTTATCTATCTCTCTATTCAAGTACATGTAGATCGGTAAATAACATCGAAGGTGGAATGCGACGAATGTTTGTCAACTTTTATACAAGTCATTGTCAGTAGATTTGTGTATATTAAGTCTAACTTCTCAACAGAAAATGCACAGTTAACAATCGTCACGAATTCAGATGATTCTATTTAAACATCAACTGAATGAATACTTGTTTCCTCTTGAACTTATCGAATTCAAGTTTTCGATAAAATTCCTTACTATAATCTTATATAAACCCTCCTGATTTTCTATTTTCTAAAAAAATGTCTTCTTTCATTATATATTCCTCTTCAGACTTACGAATCAAGCACAACTTTTGAGCTCTGTAATAAAGGGACTTTACTAAGTCACAATTTGTAGTTTATTAAACAATCTCTATAAAAATGAATAATTCTATTTCAATAAACAATAAATTGTATGTGAATGTCAAATGTTCATATATTCAGTCATTTTACATTTCAAAAATATGATAGAAACAAATGTCTAATTGTTATCATTATAAATTCTACCAATTTGTCATCTGTTCAATTCATAAACGAAATGTATATTTTATGACATTCATTATTCACTATGATTAAATGACATGGACAACTTTCATAAAAAAATTAATCAAATTTACTTATTCAATCATTATATATGCATTAAATATATAATCATAGATTCCTTATTCATTGTCATAATGTCAACAAAATATAATAAGCATTAACTTATGTTTAATTACAACAAAAAAAATTAAACAAGTTAAGTAATTGGCCTTCTTCACATGACCTTAATCATAAATGTCCTTATTAACAATATAAAAATGAAAAAAAACAAGGAACTTTTTTCTCTTTCTCTTAAAAATTCATCGCCACAATATAAGTTGATTGTTTTAAATATATAAAAAAATAAGCGACATTTTATATACAAATAAATTGTACTATAAATATATATTTTTTCATAACCTTGAATCAAAACCGAATGTTTAGTCTATTAGTATAAATATATACATTATATTAATAATTAACATGGCATGCATATATATATATATATATATATATATATATATAAAGTTTTCATTCTATAAATAATAGTAAACTTCAATATTTCAGAAATTGTAGTCCAAATATTCATCAGTTTAAAAATGATTCAATGAGTAATTGAAAATGTCACACATAACAGAAATTCCTCTTCGAAATGATTTAAAGAAGTGAATTAATATCAACCCCTTTGTTACAAATATAACCGATAGATTTGAATTATACATTAAGTATGTATTATAATTTAGGATTAACGAAATGAAATTATGTAAGATATTGACATATGATAAGTTGCTATGTTGTTTTCTTACTAAATGAATATTAATACATGTCACTCTAAAAAAAAGGTATTCAGCTGAAAAGTTCTACTTTATTTCATTTTCTGTTTATAGAGAATACACAACTAAAAGGTTGTGATGAATTGATAACCTTCAAATAGTATACACTTTAACTAGGACAGTTATTGTTCATTGATAAAAAATATTTTATCACTATAT
The DNA here is from genome assembly GCA_025215515.1 of Schistosoma japonicum. NCBI lineage: Eukaryota > Metazoa > Platyhelminthes > Trematoda > Strigeidida > Schistosomatidae > Schistosoma > Schistosoma japonicum. The sequence goes on from CM046061.1 coordinate 33,347,575, forward strand.
AAAAACTTTTCACTTGTTAACATAATTAATTATGAATTGTTTGTATTTATGTTCTATTTAATATGTCATGTATGCAACATGACCGATTAATGCATCAGTTAGCAGAACAATTGTAACTTCAATTGGTGAAGAGTGATTACAGGATTCATGAAAAAGTTAAACAAAAATTTTTGCACTTTGTACTTCTAACAAAAACTAATATTAAACACGTGACTTTAAATGATATTTCAGACTATTATGTGATAAGGTTACATTATCACGTGAACAAACACTTTGTATAATATTCACTTGTTGAAATTGTATAATAACAGTTTGACCTATAGTTATTTCTTACTCCTATTAATAGAATCGACTGTTTTTGGTGTTTATTTACAATGTATGAATGAAATACAGAAAGCAGCTTTAACTCCCTTTTATACAAAGTTATTTTGAAGTTACTTTGAATATCGTGTTAGTCATTTAAAAGTCATCATGATTTCTTGTCGTAGTAATCCCATAGTTTTTGTCGTCAGCTCAAGCCGCTTTCCAAATATTTACCAGTGATTGTAAACATGAAGGAAGGAAATGACTACGTTGGTCAAATTCGTATTCAAAGATGACGGTATGATGAATCCTAGTGTACAAAATATTTAGAATGTGGGCCAACTGTAAATGACAGTCATCCTTATATGAGGCAAATGATGATCATTTGTAGTTTTAATTAAAAGTGCTTAAATCCAATTTATTCTCCAAAATGTCTTCATATGAACTACCTCTTACAAATATATTTTTTTACTTCTTATTTACCTAGAAAACATTAATTTTGGGCGCCTTCATTTTAAACGGTTATTCAGTTGATCGTAATCCGCAATAAAATGTCTTCAAATTAGACCAGCTTCTACATACATTGGTTCGGGTGGCATTTCAATTGTTGATAAGTAGTGTCAATCTAAATTTAAGAAGATCCCAATTATTTAATATCAACAAGTAAAAGTTAATAGAATATTTAATCAATAAAATATTGTATCATTTTAATGAATGATTATAATGAGTTGATATTACTTGAATAATTTTATAAATAATACAAATATTAAATGGCAGGTAGCAATGTGTATAAAGTCCTGCGCACAAATCTCATTTAATTCTACATATATTGACAAAGAATATCTGCAACTTTGAAGGTACTGATGCTGTATTAAAAGACTCATGTTAGTGTTAATCAGTAAAACTGTCAGAAATAATTATTATGGTAATCTGGTTTCATGTGATTATTCAGTGGCTTGTTATGATTATAAAGTTAAACTATTTTTTTAGCACTAGTGATGTATCTTTCTAATATGCTTCATAAAGCAGGAAACCTAAGTATAAGATATGTTATCGGTAGCTTTCAATCACTTAAAGCCAAACAAAATATAATAATTATCCTAACCATTTAGATTATTAACCTCATCTTTTATTCTGCCAACATGACTTGATCGATACAAAAGTTAAACAATGTAACTCTAATTACAGTGGTATGAATCCATTTACTTGTCATACTGACCTACACAGTTAAATTAGAATGTAGTACATTTAAATGTCAATAAAAGGTCATTAAATACAATTAAAATTGACTATCAGAATTAATTACTTATATCAGACCACCATTTTATCTGGATCAATTTTTCATGAAAGCAAATTAACTAAAGCAGAATTTGAAAAGCTATTTCAACCGGTATGAGCCATACATATATACGATTTGAAGTGACGAAAAATATCATTATTTTATTTAACGTCATCGTATATTGTTGTGCAAAGATCTATGGGGAGTATTTGATATCAGCATATATATTTTACATTACTTTGGCTTCTAGTCACTAAATACAAATTCGTTTTCATGAAATATTACCGTTTAAAAAGGTGCATCATATACGTAAAGTTTTCTTTAGCAATGATTTACACAGTTAAATTCAGGTTAAGAAGTTGCACAGTTTATTTCGAGATCTAAGCAGCGTTAAGTGTGAAAGGCAACGAAAAATAACTTCTTGAAGATACTTTTCATAACTTCAAAAGCTACAGAATTTTTAAGTTGTATTAGAAGTCACAGATATTTTGTTCCCTATGCAATTCTGCATAAAAATATCGAAATACTTTCATAAACAGTGTTATAAATACTATACAGGAGCGATTTCTCTCCGAGGTGAACTCTTTTTATCAATGCAGGCATCTTGTAATTGTTGGTGCACGATTCATGTTGTCCGACAGAGATCGTGAAGGTCTTTAAAAACAATAGTAATTTTAATATCATACAATTCCCCGCGGCCTCGTCGCGATTCTCCACCCGTAAAGTAACTAGGAATATGATGATGCTTTTTGAGAAAGAAATAATACACTTCAAGATGAGAACAGTGCTGTAGTCTGAAATGGTTGGAAGTACTCTACACTAGCTAAAATCAATTTCAACAATAAAATGATCTAAGTAGGCGTACAGATACATATGTAGGCAACAGTGTACAGTGAATCACTTGTAATGCGTAAATGAAATCTTTAAGTAAATCACATGTTCTGGATTTGATCAGAAGGTATATCCAAAGAGTTTGATTATCATGATTGTTAAACTTATTAGCTTGTAAATTATTGATTGATGGTTATTGTATTCGTGATGAAAGTTATCTAAATTAGATAAATAATCGTCGTATGATCAACGCATAAACTGATAACAACTTTTTCTAGTTTATTGCAATTTCACATCACAGTACATTATTTTACATGAATAAAATTTAATTAACTTAATAAATTATTTCATTAATCTTTGTATTTAACAAATAAGTAGTTTCTTGAAAAATATTTTAAATAATGAGGCAACTAATTACACACTAGTCTAGTTAATATGACTTTCAATGAAGTTTTAACTGTTGTTAAGTAGAAATAGAAGTTTGTATTGATGTGTTCGGAAAATATGAAAAAAAAGGAACTAAATCTTATGATTTATACATTACAATATTTTCTTTGTGATATTCCGATTAGTTTAAAACTATGTATATATATACATGACAAATAGTAGTTGTGTTGTAAGCACTTTACTTCACCCTATTCGTATAACTAACAAATAATGATCCAGAGTTTGTCAGAAGTCTAAGTGACTATGAAGGTGTATTTATTCAATGTAAACGTATCATCAAAAGTTTGTGATTATACTGTTTGTGGCTTATTTCATGGATCGACCTTTTATTGGATAAACTTTAAGAGCTATGAATCTCTGGACACCTGATTAAGATAATCACTGGACTCTGTGTATTCAAGGCCCTGAAATAGATAGAGGCTAAGAGCCCAACCTTCAGACAACTAAATTAATGCTCAAAGTTTCATATTCCTAACTTCAGTTAATTTCCAATATTGGGTAGCTATCATTCATTACCATTAATGGTACCCGCCTTGTACAATAATATGGTTTAAATTTACTGGTCACAGCTTCTAACAAAGATTTAAAGAAATTTTCTGCAAAATTTAATTACTCGCGATCAAATTTCCAATACTTATTGTATATATGGTTTCTTGGGAATATTAAATTAATGAATAGAGGATGAAACAGCTCATCAGTGCTTTTCGGCTCTTTATGATTTTTTATCTTATGTCATTGTGTAGTGAAAATCACAAATAATTTGAGATTTTTTAACTCAAAGTTAAAGTGGGTATTTACAAAGGGCATTCATTTTAACGGTAATTTATAAATAACACTACAAAACCATATGGTTTGAACTTTAAACAAATATTAGGCCTACGGTATCCGGGAGAACATATATCTCACTGAGAACATCACTCTAAGAATTGTTTGTAGAATTATCTATGGTTTAAATTATATTCTACAAAAGAAGCGAAATTGACAGAGTATTCCTTAATCTGTTAGAAAATGGGAATCAGAGACAAAGTTTATTTAGAATATACAGTAACTGTATTCACATTCTTTCTCCTCATTGTAAATGTTAGCATACCAGCCAAGATTAATGCGAATAATTTAAACTGCAAATCGTATTCTGAAAGTAAAAATAATAATAGTATCATATTTCTTTTCAATTATAAATAAAAATGCAATACACTATGATTTAAGGCTCTTTGGTACTTCTTAATATTCATTTAGAATGATAGAAACTGCTTAGTGTATTCAAGTTAGTTTTACACTTAACAATAAGAAATCCAAGCCACCCAAATTTGTTCCTCTATACTACAAATGCATATAACTTAGGTAACTAAAAGAAAGCATTAGTATAAAGGTTATATAAAACAGTCAAATTAAATTATTTACAAAAGTAAGTTCACAATCATGAATTCTATATACTCGGACTCTGTTCTCAGTATTAACATATAACCTGTTTTGATTAATAATGAGATATATGTTAACAATAGAATAAAAATACAGTTCTGAACTGCTTAAATAAATATTTTATTATACTAAGACAAAATGTATTTTATCATAAATTTACTACACAATATGTAAATTGATGAATTCCAAGTTAATCAACCTACAATTACTTAAATTGATCGCCAAACTATGATATTTTTCTCTTTAATTATATATATACATATATACTGTAGGCAGTTTTAATTATATAGTTTAGTCTATATATATTTGCATAACTATTTTAATATAGTCATAAATCTGCCTACATTATTTACTGTAGATTATAAAACAACATAGTGATTATTAAATAATTAGTTATTGAATTGGAAATTTTATGATGATTGTTAGTTATCTCATAAAGTTTATTGACATATAACTTTACTTGATGAAAGTAAATTAACATGTTTTAAATTGCAATTATTAAAAATTATTAATCATATTTTACATTTATTTCATGAATAAAACACTGTTAAACAGTCAATGATGCCTTCTATGTGTTTCTGATGATTAGTAACAGTAGATTATGTTCATGAAATCTTAACTTACAATAGTAATCAGTAAGTATAAACCCCTACATAATTAAGAACACTACCTGAAAGCTTAAACTTTTTATTATACCTCTTTTATACTGAAAGGAGTTTTAATTAACTAAATGAAAGAACCTAATAAAACTTTTATTTCATGTTGTGTACTAAAATGTTAGGAAATTATACTCATGTAGATCAACTGGAGTTCTAGTGAAAAAATGTGACTAGTGAAGTTTTGTCATTACAAATGTGAGACACTTACCAACGGTTGGGAATGGATGAGGTTTCACAAATAGATCGCAAACTAACTGAGCTAGAAATATCAACCGCTGGATGCTGGCTCACTGATCTGACGGTTAAGCATTTCCACGAAATGTGAAAGTCCTGAGAGCGATTATCTGGTGGGGTCCCAAACATGCATGGTTGAAGAGCTCCATACTGGGACACAAGAAAAGTCCCGCGCTTCCTAGCTTTTAGTGGATGTCTAACATATTAATTGATGGTATCAAATTCAACAGTTTCTGCAACATTCAACTACAAGTAAATAAAAATGTTTGCGAAGAAAGGAAAATAAATGATATTTTTCACACAGCAGATGACTAATTTGAAACATGAAATGTATCAAAATAGTATTAGTGCCTGAAATATTTTGATTTATTGAGAAAACTATGCAAAGAACTCATTTCTTTTCAAAATTGATAGTGAGTTCAAACACATACCATTTGAAACTTCAAAGAATTTGATATGATTCACCTCCAGCTATGAAAATATTAACGCCATAATAGCTCAAAATTTAACACATTTAATAAATGGAAGTAATTACTTTTGGTAGATTTCACACTATCCTCTTAAAACTTTTAACCCCCTCCCCTCAATTGTTGGGATGATCTGAGTTTAATCTTTGTTTGAACTGATGTTAGTACAAAGGAAAAGATGTGATTACTCAAACACTTAACAAATGTCTTTTGGAATCAGTCATTCAGGTTACGATTCTATAGTGGCCAATCTAATAGTTTACAAATGATTAACAAATTCAAGATAGCTGACAACAAAAATTCCCACTTTTAAATGATTAAAATTTAGGATTAATCTATTTCCCAATAAAATCAACTAAATATTCCTAGATGTTTGAAACACTTATTTCATTTCGATTCATATGAGTGAAACATAATACAGTGAACATAATTAGTATGGTTGTTAGTAATATGACAACTAAATAGATTGATAAAATGTCAAAATGACTAATTGTGGGATAAACCGATAGGTAATTTTTCTCACGTGAACGATCCATAAATTTACAACCGACTACACATTTTAGAAAGCACAATCATGGAACAGTTGATTACGTAAATATACAGTTGTAAACTATAAATGTCATTGATTTACAAGACAATGTAGAAAACTAGTATATCATATATCAAAGTGATTTAGCTACCGATTTTGTTAATCATTCTCAGTGGCATATATAAACATGATTTAAACTTAAGTGTTTCCTTCAAGTAGGAGATTTGAGTTAATTGTTGACACTTTCTTATATTACGAATCTTACAGTCTTTACTTCAGTCTCATAGTTTTATGAAGAAATGTAACCAACCGTTACAAGTTTTTCGTTGATGATGATGATGATGTACCTAAATAATCATATTATTTATCTAACAATATGAATGTTGTTTTATGCTTTACAATATTTAAGAAAAAACAACCCATTTAATATAATATTCATATCATGAATGCACAAACTAATACAATATTTGTATTCTTTATCTATACCATAAGTAAAATGTTGCATACCGACTAATGACCTGATAAACATTTAGATAGTTGATTAAAAATTAGTCTGTTGATTGGTTAATAATAATATCGGTCAGTCTTTTGTTGTTGATTCATTTTTTTTCGCTATAACTATGTTATACATTATATTTACTAAAATGTACAATTGTTACACCTGAAACAATGCTAATGAATGTAGGTTTTGTTAATGTTAACATTTTTAAGAGTAGGGAATTTCATAAGAAGAAAGTAATTCTTACAAAAAAATTTAAATTTGCATAATTCAGTGACGTATTCATAAGCGATAAGTTAAAGTTATTGTAATTCACTTGAGTAATTATATAAAATGAACGTTGTATAGAGTTGATATTCATATTAAATAATTACTAGGTGATGAGTGTTAAACGTAAAATGCTCAGTCAGTTGTGGCTTAACTTGCTCAATGATAACGATCGTGTGCCATGAAATTAGATGATTGGGTTTGAATATCGTAGATGATTAAATGCAATTAAGTTAGTCATTTCTTTATTGTTAAGTTACTAATTTACATGGAGAAAATACACTTTATTGAGATGAAGTGTTTGAAGTTCAAGTACTATACGGTAAACACTGTCACGATTATGATACCTAAATAATGAACTCAGACCAGATATCAAAACGTTAGATATTATATTGCATTAACAGTGCAAGGATGATCATGATATGAAATGATTCATTATACCGACTAATGAGTTATCCGCTAATCCGATTCATGAATGAAGCGAATGATTGATTGCCAACACAATCTTTCAGTTGTTTCTAATCTGTCAATCATAACACTAGAAAAATAGTCGAGTATCTTTTATTATTTTTGGCCATAAAACTCGAGTTTTTAAACATGGAATATAAATCCACAATTTAGCATTTTTAATAAATTATAACACACACTGTCTTTTTGGTATGTACTCTGAATAATAGGCACATTATTATTTAATAGTAATTTGTGAATGGAATGACATAATGCGATAAGTAATGAGTTAAATGGAAACCTAGAGTTACAACGATATTAAAAGACTATGAGTCAATTATTTGATAAATACATATTGAAAATATGCATATACTGATTTAAAAGGGAAATGATTCTAAAATCTCCTATTCTTAATCAATCCTCTCCCCTCATTTACTACAGATTTATATCGATATATGGCGCAAACATCTTTAGAAATGAGAAAAGGATTTTATAGTTAAAAATATTTAAACCACTTAGTAGATTATTAATAACGTTTGAAAGCGTACTAATTTCACTAAATGATAGTTATGCAACTTATGCAACTTCTACCACAAAAGATTGTTTATTGCATGAAATATAACGATTTATAGAAAAATAATTGAATATCATTGTCAAACAATATGTTACTTGCACAAAATACTTGCACGTAACTAATCTTTAAGGTCAGTACTATTTAACTCTTCCAATAAAGTTGGAAGGTGGCTAGTAGTGGGATAATAGGATCCAAATTAATGCACATTTGGAACTTGTCACCTGAATATAACTCCATTTCCATAATGATATTCAAACCAGGACTTTAGCATAAACTCGTAACTTAATACTAACATTGAAGTAATCCACTCAGGATTCACATGTTCTGACAGTGAATGGTAAGTTATATTCTATGAATAGCGGGAAGATTTAAACTCTAACTTATGTAATATTAGCTTCTGTTTCTCCTATTTTGAGAATTTTATTCACTTAGAAATGGCATGAATTTTGTTTGATTGCCTTCTCTGAGATGGATGGTTTAATTACGGAGCTTTCACTGTTATTCTAAACGACTTCATCGACTCGAAATTCTGGTAAAAATGAGCTATATAGTTTTGTCAACATGTGACTAGCAGCTTGTTCTGTCGACAGATACTTGAATAGCTTATTTCTATGAGAAGTTTGTGCCAATGAAGTTGTCTTGAGTGACGATCAAAGCTCTGCAATTAAACCATATATCGCAGAGAACATAGTCAAACCAAAAACATCCCCTTGAGCTACAAATCTTCTTTACCATTTCAATGGCTTGAATAAATGTGCATACTTCATTAACTAACTGTTTCACTACCACTTCATACTAATAAATACAAATTTTTCTTTAATATAACATGAATTACAATTTGTAGTTAGCTTGAAAACAAGAAGTGTCATTTTACGTCATTGAAAGTAAGATGATAATTAATTAAAAAAACGTTTGACAACATACGATATGTTACGTAATTTCGAAGGACGTAAATATGAAAATTGCGACACATTATTTGTTTTGCATAAAACAACGCATAAATGATCTAATCAATTAATCACTCAGGGAGAAACAACCATTTTCACTACACTAAGCTGAAAGATTGTAAAAAAACTGTATGGTATTCATGTATTGTAGTTAATATTTGTTAAAGTTAGTTATCATACACGTAAATCATACACTGTAAAACAAACTATGATAATTTATTCACACATGAAATTAGATCGTCTGACATATTACTTATCTAAGTTGTGGTGGTCTTGTGGAGACTGGTATTAAATATGTCATTTGTATTCGTCACAAATTAACCATGTCTGGATATCACCGAAAACCAGGAAGCTGGATGGCTCCGTCGTATGAGTATGGGACTTCAGTGAGTATACTGTACTTGGTCAGGAAGTCTAACCTAGGACCTTCGGGTTCCTCAGTAAAAGTTTGACCAACCAAGTGGCTACAATTTTAAGGGTTTTCTGTTAATTTACTCAAGTTAAAACAAAATCCCGAATGAACATATTCGTGGAGAAAAATTATATTTGACCTTAACTGTTGTTCATATGATATTAAACGTTGAACGAATGAGTAATGTAGTTATGTGATAGCCCTAAGTTTAAATTAGCTTCAGGTAAGGCGTAAATAGCATTTATTGATGAGTTGAGGTGGTTTTCCGGTGACTGATACTTAATTAGTCATCTGTATTCACCCCCAGATTAAATACAAACCTGTGTACAATCACCGTAACCCAACTATAATAATCAGCTCAATAGTGACTAACTTCAAAATTTTGCTGAAATTCTAGTGAGCAGTCATGACTGATGGAGTTTAGATACATCCGGTGAGAAGCATTTATTGACAATGACACTGAATGATCATCGAGATATATTTCAACTTGATCGAAGTAGGAATTTTATCATTAGACTCTGACCCAGTGATGAAAGGGGTAAGGAGTTTTCCATGTGGTTAGAAGATTTTGGGTTCAGTTTCATGATGGGTCGAGGGCGTGCAATGCTCAGTCCCATATGAGGGTAAAACAACTGCCTGTTTCCTGGTTATCACAAGTACCCAGCTGACGAATGGTCGCATCAAATAAAATTTATTTACTGATATGAAATCTTAATTCAGAACTAATTGAGGGATCACTGTTAAGAAATAGGGAAGAAATATTTATTATAACTAAATAATTTAATTAGATTATACTTTCATTCATTCGCATTAATTTATTGACCAATTATAACTTACTGTTAGCAGTGAATATGAGCAAAGACACAATATCCTATATATACTTCGCAATAAACTTATAATATGAGCATTTATTACTTATAGTGAGGCTGTTAGGGGTTTTTCATAGGAAACTATCAGTCCAAGTTTTGTTTTAGCTAGTATTCGTCAACAAAACGTAACTGCAACCTTGATAGAGCTAGTGTTTCCGGTAGGATCCTAAATCTCGTCAATCAAGTATAAACTGACTTTCTGCAGCTGGAATTGGTTACATGAGTAATAACAAACAAATCCATTTATTACTTGTATTTTATATCATATTAATAAACGACAAAAACGTGCACTGTTTTAAGCTTTGAAACAATCTGTTTTTTTGTTACTAATCCGGTGCTACAAAAATCAAGCTAAAATATTAAACTGGTAGTAAATTCTAATTTAACTGAACTGATTAAATAATATAATCAGCTGTCATGTTAAAGCAAAATGTATCCCCAATCAACTATATGGGTGTGATTCTCAACCAAGTTTACCTACAGTGATTTTTATTAATTACGTAAAAAACCGATACATATTAGTTTGACAGTTATAATTTATCTGATGATCAGATAGCATTTGATTACGTAACTAATAAAATGTCAGTTTATTTTCAGATTAGAAGTAAATTATATATATACATATGTGTTTCAAACCATTACATAGTTCATATAGATCAAACTAATTGATAGAATTGTAAACCAATCAGTTTAGATAATAAAATGTGGATACTGACTAATGATGAGTTTATGCACAGCATTTTCACACTGCCACTTTTATAAAGTGGATGAGTGTTGTATCTCAAGAAACATTTAATTTTAACTTTCTAAAGTCATCTATAACTATTTCCTGTGAGTGATATAACTATGGTGCATCCAACATTCTAGATGAAAAATATAAAAAAGTATAAATAGTTGAAACTTGAAATATCCAATAAAAGTTACTTATGAATGTTCATCACTCACTAAATGAATTAATAAACTACAGAATGTGCTCTGCATAAAATAAATATTGAACACTGGTAACGTTACGAATAATGTTAGACATTATTTAGCTTACACTATTAAAAATGAATTATGTAAATCATTTTTAGGTAACTAGGCAAAAAATAAAATACTTGTAAAAATTCAGTGAATTGTAGCAAAATGTAATCTTTTGATAATGAAATTCATTGAACCTTAAGAACAATAAATTGAGCTCCTCATCAAAGCTCGACACTAATAAATAGTTCTCTATTTGTGTACATAATCAATATCAGCAAATGGTGGTGAATAAATAATAATAGTACTGATATAGTAATAACAAGTAAACATAATGTAAAGTTGGTTGATAATTAAGACTGATAGTGTAATGGTGAAGTTTACCCGAAAATGTAAGTTCATGTTCGTTTTAAGAATCAGTTAATTTTTTTTAATTATATAATAGCAAAGATATATAAACTTAAACTTGGATATCAGTTAGTTACTCAAATCGATTACATAAAAGTAAGTATGAAGATTAGATTTGGGATTAATCTGTTGATTATTAAAAATGAATAAATAACAATACAATTAGAATGAAAAATAAAATAGATAAGAAATTTAAAAATATGTTCCAGTTTAGTTGAATGGTCAGGGAAGAGAGAGGGGTTGTACGAACTTTGTGAAGCATAAAGGTTTGGTTTATATAAATGGATGCTTCTGCTACTTGTAAGAGACAACATCCAGAGGCAGAAGACAAGTTGGTTAAAATTTTGTATATTATTGTTAATCCTGCATTAATGTCAACTTAACGGCCTGTTTTAATTAAATGTAGAAGTTTTAAGCTTCATATTGTCCTTCTTTGCTCTTTAACTAGCCAAGGAAGATGATACCCAGAAATTTAGTAATCAATTTACCCAATCATATGTCCAATTTAACATGAGCAGTTAAATTGATAAATATATAGTGAGATGAATGATGTTGTCAATCTGTCCTTATTTCGAAACATCAGAATCAGCTGGCTACAGGACAAAGTTTTCAATCTAGGTGCATTAAATAATTTCTAATTGCATTCCGTAATCAATGTACCACAACTCCATTAACTATATACCCTTCAAACTGTAACCTCAGGATTAAAGACATCAATAAAACGGTCGGTAATCTAATCTTAGCTTTTTTTTACAAATGTGTTTTGATAGAAATTTCGATAGATATCCATTTTAACTTAACAAGTCGTCGTCGTCGTCATTTTACGACTATATCTTCAGAGTAGGGTTTTAACTCGAATAACAAAACATTCAACTAAATTACTTATGGAATGTAAAGCAACAAAACTAGCAGTAAATTGGCCTAAATAAAAGACGTAATAATTGTTTACAAGAATTACGCTATTTTGTTGTTATTCACATTAAAACAACTCACCACAGAAAATCTAACATCAGAAAAATTATCTACTTATAAGTTTACTACGTCAATTCAAACTCTTCATGAAATTTATTGTTCATCAAAAGAGTGGAATATAATTTTCATTGTTGTAATGACATTAATTACATGCCCTGGAAAATAATCACTATTATGATGATGTCACTACTATGAATATTACTACTACTACTAATAATAATAATATTATAATCATAAACTGAATTGTCGTAGAATTGAAGTTTTCACATTTTTCACTAAAACGACATGTTCACTTGTTTGCCTAGATTTATTTATAGAACAAATTTTAATAATACAGAATATATCGTACTTCCAAATACAACAAACCACATAGTTTGTACTTTTTAAAGTCAAACAATCACAATATTTGACATAATAGTTGCCAATCGCCATTTAAATATTTTTTGATTTCTATGCTATATATATATATATATATATATATATATATATATATATATATATATATATATATATAGTTTGTCTATTTATCCTCCTTTAATCAAAGTAGCTATGTAATTTTTGCATGTGAAATTTTCTATTGATTTCAATTTCACGTGATTTACACCAAAAAAAGGCAAACAAATAATCAGGTGAATAAATCCAGTTAAAATATCCCAATTTTAAATGTAATATATGAAAGAAAAAAAAGAATAAATCGAATGATGTCTGATATTTGTTTAAGAAAAAGAAATTTTAAAAAAACGATTCGATAAATCACTTTTGACGTAAACCAGTAAGTAGTATTGCCATAAATTGTTTACAATCATAAACGTTTTGTATATTTTCCAACGGAGTAGGGAGCTACTTTCTCTGATAAATGATACATTTTACCACTGTTGATCGGAATTTAGAACGGTGGTTAAGTAGTCACGGTGTTTCAATTTCAAATACTAAGATAATTTATAAATTCAAGTATGTAAGCGCTTAATAAAATATTATTAATCTATAATCTTTCGTAGGATTGTTTGAAATAAGCGTCGGCATTAACTGGACATCTCTGACTTTATTTACATGGATAAATGAAAGTAAAAGTGGTTTACTTCAATGTTACACAAGCTGTATCGAAGTGGAAGAGATTCCTATTTCAGGGTTGACATGACCGTGTCCAGGTGACAGTGAGTTCTTTTCTGAGTAACCAGAAATAATGTGTCAACGACTCAAGTTCTATCACTATAATTAGGGTTTAAAACATAAGGTTACCACATAATTAGTCATTTTACACATTCCATGTTTAATTTTTGCCATTCACTAGATAGAACAATGATCTCTGAGAGGAAACTTATAGAAATAGCCAATACACTTTGATCGAATACTACACACACATTATGTGTAAATAATCAGGTGAATAAGCTGATTTCTTAAAGGAAGTCAACCAGTCATGGACAACACAGAACCTGGCACATATGCGCATAGGTCCAATTTACAATTCCATATTAACACAACTGGATCAATTTTACAAGAATGACACAACAACAGAATATGATAAGGGAGGGGAGCAATGCAAATGTATGTGAGAAAAAATAAAGGAACTTATGATTTACAAGAACATAGAGTGAATTCACTTGCTCCACTGTGACTTACTATGAGCCATATCACCCAGTGTCTCCAGCCACTGATTGCGATTATCACGCGGAGTTCAACCAAGTAATCTGTACCTGCCGATACAACTTAGATCAACAGTCAAAGAATTCATAGACAGGTGTCATGTTTGGGTTTGGCTGCCGTGAGCTTCCTTCCATCCTACTCCTATTCCAGCCCGCATAGTACGAATGAGCAGATGGTAGCTGGGCATACGTAATACATATTCCAACCACTTAAACTCATAAAAGTTCACAACCACATACATTGATGTCATCTTCTTCTGGTGCTCTGTGTCCAACATGATTATTCATTACTCGGGTGTTCAATGATATAAGGGTGATACGTCGAAGACTTCTGTTATCAAAGACCTCAAGCTTAATAATATCTTATATTCTCATGGCTCATGGTTCGCATCCGTTAGTTGATACTGAGCTGAGAGCTGTACATTACACTCAGTTTTTTGTTGAGAGACGGATATCTCTCCTATTCTACGTGTGATATAGGTTGCCAAAAGCTAAATGGGCTTTCTGAATTCGAGCTGAGACTTCACCATACACCCATTAACCTGGGCTGATGAGTCACATTCAAATAGTAGGAATATTACGTCAAAATTACTCTCTGGGCATTCATATAATAAGCTGATAATTTCGAGAAAAAGACAATGAATAGTTATTTTCAATCTGAAAAATTTCAAATTTTTTTTATAAATTTCTTACAGAAATAAACACAAAATGTAATTGACCTTGATAATTCTAATAAACAGATTGATATTAATCACGACATAATGGATATTGATTTGCATGATCACGAAAAGTTCAAGATAGCGTTTAAGCTAGTTAATCTAAAATGACTATAATTATGCGATTACTAGTTACCAACAGTATAAAGAAGGATTGCCAATTAATCCAAGATAACGTTACTAGGTCTACTAACGTTGTATTTCTTGATAATACGTAGAAAATGAGCTACTACCAAGAAGATACTAAATCGCATAGGACAATCAAGTCAAAAACTATAAATCCCACTCACAATAAGTAACGATTAACGCGTAGAGCTTACAACTAATAATAAGTTGAAGGTAAGGATTCCTCTCTTCCAGGATTGGTTTAGGTAACCATGTGACTCTTATATAAGTGAGGTGTGGCTCAAAAAATACTAAATAAAATCAGACAAGAATCCCGGAAATAAATAGTTATCGACTAAAAGATATCTATCAGTGGTACAGTAGTAGATTTAAAGAAAAATAATGGTTAGACTGAGAAGCACAAGTACAGAAATACTTATGCAATGGAAATTGAAACTTTATAAATAAGAGTAGGAATACACTAGTGCAGAAAATATCAGAGTGAATCAATATGACATCAAGTGTATTGCATCATATATATATATATATATATATATATATATATATATATATATGCGAGATTTTAATCTGTGTCAAAATATAATCTGAAAGCTTGCAAAAGAAATAAAATGAAAGATAATCGTTTAAACATATACATAGGAAAAAACAATTAAGAACTGTAAAAAGACAAAGCATTGTATTATGAGCAATGAGGTGTATATTAGTGAAAAATAAAAAGTAAATCGTAAGTGATAGCAGGTATATATATATATATATATATATATATATATATATATATATATATATATATATATATATATTCCAAACACCCTTTTATTTTACAGAATTGAGAAGTAAATAAAACAATCCAGTAAAGTACCAGAATGGGCGAAAAATTGACAACACAAAATCATTATAATAGACTAATAGATAACAGAAGTCAGTGGTAAATTAATTTATCGAATCAAAACACAAATGATGAACTAAAGTTTTAACATCTTTTTAGTGAACCGGTAGATAAAACTGTACATAAGATGTGTGTAATTGAATTTGAAATGAAAATTTTCGTCTCGCATAGTTATTTTAAGCAATATTTGTAGGGAAAGTCAATAAGACTGCACATTAGAGATTAAAATCAGTAAAATAAGAGTTAAACGAATAAAATATATATGAAATACATAAAGCCAATAAACTGAATCCAATAGATTGGAAATCATCTGTTCTCATTTGCTTATGTTACACTAATGAAGAGGTAATGGTGATCAGTTCACTAATATGTATATATTGCAGTAATTGCCAACAATAAAGTATCACAAACGCAATGACTTCATAATAAGATCTGCGATAGGGCGAAAATGCAGAGTTGATCCACGTATACGTTTTAATCGAACGCCACGCAAGTGAACCCGTGGCAATTGACATACTTCCATTTCCCAATGAACTGGATCTCCACGTAAAAGTCCACCGTGACTTGGCACCTCAAGTGATGTAGAAAGGGATGACTTGGTTGAATCTTTGTTAATAGCTTCTGAATCAGAAGTCTTGATAGCAGGTCGATCAGCTGCCCAAGAACACTGAAGCAAAAAAGGAAGGTGAGGATCATGTGAATAACGACAACCAGGAGTGACTTCAAGAGTATAGATGATAGATTTAAGGAGTTCTTCTGCTGACTTAGTGCTCGTGGTATACATACTCCAAGGAAACTTTACTTCACGTGGTTTATTAAGTAGTCGAGATGATTGATTATCTGACCGCCCTTCTGTAGACTTGCTAAAATGAAAAATTAGGTGAGGAAAATAAGATAGGCTTTTTGTGTATAATAAGACAATATAGAAACAAAACCAAGAATTCTGAAATTCTTGAATTTTTAAGTGACAATTTTGTAAATTCTGTTGGTAACCTTAATTTTATAAGAGCGAATTTCAGTAAAAATATGACGGAATAATGCAATACTAAATATTTTAAAGATGAAATTTGAAAAATAGATTTAGTCAATTTTGTTGTATATTGGAAATTCTTAACAGAAAATGTTATCAAAACTAATCCTTCAGTTACATCATCGATGTAACCATCTGCCAACCTGGAAAAACTCAATGAGATATAAGCCTCAAGTAATTTTACTGCAGCAGTACTATTGCGATGGACTAGTCAGAAAATATATTTTCCATTGATCGACTTCTGTCTTTATTTTCTTCACAATATTACATTTGTACCTGTCCGGTGCCCATTTGCACCGAATTGTGTGTTTAGATGAAAAAATGGAAGTCACCATTGTAATTCATCCCATTTGGGAAAAAAATTGAGTAGTTGATTAATGGGATGATGCCATATCATGGTTTCTAAATATTCACCGGTATTGTGAGCGAACGGAATACTTCAGATCATTTAAGACTTCTGGAGGCTTTTCCGGGAGTTTCGTGAACCATCCCAACACTTAAATATGCTTTTAACTTATCAGAATGAGTGCCAACTAAAGAATCTTATGCCTCATCAACATGAGACAATATAAAAAGATGAAATAACGCATGTCTATGAAACACAATCCATAGATTATTTAGCTTAGGAATAAATAAAACATTCCAAAAGATTTAATTATTTTACCGATTAGTCAATCTGAATAAGTTGATTACGGCATGCATACCAAAAAATCTGTTAATAGTTATCAGTTAGATAGATTTTTAAGTAGATAAAGTACTGGATCCTGTTGTATTCTACTCTTTTTTATATTAAGTGAATACATTTATCAAGTAAAGAATATGAACTGATTAGTGAGCACAAAAGCCCTTATCTACTGAGAGATAAAAAATGATGGCTTATGTTTACCTCAAAGAAAAAAAAAGCGGAAACGTACTAAAGATCAAGAGAAGAAATATGAAATCGATAAACAAAGTAAAGGCAACCTTCAGTTAAAAACAACACACGTGATAGTGTGTTGTTTTCACTGAAGAAATAAGTTGTCAAACAACCGATTCATTTTTGCGACTGATCTAAGATTTCCTTTGAATGACAACAGTAAACATGATTGGTTCCTTGATAAAAACATTGGCAAAAAAATAAAATTAGACAGTTATATTTCGAGCGCTAATTATGTAACATAAGCGAAAATTAACACTTATTATTTAAATATCAATATCGTCGTTCGGATTGAATTGAAATCTGACTTAGGAAACAACTCGGTAAGTCTATTTCTATTAGCTATGTATCCAAAAATAATCTAAATTTTTTATAGAAATGAAAATACAATTAAACCAACAAGTATGACTTAGTTTTATTTACCGTATATGCAAGAAAAATGATATATGAGTAAACATAAAAGTGGTATACGAGGAAGATTTCTGATTAAAAAGAATATTCTTATTCTATGTAAACACATAATGACCATCTACAAAATGATTGATCGATTCATTTATTTCAACAAGTTATGTATAACGTAGAAATCCGTATGGGTAGAAGTAGTAGTTACAGATTTAATTTTGTATCAAGTACAGACTTACGTATTCAGCTATAAAATACAGTTTAGGTGTGTAACGGTCAATAATACTACTCGACTGTTCAAGCTAAAGTATATAAAGCAGTAGATTTAAACCTTCAATCTACTAGCAGAAGTAACAATATATATATATATCACGCATTGAGTGGGACAGTTGGTATTAATTAAATACACATAGGTACTAAATAAACGCCGGTACATTCAGATAAACCGACAACTAGAAATATGTTAATAAATAAATAATTTATATGAAAGACAATTTGATTCACTCTCTCTTTAGCGAAAAACCATAAACGAGAAGATTCAAAGAGTGTATGAATGCATATAATTACTGTCACAAACAACCGGCATACCTTTGTACAAAGAATCCACCTAATGCCTTTAGGACGCCACGACTCCATGAACTTTGATGACTAGAATCTACAACGCTATGGGAAAAATTAATAGGAGGGGGATTGCTGAGATAAATTTTACGTAAAACGTTAATATACATATAACATAGATATACTTATACATTGTATCAGTCAGTCAGTCAGTTATAATGAAGAACTTGGTACATGCGTACATCAGTTCAACTTACCATGCTCCAATTAATAGATAGGAATGAAATTTTCGAACTAAACCCCAGAGTAGTGGAGGTAATAATAGTGTTAGTATTAATGGAGAGGATTAGAGATTGGAGATAAGATTTAAAAGGACATAGTTCAGTAAAATAAAAATTATGATGAATTCAGAAGTTTAGAATTTAAAGGAAAACAAGGAATAGATGCACCTGTGCTATTACAAACGATTTGGAGCCATGTTACCCAAAGACTGTAACCATTGGTCACGATCATCATGCGGACCCCAACCATGTAGTCTGTATCTATTAACATGGCTCAGCCCAATTGTCAATGACTTCATGAAGTGGTGTCATGTTTTGGTTTGGCCGCTACTAGCTTTCTTCCAGCATACACCAGACAACATTTCTCGTCAAGGTAGGTGGTAGTTGTCCTTTCTTATAGACTGGGATGATTAGTGATCGAAACCAGTAAGATTGGATTGCGTCCAGTTTCCAGATTCTAGCTAAGATCTCAGTTGATCTCGCTGCCATAATTAGACCATCGTCCTTAAATATCTCGGGTTAATCTATCATGTTTTGTTGCTCTCCCTAGCCTTAGATTACCTATAGCCTTCTCAACTTCACTAAAACTTGGAGAGGCGGACCAATATCAATTCGCCATTCAGATTGCTTGGGGTTGGTAGGTAACTGGGGTGGGATCAAAGGCTAATTAAACCGTCTCCTAAAGTGTTCTGTCCATCGGTCTAATCTTCTGGGCTGACAGTGAATAGTGGTCCCATCTTTTTCAAAGATAGTTTCACTTACAGCCGGATTTCCGATACCCATTTCCTTGATAAGTTCGAGCTGTCACCTATTACCGCTGCCTTTTCCATCTCTTTAGCTTTTGTTATCCACCACTGCTCAATGATCATTGCGTTAGCTTTTAACCAGCTTGTGTTTAAGTTGCCTTCGTTCCTCATCGTGTTCAGAGTCAAACGGTATGTGTTGCCGAGCATCTGTCAGTTCAGTAGATGCAGCTGAAATCCACGGATTTTTCTAAACCTTTAGGTTTAACTTACTAGTAGATATTGTTGTTGTTTCAACAGCTTTCTGAATATTATTCCAAGCTGACTCGAGGTGGGTATCACTGACATAGTTGATTAATTGGTTTTCTAGTTATTCCTGAAATGTATTCTTGAGTTTTACATCATTTAGTTGAACTCTGAGGAGGATTCCTGTCGTGGATCTTTTGCGTCCAGCGAGACGCGGGTTAGGGACATCCATAACGAAGTTAGAACCTCTAATTACAAGTTAGTTAAAAAGTCATACAACCACTGCAACATAATAAGATATCTATAATTTAAAGGACAGTATCGTGTAAATTTTTATTTGTATCTCAAAAAATGGTTTATTACCTTGCTTAAATGACAGATCGCTAGACAAAATCACTTAGTATATTTAGTAAGATGAAGGATAAGAAAATTCGATCCTCATACTGTACGCTTAAAATAAGCATACCAGAATAGAAATGGCATTACCACACCAACTTTGAGAACGCATTAGAATGCATGGATAGAATATGCACTCTGGTGTATTCCAACATCCAATAAAAAAAACAAGTGAGCATACTTACATATTTGCAGCTGCATGAGGATTTGAAGGTGTTTTAGTTTCTGAATGTGCAGATTGTAAACGCAGAGCTTCTTGACGCAAAGCGAGAGCCTCTGTACCTTGAACTGTATGCAATACTTTAATATGTGTATTAAGTGATGGAACGTTTGCAGTTTTTCCTGAATCATTTAACCATGTAACATTAGTCATTTGGTTGGTTTGATTAATATTTGTTAAACTACGGCTGATTTCGGACTTTTCACTGCGAAGATCGCTTTGTTCTAAATAAGAATGACCATTATTTTTTCCCGGTACTGTCAGACAAGAATAATCCCCATTTTCTTGAAATTCCTGTTTTGCTTCTAAGACCGATTGGGGAGTGGAGTGATGGTGCGAAGAAATATTAACTGATTTACAAACACCTTGAACATTTGTTGAAGCTGTTTCTCGAAATTCATTTTCAGCACAAGAATCGGAAGATGTATTGCTTGAGCTAGTAAGTCCAGCTCCGTTCGTATCCAATATATTTCGTTTCTGAGCTACTTGTAAGGAGCCTTTATCATTATCACGACTAGTGCTGTTTAGAGAACTACGATGGGTCATGTCTGGATTAATTTTCATTACCGCTGAAGATTCTTTATTCGTTTTTGGTGTCACTCCGTGACTTTCTGATGACATAGTAGAAGCATTAGACGGCGAAGAATTATTACGAATAGCCGGACTCTTAGACCTTACGGGAGGATTTTGAGAATGAGCTGCACTCTGTTGGTTTGATAACTGACGTTTTTGTGGTTGTTGTTGAGACACACCAAAACCATGTTTTTTGACAGCCCCGATCGGAACAGGTGCTGCAGTGATGACATCCCTAAAAAAATTTAAAAAAGTGAAATACTAATTGTAAACTTACAACAAACAACTAAAGATTCTACGGTAATACTGATAAAGAAACCAAAAATGTTAAGCAACTTTAAAATTCAATATTAAGAATTCCGTGCTCAGCTACTAGGTGGTATTGTGAGAAGTCGGCTTGACTAAGGCAAATTATTTGGTGAAAATAGAGAACGTCATGAATAATATATACAATACTTTTAATTATCTATTTGCATGTCCTTAGCGTTCTTCGATTGTAGGCCTGCTTCTCTTCGTTGTCTTCACTTCTCCTACATATTGTAATCAGACTTTGCTCCTTGTCATTTCGTAACTCACCTCGTACACTTTACCGTTTCTTCCTTCACGCGGTTTTCCGCCATCTGCTACTTATGGACGACCTTATTGCTAGTATCCAGCACACTAACACTAACAGTAAGGCTGAACACAAGGATTGACATTTGGCTAATCAACTGTATTTTATAATTTTATACGTGTACCAAAGGCCTAATCATATTATACTTTACCCTTGTGTAGAAACGACGAAACCGTAAAATGAGATGTAATAATTTACAAATATTTTAATTATAAACAATGCAATTTTATACTAGCCTACCTTCCACCCCCACAAGATTTTGGCACAGGTTTATTATGACGTCCTGCAAGGAAAGAAATTTTAATAAATATGAATAAAAACACGACATGTAAATGTGGAGCTGATAGATGAAGAATAGTACTTTGGTATGCATTATACACAGCTTCTTTGATTAAAATGAGTTGAATCTCAATATTTAAGTACGACTCTAAGGGGATAGCGGAAAAATTACAAACATACAGAGAAATATAAGCACTGTCTGCAATAACCAATTTCTATCATTATGAATACTGAAACGAAAATCAAACTAACATTATATCTATGCAGATAATCGTTTATTATTGGTAAAATCTACAAAATTTAAAAATCCTTTGAATTGTGAAAGGAAACGTTAATAATCAAAACTTCGTGTGAAATAAAGTCTACCAAAAAATTAATCTGAATGTGCAATCAATACATTCTTGGGGTGTACAAATGCAACTCGGTAATCATATGAGAATAATAAATTCAAAAATAATATTAATAGGTACTTACTACCAGTTAACAGAATCTAGCTTCTCGGACGAGGACAAGCAAGTTACGTTTCGATTAATACAACAATAACTTAAGAGCGTATAAAACGATTAATACTGAACATGGTCATGGAGGTTACGTTAGAATGTTGTTTAGTAGGTAAGTAACTACACAAACGCATTTAGATACTAACCTAACCTCAAAATATCAACTTATTTTCCAAACACTTCGATGTTATTCTTTTTTCAGAAGCACTTGTAAAGATAGAGCGGTGAATTTCACAGAGTATCTAAACAAATAATTAGTAAAACATGACCTCACAAAACCCGGATCTCTGTGACTAAACATTTAATATTTTTATAAAGTAAAGTTATCAAAATGATTTACTCTATGAGCTAGGGGATTTAGTAGTACAATCGCTCACCCTTCGATTTACGCCTTTTAGTATCGACTTCACTTACTTCATTCTATGAACCCAAATGTTTCTAACAGACAATATGATTTATGCCCAAGAATACCAACCTCAGCTTGGTAACTGAACAAAACATAGTGTAAAGCAAGAAAACAATATTGCATTGTTGTAATAAATAAATAATCCATTCATGTACAACGTAGAACCCGACGCGTATGCAGATGGGTTTAAGCTGCCACCATACCACATTTGCAAAGACAAGATCAAATGTACAAGATTAACAAAACAGCATAATTCAACAGGAAGGAATGAAACAAACGAAAGAATGATGAAACTTAGGATCTAGCAGAACATAAAGACGGTAGTTATGCTTACGTTCGAGGACCTGACGAAGAGTAAATATCTGGGCGATGCAATCTCGTTCACGTCTGAAACCAGCCTGGTATTTCCGGTTTCGCGGTTCCCTGGCTTCAGACAAACGTAAAATGAATGTAGAGGATAGTATCTTCGATACTATGTTAGTAAAACTGATGCCTCTGCGGTTGTTACAAGAGGATTCCTACCGTTTTTTGTAAACCGGGACGATCAGTGATTGGGACTAGTTGGATGGGATTACTTCCAGGTTCTAGACGTTAACCAATATATCAGTCAATCTGCCAATAAAAAGTGGGCTGCCGTCCTTAAAAATATCTAGGGTCAACCTGTCAAGACCTAATGCTTTCCCTCGCTTCAAATTACTTATAGCATTTCCAACCTTGCTGAGAGTTGGGGGATATAAGTCAATTTCCCACTTTAGTAGTTTGGAGATAGTCAGAGACGGGAGTAGATAGAGGCCAGTTGAACTGTTCATGAAATTTTTAGGCCCATCGGTTTAATCTAGATTAGCAGTGGGTCATGGACCCATCTATTTCCAAAATAGTTGCACTAACGACAGACTTCTTAATACCAGTTTCTTTGATGATTTTTAACAACTGTTTAACATTAACTATTACCCCAATCATTTCCATCGCTTCTACTTTTGTCACTCACTACTTCTCACAATCCTTGCATAAACTTTTTGTTAGTCTACATTAGAGTATTTGTCGTTCTTCATCATGCTCTGAGCCTACCAAAATTAGTTTCCGAGCCTCCATCAGTACAGTGGAGGTTTCACAGTTTGATTAATCTTTCCTAACCTTTGTATTTAGGTTGGAAGTAGACAGCGCTGCTGTATTTATAACTGCCTTAAAATTGTTTCAAGCTCTCTCCGGATGAACTTTCTAAACGTGATCGACATGAATAAACAATAAACTAGTATTTTATCATTAGAATAAGCTTGTTTCTTCCCGTTGATTTGTAATGGACGGAAACTGGTCAGCCTTTGTTGACATATGTGCTGACCAGTTTTAGTCCATTACAAATCAACGCGAAGATACAACCCGTTGCACTAGTGTGACTGTCTAGACATAGTATTCCAGTGGTGAACGCGGTGGCACTTGGCACGAAGCGAACTGAGTTCGAATCCAAGTGTGAACATCAACATTTGAATACAGGTACATCCAGCCGATGAGTCCCAAGTAGGACGAAACATGCGTCCTGGGTTCAACTTGGCAGTCACTTAACTTAAATAGTATTTTATCACGCTAGCCTAACTGTGAACAATAACGTATTTTGATTTATTGATATATTAAATGCTCTTAACAATCTAATGTTTTAGTACTCCGCATGGTAACCATTCGTGGCTTATTGATCAAGCTATTCCAGGATATATGGCCAGTTTCGAAACATGGTTAACTAAAGTGCCATTAGGTTTAAAAAGTAAAATTTTTAAAATCGATTATTTTTACGCAAAAAAGACAATCGAAAACCGACTCTCGAAATTTAAGTATCACTCGGTACCAGAAACAAAAACATTAAGGTGAATGAATACCTGTAACTATTTGTGCTGTAGCACGACTATTACCTTCTTCAGTACTTGTTGTAGAAGTTCCTCCTCCAGTTAAATTTCGACCTACTTGCATTATTGCTCGCCTCAATGTTACTGGTAAAGCAGACGTAAGTGAATGATGTTCACGATTCCCAAATTCAAAACCACATGCATTTTTCTGGTTTCCAGTAGCTTGGTTTGATTCAGATGTCAAACTACTTCGAGTATTACGACCAGAGGAAGAATGACTAGTAGATTCATTGAATTTACCACTTGGAGCCACTGTGAAACGCCCAATTGCAGTGGACTTTGTAGAAGAAGGTAACTCTGCTGAACCAGCAGAATAATTGTGAATCGATTTCGTCTCATGATTGTTAGTGAGTATAGAATTAGGTAACATGGTGTGTGGTAAAGCAACTGTTCCAGAAGGTAAGTCCTTGCAAAGCCTATTAAGATTCAATATTAGGAGATTAATGCAAGATTATATAAACTTTAGATGCAATGGTTGAAACATGATTCCACTAAAAAACTTACAAAAAATTGATGTACTAAACAGACACTACCAAACAGAAAAATCGGTAGAAATTTAATGTTCCTAGCTAATCTAAAACTTTGTAAGTATTCGTCAAAACATCGTGCAGACACATCGTAATCAATATTATTAAATTTCTAAGAATGTAGGATGCCTTTTAAAAATATATCTGCTAGGCAATCACATGGGGTAGTAAAGAGGAATTATTTATCACTTAAGGAAGAAAAATAGACATGTGTTAACTTGAAAATAATGACCACCATCAGTAGATTAATGAATTGGAACTTCAAGGAACAAAGTGAGTCATAATGAACTGACTTGATGAATGCTGATTAGCATAAAACCCCTATCCTGAGATGCCAATCGACAGATCCTAACTACTTATCATATACTACCTGATCCAACTAAGCTTCTGTGCATTTTTGAAGCCGATTACGTACGTTTTGGTTACCAACATAATATGTTAGTTTCCTCCATTACTGATTCTTTATGACGTAGAATATGGGATTTATAAACACTAAATCAAAAGTAGTGAGCCCATATGAATGAGAACCATCATCATAATGTGACCATCAGCCTCGAGCTAATAAGGAAGCACATAACCGATTATCTTTAAATGAGTATCACCCAAATCATATGGATACCTGAATACTGATATAACATGAAACAAGTGCGACTTCAGAATCCAGAGATGTGGTAGCATAAAGATTAGTTTAAGAACACAACTGGACAGAAGCAAAATATAATGAAAGCGGTTGGTATATTCCAGTTGTTGTCATCCCAACTATCTAAAGGCTAAAACTGAAACTTTTGATTCGAATGTTTGTTCTCTAACACTCAAACAGATATATCGAAGTTGACAGTTATCTTATAAAACCAAGCAAATGTAATTGCTGTTTGGTGCAAACTCCTATACTTCTAGAAAAATAACGACGCAGATATGCTGACCGATAACGGCTTCAGCAAGAATCTTAGCGTTCCAGGAAAAATTGTTTTGGTTATTAAAATTTATAGATCCAATTATTGTTACCTACTCCCAATTACGCATTGAAGAATAAACTGAATCCTACGTTGAACGTTGGGTAGATCAAAACTTCCATAATCCATACGCGGTTATTCATGAGATCATTATATTTGTTTTTGAAAATAACGCATAGTTATGCAAATTTATCCAGTAGTAAAAACTGACCACATGACATCAAGCTCTCCCGACCATGTTGCTACTTTGACGAGGTAGTCAGACTAGCTTATCGTGATGATTCAATCGGGTTATACTGGCTAGAACAATCGTTCCTCAAGGTCATACCTTCCCAGGTAGGTCGGTGGAAGAGCGGTGAGACAAAAAACAGCAAATATAAGACCCAAGGAAGAAATTGTACTACCAGCTGCAGAGGTGTGACGGTAGTAAAGTGTTTTCCTCAGACAGCGATGCTGCCTCCCCACAAAGTAAGGGTGGGACTAGGAAAGGTCGACCATAAAAACGCACACCTCACCTTACTCTACGGATTTCCGTCTCCCGTAGTGGGGCCTCAACAAGTACGGAGCTACAACAACGAAAACCTTTCTCAGAAAGGCCGTGTATGATCGGTACCAAGTAGTTGTCCGAGGTCTTTAAGACCAACCCTAACCCAATTCGTTTTTCAGGCACATCAAGAAGAACCCTTCCACAGTGTAGGCAACTGGGAAGAGACAACCGCCCTCATACCTCTAACAACACACAAGATCACTATCATTTTAACCAAACTCCTATTCCTAATGTTTATCTTACCCCTACCTTCAAGCCTAAATCCCTATCTACAACTTCCTCCTCTGTCATCAGTCCCAACGAAATAATGTCCCGAGTACGCTAAGACCACGTTCCAAACTTCCGATTGCTGCATTCAATGTATGAACCCTGTGTCAAATAGGGCAGTAAGCTTCCCTAGCTAAGACATTAGAATCCCGCGCCATTGATGTATGCTGTGACTCCGAAACACCTATACAGGGTCCTAGTGTGGTCATTTAGTTGACTTCACCTAGCCAGTTTGAAGAACCTACACGATACACCCTTCGTTTATCTGGCGACTTGATAGCCACTTCTTATGGGGTAGCCGGTGTAGGTATTGCTTTAAGTATAATGGCAGAGGAGGCACTTTCTTGAATGGGTTCCTGTCGATAGTTGCCTATGTGTCGTCCAATTAAATGGTTCGGTAAGAACTCAGAAAGATAGGGACACACGCCGTTGTTTTTTTTGTCGTTTCTGCCTACTCTCCAACTGACTGCAGCCTGGATAAAGTGGAAGATGAACTTTACAGAAAACTTTCTGAACTTTTTTGTAGAGCTAAACACTCAGATTTAGTATTCATGGCTGGTGATATTAACCCCCAAATAGGTAGCTTGAATCAGTGTGAAAGACATTTAGGTGGATGCTTCAGTGTTTCAGCTCAGAGAACGGATGACGGCGAGCGTCCGCTACAACTTTGCTCAGAAAATCGTTTGCTTTTAGGAAGTACGAACTTTAAGCATAAGGAGCGACATCATCTAACATGGTGACCTCCTGGCCCTACTCAACGGTGGACTCAAATAGACCATATCACCACTAGTCACCGTTGGAGGGGCTCGATAGAAGATTGCCGATCTTTCTGGAGTACATGTTTGGATTCTGATCATGCTTTAGTACGAGCACGCATTCGCTTGCATGTTACTAGGTGAAGAAAATCTACTACAGGAAAAACCATTAGAATTCAGTTTAACAACAAAACAGCCAAGATTACATTCCAGGAACAACTGAAGAATCACTTAGGCAATTATAAAGATGCGACCCAATTAGATACTGCTTGGCAAAATGTCCAAACAGCTGTGGCATCTACAGTGATATCTATCAAGGACTTAAATCAACATGTCAAGAGAAATCAGTGGATCTCGACGGCTTCTGTTAAATTGATGGACTGCTGAAAACTTATCCCGTCAGGCTCCGAACACGATGAGGAGCGAACAGTAATCAAGTACAAACTGACAAAAAGTCTGCGAAACGACCGTGAGAAGTGGTGGGCAACAAAAGCAAAGGAGATGGAAAAGGTAGCGGCGTTAGGTAATACTAGACAACTTTTTAAGGTAATAAGAGAAACCGGGGTTAAAAAAAAAACCAACTGTTACTGAAACAATCTCCGGAAGAAATGGGACACATCCGCTCTCAGTCTAGACGTTTAGAAAGATGGGCTCAACACTTCAAGGAGCAGTTTAGATGGCCTTGAGTTGCACTAGAATTTCCCACTATTTTGAAACAGTCAGAATGGAAAGTCAACCTAGATCCCCCGACTCTTGTCGAAGTCGTAAAAGCTATAGCCAATCTAAGGCGAGCGAAAGCAGTAGGTTTGGATGGATTATCCCCAGAAGTATTTAAGGATGGTGGTCCCACTTTGACGATTAGGCTGACTGGTGTCAATCGTTAATCGTCCCAGTATATAAGAAAGGGCTAGAATCGTTCTGCAATAACCATAGGGGAATTAGTTTGACTAATATAGTGTCTAAAATACTAGCTTCTACAATGCTCAGACGTTTAACTGCAACTCGTGATCTGCAAATACGAGAAAACCAGGCTGCTTTCAGACTTGGTCACGGTTGCATATACCAGTTATTTGCCATTCGTCAGGCTTTAGAACATAGACATACTTTACGGCGCCCGACAATGGTTGTTTTCCTTGACTCGAAAGCGGTATTTGACTCTGTAGACCGAGAAGTTCTATGGTAGTGTTTTTATTAGTGGAATGTAGACCGGATAAAGCATGTCCTGTGCATGATCGTGATGGCTCACGCTGATTGGCTTCTTCTAAACCAATCAGCTCTAGCGGACTATTAGAGAAGACTCTAGAAGCTTCTTATGTAAATACTATGAATATATCAACGTTTCTCTAACTGTGAATTCCTACTTCTATATACCCTTGTTATTTGGAATACAATTTTGTTCTTGTTCAAACGTGTTCTGATTTGGGATCTTGTCGAGTGTTCAGTGTCTAAGAATGCTAAGTAATAGGAGTAGATGGGTCATTATAAGCAAGAAGTATAACAGTCTTTCATTGAAAGGCGTACCTCAGAAGTACATAAATCTTGTTAAGGCTCTTTACTCAAACGGTATTGGTCGTGTCAGAGCTTACGGCGAACTGTCATCCGAACTTGTAACCTCAAGTGGTGTCTCTCAAGGCTGCCCACCATCTCCATTTTTGCTTAATTTCATAATCGATTTACTGTTGAAAATTATACTCTCACCATCTGACTTTTCAGGAATCGATTTCCTATCAGGAGACCCACTTATAGGTTTAGAATATACTGATGGCGTAGTCCTGTTTTGCGAAGACGCTGATAAGATGCAGAATCTTTTGACAGCAATAAGCTTCAATGCAACGATGTTCGGAGTGCGTTTCTCCCGCTGTAAATGCAAGCTATTGCTTCAGGGCTAGTCTTGATCAACACCTGAGCTAAAGATAGGGTTGAAGTAGTTGAACACGTCGACCATTTCACTTATCTTGGAAGTCTAATTACCCTTAATGGGTTGGTCTCCAACGAAATCTCAGTACGAATTCAAAAATCTCGTTTGGCTTTTGTCAACTTACGTCATCTGTGTCGTAGACGAGATATTCATCTCGACGAAAGGAAGAATGTACTGCACAACAGTTCGCTCTGTATTACTGTATGGATGTGAGACGTGGTCATTAAAGGTAGATGACACTCAAAGGTTACTAAGTGTTGACTATCGATATCTTTGAGACATCGCTAGCGTCAGACAGGATCACCGAGTAAGTAATAACGAGGCTAGACGACGGATATTAGGCAATGGTGACAAATCATTCAATGAGGTTGTGGATCTTTATCGATTGAAGTTGTTGGGACATGTGTGACGTATGCCTAACCACCGTCCACCTCGACGCGCGATGTTGGCTGATACAGGAGTAGGATGAAAGAGAGTTAGGGGGGCCAAACCAGAACATAGTATCAGTCCATGAAGCTCCTGACTACTGGTTTGAGTCGTGTCGGTAGATGCAGACTGCCTGGTTAGAGCACGCGCGAATACCGGAACCAGTTGTTGGAAACGTTAGGTGACATGGCTCAGAATCGGTCACAGTGGTGTAGATGTATCCACTCATTATCGTCCCTTGAGTCGCCAGTCTAAAATTATTTCATAACTTTCCACACCCCACCCCTTTCTCTTTGAACCATATTCTATAGGTTCCCTCTTTTTTCCTTTTATTATTATCATTGAAGTAACTTATAATTCCACTAATGTGATGTTAATCTTGTTGTGCTTTAGAGGTATGGCGACTTGGACCAATGTGCACGTGCCAGGTTCCATGTTGATTATACATACATACATACATCAAGCTCTGAAGTCAGTAAGATGATAGGCCCTATTACAAACCAACTAGCAGTGAAAATTAGCATAAATATATCCTTAGAATTTTAAGATACAAAACATTTTAACCCCTGCACAGTAAAGTAGTGGACCTTAAGTAACAGAAGTGAACAACAGAATATATTAAAGAATAAGTGACTATCCAGTGCTTCCTATTTTGTTAAGGATCCGCGCCAACTACTGTTAATGTGTGACGAAAAAGGTTGTCCAACATCGCAAATTTTATATATTACGGTATCGTTAGGTCACCCAAAATCCCTTCAATTTCTCGAAATTCGAAAATGAGCTTAATGGGTACATATCTTACCTAACAAGGTAAGTTTATTCAGTAGGAATTTTGTTATAAAATAATAAGTACTACCTTAGATAAGTGTGTATAAATTGTTGAACACTTACTCAACAAATTGGGACGGAGTTTCGGGCAATAAGTGGTAAGTTGCATACACATGGTCAAATGCGGGGTTAACTACCGATGACTCTAGATCTGTCCTTGTAAATCCCATCTTTTCCATGGCTTTCAAACGGCTATCATCTAATTGGGATTTCGGTAGTTCTCTATATGGACGAAGATGATCATCTGGAGCGTAACCCATATTCACCCACTTGTCAAGCATTAAAGACTTTCAAAGTTTTAAAAAGGTTTAATTAATTTCATGGTATTTAGATAATTTACACAATACATACATACATACTTGTTGCGAGTGTTGTTAATAGAAATCAAATTATATTACGAGGTTTCTAGAACATGCATTGACAAGAATTCTAACAAGACTAAAAGTTTAAAATGACAGAAAACTACCAATTGTTTAACTTCCATCTTAAACTCCTTTAAGGATCACGTATAACGTCTTGTAATTTTATAAATACAACGATGTATCCCTTTTATAGTGTTATTATCTACTCCTCTGGATAACTACTACGAAGGCTGATACAACTTCACCCAGAACACCTTGAAAAGCTAAGTTTATGTTTTGCAATCACCCAAAATACTTAGTTTTTAATTTGTGGATAAGACGTCTTACTACGAAGTTTGTAGGAAAATGTATACTCTAAGGCATACCTTAAAAGATAAATAATTCGATTTAGTGTGTTAATCTTTGGAGGCACTACTTCCAGCTACGTCTAATATTCAGGGACTAATGATACTATTCAAATACTCAAACTGAAGTGGGTACAATAGATTAAAATATGTGAAGCAAGTGACGACACGTGATCAATTGTATCACTTCCTCTCAACAACGAATTTGTCACTAAAACAATTCATAAAAATAAAAGCATGCAGTTCCAAAGTAAAGGGACAGTTGACAGCAACAGAACTTACGCGCTAAGCAGCTTTGACAGATCAAACAGAAAAATGACTAATAATAACAAGGTTTTACCACAATACAGGGAAAAAGCAATGAGAAAGATTACTTTTCATATGAATTAATAACCAGATGCAGATTGATGTATAAGTCTTTGAACTACTCATTTTATGTGAGAGCTAGTGATGCTACTCAGCTAAGGTAAGTAGAGATACGTTAGAAACATTAAACAATAGATACACAAAAACACTAAGTTCCTTGAAACTCATTTACTTCTACGGAGATACTAAGTATCAAATGACAACTCTTTAAAATTATCGTAATCGCCAGAAAGCAAAACCAAAAGTAAAGCCGACAGAGTCTCATAGATACACGTGGACAATCCAAAGAATTTTCAAAAACTACGTTTCGACTATTCTGTTAAGCCGAGGGGTTTCAGATAGAAGATGAAAGTGTACTTTCTTAGTAAAATGGTCAACTTAGTGTGAAAACGATCAACACTGGCGAACACATTTTAAGATTAATATGAAATCTATGTGTCTACACCAACCATTCGCAACCATATAATTGATAACCTACATAACTTCAATTATGTTAAGAGTATTAATTAGTAAATACAAAAAACCTAAATGCTTACTTTTAAAGATGAACGATCTTTAGGGTCGAGAATTAACATTTTCCTTAGCAGTGTGTCACATTCTGGTGAAACAGCACCACGAGGTATAGAGTAGTGCAACCCCAGAATTTTACTTCGAAGTTCGCGAAGATCACGGGCATCGAATGGAAGATGTCCCAAAACCAAAGTAAACAAAATCACACCAAGAGACCATATATCTACACTGGGACCATAATATGGAATGCCCTATAAAAGTAACACGAATAAATGTAAATGAAATCATAAAATGAAGAACAATTGAAATGACACCTGTGCTCCTGTTTAAGTTAGAAAGTTTTGTAGTAGACACCAAGAAAAGTATAAGACCAAACGAAGTAATAACGAGAGAAATAAAATATGAGCTACACAATTATAAAAAGAATACAAGAGTACAGTTTTGATGAAATTACAATTAGGGCAAACTTTGTTCCCCTCACAGTACATTTTATTGCCTACAGAACAAAACAAAAACTGCAACAGCATCATTACTAAACTCGATTTTGAGTCATATCTGAGTCGGATGATCCTTGCGACCCTATCAAAGAAGTTATGACGGCTAAACCTAAATAGTAATTATACGGATGTTGCTACCAAATTTGACAAATCCTATGAAATCAAAAACCACCGTAAAACATTATCAGTAACATACCAGGTTTCACAAGCATGAATGCAAGCATCAAAATATTTCACACTTGACACGATAAACGCTACGACGTCACAATGGTGATAAAAGTAACGAAAGCCTTTCTGGCTATTCACAAACAAAGACTAACCTCGTTTGTTACAGCTGCATAACAACCACCCAGATATACAAATTTCTCAATTATTTCCAATGGCTCAACCAAGAATGAAAGTTACAACCGCTGCTTCCACATTGATATAATGGTGGAGCTTTCCTGCCGTGATGGTTCAGTTCCGTTATACTAGCGAAAATAATTGTTCTTTGAGGTACTATCATGCTAGGTAGGCAAGTTGAAGAGTGGCAATACTAGAAGCAGCAAACCTAAGATCCGAGGGTGAAGTCGATTGTACAGGAGCATGACGCCAATAGGACATTTCCCTCACATAATAAACATGACTGTGATGTTACCTTTCCTCAAAGGGAGGGTGGGGTTAAGGGATCAACTTCGCCTAACCATACGAATTTGTCCCCGGTGGCAAGGCCATAACAAATACGGAGGTAACAAAATAAATCAATCATAAAGACGCTACATGCGTCACCACCTCATATGTTATTCCGCGTGCACTACGGCTACACTTCCTAGTCATTGAGACCGACCGTAACCTAATTACCTTTACTGATACCTCAAGACAAGGGAGCCTTCCACGATGTGGGCAACCGAGAAGTGATAACAGCACTCAAAATCACTGTGATAATAGTCGGATTTCTTCTACCTAGATTATGAACCCTAAATTTCTATTTTCTGCCTCCTCCTTACGTTAACAAAAATCAGTGGATTTCAGTAGAATCCATTGAAGTGATGGACTCTCGTAGACTTATCTCGCAAGGCTCCGAACATGATGAGGATTAGAAGCAGATCAAAATCACGACTGACAAGAAGTTTGTTGAACGATCGTCAGATGTGACTGATAACAAAAACAAAAGAGGTGAGAAAAGTAGCTGTGACTGGTAACATTCGACAGCGTTCATATTAATGAAAGAAACTGTGATTAAAGGTTAAGTACCAGTAGGACAATCTATAAAAAACTAGGACTTTTGTTTTTTCTCGGACCAGACATCTAGAACGATAACCAAAGCTCTTCAAATAGTACTTCAGTTGGCCTTCCGATAAACACTGTGTACGTGTATGAACAACACATAAAATGGCACACGCACTATTTTCGAATAGCCTGAATGGAAAATGGACACAGCCACACCTCCCAGACTACTACCGAGGTTGAAGAAGCCATAGTTACTTTGAATTAACTTTAGACGTCCCTGAGGATCATAGTCCAGTTTTAGTACTAGGTTGGTTGGTATTTTTGCAAGTTCGGGTGCTGAACATAATCCCGACTGGTGCTAATCGCTGATCGTTCCACTAAATCTATCTTGTGATAATCATAAACGAATTAGTTTGACTAATATGCTTCATAAAATAATACCTAAAAGCTTCAATAATTATCAGACACCTAACAAAAATCTATGTATTACGATTGCGACAAACGTAGACTAGTTCTAAACCTGGTAATGGCTATATCGATCAAGTATTTACTACTCGTCGGGTTTAAGAACATAGACATACTTATCAAAGTTCAACATTGATTTTTATTGACTTGAGAACAGCACTTGATTTTGCAAACCTAGGGGTTTAATGGCAGTATGATTGGAAGGCATACCTCGGAAGTGCATAAGCCTTTTTTAGGCTGCACTCCAAAACTACTAATCGAGTCAATCGCTAGATGGGTAAAAGAAGTAAGAAGGACCTCAACAATGACACACTACAGACCAAATATTCATAATTGAAATGTTTTCGGTATAATGGATTTACATTACCAAGAGCCTTCTTTAAATATGCTTTTGAAATGTCGTTAGCGGTACGAAAACCCGAAAATTCTGCATAACCCCATTGTTAGTTTAGATGTGACTATGTCCCTCCATCTTACTTACTTTGCAGTGTTCTTAACATTAATAAGCCCTCCCCAAATGTTACTTGGAAAATACACCTGTCTGGCTTGCATTTCTGAAGACGTCAAAGAAATTAAGCTTAAACACATGAGTAATCTAAGAACAGTCTAATTGATCAAAGCATCAAGAAATAGCTTTCAGGAAGTCAGTATCCGAAAATTCGGTAGTTTGCAAAACTTCCAATAAAACAAGATGCTGAGAAGGTGTACAGATAGAGACTGAAGCAAATTATCCTTGTTTATTCTCATTTACTGTATGAGGATATGAGGACTAATTTGTTGGATGTTTTTAATGTCGATTGTTATAGTATGAGTTACCGTAGTAGGCAACTGTGTCTACACAAACTATAAACTAGATCTTACTACAACACTATTGTTCTCAATTGTCCACATTACTCAACATAATAACTTTCTTGATAAACATTGCTTGAAAAGCAATATCGTATTTAATTCTCTTAGATACTTACGGGCATAAATCTGTATCACTAATCCATTTTCATTACCCAATGAGTGCAAATGGATATCAAGAATCAGGATCTAAATATTTCATTATATTAGACAGTCTGCTGTGTAGAATGAGGAATAATAACCGATTCACAACTATGCATAGTTTGGGTAAACTAGAATCTCTTTAGCTAGACAATAATTTAAACAGAAAACAGTAACAATCGGAAGCACTAGGCTATAAGTGCTGTAGAGTAGCCAGTTACCCACAGGAATTCATAACTGCTTACCAAAAAGAGTTCTGGAGCAGCGTATGGAGGACTGCCACAAAACGTAGTCAACCTTTGATCACATTCGAATGTATTGGCCAAACCGAAATCGGCAACCTTAACGTTTAAGTTCTTGTCTAATAGGATGTTTTCTGCCTTCAGGTCCCGATGAACAATTCGTTTGGCATGACAATATTGCATGGCTGATAGAAGCTGTCTGAATTTTACTCGGGCCTTTTTTTCACACATCTTTCCATTTGCAACAAGATAGTCAAATATTTCACCTAGGGTATTAATTTACCGAATATCACTAGTACCTCCACTGGCATATTCCATAACAAGACACAGAACATCTTCATTTTCGATTATCTCGAGCAATTTGACTACAAGTTTAGATGGATGACAAGCACTTACCGATATTTGGATGATTTGTCATTTTCATGATAGTAATCTCACGTTTAAGCTAATTGGAAAAACTTATCAATAGCTGTCTACTTACGCGTTTGAGCAGAGTACTATCCATGACGGTCTTATTAATTATCTTTATGGCAACCTAAAATTGTTAAAAAGGCTATCACGCCTCACTTCTACACCAGTGGCTATATGTATGGCAAGCTTGACTTTTGCGAAATTTCCTTTACCTATTGTACGTAAGAGGCGATACTTTCCAACATTGTTATTTACAG
This sequence comes from Schistosoma japonicum, assembly GCA_025215515.1. Taxonomy (NCBI): domain Eukaryota; kingdom Metazoa; phylum Platyhelminthes; class Trematoda; order Strigeidida; family Schistosomatidae; genus Schistosoma; species Schistosoma japonicum. The sequence continues at coordinate 33,384,398 of CM046061.1, forward strand.
CTGTAAGGTGAGGAGTCTCTGCTATTGTATTTTCAGGGTTTTGAGAGGTCTTTGGATCCGAGTCGAAAACAACTTTTTCAGTAACTAAAGGTATAACATCAGCACCTGGTTTTGATAGTTTGAAGTCGGTAAATGCTTTGTTATTTGTGACTTCCTCAACATTAACCAATGTGGAAGCGATGTCATACAGTTCTGGTGTACATGTGGCTACAGTGCCAGTATCCACCTCCATTTGGAGTGACTGCAAGTTAATTATGTCACTTAATCGGTTGATATCACATAAGATGGTTTATGAACTTACTTCTATTGACTAATCACAGAAGCTAAAATCTACCACCTTATCTAGCCCGCCATAATAGGACGTTCTTCCCGCTCGGATATACTACAACATGCAATAAAACCAAACAACATTTCATATTGTTGACAATATTTCTGTTCTTTCCACTCTTACTTAAAAACAGAGTTTATCATGTGTTGAGTCTTCGAAACTAATTTTTTATAAATAGAGTCTAGCTTGAAACTGATGTTCGCAACTAAAATTATTGGTTTCAGATTGTCATGATGCTATGAAAGCCCCATACTTTAAAACTAATTATTGAGATCTGTGCTCAGTAGATAGGATGGAGTTGCTTTTATCCAGAGGCATAATATTTAACTTGCTTCTTAATAAAAGTGGAGAAAATGTCAGGTTATAGTAAAAAAGATAACAAAGCTGCAGCTTCGAAAACATTGCCATTCAGTAACTACAATGAGTACTTAAACGCAAGGCTTAAACTTACAAGACTCTGAAATACTTCCTCACTGCCTCTCCAGGATATGAGTTCCACGGACTAAAGATTTAGATAACCAAAAAGCTCCCACAAATATGTATACGACTCCTTTCTTTTTCCTTCCAAAATGAGCAATCACTTAGGTTTAGATCGGTGCCGAATCTTATGGGTGATCTATTCAGGCAAAACGAGTTGTGGTAGATATTTTGCATTACGATAGAATTTCCTGCAATCCTTTTACACTTAACAGGATACAAGTATGTTGCCGCAGAGAGATTTTGGTGGTTCAACGACCGTTTTAGTTACCTTCTTTTAAACATACAAGGTAAGTCGCTTCCATATCTAGTAGTAATAGGCCACTAGCATCTCTAATTAGAGACCGCGTTGTATAAAAACAATTAAGATGGAAACATTTTTAGTAGAGTATTAGGAAGTGCTACTCTTACCTTCCAGAATCTACTAATCTCTTACTTAGAGGGTGACAAGGTAAGGGCAGTCACTCAGTTAACAAGCCTTTAGATCGTCGTTTGAAATAGTTCTTGAATTTGAGTAGCCACAAACTCTTGATTCGGTCTTGTCTGGATTTCAACTCATAAAACTTCACGCAGTAACACTGATACAGTGAAACTACTTATGCACTATATTAACACAACTGGGCCTAAAGTAGAATTTGAGTCTCAATATGAAAGCTTGCGACAGTGCTACTGATCCGGCCTTCCGACCCCCCCCCCACCCCCAAGTTGAAGTGTTTGACATAGACATAACACGACTTACCCGACCCATCTGAGGTCAGATCCGGCAACTTTACTAAAATACTTGATGTTTCGCTTCGGCAAATAATTCCCTACTTTGACCAATATCTAACGCATTGGATTTTATATTTTGGTTGCCCTGTCATCACGAACTCATTAGGCGGCAAGTGAGCTATAGTGGTGAATAATTCCCTAAACAAATAGTTGCATTGGCTCTCATCATTGATGATGACCATACTTGTCTTAGCCGATACTTGTTGAAGGCGCTCGGTCAAGTATTACCACCAGCTCACGACACGACGTGGGAAGCAACCAGTCCTCTAGTCAACCAGCCTAGATATTGCCACCACACTAACACTCCACTCACGTTCAGATATAACTTCTCTATCCCTCACTGCCTTCGGATTTATTTTCTTTATTACCTGTGGATCCAAACAACTTTGTCGGTACGTTCGACTTTTGTGGCTATTTGTTAAGTGCTCCTTGTAAATAGCTGGTAATGGATACACTTGGCTTATTTTGGTTAGTATTCATACCTTTATCAGCATACACTGACTACAGTTATTTACCTATGGGTCGTCTCTCTAAAAGACGATCTCGTTAAAGCCCATAATGCAAAGTTAATAACAACTTTGCTGCCAAACAAACTCTTACTCCAGTGACCCCGGGTTAACAGACCCAGTAATGCTCTATTTCATACCAGTAATCCAACTGCGGAAAATAACTGATAGGGATTACACATATACGTTACAGAACAGTAGCATTGAGAAGGTTAAATGTGAATTAAAATATCTAACCCAGCAGCTAGCAAAAATGCGTTCTCAATTGTAAGCATTTTTAGTTATGTTACGTTAGCACATTGTCTCGCTTTAACTTGTTTCTGGTCAAAGGAGCAAGTTTACCTGTACTGAAAGATGTTACAAAGGTAGAAACCTTCATCGACTTCATTGCTACAAAAGTAACTAAGCGTATGAGATCTCATTGGAATGTAATAGTCCACAATATCCCGAGTTAAGCACCATTGAAATCCGTTAGGTATTCTATACTGAAGGCAGCTAATTTTTTGATTGTTCTTGTCGAGGCCTCCACCTTTACAGGAAACACCAGAAGTATGTGTGCCCTATTCTCTTCCAATATGACCTCCAAACGGTAGCAGATCAGTCGAAACGAGTCGAGCAGTTAATAACTACATCTACCGCTTTTTAGAATGGCCGCATAGTTGGGGCTAAGACCGTTATTCAACGGCATAAGAAACTTGAAACATTGCGCCTAAGTAATACTGAACAAAACTCTACTAACACAAAATACCCAACTACATAACTTAGTACTGCTACAGAATCCTCCGAAGGCAATCTTATCCGGCAAACAGGCGTAACATCACAAGCCGTACAAATTACACGTCAAACGTCTGACAACCACTCTATACGTAACGTAGATTTAGACCGTACAGCCTCCAATATTGGGAACTCTAGCTGAACATCAGACGAAAAAACTTAAACTCCCAAAGTTCAGGTAACGGCCATGGTCAGTTCCCCAAACAATTTCAGTAAGATGAAAAACATGACAAGAAGATTTTAGAAACTAAAAACAAGCTCTAAGCAAAGTTTTATGACCTCATCTTCTAATGGTAATCTAGTCGGTAGTATTCAAGGTCATAAGCATTCACAAGCTGTACGTAACCAACTAGAGTATAACACATTTAAACACCAGCGTGAACCACTTGACAGACCCATACACTACACTCTATTGCTCTGATGCAAATAACTATGAAAGATATTATATGGCATCAAGTAAACCCCAGTATACTCTAAACCCAGGTAATCCTACATCATATCCGACCTAATTAGGTCCTGTAAGCGGTTTTATCCCCCTCCTCACTTTTATAAATATACTTATGATTAGCTACTAAGACACCCTCCATCTTTCGCATATCGTCAGCGAGCTGCCATGTCGCCTAAATAAAATTACTTTCAAAGTTCGGGTATCTCTGACTGCTATAATTCTTGTTGAGGATCAGGCAGTCATTAGTCCTCCATAGTAATACAGTTCGCCCAAACATTAGTTCAAACAGTCGGACTACCCTTCCAAACCAACATCTAGTTATATCAAACACAAGCGACTTAGGTAAAGATCTTATTCGATCCTTTATAATTCATTCCTCATTTCTGAACTTTTTAGTGAATAACGCCCACTTACTTTTTAATTAAATATCAACCCTAAGAACTATAACCGCATTAGCTAAACCTTCCTTCATATTTGTCACAGAAACATGGTGTTCCTCCTCAATAACTGATTCAGAACTAGCCATTCAGTACTATAAACTATGTCGCTTCATTAGAAAATACAAACGGGGTGGTAGCTGTCTAATATTTGCAAGTGTTTGCTTTTCGTTTAAAAAAATAGATGATGAAATACACAGTGAGGTACCAGAGTCGGTCTGGACTTCAGTCAATGCCCCTAACCACAGCTTATTTTTTGAATGCATATTCAGAAACCCTGATTCCTCGACTATTGTAGATAACATCATTGTTAATGCTTATGTGCACACCTCTGCCCTAAATTATGATGCTAAAGTCATCGTAGGTGCCTTTCGCTCATCTACTATAGATTGCAATGTTAGCAGAGGACAGTCATACGATGAGGAATACCTTCTTACAACATTAGACATTCATTGTTGGATACAGTGTGTACACACTGCTACGGGACAATAACATTCTTGACCTAGTTTACTGTCATGATGTCACTCCTCCGTCACTTCAAGTTGGTAAAGAGTTTAAAAGCGGCGACAACAAAATGGTTCTATATGGGCTTTCTTTTAATTTCAGTCACTCCAATAATCATATATTACAAGAAACGAGACAATGTTGGAATTATAAAAATGTGGACTGTAATCTTCTACACAACCTGCTGAGTTGCTCTGACTGGGACAGTTTTCTCTGTCTAACAGCTTTACAGATGCACTAGGTATTTTTTTTAAAAATTAATGACTCCTGTTGAGATTAGATTGCACCAAGGAAACTAAGCAATATAAATAAGTCAAATGATATGTACATACTTCCCTTCCGTAAGAAACTAAGACGCCTACAGAAGTGTTAGATTAACTCTAATGATTTCTCGGTATTCCTGGAAATTACTATGACTTTTAATCAGATTAAAGAAATTTAAAGGTTAAAAGCAATTAATGAAGAGTTATCAACAATGCATAGTAACTCCAAGGTACAAAACTTAGTACGGCCGTTCAATAAACGCTTCAAACTTACCAAGAATAACAATATTCCCTGTATTTTACAAGAAGGATCAATAATTAACGGTTATAATATTATTGCTTACTTAAGTCATCGATATCAAATCGGTAAAATTAACTCCACTCTGTCAAAGGTCAAATTTGTTGCATGAGGCGTTATACAAGAGAGTGTTTTAGGTCTATTGACTTTCATAGCTTACATAAATGATATATGCAAATGCTTCAGCATGAGTAGACCTTTTCTATAAGCGAATGATCTTAAAATATTGTACTCATTCCCTCCTCACGAATTCGCACACACACTCCGGCGTCATTGCTGAACTCAACTAGGTCGCAGATGGTACTCGAAATAGAAATTGCATCCCAATACTTCAAAGTGAGGTTGTATATTTAACGGTAGTAAGTTGCCTAGGCTTCAATCTGTAGTTGACTTAGGACTAAGGTACCCTCAAAATATGTCTTTTACAGGGCAAGTTACTGTGCAGACATCTAAGTCACATAGACTTCTGGGTTATATACTACGTAGCTTTTATGACAATGATTCTCGTATTATGCTATATAAAGTTTGTGTTAGACATTTACTAGAATACTGCAACTTTATTCTCTGTAATGTTTCCATTAAGAATAAACTCAGTCTGGAATCTGTCCAACGTCGCTTTACTCTTCGTATTCTTGAAGCTGAATATACTCTGGATTATAGATACTCTATGGAGGTACCGACTTAAATTTAACTTACTAATGTTTTACAAGATAGTGAACAAATAAGCATTTCACCGTCTAAAACAATTCAGCTGTAGAAACCTTCGAAAATAAAAGTGCCACGTTCTGAACTTGCTTTTCACATGAATTATTATATAAATAAATTCTCGTGAATTCGAATCCATTTATAAACATAAGTGGTATGTTATGTCTTTCAATGTTCATGTAAGCACTAAATTTCACCGGTTCGTTTCAGAATACTAGTGCTGTTGTATTGTGTTCCATCTGCTTTCGTCTGTTCACTTGGTGTAAACGATAATGTACAAAGTGAGTATGGATCCTACTGGCACATTACTATTTACTTTTCTTCTACGTATCCGGACATTTTATTCACCTTGAACATGAATCAAACTGCGACTCACGCCTTTCTGTTTACGCGAAAAGTTTCGTGGTAGTATACTGCTGCAACTTTTTTAAATAGAACCATGCACTGACATGATATTATTGGCTGATCTTATAAGGAATTGGTCTTATTTAGATAACTTGATCCAAACGCTGGTTAGCAACATATTTTATGCATCAATAACTCACCATTTAAAATGGGTGCATAAGGATTTCACCACTACGCTAGAATATCCCCATTCACACATTTAGATGGCGGTTTTGTCCAATTTCAAAATACTCTAGGTCTTATTCTGTATCTAGTCATGCTCTATGATCCATTCCGCTCACTTTGGCACTAGATAAAAATCAGCCGAGTTCGATTTGCAACAGTATGACATTTTTGTGACCTTGAGCGGTTAGGTGCATTGCGGCAGTTCCTCATTTACAGCGTAGCAGACTAGTCATCCTTTATTAACTCTCACAAATCTCAAAAACATTATATTTACGGAGAAATATGACTAGTAATAGGTGAGTCCATAGTTTGTATGTATCTACTTGTTGAATAATAGTTGCTTGGCCTGTACCTCACGAGAAATAAGTGTTGATCTGAAAGCATTTCAGCAGCCTTTAAAAATATAGTGCTTAGCCAAAGGTTTTTCAGCTGGGAGGATGTAGAGCAAGCAGTTGGAGAGTTTCAGTCTGTAAGTTCATAAATTTAATGCAATCGTAGATTACCTTCACTTACTGTACATATTCGCAAAGACGAAGTGCCTCGTTTTCGTCTTTTAAATACATTTTCATTGTTTTTAAATCTCACGGGATTGGTCAGAGAAACAAATCGTAAGTTGAAGTGTAATTGTCGCATCTTTAGGTCTAAATACATAGATTGTAAACCTGTGTTTCGTGTAGTGCTGAGCATAAATGAATACTTACATATTGACCATCCATCAGAATCCTTACTGCAATTTCAATCACTCTATCCTTATAAGTTCTGTGCTTAGCATGAACTTCGTAAGTTTTAACAACTCAGTTGAAATAAAATCAGGACACCACAGCACCATCTGCGAACGTAGATTAAAAACGTGAATTGGAGTTATACAGCTATTACACGCAAAATATGAACATACCACATCAGTGGCTTAAAGTTTGTTCACTACAAAGTAAAAACAATATAAACCGTCATGGGGAAAATTACTAATCATGTAAACCTAACTCACATTACCTAAATGGTCTTAGACGACGTAAGTACACTGCAGTTCGTTCTGAATGATAATACAATGTAATCATTATCCTTTATAAAACTTAAAGTGACATATTTCACAAGAAAACCATATACGAATTGTATTTCAGAAAAAAAAATACGCCGTATGATTCTGGGGTGGCTACGCAATTTAGTGCAGTCAACAATCATGTAGAATAGTTTAATATGCATTTACAGTTAAAATATCTATGATAGATAGTGTGAATTTTAACAATGTCTGATCACAGATGATTTTAGTAATGACGCGATAACTGGTTACGATGTCACGTAATCACCTAGGCTGACGAATAAGCAGTCTCCTCACTTCAAACTCTGATGCGATTGGTTGTTTTTAGTTCATTTCTTTATGTATTGTAAATGTCGTGATAGTGACATTTTATCAAAATCCGTGTATGTATGTAAACCGATATATCATTCAGATTAAGCTTATAAACTGGTAAAGTCTCATTTACAAAATGATACTTAAGAAAGTCATTAAAGTTACTTTGGTTATACGACAAAGGTAACTTGTTCATATACCGAGTGTACTTCACCCAAAAACTATAAAAAATTTATTTATTTAAAGGAGATTATGTTGAGTCCAGTCAACTTTTTATTAGATACGCTATCATCCTAATGTATTGTATAAGTTACCAGTTTTTCTTTTAGAGTAGGTCAAATTTAGTAACAAAAGTGTTCCACCCCATCTATTACAAATTAACTTGTACCCTGCTGTTACTTCTAGATAATTGCCGCATTTATGTGTGGTTCTTGGCATTGAAAACTTAAGTCTATCAGGAAATTATCTGTTCATAATAACGTCAACGGAACACTTAAAAGTACATCTATGACCAAAAGTTATACCTGCTAATTACCGAGCAGTGAGTGACGTAATTTCGGTCTAGTAAACTGCCTCCATCATTTCCATCGAATTTTTCGATTGAGTGACAAAGTCCTCACTAGTCTAAATGACTCGTCATCGTGCTTATTAGGCTAGTGGTGATAACCCAATCGTCGTGATCCACTCATATTACAAATATCAATAGCCTACTGGTTAACAACAAAGTTTAATAAAATAGGTTTTTTTGATTAATTACAAGATACTTCTGGCGGTATTTCTGATGGGTCTGTTACATTAAACAATTATTAAAGTCTGTTATGACTTCTGCGACAAGAGAAACTGAATCGGGTTAAACGGTACAATTGATCAGTGGTATCAACAGACAAGTAACATTGACCAGTTTAACTGAGTAGTCAGCACACGGAGTCAAATTTGTTATCACTAAGTAAAGTATCAAGCCTTCATGTAACACATCACTACGCTTTATTAGCGTAAATGACGCCCGCAAATGTAACTAATGCCAAAAAAGACTCTTAACATGCAAAACTGATAATTGAGGCGGAAGTTTTTTCATGTATACTTAACAAAGACCTATTTTTGCAAAAATATCTGAAAAATTGCTATAAAATAAGTGGCTGAAACAATACATGATGGTGGACAACAATATCAGTAGTACAATGCGTCCTTTTATAAAAGGCATTTTCATTGAAACTGTTTACTGACTTGGAACAACAACTTTAATTTGCTTTATTAAAATTTTTTCCCAAAGATTATATTTACCTCTCCAGGTGTGGAGATATAAAAATAGAAAACAACAGCTTTGCGCTCACTATATGAATATGAGAAGTTAAAATGGGTTACGATAGGAAGAATACTGCATGCAGATAAAAGTCTTATCTTCCACCCCCCCCCCCAATAATCTTTAGGGTGAAACGAAGTGAAAATCTGTTTGAATACTACAGTTTTAAAGTTCAGAAACCGAGTACCATAATTAGGCGTCTATATAGGCAAGTTAGTGATTGATTTAGTAGTTACTACTACTAAGTTTGAGATTGAGTTTTTCATTGTCGTATGTAGCAGGCTCAAGGATATCTTACACATATGACATATTGTTCGGAGGCTCCATTATCGCTTTAGTTATAACAAACTAGCTTAGCCAATTGGACAAGTATCCTTATGGACACTTAAATGCCAACTCTAGCAGCTGGAGATAACATAGGTATAGTAGAGGGACTAATATTTCGGATCACAAGCTGATTTGGCTTAGGTGCACTGAACATTTAATAACCCCATTACCATCGCCCGTTAAGTGGGATGGTGCTACCTATTAACTCACATTATTTCACTTGAAGGTTCCACTTCGCGAAGGCTTATATATCCTAGCTCACTTTAGCTGTAGCTGCCAGGCTTTCGAAAAAGTTAAAGCTTGCCGGTTACTATATCCAATGGGATGATAAGATAATATGTATATATGAATCTATATACGCTGCCTGTACGCGCTTATCTAATTTACCCATCACTATCAGTGGCCATGACTTATTGGCTTTAAACGGTGTAGTGTTAATTACGTTAAATCCAAATACCAGACGTACTGGGTAACGGAGATGGAACTCAGTAGAATCGTGGCCAGAATTTGGGTAAATTAAAAACTAACAGTAGAAAAGGTACAAACAATGCAGTTATATTATTCGGTGGAGAAAATCGTATTCTGTACAAAAAATTATGATAATAAGCTATTAAAGGACTTAAAAAAGGCTGTCTGGCAGTTAAAAACAAGCAAACAAACCAGAGATAAGAGCGAAACTGGAAGCTTGCAATAAAATACTAATAACTGAGTATATATCATAACAAATGTTAGACTTGATAATTTCAAACAGATTGAGTATTGGGTAGGTTATTTATAAAAATGAGTGATATATATTTGCAATGTTTCAATAAGTAGAAATTAAAATTTCTGACGTTTCACAGATTAGTGCAATTTGTTCCTTAGAAGAAAAACGAATAACCGAATCGAATTAACACGAGATTAAATAGTGCAATCGGACAGATCAAAATCAAAATAAGTTCGTACAAGCAAAATGCAAGTCTGATCATGTTGTGTCAGGTCATTTTGGTTAGAGTGATTTAAAGTGGGATATATATATGTCAATGTGATGTAAAAGGGTGTGAAGAACACGTAAAATGAGGGTAAACTCGTAAGTGTCTATATGAATGAAACTTTGTGTACTTCAATTATTGCCGCTTGGATAGAGGGTCCATGTTAGATGAAAAGTAGGTCCTTTATTTTCGTTCAGTGCAGTATGGCTTAAAAATATACAGGGGGCTTTAACTATTCGTCATTCTTCATAATTGGTAAAAGCCTTCTGAACAATCTGGATATTTTTAATAGCGATACTATGGTTGCGATAGATGACATGTACTACTACTACTACCGATGTAATTTGTAATTTTTCAAGAAAGCACTTATTATCCATAACATGAAACTCGACTAACAGGTTGCCGTCACCAACACATTATTGCTTAGCGCTCGTAATTCTTTGCATTTATCTCTTTTTACTTTAATTATTAATATTCACACGTTTTTATTAACCTACTTCGTTTCGTCTGCTCATACGTTTTTACCATTCTTTATTAATTCCTGTTTATACATAATTAGTCTAGTATCTCTAGGAAAACCACTGTCTCATCCATCTATTTGCATTTCAGTCACATTGTTTTTCATTCACAATCAATCAGCGGAAATTACAGTAACAAAAAGCTATTGGCTTTGACAACCCCATAGTAGTCTTTGCATTAAAGCGTCAAAAGGCTCTGTGAAGTGTCTATAACAATTAGAACCATTTTGTAAGCAGCTGCATTTAAGTGTACAACCATTTTCAAGTTGTGATGTAAATAACACCTGGTCATTTCAGTACTTTATCTTGTACTTCATAAATAATGGGTTGATGACTACCTTAGATGTTTGGTACACGTCAGTGCACTTTTGGTATAATTTGTTTCTAAACATCAACTTCTGGACCATTTGACCAAATTATCGTTAGAGTATAGCATGGGAATTCATATAGAGCGATCATTTAACCAAAGTGCACAGGCTTTACAAATTTGAATAAATTAAAAGTCCGATTGGTCTAACAAATTTTTAGCTGGACCGATCTTACTAGAAAACAGTAATTGAAAAAAGAATGGTATTAAGAAGAGTATACTAATACGAACAACCTTTCTTCTTTCCTTTCAGCACTTAGAGATAGCTTCATACTACGCAAAACGTTGCATATCTACATCTGTCATAATGCACTCATTCGATATAGCATCTTGAAACTATTCTGCAATTTTCCTGTGCCACAAGGTCGTTCCAAGCTTTAGTTCGTAATGGACGCTACATAAATAACCAATTTAAAACAACGCTTATTATTCCATTGTCTCTAAATATCACAGTATAAACAGTCTATGCAACAATTAAACGCTACTATTGTCATATGTTTTTGTTAATCTTACCTGCAAAAACGGCTTGCTCTTGATATCAGTAAAGAAAGTATCATTATTATTATTGTGACCAAAGATGTTTTCTATACCTCGGAGGACTTAGAATATCCTTAACGACCCAGATAGGGTTGCACGGTATTTTGCGGTGGGTTCGGCTACGAGGTGATAGCTTTACAGTATCTTCAAGCATTGGTTAAAATATCCAACATAATTTTTCGACAGACTGATCCACATTAACTGTCTAGGCAGCGAAGGCATCACATTTCCTGATTCCTAGAACATTAGGACGCTATGTATTCCGACGAAAGAGATAGGTCCATTACAAGGAATATGTCTTAAACCTGAAGTTAGATACTATAACAATTATCTATGTAGTCATGACCAAGAACATGACTGGTTTGTTTGCTAGATCATATTCCTAACCGAGTCCACACTGAACGGAAATGTGCAGCTGTATAACCTTGCAATATAACTTATAAGCTACGCCACCGAACTATTACCTTAACTTGGCCTATCCTAACAATGGCAGCTAGCGTTCGCCACAGATAAAAACCCTGTACGGATTAAATTTTACTTAAGCTGACAGTTAAAAGGATAGGTGTAAAATAATCCACGTCCACCACAGAATGCACCTACTTTATGGTGCGAAATTTGCCTCCAGCTATCTCCATCAATGACCCTGACTTGTGCTTTTTAAACAAGGTGACTCACATTGATCATTAGATATAGAAAGATGGGTACGGTAGAATTATGCTACCATGTTATCTCAGTAATAACTTATAACCACCATTTGCATTGGGAGGTACTAACAGAAAGTTCAAACATCATAATCATGCGTGAAGACCAAGTTTACTGATTATTATTCACGTTTTTAAGTTCTTGACACGTTTAACAAGATTACACTAAAGGATTTTTAACAGCAGGCTATGATCAGAAAATCCAGTCAACTTTGCGAAATATGCTCGATTGAAGTGAAGAGGTTAAGGCTTCAAAAAATAAAACACTTTTCAATCTCGGTACATGTGTCGATATAATTCAATATGAAATCGTTCCCGACACAAGTTAGGCTACTGTATAATGCTATCATAACCATTAAGCTATGGTGATACTTGGTTTTAAAGCTAGCTGCTTTTCATGAGAAATTATAATACGCTTCGACGTACTCAATTATGAATCAGTGTATCTAAGACCTCAGCACCCAAAACTCCCGACACTTTAGATTTTGTGTAATCGTACACTTCTAGGATTACTGCATCGTGTGTGTGCAGCCGGTATTAAATGATGTATACTATGTGGTACTAAACATTATTATAGTTAAATTCCATGCCTTATCTCACTAAGTAACAGCACTTGAAAATAAGAAACTAAATGGAAATTTTTTATTATGATAGACGGAGTGCAACAAAAAATAATGCAAGATTTCATTGTTTCACATCAGGGTACGTTCATGGATTAAGTTCATTTAAAGTAAATCTCAACGGCTTTATGTTTACGAAACAAACAAAACGAAAGAAAATACATTTTTTAAATAACCAAAATAAGGTACGTATATGTGTTAAATGGATCAGACATTTAAACGGAAGTTATTTTACAATTATGAACGTTCACAACAATTACTCCTGAAGTACATTTAGAATTTGTCGGTTGTTAAATTGAAGGATCATCTTAAAAAGGATGCATGAAATAATTTGTTAGAAGTTAATTAGTAGCACTTAAAAACAAATAAATTATACGAATATAAAAGACTAACAAGGAAAATGATCTACTGCATCGCTTGTGATAAGACTGATAAACGGATGTGCTAACGCAGTATGAAATCCGGGGATTGATGTGGAGTGATTGTGACAATACTGATAAGCAATTCATTTAGACTGAGAAAAATGAAAGCACAATTAACAATCAGATGGCGTAGAGATAAACAGAATGTGGGGTAAACATTTACAACAGACAGTTAGTGTAACTGTAAGAACCAAGTGACGAAATAACTGAGAATAACTTTTCGGTTAAATATTTCTCATTAGGAACTTTTAGACCAAAATATGCTGAAAAGTATCGTAATTAACGTAGAAATACAGACTTCAACAATGAACAAAGCCTTGTTGCTCCATGTTTTAACTGAACAAGAGTCAACTGAAACAAAGCCCTGTTAGTTTTGATGCCTTAAAAAGTGAAAAGGTTTCTAAAAAATCCATGTTCAAAATGGCACAGTTCATTTTTAGTTTACTCGAAGTGGGGTTCAGAAACCTGTTTACTTTAATAGGGCTGGAAATATATCACAGGTCGGTGACCTTATTGTTATGTAAACATTAGTCGTCATATTTGTAAATTTGTGTTCATTCTGTGGTTATATGGGAAATTTTTAGAAATTATTTCAGTAAAGTTTTCAATTTAATCCTCGAACCTTATGATATAAGTGATCTTATCTTACATGTTGAACTGCGTTGCGTGACTTTTGTAGTTATAGGCACCATAGTGTTTAATATAAGTCGTTTGTATTAACGTTTGGACACATATGAAGGGATAGTTCTGTATGTCAACCGTGCCCAATATTAATCGCGAGTGGTATTTACTAATAAACAAGGACATTTCATATGGCTTTAGACGAGTACTCCAGTACTTAAGCATAGATCCTCACATAATTCCTTAAGGAATGCCTAGATTCATGACTTACTTACTACAGTTACCTCTCAATATTAAAAAAATACGCTTTACACATCCCATGTGAACGATTTATATCACTTTCATATGGTGAATTTGATTCTACATACTGAAAGTGTGATACAAGCGCCTTATATTCATCATGTAATCACAGAGCAAGAAATATATTTTCAGTAGCTTATTGGTACTGGTTTAATTATGAGAGATGAAAATATGTTACAGGTAATAATAAACTAGATTTCGAAAGTGGTTCAAGCATAGCATTATCTAGAGTAATAAATTACGAAGCTTCTTCCTTATTTGTTGGCAACAAAAGAAATTTCGCCAGCAGTATCAGTCAATCACATTCACAATATTCAAACACCAACGAAACCAGCATACTAACTGATAAAAGTTAGGATTTTACGAAGGAGAAACTTTGACAATCGGAAACACAAATCTAAACAAATGGATTACGTTTTGCAAAAACTAAAACCTAAATTAAATACTATTCTCTAACTAACCTCAACATCAGTTTCAGTTTGATTAGGACAGATGCTGGGTTACATTCGTTATTCGTGGCGATTGGGACTCTTCCAGTTGATTCAATATTTTGAATGTGTTGACCGACTGAGCCACAACGACGTGGTGTGGTAGAGGGTCCCACTTATTGACTATTTTATAAAAGAGTCTGTAATCGACTGGTAGATATTTAGTTTCAGTTCTTTGGATTTTCTGAAGTGTCCTCGTAAAATTTCCATCCTGAAAGACAAAAAACAGAGGAGCATGTCAAGACCGAAAATTTCACCGATGTTGTCAACCTCGTAAAATAACCATTCAACAAGTAAACGTGCATACACCAATATAAATGAAAAAATAAGTAAGCATTTGGACCAATCTGATACTCGCAATAGCCTTGAAAACATTACAATGAACCAGTTAGATGACAGGATGAAGAACGGGAACTGAAGTGGCTCAGAAGCAGAGGAAAGGTGAAGAATGTCCCACCAAACCACACGTTTCTGATTGATCTCTACAGGTAGTGTTGTGAACCTGCGATATATGGTCAACCCCAGCTTCGGTACTACAGTTTTAAAATCCAAGTAACTCCGAGCGAGGTATTATTTCAAGATGACCTTGGACATAACTTGGTCTACAACTGTTTGAAACTATTTGAATATTTTAGACACCTGAGTCCTTTTAACTAGCTTTCTGGAATATGATCTACAGATTTTCAAATCTGACCTTGTGGTTTCCCTGTAACTGATTCGCTCCCTAAGGGTAATGCGTACATTCAGGTGATCATGAAAGTGCTTTGTAATAAGAATTATATTTGATCATAAACTCTATAATGACAAGTATAAAAAGAATTGGGACTCATGATGGCTGCTTCCACTGTGATGAAGTGTTAGCAGTCGTCCTACTCAAACATTTACCTGAATACAAAAATGCTAGTGTAGTACGATCTCGCGATCCAGATGTGCTATCTGTTTGCGACGTGGTTGTTGACGTTGGCGGTGTGTATGATCCTCAAACATATCGATTTGATCATCACCAAAAGTATGTACTTTACAGTTTTGTTGTTCATGAAATCTAGGGATTTTTCATTGACATGGTCCAAATATTTTGATGTGAAAATGTGGGATGTGAAATTGAGCAGTGCTGGACTAGTCTACGTGCATTTTGGAAAAAGAGTACTCTCTTTATTGACTGGTTTAGAAATTAACCACGAAGTGTTGGAAAAGATTTTTATGAGAGTATGCTAATGAATGTCAAAATCAGTTGTAGGTATATGAATCATTCATTTTAGAAATTGATGGACAGGACAACGGAACCCCACAGTCCAAAATGCCGTTAAAGTGAGTTAGTGCTGTTTGTTATCGTCGAGATACAATATAAATACTGGCTTATACTGTAGAGTTCGTCGACTCAATCCTTGGTGGAACAGTGGATCAGAGGAATCAGAAGTAAGTCAATTATTTCCTTAAGAGATAATTTTTAACAGGGGGAATCATGTTCTTATGAATTATTTTTAACTCGTGGGTTCATGGTTTCTTGACACGAAAACCGATTTGTGCTCATGATTACTGTGCACAAGCTGCCCTTTGTTTCAGTGTTGGTCGACTGGTCGAAACATGAGCAGTAATTTTGTGAGAACTCACAATGCACAGTTTTATAACTTTTCCGATCTGACCGTAAGTCCTTATTGACAAGTTTTGATAGCGAACACCATGAATAGCATGTCATACAGACCCTATTATTTTCAGGTATAGGGATTCAAATATTCAGATAAGTTCTAAGAGTAGAATAAAGATACATAACACTTAGTCTCTTTAACAGGTTCTGCACGTATAATTAAACGATACTACTATTCCAAAGCTAACTACTTATATTCTCGATCATGGTCGTCTCCAAAGCTGATATTTCGTAACATAAACTCAGTGAAATGCTTGGGTTTTCACATCCTTATATTATCTCTTCTGAATTGCACTGTCAGTCAGTCAGTTACAACGTAGAACTTTGTACATGCGTACATCAGTTCAAGTTGCCATGCCTCAATTAGCAGATAGAGATTAAATTGTCGGACCAAATCCCAGAGTAGGGGAGGTAGTAACAGAGTAAGTACTAATGGAAAGGCATAGAGATCAGAGATGAGATTTGAGATAAAAAGTGATTCAGTAAAGAGTAGATTATAATAAGCTCAAAAATTAGAATTTGGAGGAAGACAAGGAGTGGATGCACCTGCGCCATTGCAATCGATTTTGAGCCATATCACCTAAAGTCTCTAACCATTTGTTACGATCATCGTGTGGGCCCCAACCAGGTAGTCTACATCTATTAACAT
The DNA here is from genome assembly GCA_025215515.1 of Schistosoma japonicum. Classification (NCBI taxonomy): domain Eukaryota; kingdom Metazoa; phylum Platyhelminthes; class Trematoda; order Strigeidida; family Schistosomatidae; genus Schistosoma; species Schistosoma japonicum. The sequence continues at coordinate 33,401,293 of CM046061.1, forward strand.
GGCTCAGCCCAATTGTCAATGTCTTCATGGATTGGTGCCATGTTTTTGTTTGGCCACCCCTAGCTTTCTTCCAGCCTACTCCCACACCAGACAACATTGCTCGTCGAGGTAGACGGTGGTCAGGCATACGCAACACATGTCCTAACCACCTCAGCCGGTGAAGATTCACTACTTCATCAATAGCCTTACCGTATTTACCTATAAATCTATTCCTAACCCACGCATTGCTTACTCGGTTGTCCCAGCAAACACGAGCAATGTTTCGGAGACATCTATGATCGAATACTAGGATCCTACGAATATCCTCTATTCTTAAAGGCCATGTTTCACATCCATAAAGTAAAACGGATCTAACTGCTGCACAGTAAACGCGTCCTTTCGTCATTAAACAAATGTCTCGCCTACGCCACAAGTGACGCAGGTTGGCAAAAGCCGATTGGGCTTTATGTATACGTGCCGAGATTTCATCGGACACTAGACCGTTAGGACTGATGAGGCTCCCTAGATAATTAAAACGGTTAACGCATTCAATAGTTTCACCCCCTATCACTAACTTTGGTGCCGAATTAAGCCAGTCCTGAAGTAACATTTTACATTTGGATGGAGAGAATCGCATCCCAAACATGCTTACGTTCAAGTTTAAGGTAGTCAAAAAATTCTGCATTCTATCAGCATCTTCACTCAGTAGATCTATATCATCGGCATATTCTAAGTCAGTAAGTTTATCTCCTGGAAAGAGGTCAACCCCAGAGAAATCAGACGATGACAATGTTAACTCTAAAAGTATGTCCATGATAAAATTAAATAAAAATGGAGATAGCGGACAACCTTGACGAACACCACTAGAAGTGGTCAATTCCGAAGACAATCTGCCATAAGCTCTAACACGACATGTGGTGTTCGAGTAGAGAGCTTGTATAAGGTTAATGTACTTCTCCGGTACGCCTTTCAATAACAGACATTGCCACATAACCCTACGATCAATAGAGTCAAACGCCGCCTTAAGGTCAAGGAATACAGCTATTATTGGGCGTCTGAAAGTGTGCCTATGTTCCAGAACCTGCCGTAGTGTGAATATTTGGTCTATACAACCACGTCCGGGTCTGAAACCACCTTGGTTTTCTCGAGTTTGCTCTTCACGAGCTTTAGTTAGACGTCTAAATATTATTGAAGCTAATATTTTAGACACTATATTCGTTAAACTGATTCCTCGGTAATTGTCACACGAGAACTTCTGTCCTTTCTTAAAGACCGGAATGGTTAGTGTTCGAGACCAGTCAGATGGGATTACGTCTAGTTCCCAAATTCTAGCCAAGATCTCAGTTAATCTGGCTGCTAAGACTGGATCACCTTCCTTAAATATCTCAGGGGTCAATCCATCTGGTCCTGCCGCTCTCCCTCGCTTTAAGTTTCCAATAGCCTTCACAACCTCACTGAGACTTGGGGGACCAATGTTAATTTGCCATTCAGATTGTTTGGGGATGGTGGGCAATCGGGATGACGCCGTGGGCCAGTTGAACTGTTCCCTAAAGTGTTCTGCCCATAGGTCTAATCTTCTGGATTGACAGTGAATAATGGAACCATCTTTTTCGCAGATAGTTTCACTTACAGTTGGGTTCCTGATACCCGTTTCCTTGATAAGTCTGAACAGTTGCCTACTGTTTCCTATTGCCGCTGCCTGCTCCATCTCTTTAGCTTTCGCCACCCACCACTGCTCACGATCGTTGCGTAAGCTTTTGATTAGTTTGTGTTTAAGTTGCCTACGTTGCTCATCATGTTCAGAACCAGATGGGATGTGTTGCCGAGTATCTATCAGTTCAGCAGATGCAGCTGAAATCCACTGAGTCATCCTAACATTTAGGTCTAGTTTATTAATAGATATTACTGCTCTTTCAACAGCTTTTTGGATATCATTCCAGGCTAGCTCAGGTTGAGAACAGTTTACGCTGTTTACTAATTGGTTTTTTAGTTGTTCCTGGAATGTATTCTTGACTTTTTCATCATTAAGTTGAACCCTGGGGAGGATCCTTGTCGTGGATCTTTTACGTCCAGTGAGTCGCAAACTAATACGCGCTCGCACTAAGGCATGATCTGAGTCTAAACATGTGCTCCAAAACGAGCGGCAGTCTTCTATCGAGCCTCTCCAACGATGGCTAATAGCAATGTGGTCTATTTGAGTCCAGCGTTGGGTTGATTTTGGAGGCCGCCATGTCAACTGATGTCTTTCCTTATGCTTAAAGTTGGTGTTTGCGAGAAATAAACGCTTATCTGAACAAAGTTGTAGTAACCGGTCGCCATTGTCTGTTCGTTGAGCCTCAACACCATATGATCCACCTAGGTGCCTTTCGGTTTCATCTAGTCTACCTACTTGGGCATTAAAATCACCAGCCACTATTACTACATCAGTGCGCTTAGCTTTACATAGAAGGTCAGAAAGCTTTATGTAAAATTCATCTTTCATTTCATCTGAGCTGCAGTCAGTGGGAGCATAGGCAGAGACAACGGCGTGCGTCCCTATCTTTACGAGTCCTTACAGTTCCATTTAGACGGACTGCGCACAAGCGACTGTCTATTGGAATCCAGTCGAGGAGAGCCTGTTCAGCTTTTAAACTTAGTGCTATACCTACACCAGCAAGGCCTCGAGTAGTAGCAGTGGGGTCCCCGGAAACACGAAGAGTGAACCGAGCAGATTCCTTATTTTCACAAGGTGAAGTCAAGCGAATGATTGTGCTTGGATCCTGTATACGCGTTTCAGAGATGCAGCAGATATCGATGGAGTGGGATTCTAGAGTCATAGCTAAGGATGCCTGTTGTCCTATTTGACATAACGTTCGAACGTTGAAAGCTCCAATATACAACTTAGTGCGCGGTTTTAGGAGACCAGGGATAACGTTTCGTGAACTCAAACCAATAGCATTAGAGACGCAAGGCGATAAAATTATGTTAGAAGGATTAGGCATGGTGATAAGAGAGTTATTAAGAATTGAAGGTGGGATCTGGCTTCGAACAAGATGATCTTGTGTGCTGTTAGAGGTATGAGGGCGGTTTTCACTTCCTGGCTGCCCACACCATGGAAGGGTGTTTCTTGAGAAACCTGAAAAAGAAGGTAGATTAGTGTTGGTCTTAGAGACCTGAGAGCGTGACCGCAGAGCCCAAGGGACAACTGCTTGAGGCCTGTCACGCACGGCCTTTTTATGAAAAGTTTTTCGAGTATTAGCTCCGCACTTAAAAGCCCTTAGTGGGCACCCATACCGCCGGAGACGGAAATCCGTGAGGTAGGGTGAGGTGTGACATTTTTAGGGCCAACCTTTTCTAACCCCTCCTTCCTTGTGAGAAGGCAGCATCGCTGCAGATGCTGGTTGTCCGAGGGAAACACCTTACTGCTGTCACACCCCTCTGCAGTCAGCAGTACGACTTCGCCCTCAGACCTTGAGTAGCTGCTTTTAGTCTCATCGTTCTCCAATCGACCTGCCTGGCATGGTAGAACCTACAGGAACATATGTTCCAGCCAATATAGCTCGGTTGGGTCATCACGATAGGCAAGCCCGACCACCACGTCAAGGTAGCAGCTACGGTCGGGTGAATTGCACTAAGTCAATACTTAGTTTCCTAAATAGTGTTCCTATATAAATGTTTAGGTTTTTAGACTTGATAGAATCGCTTAAGCATTTGAAGATAATTATGACGAAATACTATGATGTGTATGTTCTTTGCTGTGCCATTTAAACCGTTTTTTACAATCACTATGTTTAAAGAGCCGAAAAGTGTTGCCTCGTTGAACCCAAAGAAAAAACATCTATCAGCTCTTAAAATATTGCATGGTAGATTATGTACTGGACCTCTAAGTGCCATTTAGTGACTGCATTAATTCCTTACAATGCCTAATTAAAATATATTACTTTTAAGAATGTCTGTAAAACCACAGACCGAGGTAGTGTTTAGTGTCCTTAACATTCTGTTCATGATTCTGATAATAAATAACACTACATGTAATAAATATGGTTCGTATGTTAAGGAAATTGATGTTTAACATGTTAAAACACTTATTTGCAAATCTATCGTCACAGATATTTTGCAGTGATGTCTTTAATTCTATCACTTTCCTCAGCTTTAGTACATGAGTCATTTTTACCTAATTGCCGTGTCCTTAGAATTTTGTGATGATTATTAATTACGTATCGAGTCTCTTGATTGCTTATAGGGTTGCAGCTGATATAACTGTGAACATAATATGTTATATATTGTACTTTTCTCTGTAGTGTGTGTACCCAACGCTTGATTCGACTCACTTTGAAAGTTAATGACTTTCGGCGTTGGTTTTGAGTTGTTACTTATTTCTATTGGATTATAATCAAGTCCGATTCAGTAATCATAGAATTCCTAAACATTCATATATCACAGTGACACATCTACAAGCAATAGGTTAAGTGTATATATTAGAAGTCAGTAACAATGAGTTTATGCAAATTATATTTGAACTGAATGTAAATCCAGTGAGCAGCAACTCAAGACAAATGTCAGGATGTATCAGCCGTCAAATTGAATGTAATCGCACGTTGAGCATGCTTACTAGAGAGGAAAGTACAACGCGCAGAATATTATACCGTGGGTCATCAGTGGCTGCTGCATCAATCTTTTCCTAGAATACAGAGATACAAAACAAAATATCTGTGTTTGCAAACCTAAACAGTGACAATGAAGTAACAATATGATGATGCTGATGAAATCATAATGTGGTAGTAAAATCCGTGGGTATTTATTTATGGAAAATAGTCTGTTGTAATACTTAAAAGTAAAGTAAGTCAGTTGCCCATGTAGTATGCAAAGAAAATGTTTCAGTCTCTCACGTCTGACGTAATAATAGATTAAAAGGGTTACTAGAATGTTAAAATATTGTAAATCCTTGGAATGTTTCACTTTTGAATGATAAATGGGTTTAATGAAAGTATATGAAAATAGGTAGCATTAGATATGTGAAGTTGATCCACGTGGGAAATGAGATTAAATAAAATCATAACATTATTTGGTGGATGATTTAAATTTGAGCAGCTTATAGTCGAGGGGGGAGGAATTCTCCATGTTTATCAGTTTGATTCATAAAAGATAAGAATCCAGTATATGCATCATACATGAAATAGCTTATTCGTTTTGGCATCATTGTGAGTTCAAACATTTGATACAACAATAAGCATAAAATGTTATTAAAAATGGGATTAGTTAGAACTGATAGTAAACAATATCCGTAACAGGATCAACTGTAGGTGCGGTATTAACAATTCTTGTTATTTTATTTCCACTGCTTTATAGTTTTCAAACACATATTTTGTTATGTAAGCCTCTGTGTTCTAGGAGAAGGCTGATGTAGCAGCTATTGATAACCCTGAGCATAATATTTTACTGACTGTACATTCCTAACTCGGTATGCATGTTATGGTGTGTCTGAACGGCCGTACTGTTTTTACCCGCGCTTGGTTTTCGCTCGCTAAAATAAGTTGCCTTTTATATTACGTATGGAGCCTAGTCAAGTACCCAAGCTTTGGTTGGAGACAGTTGCTAAATTATGCAGGTGTGTTTCATTTAAGGAGTCGAAATCGATACCAAGCATTATCTAAGCATCGGACCCAACAGAAACCACAATTAGACATGGTCACAAATTCAACGTCGTCGATTCTACGCTAGAACTAAATGTTTAATACTGTGCTATATTTACTTCAGCTTGTGTGCATCTCTGCACATTCTGTTTACTTCTGTAGTATCAACAGCTTTAAAAAGCTGAGTTTTTATAATGGATTTATATTATTGAGGTTCTGTATGTATTAACTCAAATGTTTACCATTTTATCACTAGAGCGCATTTCAAAGAGCAATTAATTTAGTCAGTCGCGAATTTCTTGATACTGTGGACTACTTTGCAAATTGTTGGTGGCCTGCGAGACATATTGTAGCCCAAGCGATGAGCTGTCGTGAAGATGTGGATCCGTCAAAAATGATTATAGTATTAGATAGATCCTGTCCATGGAAAAGCCACCTATTTGACTTGGAGCGTGAAGAGCGTATGGAAACAGTTGTTTATCCCGAGCCACTTCACCGAGCAAGTTATCGTCCCGTGCCGAAGTTTCCTCCTCAAATTCTCTTTGTTGTTTTACCATCAGATGGTAATTGGGTTGTTCAGGCCGTACCAAAAGAGAAATTTGAAATTCGGTATGTTTATTTTTTCATATTTCTCTACTATTATTTGCCAATTACTACTAATACTTTAGCCTCGTATTTTCAGCATACCATATATTTATGATTGCTCCTTATCTTAAATCCACACTATTTCACTTGCAGCCACTTCTGTTTTTATTGGTTTTCTTCCTAAACGTCAAATACGCTTGATACCACAACTACTTCAATTAGCCACTCAGTTTATCTTTTGCCCTAAGTAACGATGAATCTAATCCTATCTCCGGACTATTTTCGCAAAGCAGAGTGTATAGTTATCTTTATCACATACTTAGATTCATCAAAATTGACTATGTACTCCCTCATCCTAATTTAATCTGCTTTGCTCATATAGAGTGTGATCCCAGACTTACTATTCTTTTGTGTGCTTCTATGTCTAACAACGTATTTGGTTGGCATTTACTTTGTTAAAAACATTCTTATCACTGTATAGTATAATTAGTAGTTTTTTTTAACTCAAAGGCGACATTTAATCACATCATTCAATGGACTTACTAAAAGTGCTGACTAGTTTGAGATTGTTTGATTTACTTTCCGCATATGCGATTTGTGAGGTGGTATTCCAAGACTAGTTTTCAATGACACTTCTCTTGGGAATAGGAAGTTAAGTTTTTGATTGTGAACCACTTATTTCGAAAGCCGCTCTAACCGTTTTGACAGCGTTATGATCAAGCGGTAGTAATTTCCGAAAAAAATATTTATACACATAATTAAATGTTTTCGCGTCATTTGAAGCAGAAATAGGTCTCAGTGATACACGCTAAAATAACAATAAGGTAAGTAGAACTGAATTGCTAATGTATTCATTTTTGATATGTTTTGCACCTACGTTATACCCGGAAGCACTAACCGCAACCGGTGACCAACGACTCAACAACTGATTACTCGCCCAAAGCCAAATTGAGAAGACACGAACGCAGAACTATGAAAATCCGATTTTATTTTGTTCTAAGCTGTGTATATAGTCACAATACTGACTTTATAGTAATTACAATAGTTAACACACTAAAAATCAAAATGACCAATTAGAAATACGAGGGTTAGTTCGGAGAGAATGAACGGTGATATTGGTTATTGCCTACTTTACAATTAATTAAAAGAATTGCAAACATAAGAGTATTTACAGGAAAAGTAACTAATTCAGTCTTCTTAGCAATTTTTCGGATTAAAATAAAGTGCAAACATACTAAAGCCCATTTCGTTTATTTTTTTTTATCTGGTTACTAATTTGGAATTAGCGCTAACTTCCAATTAAAATATCACTTGTTTGTAAATTTGTTTCACCTGCATAGGTTTGGGCAGTCATTGGCTCCATAATATACTACAGGCATTTATTTGTTATTACTGAGTTGGATACATATTAACCTTCTAAGCATTAATTTCAGCTTTCATTTAAAACCTGTTTTACTGAATTAGGTTACCATTCCCTATCGATTGGCGTTCACTTCGAGATGATCAGTCGTGTGCAATTACTGGAATACCAGGTTGCATTTTCGTGCATAACTCCGGACATTTAGGTTCTAATAAAACTCGTGATGGTGCTATTGAAATGGCACGTTCTGTTATAAATGATTCAAAACTTCAACAGGAGAACATTACTCATACTACTTTAACTCCACCAAAGTTTAGTCGTGGTCGTGGTCGTAAATTTCTAGTGAATAATCGTAACAAAAAATGCTAGTTTTTCCTCACATTTTTGATACCCTAGGTTTTTTTAAAGCAGGTACGAGATTTCTTGAAATCTCTATCTTATTACAGAGTTATTATTTTAACAGTCAGCTATGTGCTCAGAATTTTTGAGGATTTAAAAAAAAATACTTTTGTTATCACTTTATACTATGTGTACCTTTACTTTCATTTTTTAAGCCTATATAAGTGTAGTGCTTTTAATTGTGCACCAACCTTGCATTACTTGTTTTGCAGAAACAACTTTGTACAATTATTATCTTTAGATGACAACAGAGTATGAGTATTTTACAGATTACTTTTTTTCTAATATTTTCATAAAATACGTTTTGATTTTTTTCTTATAATTTTGTATTACGGAAATAAATTAAGAGCAACTTATTTTCACACCAGTTCTTGTTTTTATTGTTTTCAATTAAAATAAATAAAACTTGTTTGAGTCTCCTCTCTATTCAATTAGTGCATAATATGTAAAGGAACGAAACTGTTATGTCCTCACCACAAAATGAAAGCGGGTACACACTTCTTCCACTTATGCAAGTACTTTTCATTTAGAAAGTTCAAAGTATATGCTATACTTACGGATACTAATTGCCAACAGACTACATGCGATTTAGACAGATTGTTTTATCACACAGTAAGACAATATTATTTACACACTCGAGGTCGAAAATTTTTTATCCAGGTAACAACATATTTATGGACTGCCATTAACGGTAAAGTTGAAGTGGAAACGTGAGATTGGAAAACTCTGTCTAACCCCATTGCTAGATTAGGATAGAATAGAGTGGTGAAAAACATTCACTCTGCCTGAGGTGTTTGTGTACAGGGCTTTTAGGATGCTAATAAACTTCTCGGTCCTACCTTTCCCCATTGTGCAGTCTTAGAGTACAGTTTTATCCAATGAATCAATGGGTCTCTTAAGTCAAGAAACGATTACTGCCCTGCAATATATGTGATGGTGTTCGAACATTTGGTAAAGGGTTAAAATGTGATCAATACATCCTCGACTTTTCCGGAAACCAACCCACTTTTCGCGAGTCAACTCTTCATGCGCTTCGGAAAATCTTCGAAGTATGACGGAAGCCAATAGTTTGGAAGCAACTAACAGAAAGACCTATACCTTGATAGCTGCTGCAATCCTCATGTAAGCCATTTTTAAAGATGGACGACGATCGCTTCATTTCAAGATGATGGAACACTCAGGTTCTCAAACCTTTCTAGACAACTTTATTAGATCCCTGACCAGTAATTATCTACCATTTAAAAAAAACGGCTTGAGATAGGTCTTCTGTGCCTGGTGGTTTATTGCGATTCGGAAGTTGAAGTTCCCTGTGAACTTCTTCACTTGATGGATCAGTCGCTATCGGCCGTAGAGGACAGAGCAATTTGTTGAGGCAACAGACCAGCTGAATTGACTCTTGGAAAATTCAGCCCGTTGTTCAAGACGATTCTGGATGTTAGTGGTTGGCACGCAATCAGCTTCATAGATTGTTTCGTTGACACTTCTCGCCAGTGGCCCAGACGTGTTGAATGAGCTTCCGGCAGTTACCATATGCAGCTTTTGCTCCCAACTGTTTGATGCGCCCAGGTTTGTCAGTCGTCACACAAGCTTTTCGCGATCTCTTGGAACTTGTAGAAACCCAATGCTTACGAGCGGGACATTTCACGAAACCGTATGAGACTTGAGCCTTCATTTTCATAGCATTATATAAATGCAACCAGTGCTCATCCACTCTATTCAGTGAACTAACATTTAGCCTAGAACTTAACTCTGATTGATGTTTGGTTACCACAGAAGCTGATGTTAGTTTACTGGTATAAAATCCATCTAGTCCAAGACGTCCGTTGGCAAGCGAGGCTCAAAATAACCTTGGAGTAAACCAAACCATAACCGTAGTCTAGATAGGTGTTCTAAAAGGGACAATAGATTTGAACACAATCACGCCAGCGGTAACTGGTCACGATGTGGCCAGTCTGCGTTCTAGCTTCAGTTGCAGATGGCGAGACGCCAGTAAAACCATCGGCATTGGCTGTACCGGTAGTATCAGATTTCGATATCAATCGTAGAAAACAAAAAATCCACCATTCAGCAATTTTGAACCAAACTAGGCAGAATTTTCATCGTGGACGAGCTGCTGATTGAACTGAATAAGTAGTGAAGGTAAACGTAATAAGAAAATGAAAAAGGAAGAAATGCAAAAAAAATTTAAAAGTTTTTATAATACTAACCATAAATATTACTGGGTTTAGATATCGTTCGTGAGATAAACCATTTTTCCAGGATTTATAATCATTATAGTTGTGAGTGGGGTAAAATACTACCCGGACACATAAATCCAACCGAATGGCTTTTACGGAGCCACTTTCTGAGCCGTCGACCTTAAGGTCAATCCATATGGCAATCGAACGTCGTCAGCGTATGCAGTCCCCAAGTTTGTGGTCACTACATTCATTTATTTCATAAAAAGCCCATGAGAATAACTAAGTCTGTGTATACACGATGAACTTAAACTGTGACTGTATGTTATTATTGTGGGTCTCCCTGGTTCTGGTTGTAAGATACCACACCAGGTTTCTCTTGCATCGAACGTGTAAGAAGTTAAAAGGAGTCTATTTTCATGTTTATTTCTTACAGCACACGCTTTCACTAAGCGAGCTACCTCGTCCATTTAACAGAACGTCAAGAAAATGCTACTTATTGTTTCACTCTTCTTCATAAGTGCAAGTAAATATACCGTTTATTGCTTGGCTTTGTTGGGGGATGATATGACAGTTATACAATTTAAGAGGCAGTTATTCACCGATACAATCTATGGGGTCGCGGAAACGTATCGTGAATTCACTGAATTAGACATATCAACCGTTGGGAGCGACTCAATGGTTCAATGGTAAGGCGTTCGCTGCGGAGCGAGCGGGTCGTGGATCCGATCTGCTGAAAAGTCCCATACTACGACGAAGCAGCTGTCCAGTGCTTCCTGATGACCAATAGTTGTCTAATTCAAATCAATTCGTGACATCAAATTAGCATTCGACAATCTTCACAACACCCAGTTACATTTTTAGATTGTTAATGACCCTTCCTTTGAGGTATTATCTTCTGTAGTCAGTCATTAGCAAACACATGATTGATATTGTTGAAATTCAGGTTTATCATCAGTACAAAACAAATTCATTATAAAGTCAAGTCAATAAAATGCTGGATAATTAAAGTTGTGTATGCTATTCGATAATAAGAAAATATTAATTTATATATTCACATCAAGACAATTTTGTTTTTCACTCCATATATATTAATTAACTAATTAAGAGTGAAATAAAATTACAATATTCAATCAGTTGGACACTACAGAAGACTTAAATTGTTTTAAATAGTTCTTTCAACAGCATTGATTATTACTCTGATATATAAATGTTGAAACAGTTGTTTGAATATTTTTGTCAATTCATTCTATTGAAAGTAGTTTCCACTTAAAGGAAAATTAGTTCAAGAACATTTAATAATTAAAAGGCACTGTAATTTTTTTTTGATCATTTAAATAAACACCTGATAAATGTATTTGCTATGACATCAACAAAAGGCTATTATGATGATGGAAGTGTAGGATCAATCAGTATGTACCCACGCGCCAGCCATGTGGTTGCTATTACCCTAAAGCCGGAGTAAATAAAACAAGACAACTGAGCTGACCAGATAAAAGTATCCTACTCCATTCCCAGCATTCCTTCATGTATGTATAAAACCAGATTACATAGTCGGTCAATTAGAAATTTAATACGGGAGATTGTAGTAGTGAATGGAGGTAACGTGTACGCAGTTAAGTAACTGTAGTTCATAAATAAGAGAAACGACACTAACAGTAAATATGCTAAATGGGAGGATAGGGCACGAGGAACATAATGATGTAAGAATAAAAATGCTTACATTACACACAACTAAAATAATTAAATCAGTATTCTACGACAGTTCTGAAAGCTAGTTAATCTTCTTTAGTCGTTCTGCATGGTAGTATGTTTGTTTGTCCGTCAGGCGATTCAGTGGTAACATACTTTCTTTTTTGTTTAAACGCGATCGCTTCTGTACTTTTTGCTCTTATTGTCCTTTTGAGTTGTATTTTTTTTAACAACTCATAGTGTTTCACCTCTGTTATGCATTCATGATAACATAGTAATCAAGAATGTTCGGGTCATTAAACCCTACAAAGTAATTCGAGACTATTCATTTTAGCAGGTTTCATTGCAATTTATTTTGTCATAATCATGAACTATTGAACAATATAAAGTTGTTAAATACAATTAAATAAGTTTCATATTTTACAATCTTCCAGGTAGTGTTAATTTTCGATGGAAACTTCTTCTTAGATGTACAGAGTTTTTAAAGAAACCGTCACAGTGATTTAAATTAAAAACTGACTTCAATATGTACTGTTTTCCCATTGACGATACATTGTTTATGATGATTAAAATTATTATATTTACCAAGTACAGTAATGTTCTGTTCCATGTTCACATGATAAAAACATATTTTAAAAGTTATTCCTCTAGCCAGAACATTTAACATTAATAGTATTTTATCACAAGCATGTGATAACATTAGATATTTTATGACGACAAGTTCATATTTCTATTTTTAAAATTAATAATTCAAAACTAACAAGTAATGAATGATATAATTCATCATAAAATGAATAAATAATTTCTGTTAACAAGGATAAAAATCTAGATGCACTGTTCAGTTAATTGGAATGTAGAAAGAATAACGATGATTTCATTCATTTCGCTTGAATATCCCCATCATTATACCATCAGGAAACAATATAATCGAATACGTGATTCCAATAATTTATCAGACTTGAAAATGGTATACAAAAATAATTGCTAAAAACATTTGAATCTTTGTATATTATAATGAAAACATGTGAATTAGAGGATAAAACTGGTGATTAGAATAAAGTACCAGTAATAAGAGATATCCTTAGCTAATAATTATATTTAAGCCTAAATAATGATAAATCAAAATCCATTGGAATGCACAACTTGAAACAGAAAACCTTCTATGAAAGTTAAATATCTTTATCATATTTTATTAATTGTACGAAACCGGTATTATTTTACAGCACTACCACTACTAATGGTCGGTATACTCTGATTCATTTCTCTTTTTCACTTAGTAGATTATTCTAAGGATAATCGGAAAATGGAGATCATTTTTCTTCACTTATACTTAAAAACTAGATTCTAAATGATTGATTTTATTGTAGTTAACTAATTTCTACCGTTCAATCTTTCCCTTATACATTAGACAGTAAAGTGACTGGAATGTACGAAATGAAATATTATACAGGAATCATATTATTATAATGATGCAAACTTAACTATCCAAGAACATTGTGAGTTATATAACTTGAAATAATATATGATGTGTTTCCGGATAATGGGCAACTAGTATCCCCTTCGAAGCGTTACCTTAGAAAATATGAAAACTGTTGGTGTTGCTTTCATGGATGTATCTAATGCCACTCACTTTTATAGTAACATTCTCTCCTTGTTGTATTTGTAAGTACCATCATTCCCTACGACATCCGAAAATTGACCGGCCATATCCAACTGATCGATTGTTGACACATTAGAATTCTAGATCGACTTCTGCATCACGACATGTTTGATCTTCTCCTGCAAGTTATCAATATGTGTAGCTAAAATTTCAAAATTACCTACTAAGTAAATTTCATAACAAATCAGACTGTCCTTAATGCTACCGCGAAAACATTTTGAGCTGCTGTTTTCCTTCTGAACGTTAAGTACATAAAACCAATTACTTTAAATGCTACTGCCCCTGAATATCAATAAAGTCCGAATAGCATTTCTCCAGTAAACTGCCAAGCAACTGGAGTGAGTATGTGTCTCATAAGCCACACTCAGAAATTCATGGTTACTGACCACTCCATGAATCTTTCTACCGAACAAACTAATATAAACGACTCGCATCCAGAAACTACATATCATCAATACTACCGGACACAGTATCTACCATGGAACTAACTGTTGTCTTGCTAGCGATTTTGACGGTTGCTGTGGATGACCTTTATTTTCCATACAAATTTTATTTAAAGTTTTTCTAGGATCTATGTGTCTTTTACGTATTATGAAATGTAAATAAGTTTCTTTTTTATAAGGCATCTAAGAAGTTTGCATACCGTCATTAGTAATTAATGTTTTCTTAGAACCATCATTGACCGTTAGATGTTTCATAACTTCAGCATGGACTAGTTGTGACTGTTGTGAGATATGGTGTAGTTAGTGTACGTTCAGTAGTACAAAATGTTGATTTTGAACTTATATTAGACCTGTTTAGGCCTTATTGAAGTCAGTGAATTCTATGCCGGTACTAAAATCGCTGTATTACCAAGAATTCAGTTAAACCGGGTAGTAAACCCTTAAAGTCACACAATGCCTGACAACGACATTTGTAGGTGGTTGCCGTAGTTAATATTAGCTGCCGGTTATCAGAAGGCAAGTGGTCTATTTGTTATGATGCAAATAGATGGTTGATATCTCAATGCCGATAGGGTGTGCCTAGTCGATAAATGTGCGTCTGCCCTATGCCTACTCAGTCATAAGCACGAGATAGAAGAGCTCAAGTCGATAGACCAACCAGACAGAATCGATTTGTAATTCAATCATGCTTTTATATATACACAAAATCAGAACACATAATCAACCAATTAGGAAACTAACATAAATACAAAATAGGAGCAATAATGAATGTGAATTGGAGTAACGTATACACAATCAATTAACTATGATTCATAAATCAGAAATGATATAATAACAGTTAATGTATCAAATGGGAGGAAAGGGCAGAGGGAACTGAATAATAATAGAAATAAAATGTTCACATTGAATACAACCATAAATACTGAAATAGTCTGCAAAAATAGTTCTCGAAGATAATTAATCTTCTTTAGGTGCCCGGCATAACACATAACAATGAATGTAAACATCAAAATGTACTGAATTAAGTAAACAATCAGTGAAATTATTTATGAGAGTGAAACATAATTCTGTGTTCCCTTCTCATGTTTAATTGTAAAATAACATCCAGAATAAATTTTTAAGAACTTAGTCATCTGTTAATCACTGAAATACTGTTCTTGAATATGTTATTTCAGCAACCATAGTGAAGTAAACAGTTTAAGCGCTTTTTTATCCGATGTAAATATGGATATTGTTTTTAACTGGGTTTTAATAACAATATAGTATATATGAAGAGTTAATAGTCATTTTGTAATAAGAAAGGCATCCCATCCATCTAATAATATTCACCTACTTATCTAGCTAGCATTAAATGTGCTCTGGTCATTTGTTTCTTATTATTGAAGACTTCAGTAATCTACAGAACAAAAAATAATTGAATTTGTGAAGTAAACACTAGTTAAAAAAAAAAAAACATTAAACTAATAATAGGCGAAATATGAGTTCAAAATAGCTACTACATATTCGTAAACAGTTATTTCTTAGTGTAGGGGCACTTGTTCTTAACTTCAAACGATTTCCGATTATCCGGATAATTAAGTGCAAAAATGTAACTATAAGCTTCCGTGAAAAGAATATCAAATAAAGGTCTAGAAATATATATCGAATAAATTCGTGGAAAACATTTCTGAGTGTCATCTTAGGTTCAAGATATTATTATTATTAAGCTTTCAAATACCTACTGAAGTCAACTTGATAATTTATTATAATGCACGTTTTGAAGAATGAATCCTTGAATTTTCTAAACAATCAAACATTATTTACAATGCAGTTGTTTACGCTACTAGTATTCATTAACTAACAGATAGATTGTAAGTAGCTAGTGTTTACTGGAGTAAATAGTGTTCATGTATAACATAACGATACTGTTATTTTAAATGGGTGTTTTGGAGATTACTGAATTTCACTTTGATATCATTAAGTAACTAGTGTTAGACAACCACTAAAAATCAAGAACTGAACAGTCGTTTCATCATAGTAAAAGACTCCCCATCAGTGTACACGCATTATCCCACCAGGCATCAATCCCAGAACCTTCAGATTTCGGAGCAAACGCTTAATATCTAGACTGCTTAACCGACTAGATAAATTGCGCGGTCTGAATTGATCGAGTTAGAAATACCAATCATGATATCAAATTCAAACTTATTTGTTTAGTTGGCCTGTAACCATTATAATAATGATAAGGTTCTACTGATGAAAATAATTATTTCATTTGGACTATGAAGAATTACTCCAGTATAATTCCAGTCGTAGTACATCAGAATCTTTACGATAGATATTTCTCTAGTAGTAGCCATAGGCTTATGTCTTTTCATAAATTCTTAACAGCGATAGTGAATAGACACAGACAAACACATCAATACATATCACATTTTGAATTAATTTCATTTCATAACATTTCAGTCTGTTATCCAACATAAGGTTTAATAAAAATTGGATGCATATTAACAATGTGTACCTATTGTTAAACCTACCCAACTGAGAATCTTCTATGTACTAATGGTTGTAGACAGATGTAATAAATAAGTACAAAATAAACACTTCATATTAGCACAGTATGTCTTCTCATTCCGTAAGTTATAGTAATACAGTATTGATATTCGTTTAAAATGTGTGTATAATTTCTATCCCGTACGTGTTACCATATTTCACAATTAGTCAAAGAGGACAAAAATACACAGTCTAATTTTGAAACATTTTAATGGACCTAAAATGTCAACCGAGATGTAGAATATGATAATCTGGAAATCTCTTCGCTGAAACAAATCAATGATCTTTGAAGTCTGTGCAATCAATTTACTTGCAATTACCTTTATAGGAGTACCAGATTAGAAAACTAAGTGAGACAAATAATAAATGACAAGCAAAATGATACATTGTTAAGAAAAGAATATTATCCATTATTATTTCGAAAACTTGTCAGTAACGTGACCTAGTGCGATTTATAAATAACCTACATTCATTTAAGTGTCATGTGAATGTCTAAATGTGTAAGACATTATTATAATCTCAATACAATCATGCGTTTTACAAAATATCAGACATATCAACTTGTCTACTAAAATTTTTATCTTGATAGTCTATCGAAACATGCGTTAAGGGTATTTTAACGCTAATTCCGTAAGACACGTAACCAATCTTAAATAGATCGAAATTAAGTAAAATCGATACTCAGCAGTTTTATTCTTTTTGTTAGTAAAGACAGAAGATGGTAAGTTTTATATCAATAAAATTAATCTATTTCCCTACATTACATCAAGATCCTAATGAGAATATTCTCAATCCATCCAATAAATGCATCTAAGTAAGAAGCATCCCATATCATTTTGTAAAGGTGCTTACTCTTCTCTTTCTATAACTGCAGATTCCCCCCTCCTCACAGTTATCCGCAATCTACACATGTCCTTCATAAAAGGATTCTATAATTTTCGTAATTCAGATCATGGGTTGAGAAGAAATAGTACTGGCTGCATCGCGCTGCTTAGGCTCTGCCTTCAAGAGCGATAATGAAATCTGCAAATATTTACAGACTACCTGTTAAGTAAAACTAGTGATAAAATTCAAACAAACCCGGAAGTTTTAAGTTATTAACACTCGGTGACGCATTGCAGGGTGAGTGAAATATCTACCTATTGTCCACCTTCTTAAATGGTTAGTCAACTCCAAGTTGTTCAAAGACGACGAGAAAAGGGTGATTAGGATGATAGGCGTTAACTGACTTACGTCATGAAAAGGGGTTTGCATGAGTGATCTTGCATTTTTCCTGTAATCCTTCTTGTAATTATGAGAAATACAACTTGATCCATAGGTAACCACTAGTCAGCTTTGTATTTATCCTGAAGCCAGGTCACTGAGGTTAGGTTTTGTAAGGTCAATAGAGTCATCAGAAAGTGTGACTAAGACGTAACTTTATGCTGGTTAGTCAGTTGCACTACACCATTTAGCATGCAATAGGAATTAGATTAATAGTTGAGCTCATGGTACAAACCATCAAGCCTATCCCCATAGCATGACGAAGATATCCTGTCCGATTACTTTTATTATGCAGTCAGTTAAGACAAATTTCACCTCCGTAAGTCAATAAAGAACCGATTCTTTGTATATGATCATCCGCCAAATGGTGAAACCATAGGATTCCTTCATGAGTAGCACATAGCAAATTGTTATGGTCAATCGGCTTTAATGTCACTGAACTCAATCTTTCACTATCGGGACACTACCAGAGCCTGTTTATTTTATTTGGTACCGAACGTCTAGAGAAACTAGTCTTTATAATAGTGATGATTTTGTCGGTCACTGTGGATCTCACTTTATTTTGCATGTCAGAAATGACAGAATATATCACCTCTATAAAACAGTTAATTGCTTAACAAGTGCATCTGTTGAAAATATGACGCCCACAAGCATCTATGTATAAATACTGTGATCCTTGTTTTTCAAGGTAGACATAGGGTATAACTTAACTCCACTAGGAAAAGTTATAAGATTATAGTCAGTTAAAAAGCTTACCACCTTCATTGAGACCTAAATAGGTTCTTCACCAATAATCATTTATTTGTAACTGCGTTTATGAATAATCAAATAGGGGTAAGGACGAAGTTTCATACAGTCTGCGTAAATTAAATTTGTATGGGTATGAAATTTGTTCAATTTACCGTTTCTATTACGCTCTCCCTTTCATCCTCCCCCCCCCTACTATGGCCAGTCAAAACAAGGTTGCAACCAAATAATGAAGTACCAATATAAAAGGTGGTTTCGCAGTCTACCATACAATTTTCATTGGAGTAATCGAGTTACCATCCGTATCTGTCTCAAAGAGCGAGGCCTCCAATGTTCTTCTGGAGATACTCGTGATATCTAGGCTTCATGAAGAGTAGTATGCAAGATAATTTACAGTTTACAAGAATGAAACCTTTTGTCATTTCTTTGTCTGTAACGGTCAACGTAGAATGATTTTCACACTTTGTGTGCAAGATAAAAATGGTATGGATAACTACCGACAACTTCTTTAACAACACGAAGTTTTGTTTCACAAAATATCTAGTATCTAATAATACAAACAATTGGCTATGGATATGGATCATTCATCCTTGTGGAGGGATTTATGCAATAACAAAATGATTAGTCGATCATAACCACAATTTGTTGCAGTATCTACCCATGGGTTTCACTGTTTGACTAAAGATCCAATCAGCAGCATGTGTTCATTATTAATATCCAGAGCTGTTTCAATGAAAGCGATTCCTGTAGATTTCTAGTTTGCAGCTGGAAAAGCTATCGAGTTGATGGGGAAATCTTTGCACTTTCTCGAGACAGTGTTGCTATAGGAACATCAGTGATACCAGTACTCCTATATGTAATGTACCATCTGCCGACTCTCTTTAACCTCACTATTTGTTATAGGGAGTCCATATAATACACAACGTTCTTCGTAGGGTACTCTGACACCATTATGTAAACATGTTTTTGATTGAATGTATCTGCCAAAACATTTCAAACGTATTTGCAACTAGTGCACACTAAGAACTTTGAACGACAAGAATTTTGTTAGTTAACTAGTGTTATTTTGTAGACTGCACTTGTACCATCGAGGAGTATAACTTTACCATTTTCTGTTACATTGAAATGCAGCTTTTAGCTAGACTTGCATTGTTATCTCCAATCCTTATGGCTTCAGTAGTGTGGAGGAGACGAGAATGAATCCAATCCTGAAATTTTAATGGTAAACAGTATACAACTCTGAATGTTTTAGTTCTATCTATTACAAGCCCACTATCTATCAAGTGCAACAAATAGAACTATGTATACATTTCACCAGCTTATTTTTCCAACCAAGATGGCAGGTGCTCGTTAATCCATTGGTTTGGTCGCCTGGTAGAACGCCCAATATAGCTTTCTGCATAGGAGCAGCTGAATTTATAAGTACAGATTAAGGTGAAAAAACCAGGTAACTCACCCTTCAGTTGAGTAACTATCACTGGTCGACTAGTAAATGATATATATAGATTTGCTTAATTAGATATTTTGTTAACAGCTCTGGCTAGTCTCTCGTTTAATACGTCACTTTCTACGTCCCCGTTGAAATGAAGTTTAAGGAAGAGGGGTTTCTCAGTGACTGTCAATGTTTCAGGTTCGTTGTTACCATTGAACATATTTTTCATTAAGAACTCATGTAGTTAGCCAATTTCTGCCAGCATACTGAGCAGGATGTTTAGTTCAGCGTTTATAGCGTCTTCAGAGCTAATCTTTTTAGCCCTGGTTCATAGACATCTAACTACATTTCTCTTGTAACACATGGGCACGAAACTGAAGAAGTGTGTGTATTGACATTTAGTGTTCTTTCTATACACACTCCTACTTACTGACCTGCCTTCTCGTTTTTCTAGCAAGCTATCTATGAAATGCAATTTATTGTCTTATTTGCTCTCCCAAGTGAAACAGATTGCTGGGTGAACATCATTAAAATGACTTATGAGCTCTTCTTTATTGATAATCTTATTGATGATAATAAATACATCGTCAATATAAATCTAGTTTCATAATTAACTTCTTCAGAAATTCATTTTCTAATTTAACTGAAAAGAAACCACCTAGAATCAGGCCTAAAGGTTAGCCCATAGTTATACCATCAATTTGTTGACAATATTCATTATCGAAGACAAAGTGGACATTCATTGTACAACTTAAGAGTAGTTCTTCCAAACTGTCTTCCGGAATTCGAGAGTTAATTTGTTTCTCTGTTATTTGTTTGCATATAACTACGATTGTTCCGGTAAGTGTTCCGAGTCTGTACGTCTAAAATAAATGCGCAATACCCTTATTCTTTCTATCGACATATAAGACTCAATATACAATTTACCCAATTCTTTATGCCCTTGATTGTTTGATTGTCCTATTCGACCTTCTTCATACCTCTTCTTCATTCTCTATTTAATTGACTACATTATTTTTCATACCTAGTACTGAACAACACTTATCATTATTTGTTGTTTTAACAAGCTTAATTTCACACGTCCTGACCTACATCAACTAATAATTGCTCGTATTCATCTTATATTGAAATAAGTATTCAAATTGTTATTAATCTACTTATCATTACTATTAGCATATATGCCACGCTACTACCAATTTACACCTTTCACTTTTCATGATTAGTTATATAATTCACTTGCACCATTTATATAATCGACCTACGAATTGACTTCAGTAGTTTAATAATTTCTATATTTGCATATAAACATTACTATACATTAGAGTAAAGCCTAATGACTGTCCAGTTGAAAACAATAATGTTCGCTTACGTGTGTTGTTTCTAATTCGCCTAACGCAGATTTTTAGTATTTTAGAACATGTCCCTATTCGCATTCGTATCATTGACAAAGCTCAGTTTAGGGCAAACTGTTTTAGTCACAATGTATGGGTCTTTATATAACCATATTAGCTAGCCAATTACATTCAACTTTCAAATAAGTACTACTATTGGACGACTCTGTGGTATGAGAAAATTTTCTCTAAGAGTGGGAAGTGGGGGGCAAGTAGACTACAATTAAACCACGAAACCACAGTTATTTTTATTAATTTCTTTGCATTCGCAAGTGACAAACAAAGGGGGTATTTGTCTTAGTTATGTAGTTGACATTGAAAAATTCAATTATAATATTTAAATAACTCAGTTTATAATAATAATCACATTGACTCAATTGTCAGAGGAAACTAAGTGTGATAAATATGCTCCATACCAACCACATGAATAGATTTCAAAGGGTAGAAAAATTTTGTTTTGCGGTAGAAATCTCTTGTTGAGGTCTGATTAATTGGGAAACAATTGAGCTTCCTTAAATGTGATTAGATATTGAAAAATAGGCGTTCATTTTATAAGCATCTAGCAAACAGGTTGTTTCACTGCCAGACCTAAGAAAAATGCTTAACTGTATAATTAATAACAAAAATTATTTTGATGATAATTAATTCGGAAATAAAAAGAAGAAATGGAGGTATGATATTGACCGAATAACTCAGTATAATGTCGAATGAAGGTAAACGATAATTACATAAATGTGCGTAATGTCAAACGTAAGTGTAAATTGTAATACATGACTTGCTAATGGTCAGTAAATTAATAAAAATTGGCAAAGTGGTTAAATTATGTCTTTAGTGCACATTGATTAAATTGAATAGACACTGGTTTATTATTGCCTCAGTAATTAGTTTGCCACTCACAAGTGAGTGCACTACATACACCCCCATACGACCCAGGTCAAAATTACCTTCTGGAATGGTTTTTCTATTGAATTATAATACAATTTAATAGTATCACTGAGAATAGATGAATAACAATTACGGTGAATAAAAATACATCTGAACATTAAATCACAATCGGCAATGAAGTTAAATGAGTCTTAAAATAACGCCTGTCACGATGAATAACATTTGGAAAATTTATAATGCATTGGTTAATGTCTTAATATGCTATATGATGTTTCCACGTAACCTAAATATGGTTCCAAGTTGTGATAATAATAATAATAATAATAATAATAATAATAATAATATTATTATTATTATTATTATTATTATTATTATTATTATGTAATTATTTCAGTCGTATTTAATGGACGTATAGTTTGACACTTTCAAACAGTTCCATTGTTGCGAAACTAGCTGTAAACTTTGTGATATAGTTTACTTATCATTAACTCGTAAACAACATGAGTTATTAGAAAATAATACTTTTAAATTGTTATTCTGATATAATGTGTGACGACTGATTCTAGTATCCGTGATTTTTCTTCACGATGAAAACAACAGAAAATAAATATGGCTCTTTTATGCATAGTCTTATATTCGACCTCAGATTTGTCTAAGTTTGTACTTAGTTTAGATTACTAATTATATTCATCATTTCAAGTGACACAAATTTATTGAGGTTAACATTATATAGTGATCATTCCGTTAGCGAAATCTTTACTCTGATAGTCATCTTGAACTTTGCTAGTCTTTAAAAGTTATATCTGCTTTAAACTAAGCCACTTATTAGAGTTAACAAATAGCTTCGATTTTTAAGCGCATAAGTTGATTACAGATTGTAAAAAAGAACCTTCCGTATTACCTTGAATATCCAACTTACAAAATTACCCTCAAGAAAATAAACTAGTTTCATTCTGATAATGTACGACAATTCGGTTCTTATTATATTTCATTTCACTTAAGGTTGATTATCTACCTGATAGAACCTTTATCACAATAAGTTTACGATTAAGATAAGTGTGATACTGACCGCTTTGTTCACGGCAAAGTTCATTTCAGTCACATGACTTGCTCATTTATGTCAATATGGAGACTTTAAAAAGTACACATTTGTATTATGATGGTAAATAATGATCGCATTACTGATTTTCATATTAGTTGCTATAACCTACCTAAATACGAGTTATTTGTCACAAATGATGTTGAACAATGTAACTAACATTTAACGATTGACTTATAAGATTAGCTCACTACTCTGATATACATGGAATTGAATAACACTCAACTAAAAGATGCTATGGTTCGAATGAATTTTACGTAACAAACTCATACTCGACAATTAGCTTAATCTGGTTATAATTATCATTCAATGATTAAGTCAATGATGGTTTTTTTATATACTGGATAAACAGTGATTTAGACTAATGAACTGTAGAATGTTAAACCTGAAGTTTTCTAAATACTGTTTGATCACTTTGAAAATTCACTTTTTAAAAGTACATTACAATAAATTGCAGGGGGTGAATTTTGATAAGAAATCTACATCATTATATAACCTATATTTTCCCTTATTGTACTGGCGAATTTATTTGTATACTTATGCTATTTCCCATATACATTTTTATACGTGATTATCTGTAATGTATGCTTACATTCCTTTATTATAATGACCTTCATATTTGGTGCATGATATTGACCTACTCCATTTACACTACATAGAATGACTTGCATTATGAACTTGTAGTTTCACATATATGTATAACACTTTGGTTTGTCTGTACTCTGGCTTGTGATTCCATTTCTAGTTCGTACAGTACAATAATAATACTATTGCTACTTCTGAGTTGTTACTTGGTTACGTTGTAACTGCTATTTAGAATGCTAAGTACTAATAAAAACATTACGAAATCGTAGTGATAATTTGCCAATTATATTATTCATACTCAAAATAGATCATATATTTCACTATACATCGTACATCCTACTATACAATCATAACGTTTTATGTTTGTGCGTATATAATTGAAAACTCCGCCCGCAGCTCTTCTAGGGTTGTTGCCGGTCCCAAGCCCGAGTAAAGGAGGAGGGTTGGGCATAGGGCTAGCACCCCTATCCCGTAAAACACAAGTTTGCTAAAAAAAACGCTAACCAGAATAAACAAACTTAACCATTTAAACTTAAGTAAGTATATAATTGAAGAATATTTAATTGCTAAAACTTATTCACTACAATTTATTCATAATCTACAATTACCTTTAATGCTACATGCAGTAAAAAGTAGAGCCTTAACTTAATGAAGTTACCTTTGTGCGCTAGTAAATTTACTAAACTTAAATTTGCCATGAATATGGCAATTTCATTGGTTCATTTATCGGAATAGTCTGGTTAGGCTTAAACATATTGATACTACACACGAAGTACACAACCTGCATCAATAACAATTCCAATATTAGTTCATTTACAATGACTCATATAACAATTTCATACCCTGTATACAATTGGATATTCGTAATCAATTTGACCTCTTATTTACATTTATATTCGATAATTTTTGATTTTGGTTACTTCCCTGAAGAAGCTTGGACCAGCTTGCTGAGCGAGACGTTGGAATTTTTCTTTAATTTCATCCGCTGAGATTATTTACAAATATATACTATTCATGTCTTGCATACACTCGGTGCCCAAGTTTTGTAAATATTTTCGTTCTTTTTTGGACGAAAATACCTATTAAACAAATTGTGGTTTAAATTTTTAATTCCTTGTCGTAAATAACAGTTAAATTGTTATTGGCTGAAAACTGAAATAGAGTGAATTTTCACCGTGATACTGTTCTCAATTTGTGTCCCCTGAAACCATCGCTTGGTACAATCTGATTAGTTAAATGAAAGTGATATTATCTGCTATGGATTGGTTGTAAGATTTCATCAACATTTCAAAGAAAATCAAATAAACAAAAATTTGTTGGAAAACGCTCAATATCCGTGTTAACTTAGAAAAATGAATAATGAATGAAAGACGAATGGAAGATGTAGTTGTATTATAGGAACACTATAGTCATCGTTATGCCATTTTACTAGAAACAGCATAATTTTAGTTTAGATCATTTACACTGATTAGTAGTCGATTAATAAAGTCTAATTATTCATTCTAGTTTCCGCATGCTAATATGAACAGGTTGAGGAATCGAACTGAGTTACTTAGTGTCAATAAGGAGGCAGAAATAATAATAATAATCTCCTTAATTATACTAGTTTCATTGACATAAAAGTTAAGCGTTTTATACTATGCTTATTTTATTTTCTAGTTCTATCATTGTAGGCCATTAGTCGAGTAAATTTTCTGTAAATGTAAAATGATAAACGAATAAGGTAGACATTCTCAGTAGCTGTATATTTTTTTGAAATGGAAAAAAATTAATTAATAAGTAGTAAATATTCATTCACTAGTAATAATGTAGGTCCAGTATATTTACTATGACTATGCTATAGGATGTCTATGTCTATTCTAACGGTTTGATGAGTTCAAGTAGAATGACTGCATACATTTATGTAGACAATGAAATATGATTTACAAGACTGTTCAATTAAGGAAAGTTAACTTAAAGCCTTTTGTTATGCAGCAGACTAAATTATATGACAGTATTCACTAATTTCAAGTATTGAACATAAACAGAATGAGTTTAAAATGTTCATTTAAATAATCTTAAAATCTTCTGAATATCTGATGATCTTAATTTATAAGACCCATATCGTGAGGTTTATTAATAAACCGGGAAAACTTCATGTACAAAAGTATGATCAATCAGCAAATAATAATAATAATAAATGTTCAAACTAACAGTTTCTTTCAATAACTTCGTCATCAGACTATTACAATGACGAATTCATAGTAATTTTGACTCAATTTACCTCCTTGTTTGCAATAGGTTCCTGGTTCTCCTGGCAGCTGTTATACGGCTTCTCCAACCATCAAACTTTGTACACGGTTTTTAATTCCGATAAACATGGGAATCATGAACAGCATAATGACAGAATATCTCTGTTTCGAATTCTCTGAGTTTATTCTTTAGCGTATCCAACAATGGATAAGCAACAAGATACATTGTACATAGTAATAAATTTTCGGAAGCTGTGACCAACCTTGAGAAAGATTCTGCAATTGCGTTTGCCCTGTCATTAGATTTGAATTCTAATCATAATTTACAAACCATTTGTAAAACCACATTAACCAATTACATTCAATTACCTAATAAGTATTACTATTGGATGGAGCCATGGTATGAGAACATTTTTTAAAAATGGGGGGGGGGGGGAGGAAGCAAACAAACTACGATTTAACGGATAAAGCCATCTTCGTTTTAACTAATTTCATAAACTTTTCACTACAGTAAGGATAGGTATATATCACTTTTCCGTAGACAATCCGTCAGCCAACGGATGGGATTGACATTAAATCCACAAGATTTTGATTTTATTAATTTTTCATAAATTTAGTTATTGGTTAAAGTGTAAATGAATTTGTCTGTCGGGTAGAGATTTTCTTAGCTGTCAAAAAATTTATTACTGATACCTGATTAGTTGAAAATCAATTGAGTATTGAGAAAAGGTATATATTTCTGTTTTCATATGACAAAATTGTTTCACAAAAGGTTATAATTACAAATTTACCTGTTTAATAAACGAAGAGAGTTTTTTTCGGCAGTAATTAATTTTGAAATAGAAAAACCGATTCATGGTCTGGTGATGGTAGGATAATTCGATGATAATTAGAATGGAGATAAGAAACAATCATAAATGAAGTGTTATGTCAGAAATAAATAAAGTTTTAAGATTTGGCTTTCTAAAGTTCTATTAGTTCACAAAAAATGCTAACGTACTTCATTTGAGTCATTGGTACCAGCAGTTTTGCCAGAAATTTGAAGACGGATTTATTGTTGCTTAAGTAATTGATTTAGCACCCACCTACCAGGTGAAAATTATTTGCTAGATTTGTTTCTCTATTGAATTATAGTAAGATCTCATGATACTATTGAAAGTAGGCCAATAACAATTACAGTGAATATAAACAAATTTAAATAGAAATCTCCAACTGGTATTTAAGTTAAATGAGTTTTAAAGTAATGATAAGGAAGCTAACAAATTTATGTTGGATTAGTTACTTTCTTAGAATGAAATACTCTGTCTCCATGTGATATGTACATGGTTTCTGATTGTCTCCAATGTGATGATGTAATTATTTCAGCCATACTTGATGCCCACAGTCTGATAATCATAAACAATCGCATCGTTACAGAAGTCGCTGTAAACTAAGTGATGCACCTTAAATATCGTTAAAACGTAAATAACATTGCTTATCCGAAAATAACTCTGATTCATTTTAAACGGTTATCTAGAAATGAAGTGCGTAGATGGACACCAGTATCTGTAATTGTTCTATGGATGAAAGCAATAGAAAATAATAATAATAATACTCTTTACGTCACCTTTGATGGAACATCTGTTTAGTTTCGCATTCACCCTAGATTTACTCTAATAATTACGTTTAACATTCCAAATGATGTTTAAATTTACTAAAGCTAACATTACATACAACAGTAATTTTGCCATTAACAACTTTATTTTGCTAACCATCCTGAAATCATAGACTATTAGTCTTTAAAGGTCATCTCTGCCTTCATACTATGCCACTTATCAGGACTAGCAATTACTTCCACTTTCTGATATCCCAGGCACCTAAAGAAGATTGATTATCTCCGAGAGCTACTTATCTGTAGACTATTTCAATATTTTTGGTTATATTCAAGGTGAACAATTTATTTCTATTATCATTCAGTTCCCTCTGCCCTTTTCTCCCATTTGATACATTAACTGTTATTATGTCATTTCTCATTGATGAACTATGGTTAGTCAATTGTGTATACGAACTCCAGTTCGCATTCACTATTACTTCTATTTTGCATTAATGTTAGTTTCCTAAATGGTTGACTGTGTGGTCTGATTTTGTGTATATATAATGGCATGATTGAATTACAATTCGATTCGATTCAGTCTGGTTGGTCTATCAGCTTGTGTTCTCGTATCTCCCGCTGGGGACTCAGTGAGCGTGAGGCAGAAACACATTTACCGACTAGACACACATCCGATTGGTGTTTTAGTTAACCAACCAAATGTCTCGCTACATAACACTTTCAAAGTGCTCATTTTGAATAGAATTTTTAGAAAAGAATGTCCGTATTACCTTGAATACCTGAGTTACAGAATCGCCACCAAAATATTGAATAAGTTTCATGGTGATATTGTATGACAATATGGTTTCGACTCTCTTTCATTTAACTTAGGGTTCCTTATTTGTCTGACCTTTACTCAGCACTAAGTTAAATCTGGTTATGATTGTCACTTAACTAGACAGACTAACATAATATTTATTACTTCAGGAAATCACTTTTTTGAAAGTGCATGTCAATGAATTTAAAAAAGTGACCCATGTTTCAATTTGACTAAACTAAGTCAGTTTATTCAGGTCAACTTAATAAAACCACCAATTTCGAATAGTTCTGTCACCTTAATAACAAGTACCAATAATAATTATTTTGAAAGATTAAAGTAACTCTTTGATAATTTCGGAATTCTCGCGTCTAATTAGTGCCAGTGCAATAGGTATAGTCATGATTTTTACATCGACGTCTACAATTTGATACAGAAACAGGTTTTCACTGCTGGTTTTGTACTTCCCATCGAAACCAACGATGTCAATAAAGAATTAGACAAAGTAATCCGATATTTTGTACAAAGAAAAATATTGCAGCTCCAGATTTTCATACTAACTGTAGGCAAACGCTCCACCGAGTGAAATAATATAGCTGTGTAGCCTTTCAAAGTTACTTACATTTATAGCATTAAAATGGGCAAGTTATTTACTTGGAAGGTTTAATAGTGCTAACACTTTATCATGCATATTGGATACATCTTCTGGAATGAGTCGTTTGAATAACAAGTTACATATGAAATCTGCTTCATTAAATACAGGTATTCCATATATCAGCAGGTTTTGTAAGATCGAACTCCTAGGGAGTAAGTTTTCGCTTGGATTGTTTCCATACTCCAATGAGTTGAATTCGTTGTTTTACAGGACCTTACTACAAAGAAATGTCCAATATAATCTATTGTCGTAAGAAATAGGTTCACCGGACAGTCATATTTAACAGGTTCCATAAGAAATCGTTAAACACATCTCCAATATATCTTCTCACATTCCTATTTGTGCTTTAACAGATTTTTTTTGCGACTACTTCTCCAACAGACAAACTGTATATACAGTTTGTGTTCCCCAGTCAACGAGAAACCACGGATCACGAAGTGGCAATATGTCGCCTTTCCCAACTGTGATATCACATTTTCCAACGCTTACAGAGTCGGAAACGCTACCAACATTCACAAGTTTGAAATAAATTTTAAGTAGACGTAACTTCGTGCAAGTCAAATTCCATAATAGTACCTCCACGATTACCGTTGCTTGACATTAGAAAAATAGGTAATTTTTTTAAACCAATCGTCTGAATTCAAATACTGTTAATTTCTCATTGGATAAATGCTGCAGGAGGTAGGGTAAAAAACATGTGTGTGGGGGTGCGAAATCATTTTTATTATTTTGAAAAATTTTCCGTGGAATAAAGTATTATCAAACGACAGATGTTAGAAGAAGGAGTAAATCGAATAGATTTCACACCTGCAGAAACTTAACTCCCATAGATAACATAATGAGTCCAAAGGATCACTTTGTCGTTATTGATTCAAATTGTAAAATATAAATCTAGAAGTCTCAGCATAATAAAAACATTAGCGAGAAAATGGCAGGTCTGTGAGGTTAAATTAAATTACCGTGTACATTAGTTACAATTATGTGTGTTCAGCGGAAGAAATAAGTGATCAATGTGGATTCAAATCAAAAAAATGTTTGGTCGAAGACCATGTAATTTATAAAATGATCTCAAACAGAACATGATAAGTAGTAAGATGGTGTGTTCAATAATTTTTTCATGAAACTAAATTGAGGTGGTTTTGTGGAGATTGGTATTACGTTTAGCTAGTTGAATTTGTCACAGATTGATGTTAGTAAGGTGCCATTGTAAATCATAAAGCACTGGTCCTAGTATGGAACTCTGTAGCAGTGTGCACTCTCTATTTCGCCTGGGGTATAGAACTCAGAGCCTTCAGGTTGCCGAACGCCTAGCCCAATATACCACGAGGGCGAGGCCCATTAGTAGAATTTCCACTTTCATCAATTTGTGATATAGCACAGTTATCATCCACTATCAGCAGTGATAACTGTTTCACTTTCAAATAATCTGAACTAAACCAATCCCAACTTTTACTAGAACCTCAGGAAAATCTTGAAGTTAGTCACTAATGTGTTGATTATCGTAATTGAATTCCCTGGTGGGATCGGGAGCGTAAACTTCTGAGAAGTCCCACACTAGGACGAAACAGGTGTTCAATACTGTTTGGTTCTCAGTGGCACCCTATTAATCTGTAACAAATCTAACCAACTAAATTTTTCATGTGTTTACTAGACGAGTAGCAATAACACTTACGAAAAAAGCAATAAAAATAATGTCTGTAATAATAACAATGATGTAGGAGTGATAATGACAACAATATTCAGTGATAAATTTTGATTTATGCAGATATATAGGGAGGAGTTCAATATGCATTTTGAATAAAGTAGGTCATTAAGTTGATTTTTGACGATTTTAGAATGAATGTCAAAATTTTGAATTTTATCTAAAAATTTTAAAACAATTTCCTTATCAAGGTGTCAAAATAAAATCTAAAATTGAAAAATTCAGTAAATTTTAATGTTAAATTTAAGAAATAAAAACGATTATAGTACTTTCAAAAGATATGAAATATGATACTTCATGCTAATCACTAGTTATTCATTAATCACATAGACAAGAGAGTGTAATCTTTAAGCAAACTATTGATAAATGAGTGGACTGAACAAATGATTAAGATAAAAATATAATTAGTTGGTAACTATAATAATAACAATATTAATGAATAGTATGTTTGAACGTTAGGAAACTGAATAAACAAAAGTTGAGAGTGAATATACACATAATCATTTCAATACTAAGTACCTAATTCATTCAGAGTAATTATTTATCGCCTACGTGAAGTCGATGTTAGCTCAGTTTGTTGACTTCGTTTATTACTGAACAGATTAAACACTCACACTTAAAGTATCATTATGGATGACTAATCTGATTTATAGGATGATTTAATTAATCAGTAGTAATTACTGTATGTTGAACTGTTTCCAACACCGAATATTAGAAATTCTAGGATAGCGAACATTAATATTTACAAAGTTAGTTCCCATAGTGACATGCAACACAAGTGAAAGAGGAATTTTAATATGGGATTTACCGTTCCAACATGTTCACCGCTGATTTTAAAGGTTAAAAAATCTGACTTTGTTCAGTTTGGGATATGGAAGAAACCAACATAAAATGTACGTAATTTTTAGACTAGTCACGGTTAACTAAGTGTATAGTTTCCGTATTTCTTAAGCAAATGTAAGCAATCTTTATTATATTCACTACAAATTAGATGTAATCTATCATATCCACATTCCACAACCGTTCCATTATTATTATTAAGTGTTATAAGAATTTTTAAAATCGAAGTTTCGCAATATGGATCTTCATCATTTAGGCAACCATTGAAAAACTGAAAGTACTGACTAACATTTGCATTCTACAGTGAAATTTGTGTGAGTTACCGATTCAGCTTCAAATCAGGGAATAAACCTCGGACCTCAACTCTAGTGGCTGGCTTTCATTTTATGAACAGTAACTTAACATTTTATTGTGCATATTTATTGCTTAAGTCAACAATTATTTGATGCCAGTAGTGAGTAACTATCTCACTCTTGATATTATGAAATCTACTGGTCAAGGCTTCGCATTAGAACTACGGCAATCACTTCTCGAATTTAGTTACAAGTTAGTATAGAATGACTGGTTATATAAGGTATTGAAATAATGGTAAACTTAAATGGTTATTCGAATAAGGTCAGTCCATGACAAGCAATTTCAAATTTAGCTTACCTTCACAACACCCAGTAATAACACTTTTGGACTAGTATCAACAATTATTCAAACTAGACAAATTTTTAATAAAATAGAAAATGAATCTTTATGCATAATACTCAGTTACTTAGTGTATGAGATTAAGAAAGTTCATCTATGGAGCTTAATTTGTTAAGTGCACCCTATAGCTAATTAACTGTATTATTAATTGTATAATCATACTTCGTAATCAATTAATTTTTAATGTGTATTATGAATAGAGTCACTCGTTGAGATAATATCCATTCATACTACAAACTCGAAAAGTCATGTTCATGTTAATTTTTACTAAAATGAAAAGATATTTATGTTTTCCTTTCCATTGAACCAATACATGTAATCAGGTACTAACAGAATAGTATATAAACTATGATACTAAAGTTAGTAATTTACACTCATATAATTCAGACATTAAGGTGTTCTGATCAAGGGACGTCGGATTAGTGATAACATTAAGTTCTGATAATTATATGTATATTACATATATTCGGAAATCATTCTTCGTTAATCAGAACGATTAATGCATACACGTCAATATCAGGATGTGCGCTTGATTAAAATGTTACTAACAAAGATGCGACAGATATATATTTGAATCAAACGAATTCACACAACTCAAACACGTGATTTAAATTACAAATAAATGAAAAACCAGTTTGAATACGCATTAGTTACTCAAACAATCATCGATGAAAGAACTATTTATTCAAATAGTTTTTAACATGAGAATTACACTCTCTCATTATTTATTTTCACAGTATCTGTACACTTAGAAGATGATACATTTTCTCTACTATATGCACTGATTTAGCTTACTGAACAATATAATGCAATACGTTGGACAGACATATAAACTAAGTTTTGTTACTTAATCTCAAGATGTTTCCATCTGGTAACAGGTTTTTTTCTTCGTCTTTCGTCGATAGTATCCTGATGAAGGAATATAATTCTCCACATAGTCAATTCTTATTTGCAGTAAGTAGTTGTAAATGTTTTACGATTTAAGTCAATCCAGTGATAATGTATTGTTTGCAGAAATATGTAAAATTGGAGGTATTTAAGATAGCTCAAGTTGATTATATATTCACAGTACTTTTTCATTCATGTTCTTTTTGGAAATTACTTTAATGACCTTGTTCCCGAAATATTCAATATTCACTATGTTGTATTTATTGCCACTTATTTTTAATTCAATGGATGATTGCAGTAGATTAAAATTTAAATTTTGATTTTCATTTAAGGTGTCTGGAGTTACCCACAACAGTGCTATAAACACTTCACTGCCTGGTAGCTAAACATACAGGATACAAAGCAAACAATGTAAAATTAGGATTATTATTAACAGGAAACTTTGTAGTTTTAAGAAAAGACAGATCAGTTTAATTATTTAGCAGTCAATGTTTTATAACGATGATTTGATTTTCTACGGTAATCCTGACCAACAGACTTCGGAAGTATACACGGTTAATTTAAAGCTGAAAGAGAAAAGTGGCCTGAAAATAGGTAAGTAGAAGTCCTTTACCTTGCAGAGGCCCAGAATGCCTCCTAATCATAGGAATTTCTACTTACTATGCATTTTTTTGTGGTATAGTTGTTGAAGGCATGGCTGGACCACTTTCCTTGGAAAACACTTCCCACTTGCTGGGCTGCTTGAGAATTGGATTATTTGTTATATTTGGTCGGTGCCAAGTATGGCTTTATACAATCTGGCTACCGATTTCTCATTTACGTGTGTCCGGCCATTGGTATACGTGAGCGAGGTCAAAATAATATACACAGAATTACGGGCACTAATAATACTTCATTATCGAAATCTAACGTAACTACAATTCATTATCTCCGGTTCTTGGATTGAAGCGTTATACGTGGATTTAATTAATGTGCGCATTCATTCAACATATACGTACTTCTCAATAGCCTGTTAGTTTTCTATAAAATCTAACTAATGAAAACATCTCAGTTTTGTTTATTTAACAACTGGTCTCTTGTATCAATAAGAAACATTCAACCACTTACATTTCATGACATTTGATAATACAATGTCCGTCGAAATAAATATGATTGGATTGTTGAGGAAACAAATGATCCATTGGTAATTAGAAACCTTGGAATAGTATTCATTAACAACGGATTTATTCGTGCTAAGTACTAGTTTAAATTAAAAATAATCTAAACACAATACTTGGTGACTGAAATAAAGTCGATATAGAGTTTACAATTAAGTAAACAAATAGATCATAATATTTCGAATAACTTAAGACATGTCTACCTATAGATTGACTGTACACACCTGCAAATGGAAATGTCAAAAATGTTTAGGGAGGTGTAGACGCCAAGTCCAAATTACTATGCGTAGTAAGCACAGGAGTATTGCATGCTCTTAATAACTTATATGGTGACAAGAGGCTATGGTGTTGGACAGATGCACGTTCCACGTGCTTCAATAACACGCTTTGTTTCTATTTCTCTATCATAAAGTATTTCACATTCGAATTAATATTCTGTCCATATTAACCTTGAAGACTTTATGTAATTAGTCATAATGTTACCAGCTGTTAAACCAACCTGTATCTTCCAGCCTCAAATTTTATACCATGTACGCTTCTTTAACCATTTATTACCACAAATGGCTTTGATTATCCGACATATGGTTAAGCTATTTAAATGAACTCAGTTGAGAATATTATCTAGATAGAGTGAATTCTGACTGTTTAAATTACTTGGCAGTACGCCAGATATCTTAAACTGCAAATGAATGCACTAAATTTGTTAAGTGGAACATCAACTGAAGTGTGGTCATAAGGAATACATTTTAAAGTAAACAATTACATTATTATTCGAATTTAAACAAAAAAGCTTAGATGATTTATAACAGTAATTATCATGTAGTTAAAATTTATTTTAAGTCATATTTGTACTATACATAAATTATTTATTTCATTTACTCTATAATGTATCAAAAGTCACTTTAAGTTAAACTTAGTGTTCCTATGTGCATTTGATAAGATATAAGCCGCATATTATGTAAATGCACCATAGATATGTAATGTCTCCTAATTACTTCATGAATAAAAAAGATTAATTTTAGTAACTCTCATAACTTAATAGAGAAATTGTGGCAACTGATCTAATATTTAAGCATGTATTAAAACTGAACTTAGAGAGAACGTTATAATAATAATACTTGATTATGTTAAATAATCATGTAAAGACGTGCTATATCTTGTATAATTGATCTGTAGTTGTCTTATTCTATGATTAATTGAGCTCAGAAAATGAATATACACTAAGTTCTGCCTCTAATTAGTTACTTTCTGCGATGAATTTTTAATGACTAGTTAATGAGACGAGTTCTACTTGATTAAGATATGTTAGATAGAACAAAGTTATAGCAAACACCTGCTCTTCAATAAAACAAAAGTAACTGGACAAGATCAAGACAACGTTATATATATATATAATATTAAAATACGATTACAATTGGTCTAACACGGCAACACAAGGAATGAAGTACAAGATAAACTCTTAATTTTGGTTACATAACTTATTAACGTTATTCTTGTAGTAAGCTTTCAGTAATACGTCTTTGATATTTATGTATTGTCAGCGTCGTTTTAATACGCCAATAACACTTTTTGCGTCCCTGTACTTTTCTGTCAGGTGTTCACTTTGTTTTTCCCTACAGTATATCAAATAAAATCTGTAACAGTGTAGTTTGTTCTGAGTTGGGTTCTGTGCACTGATCTTGACATTTTATTTTTATTATAGTTTTAATAAACGACTCAACCCAAGGCATCATTTATTTTCTGCTTAATCTAAGTAAGCAGTAAGTTCAGATCTGCATTATTCCTCGCTTCATCAACTCTGGTATTGATTGCCAAATTGACGGATGACATAATGTAGCGTACCACTTGGGTTATTGCGTTCTGACTAGTTTGCTGGTCTTAAAGTAAACTGCATTCGTATAAAATTAAAAACATGTTTAATGTACTGATACTGATTATTAAGATATCTCCTTACATTCAATTTCCAACTGTTTACTTTGGTGCATTAACAGAATATTCCACGTTCGCCGTTTATGGTAAGCCTATTTTTATTATTTACGTATACACTCACAAAGAGAAGTCAATCTTTTCCCAGGTTCCTCATGGTAGCAATACCGTTGAGGCTCATATACAGACACTTGATGTTATTTTTTTAATTTCCTGAGGTATTTGATAATAGATTCTTACTTATTTATTGCATTATGTTTGTATGCAAATCCTCGTACTAAACTGTTTTCGCAACTTGGTGTAGTTAGTTAAAGTATCTTTTTACATCAAATTTCTGGCTGTTTTGGTATATTAGCATCAAGTATCCTACGGCCACTACATGCATCACTAAGACTAGCAATGATCTCATAGTCTATTGAACCAACAAGTCATAAGTAATTAGGGATATTTCTCTAATATCATAATTTCAGTTATGCTGCCCGAGCATCCAGAAAGGTATGCATTTGTCCAAAGGAAATATCTTTATTAGCGTGATAAGCAATGTAGTCAAGTAGCACCAGATATGTCCGATGATCATAGTTTATATTTGTTCGCTTTAATATTAAGATGTAGATGCACAGATGAATATCCTAACTGTATGACAGACGTTTCCTAACCATCAGTCATGAAATACTTCTCAAGTACCTCAATGAAATACACTTTCCCGTATTGGATAGTGTATCCAGTCTTACCCGGACTAATCACAAGCTTTTCAGACATCGACTGTATCACTATCACTGCATCATTACATTATTTATCAAAAAAGCATAAGTGTTATAACTGAGATGTTAAATAAAAATGAAATGGTTCTGTTGAGACCTGATAAAGATCTGTCGAAAATGCATAAATTGCTGGATGACAAACAAGCAAAACAGGGACGTGACACATAAAACTAACTAGCATTCGAATCAACTATCGAAAAAAACATTGGTGGATGAAACAAATAATGTTACATGACCTGAAGAATATAAAGATTACCAAACAGCTAAAATCAACATTCATTGCGAGAGGAATGTAAAGGCTGAATGGAGTTGACTAATTCTCGCAATGTGTAGATCATTTCAAAGAAGTACAAAATCACAACTCAAAAAACAAACCAAATACAGTAGAAGACAAAGTGTCAGATATACCAACAGGGGGCTCCTGAGCGAAGGCGAGTAAATGAACGGAGAAATCGATAAAAGGAGCCATGTAGTATGAAAACGTTTATAAAATAAACAGGAAGACAGTGTATTCAACATTTATTATTGACTTTCTCGTAAAGTAGGACTTTGGATTCTCTAGTTTGTATTTAATTACGAAAATATCTGAAACTGGTATAACTAGATACGTTAGCACACTCTATGAATATAGTTATTGTACTTTGACAAGAAACAAATCATTTGCTTCTTCTATTCAGGTTATAGTAATGTTTGCATCACATGCTATTTATTCTATCCATAGTAGTCAACCTAGTAATTCCAGTGCTGCATTGTAATTTAGCTTATTTTAAGTTGTGATAAAGATTAATGTATCCATATCTATAGACTGCTTTTGCATTCATCTTAGTACGATTTTTTTCTTGAAATAGCACTTAAACAACTAAACCACTGGTTTATATTTAGCTTTTATATTCGATAGTACTGGTTTGGCCAGGTTTATAGTACACAATTAGTTTAATATAACATAGATTCATTTGGCCAGTGTCTTCAATAGTACAACTATAAACGTTATAACTAAATTAGTTAACCTATAAGAATAGAAGGAAACATAATTAAATGATAACACAGATATTACTTCAAGTCTGGCAGATGTAATGAGATTCTAGAATTTTCAAGATAGTTGGATAACTTTATTCTACTGGTTTACTTTTTACCAGACAAACTAACAAACACCAAATCTCTACAAATAATATTGTCATTCATAGTAGAATAATTCCACCTCAGCATAAAATCGTAGCAATAAATTAACAGTTTAGAAAATGTGCTGATTGCCTGGGGATATTTTTGAAACTCGCTTAATAAGTACAGATTAATATACTTTGGTTAATGTAATTACTCAGTTTATCAAACCGAAGTAGATGTAGTGGGGTTAGTACCTGTAACCCAGAGGTTGAAAGTCGAACGCCCTAAACACTGAGCCGCCTACAGTTCTAGTGAAAAGAGATGAAGAAATTTTACAGATTTATTTTTACATTCTACAAAAATAAATAAATATTTGAGAATCATTCTTGTTGCACAAATGGGTTAGGTATAGACTCCATTCCATCTGCAGGACAAACAAGTTCCACAGATGGGCCTCTACAAAAGAAAAACAGTGAAAAAACTAAAACTACTGTTTATAGTAATATTATGCGGAACTGCAAAAAGCTTTTATGAATTGTGATGTAGTTTAGACTGAAAGTTAAATATTAAGACGGAAAAAACCCTAGGTCACGTAAACTTTGTGTTGAAAAGCCTATATTCATAAAACTAGAAGTCTGAATGCAATTATTATCACAAAGCCAACATTGAACTATAAAGAAACGATTAGAAATCAGCAGTTATATTAGTTCACTGTAAATTTCTTATTAGAACTTAGTATTCCAAATAGCAGTCACAAAGTAACACAATGAGGACTCAGAAGTAGTAGTAGTGGAATTGTATTTTAATAGCCAGGAGTAGAATCACAAGCAGTTAGAAGTCAGCACTTAGTAGTCAAGAGATTACGGGAATTCAGTAATCAGGATAATAAGGGATCTTAACTAGCAATTTATATGCATGTAGGAATACCAATGTCCCGTACACGGATAGGCACAAAGGGGTGAGAATTGGACAACCAATGACAAGCAACGAGTGTGAAGGTCAGTCTAACATAATTCACCAAGGGAATGTAACGAAGCAGGCAATCACTTATAGGAGGGGGGAAATACATGAATTACAAAACGGTAACACGAATCTAAGCCTGTAAAGAAAAAAGTACACAAAGGTCACATGATAGTCTAGATTCACCTGAACTAGATATTGGAATTTACCACATTCATGAACAAATTATTCTTCGAATCTATATAAAGCCTAAAGCACTCCGGCTAATATTTACTTGATAAGTCCACAGGAGCTATCTAACGCTATATGGTCTGATACTGACTTGTTAGCTAACGGGATTACAGAATTAGAGTTTATCTTAATTTCGGTAACACGAAATGATTTGTAACTATATTAACAGACCTTATGTTGTAAATGTACCTCAAGGTATACTGGGTAGTAATGTGTCGACAGGAAATAAGATCAGTTTCAAATAGGAGTTTCGTGGAATTACGCCACGAAAAACACTTTACGTTTTGTGATATTATTGTTAACTAGTCTAAGAGTATCGAGTTCTGTAGGGGTTATATTACAATAATAAGCTTGGACTGCCAAATAAAAGGTGTTATTTCATGAAAGCCGAGAGACAGATTAAAACCCTAGGACTCTTTACCTAATAAAAACAGTTCAGTTAGGGAGTAGTCGAATAGAAAACTGTTGTATCTGAAGCAGGGATGGCCGATATTATCGATTCAGTTATCCGCAGCGCTATGTCCTACAGCTAACATCCAGCCTTGCCTTAATCTTTTGCTCATGCACAATGACTGATTTATTAAGAAGCCAACTAGTCACTCACACGCGTGTATTAAAACAACAATAAACCAGTAATATACTATATATATATATATAAAGATTTAGCCTTTGACTTATATGTCTGTCACCATATTAACTAATCACATGTCTTTTTCCAGATATGTCAAAAACTCAACGAGTGACCATTTTTATGTAATACAATGGAGTGCAGCATAATTGTCAATTACAAACAACGTTGACTTGCCAGTATTAGGTTGGCTTTGAGTGTGAGGTATACAAAGACTGTAGCTTCAACTATCATCAGAGATTTGCAAGATTAGTCAAGTAACTTCAATACAAATACAAGTAGTACTAAGTATGAAAAAGTATTCAGTTATTCTAATTAATATAACCATTCAGTTTCCCTCAGATGGTTTAAAATTCTGATAATAAAACTTTAAAATTAACTCTCCACTTTCAAAAACACTGACTAAAGTTTTTAAATCAAGTAATAAGGAACAGAATGTTAAGCATTAAATTTGTAACTCCATATGGAAACAAAAATAACTTGGTGCTTTCTAAACTTTAGAGTTGCCATCGAAATTTCGATATTAGGATTAATGTTGTTTTGTCATGAGTTTACCACACCTGGAGATGAAATATTTACGACCAAACATCAAAGTTTGCGGAAACTAAACACTAAAACTAACCTACAAACAACAAGACCAAGTTCTCTCGTATCTTCTGTTAAACGATGCGGATCATCTGGATCACGAAGAAATTCAGTTGTACAATCAATCACCATATTTTGTAAATTATCACACCCCTTTAAAATACCAACAGCTTCTCTTCCACCGGAAAATTTAACACGAATCCTCTTATCTATATACTTATTTAGGTCAATAATAGACTCTTTCTTATGCTTTTCTGGTTGCTTATCTCCAGTAGGCATCCTTGCTGAAAAATATGTAAAGTTAAATGAGCTGTGACAATATAGGTAGTTGTCATTAGTAGAAATGAATTATCAACAGTTACTTTACAACAGATGATAACTGCAAAGTAAATTCCAACTATTTGCTAGGCTAAATAAGACACGTAGTTCCTACTTTAAATACTGCTTCGATATTCGTAGAGAACCGTTGATAATGGAAAAGATCGATAAGGTAAAATCATTTTCTTATAGTAGGAGATAATTAGTATGAATTTATTATAGAATTCCCACTCCCACCAATTTGTTATACAGAGCGATGATCATCCATTGTCATCCGTGATAAGTGACTCACTTCCGACAAGTTTGGACTCCAGCAGTCACCATGGATGATCGTGGGTATTCTGCAACTGGATGCTGGCTCACTAGTGCAGAAGGTTAGGCGTTCGCCAACCTGAAGGCCCTGAATTTGATTTTCTAGCCGAATCGAGGACGCGCACCCCTGAAGAGTCCAAAAATGAAACGAAACAGCTGTAAAGAGCTCCCTGGTTTCCACTGGTATCTAAACAACATCAATCTGTGACGAATTTAATCAACTAAAACTTAGTACCAATCTGTACAAATCACCTCAACTCAATCATATATAGGTTATTTTAAGCATAAAGTAATGAAAGTATTACTGCTTAGTATGGAACTCGAGGTTTTCGATCATCTACCATTCAATTTTAAAAATATATTACACATCTTTTAAAAAAGTGCTTAAAGTTGATAGAAGTAATAAACGATTTCCAACCATTACCAGTTAGGTAGGGTATAAGTATGACAGAACAGTATGAAGAGAATATTTTGTGATTTTGTTTATGTTACTTATACAATTATTAGTAACTAGTTAAAACAGTTAGGTTAAATTAATATTATGCTTTAAAAAGTTATAGCGAAAAAATGAAGATCACATATTAATCCATTATTTAAACAGAATCGATTTCAAAATGGAAATATATTTCCTAATAAATAACAACAATAGTATCTGGTGGATATAAAATTACCTTTATTTGTTTACCTCAACCTTTTCAGAACTAAGAAGTGTTTTAAAAACAAAGTTTTACAAATGTCTAAAAGGACAATTAATGAACGCTCAACTTTCAAT
Source organism: Schistosoma japonicum (assembly GCA_025215515.1). Taxonomy (NCBI): domain Eukaryota; kingdom Metazoa; phylum Platyhelminthes; class Trematoda; order Strigeidida; family Schistosomatidae; genus Schistosoma; species Schistosoma japonicum. The sequence goes on from CM046061.1 coordinate 33,443,281, forward strand.
CAGTTTATATCGAAAAGTATCGACAAAGAGTTAGAAAATGTTAAATTTAAGCATGCATCCAACAGTTCATACATATTGTTTTAATATATTTTTAGTTGCACACTACTGATACATCGACTATTGATACACTTTCTTACTGATCTGAAATTACTACCAATTAATTGCGTATTACTCAACTAATGTTGTGAATGTGCTGGCTAGGTATGTATTAGGGTTTATAAATAGTGGCGCTGTGTGGTCTGATATATTATTTGTAAAATAGCTAAATGAATCTGTGACTAGTAATTAGATCTTCTGTAGTGCAATGAATATAGTAACGTAATCGATCACTAATGGTACTTATTTATTTGAACACATGAAATTATGTCACAAATGGGCGCCAAAAATGTATGTGCATTAAAATTAGAAACATAATACCGTACAGAGACAAAAAAAGAGAGGTTATCACAATCGAAAAGGTAAAAGTTAGTGGGAAAAAGAAAAATACATAGAATATAAATTTCGTTAGAGAACACAATCAAGAAGTAGGTCATTCGGTCAAAAATCCCTTCTATTTTGTGAATAGTATAAAAGGAGAAGAAAGAAAGATTGTATTTGGTTTCTATTCTCAGTCACATCTGACAAGTCATACAAGCAGATAGTGATAGACTAAATAACCGATTGAAGGAAATTAATAAACACAGTCATAATTATTTAACGACTTGAAAAATCAAGCGGTCAGCAGGTTGGCGACCACAGTAAATTACAGCGTAACAAAGAAGAAAGCGACCAACACTATGAACAACAAACATTCATTAATAGACGGATATAGAAAAAGAAGTGAGCTTTATTTAAATATCATTTTTAATAAAAAAGTAGTACAAATAAATAAAGTATACTATACATAAATTATAAGTTGCTATAATTAATAGAATATGTATTTATATATAATGTAACCTATTACAATAATTATCACTAGTGTGATATAAAATCACTAATACAGTTTAAATAGATGAGATAGAGAAATAGACGGAAAAATCTTTGAGAATGAAAAGTACACCAAAACATGACGATATTAAGTGAACACTAGGGAATTTAGAACTAAGTCCAGTGGAATGAAGAATGTTTACTTGGAAGACTGTGTACATAGATAAATAAATATTATGGTTGTGGAATTTTACAAACTAGACCAAACAATTGCTTTCTTAATACGTTCGCATGAAATAAGAGAATTGCCATTCGGATTCCAATGACAACATACGACAATATTTCTGGAATAAAGAAATGTAACAGAACCTAAATATTACAATGAATGGTAACGATACACAATAGTAAATATATAGGATCACGTGTGGCATCAAACAAAAAATATAAAGCTACACGACAATTTAAAATATTTTTCAAATGTAAAATGAATGTGAAGAAATTTAACTATGGATGAATAATAACAGGGAAATTGTGACCTATTTGGGACCACATCTAAGCACATAAGCTATCATTTTTAAACATTCCGGTTGAATTAAAAGCACAGTTAATCCACAAGTCAGCTTGAAGTCATAAGCTGATCCACCTGAAACTAGTTAACTGATCGGATTTTCAGCTAAGTGATGCATAGAAGGTAAAACCATGTCAACATTTAGCTAATACATTGTACAAATATGGAAATAGCATGATTAGCTCGGACGACAGGGTAACCACTTAATGACGTCGGTCCCCATATCTGGCAGTTACGTCGATTATACCTCTAATATTCAGAGATTGGTAGTTTATGAATCGATTTATTTGGGGATCAGGAAAGCGACAACTAAGAGAAAATACAAATTTGATAGACTCTTAATGTGGATTGTAAACCATAAAAAACTTTTAATTAAATGGCGATATATATGATCCGCAACTTCATGGAATGCAGAGTAGACCAATTTGATTGAACGAAAAATCTTTTCCATCAGAATAGCCAACTAAACATGAAATTGGAGATGACAGTGTGGTGGATACTACTCATAAGATCATCCATAAGTAGTAGATAGCGGAACGCCGCGTGAAAGAAGAAACAATAAACAGTATATGAGATGAATTGTGGTGATAAGGAGCAAAGCCTGACCTCAATACATAGGAGAAACGAAGACAACCAAGGGAAGCAAGTCTACAACCAACATTGATCGAGGAACGCAAAGGACGTGCAAATAAATAATTAAAAGTAATGCAAACGTTATTTATGACATTCTTCGTTTTCACCAAATAAACAATTGCCGTACTCATCACGTCTTTTCGCAATAGTAACAAGGAACATAAAAACAGTACATTTTTTGGTGTTCAGTTTCTCTAGTGGAGAAAGTACTTTAACTGTTTAAAGATCAAGTTTTGTTGTACATTCAAGATAATTTCTTATAAAGAATCTTAATGATATGAAAAAGTCAACAACACTGGAATTTCCAGTTCTATGGATGAAACATTCTAAAAATCGAGATAAAATTTAGAGTAAGAGCACGACTGAATATACTTTTTACCTAAAGTATAAGTGAAGATAAGCATATTTATGTATAATAATACAGGTTGTTCTTTACAAATATTAAAGTACCTAAATAATTACTAGAATACATGTTTTACGTTGGGAGAAATTTAACACAATAGCTATACTTTTTGTGCACAACCTTTTAATGTTGTTTTGTGAGGCGCTTAGTGTCATTTTATACACGTACAGGTATATATTTGAGACATAAGATTTATAGAAATAGTAAGCTTAAAACAGTAGGTGACATAAGAAAGATAATCAGTGAGTGACCAACGAACATTCATTACTTACTTAAAGTGTCTTGAAGCTGGGTACATAAAATGTATTTGGTAAACTAACTACAAAAATAAAAGCATAGATTTTCAAAAAGAACTCGAACTCAATATCCTTTGCTTAAAATTTCAGAGTTTAGTTTCCATAATATCTCATCGAAGTAAAAGAAAAAATTGGCATAAACATTTGGAATATATTAAAATTGGATTGTGGTTAGCAAGTGCAATTCAGTACGTGCGTTTCGTTTTACTTAGGACTATTTAGCTGTATTTACTCGTATCCTAGTGTTGATTGTCATAGCGGGACTCCAACTTTATGTCGAATGCCAAAGCGTTATTCCCTGTGGAGATTTATTCAGAATACACATGTGACTGATCAATATCAGCCCCTAGTAACATCGAAGAGAAGATTCAAACACAATTTATGTTGTGAAAAAAAGTTAAATGGAATGTATTCTGAGAACGTTATCTTTGCATCTAGTAAATTAGAAAAAAAACGTAGTTTTCAAGATGATTTCATACAATTTCTTAGATAATTTAAACGAAATTTAATATTATATAATATATATAAAATATTATATGAAATAAGAGTTCTAGAACAAAAACTCTTCCGAAGACTACGAGAACTTTATTTGACGTAAAAACTCGTAACATTATTTGTCAATGATGCTGATTGGACATTTAAGCGTCCTACTATATTGCAGAATAACTACAGAAATGAGACAATAATCATACAATTACTGGTGAATAACTACATTTTTGATTAATGAATGAGTAATCCACTTATTAAAGAAATTGAAAAGCCTGATTACCAAATAAGAGTGGATTATTTTTAAATATTAAGCACAAAATATGATAAAGTGACAGCTCATCACTTTAATGAAGGTACTAGTAAAATCTAATGATGACATCTGATAAATGAATACCACTTAGGTGCATCTTAGATACTGACTGCTTATCATTAGCGATACCAATTAGAAAAATTGGGTGTTCATTATGCAACATATAAATGAACTCCAAGCATCTTCGGAATCATCCCAAAATAATAAAATAGACAAAAGTGGTTGGGAAGGACCGTTAATAAGCATGAATAAATATAGAAAGGAATAAATAATTAGTTGAACAATTTTAGTAAGCAAATTTATTTTTAAATGAAAATTAGCAAAATATAAACCTACGTATGATCACGTAAACAAGTTTCTAAACTCCCTGAAATTGTATTCCAAATATAAACTCCCCCATCATGTCCACCAGCAGCTACATAGTCTGAGTCAGGTGAGAAACATGGGCGAACGATGTCTAAACCCGTTTGAAAACCATCTGCTTTCAGACATTGAGTAACTTGATTCATACGTAAATTCACGATTTCTAAAGTATTGTTACGCGTACAAGCTAAAACAGTTGTCATATCTTAAAAAAAGTAAATGAAAATAAATCGGATGCAGTTCCTTTTCTTCAGTTAAAGGAATAGAAGCTGATTAGTGGAAAATATCCTTTTATTTTGAATATTATGGGGAAGTAATCAGTACTGAGTTAATACTACTTCTAGCATAATTTATTTACTGCTTTGTTTCTTTATACATGTATTTGAAACAATCAAGCAAATTAGAGACATAATTTACTAACCTGTTTGTGATCTACTTGTAACACACTGGAATTGCAATAATAGTGTGAATACTGTTTTGTATGTATGAGTTTACATTCATACATATGTAGTATCGCAACCAGTCATAATTAACTTAAAGCCTAGTATAATAATGCGTTAGCTCGAATTGCTCTATCACTACGAAATGAAAGTAACGAGATGGAAAACAACAAAGTCGAGGTAATATATTACCAATAACGAGGTAGGATGATACGCTATGTATGGGGGAATATTGGAACTAAAGATCTAGATAAAGGATAAGAAGTAGGTGCATTTGTTCAAATGAGACCGACACCCAGCCATATAAATCAGCGTCTACGATCATTGACTACAGTTTTTGATCGAATTTTAACGAAGTAATCCCCACCTATCTGCACGGCTCAAACCAACAATTAATGTCTAGTGCCACGTTTTGGTTATCATAAACGTGAAATAAAAGACAACCTAGCAATTTTCACAAGATCGCTTTACTAATTACTATCGTGAAAGCAAAAAGAAATTTTCGCTATCAGTGATATGTTTATAAAACTTAATTTCTTCATTAGGAGTCACTTTTTTTAAATATTTTGGTAAACACACATTGGTCCTTCCGCATTCATGTCAAAGCGTTATCAAACACTATACCCAATGCCAATAATATAATACGCGAATTAAAGAAGCCATGCAACCACATTTACTATTCATAGTCTGATACCAAAGAGCTATGTTTATAACAAAAATGAAGATAGAGTAAATAAGTGTTTTTTTCCATTAATTTTCATTGGGATTGCGCTTCCACAGGTGTTTAAAAAAACGAAGTCGAGTGACCAACCAAGTTATCAAAAAGAGAAGGTCAGCGTAATTATAGCAATTAAAAGATGAGACATATAGTTAGATGGTTAATAGATTATATAACATTTAATTAGAGAATTTGTAAGACATCTTGATAGTAAGCTAGTTAAAAATAATAGTTATAACACAGTTATAGTCTACAAGAATTGATAGTATACGTTACCTTTGTTCTATATCTTCGGTTCAACTGCGTTTAGCATCCAACAAATGAAAATACTAGTTTTTTAAAATATTACTCTTTCCGAAAACGACTCAATAAATAAGGTCCTCATCATTAACATTTATTCCCTTCAGCTCTTATTATATTATACAGTTAGGATTCAGAAACTTAATCAAGTTCATCTATTGCCTTAAATCAGTCACAGTATAAATGCAAATTGCGATTATTGTATAGTGACCAATTTGATGTTTATCAAGTCCTTTAGTAGGTTGATCGAATTCTATCGTGTTGCTGAAGATTGCCGAATAAAACGAAACCTAGGTCAGTAGCGACGGTGGTACATTATGAAACTGCCTGACACGAGGTCGAATCCTCCAGGCAACACAAATTTTCTCACCGATTGCAAGTATGCCTTACTAAAGAGTATGAAATAGCATGAAACATAGGTCTAGGATTTCCTATCGATTACCTTCAAACAACTTTACAATGATGATTCACAACATACGTCCAGTTTCATAATAACTTCATAAAATACTGACACTAAGTGATAGGTTTCAGAAAAACGACATTTAGTGGTGTAAGATTCCCTGTTAATCAGAACTTCATACCTCTTAGTTCTAAAGTGGTTGGAACATTTCGTACCTCAGATGATTGTCTCAATCAAGAAATCGCCTTTTTGGAAGTTCTATGTTTCTCAAACAACACTAAGCCATTGAGTATTTGTTTTCTGAAAGCTGTGGGTTGAAAATTTTCAAGGAGTTATTATTAAGATTAGTACCATGGTGCAATTTAGACAATAGATGAAGCAGCTTAATATTCTGAAGTGTCATAACTGGTGTATATTTTATCTCATGAATAGATATGTTTAAGTTTCTGTGAAGTCATGTAGGTTTTCTGGCTATTTATAGATTTATGAATTACCTTCCATGAGGATATGTCCAGGAACTCCAAGATATTATCATTATTAATTTTTTTTAAAAACTATCATTTTGTTGGAAATTTTTTGCCCCATTTCCATCCTAAAGTATATAACGAATAGATAAGGAGCACAAAGCGAACAAGGAAATCATTCTTGAGTGATATCTCGACAAACTAGTGAATACAAACAAAAGGGTCAAAATTACTGGTGATTATGTTAGTCCAAAATTACTATGAGTACATAAATTACCAAGTAATAAACACATTAAATAATGAAAGAATGCTTTATCCATTGAATCGAAATGATCTGAATAATAAAATACAATAATTCAATTTGTTTTATATGCTGCTGTGTAAGAATTCATGCTCGATTAACTTATATTTAGCATTTACTAAGACCAGTTAATGTAGCTTCAAAGTAACTTACAAATCATTTGTAGTCTCAGAAACAATGTATTACAGCTAAAAAGTTGGAAATTATTCAGAAAGTCAAGTTTAGGATATTTCATTAATTGCCTACAAATTATTTACATATATATATATATATATATATATATATATATATGCTTGAAATATAGATTCGATTCGATTTGATTCTGTCTGGTTGACCTATTGGCTGGCATTCTTCTTATTTTCGGCTTGGGACTAAGTGGGCACAGGGCAGACCCGCAATAACCAACTAGGCACAAGTAATTTGGCATTCGGCCACCCACACACCTCAATTCTTGCGTCATAACATATACAAACACAAAATGAGCTAAAGCTATTTGAATCTATCACAATTGCAAACTGCAAAGTATCATTTGAAGTGAAAACATGTATATCACCTACCTGAGGAAATATCCATGCCAGTAATTCGTCCAGATAACAAAATTTTACCAGTGTTTTCTCCAGTTCGTTCGTCCCAAATGCGCAAGTGTTGATCGAAGTGACCAGTAACAAGGGCAGATATAGAGGGACAGACAACTACATCTTGAAATGTTGAGGCAGCCATAATGGTGCGTTTACAACAGCACTTGTCAACATCCCAAATCTAAGATTACACAGAATAAAATTTATTGGATATTAATAACTTGAATTGGTTTAGATAACCATTGAAAATCAGGGAGGATTGGACAGCTGTTTCGTTCCAGTATGGGACTATTTAGCAGTGTGCAGTTGTATCCACAAGAGATCGAGTGGAATAACTTCAGGTTTTGCAGTGGTCGCGTTACCCTCAGATTAGTAAGCTGGCAACCAATGGTTAGCGTTTATAACTCGTCACTTTACTATATACAACGGGATTTCATAGTGTCATTGGTGGACAACTGCTAAAACACGTGAGTCACGAAGAATGACTAATTTTTAGATGTTTTACAGATTATCTTAACTATTCTGATTATGGACATACTGAACATATTGTTTTTATTATATTTTCATTCCCTTTGCCCTAACTTCCTCTGTTTGACCTATCAACTTTTATTGTAGTGTTTTCCATTTATAAACTAGAGCTAATTATTTGTATATTCGTTACTCCGTCTTTCTATACTTAATATCGTCGTCTTATGTTGATACTGTTATGTTGATTTGTCTGCTGTATAGTCTGGATTTTCCTGTGTGAATATAAACGAGCGCATGGAATACGAATTAACCTTGTTCACTGATTTTGTGTTCTTCCTATTCCGGATTGGAATTAGTTCATATTGGGGTAGATATACAGACATAGTATAACTGTCTTTGTTGTTCTTGGTCGTTTTAGTGATTCCGGCAGGATTGTTATTTATAACTGACCAGAATCTAAAATACAACAGTAACTGCAACCCATCCTGCAAGGCTGAATTCCACTGGCCACATGTTTTCATTAGTGCTCTAGGAGTACCCCCTCAAAGTTAGCTATTAGTGAGCTTAAACTGATTATGACTAGATGTTGTGAAGAACTTGACTTCATGAATTCAAGTAGGTTAATTATAAAACTTATAAATTATAAAAACCGAAATTCCGCTTGTTAATATATAACACAAGACAGTAATACCGAAACCTTTAACATCAGAATACTGGATAGTCAAACATGCTTTTAAGCGGCGTTAGTGTAATATTTTGAGCAATCGAATTGAGTCTTTCTTAAAATCAGAAAGAAAATCGTACTATTACCAAAATATACACCCGAAAAAATACATTTTTTCCATGGTGTTTTCACTGCAGATCCTTGACACCTAACGAACTACGGTTGAAGTAGTTTCAACTAATTTGAACAAGATCTTATCTTGATCAATTTCGGAGACCAGAGAAACTCTATGCTGTTTCTTGAAAAACTATGTTCAAACTCTTAAAACAGAGATTTGTTTCCTAAAAATGCATTTTTAGTACCATATACTCATGCAAATCCATAGCATATACATAATTTATGTTTCAGTAATACATCCTAATCTGATAAGGATTATAGGGACTTATGAGAGTTAATCGTATATAGCTCAGAAGAAATAGCAGCTAGTCATCAATCAACATTAAAAATGTTACCACAGAAATAGTTGCAGTAATAGAATAAAACAATCTAGATTACCTTAATGGTCCTATCCGATGAAGCAGTAACAACACGGTTAGCGGAACCCATGAATTTCGCAGAAATAACACGCTCAGAATGACCTGTCAAGTTAACCCGAAGTCTTGAATCATTTAATGTCCATACACGACACGAAAAATCACTTGATGCACCTAAAACGGCAGTTTCCTGAAAAATAATACAAGACTAATAAATTCCATCGGGAAGAGAAAATACTGTATTACTATACGCGCTAAACTGTACAATACATAAATAACATAAACATACAGAAACTTAAAGAATCAAAGGGGACAAATGGCTCAAAAGAAGGCATAACTAAGGTGGATTACAAGAAAATTAAAACGACTTAAAATCCAGAAAAGCGCAAGTTAACGCTTTTTTTTAGCGAAATAGAAAATAAATGAACTGTGAAACCACAAGTTCTGAATAATAACGTTTATAAGATTTGTATAAAAACGGGAATGTATATCTACTCGAAATCATATCAATTAAAATGATCAATTATTAATCTCTACTGTTATGTAGAAATAAACTGTGTAGCATAATATTTATTCACATGACCTTTCCTAATAGTCAGCGATTGTATGGACTAGTACTGTTTATGTATCGACACTTCGATCCTTTCTTTATGACTACTCCAAGCAAAATCGTACACATACTTAGTCCGCTGTCTGATTCGACATAGGGTCCATACATTGAAGGCCTGAATGTGTACTGTGGAACGTAGATTCAGTAGACCCGAGACACTATTGCGTGAACTAGAATAGTTGGCATTGGTGTTAAATGAGGAGGAAGTCAAAATAATAGAAATATCTGTAATTGAAGAAGGAATTTTATTATGAAGACGGTGATGATGAGTGCTGTTATCACTTCACGGTTGCTCACACCGTTGGAAGGTTCCCCCTCTTGGAGTATCAGGGGTGACGGTTGCGTTCAGGTTGATTTTAATTATTTAAGAGCATGATTGCAGTGGTCAAACGACAACTGCTTGAAGCCGGTTACACACGGTCTTTTGTGGGTGGTTTCTGTTGTTAGCTCTATGCTTGAAGAAGTTTTACTGCCGGAGATGGAAGTCTTGGAATAAGGTGAGGTGCACATTTAGGGTCGACGATCTTTAACACCACCACCACTTTGTAGAAAAGCAGAATCGCCGTCATCTACGTTTTCTGATAGAAACACCCTACTGCCGTGACGTAACTGCATAGTTAGAAGTATGACTTCTCCCTTGGACATTAGGTTTGTTGCTTTTAGTCGTACTGTTCTTCAACCGACTTGAGTGAGATGGCAAAACCTTTAGGAATGACTGTCACAGCCAGTATAACCCGAACGGTTCGCCATAGTAGACGAGTCCGACCATCCCGTTAAGGTAGCGGCAACGGTCTGGCAACACGTATTAACAAGATATTTTTGAGAAGCTGAATTTCGAGAAACAGCTAGTTTATAGGTAATAATATTAACTTTCAAAACTATTGCGACTCAATAGGTCGAAGTAAAGTGAAACAACTAATCACCTAGATACTATTTATAAACTGAAGTAGACGATTTAATCTAAATTAGACAGTTAAGAGTTTTTTAAGGTGTCAAAGAGAACGTAAGAAAGATGCTCTATATACCAACATTGATTGTACCACTGGATTGTTTTACATAGCCATCGCAAACTGATAGCGTTAAATTATATTTAACACCGTTCTACTGTAAACAATTGGTGCAAATATAAAATTTATCCAACTAAGTAAAGGTAGTGGAAACAATGAACTCACATTTGGGTCGAAATCTATAGCAGTAACAGCAGCATTGCAACCAAGAAGCGTTGAATGGATTTCACATTTTCCTAGTTTTCAAAAATATTACAAAAGTATAGACATCTGTGAAATGTAATATCCTAGCATAACGAAATATGAATAATACAAACGAAAAGCCGTCATACAGATCGTAGCACAAAATCTATCCGAAAATATACCAAACTTAGAACATTTGAAACACAAAGTCTTCATTTTAATACCGTTACAAGTTTTAATCTGAGAAAATGCTTACTATTTAAATATGTCCACAATCGTACTTTACGATCAAATCCTGCTGACCCGAAAATGTGACCCGATGGAGTAAAGCGAACACTGTTTACTTCGCCTTCATTAGCATCCTAGAAACAACAATTATAGAAACATGGGTAGAAAACCTACTATTTTGACAGCAACGCTATGTGGGAGTGCAGACTTGCAGGGTAATGGCTTGTCCAAAGAATCACTGAAAAGTCAAAAGTACAAGAAGTGTAAACCTGTCATTAACAAATATAGTGGAGTTAACTGCATCTTGAAGATTCTTGCGGATTGTTTCTTGAGATTTCCTACAAAATGCTTAAAATTTAAAACTTACCTATACTGTACGTCATACTCTATGTTTTTTAACCTTTCAACAGTGCTTTGAAGGGTTTTGATCCTTTTAATAAGTTGTACATTATCATCTTCGAGTTGTCTGTTCCTTGTTTCCAATGCTTTAGTAGCTAGTAAATGTGAGGCCTGTTCATCTGTAAGCAACTGAGAATGCAAGTTGCATAACACCAAAACAACAGACTTCTTTTATCTCCTCCAGCTCCTTAACTTTTTCCATTAGGTTATGATTCTGCCTTTGATTAGCCTTAAGGCATTCCTCCAACTCTGAAATCCTTAAGAGTACGTTTGTATAAATGAACAGCTAACTTCACGTTCTTTGACTGCAGCAAAATGTCTTTCTCTTGAAGAACTTTGTTTAAATCAATAACACTTTGAGCAAGCTAGAGCATTGCACGGATAAGCATGAGAACCTACACTTCCTTTTTGTCGATGTAATTCAGTAACCTCTTCTTGTAAATGAAACACTTTTTGCTCATAGTCATAAGATTTGACGGACTTTCTAGAAAGAGGGTTGAATATCTCGGGAAAACCCTACATCTTTTCGAATTCCAGCTGGATTTTAGATTTATCCTGTTGACATAATGTTAATTCATGTACAAGACGAGTGTTTTCTGCCTTAAGATATACCACAAGATCCTTGTTTGCGTTGTCTGAAATTGTAAGTATAATTAAACGCGGACAAACATTGTGCAAAAATATCATTGAAAAGTGATTTCTCCACAATATCGCGTTCACTCAATGACGAAACAATAATGTCTTTCCATGATGGGACCTCTCTTTCCATTTAACTACCACAAGGCCACGCCTTATGTAGCGCGCTCTGAACGTTTTGCCTTCAATACAAAATATCTTTACAAGAAGCGTTTATCTTGGCATTAAGGTGTCATTCTGCGCCTTTGGTAGGGTCTGGTGTGGTCTGAGCATTTGACTGGGCTATAACTTTGGTTATGACTAGTGGTTTGTTAGTCGATGTAACTTGAGAGTGAGTGAATGAATGTACCTCAAGACAGTGGATTTTCCAAGAACCAGCAGCTACTTCACTACCAAATAATTAAGTCTTTGATTATAAGACAAGTCTTATGAAATTATAATGCTATGAAACGGAAATATGAAGGGAATCAGTTGGACTGAGATATTAATAGATAAGATGAGTGAGTGAATGAAATCAACGGAAGCATTTGCATTAACGCACAGCGATGTCGTTGGTAATTTTTGGTGTGTAGTGCAGAAACTGATTGTTACCTTCTAAAATCTTGGTGTTTTAACTCCTTCACATAGCTATATATCATTTATATTTTGAAACTCTAATAGTCTTTCAGGAGCCCTTAAATCTATCCCATTTGCTGTTTGTGGTTGTGGTTACAGGATTAGCGAAAGAACACTAAACCATGAAGAGGTTTAGTTGTACACATTATTCTCTAGACGTCAAATGAACTATTCCAACTCGTCATGGTCAACGATCGTTCATGTACATAATTCAACATACAGAGTGAGTCCTTACTTCAATGCTACTGAACTCACCTACGATAATTCAACAGCCAATTTTCTTTTCCTATCACTTCATACTAACTGATTCTTATATTTCTTCATTTTTTCCTATAATCATTAAATTAAAGTCTATTTAAATATTAAATATTTCTCAGACCCAGCCAGCTTATTCAATGTTAACAGTTAATTAAATAATGAGCCTTGGTGTTAAAATAGCTACATTAATTTATTGAGACCTGGCTGTTACTTGAGTTTCAGAATAGCATATCTTACTCTTGACTGACGGTGGAAGCCAAAACAACAACAACTAACCTTAACCAACTTGTTTCAAATATAAAATCAGAATAATCAGCACTTTGTCACAGTACAATTGTTTACCTCATCAGTATCAACAGGTATTTACAAAGTCTAGAACAGTACACATGAGTTATACTTGTGAACAGCATGAACTTGCAGTAATAGCACGAACACTCTGTCAAGCCTATCCAGAAAACATTGCCTGCCAATATTGTAATTAGGTCGTCCCAAATAAGATTCAGTGTTACTAACATCTCCTTAAACACATGGTCCATTAATAAAGATTAAGAGGATATGAATGTTATAGTGATGCACAATTGTTATATAATCAACGGAAGAAATATAAACGTACATTATTGGGTAGTGAGCTTAGGTGAATGCCCATCAGTAGTAATCAACAATGATTCATCTTTCTGCCTCTTTACTATTCTGTTGTATCTGAAGCAGGGATAGCCGATATTATCAATTCTGTTATCCGCGGCCCCATGTCCTACAGCTCGCACCCAGACTTACCTCAATCTATTGCTCAGGCACAATAATCCGAGTGCTTTATCAAGAAGCCAACTATCACTCACACGCATGTATTACAACAACAATAACCAATAATATGCAAGATATGTAAGATCTAACCTTTGACTAATATATCTGACACACTATATTAACCAATCACATGTCTTCTTCCAAACATGTCGTATTCCTACAGCGTTATTGATTTCTGATCATCCACTAATCACCGCCTGTTTATTTGTACTTAGTGGGTTTCACCACATCATTCTAAGTCAGAAACTAGTGCACCATAAACCTACGGTGAGTTTAAACCACAAAGTCTCCTTATGTTCAGGTGTAGCAACTTAAGTTGAAGAGGAATCTTTGATTGAGGCGAGTGTTGTGAGCAAGCTTCGCCTGCAGAACTAATCATTTTTTTAGATATCTCCACTATCATTGAATAGTGAGAAAGGTGGATGGAAGCATGGGACAAAACTCTTTAGATACCTACCATGATCACACAATAAACCCTAGTAATAACGATGAATTCCGAAAGAACCCAGGCGAGTTTTACCGTTTGCCGGTCGATTCACTATACACACAGGACTAGAACTTAACGTGTATATATTTTTACTTAGACTAGCCATATATTTCATGTAAACCACTACTAAAAACTTCTTGTTCTTAAGACATATATTTTTAATAACTTCACACGACAACATACTATTACGAAAAACTGTGTTGTTTCTAGGTGAAACATATTAAATTCTCCATTGATTAGACTTTCCTTAATTATAATTACTTCGGCCAAAGTATATAAATAATGCTAAGCTAACTACAGTAACTTATTTAACTTTTATATAATATCTAGCTTCTTTCCAACTGTCGTGACATGTGTCATGTCTAAGATTTAAAATTCTGTTGTTAGATTTTTTAATTATTCACATTAAATATGAACTTACATGACGGACTAACTTACACATACTTTGTATTGTCTCTGTGCTATTTGGATTTTAACAATTTGTTTTGATTCAACCTTGAATTTGTCACTAAACCCATCTTAGTAGTTACTGCTGGGCGTATTCGTTCTAATAAAATGGGCGATCATATCAGTTTTTTAAAAAAACGTTTAACATAGTCCAGGTAATAAACTTACCGCATTTAAGTACTACCGTACTTCACTGATATAATCATTAAACTATCATGTATTTATTAGTCAAGCAAACATTTAAATAAACTCCGGAGCCTAACATTAACAGTAATCTTAAATGAACGAATACTTCTGGACCGCATATTGTAATACAATCAGGCAGCTTGAGTCCGTTAACGGCTAAAAGCATCTAATATCCCTGAATCGCCGATAAAAAAATTTAAAAACCAACTCATATTTTCACTAGCTTATAGCAAATCAACAACACAACTAGTTACTCATAATAGTGTCAAGATATAATCATAAAGCATTGTCATGACTTGGCAGTCATGTAATATGTTTGATAAAATCGATAAAACTATTAACAAACGAGGTCAATAAACTGACTCAAAATTATCATTAAATAGTGTAGTTTCCTTACAGTTAGCTTTATACAAACAAATGTTGTAAATTCATACCATTACATTACCATAGACATGGGTTAGGAATAATATTTCCTTTAGCTAAAACCTATGCTCTCTCGGATCACCGCGTAATTCGCATTCGCATTATCGACATTCAAACTCTTAATTAACTGCGAATGTTGTCCAGTACTTTAACGGTAAGCTTACAGCACTGTTCATATGGTTTTGATTGATTTGTAGCTTGGTTTGACCTAATGCTCACAACTACAAAAACACTACACCTGCACGGATTCCAAGCACTGCACTATACCCTAACGTTGGTCGATTATTACTGACATTCATGACTAATAGGACTTACACACTTGTAAGATTACAATCAACTCATTTCTTAGTTGACTTTAGAAGATAAAGCTTCACTACTACTTGCATACCTACCACTCATCGAGTGAGCAATATGAAAGACGCATATTATATATTTAACCCTAATAAGCCAAAGCACCCTCATGTTTTCGGTAATTCATTCTCTTTCCTAAGCGTTTGCTGTAATTTTTCGTCCTGATGGGTACTGTCGGTACCCACCATTACGAACCTAGTCATAAAAGGTGATTATCACATGTTCACGGTTGTCTGTTTGATCTGACTCCTGGTAAGTTCACGCACTTATAAATATATTTAATAAAACTGATATTTTTTATGCATTTGTATGCACAAGGTGTCTACACCATATCTATTTTCTTCCAGGTTATCAAACCATTCTGGAAACCGTACACTTATTAACTATAATTGTACATTTTCTTTTTGTACTTTAACCTTTTAAGCAAACAGTGGAGCAATTCTTCAGATATGACTGATTTTCATTATTTTTTGAAGTAGATTCTTCTTTCATTCTGACTTGTAGGCGACTCAAGAGGCAGGTGAGTAAACACCTGATAGACAGACAGAGCATGAAAAAATTGTACCAAGTTTACCAAGTGTCCAGCCATCATTTGTAGGAGAATGTAAACGCTACAAGGTTAGATGACAAGCTTATCCACGTAGTATCGTCGAATATTGACAGAGTGTTGCCATTGAGCGAATGTCAGGCACTGGATGAACTAGTAGTTCACCATTGAGCTACAGGGGCAGAACTGAGATGATTTTGTTTGATATGTTGATCGAACCGACGTTCCTATGGAAGTCGATTCTAGGAGAAAGCCAATCTAGCAACTTAGATTGACTAGTTAAGAGTTGACTTTAAAGCTTAAGAATATGTTAATACAATGAAGTTCAAGTATTCGTTTACTTCCGTATTCTGTATAGGGGTCATATTTCAACTAGCCAACGCCTCGTTAACATGTTCATAAAAATTTCCCAAAGTAATTACATACCATTATTGTGACTTATGAAATGTGACCAGTAAAAGTGGTGAAAAAACCATATGAAACCTTGCAAAGGAAGTCAAACGAAATCTATTTTTGAAAGCAAAGTATTATTAACACATAGTTGGTGCTGACTGACATCGATATCTTCCACATACATGACAGCATTTTATGCTAAACAACTTACCACCCAGTAACGTTAACTGGTAGTCTAAAGACAGTCATTGTTTTTGCGTGGACTGTCACTTTGAGCAGCCCAATAAATCAACTCCAGAGAAAAACCGACATTGTGGCATCCATCTCCATCCTTACAACAACGGACACCATTATCATAACTTCAATTTATCGAAACTCACAGTATTTCTGATAGTCATTTAGTACGTAATCGTCTTATTAAAATGTAGTACTCATGGTTCATCATCGGATAAAATTTACTTCGATTCCATAAAAGCATCATGCTATTTTTAATTGGAGTTCACGAGCACAGTTAGACACAGCAAGTTCCATCAGTTTAGAAACATCTAGAAAATAACCAGTTGCAATTTCATGAGGTTAAATTGAGTGTATTTTCACAACGACAACATTAGGGCTGTAGACGTACTACATGTCGTATAGTGGAATCGGAACAACCACATTATTTTGTTCATAGCTCTACAATAACTGCAAACAATGCAAATTATTTCCGCGTTGGAACAATGACTTGGCAGTTGATTTTCTCTATATTCACTTATTTTCATTTAATCGCAGTTAAATGCTCCTCTACAAATTATTATGGTGTCTGCATTTTCTCTGATTGAGAATCATTTTTTAAAGGATCTATGTCTATTGTCACTATCACTTAGTTTTATCATTGTTAATAAGTAACAAATTATCTTTCCACGACTATGTAAATTGTAAAAAGATTCAACAACCAATCAGAATGCGAGTTTATTTTTATTTTATTTACTAGTATACTTTAATTGGTCCGTTATTACAAGTAGAACTCAAAATAGACAAAAACACTGAACGTCACCCACAGCTCACTCCAGGTTTACTCTGAAATAGCAGCAATAAAACTATAGGTATCATTAGTCCCTATACTTATCATTCCATTATTTTTACTTTAGCACCAAAAGCACTGTAATTTTGTGATATTTACTTAAAAATACTAATATTATGCCTTTGGGTCTGCTATTAAAAAATTCCAGTCTAAATCAGTGCTTGTCAAGGGAGCTGGCACACTGACGCTATTAAACATTGTTTGGTCGAATTGTTATCCGTTGCTGGACTCCATAATTCCCGCGTAGAATATATCGTGACGTTCGTAAAATAAGCAGTGGCAAAAATACGTTCAGAAACTGTCAAGTAAGCTGATTGGATAGGCCTGATTGGTTGCGATTGTGAGTTTTCAGAATACTATTTATTCTTATCCCAGAATCCGAATCAACAGTAACAACACTTGATTACTTGATAATAAAGCGTTTATAACAGCAGTGCAAGTTCTTTGGTTTTGATAGGAAATAAATAAATCCAAAACAGTAAGTTATTAAACAGTACCTAGTACTTCTGAACGTATATTGGTAACCACTTATTCCACGAGCGTCACGACCGATTCTACGCAATAAGTATGGGGTCTGACAATCGGCTACAATTCTACTAAATAATGTGCTAGCTCCCTCGACAAAGCTGTTATCTTAATAATTGTTACTCATAATGTCTATGGCATTTTTGCATGACAACAACAACCTAGGCGTTCATAAATACATTATTACTAATTGCTATCCGATAAAAAATCTGACGATTTCTTCTCCATTTCATCATTACTTGGCTACCATATGCAGCACAGTGGGTCGTTCTCTAACTGTCTTATCACCTTCTTAAATATATAACTACTTGACAGAACCGTCTTTTATATTAGGAAAAAATTTTATGTGGCAGGTATTAGCGAAACAAGAAATTCCTGACATCACGGTTTGAGTGGGTCGGAATCGGGATTTGCTCGTTCAAGCTTCAAATCCACAGAGGAATAAGAAAATGACAAGTACTATTTCGTGAACGTTTAAATTTTCCAATAAACTGGCGGAATTTATAAAAGATTTGGATGACAGAAAGAAACTTGAGGTGGACAGTAAATTTACTTCCATGGTTTTCGGTAAACAGACCAAGAATGCGGTTTGGTGGAACTACTCCTCTACTGAGCATCAAAGTTGTGTTAAATGGATAAACTTGAAAGCAAAAATATAGCAGTACGAAGTTTCTTCACGAAAATGAGTAACTTTGGGTTGCCGATAGCTTAAGAATTAGTACCACCTGCTTGGAAGTTGCTAAAAGGTTTACACAACCTATACTATGTCCAACGACAGCTAAGTGCGTCGATCTAAAGTACTTCTTAACTACGTTCAAAACACGCAAGAGCAGACCCCATAACTAATGACATCATAGCACCCTCAGTCTCTAGATAAAAATCTAGGATACTTGGAAAATGTGATAGTAAATGCAACAAAGTGGGCTGCAGGACTAATGAACAAATCACGTAAAGGCAGACGTCGACAATCGGATCTCTACTCATTAAACTAAAGAAGGCTTCAATCCAAACTGCTTCTTGTTGCAAATGCATCAGACATTTAAATATTTGTAAAAGTTCTCAAAAAGCTTTTCCTTCCAACCTTATTTTGATGATTTGTCTTACTCTATTAATACCTCATTTGTATATACTGTCTCAGACATCCTGGTTTCGTTCATACCATTTTAATTAATTGTTTATTTTCTAACTGCTGGTGATCACAATTTTGAAGGTTGGCGGTGAAGTATTCCTATCATTTGTCGTCTGAAACAATTATAGTCGATAAGACCGTACAAACTTATCACTACGCCTTACCCTCCTTTGTTTTGGTATGTTTTAAACTTCACTTGCGATCCTATATAGCTTTACCTCTATAAATCTTAACGTCCGGAATTTTTAGTCTAACACTGATAGCAGCCTATAACCTTTATAGTAGCCCTAAATACCCAAATATGTCGGTCTCGCCTTCTTCTGAACATTTCACCCTTTGTGGCAACTCTATACAAACTGTTTACACGGAAAATATCATGGTTCTTTCTACTAAGTGTTTACTCAGCTTACAACGGGATTCCTGACAATGTGTCCCTAGTCTTTTTTGATTGGAAACTTCAAAAAAGCTTAAATGATTATGTACGTCTACACTGCCATCATCATTCGCCTGAAACGGCGGTCAATCCAAGGGATACCTTGACTTACTCCTTGTCACTTTCCGTTTTGCTCGTCGTCTACATCCAAGACACAATTTCGCTGCTTATTCGAATTCACATAAGTGGATTCTTGGAGTGTATTATGTTTTCCCCCAAAGTGAGGGATTTGGATCAAAAAGACTACAAAGTGATATCTCAATACTGCAAATAAAATATGCTTACTTGTAATTCACACGGCATTTTATGTAGATAACAGCGTACACAAGTGTAGTTGGGTAGGAACTGGATTTTGTAGGAATTTCAGTGATAAGCGCTGCTGAATCATTATACTGCTTGTCTGTGAAACACAGTAGCAAGCTCCTAAGTTGTTTACCAGATTGAGTGGAATAGTAATATCGAAACCCTTAGTCTTGGAAATTAGGGAAGATATTAGTTCTGTAGGGATGTTACACATTGTCATTTCTGGCACATACTCACCAGCGTCCGATATAGGACCTCCCAAAATGATAATTCCAGGGTCGTACAGAGTCGCTTATGTAGGTTTCAGAGTCCATTACAGTTGAAATGCGCCATCTAGACATAATAGTACGTATTTTGTGAAGCTGCTCTGCCATTTTTGTATGAGATTCTGTTACTCAGTAGCATGATGTTGGAATTCGAATGACATACAAACTTAACTACATTTTTAGATAAGGTGTCGTCACTGGTTAGACGATATAAGATTGGGAAAACGCTGTATTTGGCAGGACATAAATCATTTTGATGAGTGAAGAATTTTTAAAGAAAACTTCTTTATAAAGAGCCAAATTTTTAAAAATGTTCATTTGGATCATTTTGTTCTTTTCATGACCATGTACGACTTAATAAATAATTTGCCTGGTTTATCAAACCATTTTCGCCCATTTTTTACATCACCTCTTTTATATTCCTTCTATAGTGCTTGTGTATTCGAAATGATTACCTACGCATTAATTTTAAGGATCGTCATTACGTAATCCATTTTATAGGGGGCCTAGCTTTTTGAACTTTAACCTTTTTCTTGCATCAAAATGCGTGCCCGAGTTATCATTACTCATACTAACTTATGTTAAAATGTGCACTCAAGGTGTTAATGAAATTTTTACTACTGGTAAGATTGTCCTCTCATTATCAGTTGCACTTTTACTTATTTTTGTATGGTATAGCCCATCTGTTTCATCGTTTTTATTAACTCATAAAGTGCCTTACTTAGTCTAACAATTTTCATATTTAAGGGTAAATTTTACTGCATATTAGAGTAAATCCTGATAATGATATTGATCAAAAACAATCTTGCTTTTTGTATGTACAATTATGCTTCACATGACGAAATTTTCAGTATTTTGATCATTTATTTTTATAGTATTGATATCAAGCATAAAAAGTTTTAACACGAATTCATCCTATTTCACCAAATTTGTGGCGCCTCTTGAGAGTCCTGGCTACAAGCGATAATACCGGGTACTAGTCTAAGAAACATTTCATTTTTGTCGGCATTCAGTTTACTGGTGTACTCGGTAATGAAAACATTTTTTGCGATTCCGTATGTTAAGCTCACGTTGTGTGAACACTGCAAGCTCATGTCGAGCTCTCTTGTGTCTATATTGTTAGCTTATAACTTTGTCATGTCTTATAACTGAACTTTAAGGACAGGTAATATTACCTGTGTTTGATTTTCATTTGGATTGCTTTATATTATTGAGCCCTTTCTATTTTCGAAGATGTTTGATTGCCTAAGACTAAAAATTGCTAAACATCACTGGCTACGTCATATTATAATAACATGCTTCATTTTTACCGGTATCGGGAACAGACTGCTCTTACAGGTGAGATCAGCAATTACGAGGACACTACAAACACAGTTGAAAGTGATATTTGGAAGTCACTGTATGAAAAATACTAGTATTGAACAAACTTCTTAAAAAAGAGAGGGGATTTTTTTCATTGTTGTGCAGAAACATGACAAATAGTAACTATTCGTGGCGCTATAATATTTTCGTTTATGGCGGTCTTTACCAGGTTTAAGAGAAATTTTGAAGGCAGATCATTAAGCTATGGACATAAGTTGGAAGATCTGGTGTGTATGTAGCTGGTAATGGCCAGGTTTATTTTTCCAGCAGAGAGGCGTTTCCATATTTGTAAATGTCTCTGATGTTTAAGCGTAAGTCATTCTGAGTAAAGTACTAATTAGAAAGAATAGCATCTGAAATAACGTAATTATGGTGAGACAGAGGTTATATCACTCTATAGTGTTCATAGTACAGCTAACTCTAAGGTAGTGCGCTAAGCTCTTTAACGGAAAGTTTACTGATGAACGTAGCAATCATAGGTATAGTCGAAAGTCACTGGATGTCTATGAGTAAATTTTTCCACACTTTACTCTATTGACTTTTAACAACAATAAACCGAGGGTTGTGTGACGACTCAAAAAATAAGCTTCCTCCCAGTAAACTCAACTTCTTTTTGTTCTTAAAAGTATATATTTAACGTCAGTCTAGTGTTATTAAGTAATTTTTTGAATCGGTATTTATTGACTACAGGATGCATTAATCTAACATATATTAAGGTACTCATTTGTACTCGATTGTTATCACAAACAAAACACTATTAAGTCTCTTTTGTTTTTGTCACCTACATTGTACGAATAGTTTTCATCTCAAGTTACGGAACCGACTTGGCACATTTGACCACCTAAAAAGACATCAAGCTCTCTTAATTCCTTTTCTGTTAAAAATTGGTGACTAAAACATTCGCTTTTGGAAATGTTATCATCAGCAAGTTTGATGTTTTCGCAAATCCCTTTGAGGAAAATTTTCATTTGTAAGATACGGTTAGACGATTCTCTAGCAGCACATACTAGTGTTTGTATATCTTTCTAACAGCCGCATATTGATACTTCAATGGAAACATTAAGCAAACTTACGTGCTCGCTTTGGCCGTAGTTGACGTCGATTGTTTGTTTATTATTTGTAAATAACTAGGAATAAAATCACTGAACATAGCTTCTTAACCTGCTAAAAGTAAGCAGCTTGATTTAAACAAATTAGCATTTAGAAATGATGCTGAATTATTTCTTAATATCATTTCAGAAACATCGAAGTCTACTGACTTATATGCGTAGTCAATAGTTGCCGTTGAATACTTTGATTGTTATCTAGATGCAAACAAAACCAATTTTTTCTTCCGTTTAGTCTGACAACACAGTAACGCATTCTCTAATGTCCTAAACACTCTTCAGTTTAGAGAGGTATTGAAAGCACTGACAAAGTTTAAAGTTTTTTGAAACCATTTGTCAATAAGCAACGGTGTGAACAATCAGATTACCACAATGGTGCATAATTATGCAATATACTGGGGTTTGGTCATTATCGGCATTTATCTTGTCAATAATATGCTGAGCCGTCTGTCCTTCTATGGAAACATACAGGTCGTGATTAACCACTTAGCATCTACTACAGTAGCCTTCTGTACTTTTCCTTTAAACAATACGATACGCTTTGCGTATAGAGTAAAATGAACTACACCAAAAAAATGATGTCATATACAGCAAGCGTCGAGGGTGATAGTAGTTGCCAGTAGTTACAATTGGATTGATGGGTTGCCTGTATAGATATGTTTCAAAGGATTATTATATCTTAACGGTACACGTACTTACATACAGTGTGGGGTACAGGGTTATGACCTCAAAGTTTTGTGCATGGATCGGGATGCACTCGCATCGTACAGTAATCTGAATGTACTTGTGAGAATTTCTATATTGCTTACAGGAAAGGGAACAATATAAAAATTCAAAGGACCTCGGAAAGGTCTAAACTTCATTAATCTCCTCTTCTTAAGTGTGAATAGTTAGGCTTTGATTTCCTTTCCTCATGAAAAAATTAACGGATTTATATAGAGTTATTCTAGCTTTTTCGAAACGAGAATCTCTTTTTGAAGTCAGACTTTTTGACGTTGTCGTCATATTGTGATATACCACCTCAAAGTATCTTAGTAAGTAATGTAAATCTACATGAAGGGATAATAGCCTCAGCTAAAGACACATCGTCGATATCACTCTGTGAGAAATCAAAAAATAAAGCCATCTTCAGAAAAAAATTGATTAACTGCAGCAGTTCAAGTCATCCGTCGGCTGTTTGTTTTCTTCGACAACTTTGTATTTGCAGTCAAACTCTACTCAAGTCTCCTTTACTTTTCCGCGAATTGTTGACGGCGAGCAACATTGGAAATCGGTGACGTGACAAGCTAATTTACACCTTAAAACACTTTTCTACTCGTAACAGTCAATTTCTATGAAAATTAATGGCCTAAAACGTGTGAAAACACATTTGAAAACATCCACACGGAACTCACTTTCATAGTGCTCATAAATAAAAAGTGTTACTTGTTGAAGCGGAGACAGATATGCCAAAAAATACTGCTAAGTATTTCTCTAACATCAATGTGCCTTGTCTAAAATTGTTGTGCATACCTTATCAATCTTTACGTAATAAATCAGTTTTTGCCGATATTTAAGTTAGGGCAAACTACACTTCTGATTGCGTCACATCTCTGCCTCCTTAAGTGTACCCAACATTTGCCCAAAATCCTGTATCACTGACGGAAAAAGTGACACAGAGCTTAAATTCTCTCACACAACCCAAAATCTTTTTAAAGAATACCAGTATTTTTTCAAAGTTGGCTGCATGAGTCGATTCGCTCATGTGTTATAATTAACCATTGGTTGATGCTTAGGCATAACAATTTAATGTATAAAACTAACAATTTTTCGAATCACTTGATTAATATTAGAATGAATTTGTATATTCCCATTGATATCTTATAGACTGAAGCTGGTGCTATATTTGCATCCTGAGTAGATTACCTCGATATAGCGATGGTACACAAGTATTATTTAAGTTAGATTGTAACCGGCAAGTGGAATCCAGGACGCAAGTTTCGTTCTATTTGGGGCATGTCAGCTGAATTTGCCTGCATTTCAAATTGGTGTTTACAGTAGGATTCGAACTCAGTCTACTTCGTGTCGACCGCCACCACGTTGACCAATAGACCATTAGACTGATCAGCATCAGTCTATAAGAAATCAATGAGAATATACAAATTCATTCTAATACCAATGCGCCCATTGCACAAGTGTGACTGTCTGGACTCAGTAGTCTAGTGGTGAACGCGGTGGCATTTGACACAAAACGGACTGGATTCGAATTCCACTGTGAACATCAACATTGGGATGCAGGTAAATTCAGCTGACAAGCCCCAAATTAAACGAAACGAGCCTCCTGGATTCTATTTTCCGGTTACAGTCCAACTTAAATAACACTTGATTAATGGTTTTTTTTAGTTTATTTGGTGTTTGCTTGGCTTCATGAACAACATCCAAAATAAAATAACAAGTTTGTAGGTAAAGACGAAATGCAAAGATAATGATATTTTCCGTAACAACAGATGGGTACAATATCTGGCGTTTAACAGACAAAATGTACATTGTGGTTCATAGCTATGATTAAGAAACTTGCTCAATAACGCCAGACTAATCCCAAGTCAAAATCTCATCCGAAATTCTGGATATGGCCCTTTCATCCATGGCGTTTTAAATTAATTCAACCTCATGGGTCACTCACTCAACATATGCACGATCAGTATACAACAAAATGACCGACTTAGCTCTGCTAGCATCAATCTGCAATTATTATGATAACCAAGATATAAATTACCCCAAATGTCTCTGGTCTAAGTATACTACTTGATAATTATAATTTGTATCGTAGTAACAGGCTACATGGACGCGCAGTGGGTTGTCTTATACATGTTAAATTGAAGTTAAATTTACTTCTACTTGATAAAACAGGCTTAAATAGATTACAAGACTCAGTGTGGACTGTTATGAGACCTACTTTTTCAGAATCTTACTTTTTCGGCTGCGTAAATCACCAGCTGAACCCATCAATAGAGGATATAGCCTTACTGTCAGACATTTTTGTACTGGCCTCCTCCCTACCCTATACAAGTAAGGTTATTTGTGAAGACTATAACATGAATTATACACGGAATTGTACTGGGTCATTTATTGTCCACTATTTACGTAAATGATATAAATAAAGTTATAAAACATGACCGGCCGTCCTTATGTGCGAACGATCTCAAGTTAAGATATAGCTCCAAACCGGATGCTTAAAAAAAATGACTATAATTCAACAGGACCTCGACAGCCTAACTATCTGAAGCCAAAAATGTCAATGACCACTTAACTACAATAAATGTAGAATCATGCACACAGGCAACTATAACCCCCAGCTCACGTTTTACCTAAATGGGTCTAAGGTCCAAAAACTCCAATCAACAAGTGACTTGTGTATTAAATATTCAAGTAACTTAAAATTCACTGAACATGCCTCTTTTATAATCTCCAAATCTAGAAGACTAACATGCTTCTTTCTTTAAATCTTCCATACAACAGAGGCTAAAACTGACTGTGTTTAAGATGTGTATATGACCTACACTCAAGTCCCGCTCATTTATTTTCTCAAGCATGAATGAAATGGATAGAATACATGTAGAAAGTGTACAAAGAAGTTTCATACGTCAAATTCTGGTAACCGACAGTAACATAAACTACACGACTGGATGTAAAACACTCTCATTAGAACCCCTGTGTCATCACCGACTACGATATAACCAAATATTCTTCTATAAAATAATCAACGGAATATCATTTTCGGCTTTCTTTCCCTCGTGGAACCGAACGTTTAGATACAACCCTCGGAATTACGAGGCAACGTTACTTATCAGTAAGTGCCAAACACAATATCGCTGTAAGTTCTTCATCATATTTCACAGCAAACTCTGGAATAAGCTACCACAAAATATTAGCACTACTAATTCTATCTCAAGACTCAAACGACAAATAACCCCATATATAGAATCTAAAGACTCGTACCACATCTTCGACGGCTTACCACTTAATCTCGAATTAATCAGCAATGGCTAATTGGGGTTCTAAAACTGCGGACACTACAATCATGCACGTTGTAGTAAAAAAACGGAAGAAAAGAAGATCCCGGTTTAAAATAGATCATTTTGCTATCATTAAATAAATTCATTTTTTACTATTTCATTTATTTCTCTGTATCACCGTCTCCCCAAGTTTGTGGTCTGCTCTCGTAAGGAATTGGTCTCCTTTAAACAACTTACTCCTAACGCTTGTTAAGAATATAATTAATACATCATTAACTCACCGCTCAAAACCAACCCACATAGATTAGCTCTCTTATCCAAATTTCAAATACACTTAGCCTTATACCGTATTTGGATAGTTTCTATGGTCCATTTTGCTTACTCACAGCCATTTACTTGGATTTTAGTACCATAGATGAAAAGCGTGCCGTTGATTTTTGGAAGGGCTCTATAATACAAAATATACTTCTGGTACCCTAGTACTGTAAACTGTGAACCTTGTTATCGTTGTCTTTGTAATTAATTAATGTCTCCTTATAGCATGAGTTCCGTAACAGTGACTCTTTATCGAAACCTTTAAAAACAAGCCATATCATTCCGATCATGAATGTAAACTGGTATGCTCCCATGTAAAAGATTCTACTTGAAAATAAACTGTTGTCATTATTAAACATTTTGCTTCAACTTCACACATTCGTTTGGCGACATCTCATTAGTCCGAATCTCTCTCCCTTCGTTACATCCCTGTTTTTTGGTTTATTTATCTAGCCTTCCTATGTATTCGGTAGTCATGGGCAATAGTATAGCTCCTGGTACGTATTTTGCTGCGTGGTTAGCTTATTGTTTAACAAACCATAATGAATTCATCTTAATTTTCGTCCTTTGATCTTTGATCCATTCTGTTTGCTCCGCTGCTTGTTTTTCTTTGCTCTTTCTTTGTTTGTATCGGTGAATATATAAATGGCGAGCCAACTGAACATAAACCAATATTTCACAAGAAATGTAATGGAAAACTATCCTTTATCTCCCCAAGTCACTCTCTGAACATGGTGTTATATGTGCTAACTCTGGAGCCAGGTATTCATCACCACTTGGAATGGTATAGCAAGTAGCAATTCTCATGGATCTATTACACTCAATAGTTAATAAAGTATGTTATAAATACTGCAACGAGAGGAGCTAAATCGGGCCAAACAGTACAAGTGATTAGTGATACAAATAGGCGACCAACATTAGCAGAAGGATTTCTGCTCAACGTTGACTGATTTGGTAACTGGTGCACCCAGTATACGTGACACATTTTGACCATATGGACTAGTGTTATCATAACAACTGAACATGGATAGAGGAAGGAGCTGAGTGGAACCACGCAATACCGGGTGGGAAGAAATACCACTATTGCAGTTATTGTAGAATCTTTTGTGGTTGTTTATCGAGTTAGGGCTTAATGACCATAACACTAAGTTTTCATTTTGTTGACAAAGCACTCTTGACTGTCGACCATAACAAAAGAAGTTAAAAGTGTGATTCGCCAAGCTGTCTCTGAAGTGCTTGAACAAAAAATTCCAGCCCTAGCCGTGGAAGCTGGTTTAAACAGATGAAAAAACTCATCAGCTCGTAAATGTCAAAAAAGTTTACACTCTTCCACTTTTCAATATAACTAAACCAAGCGCTTCATATAAAGACTACACTATAACCTTAACATGAACCTCCACCAAAGGTGCTATTCAGTTAATACCTGTAATGCTTTTACATAACAGATATCGCTGAGGTCAGGGTGGTAACAAAACTATGAGAATATTCTCCCGGTTACCTGGAAACAATATACATAAACCATCTTCACGTAGGTGTGCGATTTATCTGGTTATTCATTACAGCTTTAACACGTACTAAAAGAATTACAGTATTTATTTTCTCGCTATTTTGAAAGATAAAAATGAGTAAAACCAAACCTTCCGTAGACCGGTTACACTAAATTATATATTACGATGGGTTATGGAATGTCCAGTCAATCCAACACAGACAAGAGCACAACACCAAAATGTTCTTGGATATGGAAAGGTCCTAGTTAAAGTAGGGTATGCTCTTTTAGCCTTCTTTTAGTACGGAGCAACTTAGTATACAACTGTGGCCAGAAACAGCCAGTTCATCCTATAATTTTCAACTTTATCAGAGTGTCCAACATGATTGCAAACTACCCCTATCAAAATCTGTGAGTACGAACCGCACTAACCAACTAATATCATATATTGAAAGTCATTTGGATAGCTTAACTTTTCAAAAGTATTAAAGAAAAATTAGAAAACATAGCATCCTGATTATCGGGAGGGATCATTACCACAAATCATTTTGTAAACCAGGTCTCGCAGCCCTCGTATATACCGACGACCTCAGCGAACTATGGCCAATGTAACATAAACAGAACATAGGGGAGCTTCATAACTACAGATATGAGGAGGAAATAGCAGCGACTTCGAAAAATGTAAACACAAGGAAGCCACTATGTTTAACCATCCATTTTGATCCTAGCCCTATACGTAAATTTAGAGACTCAGACTAAAGTCAGTTATTTTGTCTAGATCACACAAAAGTGCAGACAAAAGGATGGATGTAAGTAAAGTCTTTGACATATTACAAGTTTTTCGATCTGACCCATCATACTCATTCTAAAGCTGTTCTTCACACTATTGAATATGGAATTACGACCCCACCTGGCAAATCACAATATCATCATAGCCTTGAAGTGCACCCCGGTATATGATCAAGTTACGCTTTTCGTACAACCAGAGCAACTTCTAGCGATTGGACCTACTCTTATCAATGAGAAGAAATCAGAAGGCGATGAAAGATGGTAGAGAAATTGTATTTGACTGTAAAGAGAGCCTCAATGGGATAGCAACGTCTAGGCTGGCAAACTAGATAGAGATGCTTCCCATGGTGGTTTGTGTCGTGATCTGGTGGTGATGCGTGACTACACACCTTCAACTAGTCATGTCTGCCAAAACAAACATGCTCAGCATCAATGTCGAAAGCCTATGCAACTATTTATTTTAGGGATTACTTACTGCCACAGCCTTAATTCAGAAAGATGCATAACATTTGCAGAAAGCATTACGACTCGGAACAAACGGGCTGTAAGTTCAATGAATCAAACGTACGAAAACCAAGCGGGAGAGTTATGAGTGTTCTCACTGAACCACAGAATAGGGGTAATCTCATCACAGTCTACCTATTAGATGACACCCACCATTTAAAGATAAAGATCATAATCAAGAGTATCTATCGTGAACCATGTGATTAGACTTAAAACACTGGTCTTAAACAAGCAGACACTCCATCGAAATCCCATTGTTTCATACTACCTATCTGTTTAGACAATCAGTATGCACTGACCTATCTGTTTTAAATAATTTGATTCTGCCTTGGCAAGTAACACGGCTTGGAGTGTCAATAGGCTAACTGGGGCGCCGATTACGAAACTACCAAGAAGGTTACTATTTCTAGTGTCAGAATCCTATAACTGCAATTGGAGCATAAAGACCCCGTAAATTTTTTTGGAATCGTAAACGGAAAATTACGGTTAGTTAAATTATTTCCACGATGTATCAGTAAATGCCAAAATATCAGTTCGTGAAGTAAAATTCCTTATGTATGCCAAAATAATACTAAAATCCTTAGTTACGTTGAGCCTAAACCTGTGCTAAACATCGGGCAACCAACCGGCTTATAATACTTCATGAAAAGTTATCAGGTATTATGGTACTACATTTATCATAGGTCCCTAAGCAGCCAGGTTTGTAAAATATTGACACTGGGGAAATCCAATGAGAGTATAGTACAATCCAATTGGACGGCATTACCCTCTCAGTAAATCTTCGCACGACATCATTCGGTGAAACTTCAAACTTCCAACGTTATATGTGATAAGATTTGGAAGTTTTTAAAGCAAACGAATTATAAATTAACAAGAAAACTAGCCAACACAGTGGGTTTTCTAATTTTTTTCAATCATAATGTCCAAACAAGCTAAGCTGAATCTCGTATAACCCGTGTGACCCTGTTTGCAGCTATCAATTTCTCTTCACATTCTGTGTAGGCAACCGCGTATAAGCTAATTATCATGTCAAGAACACCCTGGTGTTAGAATTCGAGTCTGGGAGTGACTAAATAGAAAGCTTAACTGATAAATATCAGACATTAGAAAGGGCTACAAGCAATATTGGTTAGCAGTCGATAACTGACTAGCAGTAGTAAAGTAATTAACTTGTAGTTAGGAGTAACAACATTGCAACGAAATTCGCCCCTGAGACTATTCATATGGAGCGCAGAAGTTCAGACTGGGAACCAGTATTATATTAATGATAATTAAACATTAAATCAAAGTAATGAAACATCGGAAGTGTACAGTAAATGAGGTTGTCATTCATGTTAGGTAAGTTAGGCAAATATTCTATTTCACGTATCAAAATGAGGTATACATCCATACAAAATTATTGCGAATCAAGCTGAGATAAATGTCAGAAGCAATGTTAGGAACTCAGCATAAATTGATATGCATTTCAGGTTTGCAAAAATAAAGAAACAAACCACTTACTTTTGGCTTTTTTCGGCTTAAAAGAGGAATACGACTTAAGTAATAATTAGTTCTGTTGTAAAATATGAGTAGTTGGTCGATAATAAAAAATTGCTGCTAAAATCGACTAAAAAGCACTACCTCTTATAAATGACATGTATTTTCTTTTCAGATTAAATTACCTGCCATATTATTGCTACCTATTACGCAACGTCAAATTAATGGATATCCAGGTGAGTAACGGTGTAGACCCCGATTATAACCATCCAACACGAACTTACGAAGAACAAATACAGTGTGTGGGTGTGTTCGCTCAACCTATGGCTTCAGAAAAATTAACAAAGCGTTTGTATAAGCTAGCACGTAAAGCTAAACGCATAAAGAGAACAGATGTTGGTATCAAAGCAATCCTAAAAGCCATAGAAAAGAAAGGCGCATCGGGAATCGTTGTGTTGGCTGGTGATATTAGCCCATTTGATCTTATATCTCATGTTCCATTGGTGTGTGAAGAGCACGACATACCTTACTGCTATGTCCCATCAAAATTCGACCTTGGTGCTAGTGTATCCTCGGTTACTCCTATACCTATTGTTTTTATATCACGCGATGAACAGTATGGTGATCTGTATGATAAGTGTTACACCACAGTTGATGCATTACCTTTGCCTTTATGAGGTCCCTTTCACCGGAAAGTTGCTCTGCAAGCCTATTACTGCATTCATTCTACACGGTTTGTTTATATATTATAACACGATAATGATGATAATGGTATGGATTTTCTTTCTCATGATTCCGTAGTACTGGTATATATTTTGAAATGTAGAGATTGTCTTTAGAGTAAGATATTGTGACATGATTCCATGAACGAATCGAATAGCAGCGTGATGTTTAAATAACAAACTGAGCTAGCTGTGGCATTCATTAATTTAAGAACGGTCACAAATAAGTCAGTCAGTCATAAACAACGTATAACATGGGACATATGTGCGTTACCTTAAGTTACCATATTACAATTAGTGCAACGAGGTTAAATTAACGTGATCAATACCAGATTATAGTTCAACAAAAGAAAGGGTATACTGGAAAAAATAATGTAAGGCACTAAGAAAAATATCAGTATAAATCGAATAAGTATGAATAATTATATCCGAGGTAGAATGTATTGGGGCTGGGTATCTTAGAAGTGAGGATGTCCATAATAAATGTAAACTTACCTCATGGTAGACATAAACCCACATGTATTTTAAAGGGATATAGAAGTGCGTCCGAAATCCATTTTAATGCTAATTACTTACCAGTGGGATTAATATGGCGTACTGCCACATAATTTTAAAAGATTTTTCAGCCAGTCGCAACGTAGAACTTGGTACATGCGTACATCAGTTCAACTTACCATGCTCCAATTAATAGATAGGAATGAAACTTTTGAACCAAATCCCAGAGTAGTGGAGGTAATAATAGTGTTAGTATTAATGGACAGGATTAGAGATTGGAGATAAGATTTAAGAGGACATAGTTCAGTAAAATAAAAATTATGATGAATTCAGAAGTTTAGAATTTGAAGGAAAACAAGGAATAGATGCACCTGTGCTATTACAAACGATTTGGAGCCATGTTACCCAAAGACTCTAACCATTGGTCACGATCATCATGCGGACCCCAACCATATAGTCTGTATCTATTAACATGGCTCAGCCCAATTGTCAATGACTTCATGAAGTGGTGCCATGTTTTGGTTTGGCCGCTACTAGCTTTCTTCCAGCATACACCAGACAACATTTCTCGTCGAGGTAGGTGGTGGTTGGACATATGTAACACATGTCCTAACCACCTCAGCTGATGAAGATTCGGTACTTCAGTCGATATACCATATCTACCTAGTACTCTATTCCTAACTCACGTATTGCTTACTCGGTGGTCCCAGAAAACATGAGCAATGCTTTGAAGACATGTATGATCGATTACTAAAAGTCCATGAGTTTCCTCTATCTTTAATGGCCATGTTTCACATCCATAAAGTAGAACTGATCTGACTATTGCTCAGTAAACGCGTCCTTCGGTCAGTAGACGGATGTTTCGTCTACACCGCAAGTGACGCAAATTGATAAAAGGTAATCGAGCCTTCTGTATACGAGCCGAGAATTCATCAGATACTAGACTATCAGGATTGATGAGACTCCCAAGATATGTGAGGCTATCAACACATTCAACTTTTTCGCTCCCTATCACTAATTTCAGTACCGGAGCAAGCTAATCCTGCAGCAACCTTTTGCATTTGGATAGGGAGAATCGCATCTCGAATATACACACATTAATGCTTAAGGCGGTTAAAGACGCTGCATTCTGTCGGCATCTTCACCCAATAGAACTGTCATCTGCATATTCTAAGCCAACAAGTTGATTTCTTGGAAGAAGGTCTACCCCTGAGAAGTCAGGCGATGAAAATGTTAACCCTAAAAGCATATCAATGATAAATAAAAATGGGGAAAGAGGACAGCCTTGGCGAACACCACTTAAAGTAATCAATTCTGAGGACAGTTCACCACATGCTCTGACTTGATCAGTAGTGTTCGAGTAGAGAGCCCGTATAAGGGTAATGTACCTCTTCGCCACACCTTTTAATAACAGACATTGCTACATAACTTCACGATCAACAGAATGAAACACCGCCTTAAGGTCGAGGAGTACAACTATTGTTGAACGTTTAACAGTGTGCCTATGTCCCGGAACCTGCCGAAGTGTAAATATCTGGTCTATACAACCACGTCCAGATCTAAAACCACCTTGATTTCCTCGAGTTCGCTCTCCATGAGCTTTAGTTTGGCGTCGAAGTATTATTGAAGCTAATATTTTAGACGCTATATTCATTAAACTGATTCCCCTGTAATTGTTACTAAAGGATTTTTGTCCTTTCTTATAGACTGGGATGATTGGTGATCGAGACCAGTAAGATTGGATTGCGTCCAGTTTCCAGATTCTAGCTAAGATCTCAGTTGATCTCGCTGCCATAATTAGACCACCGTCCTTAAACATCTCGGGTTAATCTATCATGTTTTGTTGCTCTCCCTAGCCTTAGATTACCTATAGCCTTCTCAACTTCACTAAAACTTGGAGAGGGGGACCAATATCAATTCGCCATTCAGATTGCTTGGGGTTGGTGGGGAACTGGGGTGGGATCAAAGGCCAATTAAACCGTCTCCTAAAGTGTTCTGTCCATCGGTCTAATCTTCTGGGCTGACAGTGAATAGTGGTCCCATCTTTTTCAAAGATAGTTTCACTTACAGCCGGACTTCCGATACCAATTTCCTTGATAAGTCCGAGCTGTCACCTATTACCGCTGCCTTTTCCATCTCTTTAGCTTTTGTTATCCACCACTGCTCACAATTATTACGTAAGTTTTTAACCAGCTTATGTTTAAGTTGCTTTCGTTCCTCATCGTGTTCAGAGTCAAAGGGTATGTGTTGCCGAGCATCTGTCAGTTCAGTAGATGCAGCTGAAATCCACGGATTTTTCTAAACCTTTAGGTTAAACTTACTAGTAGATATTGTTGTTGTTTCAACAGCTTTCTGGATATTATTCCAAGCTGACTCGAGGTGGGTATCACTGACGTAGTTGATTAATTGGTTTTCTAGATCTTAAAATGTATTCTTGAGTTTTACATCATTTAGTTAAACTCTGAGGAGGGTCCTTGCCGTGAATCTTTTACGTCGAGTGAGACGCGGATTACCGCGCACTGATCTGAATCTAAAGATGTGCTTCAAAATGAGCAGTAATCTTTTACTAAGCCTCTCCAGCGACGGCTGATGGCAACGTGGTCTATTTAAGCCTAGCGTTGAGTTGATTATGGAGGTCACCATACCAACTGATGTCTTTCCTTATGTTTAAAGTTGGTGGTTGCGGGAAATATATGGTTATACAAACACAGCTGTAGCAAACGCATGGCCCTCTAGGTCCTACCATGTCTTTTTCAGGTACCCCAATGAGCAATACCCTCCCATGGTGTGGGCAACCAGGAAGGGAAAACCGCCCTCATACCTCTGACAACATGCGAAATTATCTTGTTTAAGGTCAAATCTCACTCTTAGTAACTCTTATCCTTACGACGAACTTGTCTTGCACAACTAGCACCTGACGCCGCTATTATTAATGGTTCGAGCCGACCAGTATCGTTCGACTAGGTCATCACGATAAGTAAGCCCGATCATTACGTCTAGGTAGCGGCGACGGTCGGGTAGAAAACCATACAGTCTGACTGTGTAGAAATAGTCATGTGAATTCAATAGCTTTTCTATATAACATTATTAAGCTGTTAAAATGTGTTGGATGGTCAGTCTCTACACTCTAGTTCAAGTGAATTCTCATAATTTTTGGACTACTTGACGACCGTGTAACTAAGGCCGAATTCAACATGCCCAAATGTTCCCTTCAAGTAATAAATTAATGAGCTAAAATAAGTTTATTTCACTGTACTGTTTCGACGTACACTAATATTTGTGCTAGTATTTACGTGGTATGTTCTCTGCTTCTTCCTGGTATTTTCCCTAAGGTCAATACTGTTGTGTGGGCTTCAGCCATCAATACAAATTAAGTGGTATATTTATGTTGTTTTCACTTTGTTGCAAAGTGGTGAAGTCATCTGGAATAAGTAAGAATTCTAGTGAAACAATAATGAGGTTTCCCACTAGTGTTCAGCCATTTCTACACACAATGACTGATCGTTGCTGCTACCTTGAGCTTACCTATCATGATGAACCAATCGGGCTATACTGGCTAGGACGGTCGCTCCCAAAGGTTTTACCATGCCAGTTAGGTCAGTTTGAGAGCGTGGGATTAGAAGCAGCAAGCGTAAGGTCTGATGGCGGTCATATTGCCGACTGTATAGCCGTGTCACGGTAGTAGGGTATTTCCATCAGAATACATGGATGACAGCGATTTTGTTAATGAAGAACGTACCAGAGTTTGATTAATATAGCCCTTAGAACACTAACTTCAAAGTTACCAGATACCCAACAAAGGTTCATGTATTGCAAATGCGGGAAATCCACACTAATTTCAGACCTGTCCGTCGTATAGATCAAATATTCACCACTCTCCGGGTCTCAGAACATATACATACTTATTGGTTTCTAATATTCATGATCTTTTTGCTTGGAAGTAGTATTTGACTCCGTAGACTGATAAATTTTATGGGTATCTCTCAATGAAAGGCGTACCTTCGAAATGCATAAATCTCGTGAGGGCTTTTTACTCGGACATTACTAGTTGCGTCATTTTTGATGGAGAGCTGTCATTTGAACTTTGGGAAAGATGGTGAATTAGTTGATATGGTTGTGAGTCTTCATTGACTAAGGTGGTTTGGACATGTATTATATATAATCAACCATTGTCTACCTTGACGCGCCTTGGTGACTGATATTGGAGTAAGATAGAAGAAAAATACATCAGACCATGAAGTCATTAACTGACAGCCTAAGTAGTGTTAGTTGATGCAGACTGCTTGGTTGGAGTTCACTCAATTATCGTAACCATTAGTTGAAGATTAAGTGACGTGGCTCAGAATCGTGAGTTTGAAATTATTTTATACCTTTCTGCGTGTATGATATTCAATATGTCTTCACCTTTTTATTACCATTGACGTAACTACCATTTCTTCTTTTGCTGTACTAATGGTATGTAGCAAAGTGAACCGATGCATACATGTACCAAGTTCTATGTTGTACATACATAAATATACAAAATATTGACCTTTCACTATTATAAAGGCTATTATTTATATGTTACTATACTAGAAAACGAAAGGAGTAGTACCATCCATATCAGTAGTATAAAGTAAGTTTAGGTAGACTGTACGATGTATAAGTTACAGAAGATTTATTTGCACTGACCAATTTTAGAAATAACGCCCATTTATTTACTCTTGGGGACAGTTCCTAAAGAACATATTACTTTCTATATGATCAATAGTAAATCATTTATTACAACTGAAGTCACCCGTTATCACACACACAATTCCAACTGAATGCTTGGTATACTAGTTCGTGCGGAGTTTCTGTTTTATTGTTTATTTCTTAGCCTGAAGCAGTACAGTTTGTTTCTAAAGCCTTACCATTTTACATCACTTCGTTTACTTTTCGTATCGCAGGAGTCTCAAATAAGACTTTTAGAGGATGGAAGTCATTTTCTAAAACTCAGTCAGTCAGTTACAACGTAGAACTTGGTACATGCGTACATCAGTTCAAGTTGCCATGCCTCAATAAGCTGATAAAGATTAAATTGTCGGACCAAATCCCAGAGTAGGGGAGGTAGTAACAGAGTAAGTACTAATGGAAAGGCATAGAGATCAGATCTAAAACTGCATGAACACGGCTCTGTGCTACTTATTTAGTAAATACAATCTTGGTTTAAACATGCTTGATACTTCATTTTCACAGTCACTGTTGCCAAAATGAGGCTACTAATAGTTATTATGTTTAGTTAGGTCAAGTTGTGTTCGTGGTATAGGCCGCTTCATCGTCGTTAGTAATTAAGGTAACACCCTTCAGAATTATCCAAGTTAGCTTAAGTCAATAAATTGAATACAAAGAGTAAATCTGTTTCGCCTATTAATTGTAATATTAACAACTTTATCATAACCTCCGTCATTTTACTTCTGAGTGCCGCGTTGATATTTTTCGTGTTAGTTAGTTACTCTGTTTTTAATCATATCAAAAAGTAATGAATTAAAACCATTCATTTTTGGTAGACTCATTTCAACTTATGTAATCTGTAGTAATTAACACAACTACTTATTGGTAATTATTAGTATAATCAAATAACGTCAATAGAATTGTAGCATGAGAGTAAGTAATGCATAACAGTTGCAGCAATTTTCCCATATTTTCAAGTAGGAAAAAAATTTTCTAAAAAAATAAGTCAAAGTGAAGTTTTACAAAAATCATATAAAAACAAATATAAATTAATTCAATTCTTGCCAATGGCTTTGAGGTATTCAAAATAATGACGACTACTTGTCATTTCTGGACGTCGTTAGTGTCTTTAGAAAGTAGAGGCAGACAGAGTTTTCCCCTGATTAAATTCTCTAAATAAAATAAGAACCCATGCACATTCTTGTAGCCTAAAACATGGTATAAAAATATAAACAGGTTGTGTAAGAATTAATTACCGGTTAACCATAGAGGTGAATTAATGGAAAGACACTTTATTTATTACACGAAGTGTGTTGGGGATTCCTAATTCCCAAAGATACAATAGTTGATTTAATTAAACGAAAGAAGTTGTATTGGTTTTTTGTAAGTTTTATTTGTAAACTTTCATCACATTAATTTGATTTCAATGTGAGTCCTACTTCTGAGTACAGTTTGACAGTATTTCATTGTATTAATTAAATGATAATAATTTGACTTGATAAATAATCACTGTAAATTAATTAATATAAAAATCAATGTATTTGTGTAAATATAATTCATAGTTCACTAGTGTTGTCTGGTTGGCTTGTGTTCTTTCTTATTCCGGCTTGGGACCCAGTGGGCATAGGGCAGACGCGCATTTATCGACTAGGCACACCTAAATTGGCATTCGCTCAACCAACGCAAAATTCACCCATCACAACAAAGTGATAATGATGCTAGCCTCGTGTTTATCTGATTGCCCTTGTCACATTGGTTTTTATTTCAATATATCAACAGATGTGAGTAATTTTCATTTTATAGAGCAGTATTATGTGCTTACAAGACGTGTGCATA
The DNA here is from genome assembly GCA_025215515.1 of Schistosoma japonicum. Lineage (NCBI taxonomy): Eukaryota > Metazoa > Platyhelminthes > Trematoda > Strigeidida > Schistosomatidae > Schistosoma > Schistosoma japonicum. Next base: position 33,482,183 of record CM046061.1, read on the forward strand.
AGACACATGTATTCGAGGTGTACATTTGTTTTTGTCCTCTGTTGTTATTAGGTAACACAAAAATGCTTCAAACTACCAGTACACTAGTATGGCTAAACAAAGAGCATTAAGCAAAGCCATAGAAAATTGCCTCTCTAGAGGAGGATTTAATAGGTGTTGTTCTCTGTGAGTTAGATTGTTTGATTATGACGCCTTCATTGTTTATAAAAACATCACAAGCGTGTACTTCAGAAAGGAGTACGCAATTAAAATCTTCCCACAATTGACCAATAGCTTGTTCCATTGATATGGTGTTAGTTTTGATTGGTAAAACTCTGAGCGCTCCACGACCCAACTCAGAAAAAATAACATCAAAAAACTATTCTCAAGTTATTCCAAGCTGTAATCCAAGTGATTTAGTTAAAGTTTATGTACACAAAATTTTACTGACTTGGAAAAATATTTAGATCGATAATAGCGTATCTGTTTGGCTTCGAGAGAGTGTCAGGTGTAGAATTATCGGTCTCACAAATGAGGTCTATGCCAAATAAATCAATTTTTAAGCTTTTGCGAATTTCGTTTGCCAACATATTGAATAGAGGCTTATCATATGAACAAATTGTTTGTTTGTTGGAAAATGAGCTCGACTAAAATAAATGAAAAAAAAAATATAGAGGAATTGACAAGTTAGTGCATTAATCAATCGAATCTGAGGCATAACATTTGCTAGAAATGTTAATGAAGCTGTATTGTTGAATTATGTCAATAAAAAAATGGAAGACAGTTTCATTTTCGCATGGAATGTAGCTGGCAATGAGCCAGAAGATTTTATTACTAGGCAAGTCAGGATGCTGTGAGATGTTATATGTAATAAGTCCTACATATCAGATTTTTCCAAGTAACGATCACCAGTTTCAGCGTAGGCTCTTGATAGTCAGCTAATCAGACATGACTTGGATAGACAAGAAACGCTATCAGTATGATGTAAACTATTGATAACCATGCTTTTTAAAAGCACTAACATATTTAACGATCAAAATTTAAAGCTATGTTGCTAGTTAAATTTCCTAATGATTGTCAACTTCGCACTAGGTAGTTTAACATCTGGTAAAATCTGGAGAACCTGCACTTATACCACATTTTCCATCACATCGTGGTAATTGATACCTCACACTATCACGTTGTGGCCTGAATATATCCATAAATTCATTGTCCGGTTTACTTGCCTTGCAAAAACCTGGTGTCTAATCTCAGTACTTATTATACAACATCTTCACAGGAAAAATCTCTCTGAACCTGTTAGTAACTTAATTTCTTTTTAGTTCACTAAACTTGGTAAATTAGTAAGATGATGGTCAGTGAGCAATATGCTCGTCACATAAAATATTTAAGAGAAAATATTTCTAATAAAGTGTCACAGAGAGTTTTGTTTTTAAGGGCACTTCGCTTCATTGCTAAAATAAAGAATGAAAGAAAGCAAGCAGAATGGCTAATCATATATTGAGCCATGTCTGTTAATGTTTCTCGCTATTGAGTTATGCGACTGCTTTGTAGAATACTTCCAGAAGTTGAGATGTGTCTACATTACATTTTAAGTATTTCCAGGTTGTCAATCTGTGATCGACATTGCTATGTTGTCAGTATGCTCGGAGGATTCGTGGATACAGCGCCAACTTCTTGGGAACTGTGAAAGTTTTTAATTATCATTGTGGGCTTATAGTCAAATGCGATAGAAGTAATTACGATGAACTTCCGTGAGGTGGCGTAGAGAGCTTTCAGCAACGTCATTTACTTGTCCTGAAAGTCATCTGTAAAATTAATCTGCCAAAAGACGCGATCAACCTAGTTAAATACTACTTTCGGGTCAAATATAATCTCTGTGTAGGTCAAGTAGGCGTATTTCTTATTTTGGGAGTTGATTCCCGTTGAAGTTTGGTTACTAATATTGCACTAACCTTAGGATTATAGTAAGAATTACTAGTCTACAAAAAAGTTTAAGAAAACGCTTCGCCTGCCTCAGCGGATTTGGGACTTCCATAATATTGGTTGATATCAACATGAATTCGCAACTGCTAAAACCCAACACGTCGTTGTAGAAATGGTGGGATCGTAACATTTCAGTGTAATCGGCAAAAGGTCTACATAAGTTTACATGTTATTTCTTGCATAAATATACTGGTTCCATTTATAACAGCTATAGATGGAGTGATAAACACTTACAAAATAAATAATCGAATTGAACTGGGTTAGTTTTTTGGAAATAGGTATTAAGTTTAGTTGTTTGTATTCGTCACAGAGTGGTGTTGGTAGGGTGCCTTTGAAATTTAGGGGCCGAACAACTGTTTCGCCCCAGTACGGGACTACTCAGCAGTGCGCACCCGCGACTCCGTCAGGGGATCAAATCCAAGGTCTTCAGATTGGCTAACGTTTAGCCCTCCAGATCGCTAGGTCACCACCTAATAGTGGAACTCCCGCTCATCAGTTTGTGATGTAGCGCGATGGTCACCCAACGTCACTGGTGATACTATATCACTCCCGACAAATATAGACCCCATAAGTCAAGACTACTAGAGCCTCAGAAACATCTTTAAGTTAGTCACTTATCAGGTGTTTATTATAATTGGATTCCCTGGCAAAATCGAGAATGCATACTGCTGAGGAGTCCCACACTAGGACGAAACAGGTGTTTAGTGCTCCTCGATACCTCCACCAACACCACTCTATGACGAATACAAACAACCAAAAAAAATATAAATGTATAAAAATAAAGGTATCAATACTTACTTCTGATAAAGGTGATTGACAACCATCTTTTGATACACTATGTGAATGAAAAAATATTGGAGTTTTGTCTGCTGTAGAAAAGCAATAGAGTATATATAGAGATGACTGAAAAGTTGAAATAGTTGCCTCAGTAAAATGGACTAGTAAAATAGGCTTTCTGTGCCCGACATGTTGCAAGGCTGCTCCAATGTATTGAGCAGATAATGTCTGAAAACTCAAGTGAACTTCAATTATGTGTAAGTTACTTGGCAACATGGTAGATGTCCAAGGTCAAAAAAGACTGATTGGGAACAAGCAGTACTATGTGTATACAACCAAAAAAACGGTATTTGGTATGTGGGCCTCACTTAACAGATCATCAAGCTGTTGGGATGTATTGAGTCGAGTATGCCTAGGTCTCCGTTCCAGTGAATACCAGTTATACTTATAACTAGACATCCCGAATAGCGAGAGCTAGCCACATTTTAATCGTAATGAGTGGTTACAGACATCGGCTTCACTGCTAAGTGGTTCAAATATGACTAGAATTTATATATACGCTACTCAATACATTCGGATAAATTAGCCCGATCCCGAATAACCAGATCCAAGACTACATATTGGCATCTGGTCTAAATCACGATATGTTGTCTTATTCATGTTTGTTTCTCGTACATACATACTACTGTAAATTAGAGCATGATTTTAAATATCCAACATGTTACTAAGGTCTGAAGTACAAGATATCTGCTAAAGTATAATTAAACAACCCCAGAAGCAAATTAACTCCTTCTGTCATAAAAAATATGTTCAAACAGACAAAATAGAGGGGTTAGACTAAATTAAGTTTTAAACCGGTATTGAGGATGATAGGTTGGCAGTAAAACAGTCTCTACTGAAACTATCCGCTTATAAGAAATACGACACCCTGTGAAACTGACCCACGTTCATACAGACCTCCTTCCTTGTAAACTACTTTCAAGGACAAATAAATGGTAATTTAAACTGTTAATTAATTAGCTGTCTTGCCCTTCTATAGTTAGCACCACATCTTTAGTTGCATATGTTTGGTTATCCGACATACTGCAAAGTGAACATATATTTATAGCAATTAAATTGAGATGGTTTGTGAAGATTGATATTTTTAGTTGGTTAAATTTATCACAGATTGATGTTGGCAGGGTACCAATGAAAACCAAAGAGCACTTGACAGCCGTTCCCTATGGGACTCCTTAGTGGTTGTCATAGTATTTATCAGGGTATCTGACTAATTACTACGATTCGTTCCAACTATCAACAATGAAGAAAATCACTTTAATATAATCAAGTTAAAATGTAAGTAGATTTTCGAGAGCGAAGTAGGGTTTAAATGAATTGAGTTTATTTTAATAAATTGTATGTAAACATACAAATAATAACTGACATATTTAGTTGCAAACTAAAATAATCAGTAAGTGGAATATAAACAACATTTAAAGTACGAAAACACACTTATATTTTCTGAAACAATAAAGGCTTACTAAATTAAATGATAGTACTAGTTTTATTTAGGACTTCAAACAAGCGGAATGGTAATTAAAATGCATAAACTTAGTGGGTCATTAGTATGCAATAAATACCAACCATTCTTAATAAAACTACACAATATACAATAAGGAATTAAGGACACTGTAATCATTAAAGTCTAGAGAAGTTATAGATAATTTAATGGGAACTACATGTGGGTTTTAAACGTTGGGTGTATTTCTTAGTAGGGGTTAGTCTATATTTAAATGCATGAATTATTTTGTATAGACAGGCTGCACACTATATTTTTTAATAGCTCTAAGTTAGAAAAATCCAAAAGTATGAAAAGAAAGTGAGGTGGACCAAAACATGTCACCACATTTAAATACCGAAAATGAATTATTCAGTTTATCTGCAACGTCTTTAATGTTAACTATATGTTGAGTCTAGAAATTTCAATTTATTTGGTGGATGAACGCTAAGTATTAGTGTGATTTTCACCAAGGATTTTATTTTAAGCATCGAAAAGAATCCACAGCTGTGTGCAACAATCCCACACTCTAAATGAAAAAAAAAACATGAATATGGTGATTGACATGCAATCTCTGATGCAGATTGCATTCTAAAATGCACGAAGAAAAATAACGGAAAATGCTAGATACAACACATAATGAACACTGAAAACATCAATCAATGTTACGCATAAGTAATTTTGAGTACTTCTGTCCACGCAGCTTACGTGGTTCAAAATCATAGGTACTTAATGAGTTGATGTTATATCCGGCTACAGTTAGTTTCATCAATACGTATAGTGATATTACAGCTAATGTTATATATTGGAGCACATGATGACTTCCCATGTATTATGTCTCTGAACGAGTCAGTAGATAGAAGTTCAATTAAAAAATGATAAATAATAGTCATGTAGAGAAAAATGACGGAGAAATATTTCCAGGTGAAAAGACGATAGTTCAATATTCTGCAAATATTGCATTTTGTCGGTAGACATCCATTACGTTTTTCTTTACTACATGTGATGTAAACGCCGATGGATGCGGTCACAGTATGAAATACATAATCAAGCAAACCAATAAACCTTATGTGACGAAATAGTTGGAATTCACAATCATTCTATTCTTATTATGGTTGATGAATTATAAGCGAAGAATAAGATCATGCTTTAGGATTATTTGAAACTACAATATGAACTAGCTACTTTAAATCACTCTATATATTCCTAATCCTCTTATCCTCATATGTTGAAGGGGAATTTCTTAATCAGTCTATTCTGCTTTATTTAAGTCAAATTAATTAACCGCTAGAATCAGCAGCACTAAGTTAATGACTAGAGTATTTAACTTCCAACTATGGATTCAATGACCTTAATCTAGTTACATTTATCTTGGTTTAGTGAACAGTCGAATACGATTATTCTATCTTATACAAAAATTATCACCGGTAGCCGGACACGTAAACCTACACTTGGCCTCTAATAAGTAGTATTCGCAAAAGTAGGCCTACGTAAAATACATAGATCAATAGACTGGATTTTGCACAATATGTAGTAACAATAATAAAAGATGTGAACTTACTAGAGTTTTCTTGGTTCTTGATAGAGGGTACTTCAGTTACACAACTGTAATCACCAATTACAAATAATTTCAAAACTTTTCCATTATGATTGATAAATTGTTGAACAAATATAGGATATCTTAAGTTATTTAAACCTGAATCATCGAAAACAATAGCTATCTAAAAGAAAAATTTACAATTGTTTCAAAAAAATAAGCCACAAATTATTGCATACAGATAAAACAGTAGTGTACATCCAGCCAATCAGTTAACAAGTTAATGTTGTTTGAATTATCTTACAGCATACGCAAATGGGGAATATAGACCTAAGATATCGCTAAAGACATATTGTCATTAGGAAGTCTTGGCTTTCTGAAAATACTCTGCATTAAGCACCAACAACAGTCGGGGTATTAGTGAAAATCAAGAGGTAGAAATTGTCAAAGAAGATGAGTTAAGGAGAATAAGCAAACTTCGAGAACAAGTTTTCGGAGGGTTATTTTATAGATTCTGATTGCATACTACGTTGTGTTTATTGTTTTCATATTGCCTTTGTTTTAAGCTCTTACTTAAATCATAAATTGTTATTGCATCATTTACGATTCATGAGCTACGATTACTTTCTTATGTACCTCTTACTCCGGTTTTGTTACACATATTGTGATTCTTTACCCAAGTTAGCTTGATAGTTTGCTTGTTTGTAGTCAAGAAAATCATGAATACTTTGAGTATGTAATTTCTGGGTTGCCTGTCTGGTTGACTTAAAGTGTCCTCATCTACCGTCTTGAATTGGACAGAGTTGGGGCTGACTAACAACCATTAAGAATATCTGGTAATTGTTGAAAGTCGTATTATAACTCAGTCTGCCACAAAGTTTGTGTATCATCAGCTAGAAGAGATCCCAGCATCAATAATCGTCCAATTCAAGAACACAATAGAAAGTTATTTCATATTAGTTCTCTACAGTTGATAAGTATCTATCCATATTCGTAAACAGGATCTTCATGCCTATGGTGAATATGAAACACGTAAATTCAATGGTCTTCATTTTCGACCCTAATAGATCTGAATACTTTAAGTATCGCTAACATAGTACTAAGACAATTGAAATCTGAAGTGCTTCTGTAGAAATAATCGTATGTAACAAAATATTGAATGTGTAAATAAACAAACAGGCATATATAACAACGTGGGGATATAAAGAACTATCTCTTAACAGTAAAGAAAGGGAAAACCGAAATGTGAGAAAACACTTAGATACGAAACGGCATAGGAAAGAAAAGAGAAATTTACAGAGGTTTACAAAATATTGGATATTTCAGGAAAGACAGTTAACCAAGAAATTTATATTGTTGTAGTCGGTTTTAGCCATGTCACTATACATCTCCAACTTATGATTTAAAATTTGCTTGGAGTTTCAGGAAACTACCATTATGAGTAATACAGACTAATGGTTGAATGAACTAGCAGTTTCATATGCTAGAGGAAGTAAAAGACAATGAGTAGAGATTTATCAAAAAACCGCACTAAATGACTGAGTAAAGCGACCGAATATCTTGATTAAAACTAACGTACCTCATGTACACTGTCCTGTCCATGAGCCATTAGTGACTTGCAAACTACATATAAAAATGAATTTTTAAAGCATATCGTAAATTGATATTGTTCATGAAATAAACAAATAACAGAGTATTGAGATATTCAATAACATCGTCCCGGATATGAAATATTTACAGTAGAAAGAACGATATTAGTTAAACTTCTTGAATTTAGTTTCCGTTATGATGAGAAGAAATGGATCAAATTTATTGCCATTAGGCATAAAAATACCTAGAACCAATCTATTTACCATCATAGCTTGGGAATAAAGTACGAAAAATTACGAATCCAAAGCATTTTAGGATAGCTGAAATACCTAAGTCTAGCATACTGACTTCTTAGCCTTCAGATATAATAGTTATGTTATATCAACAAGTATATACTTAAACCAAAACAGAAAAAATGTACTGAATCAAGTAGCAGTCAAAGGATGATGCGTAATGCAGAATAATTTACAACATTCCACGGTTTTACTTCTTAACGATAGTGATATTAAGTTTCAATAATCTGATAGTTAAATATTGGTATAATATCACCAAACGATTTATTTTATTAATCTGAGCTTCGAAATTTAAATTTAAGTAATAAAGCTCCTGCTTAAAAGCTACCAAGGCTAAACGAATACAAAAATACTTAAATATATACATAATTAATGAAATCTTCAAAACCGATGGGATTGTAGACTGTCTGATGCTACTTTTATCTTCAATAAACATCCAAGATTGCTGATATTCACCACTATGGCTAGGAGTAAACACGGTAATTATAAGAGTATTCTTATCGCGAATAACTTTTTCGATTGATTGTAAGACATGTCTCTTGCACAGTTAAATTCTTTAATACGCTTGGCTGATATTTCGTACTATGGAAAATATCTAATATCGTGTGATGACTAACTATACTATATAATCTTGTTTCAACATTCAACGCCAGTAAACAAATGGTAAATTTGAATGTGAAATCGGTATAAGTAATACCATTTGATCATTTTTATCACACTAGTAATTGCTTTCGAACTTTCCCTCAGAATTTGAGGTCAGTACAATAGATGATAGAAATAGGTAGCTTCTTTGAAAAACACAATACACTTCGCCTTTAGAAATGAATTTTCTATTGGTTATATATTATTATACCATGATTAAAAGTAATTCCCAACCATACAGCAGGTGGAAGGAAAACAGATCAAAAGTTAAATAAAGTAAAGAGTATGTAACGTTAGTTACAAAATTTTGCTTAAGGGAATTAGATTACAGGAATGGATTAATTTCTCGTGTAAATAAGTGAATGTTAGTGATCAAGAGCTTAGAGTTTAAAAGTGTTTTTAATAATAGGATTATGTTACTCAACGTTTAAAAATTAATAACCCATGACTTTGGAATCCCATCCTATTATCATCCAGCGATGCTGCTTTCCATCTTATCATTATTCTAAATGCTAGACGACATGTGATAGCCATTTAAAATATAACAAAACTACGCAGTATGATGGAGGTTATATGTTGATTCTTCAACCTTCCTCAATGCGTAATTACAGTTTCATGTAGTAAACCAAATGATAAGTGTAATATCAATATACCTTCCAAATAAATATAAATATACTTGGGTAGAAACATTGGATTGTGAATGGTGAGTCATTTGCTGTGTTAATAGGACACACTCCAAGATTTGTGAATCAAAACGACACCTGAGTTGTGATTAAATTTAATAATTCAGTTGTGGCTTAGCTTTAGTAAATGGTTAATTGAAAGATAAGCGTTCCAAATTATGAACTCAGCTACCAAGAAGATTGAGAAATAGGTGGAGCAAGCTGTACGGACACTCAAGCCCTTAAACTAGCAAATAGTTTCGGTAAAGATATATTCAAACAAATTTATTTGTGCTAGCGATAAACTGAACTCAAACAATTAACATAATTCTTTAAAAAAGCTATGAGTGATTTAAAGGACACCCGGAAGGTCACCTTGTTGACAGTTATTTTTATAGATTAAAAGAAAAAAAGGAGTATAAGAGTCTTGTTAAAACCATGACTTAGCATTCGAAATAAAAGAATATTGTGCGTACTGAAAGTATACTGAAGGGCTAACCACTTCAACATATTGGTAGCTAAAAGTGATATTAAGGGATTAAATAAAAAATAGTAATAGTGACAGTAACCACATGACAAAATGGAAAGAACAACTTACCTCCTACTAGATTAATGGATGTTAAAAACACTAATTTTCGAGTGTAATAAACTTCCATATATTATTTAAAATGATGTTACTAACTACTAAAGGTTTTACAGAGGGATTAATTTAGTACTGCACAATAAATCGTAATTGTTTTACGAATTCAAAAAGAAACAGGAAATAATTAGCAAGTTACCAAATATCAGAGTCAGCAGTCATAGAGTTACGTTTGGGAAATTTTAACTTACCTACAGGGTAGGAAATACCTGCCTCGCATAATTCAGTTGGATCATTTTTAGATAAGAGACAGAATTTCGGCACAAATATTTCCTTCCCTACGTAATTATGGGAAAAAATTATTTAAGGTTCAGGCACGGTATATCATATTGCGAACCCATATAATCTACTCAAAAAAATTGATAACAATGATCAGAATCAGTAATAAAATCATCGTCAACAAGAAATAAACAAATGAGAAGCATACACATTTCTTAGCCAAAGGAAACAGGCAAACTCAATCCGCTACTAATGACATGCACAGACAGGTCAAATATATGTTTTATATGTGCTGCTCCTTTAAAGGTAAGTCATCTGAAATGTTGTGTGCTTTTATGGGGTACTCGAATAAAACGAATAACCGAATAAACCAAAGTGAAAGTGAATATGTGTGAGTAACTTTGAAACCAATTCTTAGTTTTGTACTCGGCTTTTGATTACAATTAATGTGACAGAAAAGAGTACTATCCAACTGTCAGAAGAGTGTTTGGACCTGCGAATCAAGTAAAAATCAGATGACTAAAGTAGGCTAAATGTGTGTGTTTACTGAACATAGGAAACAGCTTCACAGTACAACCTAAAAGAATATTACACAATCGGATTAAAACGCGTTCGTATATGACATGGTGCGACTTTAATTGTAGAATATGTTGTGAGTAATATTATATCAAACAAAATTCACTGAGCGAAAATACATAAAAACGTATCTGACGTACACGTACATAATAGATACTTGCAGGGTGTACGAGCATGCAAATCCTAGTATTGTTTGGCAATCTTTAGGATAAATCGAAATTGTAGCAATCGCTAATATTCCCTCTCCCAGTTCGGATGCTGTAGCGTGATAACACAGAAGTTGATGTTAATTACTTTCCCCGCTTGTTTTGTTTTCATGTTTGTCGGATTTACGTTCATTCCAAATATAATCCTCTCATATTCATCGTTGCTGACTTTTAATAAATACACATCTTTTGAGTTGTGGGTGTGTGAGTTGATATAATACGCTGTGATTTACAAACAGTTTGGGATTATATTATTACGGAACTGGGTCAGATTATAATTCAGTAGAAACAAGCGATAATGAATCAAATATCACTAAAAATTCTAGGTAGTAGGTAGAGAAATCTAAACGGATTCAAACTGAAACGACCGTAATAACTTTTTAACTAAGCAATAAGAAAACGAACTAGCGAAACTACACTTTACTACATTAATGAATCACAAATAATATTAACGCGTGGTAATAAAATTTTATTTTATAACGATAGTACTTACTTATGCTCCACACCCCCACAAGATCTCGAAGCATGGAAAACTGATCAAACCGAGTTAACAAACATCTAAGCGAGATTGGTGGGTCTATATAAATAACATTAGGATTAGTTTCTGAATAATTCTATGGAAAATCAAGAAAAATGTTAGCTGCTTACTTACAATAAAATCTTTTATAACGTTTTGACTTGATGTGGTAGAGTCGCAATTTAAAAATTCAGGTATTTTGTGAAGAATTACATCGAACGGTCCTTGTTCCGAAATATTAGTGAATGGATTGATCTACGTATTTACGTTTTTAAGTAAATAAAAGGAGAAAAACCTTTCTGAACAAAAGATCACTTCTTGCAAGAATTAGGTTAAATATTAGGTATTCATTTACCTTCTTTCATGCAAAAGGGTACTTAATCCAATGCTATCCGCTTTAGCTTCACTCATCCAAACACCAACGACCTTCATTTCAAAATAACTCGTTGATAATCCACAATCCAATATCTTTTGGCGAAAAAGTTTAAAACAAATGATTTCATTGATCTGGCGTCTTGATGCTAAGGCGAAACTTCAGGCCTTTTTCAGTTGTCAGTGTAGGAGTTCTAGCTATTCTAATCAGCGAAACCCCATGGCTCCAGCAATCGATTAGTGGGATGATGTTGAATTAGATTTGGTGAATGTCCATCTATGAGCTGTAAGATTGCAAGAACTAGCAACTATGTCTTTAGCTTGCTTATTTATCTAAGCAGGCTGACGTTACTTAAGATCTGCGTTTAGCTGGTAAAAGTGTTTATGGTTTTGGTGAGTACTACGGTGGTTAGATATTGCCTTCGAAACTGAGGAGTAATGAATTAAAATAAGAGTTACAAATAGAGCCAACCAAGGTTTTACTACTACTATATCGTCCCTCAGTACTCACATAACTCATATGTGTTAGACCTTCTTATGAAAGATTCAAAAGAGGAGGTAACAACGCAGTCCCTTTAGGTGAGGAGTTCCACAGTTTATTTATCCTGACAGCAGAAAGATGAACGCGAATTCTTGTGCAATCTATGAAGTGTTTTATTATGTAAGAGTATCCCATTACATTTATTTCGGAACTGAATTTAACTAAAAACCTATTAAAGTAAGAGAGGTTATGGGTCATATAATACTTCAATATTATAACCTTCACTGACCCTTCTGTACTGAACAGGATGCAAGTTTAATACTTACAATCGAGCTAGGTTAGTTTTTCTTTTTTAGTTTCAATACCTTTTCGGTTACACTTCTTTATGTACGTTCCAATGTATCAGTCACCTCTTTAAAACAAGGACTATGATATGTAATGAAATTCATATCTTTTAGTAAGCCACAGATAAGACCTCTTGCCTGGGCTTGTATGCAATGTATTTACGAAGTTTGAAAACTAATAAAGACGAAGAAAATAAAGAGTTTTAAGATGGTTTGTATGCTGTTGTCGAATACACCAATTCAAATAGATCGTTTGGACGTTCGAAACAAAACACTAACTAAAAGGATTTAAGTCGCTAGGAATAAATCATATTTGGGTTCAAGTCAGTTACTAATGACCTTAGAACGGTAGGTAACTGTAAGGTGGATCGCATTACTGAAAAGTACTTCTTAACTCAGATGATTGATCGTTCAACAGATGTAAGGGCAAATTTTGAATGTAGTATGCAGTTAGTTATTTGCTCTTTACATAGATAAATAGCTCGCTGAAATTCTTTGGTGATACATGTACTAAATATTATCCCAAACGCATAAACTTCAGTGATTTGCATACATTTTTCGGACTCGTAGCTCATTTTTCAGCGACTAGTTCATTATAATCATAGCCAAACCTCACTTGGAGCACTTGGGCTTGAATCATACGAAGAGTGTTTGACATTGAATAACTGACAGGGATAGGCTTCACTGCTTATACTATTGGCTTAACTAGCTTAATTGTATGGTGGTCTATTAACTTAACTCCTCTCTTGGGACTTAAACAGGCACAGCTTATTGACCTAAAATAAGTCACGCGTAGGTTACATTACCTAACTACATATCTCATATGGCCCATCCTAACCTTGATGATAAAAACTCACGATCGATACAAGGTTAGTCATGAGTTGGGTCGTATTTATCATGACGGTTACAAGAAAGTGTGCATAACAGATACAAGCTCAGTGTCATCAGATTTGTTTCAAGACACGAATTAATCGCTTTCTTTAGACAGCGTGTCGTTTGATGGGCATTTAAAACAAGGAATAACAAATATGATGTCAGTCAATATGTCACAGAAATTTGAAACTTATGTCTTCCTAAGATAAATACAGCATTAGAAGGCAATTTCAAAATAGCTTATGAGAATAAGAATCCTCCTGTCTATCCGTTTGAACATAATTAAATTTACCCACTACATTAACTCAGCACAGCAAGATTAACATCACATTAGTATAAATCGCTTTAATGATGATAACAAGAATAACAAGAAGTGTGAACATATAGAATGTGGTACAGATAGTGTGGAAAGTTATGGAATAATTCAAAGCTCATGATTTAAGGGAGGACAATGAATGGATACATCTGCGCCATTGTGACCGATTCTGGCCCATGTCACTCAGTGTTTCTAGCCACTGGTTACGGAATTTGTGTGCATTCCAACCAAGTAGTCTGTATCTACCGACACGACTCAAACCAGCAATCAGTCACTTCATGGACTGATACTATGTTTTGGCTTAGCTGCCCCTAACTGTCTCCCATCCTACTCTTGTATCAGCCAACATCGCACGTCGAGGCAGACGGTGGTTAGGCATAAGTCACACATGTAGCAACCACCTCAGTCGATGAAGATTCACAACCTCATCGAATGACTTACCACCTTTGCCTAACACTCGTCGTCTTACCTCCTTATTACTTACTCGGTGATCCCAGCTAACGCTAGAGATGTTCCGAAGGCATCGATGGTCAAGAACTAATAACCCTCGATTGTCGTCTATTGTTAATGGCCACGTCTCACACCCATACAGTATGACGGAACAAACTGTCGTGCAGTACACTATTCTTTTCCTTGAGATACGAATATCTCGTCTACGCCATAGGTGACGTAAGTTGACAAAAGCCAAATGAGATTTTTGAATTCGTACTGAGATTTCGTCAGAGACCAACCCATTAGGGCTAATCAGACTTTCAAGATAAGTGAAGTGGTCGACGTGTTCAACTACTTCACTCCCTATTTTTAGCTCACGTGTTGACGAAAACCAGTCCTGAAGCAATAGTTTGCATTCACAGGGGGAGAAACACATTTCAAACATCGTTACATTGGAGCTTATTGCTGTCAAAAGATTCTGCATCTTATTAGCGTCTTCACCAAACAGGACTATGTCATCAGTATATTCTAAATCGGTAAGTGGATTACCTGGTAGGAGATAAGTTCCTGAAAGTCAGACAATGAGAGTAATTTTCCACAGTAAATCGATTATGAAATTAAACAAAAATGGAGATAGTGGGCAGCCTTGAGAGACACCACTTGAGGTTACAAGTTCGAATGACAGTTCGCCGTAAGCTCTGACACGACCGATAGCGTTTGAGTAAAGTGCCTTAACAAGATCTATGTACTTCTGGGGTACGTCTTTCAATGAATGACACTGCCATAGAACTTCTCGGTCTACAGAGTCAAATACCGATTTCAAGTCAAGGAAAACCTCCATTGTCGGCCGCCGAAAAGTATGTCTATGTTCTAAAACCTGACGAATGGTGAATATCTGTTCTATACAACCGTGACCAGGTCTGAAAGCAGCCTGGTTTTCTCGTATTTGCAGATCACGAGTTGTAGTTAAACGTCCGAGCATTGTAGAAGCTAGTATTTTAGACACTATATTAGTCAATCTAATTTCTCTATGGTGATTGCAGTACGATTCTAGCCCTTTCTTATCTACTGGGACGATAAACGATTGACACCAGTCAGATGGAATCATGTCAAGTTCCCAAACTCTAGTCAAAATATCAGTCAGCCTAATCGTCAAAGTGGGACCACCATCCTTAAATACTCCCCTGTAGTAGTTTTTTACGCTTAGCAGGACACAAGCAAATGCGTGCTTGTACAAGGACGTTATCAGAATCTGAAAATGTATCCCATAATTATCAGCAATCTTCTATCGAGCCCCTTCAATATTGATTAATGGTGATATGGTTTATTTGAGTCCATCATTGAGTAGGGCCAGAAGATAACCTTGTTAGATTATGTCCCTCCTTCTGCTTAAACTTCCACTTCTTTCGGGGATTGTTTCTCTAAAGCTTGGTTTTGAGCTTCGGTTTCTTGTATTGACTTGAAAAGTCGTATCTCGGTTGTAGATAACTAGATCAACGCTCTTATTCAGAAGGGTGTGGTAGGTGTAATATAATTCGATCTTTTGCAATCTTCTTGCTTCTTCATGGTTGTTTAATCCACAAGCTGAAACTGTTAGGTGTATACACACAGCTTATGAACTGGATTAGCTTTCGTCTAAACAGTCGACCACTCAGAGTAAAATCGAACTACATCTTTTCTGTCTAAGTGTGTCCTATTAGAGTTCCTCGGTGTTCAGTTCTTTGATTTCTAGTCTATATGATTGATATTTTTCATCAGGTATCTTCAGAGTTACTATACTGCTGACAACATAAAACTTTGTGGAAAAGTCTATAACCATGAGGATTGGCTGGCATTAAAAAAATACCAGACTTGACTTCAGGCGTTGGGAGACGACTGTAAAATACCCTCAATTCAGCGAGGTGCAAACCTTAATATCTGTGGCTCTTAGTCTCATATAACTTCATATTGTTTGTTGACTGTGACGAAATCGCCTTTAGAGCTAATCTTGCACTACTAGTTCAGATGTTTACTTTATTGTTGCATCTTTAACTATCGCATCTTTATTCATTTTGAGTAAGAAAATAGTAAATATACTTTTACTTCATGAAACCAGCAATATAATAATAATAATAGTTTATTCACAGGTAGCATTTTGTATATGAGAGCATATCAGTTTACAGGCATGATCAGAATGATATCTTAGATCATATCGAAAAACATTTGCTCAGCACGTTCTTAACTATCGCCTAAAATGTGTGAAGAATGCCTGAGATTATCGTACTTATATCCCCTGTTGGGAATAAAGCTGCATAGTAGCGACCTTATAACAGTTTATATAAACGTGAATGTCATTGGGGATACATGGGAACACTACGTTAATTTTTAAGGCAAACATTAACTTTAGATGGCACGCTCAAAAATTATTGGCGAAATATGTTGACTTGACGTTCAAGCACTTTCTTCTACTCCAGAATAATAAAATCGTGAAATTTCTTGCCGGTTAAAACATTCTACGTTGATTTTACCCAGTCCTTTAAAAGATAACACAACGTGTTCTTAAAGTATAGGAGAGAGTTCTTGTAGTATTCTACTGACAATTCGTCTAAATATGTGACTTCATATGTCTAGGTATCTGTCTGAAGATATCGGTGATCCATTTCTACTATGTACGAAAATTTGTTCAGCAAAAGCTTCTTCTCCTTCGTCCTCCGCTGTCTAAGAAAGTGGAATCATGCCATCCCAGTTGACTGATTATATATTGTAAATCGACCACTGGAAAATTTGTGTGGAATGATAAAGTCAATATTTGAAAGTATTACAAAAACCGTTCACTCCATGGTTGACCTAACTGAATATAGCCTTGTTTTCTATGAACAGATCAGAACGTTATAAAGTTACTACGGAATCAGGGGCTCCTCTGATATTATTCTCAGTGCATCATGAAGTTATCAAGTCAAAATTTCGTAAGATCACAAACTATTGTAAAGCCAATATGGCTAGGCCTCATACCACCTGTAATACCCCTGCATACCCAAGGCAACTGTTCAGTTATATTACTGAAGGACTATATAAAGTGATGGAATTAATATACTTTGTTCATGTGAGAATTCAGAACATTTGGTTGAATGGAACATAACAAACGCAAACTATTTATTTAATTCCTTATTGGGTCTATTCGGAGAATAGCAGTGTTGAAACTTCGTTATTCACAAAGATGAGCTACAAGCTATACAATTATCGTAACTTGGGAAACCTTTTTAAATTTACCTAGCAGCCGAATACCAGGTCGATCACGGACCTTGATGGACTTCATTTCCTACCATTTTTATTACCAACGGACATTATCTCAGAACAACTCACAGAATTATTCAGTACTACATTTTACGGTGCCTGATTCTTAAAGTATTGGAAGGAAGGCAGAGTCAACCCTATTTTGAAGAGTAGAGAGATAAAGCTTGTATCTGACTGGAGATCGGTCAGTTTAACTTTCCATTTTGTGTAGGTTTTGGAGAAAGTCGTTTAGGGGTTGAGTAGAATGCTAGACATTATCGATAGAATACTCATTGGCCTAAAAAGTTTAATACTTCATCGAATGCATGGCGTGCGCATGAGTTTCTCAAATTTTCACAACAGAAACAACACAATTTGGAAATAAAACTTCTTGTAATCGACCACTGTTAGTAAAGGTGAGTGTTACACTTTCGGAAACATATAAATGGTGGTACTGTGCCAATTCCTTAACTATCCCTGTACATCAGAAAATTGCCAAAACTCACTCAATTATTATTGCTTCCTTTTGCAGACCACTTAAAAATTTTGGGAGTAATACATGACAGCACCGACTGACAGGTGTTCTAAACTTGACTCAAGTACACCTGTCAAAAATGACTGAGACTATTTTCCTTGGACAGACCCTTTGAGCTAGAATACTAGGTTACAACCAGCCCTTCAGTAATTACGTGCAATCTAATTATCCATAACAGTCACGACTCGATTCTCTATGCAACCCTTGATCTACTGGAAATAACCAATCGTCGTAATACACTTATATTTGTACAACAATTACAAATATCAGCAGCCCACTGATTAGCAACAAAGTCTGATAAAATAGAGTCATGAGTGAATTACAAGGTACTTCTAGTGGTATTTTTTCTGGATCTATCACAAGAAACTACCGATAACACCCAATGTGGTTGCTGCCACGAACGGAAATGAACCAAGTCAAACAGAACAAATGAACAATGGTACCATTAGGTAGCCAAAATTGACAATACTGATGAGCTTTAACGATTCTTAAACTGTCGACAAAAGAGCGACTACTCTAGCCAATCGGCTACGATCTAAAACATTTTAAAGGAAGTCAGAAATCGCTTATTACTATACCTATGTTTAGTGCTGACAACGTCATAATCCTTTCAAACAGTTTTCAGATGCTTTAACGAAAACATGTTAATAATTTTTTGTCTTACTTAGGTATGGTCTCATAAAATGTACCATATTGAAGCTGCTAGTTCATGCTTAATCAATGATGCAGATAATGTTAAGCATGTACAATCAGCAAGTGATATGTTAGTAGCAAGACTCTCCAAACTCCCATATGAGGAACTACTCACACTTTGATTGCCCTTGTTGTATCCTGAAATGTTATGTGGTTGTGAGAAAAGTTAAATCATTATATGAATTTAAACAGTCTGTAGCGGTAAATAATCCCCTAAATAAATAGTTGGATAGGCTCTCAACATTGATGCTGACCATGTTTACTTTAGCGAATACGACTAGTTGAAGACGCTCGGTCTAGCATCACCACCAGATCACGATACGAGACGATGTAGGAAGCGACCCGCTCTCTGGTTAACCAGTCTTGAAGTTGCTATCCCATTGACAATCCACCCACGATCAAATGTAACTTATTCTCCATCCATCACTGCCTTATGATCTATTCCTATGTGTGGGTTCAGTCGTCAGACGTTGTTCCGGTACTACGACAAACGTTTCGGGCTCCCTTTTTGTATTTAGGTAGTATGCGAATGGCTTCCCAAGTTTTAGGATGTTTCTAACTCTAGCTGCAGTGAGATTATTTTAATTAGGAAAATAGGAACATCCATCCCAGCACGTCTGTGAAAGATTAGTGAGATATCACCGATTCCTAGGATGATTTGAGTCGATTGGTCTAGTGTTCGTTCCACTGCATATGTTTAATTATTTGACTGTAAACTATTTATGGTGGTTCTTGTTGTTGTGACGTCCGGACTTTTGCGTCCTCATTTAAAGGCTACTGTATTTGCGAAAGACAGGATGAATGGTTACAAAGTCTGCTATGGTGTTGGATACTACAAATATAACTTGAACAGTCCCAATGTCTAGTGCTCGCGAGATTATGCATGATAGATTACGAAATTGCCTGTACGTCGGCGACTACATGTGCTTATCATATTATGATTGAGCATTATTGCATCGATTTTCTTTAGTACCTCTTAGTGTACTTTGTACCATCATTTTTCAAATACACCACCAATACTATCATAAGTGATATACTCATGCTAGCAAGCTGTTTGTCATTGTGACATTGATTTGCTGGTGATGTTTAAATAAACACTTCGGTATTGATCTTTGTTCTGAACTCGACCTCTTTTAATATTGATTGTCATTAGCTCATCCCTTCTATAATATATATTTATATATGATATACAACACTTCTTTGTCTAACTTTTCACCATTTGCTGAACTTGACTTAACGTGCTGAGTCTGCTAAATTAATACATTTTGTATTGTCCTAATTAATCAATAAAACAACCTTCTAATTCCAGTTTCGCAGCTATTTAATCTAAACTATAGAGATGAAAAATTTTACTTGTTTTATGTACATATGTTAACCATTGGAATAATGTCTACTTTGTGACAATTCATATTCGGGCAATATTTCAACGTTTTCCGTGGCCTACACAAAAGTACCATCACAACACAAAACAGCCTCTCTTACTTTATCTATAAATAGGAATGAATTATAGTGAGCCGACTACAAAGTAAATCTCACATAATTTAAACGATATTTAGGAGTGCTACCTAACGTATACCTAGTATTTTTCGGTTATAAATCATATTGACTTATTGTCGCTCTACCTTCATTTGTGTTAACGCTGCGCGATTGTATGCTACAATTCATTTACTACACATCATTAATACAAGCGGTTAATACGCTAACGTGATCGAGTCAACAATTGTTGTATGTATGTGATCACAACAGACGATGAAATACGTAAGTTAAAATTTCAAAAGTAAACACATATATGGTATTTACCTACTTGTAACAACAAAAATAAGCCTAATGTTCAAATAAACAGTAAATGGTGGCACTTGGAAAGTAGTTAATTGTAATACATAAAAGGTTCGTGAATTTTCTATACTGATAACTGTTACTAATTTGTAACTAATAACATATAAAACGTTCCAGCTACAAAATAAACATGTATATAATGATGAAAAGTCTATCTTTTTGTCCTGAACTTGATGGCAAATTTATTAAGGCTATTTAGTCAAAATGCCAGTTATTATTATTCGATTAAGAAATATTGCTTGCCTCTGGCTAACTTTTAACTCTGAAAATAAACACTTTTAATACTCTCTATGCTGTCGTATTTTCTCGTTTACAAACTGATTAATCATTCATATGAGATACGTTTCGTTTATTAATTACAGAAAAATGGGTGAAAAAACACTATATTCTGCTCACACAGAACTAAATGGTTACTCAAATGATAATAAGTTAAACCTAATTTTCTTTCACATAATACTGAACAAATGAACATTTTCTTTGTCTAACACATTTCTGTTCGATGAACTTTCTCGCTATAACCTATGTTTTTAAAAAATTAATCAAGTGTGGTTAATTCTAATTTAGAATATTTTACGTTAGGAGCAGCAGCACCTTAATGGTTGAGGGGTCTTCATTATAGAGGTATTTTATCATCAACTATTAGTATATTTTTGAAGTCCCAACCAGGTCTGATATAGTGTACTGATTTTATAAAGCGCTTGCAATCTAGAGTGGAAGCAAAGAGAAACAGAATTGGGCAGCTAGTCTGCCAGTTTACTTTAGGCAGCCTATTACACTCGCAGGGAATATGAGGCATGCGAACAGCACGCAACAGGGTTACTCTAACCTTTCTAAATGGAAGATTCTCAGAGACGTTGTAGACGAGGGCTTTGTGAAGCGAGGCGAATCGCTTTACAACTTCTGCCACAACGAAATAATAGAATATTTGAGCTAGCTATGTATGATTTATTTCTATGTCACCATATTTTTTAAAATGTAGTTTAACGGGGCTAGGTCATTTAAGACATTGTATTTTGGTAAGTGCGGACTGTGCATCTTCGAATTTGCATTTATAGTCGGCAATGTCACTGTTTAGATCAGTCAAACTGATAGCCTTGACAAGTAGTGTATGAGTGTCTCTCATCTGGGGTTCATTGATAAATAAGTCAACGGGAGAAGATTCATGGTATTTTGGGGAATGGCTATCAAACTTGGACAGTTGGTTCACCGTACTAGTCGTTTTTTTGACATGTTTTAGATGGTAAAGAGTTGATACTTAATTCACTTTCCCTTTTTGTCGGTAGCCCTATTGAAGTTAGCCTCTTTTTACGATTGCCATGGTACATCCAGATTAAACGGCTAAACTACGTAACTGAATGTTAGGAAAGCATTTAGTGCATGCAAGTTTACTGGATGAACTAATGAAATAGAGACAGAGACATGAAGCAGTATAATAATGGCAAATAAAAGGATTATTGGGCTGTATATTATTATGCATCATAATCAACGATGTCGAAGAATTGGGTGTTCTGTGTTATATAAAGTAGCGGAACGCCATCTAGCTTATAATGAAGGAAATTTGGTGGTCAAATGCAATAAGATCAAAGATGAACATATAGTAGTGTACAATGGCTGATTTTCATTACTGCCAGCAATCGTTTTCCAAATTATTTATTCATCTGAATCATAAAGTGATGTATTGCCCTCGTTAAAGCTAAAAATAATAAAAATTTTTTATTAAATCACAGGTAATATAAGATTTAGTACTGGAGAGCATATTTTGTGGGTTGTTTGAATTAGTGAGAAAAATAATGCAGTATAAGTTGCTAATAATACAGCAGCATACGACGTTAGTTGTGAGTCTGTAGCGACTTAAGTTAACTAGTTAAGAGTTGATTTCATAACTTATGTATACACGAAAATAAGAAAGCTTAAGTATTCATTTACTTCCTTATTCCTTATAGGGATTATGTTTCCTACTATCTTATATTGAATGTTAGGAGACATTGTGTGTTCGAATGACTAGCATCCCGTTCCAACTGTCTCCTGCCTACGATAAACAATAAAGACCTATTACCAAAGATTATTATTTCTTCTATTAAATAGAACGGAACGTACCTAAATATTAAACTGGTGAGCCCTATATTGAACACTATGTTTAACTTTTCATTGTACGTTAAATAAGCCTTCTGTTTTTGCAGTAATTGGGATTTATGTATATATAGATATATCATATATAGTATTTCATTTTTATCGTTAGGTACTACTATAAGACACATTGTTTTCCGTTTTTATTTCATTATTATATTGTTCATAACATGTCAGGCTCAATCCCAACCAAAAGCCTAGTCAGCAGTAGACATAGACACCGTTATGACTACAGAAGTCCGACTTCCTAAATTAATTTGTAGTGATCCTGAGTTGTGGCTTGCTCAGCTAGAGCATTATTTCACAAGACACAATATAAAATCCGAAGGAGTTCGCTGTCGAGACTCTGTTCAGTCTTGCCTCCTTCAGTAGCCAAAGAAGTCCGTGACTTGATTTTAAGTCCACCAACACCACAACCATACACCATCCTAAGACGAGAAATAATGAATCATCTATCATTATCAGATGGACAAAGAATTCAAAGGCTTTTCCAAGGAGAAACATTAGGTGATAGGTCACCACCACAGTTTTCGCATCATCTTCAAGCTTTAGTGGGTGAAAACACAGTGGATGAAGCAGTTCTGAAACAAGGATGGATATAAGCTCTCCCATGCTACATTCAACACTGTTTGGACGCACAAGATCCTGACACCTCTCTATATCATTTAGCACGGATCGCAGATCGGATAATGGAAAGAGGTCCCCCAACCGCATCACGTATTATACATCTTACTTAAAAGGCTGAATCAACAAATGACCCGGTCATAGCACAACTCATCGCGAGTATTAAAAGTGTCACAGAGGCTGTCAGCTGAATGCAAATGAGTCATAGAGACAGAAGCAGGTCACCACAATGACCGAGATCCAAGTCAAGGAACAAGTCACAAGGGTGTAGACAATCTGGACAATTTTGTTGGTGTCACTGGAAATTTGGTGATCAATCGACCAGATGCAACCAACCATGCGCCTGGCCCAAACAGACTTCGAAGAACCAGGGAAACGAATAACCCCTTCCCAGGTTGCGATAACTGAGGAGGGGTGCATAAACAGTCGCTTATTTTACGTTAGAGACAAAAATTCAGGCTTGAACTTTTTGGTAGATACTGGTGTTGCACTTGGTATCATTCCTAAGAATAAAACCGAGCTGGGTCGAGAAACTTCCTCAGTTACACTTCAAGCTGCCAATAAGACTAAAATCGCGACGTCTGGACAAAAAACGTTGACTCTAGACTTGGGGTTTAGAAGACAGTTTCCTTGGGTTTTCACTGTAGCCGATCTAGGCCTAGCAATATTAGGAATGGATTTCTTAGAGAGATATGAATTCCTAGTTGACACTAAAATACGACGTTTGACTTTAAAAGAAACTTCGAAATGCACAAAAGGTACAGAAAGTCATATCACATCTCTAAACTTAATACAAACTCCGCCAGTAACAACGGAAAAGTTCCAGGATATACTCAAGGAATTTTCAAACCTAACAAAATCAAACCCTAAACCTTCCAAAAGTAAGTTAAAAGTATGTCATATAATCAAAACGGAAGGTGCACCTGTTTTTGCTAGACCCAAGAGATTAGCACCTGATAAGCTTAAAATAGCTAAAGCGGAATTCGATTACATGCTATAGCTGGGCATAATACGTCCATTTGATAGCCAGTGGGCATCTCCTTTGCATATGGTTACAAAGAAAAATAAAGGCGATTGGAGACCGTGCGGGGATTACAGAGCCCTTAACCGTCAAACGGTACCAGATAGGTACCCGATACCACATATACAAGACTTTACGAATGGTTTACAAGATATGAAGGTATTTACCAAAGTCGACTTAGTCAGGGCATATCACAATGTTCCAGTAGCTGAGGAAGATATTCTGAAGACAGCTATGACGACACCTTTTGGATTCTTCGAAATTGTACGCATGCCATTCAGCCTACGGAACGCGGCACAAACATTCCGAAGGTTTATGGATAATCTACTTCGAGATATGCCATTTGCACAGGGGTACATAGATGATTTACTGATTGCTAGCCCGGACTTGAAATCACATGAACAACATTTGAGAGCAGTGTTGGGACGATTAAATCAAAATGGCATGAACAATTATCAAAGTGTGTTTTTGGTGTAGAAACACTAGAATTCCTTGGGCATACCATAAGCCCTGAAGGAATAACACCAATCAAACAAGAGGTAGACACTATTAAACAATACCCTATACCAAGCTCTCTGACACAACTTCGAAGTTTTCTAGGTTTAATAAACTTTTATCGCAGATTCATACCCGGTTGTGCACAACTGATGCAACTACTGACGGATTTGCTAAAAGGAAAACCGAGGGAATTCAAGCTAACCTCTGAGGCTGTCGAAGCTATTAACCAGTTAAAGGATAAACTTGCTCAAACAGCTAAATTAACTTATTCAAATTCTCACTACCCACTTACTTTGATGGTAGATGCTTCGGACAAAGCCGTAGGCGGTACTCATAACCAACTATTTAAAAATGCCTGGAAACCGATCGCATTCTTCTCAAAGAAACTCGATTCAGCAGAGACGAGATATTCTACCTTCGGTCGAGAACTCCTTGCAATCTACCTAACCATCAAGCATTTCTGACGCATGCTCTAAGACAGGGAATTCATAGTTTATTCAGATCATAAACCATTAACCAATGCATTAAAAGCGAAACCCGATAAATACTCACCTCGAGAAGTCCGACACCTCGACTAGTCCTTGCGCTAGGTCTGAAGCAGTCCGTGGTTTATTGTATCTGAATATTTAGGAAACTTCGGCAAAAGCTGTTATGCTCTGTCTGGACTTGGATACGATAAAATATGTATGTTCTATAAACTTCACGTTTTTGTTGCAACACACCCTAGTCACATGTGGAGCGCAGTGTTTGTGTTTTGTATACGTCTAGATAAAGTGCTTGTTTAGTATCATATTTTGCTAAATCACCTAATTCCACACTTACTAAAATTGAATGGCAGCTGGCCCTCAGTTAGTCAAGTTATCAAGATACTTTAGATGTCATACATGTCCTTATTAAGCATCTGAGGCTTAAAGCTGTGCAATATCCTTGGGTCTTTGGAGTAGCTTATATTGCGGGACTATAATAAAAGCTTTCTTGAAGTCTAGGGGAACAATTGATACGGCCATCTTTAATATCTGGTTTATTGATTATATTGTTTGAACGGCTTAACAGATGTGTTACATGGCCTAGTCTTTAGAAACCTATATTGTAAGATAGAGAGCAGATTCTGCTATTGCAGACACAAATGTTTTAACCCTAGTCACTTTTCCATAGCTCTAGATGTAACAGACTTGTGGTTAACTGGTAAATCGTTTCTAACTTTGTAACCTGTCTATTTTTAATTTTAGAGATGATGTGTGCGGTTTTTCAGAAAGGTAGGTAGCATTTACTAGAGGGTGACATTGTAGACAATTTGAGAATTAATAATTTGTGAATTTTATTTCCTTTCTTTTAACATTCTTACTGGAATTCTATCTGGCCTACCAGCGCTTGAATAATTCGAGGATCATCACTACTTTAGCAACACTTATGTAGTAAAAGTTACATTAGTGAGTCGACATGATAGTGATATGGCGGTTTTGTTGTCTTCTACAAATTTCTTGTTCGTAAGTGATGCTTTCTAAACATCTCAGGAATAAGTTTGGGGTCGTCGTATACTTGGTCTCCATCAATTAACAGACTTTCACCATTTTAGAATTTTCAGTTTTGTCCGAGAGAATTTTGCGGATAACCACTGGTAACCACTCGTCTAGCCACCTGACTCTATACTTCTCTCCATCTCCAATACTAATTCATACTTCTTGTAACCGATCCCAGTCATAACAACTGGACATCTAGTTTCTAGCTTGAGGCTTTAGTAGTCAGTGAAACCTATCACAAGATGCTTGCTCAGATAAGGTTGAACAAATAAAGGAACTCGTGTAATTGAGCATCATGTACGACAACACAATTTCCATCGAACCTTCAAGTTTACGAACCTAACATCACAAAAGGAGAGAAGAGGGAGCTTTCGGCCAGCAAACATGATAGTATGGGAGATAATTTTGAACGCTTTATGTCTGTAGAGCTGAATCTGTTTTGTGTTTACGACTACCTATTACAGTTCTGACACCAGCTAGCACTCAGTAATGATGTTTCAAATGCTTCTATATATGCTACTCGAACTCACACATAAAGTCTGATTGACACTACCTATCTATTAAGCGATTCTACTCCAAGTTAAACCCGACCTATACGCTACAAAGTATGATGGTGATATCTAATAAGTCGAGATTAATAAAAAGAATTAATTACCGAACATACATAACCATTGGTTGCATCTAATACCACACTGCAGACCAAATTAATAGCCATCAAGTTCCCTTTATAACTACTGCAACCTTTCAAAATCAACTCCCTATTAAACCTCACCTCACTCAAAAACCAGGCCTGAACACTACTATTGTAAACTTCCGTGATAGCCAGCCTATCAAAGATAACAAACTAATTCTTCCCAAATGATCAATAATAATAAGATCATTACCAATTTAAACAGTTATACTCTGTTGACTGCTAAAATAATCAAGGAAGTATAGCTGTCATAATATTGCTGTTCCGTCACACTGCTTTTTCCTCTTTTCTTTTCAGGTTGCATTATACTACGCAAAACGTTGAATATCTGTATCTCCTGTCACAATACAATTCTTCAAATATGGCGACTTGAACCTGCTCTGCAAGTTTCCTCCGTCACACGGTCAGTCCATGGTCTAATTCTTAATGATCGCTAAACAAATAACCGATTTAAATAAAAGTCTGTGCAACAATTAAACACTATTATTGCCATACGTTTCTTTTGATCTTGCCTGAAAAGATGGCTTCCTTGTGATATCAGAAAATAAAACTTTATTTCTCAGAGGGACTTGTTATGTTTTTGATAGTCTGATACTTTTCCGACAATCCTTTGCATGTGAATCACGACGGTCATTACAAATATTCTTTGTATTCTGACTTGTAAAGAAAAATCTGTAGATATTCAAAATTGAGTAGCATGTCTTCGGATCCATCTTTGTCTACGGGTTGGAATTAACTAACTTTATGCCCCCTCTACTACCCTGGTTAAAACATAATCCCTTTAGAAGGAGCGATTTTTTCCAAGGAAAGTTGAGTCTTCTGTTGAAAGGACGTTATCATCTAGGGTGCTTCTAAGCCCAACACCAACTACAATTTCGCAAGCTCTCTTGTTGGGAGTTTTGTCTTGATTAATTTTTTTATATTTCAATATTGTTAAAGGACCTCAATCTCCCACCAATCAACTTTACCGACTACACATATAGTCGTAAGGTTGATTTTATCTATTTCTATAATATTGTCAAGAATATAGGGCTATATAACACTTGAAACTAGAAACCTGTGGGAGAGACTGTCAGGCGCCGTCATGCTCGTGCTAGATTTTTATCACACAAAGGTTCTTAGTGAACAACGTTTTGATTCTACTTTCTTCAATAAAGTGACCATTCAGCGTTTAGGTACTTTCCGTTCTATTTAATAGAAGAAACAATAATCTTTGGTAATAGGTCTTTATTGTTTATCGTAGGCAGGAGACAGTTGGAACGGGATGCTAGTCATTCGAACACACAATGTCTCCTAACATTCAATATAAGATAGTAGGAAACATAATCCCTATAAGGAATAAGGAAGTAAATGAATACTTAAGCTTTCTTATTTTCGTGTATACATAAGTTATGAAATCAACTCTTAACTAGTTAACTTAAGTCGCTACAACCACACCTTCCCGAGTTTCGACTTCATATACAAAACAGAACTAAGACGCCCTGTTGATGACATAACTGAACTTCCGCGCTTGAATATGACTGCGCTGATAGATATTTTTTAACAGATAGGTTGGGAAAATTGGCCTGACAGTGATGTTGGTGTACTATGGGAACTTCCACTTCTTACAGCTACCAAACAGTCGATTCCTCAATCAGCATACTGAATTTTAAGAAAGCCTAGCATTATGTGTAATCGAATCCTCAAACTGGTGGAACTGAGAAAGTACCATTGGGTGGAGTATAAAGGGTAGAAAATTGAGTCCTCTTACAAGCATTTTAATGAGACTAGAAAAATTTGCACAAAAGTTCCACGAGAAGGTAAACGTCTATACCAAAATAAGATAGTCATCACGTTTGTCTTTTATACAGAAGCCTATTCCGTCACGTTGCTTCTCTCCGTCAGGTCAGAGTCTGAGTCTTCCAGTTGTTGGATTTAGATGGGCCTACCTAAAGTAATATCAATGCTGTAGAGCATCTGGCCAATTAATATGGCTAAATACTCAAACCGATACTATTAAATTCTACGTACAAAAGCCCGTATTCAAGAGTTACAGCGATCATCGAAGTAAATCTGGATATCAATAGGGCTTTTCGGAATTCGATAAGGTTTAGCAAACACTTTTCCTTGGTACGAATTAAATTCATTCCTCTGTTCTGTGCGTGGAAATTCAATTCTCGACACCACCGCTAAACAAAATGTTCACGTAGCCTGAGCCAAGGTGTGGTATCGGACAAGTGGAAGCTGGCTTATATCATTCCAATTTTTAAAGAAGTTCGACATAATGACACTACAAAATATAGACCAGTGACTCAGTATTTCGATACTATGATTAAGAAATCTCTAAGGTGTGACAGCTTAAATGACCACGTAAAATTCACTAATCTATTTCAACCCTAACTGCATAGTTTTAGAAAGAGCAGATCTTGCATCAATAACCTGCTGTCTATAGTACACAAGTATCCACCACCGAAATGGTATGGTCGACATATATATCAATTTGTGCAAAAGCCTACAGCCGGATCGTTCAAGTTTGTCTCATTTGCAAACTAACACACATATGTTTTAAACATCCGTTAATAGCCTTTTTTAAATCATACCTCGATGAAAAGCAAGGTAAAGGTATATTACTCGTCTCTTTAGTCTGTAAGATGTCACAGTAATGTCCCCTCCCCCAGAGTTATTCTCTGGAGCCACTCCTGTTTCTAATCCATCTAAATGGGCTACTTCAAAGAACTTCGGAAAGAACAGTCACCAAACAGGAGGATAGGCCGCTATATTATAACAATCCAACTCAATTTAGGTGCGTTGATAGTAGAATAATATTAAAGTATTTTGGTACCATAAAACTTCAAATACACTGCTGTGATAAAAGTGCCTCCCAAACCTACCTTGAATTTGTAACTCATAAATGGATTTTTAGACAGTTTCAAGACTGGTTATTCGTCATCTTAGGTGCTTCCGTGATATTGTTATTAGTTATCGTGCTATTAGTGAAATCATCAGAAATCAGCTATTGATAAAATTCTGACTGTATATGAATAATAAACCTTTCTACATGACTGCTGATTTCGTTCCAATTAAGCTGTTTACATTTACGAAGTTACCGCTAAGCATACAATTTATAAGAATAGAATAAGTGAGATTGTTTCTTAAAAATGCTGGTGGATGCTCAAATTATCACTAAAATTACTGAATCATTCTTGGAACAATTTAGAGGGTTCCTGACGGTGTTACCAACGAGTATTGAAAATGTCCAAAGAAAGCTCAACAAGTCAAAAATAAAGTTTACATAACCTACTGTGTATTAACAACTGGTCTTCAGAAACTGTTTACTGATATATATCGACCTCCGGTAAACATATTCAAAATTTATAAGAGTTCAGTTGCAAATAAACTTCGGTGGCATATTCTTATCAAACAGCGTGTGTAATTATATACAGTTCCAGTAGTTAGAGACAGATAACTGTGCTGATTAGTAGTGAAAGCAGTCATGTTTCTTTGTATTACTTAAAGGTTATCGAAATTCCATGAATCATTCCACATATTGATGAATATTTATTTGCACATATTTTAATACGGCTTTTTCATTGTAACTAGTTACACCGAATACAAAAACAGGAAGTAAATGTTAATTGTACAGTGGGTGGATTCTAATTCCTACGATAACTACGTTACGATATAACTTTGCTTTCCGATAACCGTGTATAATGGCATATCACATGAGAAAGATTACATTTCAGAATGTCATCCAAAGTTATAACTTGTTAGGCTATTGACTAGAAAACAAATCACTCTTTTCGAACATATTTTCGCCTTTATAATAAATTTTTTAGTATCAACTTGCCTGACACGCAATAAACCGTACATCCATGTACTGAACGATTCCTACGCTTCACAGAGCTAACTAGTTAAACAACTCATGTGACTTGTTGAATAAGAAGTGTTGAGACACTCCACAGTGTTAATTACATTGTAACGGTGAATTAAAATAACGCTGATTATGAACAGTTGGTGTAACTTGTACCTAAGGTGACACCACTCACCTATTAATTCAATATGAATCAGGCTCGAATATCAAGACAACTAAGCTCTTTGTATATGCCATTAAGCCTATTACTAGAAACACACTACCGTGCATAAACTACAGTAGGTGAATATCTTATGGTTTTGGGCACTGTTTACCGTGCAGAAACACATTTTCACGCGCATTGTTACATAAGTGCTAGCGATTTCAGTGGACATTAAACTGCGAATGTTTGTTAGTGGACAATGAAAACATTTCATAGCATAGTATCAAATAATCACACTTAAGCTACTGGGATTAAACACAAACATTGACGCACACACTACGAACCCTAATATATATCACTTCATACTACTGCAAATATGAAAATACAAAAGGCAATT
Organism: Schistosoma japonicum; assembly: GCA_025215515.1. Classification (NCBI taxonomy): domain Eukaryota; kingdom Metazoa; phylum Platyhelminthes; class Trematoda; order Strigeidida; family Schistosomatidae; genus Schistosoma; species Schistosoma japonicum. The sequence goes on from CM046061.1 coordinate 33,513,348, forward strand.
ATTAAGTACTAGTCATTTATTATAGACAATTCGTTAATATTGGATGATACAAGCAGAGATCTTAAGTGAACGAGGTGATTAGTAAACTTGTAGACCACAGAAAAATACACTAACTTATGAGGAAATAGGATAAATTATTTCTTACTTATCTCAGAATTATTTACGTATAGTTTTCAGTCTTCGTAAACACCTACATTGTAAGGATTTTTCCAAACCTTAAAAAAAATCAACTTTCTATTCCCGTGTATATTGTTCAGTTTTGCAGTAATTGTTTAAACAGCTTCGAAAATAGAGTAACGCGGTTAATTGGGACACTTAAGTTGACACTGTTCATTCAGTGTGATAGTTCAACTGTCGACTTAATAAACTGTAAATAAAACAACGCTTACCATTAAAAATACTGCTCATTCAATGTACTGGAATCATATGGCGACAAGGATGTTCTTGAACAAATCTAAAGTCCATTTGGCACACCTATGGTAACTTTTGACTTCATATTTCGTATGTCACTGAACTATTAACTCCTTGTGATATGTATCTCTCACATATTACATAATTTCAGTAAATGATGATAATTGTCGAAGAACTGGGTTAATATTTTTACCTTCCTCCTCTGACAAACGTCTAAATCATTGGTCACACTACATAAAGGATTTCATGTAGGCATAAGTGAGCGTCATAATGTAGAAATGAATAATAAACTCTTTAACATTCAGCACGACATGAAATATAAATGTTATTGAGATGTGTGGGAGTTACAAGAGAACGACCTGTCTGCCACATTGTATATGCGAAATCACCGCCAAGCACCTATCCACTTAAGGTCACAAAAGTGTCATATTGCTGTAAATCAAATTTGGATTACGTTTAACTTGTACCGATAGTTTGACAATAAAATCTTCCACATAGTTTATGAACGTCTAATTCTCCTTTACATACAATACTAAAACTCATGGTTTTTTCCATCACTCTAAACAGAAAATATTACTTTGAAATTAATTCCTTGAGGAACAACGAAGTTCGTTTTAGGATTCAAGTTCAAATCAATAGACCTGTGATCTTTAAAATACGAACAGTTTATAAAAGTCTCCATTAAGACTTATAAAAATCCAAACACTCCTAAGCATCGATTGTGACACCTATTCAAAGTGAATTCAAGCATACATCTCAGAGGGAGCATACATAAACTGGATTGTTGTCACAAATTCTAATTAGAAATGGTCGAATCCTGGAATTCTTTACAAATAAAAATAGTTAATGCAAATTATACCAAGGCCTTTAAAGAAAAAAAATCATTTTATTCATGAAGACTCATACCGAATAACCTGCAAGCATTTCTTATATCTATACATTTCTTATATACCTAGGTCTGTATCTGGTAGAATTAGTGGTCCTGTAAAGGATGCACGACACATCTGAGTGTCAATTTGTATTCTGTCCGTCAATTGCTAATAATGATCTTACTGGGCATTTTTCTCATGGTTATTTTGTTCCTTTTTATGCTTGTAGATTGTTTAACTCCGGTCTAAATATAGCCTTCATTCATTTCTGACTTACACTGAATTTGCTCGGTTCACAAACGATTGCTACTAGACTCAAAAGCCAGTAAAACGAAAGCATTTCCTGTCCCGTCAACAACTAATTGAAACAGTTGAACTTTTCTAGGACCGCCGCTAGATTTAGTATTTCAAGGTTGGTTATTCAGGCTTTTTCAATATGCATTTAGCAATTAGATGGGAACTACTGAGTCGAAAACGTTGGAACCGAGTTTCTTACCCACAACTGACAATACTTTTAACTAAAAAAGACTTAAGGGGTCATTCATCTGCATATAAATGCCAAATAGTACTTCTGTTGCAACATTAATGTTGCAACAGAAGTACCTGTACGATATTATTTTCCGTTTGACTACAATAGTTAAAATTGACTGACGTCCAGGAAAAAACCTTGAGCGACTGTAGGGTTTCCCATATTTCTGTACCATTTCAACAACTTCATGACTCCTCACCTTATTACTGTAGTGTGTCAGGAATCCAGCTTTGTCTTTATTCGTCTAACCTTTGTTCTATGTATAATCCGGTTCATTGTCAACCATATTTTTTTTTTGAAAATCCGAAATTGACAGCTTTATGTACACACTAGCGCTACCAATCAATGTTTGCTGCCTGTTTAACAAATAGGCTTCTCGGCGGTTTTTTATCTACCTTTGGTCTCCGTTCTCCGGAATTAATATTTAGAAGACATCTGCTTTCTTCTAGTCGACCAGTAAAGTAATTTAACCTTCCTTCTTTGACGTCTCATTGAAGTTTAGAGCCGATTGGTCACCTCCAAGGTGCAACTGAATCTGCATATGAACCTGGTCAAATATTTCTGCATAAGTATTTCGGTTATCGCGGTATTGTTTTGCAGTGTTGGAAAGGAAAACTATTTGATCGTAATCTGCAGACTCTAAAAGCAGCGTATGTCTGTCTTATTCTCATCTGTTAGTCTAATTTAGAGAGCTAACATCCCATGAAGTTGCGAAAAAAGATGAATCTGAGATCAATGTTTACCAAGTTTTAACAGACCAAAGAGATATTGAAATTTGTGTACGATCGTTTGCATTTTATATTTAAATTTCTAGAATTCTGCTTTGAAACCTGGTATTACATTTTTGCCTGATGATAAACGAGCGTTTAATGCTATATATATAGTTTCAGGTTTGTTTGTAATTCAAAATAACTCCTACAGAAATGGACTATGTTTTACATGATGACATCATCCCTTACATTCCACAAGATAACTCACCAATTAAAAATGAATATCTAAGTGAGTTCTTGCTCTCTACACCGGACAAAGGTAATTCAGGATATCCAACTAGTTTGTTCTTCAAAAACCATATTCCTGTAGTTAATTGTTATGTATTTATATTTATTCAACTAGATAACTAAAATTAATTGACTGTGCCGTTGCATAGTATGTACAATTTCCAGGACAATGACAACCTCATAAGTGTGAAAATTGTCTCCATGCTATATTGTCTGTTTGATTCACTTAAAAATATTTTGTATTTTGGGTGTCAGTTACATATTTAGACGATCATTAAGCTACTGAGTGAAGTAAATCTGCAACTAAACCAATAAGCAACTCATTACGGAGCCAGATTTCAGAATAACTTTCGTGACTAAAGATTTGAAACAGAAATGTGCCTTTGTTTGAAAAAAATAATCACCATATCAATCCAAGACAATTCTTAGTCTTTCGTTTTCGCCTTCAAGTTATTTGCATAGAATCAAACGCGAAGAAGTATACCTTCTTTTAGATCTTATTCTTGTCCTTTTATAGTTTAAACCGCACATGTTAGTGCTAAGTAAGTGGTACTTCAGAAATCTCGACTATCACGCAAACTACTTGAGAATCACTTGACAAATTGGTTGTGAAAGCGAAGCTGTCACACTTGTGTACAGTTGCTGTAAAATATTGTACAGCATAAAGTTTTCAACAAAAGACCAAATCTCCCCCCCCCCAGAACTATATTTGTCTGTCTTATCTATTTAATGCTTAGTTCGGTTAAATGTATTAGTTAAAGACTCTAAGTTTGTAAATATTTTATTACCATAGAGCCACCGTTCATCCCAACCGACCATCTAAGACGCTGGATTGAGACGCGTAAGCGTAGTCTCGAAGTTACATCGATACATCGCGAAGTGACTGAAGGTATCCGGGTAACAGTATTGCCTTTCTACATGGGTCGTCGAACAACTGCAGTAAGTCAGTATGGATTTTAGGCAGTACAAAATCTCTCCCTGATGTTTCGTATACACTCTAATTGTTGTTTCTTTAACTTTTAGGATAAAAAAGAAAATGACATACGTTACGTAAGTTTATCCCCAAATGTGTCTACTGTTCCTTAATAGTTAGTATTTAAATCATAGCTTTCGCGATAGTTATGTTCAACAGCTAGCAAGTCACGGAAAAGTACTTTACCATTGTGCCGCGAATCGTCTCCGAAATTTAACGAAACAACGTTCAAATATCGTGTAAAGCATTCAAAACTACTCCCGATTGCGATTACACAAATGCGTTGTCCAGCGGCAATCACGTAGCTCAGTAATCAAGCATAAATCTAAATAGTTAACTGTAAATTACATGTTAGAGATGGTGATACTACAAGAATGCCTAAATAAGTGGGGATGTGCTCGGACCTATGCAAAATAGTTGAAAGTTAAGCATTCTAGATAGTGGGCCCGTAGAAACAAACGCACTAGGAAAACTATAGTTAAGCAGTACTTGAGATTTTTTTTCTCAAAACGCAGAGCCTTGACTTGATTGTAACGAGATTGGCCATTAAATAAACTATCTTAAAAGCTAGGCCTGTCTCTTTGAAAAGAGTCGAGTTAGGAGATTAAGCCATTACAATATTATTATTCAGTGCGGCCAAAAACCAAATCAGTATTAGAATTTAAATGTAAGTGACTACACTTACGATGTTCACGCTACCGCTTTGTTACAAGAGATCGAGATTGTGAATGATACTCATCGGGTGATGAAGATAAGGTCACAAACTAAGCATTCGACGCATTGAAACTTCGTTCAATGATGGGCAGTTCAGCTCTTGGTAAACAAAACCAATGTGAATTAAATCCTCGATTCACGCAGATGTAGCTTAGTTCGAGATATCAATTCCGCTAGTTGTGAATTATCTGGCGAGTAACCAAACATTGTCATGCAATCCATGTCGCATATTCACTGAAAGGTTGTTATTTTCCGGCAAGTAAGGAAGAGATATGACAAACGGATTACTCTCTGAATCTCGGAGTTTTTTAGTAGTAATTGTGTAGTCTTTTATGTCGAATGGCTAATTTAATGTACTAGAAACGTTTGCGGATACTTTGATGTCGTAAATCGAATTATGTAAACAAACCAATGTTTGGTTTGCTGACTACACTGTGTAAAAACGTAAATTGCTAATGTACAGTAAGATATAACCTCCTTTTAGGGGAAATCTAGTTCTATTGATTGATTACAACTACGTTCTTCATGAAAATGTCCACAGCATATTCCCAAGCAGCATAAAACTATTATATTTTACATAAAGTTCAACCAGATAACACATATTAGTGTAAACTTAGAACACATTTACAAAGATGATCGACAATAGCCAAGTTACTAAATAGTTCACTTACATACTGTCAATAATATTTTGAATCTGTCCGTAATTTCATTATGTATAATTCATTAACTTCAAACCAAATAACATCACTCCCCATTACTTTCGTATTTTTATCAGTGGCGTTATTTAATCCGACTAGAAAGTCTTAATATGGAGCGAGTTCAACTTCGTGAACGCTTTTGGAAAGTATTCTCAGTAACTGGAAACCTTGAATCTAATAGAGGAAAGGGAGTTGTAGGGATGGTAAGTACCACCAGTGTTTCAGATGAATAAGTTTTTTTAAAAATCTTATTAGAACTATTTGGCGGATATTTATTTATTTTCAATCAAATACCTATTTCATGATTTACTGCTGACTCACATATCCGGTGTGCTATGAAAAGGTGACTGGATCTACAACTAAATAGATTCGAAAAGCCACATTAAATAGTTTAGACGTATGAGACCATGCAAATTAGTGCTTTAAAACCACTCCAGCAACAGAGGGTACTTTGAAGTTATATGGAAATCAAATCGAAGTGCAAGCACAAGTGCCTATCTCAATACAGATAATCCCACTGTTGCATTTCACAACAACAAATTAGGTAAATATTTAATTGTCGTAAGGTCGCATGTTTGGTATAACTTATACATTGGATACTTCTCCTTAATTTAATCTTCTCTTTTAATTTCAGCAACCCATTCTGTCTCCGGAATGCCCAGTGTTCCAATATCACAGCCATATTCAAGTACCTGTACCATGGGCGCACATGTGGGGGTCATTCCGATTTGAAAAACTTAATGGTGGCAGTTTAGATGTGAAAATACCATCTTTTCCGCTGTATGATCGCACATATTGGTCTAATTCGAATGACAAACTGGGTTAGTTGTTTGTAGTCGTCCTTCGTATCCTGACTACTTAACCTGAAAACCGTCACTGTCGACAAAAAAGATCACGCATCATCATTACAGAATTATAAACATGGTAAATAAAAGTTTTATACTCCTTTCGAAATCCTGTTTATTTATGCTTTAGAAAATGCATCGAATTGAATGGCTTTATTTCACAAGAAGAAAATGCATATTTATTCAGCCATTGAGTAACTTGCATAAGTCACTAATTCTGAAACCATGAGATTATTCTCAAAATTTGATAAGCAGCATAAGGAAAAAAGCATCTCAAAAAAGTGAAATGGAAGATCAAAGTACCTTTGTAACTCAAAACAATAACTCTCCAAGAGGAGCATGGATAAGGAAAAATTCTGGCTTTCTGTTCATTTATGAATAGAGTCAATGAAGAACACTGAATAAAATTAATTAGGATATCGTCCGGATGCTTCAAACTCGTGAGTGCGTATAACTAGGAAAACTTATACCTAAGGCGCTTTCATCTGGAAATTTTCTGGGATATACATATTATATAGTGAGGTAGGATAATTTGATTCTTCTCTATATGATGAAATGTATGTTGTCTTTCGCAAAAAGATTATACCTAGGGAAGCTTGAAATAAAGCGATTATGTACGGATACTTCTGTACTGACAAGAAATCATATATACAAAGGGGATAGAATAAAAACTAAATAACTAAGAAATCTTCAAAATAAACGAAAAGGCAGATAAAAGACCATGTAATGGTGATTGTAATGCGAATCTTAATCACAGTATTTTCCGACCAGAAATAAAGCATTTGCGGCGAAGATAAACACCATACTTGTGATTGAAACGGTGCTTCGTGGGTATGCAGCATGAAGGGGCCAGTAGTTATAGTTTATTTTCTACTTCTGTCGCTTTAATTTTCACATCGAAAAAGACAACTGATAAGCACAGTATATTTTTGTTTAGGAATTCCTTTTACTCGTCCATTCAGTGTATACTTAATTAGGACAAATGACTGTATGATATCGAAAGATCATTTGAGACTTCAGTTAATGAGAAGAGTATAAAAATACAAACTCCATAATTTCAGCGACTCACGTACCAGTAATTTTCTCCTTAATTCGTGCTGAAGACTTATTTCGTATGTAATCAGATTTTGAAACAATATGAACTGGTTCAGTTGGTGTGGATGAGGAATTGTTTCGACTATCATTATCACCAGTGCTAGTAGCCGTCATATCGCCTATTCCAGAACTAACCGAATCTTCAGAATCATGAACTGAACCAGGAGAAGTCACTTTATCAGTTTGTTTAGAAATCTTGCGAGACTGATCATCACCGATAACTGTGTATGCATGATTTTCACTAGATGAAATTCCTGGCGATCCAGAGGATGCAATATTAGATGGGTTGTCAGATCCAACAGATGCTTTCACAGCATTACTTACCATACTATTCTCCTGTGCATTTTTTTCAAAATTAGCTTTTGCATCTGAAAATGTTAAAGACATTGACATCTCTTTAGGCATCGTATTGCTGACCACTGAAGTGGAGACATTTGTGTTAATAACTGTTAAGTTAATAGGTACAGGTGTTAAACCTACTGAATTGATTACTCCACGTGTTAGCTGACCAGAGTTATGAATTTGCAATCCAGTAGCATTCACAGATGTGGGTAACTTATGTTGTAAGTGCACAGGTGGCTGTAATAGTACAGGATAAATCAAATTATTTGTATGTTGTGGGAGATTCGGCACCGTTAAGCCACACCTACTATCTAACTTTAAGCTATCCGATGATTCAGAGTTTGTGGGGTTTTGAATTGTTGGGTAACTGTAGCTCTGCATAGGATATACAGTGTTTTGGTGTAGACGCTGCAAAGAGTTTCGTGGGACAGGAGATTGTAACGATAGCTGTGGAGGAGCGTAGTACACTGGCAGTGGTACCGGGGTAGGCATATGAAAAGGATTAGTTTGAGATACTGGATTCTGAAAACAAGGTGTTGTATTTGAGTGTTGAGCCACAGCTGATATAGCGGCTACTGCTTGAAGGTGACCTAAAAGAGCATTCGATGGTCGCTGTTGATTAACACCAATCGAACTGATGTTAGGAGAGTTGCTTAACAACTGGTTAGAAAAATACTGTGGCTGATGTGCATACTGATTTGAATTAAGATTACTGGTGTTCGTATTCATTGATGCTAGAGCAGCTGCTACAGCTAGATTGAAAGGTTGATTAACATTATTCGTTTGTGCTATTGAGAATGAAGCAGAATATGGTTCCGAAGCATTAACTGTCTGACGAATAAAATAGTTTGGTAAATGTGTTTGATGCCGTATAGGAAATACACCAGAATGAGGATTATTAGTAGTTGAGAGACTTGGGCGCTGATGCAAATCCCACCCGAGCGGTTGATTTTTATTGTAATCTGTAGAGCTCGGTTGATTTGCCGGCTGAGGGACTATCACATGCGCAACACGTGGATATGCATTATACTGTTTTGGAGACTGCTGGAATATCCACGGAGCAGTATTGCGACAAGATGCCATTGACGGACCCGCTGCATTTGTGTATTCTATTTGTACATTGCCGAGGTTGTCGATATCACATAGAGGTAATAGTAATGGGATAGACATTTGATGGGACGTGGGTACCACGTAAACATTTGTTGTCACCGGGGTCTGAATCAAAGTGCTTGTTTGCAAAACCTCTTTATTTATCTCAGAATTCATGTGGCTAGATCTTATTACACCATCTGATCGAAATTTATCTGGACCAGCAGTTCTCATCACAAATAAAGATTGAGGACTAGTAGTAATTCGCTGGTCAGGCACATATGGTGGTTGGAGAGTGAAAGAGCCAATTAATGAAGTGAGATTTTGAGATGCATCAAAAGTTGACGGTGCATTGTCAGGCTGCGTATTTGCTGAAGTATCGGAATTTCCAGACAGTCCAGGATCTGAAATACGAACATTACATAAAGATATACGTATTTTCTCTTTTTCTTAAGAAATTTCATAAATAAAAACGCTATTTCGTTCCGATAACAAGCAACCTATTACTTTTTTCCAGCAAGAAAGTCAAATATATAAAGATAAATATTATATTCAGTGTACAATTTGTAATCAAAAAATTGCTGACCATGTTGTTGTCTGAAATGCAAAAGCTAAATTAATCAAACTAAGTAGAAAATTTTTTAGAATACACTCTGATTAGTATTCACTGAATGAAATGCAAGGGTATCTAAATGTCCAGAAATAAATGAAACTGTGACTTAGTAGTAGCGTCAAGTACTTGGAACTATTAGAACCAAGTCAACTAACTGCGATTCCGGTAAACCACTTAATACAATTTAGATATATATAAGTGCAATTCAACAAAAAGACCTAAGTAATTAATATTCACATTGAGGATGCACAACTTACAGCCATCTATGCGGCGAACACCACGCATCCCCGCATTCATATCTTCAATACAAACAATTTTACTGCCAAGCAGTGCTTGTTCCACCTCTTCGTGGGTAGTATTCAAAGCTGCTAAACGAGGAGCTTTAATAAGCTTTTCGATTGGTAAAATCAATCGATCAACAAGCATATTAAGAAACGTTTGATCACGACATAAATTCTCTCGAGAAAAATAGTGATGACTAAAGTGGAGAGAAAAACACGATATTATCACCACTATAACTAATAAAACTTACTTTAGGAAAATACGCAGGTTAAGTCTGGAAGCACATACTGATTAAATAATAACAGTAAACAGTTTTATTGCGCATGAATTAGTAGAAGTGAAAAGAAGAGAATACAGGCTGGAAACATCTAAGTGAGTAAAAATCCCTTAATTACAGAACCAATGTATACTGTAATGACGAATAAATCGAGATTCATTTATTTTTACGGTTATAATCATCAAGTTCTCTAGATTTGTGTAGTGCAACTAATCGGCCTAGCAAGAGGTATGTGAAAATGTGCAAACACCGTAAACTTTAATTTCCAAATTTACAGTGCACTTTGTATGCATCATTTAGTAACATTCTTAAGTGGATAATTTAAAACGATAAATATTGATCTGATGTGAAAAAAATTAAGTTAACACAGAAAGATGTACAACTGTTACGGTTTGCTGTAGCTTTCATACAAGCAATTGAAGTTTAGTTTGAAAACAGTAAAAAATAGAATCGACTATATTAAGAAAAACCGTCTGAAGTCTGATATTCATGCCACTATCACATGCATGCAATGAGTTAGTGAATTACCGAATGACTCATTTCGAAACATTTTTAGTTCGTATTCACCACTAAAATATGATTTCCGAAGAACTTCAAACAACTGCAGTATCACTTCGAAAATTTGTAGGAGTGAAAACAGATATAAGAAAGATAACGTCTACTCATTTCTCTGACATTTATTCAATTTTGCCATTTCCAGCACGAGTATAGCACAAAAAAATTGCGTCCAGAATAGTGAATTAGTAATGATTAATTAGTATGAAATAACATAAGCTATATTGTCACTACGCTAGATATATTTTAACAAGCGAAGAACGGAGTATAGAATCCGACTTGTAAACATAGATTACATGCTTATAATTACTTTTCGCCATATGTAATGCTATGTCGTGGTACCCGTGTCTTTGATCACAGTCAAGAACTTTCTTAGCACCAATAAAGTAAGAGACTTACGTGAAATATAATATATAGCTATATTTAGATGCAAACAACAAATAATTTTCCCGGCTTGCTGTTTTGGGAGCATAAGCACATCCATTTGGCAACAAGCCCAACTCCACACGGCCAGATGGTTTGGGTTCTGGGAGTAACTTCTCAAGTTCTTCGTAAGTAACAATCTGATAGTCTTTCTCCAGCACATCAGCAGATGAAGAGAGAGCACTCTGAACTGCAGAACTGGTGAAGTTCACTTCATTAGCATGGGGGTCGCTATAACCAGTGAGCGATAACGGAAAATACAATGGCCTTGGATATGATGACTGATGCCCATACGCTGTGGTACCGCTAGGCATAGGAGAGACAATACTGAGCCCTGATTGTGGCAATATGTATCCAGCTTGAGGTAACATAGTATGTTGAATACGATTTTGATCCATAAACCTAAAAGGAATTTATTTTGTATAATTTTTTATTGAGTTGATTATCACTTTTCTGTTACATGGAACTGAAAACACTCATAAAGGCTTTAAATTGGAACTACTACCAAGTACGTATAACCTATTTGATATGAACTGAGAAGTATCAGACGCTTATTTTATAAAATACTATCACTGGGATTCCACGCACCACACAATTTTATAAGAAACTTTCAAAGCACGTTTTAAAACAACTTAGGATCATTCACAGTTCGATGCTATCATGTTGGTAATCCATTCTATAATTTTAAGAATATGTGACAAATTTGATTGATGAAACCAAGCACAGAAAGACAGTTAGTATTATCCTACTCCGAATTCCCTGCATTTATTCCTGATCTCTAATCTCCAGTATTTAGATTCGCTATGAACCTGATAAAAATGTAGGTTAACACGAATTGCAGTACTCTATACACAATAAATTATGACTAAATGACTTGAGATAACATGAGTACCATTTATCTTGTAAAAACGTTATGTAGGGAAAATATTCACGGGCAAATTAATAAGAACTCTAAATTTCGCAAACTGTTAAGAATGAGTGTATTTCTACTACAATTTCAAACCATGAAATGGAAGGTTATTATCTACTTATTACTATAATTGGGCAGACCCAAAAGAGGAATTTCGCGCCTTCAATCATTACTCGGTTCACCAATCAATGATCTGAAGATCTTGCAATTTTTGAAAGAACTCTGAATAAGCATGAAATCTCTCCTAAAAGAGGACTGCATCTTACGATACAAAGAAAGCCACTCAATACTTTGGAAATCGCGCCAATTATAGAACCTCTACTTAAACAGATTCTCATTATACATGGAAAGATTTCACACATTCCGACGAAACAAATGTCTCTCATCAAATACATCAAAAGAGTGGAAAGCGCTCAAATTCTTACAAAAAGACAAGGGAACAGTAATCATCAAAGCCAACTAAATTTACACAATCCAATTAAAGATACCTATGAATCCTAATGAAGAATAGCAGAATTAACCATTAACGAAAATGACATAATAGTACGCTATGATATTATATCTTTAAACACTAGCATTCCTATTGATAATTAATAATTTACTAGACAATGATTACAATGTACAACAGATGTACACTAGCCGCCAACCCAATTACGAAGTCTCTTAGATTGTGCTTGAATTGTACTTTATTCACATTTAGAGGAACTTTATACAAGCAAATAGACGGAGTAGCATTGGGGTCTCTCGTGCCCTCAATTGTACTGAACCTATTCATGTCACGCGAAATAGCACATTTTCGTCAGTACAATCAGAACATATTTGGTTAAGATATATAGATGATTTGTTTGTTATCATAAAAAAGACCTTCCCAAGAACTTTTCTAAAATGATTAATATACAAATGCACTTGAAAAATATGTAGAATGAACTACCATTTCTAGATTTACTTAAAAGAAACCTGAGTACAACCCTGAAACTCACTGTTTATCGTAAGCCAACACACTCTAATCGGTAATATTGACTTTAATTTCGCATATCGTTTCAGTGTGGAAATTTCTCTCTCAATTTATTCAGAAGAGCGACCAGGATAATTAAATAAAATGGTGATAAAGAAAAAATGAAGAATATAACAAACGTTTAAGAATTAACAACTCGATAAACATTATAGAAAATACCCAAAGGCGATTTAATCTACTGACAAAAAATTCGAATGATGCTGCGTGAACTGGTTTAGTGGTTCTATCTTACCGTTAAGGAACGACGGAAAAACAAAAAGTTCTCAAATTACACAATATAAAAGCTCTCTATAAAACGGAAAACACTTCACAATGCATTAGTTAGAGTAGAACAAAAAATCACTTTCATCTACAAACAAAACTGCATTTACAAACTAGGTTGTGCCAATTGTGTTGCTTTCTACATTAGAGTTCTCTAGAGAAATTTTAACTCGGGTCAAACAGCATCTAAGTTACATAAAAGATTGCATAGTGATCCTGTAGATCTTGAAAAACTGCAAATAAAATTAGTAATAATAGTGTGCATTATTTTAGCAACTATTATGTCGATACTTGAACTACCAAGTTCAAAAGGTTTACTAAACTATAAAGAAATGTGAATAGCTGAAGCTTTTCAAATACTGTTAACACCAATTGCGCTAAATAGAAAAGAAGGCATTGATTTATCTAAGTTGCACAATATTTCCAAATAATCACACATGTAACTCATACCAGAAACACTTATAAATTGACTCTACCCTTTCATATTATGTATATCGACCATCCTGTTGTCCCGATACACCTTTGTTCATATAAATACACATAAACAGACCTTACCTTTTACACACATGACATTCCCATGATCACACCAGTATTTGCGGTTATCTTTATGATTAATACTTAATTTATTCCTCTGTACTTTTATTTAGCCATTTATTTTCTAAAGGAGCGACTTACGTTAAAGTCAAGAAACGTTAATTTTCCCACATTAGGATTTTACGAATGCATTAATTAACACAGATTTTGTCCCACGCTTTTTGACTGCCATAGCTCTTTTCCTCAAATAACATGAGTAGTTACACGTGACATAATACGTGAGACAGTCAACAGAGAATGTTAGTAACTTATCAAGTTCATTTAAATACAATGCATCAACTCCGCAGCATTTTGACAAAACTATTAGTTGCTTTAAGACAAGAGCATTTTTTGGTAATCAATTAACTGTGAAAGTTGTCTCTATTTTTAAAGTACGTCTGGTTGAGGAAAGGATTAATAGTGAGCTTAGTTGAACACTGGTCAATGCAGCCGAGTATTTAGCACAGCCGCGAAATTGTTATACAACTTTCTTATCAGCTTTTTAGGTCTAATTGACAAAATGGCGAAGTTTTGATGCGTCGATCAATAAGTTATGCAACGCATGAGACGATGTAGTGGTTGAAATTGAGTACTTTTTACTGTCAGCTTGTAAACTCGAGTCCTAATAAATCGGTCTAGACTAGGTACTAGTATTATTATAATTATTTCTTGCAGAAACGATGTCGAGAATACAAAAATACTTGGTTTGAATGAATTGTCACTTGATATAATTCTGAATGAGAAAAAAAAGATTCAGAATAAGACTGGAGGTTATGCGTATTGATTGACGCACTTATTTCGACAATTGCTATACAGAAGTGTGACGGCAGTAAGGTGCTTTCCTCAGACAACCAGCATAACCGTGATGCTGCCTTTCCACAAAGGAAGAGCCAGGTTAGAAAAGGTTGACCCTACAAATGCACACTTCGCCTTACTCTACAGATTTCCATTTCCGGCAGTGGGGTAGCACTGTGGATGCAGCACGTAAACACCTTACCCAGTCGTGGGGGAAAATAAACCATTCCCCATGATTCCCTTTTTTACAGATGGACATGTCCACATAATATTCTCTTAATAATTGGCTATTGCCCACAATGTTTCCCACTTACTCAACGTCTATTCAGGATGCCCATTGGTTTGTATTTCTCCACGAACCGTTTCTTCAGTGGTCACCTTTTTTCACATAATATTCATATACTATCGTTTCCACGAAACTCATAAGATTGGCTTATTTTCACCGAAATATACCATTAATATATCTACACATCTCAGCTTAATGCGATGCAACTTTTACCTACTAGTTCGCTCATCGTATAAAGTACTACACCACTATTAAAAATAGTAGTGTATGGAATGGGCAGGTTTTTTTGTGAAGGACGTATCTTGTATAGGAATAAGGAACATTTACAGTTTTAAGGAGTGTAAAATTTCTAAGGAGCTGTGGTTTATTTAAAGTGTTTACGCGTGTCTAGATGCAATGAATCGTCGACCCTTTCAGACAGGATCCTAGACATGTAGAATATATATATATATATATATATATATATATATATATATATATATATTGAAGTGGCACTAGTAATTAATCATAGGATTGTGCTCTGGGTCCTTGGGAAGAAATCGATTTTTCTCTCAAGGGACTCAGTGAGGTTTGCTTGAAGTTCTTCAGCTGGTAAAGAATTTTGAGGCATAATTACTCTTAAAATGGTATGCTTGTAGTCAAACCTACTACACTTCACCTTGAATTTTCGGATGTTCCCTCTAAGGTTAGTGTTGGAACTAAATTTTTACGTGTTCTAATGAATGTCCAAGGGTATTAACAATTTTATTAGCCGTCACAGTGCCAGCTTGTAGATTAAACAAGCATGAAGAAGCAGGAATATTGCAAAAGGTTTAATTATGTTATACCTACTACGCCCTTCTGATTGAGAATGTTGATCTAGTTATCTACAACCGAGAGATAATTTTTCAAAGTAATAAAAGAAACCGGGGTTAAAAACCAAGCGTTAGTGAGACAATCTATGAAAGAAATTGGACACTTATCGGCTCTTAGTCTAGACGTTTGGAACGATGGGCTAAACACTTCAAGCAGCAGTTCAGTTGGCCTTAAGTCGCTCTAGAACTTTCAACTATTTTGAGACAGCCAGAATAGAAAGTCAACCTAGGTCCCCCTACTCTTATCGAAGTCGGAAAAGCTTTAGCCAATCTAAGGCGAGCGAAAGCAGCGGGTTCGGATGGATTACCCCTAGAAGTATTTAAGGATAGTGGTCCCACTTTGACGATTAGGCTGACTGATATTTTGACTAGAGTTTGGGAACTTGACATGATTCCATCTGACTGGTGTCAATCGTTTATCGTCCCAGTAGATAAGAAAGGGCTAGAATCGTACTGCAATCACCATAGAGAAATTGGATTGACTAATATAGTGTCTAAAATACTAGCTTCTACAATGCTCGGACGTTTAACTACAACTCGTGATCTGCAAATACGAGAAAACCAGGCTGCTTTCAGACCTGGTCACGGTTGTATAGAACAGATATTCACCATTCGTCAGGTTTTAGAACATAGACATACTTTTCGGCGGCCGACAATGGAGGTTTTCCTTGACTTGAAATCGGTATTTGACTCTGTAGACCGAGAAGTTCTATGGCAGTGTCATTCATTGAAAGACGTACCCCAGAAGTACATAGATCTTGTTAAGGCACTTTACTCAAACGCTATCGGTCGTGTCAGAGCTTACGGCGAACTGTCATTCGAACTTGTAACCTCAAGTGGTGTCTCTCAAGGCTGCCCACTATTTCCATTTTTGTTTAATTTCATAATCGATTTACTGTGGAAAATTACTCTCATTGTCTGACTTTCAGGAACTTATCTCCTACCAGGTAATCCACTTACCGATTTAGAATATACTGATGACATAGTCCTGTTTGGTGAAGACGCTAATAAGATGCAGAATCTTTTGACAGCAATAAGCTCCAATGTAACGATGTTTGAAATGTGTTTCTCCCCCTGTGAATGCAAACTATTGCTTCAGGACTGGTTTTCGTCAACACGTGAGCTAAAAATAGGGAGTGAAGTAGTTGAACACGTCGACCACTTCACTTATCTTGAAAGTCTGATTAGCCCTAATGGGTTGGTCTCTGACGAAATCTCAGTACGAATTCAAAAATCTCATTTGGCTTTTGTCAACTTACGTCACCTATGGCGTAGACGAGATATTCGTATCTCAAGGAAAAGAATAGTGTACTGCACGACAGTTTGTTCCGTCATACTGTATGGGTGTGAGACGTGGCCATTAACAATAGACGACACTCGAGGGTTATTAGTTCTTGACCATCGATGCCTTCGGAACATCTCTAGCGTTAGCTGGGATCACCGAGTAAGTAATAAGGAGGTAAGACGACGAGTGTTAGGCAAAGGTGGTAAGTCATTCGATGAGGTTGTGAATCTTCATCGACTGAGGTGGTTGCTACATGTGTGACTTATGCCTAACCACCGTCTGCCTCGACGTGCGATGTTGGCTGATACAAGAGTAGGATGGGAGACAGTTAGGGGCAGCTAAGCCAAAACATAGTATCAGTCCATGAAGTGACTGATTGCTGGTTTGAGTCGTGTCGGTAGATACAGACTACCTGGTTGGAATGCACACAAATTCCGTAACCAGTGGCTAGAAACACTGAGTGACATGGGCCAGAATCGGTCACAATGGCGCAGATGTATCCATTTATTGTCCTCCCTTAAATCATGAGCTTTAAATTATTCCATAACTTTCTTTCCACACTACCTGAACCACATTTTGTACGTTCACATTTTTTATCATTATTATTACTAAAGTAACTTTTACTAATGTGGTGTTAATCTTGTGGTGCCATAGAGGCATGGCAACTTGGACCGATGTACACATGTGCCAGGTTCCGTTTATTATATATATATATATATATATATATATATATATATATATATATATATATATATATAGCGAATACTAGTTAAATTATGATGCAGCTTGATGCACTAATTTCATAATGAAGAGAATTCAACAATTTATAGGCTTAATTACTTAAGAACTAATACATGAACGTGAACTAACGCAGAAGCTCGGGATATAAGTACTAAACTTGTCTATCTTACTTACACATTGGAAACAGATAACTTGACATGACTTACAACAATTCATTGGTTTAAGTTTCAATCAAAGGAGCCGTAAACAAATACCAGTGTTCTTACAAGTTTAAAAGCGGTTAGCAATTTAGTTATTAGTATAGAAAATCCTACTGACAGAGTTTTGTCAACCCAAGTAACTACAGAACCCACGTAGAAAGCACTTGAGGTTTATCATACAGTTTTCAGAGTTGGTTTTGCCATATTAAATGCGTAATTTTCAAACGAGAAGAGGAGTAACGGCAATCCACAAAGCAATGGTGGGTGTTATATTCCCTGTCTCGACTGATACTAGTTTTGACTAATATTAGGTTTTGAAACCAACATGAAAGGAGAGGTGGTGTATTCTTTGATATTCGAATTTCGTAACGTAGCATAAGTCCGTGGTGGCTTGTGCAAATATTTCTATTTACCTATTTAAGCACAAAATTTCGGTACAAGTGGAAGTGTATGCGCCACACGATCAAAAAGATAGTAGATGGATTTAAGCGATTTAATATCAAGTGGTAATAATCATTTAAATCATATGGATTGTTCAAAGGAATGAAGACGGACTACAAAATAAACCAAGTACTGAGATTTAGTTAGCACTTATAGATCTTTTTAAATTACGCATTCATTTAAAATACACGAATAAACATAATACGGGCAGGAAATTTATGCATGCGACAGAGGTAGTGGCTTTCTATGAGAAACATCTAGCTATCAACTCTTTACTACTTACGAAAGTAATAATACCCTAATGCCGCTAAGAGAGTGATTAATCCAACTCCCGTCTTGCACTATGGTAAGGATGTGGAACTCGTGTCAATTACAGGAAGTGTGCATTTGGCGACGCTACTAACACGATAAACATTCGAAGTTTTCAGTGATCTTAATGACCACGCTTTTGTTGATATAGCTTCTGATTGTCGAACGACACAAATATTACTTTGTAAAAGATGGACGCTGCCACACTGCAAGGACAGTTGGGGACAACTCAAATGTTTGTAAACTTGTCAAGATTTTAACAGCGACCACCCGTGATGTTGGATATACACAAAAGGCATAGAAAGTGACAAGTACAGAAGCCAGAATGACTTATGTGACGTAAAAGTAAGGGTTTAATCCGAGTTTACGCTGGAACAAGGAAAGCCATTTAAGCAGGACATGACGTACGACAATGTAGGTTTTACGGATTGGAATCAGGTGTAATCAGCAGTGGTATGACTAGTGAAGTCCTCAACATTTGATAATTCCTCAAAACTATGCGAACTGCTCGCTAACTTTTGTGCTATTAGTACCCACTACGACTAAATTACAGGACCTCACCCCCCTCCACTCCGCTTTGTTAAAGAAAAGGTAAATGTAAGTTAGAAATGCATTAAATTGTGAAGCAGAGATAGTATTTCATATTTTGAGTAACTGTCCTAGTGAATATGCTAACTACAGTATAGAAATGCATAACCTTACAGAAGATCCAAAACCTGACTAAGACAAGACGTGAGCTTAAAGAGATTAAGTGATTAATATTGGCTCGTCACAACGATAATTATTGGATGAACAACCACTCTTATGGTGAAAATATAGTCTTGCCATAAGATCATCGAGTCATGCAATTAAGTTAAGTCAAGAAAAATCATAATAACAAGATGAAACCACTGTAATCAACTAGAAACATACTACAATACAATTGAGCACCACTGAAATTAATGTGCTGAACAAAACAAAATGAAGCCCAAGAATTGGACATTGTAGATGTATTCTGTTCAGTTCCAGAAATAGAGATAGTAGGATGAGTGTTCTGTTTTAATCCTTGAAGTACGCTTGCAATGAAAATACAGTTTCTCCTTAAAAGCATACACTTGTGGTAACTATATAACCTATTCATATATAATGGTCCGGTAGGAGACCTCTTAATCAAAAAATCAGGATTTAAATGTAAATTTATTTGACCGTGGTTTTTAAGCTTTCAAGCGATGGATTATGTGATTACTGGTGCTATAAGTGATAAAAAAAGTGGTGTGTGTGTATCCCAGTCATCATTCAAAATAAGAGATGTTAGTAAGGGACTGTTCAAATCGCCATGGAAATGTCGGCTTTTTAATAAAAGATTGGTGATGCTATTCATGCTGTGGATTTTCTCTAACACTCGCGTAATATATATCAGTTTATTATCGTTCCTATTTATTCCTAATATATGCATGAAAATATGTACTACCTCCGGCGCTCTCTACCCTTTCTCATGTGGTAAGTTACGTTACACTACTCGTCCTTTTGAATTGAGTTCTATGCGCTGATAGTGTTAACGATTCCAAGATACATTGTTACTATCTACTAAATTTCTTTTAGTCATGTTTTCTATCTCGTTTCATGGGATCAATTGGATATCTGACTTGATGTATACCATGTGGTAGTGGATGGATTCAAGAAACATCTGATTTGAGTCCTACTGCTATTCCATATAAATTGTGCTTATATGAACTATAGATTTATTAATGCACTGACGATGACTGTTATATAATGTTTATACTTATTTTATGACTTAGAGCGTACCCGGAACATGACCAAGTTACGTTTCTCGTAGTACCGGAACAACGTCTGACGACTGAACCCACACATAGGAATAGATCATAAGGCAGTGATGGATGGAGAATAAGTTACATTTGATCGTGGGTGGATTGTCAATGGGATAGCAACTTCAAGACTGATTAACCAGAGAGCGGGTCGCTTCCTACATCGTCTCGTATCGTGATCTGGTGGTGATGCTAGACCGAGCGTCTTCAACTAGTCGTATTCGCTAAAGTAAACATGGTCAGCATCAATGTTGAGAGCCTATCCAACTATTTATTTAGGGGATTATTTACCGCTACAGACTGTTTAAATTCATATAATGATTTAACTTTTCTCACAACCACATAACATTTCACGATACAACAAGGAAAATCAAATGTGAGTAGTTCCACATATGGCAGTTATTTTGTCCTGGGTGACACCGGACATCCATGTTGAAGACAATTAGCAGTATGAATACATGTACTTGACAAACAACAGCGGAGCACGACAATAGTTGCACATAGCAGAAAACGAGAGTCAGGGTCACATTTTGACTCTCTTTAATCTGAAGTAGTTTTTTGTACATGATTGCATACTAGTTTACAGTCATGATCAGAATGATGACGATTTTACTGTATACAAGGATTTCGGTAAAAAGCCACGCTTCGAAAATTTACGCTAAATGAAGATATTGATTAAAAACAAGGCTAACGATGACAAAATGTACAGTACAAGGGTACCAGAAAAATGTATTGCGTTATGGTACACTTTTAACAAACAACCACGGGATTTTTGTCTGTGGTGCTCTGGTTCCAGAAAACGGTTGTTATGGAGCAGAATAGATCACAGAGTGTATCCAGATAGGGATAAGATCATGAATACTGAAAGTTTGGATAAGTGCATTAAGTAAACACGTATATAGGGATATTTATCCGGGACGTTAAAATCTATGTGGCTTGGTTTTGAACTGTGAGTTATCGATGTATTAAGTATGTTGTTAACCAGCGCTCGGAGTGAGTTTCTTAAGGAGGGAAACCAATCTTCTATAAGTACATCCCATAATGTCGGGGAAAATGTGGTATAGAGGAATATTCGAAACGTAAAAAAATTAATTAGCAGTATTTAAATAATCCCAATAAACCAAAAGGCTGGTCCAAAGTTGCTAGAGGTTGGGAAAAACAATATGTAAAACACTGCGCTACACGCAGAGCTTCCCTAGGGTTTTTTCTTTGTTTGTTATAACTCAGTGTTTTATTTTACGTTTTCATAACATGGCCCTGCCTTTTCGCGGTAGGATTTGGCTGCTGACAATTCTTAAGTAGTATGATTTTTTAAAACCTCAAAGCTGTTCATTGTGTAACGCCATTAACATGATTCACGTATCAACCGAACCTTACTCTCCCCTCAAAGGTCAGTCAAGCTTCACGAGAGTTTTACATAAGACCATGACTCATTTATAGTAAAATTCTATCTGTACATTGAAAATAGTTTAC
This sequence comes from Schistosoma japonicum, assembly GCA_025215515.1. Taxonomy (NCBI): domain Eukaryota; kingdom Metazoa; phylum Platyhelminthes; class Trematoda; order Strigeidida; family Schistosomatidae; genus Schistosoma; species Schistosoma japonicum. The sequence goes on from CM046061.1 coordinate 33,535,009, forward strand.
AACTATTACTCCGACATTTCCGTATTATCATCTGTGGCTATGCTCTCCAAAGCTGCTACCTCTGCAGCGTAGGACCGATTTATGATTAAGTGGTGGTAAGTTGCGTTAAAATTTTCGTTCGATAATTTTTTTAGAAAGATGTAATCCAGGGTCGTTTATTTATTGAGTGTTTACGTTCCTACAAAATGTACTTACGTTCGACTGTCAATTCGCAACGCGAGTTGTGGATTCATATTTTCTCATTTGTGTTAGTCCACGACAAAAGCCGCATAAAAATATCGTTGAAAATCGGTTGTAAGCCCTTCCTTATCCACGTTTTAATGTCCCACGCTGTCACCCAATACACTAGTGAGTACTAAAGAAGGTTAGCTAAAAGTGGTTTCTAACCATTTCCTTAGCTGAGTCGTCGTCTGCAAGTCAAGTCTCAAGCTACCGAAATTGTGCATCCGATTCTATCGGCAGGTTACTGTTAAAGTTGAATCCTTCAACACATTTCTACTGTAAATCAGCTTTTCCAACAGTTGTAGTATCTTTTTCTGATTCTATGTAATACAGTCTATTTGTTTTGCGTTACAATCCTTTATACTAGAAGTTCTATGTTAGAACTTAAACTTTATATCGTAGTTTTAAGATTGTTTGGGTCACCATTAAAATGTGTATAACTGAACTGTGATACAAGACTTATGTCTGTCTTTGATGACTTACCAGCTGATTCCTTACTAATGTGAGGTTTGTAAATCGTGTTTTGCGGATATTGGTATATTGCATCTACGAATACTTTCTTGGCTAAGTGTAATGTGATGATTTCTGGGAATGAACGTACCTACTCAACTGACGAGCAATGTCATGGTAGTCGGGCTAATTGAAAATAAACAAGTTGTTGGCAACGATGGATGATAGGTAGTCGTTATTTACCGCATCATGGAACAGCATTTTTTCCGAAAGAAACAAATAAAAGATTAACGCACTAATAGTAGACAAACTTTCTCTTCGGTGATCTTGGAATTAAAGTAGTGCTTGTTGACGATTAAGAACTACAATTTATTGGCTTTTGGTATGCCAATCTGACACGGTTTAAAATAATCTTGTCTTCACTGAACGTATCTGTGAATGGGAATGCGAATTGATGTATGCATGAAATAAGTTAGCAACATGCCTGCTACCCTGGCAATACTGAACTCTTCCATTACCCATCCAACTCCGGGCTTTGTGTTGTCAACTACCTGTTCTTCACTTAAACTGTGCTTATATAGAGGACATTTCCCACAAACCCAGTCGCTTTTGGCACAGACATAATCACAAACAGACTTCAGAAATGCTACGATAAATAATGAGTCTGCCAGTTAAAACAGTAGAAACGTTAGGAATATCTTTTTTAATGAGTTATATATGAAGAAATGAAGCCATAGAAGATACCTATGTTTACGACGAAAGTACATTTGATACGACATGGAGATGATCTTGATCCCAACAATACATTGTGTCGAAAAGCATTTATATTCAATTACTTGAAATCGTACGTATTCCTTTTCTGTGCTTACTTACATACATATTCACAAGCTAACAAGCATGAAACTTAACTGTGTCGTAAACAGTGGCTCCGGATCTTTTAACGGTTAGAATGGTAACATATTGTTATTTGAAATATTGGTAATTATATCTGGCTTACTATTCACAATTACCGTGAGGTCAGGTTCAGATGTTGATATCCTGATTCCATAGGATGTGCAGAATTGTTTCTTATAGTCGTAGTTGCTAGTCTGTTATTGGGGATGATTTGTCATTGTTGCTGCTAATGCTTTCTTTCCATAGATGCTTGGTACAGCTGAAATTACTTCATGACTTGATCCATGTATCAAATATCGAAGCTAAGACATGAGGTTTACAAACGAAAATGTTGAAAAATGAACGAAAACCCTTTGCTGCCTCACATCGTCAGCTCAATTTATGGGACCGTGTACAGTGTATACTACGTGCCGCTTACCGTAGATTGCTGCGAAGTTGTTGATGAAATGAATCAATTGATCTTTAATCACTTTCACAAAAGATATGTGCAATGGCTGACTACAAAGAGCATAAATGGAAAGCACCAATTCCATGAAGTGCTCATGCATGAATTTTGGCAGTAGTTTGTCCAAAACACATGGTCCGATGTATAAAAGAAACTGCCTACATTCTGTGGCCTTCCAGTAATTATGCTCAGCTATTGGTCTGAACTTCCTCTAAAAGTCTCTAGGTAAGTAGTTGCAAACATCAGCGATATTATCACTACATTGACTTAATAACATTCCGGTGTCCCGTACCTCCTCTCTGTTGACAGTTCTTTCCAAAGGTGACACAATATCTTAGCTACACCCAGACAAACTAAGTGCATATATTCCAGTGAAAAACATTTGACCATATCAGTCGGTCGCTTCTCAAAGTCACAGCGGCAGATGTGGTAGTGACTGTCATATCACATTCCGAAGGATATGCCTGTAATATCATCATATTTTCCAATTAGAAACGCCATATTGTTGCTCATTAGTCGACACTGGGCTGAACACTTGTCGCATCTCTTTTTAAAAGTATGCCCATGTCATTTTCACTGTTGATCTAGCCAGTGAACCACATCACTGCGGTTAGTAAGCATCCAACATGCCTTGAATTGTCGACAAACACGCCATTGTTAAGGATAATTGTCAATTCATCAAAAAACATCTCTTCGAAAAATCGGTCGACATCTGATGGCTTGGTGAGCCCGCTGTACACTCCTGCAACACAGATATCTGCTACGAATGGTTCGGGTATTCAGCACAAGATTGGTCACAGTTGATGTAGGAAATTATTGTATATAAACAGACCATTTATGTTGAGCTGAAGGTGTATAAATGTAACCGTGATGAATGCCTCACAGTGCAACAAAGCCTTCAGGCCTGCACCAATTTGCTTTCGAATTTATTCAGTTAGTGTCCTCCAAAGCAGAGTCCTGTTATTAAGAGGCCATTCCTGATAAACTCTGTTGACTCTTTGCAGGATTTATGAAAATGACTGATAGATTGCATATTTCAGCAGCAACACAATAGACTTCGTTCTCCAAATACTCACTTGGCTGTCGTTGATGAGTCGATTTATTGTGCGACTGACTAGTTGATCACATACCACCCAATGAGAGTAATTTAATAATGTTAATAAAGTAAAATAACGACAAGGTTGGAACAAATGGAACACCATCTAAGTAGTACTAAATTTGTGTTGAATATATTTATGGAGGAAAATGAAGACGAACTAACGTAGAGACACATGGCCAGGCTATGAATTCCATTCATTGATGAATTATAAAAATATAAATTGACCAATAATAATAAAATAACATGCGTCATACGTCAAATGTTAATCAGGCCTAAATGAATGTACCGTTTTTTGTATTTGTTAGTTCATGACTCATTGCAAAGTGCATTAGTAAATACATACTCTAACGTATTTGAAAACAACTCGAATATTTTGTAAAATATCTACGAAAATTACTGTAGTCGTAGATTGTCATTCCTCCCTTTACTTCTTAATGTAAAATAACATGCAGTCACGGACACATATACCTACAGGCATGTTAAATTTCGAATTCATTTTAATCTGTTTAGTATATAATAATAAGTCATTTTAAGCTGGAATTAATGACGACATAATTAAAAATGATGTACCCAACTGATAAAATATTATTTATATAATATAAGTAAACGGAATTATTGATGAAAAGCAAAATAAACATTTTGCAGAAAATATAAAAGTAGCATACTTTTCAATTAAATTAAGCACAAAGTGTGACATTCATATTTCTTAATCGTAGGGGTAACTGCACATTTCACATCTTCAGCATATTGCGCAATCATTTCACAATTACGAATTTATTTTCAATTGATAATATGAAGAATCGTTGCTAGACAATGTGCATTTTCAATAGAGTATATTTGTCTATGCATATATTCGGAATTACTAATACGTCATACAGGTTATGACCTATCTGGGAAATGGTGTATTGTCAAAACATAAATACTTCGCATTATCACTTGAGAACATATCTATCATTTCCATCGTAAATCTCTGGAATATATGACAACACTTGTTGAAAACTATTGTAGAGTGTAGCCATATACGACTTACAAATCAACTACCTTCTCATACAAACACCATCCATGGTAAAATTAGCTGAAGCATAGTCAAAAGCTCATTATTATCGGCAATCTTATAATTTAGAGCTCTGATAGCTACTGACTAGGTAATGGATGCAGATAACATTTTTTCGTTCCTTATATGGAATAAATTTGTTTAATGACTAACTTACCTCGTAAATTGTTCGTTACTCATCAATATAACTTTGGATGTGAATTTGTATTTGAGAAATTTTTAGACGACTTAGAATTGAAAATAATCTTTCTGATGGTAGATTGGTATTATACTTCTCTTACGAAAATCCGTTTTCCTGTTTTACATTTTTTTGGTTTCTAACACCTACAAATCTCGTCAAAATTGTTTTGTTTCTTAATAACCTTCGCATAGTGAAAATGTTTTCACTGAGCATAGAACTGCTTGGTTAATTATATTTCGGTTGTCATAACTCAAAAAATATCTTGTAATAATTCGGACGTACTCGTGACTACACTTATTAGGCATAAAATTTGTTCCATATATCAGATTGTTACCCATTTACATAGTTAGAAGGGTGCGCGGTCATTACTGTGTTGGTTAAACAGGGAAGTTACTGATGCAATGTATTTCGGCTATCAACGTTTTGACATTAATATTTTCTCATCCAACCCTTAGACTACATGTAGACTGACAATAACAACCATGTCTGCAGCCTATCTACTTCTGTAGTCATTCTACAACACATACGTTAATCAGTCAATTTTTCTACACATATTATTGTTTACTAAGAAGTTACCATCAATGAATTTGTTACCAGCTTACTTATGCCGTCAGCTAAGTTACTTATTCTTTATGTTGTCAACATGATTCTATTAGAATAAATAAACTTTATTTTTTTCAATCTAAACATATCTTCATGAAACTATTGTTACCACAGAATTTGCATATTGAAGAATGCGTATAATGTCACTAAGAAGGAAGTCCAATTGATTCACATATAGGACAAATAAGCGATGACTGTACACTTGACTGTGATGAAAAAGAGACACATGCCGAAGATAGTACTAACTACAAACAGATCGACTATGCTTATTAAGTTGATTACACAGTACAAGAAATGAAAGCAAATGCAGCAACAGACAAAAATCTTCGTAAATAATTACTGGAGCCACTTGTTGTTGCGTTTGCTTATTAAACTACCGTCACCAAATGATAACTAAACTATCTAAATATCACATGTAGGGTAAATTTGTCAGCCATATTTCACCCTTAAACGAAATTTTACACCAAAAGTATTATGCTACTCGCTACACATTTCCTACATAATATTTGCCCAACTGTTACCTACGTCCATCTGTTACATTTGGTCCAGTTTTTTAGTCATTTGGCCTAGCTTCAAATTGTTGGTTCAGACAGCTGGCCCAGTGTGTCAGTAGTTTGGCCCAGCCTTTACATACAAAACCCCCAATGTTTTTCAATGCTTTTGTTTACTGAGAACTAATCTTAGATCGGAATCGTCTTTTTTCTGTTCTCTTTTTTCTTCTGCTACAACGCACATGGTTGCAGTATTTTGTTTTATAACCCTACTGGACCATTATTAATTGATTCGTGGTTAAGTAATAAATCGTCGAAGATTCAGTGAAAATTTTTAGGACTGCTGCTTTCCTTAAGAAAAGCTGTGCCAGGTGCATCATATTGATATTAGCACTGAATCAGTGGATATACATGACGAGGCACTGGTGAATAGTTAAGATCTGTAGGATTCGTTAATATGGAGTGAAACTGATGTTGGCTAAGCCTGACAAAGATTATACCTGTCTGCTTAAAATCGTAATAGGGATAAAGTCTAAATCCAGAGAAAAAATAGGTGTTATTTCCATCTAAGGAGGGTTTATCTGTCCCAAAGTGGTTGTTGTAGATTTGTCTATAGAAATGCTTAGCACTTTTAGTGTTCGTAGAAATAGAAGTATGTCAGATACATGTTATTTCGAATACTGCTGGATAGTACCTAGTTTACATACGCGTGTCACATACTGAGCGGACCAAGTACTTCGCATGTTACGCTAGTGCGTTTTCAGGAAGTTGGCCTCATACCACTCCCATATTTCTCTGGGGTCGTTGTTTACCTTGCCGTCCTAAATCGAAAATAGGATATCTGTTGGAATGCGTGTACGTTTACTCAGGAGTGCTCCTAGACTATTCGTTTTAGTACTGATTCTAAGAGCATTAAGCTCTTCGTCCCTTTTATTTCTGTCAAGTGACATTCTAACGGATTCTAAGGTTTTCCAGATTGGGTGTAGGAATTAAAACTCACAAGAAAAGAAATAACAATTTGAATGCCTTCTGAGTTTAGCTCAGTATTTACGTGGGAGAAATAAAGACTTATTTCCAAAGGGCATGCATATTTTTTGAGAGGCTATCATATCTAAACATGATAGACATATCCTGTAAAAACAATTAATGAATCTTGTAGTGAGTCAGTAATAAAAAGGCTGTTTCGATCAGAGCATTTTATTAATCATCAAAATCTCCCAGTATGTGCTCAAAAAGCATCGGGTTTCTGTGTAATGTGGGTACTGTTTGTATGTTGTTTTCGGTGAGGGAATAGGCAAAGAACAGAGAGCCATTTTGTGGCCGCTAGAAATACATTCTTTGCCAACTTGCGTCGGGGTGGATGTGTAAATAAACGTCAGTTTGCTAAGTTAGGATCTCTAGTTCGTTACTACGGAGATAGTAATGATGCTTACTAGTCTGTTTTCGTAATCAGAGGTGTGTAAAGTGCAACCGATATATGATTAAATTACGTTTGTCGTAGTACCGGAACAACGTCTGACGACTGAACCCACACATACGAATAAATCATAAGGTAGTGATGGATGGAGAATAAGTTACATTTGATCGTGGGTGGATTGTCAATGGGATAGCAACTTCAAGACTGATTAACCAGAGAGCGGGTCGCTTCCTACATCGTCTCGTATCGTGATCTGGTGGTGATGCTAGACCGAGCGTCTTCAACTAGTCGTATTCGCTAAAGTAAACATGGTCAGCATCAATGTTGACAGTCTATCCAATCATATATTTAGGGGACTATTTGCCGCTATATGCTAATTTCAACTGTGATAATCCTTTCACATGCTCTAAGAATGACATTCCTCTTACCGTACGCAGGTTCGTTAAATAAAAATGTCAATCGTGGATAATTTAGAAAGTTAAGACTTTTACCCTAATAGTTTAGTAGCTATTTTATTTTTATGAAACATACTATTTAGGAATGGTTCAGTTACTGTAATGACTTCAAAAAGCAGATAAACGTAACTTTCCCGTACTGAGACTGGAACATTCTAAGTGATGAAACTTTATCTAAGATTCTGTCTGACAAACTCGCCACCATTATATTGTGGCTAATAGAGAATGTCATTTGTTCAGGTTTCCTATCCTGACGCCTTACGATTTCTGATTATGTTTAAAAAAAGCATTCACAGTTGTCCTTAATGTTGTTGCTATAAGTAAGAATAAAACATCTACAATGTTAGCAACGTGTAAACGTAACGATTCTAAGTTCATTGTGGGTCGATTAATACGTTTGTCGAGAAAGGTTTAGCGGTTATAGTAGCTGCTTCAACAAAACATACAGAATCATCTGATCCTGGGTGTTAACACTGGTTTCAACAACACAGGTTGAAAACTCATTAATTATATCAACTACACAATTTCGATAATTTGATCGGATAACAAAATTTCACCTATGATCAGAATCTATCTGAATATGATTTGCGACCCTAGGTATTTTTTATCACGACGTAACGGAAAGATGCCTTCGTTATCCACAGAAGAACTAACTGCAACTCTAATCTGCTAAATTATCTACACCAACTGATAATCGCAACCCTGACCACAAACTCGAGAACTGATTATCCACCCCAAGCAAAAATCAAGAAGACACGAATGCAGCATTAGGAAGATTAGATTCTATTTTATCCTAACCCTGTAAATAGCAAGGTCAGAGCGGAGGAAATGAACGACACTACCGGTTACCGCCTACTTTGCAATTAGTGAAAAAATAGCAAAAATGAGAGTATTTACATGGAGAATAATTAGTTCTTTCTCTTCTTAACACTTAATCTAAATGTTTGAAACGATTTGGTTAGTGGAATTAGAATACGGGATCGTAATTTTTAACGTAATAATAATAATTAAATCTCTACTTTTAATTGTACAGAATCTTATGAAAAAGTTCCTGGAATACGTTTTTTAAAACTGTATTTTCCTCTGGATAGATAATTTGCTAAAATATTTCTTTACACAGCAATTATTTAGTGGTTGACGTGTTCAACTTTCAGTTGGTAGGTTGGAAGTTCGAGATCTACTCCACTTGTTTTAATTTCATAACATGGTAGTATATATAACCCTTACACATTAAATGTGGCTGGACGTTGTGAGCGAGAATTTGTACTCGGTATATGAGTTATATAAATCACAACTTGCGTGATTTGGTAGTGCGTAATCTTGACCTTTTGGGCGAACTTCAGATAATCAGTAAGACAACAATATGTTGATAGTAAATAGAAAACCTAAGGTATACTATATAGTTGTCCGAGGTTCATTGAATAACAAAGTAACACCAGAAACACTATCTACGCATATGTACGAAGTGTGGTGAATATAAATTACTACTTATAATCTACTCAGTGACTGCAACTAATTAAACAAATATACTTAATTAGAGATATATGAAGGGCGGGAATGGTCCAGAAGCACAAGAAGGTAATAAAAGCCTGTAATAAATGTCAAATTAAGGAACATCGATCCAATTCATTATCATATATGACAATCATATATACCGAAAAGTAACACAACATTGAGTTAGTAATAAATTTATGTGCTAAGGCGTTATGCGCGATGCAATAAACATTTAACTAGAGGAAACTATGTTTATGAGTTTGATATAATAACAAGAGATCTATTCATAAGGCTATTCCTAACGCGAAGACATACCTTCAATAGGCTTCGAAATGTAGCTGCTGTTACGCGTTTACTATTTTTATATAATGTACAAGCCTCTGCGAGTGAATTTGTCTTACTTCTTTCAGCTGTAACAAAGCCTAATGAAATTCAATGTCACCACTAGCAAAGTGATTATTCACTCGGTATTCGAGTTATTAAAAAGCTCTAGAATTTTCTGTTGTAACTTATTACAGCTAGCTCCCAACCTAGTTTCATTTCATGAGTATGTATAAAATTAATATTTAAGGGTAAACATTGTAGTGACATTTTGGCTATTTTGCTGTATCTAAGGTTAACGTGATACCAGGATAACCTATGAACTTACGATACTCTGGATAACTTCCAACTACTATCAGCTAGCTAAATGGTTAACATCGTATCGAGCATTGTGTTATTCAGCTATTATTTGTACGTAAAGGATATGTACATCGAACGCACGACAAAGCTATCACAGACATTTCGACTGAGCGTTACTCCGAATCTCAATTCAACAATGCTACTCATACATTATTTGTTTGTTAAGATGAGTACTATACTCTACATATCCGAAACCACCTATGAAAAAGATGCAAACCACGGTTGAAAATAAACATGCTTTAGTATAACAATCCATGATTACCAAGAAATGTCACTAACTTTGTCACGTGACGTCTGGAACCAGAAAGCGCATAAAAAGACTGGTCTTTAGGTAACCAGACATCTAAAAATTAAAACGACTCTAAACCTTCAAACGAATAGTTTAACAGACAACCCATGTTATCCAGAAAAGGCTATCTCATCGTAGATATCAGGTTTCATTCTGAAGTAAAGACAGTACACTGAAACCGTCTTGAGCTACTTTATATAAGTAATGTGTGCTAGAAGTCTTATCTTAACGGACAAATGACATTAGAAATAAGTGACAATTCTCTACTTAAGACCTTAAATCACGTGACAGTGTACAGCTTCAGGATACCAAGTTTGGTGAATGGGTATTTGAGAAACGGAATCCAGTTGGCTTTGTTAAGCGAAATAACGATTCCTTAATTAGAGAGCAGTCAAATTTATAATATCTAATGACTAGTAACTTTTTTATTTAGCTATATTTATTTTGCGTAACCCCGAAGAACATACATAACTAGCTTTCCACCAACAAAAATATCTAAGTTTATTGAGCTAGATATTTATTAAGAAACCGAAATATAAAAAGCTTTTTTAAGTTACAAGAATATCCAATTTACTTTTATTACTAAAATGATGTTAAGCAAACTGAAATATTCGAAGATTCTGCATGAATGAACTCAACAAGAACCGAATCCACTTCATCAGGCGATTTAGATTGAACGAGGTTTGAGCAACGGGATAAAAAGGCATCACGATCGGACCTTAACATAAAAAATAGGAGCAACTTTTGCTTTAAATAAAATACCTACTTGAAGATTATGTTCTAAGTAAGTTATCTTGATTTACTGCAAGAATGAACTAAGTTGCTTTTGCCCAAATAAATTAACTTCGGCAGCAGGTTTTATGAGGGAAATATATTAATGCAGTCCATGAATTAATTCAGGTGTTTGCGTCTAGGGTTTACTACTTCAAACACAGGGACCCCAACCACTTAGTAGCAGGTTCAAACACTGTCTCACTTACTTATGTTTGAGCAACATAGGTCAGATTTTCACTATTTGCCAGATTTTAAAACAGACAAATTTATCGGCGTCCAAAAAATGACATGACATACAATCAACATTTGAATTTGTAGGCCCACAGGCTCTATGCCTGTCTATCATCGAAAGGAGTATAACAGAAGAATAAAAACCTTGTGAAGGTCCTTAACTCGAACACCATTAGTCAAATCAGAGCGTGTGGAGAATTACCATCTGAACTCGTAACCTAAAGTGATGTTCGTCAGGGCTATCCGCTAACTTCCTTTTTGTTTAATTTCATCATCGAATTACTACTGGGAATAACGCTTTTGTTGTCTGAATCTCCAAAACATGATATCCTACTAAGAGGTCCTTTCATCGATTTCCAATGCCCAGATGACAGTCTTATTTGGTGAAGATGCTTTGGTAGCAGAGGGGAACAATACTAGCACATTCTTAATGCGTTTCTACTTCCCCTTCAAATGCAAACTGTCGTTTCGACATCTGCCTGGGATAACACCTGGATTAAGAACAGATAGTGAAAGAGTTGGGCTTGTTAGCCATTTTATTTATCTTGGAAGTCTCACCAACCCTGGTGGATTAGTGTCCGACAAAATCTCGGCACGGATTCAAAAAGCCTGTTCCGCTTTCACCAACTTACGTCGCTTATTCAGTAGGCAGGAAGGCAGCCTGCCAATTAAAGGATGAATGTACTGAGTAGCAGTCCGTTCTGTCTTACTACATGAATCTGAAACAGCTATCAAGAGCAGACAACTGGCTTCTGATCATCAGTGAATTTAGAACATTGCTCGCGTTTGTTGGGACCACCAAGTAATAAGGAAGTTTTACGAAGGGCAGTAGGCAAATATGATACATAAATTGTGCATTTCACTGCCTACCTCGACGATGATTAATATTGGAGAAAGATGAAAGTTAAAGGCAACCAAACCATAACGTGGCATCAGCCCATTAAGTCACTGACCGCTGGTTTGAGCCGTATTGGTAGGTGCAGACTACTTGGTTGGGGTCTAGCAATTATCGTAACCAATGGTTAACATTGCTTAAAACAAGTCACAGTGGTGCAAGTGCATTCTGTTTTTGTCTTTCCCTAAATCATGAGCTTAAAAACACTTTATGCCTTTCCGTGAACTAATTCTCCCAGTACCATATTATTGTATATCCACACTTTTTCTCACTACCATAGATATGACTTGTACTTTTAATAGTTTGGTGTTCATCCTGCTGGGCTGTTGAGGTGTGGTAACTTGGACTAATCTAAACATGTGACTGGTTCTACGTTGCATATAACTGAGTGTTAAACGGGATAAAACGCATTCGTATAGTATAAAACTTATTGAATCTAGTACAAGAATTACATGTTAGTCCATTGATATGTTATTATTGTATATTTTGTAATAACAAAAATTTATGATTTTGAATTAAATGATTAGCAGAAGTAAAGCAATAAATAGTAAGAGGTATGAAAAACATGCTAGTTAATAAATTTTAATTCACCAGATCAAAATAACGTGTAGACATAGTGTCTAGTCACCCATCGCCTCAACAAACTGCAGTAGTTAGTCTAATTCTTTAGTCAGAGCTGGTGCTTTAAGAATTTTGATGACCCAGAACGATTATTTCTTTAAATTCTATAACGCTAGACTAGTCAGCCATATATGTGAATGTATGATCAACATGGAACCTAGCACATGTGTGTATTGGTTCAAGTTGTCATATCTCCAAGATTAACATCACATTAGTATAAGTCACTTTCATGATGATAAAAATAAAAATAATAATAACAATAAAGAAGAGTAAGCATATAGAATATAGTTCACAAAGAAAGAGATAGAACCTGAAAAGAAAGTTATGAAATGATTTTAAACCCACGATTTAAGAGAGGACAATAAGTAGATACAACTGCATTACTGTGACCGATTTTGAGCCACATCACCCAACGTTTCCAGCTACTGGTTACGGTATTCGCGCGGACACAACTCAAACCAGCAGTCAGTAACTTCATGAGTTGGTGCCATGTTTCGGTTTGGCCGCCCCTAATTCACTTCCACCATGCTCCTATATCAACCAACATCGCGCGTCGAGGTAGACGGTGGTTGGGTATATATAACACATGTTTCAACCACCTCAGTCAATGAAAATTAACAACCTTATCGACTGACTTACCACCAGTCAGTCACATAACGGTAAAACTAAAGGCAGAACAGGTCTGAAAATAAAAGGGAGTAAAACAGATAGGCGCTTGAAACAGAACGATTCCAACTCCATGAGTTTCCAGTGTAAGTTAGAAAAATTTCGAAGTTAGCATATTGAAAGCAAATCACAAAATATCAACCAGCTATCCGTTGGATTCTAATACCACTTCCAGGTCTACAAAACAACTTCTAACTCAATTTTATTCCTAAGTTTCTTAAGATGAAATACTCAAATTATTTTGAGTAACCGGCAAGTTATAACCATTTACACAAGCTAAATTATCATAAATGGGTTTGCTTTCACAATCTAAGTGGCGTGATAGGGAGATAATATCCCTAGGCGGAATGTTCTGATTAAATTAAGTACACTGATACTCACAAGGCATTGAGGATAACAGTATCCTTTGATATTGGTTATCTAGTGCCCAACCTGATGTGGTAAGACCATATAAAAAATGGATTCCCTCACATTTTGATAATTAACGGACTTCTAGGAAGGTTGTTTAAATACACACTTCTGGGGAAAAAGTGATCTAGATCTCAAAAGCAAGTCATGATAACCCACTAAAAGTTTTTGGGGAAACAATTTCAACCATATATGAAACTTTACATGTCTCACAAAAGTCCATTTTAACGGCTAGTGTATCACAAAAACAATTTAAAAATAATGTGCGACGGCATTGCTGTCTAAAATATAGGAAATGAAGAAACTACTTACCAATCGGTACCCAGTCCAACATTACATTCTAATTGAAAAATAGTGTTCAGCAAACTGACATCGAAAATAAAAGAACATGAAGGTAGGGTCCACTTTGAAAAGCGATCGCGTATAGTAGTCCAGTGAGTGTGCATTACTTCTGATAAGTATGGGAATAAAGAAGGCCAGTAAGGAGAAGAATGAAAAACATCATTCAATCTTGTATCAACTTGACATAAAATGCAAGCCAAACAAGCAGAATTAACGGCAATAGTTGGGTCTTTTGTTCGTCGGGATATATCACACAGACGGCTTGCTAGAATTTTGGACACAATAAAAACCACACACTGACGAGTAAACGGTACAAGTGAACAGATGTTTTGGATGTGAATCTTTTCTTCTTTACTTTGGCCAATAAGTAATGATAATGATTTAAATTCTTGGACAAATTCATCCCACAATCCACTACATACTTCTGACTTTATCACAACCTTATTTTTATCATCGATCAGAGATAATAAAAGCATTTGCAGAATCCGGAATATAAACTTAAGCTCTGTACTATTATATGGGTCACCTCGATATGTTTGGATAGAAACAGACCTCAACTGGTCGCTGCATTTGTTTACAAAGTCACAAGCCCAGATTATCTCTTGCTGAGTATTATTCAAGCCACTTAGGGCAAAGTGTAGGCGGATAATTTGTTCGAATAACGTTTCCCGACTGACATCAGACGACCCATCTGTACAAGGATGAATATCATCGGAAGAGTCCATTTCTTTGTTACCAAATGAATACGAAGTAGGAGTGTATTCACGTAACCTCCAGATATCATGGATATAATTTAAAAGAGTTATCTCTTCATTTTCAATAGAAAGAAGATTCTTATTAAAAGTCGAGTTAAACAGAACATCTAAATTAATTGGCAAGTATAGGACTCCGGGTAAATTGTCTTTTCTTATACTGCCATCAAAGATCCTGCTGTGAACCTTGCGCAGATAAGCCGCGCTTAAATTAACGAATGTGTACCAAAACATACACAGTGCCTGAAAAACTTTGGGATAAGACCTATGACTGAAAGTTGACGAAGTGATGGCTTTACGACAAGATCGTGAATCTCTTTTAGTTGACACAGCTTCACACGAAGACCTAACTTCGTGAAACAAATCCTTAGTCAGCTGCACAAGATACGGTAGGCTTTCACTAGATGTGAAATCAAAGGTATTGACAGACCATTGTAGTAAATGTCCAATCATCTTAATACAGTCTTCTATGTAAGTCACTGGGTCTTTCCTCGCTGAAAACTCATTTTCCTCTAATCCTTTAATGGATGGGTATGCCGGGATGCGAGTTATATATGTTATTAGAAAATTGATTGATGTTACAGAAATGTTGTACACGATATTTTTATCCACTTTCGAAACAGTATTAATCTAAAAGTAAGCATTTTTTAAAATAGAAACTACCTTGTAAGCCAGTGGAAGCAGTTCATAAGTTATCTTGAAACGGCAGACATTCAGTACCGAGCCAGACATATTAGTCCAAGAGTTGTCGCCTGATGTGGAATTTAAACTGTCAGGTTCATCCACAAACTCATCTTCCTCATCACATCCTATTACTTCCCCCTCTTCACCATCGTCTGAATTCTCAGTCCTTAAAACTGAGCTGTACATTAAATCACTTACTTTACTAACGTCTCACAGTCATTGACAGGTGATGAATTCAACTGTGTATCACTACTAACCGACATCTGATTACTTCTACGCATGGAATGTTCACCATCTATCAGGCTTTGATATGCCAGAGCCAAAAGCATGGGGGAAATTTGAGGGTTTAATACTATGTCCTTCATATTTAAAAGACAAATAATGCTCTCGGCCCTTTTCAGGTCATCGGAGATCTGCTTGAAGTATGACAATGTCAAGTCTCTCTGAAGTGATGAAGTGAGCCGTGAAAATATATCTGCATAAAAGGTTATGTGGAGAACCGGCATTACCACAACACACCATATCAGAGGGGTCCGTCACTATCTTGCTAAGAAGTTCGATTTGAGTCGTGTCAAAATGTCTTTGTTTTTCATATCTACCGGATTAAAATATGAAATGTAATTACAGACGACAAAGTATTTCAGCGGCCAAAGTACTGTCTCCATATTCCTTCATAAGTTCGTATTCAATCATCTAAGCGTGTTATACTATTCAAGATTTACTTCCAACTTTATAGAATTAGGAAACAATGATTTTATCATCAAAAGAAAGCTTTTGCAATCAGAAATGCTATGTTGCATCAGTTTAGTTAGTTGATGTCGGATGACAGTAAAGTCTGGGTCAATAACATCCATTTTTCTCTTATTTGCCATCACTCTTAAAGTAACAAACAAAGTGAAACGAGCGCCTTAATATTCAATAGTATTATGTCGAAACACTATGGACTAAATAATTTCTTCGTTTCATTTAACCAGCTCTCCAGCATGTATTATCTGATACATTACGGGTAATTAAGATTAGGAAAGTGATGAGATTCAGTAAGTGGATCAATAGTGAATAAAAATGCATTGAATAGTAGTCATAAAGAACGGCTATGAAACATATGTTGGTAACAGTCATTATACACTAGTTGTATTCAGTACTAACCTTCGAAATTTGAGAAACAAATTGTATGAATTAGGTTTTCTAATGGAAGACTCAACAAGGCTACTCCTACGAGATATCAGTTTTGCTTCACATCTTCCGGGTCACATCTGTGCTAGAACTGATAAAGTCTATGATTAAAAGTAGGGGGAGCAATAATAAACATTATAGACTAGTTGTACTGGTTTAAAAGTGTTTTAGAGGCATATGACAGCTGTACGTTTGAGGTAACTAGTTGCAAAATGAAGTCACGCTATGACTTAGTAACCATTTTGGCAATTTGCAGCAGTCCATGGGGAGGATTTTGTTTCAGATCATATTGTTATATGAAGCGAAACCTACAGATGTCTTATTGTTGGGGGCCTCATAATGCTTCACCTCAAGTAAATGAATCTAACGATCTCGAATGGATAGAAGTTTAAAATAAGATAACCTTCAGAGCATTCTTGTTCACTGTGTGATCTTATTTTCCTTTCTGAACTAATAAGAACATTCTATCGCTACAACGATACAGAAAACGCCTCTGAAACGTATCCTCCTTTACAATTTATAAAAAATTCAAGTAGAAATACCGCACTGTCAGCGTACAACGGTCTCACCTCTCAAAGTAATCATTATCTTATATTAAGAGAGGAGCCAAACAAGATGACGAATTCCCACTTTACATAGAAGTAACTAATCCAACGACTTACGTGAACAAGAGCTAATAAATAATAATATTTATCAAAGTATTTAAACAAGAAACATTTACAAAGAAATAAAGACTAAAAGTGTTAATTTCAATACATAAAACATGACTGTATCTGAATATCGAATAGATGTAGTTTGCAGCACCTCCCCATAGTTGCACTAAGTAAGAAAAAACAACCTGTACAACGCTCACCAAATGAATAAACAAAAAATGATACATAATCCCTTCATACACAAAATGCTCGGAATAAGCAGTGTTTAGTTATCTACTTTAAACAGTGATCTCTGCCCTAATAATAACCCCTACCTCTCCTGGGAGCACAAACAGACAACCAGGCTGAATAAAATTTGTGGCAGTTCCGCGCATGACCCTAAAGTTAATTGCCTCACAACACACAATAACTCATCAGGTCGTAAGGATCTTGCCGAATTAGATTAAATTATCCGTGACATTCCGCCTTACAAGTACTTAATCAAACTCCTGAAAACCCGAATTTACGAATAGTAAGAGAGTCGGAAAAAATAATTGACCATTCTTCCCCAAATCCATCAAGCCACCTCCACTATATCCTATAGGGTAATGTATTCAGCATCCCAGATAGCATCAATCTTAATCAGATCAAAACCACACTGTTATAGGTATATGGTTTGGCTATGTTTGGTGTATCTGCAAAGAATTACGTATGGTAGACCCTAATGTATCCTCTCCAATTTCGTTTCATTTTGATAACACTATCAACGCTAACCCGTTCACTGACAGAAACTCACTATTTAAAAAAAACACAAAATTTAAGAAAATAAGAATAATTTGTAACAGGACTACCACCCAACATCGGCCAAAGGATTTGACTTCCAAGTCAGCTTAAATCAGGCAGCGGATGTCCTTGTCTTAGGCACGGTCACTGTCAATTCAAGCAGTGACAACGAGATTGACTCTGCGACTACAGACATTCACACTAAACAGAACCATGTAGGTTTGATGTACATGGCTCGTATTACCCTCACACTTCATAACAATAGTGAGCCATTTAATATTAGTGACAAAAATCACCATCGTATCTGCACTTTTACAAATTGTGCGAGAGCATTTATTACAAATGCAACTCTCCTCCCCAATACTATGTAAGCATATTCTAGATATCCTCTTATCAAATCCCCGGTGACTCAGGGTAGTACGAAGCGTTCTGATATTCTTACTAATTGCGGGAGGTAATTTGCTACCACCTAGAACACACAAATATCTCGTGAACTTAACTCTTATTAATCCCCGTATACTAACGTCGTATCATCACATGCCTCTGTTATAAACAATCAGTACCGAAAAGACAATGGTCCATACTGTAGTCAGATCTTTCAAATTAAACCTCATCCCCCAAATAATGCGAATCGCTACCAGCTTAGCACACTGCGAAATTCAATGGTTGCCTGTCCCATAACGCGAAAATCTATAGAAGCTAACTTATGGACACATCCACGAATGTATCATCTCTGGTGTGCAAACAACAATAGTAACGTGGGTCTCTTTGGAAACCCTGCTGGTGATCTCAAACACTACTCTCATCTGCCTCCCCAACTTGGCAACAGATTCCACAATACTTCGGACAAAATGTCTGATCTTTTAAATTTTCCTCCCTCAGTAACAACACTTGGCCGTCCCTAAATGTTGAGGGCGATATCCCAATATGTCTAGAGACACCTCCAAAGACAAACCCTAAGATCATTTGCATTTCTTCCTCGAGATCAATTACGTCCATCTGCTCTAACAGTTTCATGACTTACCTCCCTATAAACACTCCAGAATTGTCTCTCTTTTGTCAACCTTATTTAACTCCCATTCCCATTTTCTCTAAATCCTCACTGACTCCATATTGCTTGCCGTCGTTAAGTCGTGCCGGCAATAATTTATGCGGCACTAACATGCAGGTCAATCTAGTTGACGCCTGCACACCTCCATACCCTATAAACCATATTCACGGGAACACATGAACCCTTAACGCCCTGGTACGTCCCGCTCTATTTGACGGAAGAAACCAGGTTACTAAGGAATAGATCTTTATTTCATTATCGTGGGCAAAAGACAGTGAAGCGGGATCGTAGTCATTCAAACACACAGTGCCTCTCAACATTCAATAAAAGATAATAGAAAATATAATCCCTATGAAAAATAAGGAAGTAAATGAATACTTGAGCTTTATTGTTTTGGCGTGTGCTCAATGTTTGGAGTCAACTCTTGACTAGTCAACCTAAGCTGCTACACTAGCTTCCTTCTAGAATCGACTTCCGTAGGAACGTCGGTTCGATCAACATATCAAACAAAATCATCTCAGTTCTACCCCTGTAGTTCAATGGAGAATTACTAATTCATCTAGTGCCTGACATTCGCTCAATGGCAACAGTCTGTCAATAGTCGACGATACTACGTTGATGACATTTACTTTTAGAACTTGTTATCTAATCTTGTAGCATTTACATTCTCCCACAAACGATGGTTGGATACTTGGTGAACTTAACCTCCTAACTGTGACCAGAGCTTGGAAAATAACAGAGGGTAAGAAAATAAAGCAAGAAAATCTGAATAAGTACCGCACGCGGGCTACCCAACACCATGTTAGTGAGGTACGATTTTCCTACGCTCTGTCCGGCTACCAGGTGTTTACTCACTTGCCTCTTAAGTCGCCCACAAGTCAAAATGAAAGAAGAATCTACTTCAAAAAAATTGATGAAACTCTATCACACCAAAAAATTGCCCCACTGTTTGTATAAAAGGTTAAAGAATATAAAGAAACTGTACAATTATAATTGATAAGTGTTCGTTTCTATGTAACTGATCGGTTTCCAGAATGGTTTGATAACCTGGAAGAAAATAGATATTGTGTAGGTATCTTGTGCATGCAAATGCATTTTAAAAAATCAATTTTATTTTACTTTGTTTTATTTAATATTTATAAACCTGGGATTTCAGAAGTTACGTGATTATATTTTAGGCTGAAACTAAAACTGTGAACATCTCCGCCTGAATAATCGGTTGTGCCCATCTAACGCTTTAGCCACTTTTGCAGTCTTCACGTTTCCACTTCTTGATTCCACGGTTGTTTGGTCGGGCATGCGATCTAACAACACGTATAGTGATTCATTATCTAGGTAAGCAGATTTTAGCTCATCAATACTTACTGAGTCGATGTTTCTTTGTTTCTGCATCACAAAATATTTAAGTTGTCTTGCAATGACTTTAAATGAACCTTCAAAAGGAGGGCTAAGAGTTGCTTTATTTTGTCATATCCTATCCAGACGAGCGAGCGATTGCTTAGATCCTTAATTATAAACGTCGTTCGTGATTGTTCACGAGTTTTAATTGGCTTAAGCTTAGACATTCGGTCCCGAAGTTGGTCTACTTGAGTTCCTAAATCGAGCTTTTTACTGGCAGTGAGAGGGTTCATAAACTTACCTGGTAGTCTCAGGGTGGTCCTGAAGACTAGTTATGCTGCTAAACATTATGAGTCGGTTTTGACAGCTGTACGTATTCCCAACATAACTAATGGCAGAAATTCTGTTCACTGACTGCGGTTTTCAATGCGATATAAGCGAGTATTTATCGGTTTTTACTTTTAATGCATTAGTTAGCGGTTTATGATCCGGATAACCTATGAATTCCCTGCCTTTGAATATGTGTTGCAAATGCTTGATTGTTAGGTAAATTGCGAAGAGTTCTCGTTCGGAGTCAGAATATCTAGTTTTTGCTGGAGCTAGTATTATCAAGGAATGCAATAGGTTTCCAGGAGTTTTTAGCCAGTTGATTATGAGTGATGCCTACGTCTTTGTCCGAAGCCTCTGACAATAAAGCAAGTTGATATTGAAAATTCAGATAACCTAATTTATATGCTTGAGCAAGTTTATCCTTTAATTGGTTAATAACGCCGACGGTCTCAGAGGTCAGCTTGAACTTTTTCTGTTTTCCTTTAAGTGAATCCAACAATGGTTTCATTAGTCGTGCCCAATCGGGTGTGAATCTGCGATAGAAGTTTAATAAACCAAGTAAACTTCTAAGTTGTCTTAAAGAGCTTGGTATGGGGTATTGTTTAATAGTGTTCACCTCCTGTTTGATTGGTGTGGTTCCTTCAGGGCTAATGGTATGTCCAATGAATTTTTGTGTTTTCACACCGAAAACAAATTTACTTCGATGCATGTTCTTACCATTTTTGTTTAGTCGTTTCAACACTGCTCTCACATGTTTTTCATGTGATTTTAAGTCCAAACTGGCAATTAATAAGTCATCTATATTCTCTTGCGCAAACGGTATATCTCGAAGAAGATTATCCACTAACCTTTGGAATGTCTGTTTCGAGTTTTGTAGGCCGAATGGCACGCGTTGTGATAACTGTCTTCGGAATATCTTCCTCGACTACTGTACTATTGTGATATGCCCTAAGTCGATTTCTGTAAATACCTTCATATCCTATAAGCCATTTGTAGAGTCTTCGATATGTGGTATCGGGTACCTGTGTGGTACCGTTTGACAGCTTAGGGCTCTGTGATCACCGCACGGTCTCCAATCTCCTTTATTTTCCTTTGGGATCATGTGTGAAGGAGATGCCTACTGGCTATTAGATGAATGTATTATGCCCAGCTTTAGAATGTAATCAAACTCGGCTCTCTCTGTTTTAGGCCTATCTAGTGCTAGTATTCTGTATTTACTGAAACAGATGCCCCTTCCGTTTTGATTATATAACATACTTGTTGCGGTAAACTTAAGGATTATATGATTTTGTGAATTATTCATGTCATGCTCTTCCAAACTTGACTTATTTGTTGTGTTCTTCTTGTGTCTGGTTTATTTATCTTCACTTCCGCCATTTTTGGCTTGCACCTTTGTTTTGGTCTGTTAACCATTTGTTTTCAGACTGGGTGCCTACAATATTGAAGGTTTTTAATAATAGGTTTATAATTTATTGCAGAGAACAATATCGCTCGACAGGTCAATAAATGCATTATTCGGAATTCATTTCTTTTGATTTAGCTCAGTTGGTTCTTATTTGAAAGCCTGTCTAGTTGTATCTTCAGCGCCCGGCGTCTGGACGTTTGGTTACCGTTACAATACTTTTAACTTACTTCTGGAGGGTCGGCGGTTCGGTTTTGTTAGGTTCGGAAATTTCGTGAGTAGATCTTGGAACTTTGCCAATGTTACTGGTGTGGTTTGTATTAAATTTAGAGATGTGATACGACTTCCTGTATCTTTTGTATATTTCAAAGTTTCTTTCAATGTCGAACGTCACTTTTTGTGTCAACTAGGAATTCATATCTCTCTAAGAAATCCATTCCTAATATTGCTAGGCCTAGATCGGCTACAGTGAAAACCCAGGAAAACTGCCTTCTAAATCCCGAATCTAGCATCATAGTCCTCTGTCCAAACGTCGCGATTTAAGTTTTATTGGCAGTTTAAAGTGTAACTGAGAAAGTTTATCCGACCCAACTCGGGTTTCTTCTGAAGAAAGATACTACGTACAGCACCAGTATCTACCAAAAAGTTCAAGCCTGAATTTCTGTCTCCAAGGTATAACAATTGACTGTGCAGTTACCTCTCTTCAGTTGTCGCAACCTGGGAAGGGGTCATTCGTTTCCCTGGTTCTTCGAAGTCTGTTTGGGCCAGGCGCATGGTTGGTTGCATCTGGTCGATTGAGCACCAAATTTCCAGTGACACCAACAAAATTGTCCAGATTGTCTACACCCTTGTGACTTGTTCCTTGACTTGGATCTTGGTAGTTGTGGTGACCTGCTTCTGTCTCTATGACTCATTTGCATTCAGCTGACAGCCTCTGTGACACTTTTAATACTCGCGATGAGTTGTGCTATGACCGGGTCATTTGTTGATTCAGCCTTTTAAGTAAGATGTATAATACGTGATGCGGTTGGGGGACCTTTTTCCATTATCCGATCTGCGATCCGTGCTAAATGATATAGAGAGGTGTCAGGATCTTGTGCGTCCAAACAGTGTTGAATGTAGCATGGGAGAGCTTATATCCATCCTTGTTTTAGAACTGCTTCATCCACTGTGTTGTCACCCACTAAAGCTTAGAGATGACGCAAAAAATATGATGGCGATGTACCACCTAAAAATTCTCTTTGGAAATGCTTGTGGATTCATTGTCCATCTGATAATGATCGACGATTCATTATTTCCCGTCCTAGGATGGTATATGGTTATGGTGTAAGTGGACTTTGGATTAAATTAAATTATTATTCTGAAATTCAGTACACAATTCACGCCAGTTTACAGGCATGGTCATTATGATACAGGAATGTTAACTCTTACATATTAGAACATAAAGTTTCACAGAAACAAGTGCTTGAACAGTAATATCATTTGCAGAACACTAGATTCTTGTGTAAGGAGGTTGAATGCAAGCAAGAAAAACCGTCAACCATCAGAAAGAAGTTACTTTTAATCTTAAGTATTCAGGGATACATGAGTAGAAAACATATTAATATATACAATAACTTCAGGTATAAGTGTCATAAACGTGACACTAGGAGGATTTAGATAATAGATGGTTGTTTGAAACACTCAATTGTGGCATTAAGTACGAACATGACCTTGTGTGAACAGCATCACGTAGGAGAAGGATGGAGATAGGAAGTATCACATTAAGGTATTATAAATAGACCACTAAGAGGCAATTCCCTTTTCAGCGTAGATTTTGGGTGATAATGTCAATATGACATAGAAGTTGGGAACTGAAAAGATAAAAAAAATAACAAGTAGCAGGGCGACTGGACACAAATAATCAAATAAAGACATCTGTTTGCAGCGAAACCTAAGTTCTACCTGTTGCAATGTATGAAGAAGATTTGTTATTCTTCTTTTCATTTTGAAAAACATCGACTAACGCTGGAGATAATTATGATAGATTTTAGATCTATTGTAGGATAGAAAGCTAAGGGAAGTATAGTGCGGGGAAATTAAAGATATGCTGCAACACTTCTAAGAAATTTTTGGGCATCGAGAGATTCCAGAGCGATATCTGCCATGAAAGAAGATTTTATATTGCGTGTAGGTGAATAGTTAAAAAGCTGTTAATATCTGTAGGTAACTTTTTCAGAAGTATTATTAAGGAAACTAAAAAAAACACTAAATGCCGGAAGGTCCATTGATAAATACACCCCATTCTACATAAGTTGTATTAAGTAAGTTGCAGATACTGGCATTGTTTAGGTAGAGGTTTATTTGGAACCTAAGCTATGACAGGGAGCTACGTTGTCGTGTGCTTTCTGGCAACTGGTTCCAGAGGTTGGCATAGCATGCAACAAAGAAGGAGGATTTTAATTTACTAGTGGCTCTCAGTACTCTTACCAGAGAATTTTAGTTTCGCAAGTCCTACTTACTTTTTCGAGCACCTGTCAAAGTAGTATGATCTGTTATAATTTCCTTATGAAGAATTTTATAAAGTATCGTAAGATTAAGTTTAATCCTTTTGACCCATGAAAGGTCTAATATCTAAGCACAGCGTCTATCATTATAGGGTCAGCCAGGTGTTAGTAACCTAGTAAGACGCCGTTGAACCTTCTCTATTTTCTGCCGATCTAGTGAACGCATGCAACTATATATAATTGGGCAGCACTCAAGCAGAGGTCTAACACGGGTTTTATAAAGAATAGCTTTGGATTCGTTAAGATGATAGCTACGATGAATAAAAGCGATAAGTCTGCGAACTTTAGAGACCTGTGATAAAGCATGCTTGGTAAAAGATAAACTTTTGAAAATACCTTACTCTTAAATCAATGATACTACTTAGTTCACGAAATTCGTGTTCGTTATGGTGTAGGTTGATCTTGGGGTTAGATTCTCCGAAATATAGGTACCCTGACTTTTGTGTGTTAAGAGAAAGAAACCATTTATTACACCATTTACTTAGTTTATTGAGATCTGTTTGTATTATGTCGTTAATGTATCGGCCTTCATCTGAACAGAATGCATACACAACTTTCAGGTTGACGGCAAACATAAAGGTTTTACCCTAATTAAAACAGTGGTATATGTCATTAACATACATAATAAATAATAACGGTCCTATAACTGAACCATGGAAGACATCACTATTGATATTTTGAGGACATGAGGGATGTCGTCGTAGTTTTACTAATTGAATGCGATCCTTTAAAATCAGGCTATCCAGTCATGCAATTTACATGTTATTCCACAGGTTTTCAACTTATATAAGACAGACGAATGATGCACTTTGTCAAACACCTTAGCAAAGTCAAAGTATAAGGTGACAATTAGTTTTCCATCATCTCTATTGTTTATTATATAGTCGAAGTATTCTAGAAGGCAAGTTATGCATGAGTTCTTAGACATGAAGACGTGCTAGGAGAATATGATTTGTTTGTTTTAACTGAGTGTAAATCTCCTCTTTTATAACTTTCTCCATAGCTCTAGATAAAACAGAAGTGTGAATATTTGGACAGTAGTTTTCGATACTAAGCCTAGAGCCTTTTTTAAAGTGAGGAATTATATATGTGGTTTTCCACAATCTAGGGAATGTTCCATCTTCTAAAGACAAGTTAAGTATTTCTGTGAGCAGTATTAAGAAGGCTGAGCTCTAATATTTAATCAAATTATCCGGTATTCTATCCTCTCTACTATTAAATGAGGGTTTTAATGATCTTACAGTACCTGTAACATTACTAATTTTGAACTCCAAATCAGTTAATTTACACTGGTTTAAATTGCTGATCGTTCCTATACATGGACTGTTTCTGTGAAAAGAGTATGCAAATGATTCACTAAACGTTTCACAGATCTCCATAGGGTTACTAGTCATTTTATTTTCGACATTCAGAATAGTAGAAAGACTGGATTGGGCACAAATTTTCTTTCTGATGATGGCTGCTAAATAGGCTATTTTGTCAGGTTTGTTCAGGTGCACTTTTTTGTCTTCTAATTCTCTTGTTTTTCTGTAGTTTGCTATATATTTATGAATACTGAGTGATTTATAAAAATCACAGAAAGGTCATGCTGAATAAATAATCTCTTTCGTAACTTCCTTAGTTTGTTTTCAAATTTAACAGGGATGTAATTGCTATTTGGGATATGCGGTTTAATCACTTTAAAGGGTGCAACACAGTCAACACATTAATTTATATTATGGTAAAAAGCATCTAGTGAGTTACTAACTACACAAGAGGAGAAAAATATGTCCCAATTATGATCGTGTAACAGTTTTTCGGTATGAAACCAGTTAATCTGAGCATAGATTCTCCGGAAATCAAGGGATTTGTTTCTCCCACTTTTAGTACATGAGAATTCACTGTCAATTAACTGGCAAATGACAACTTTGATCGATGCCAGGAAATTCAAGTGTAGTATTCTGTGTATAGTTGGGGGGGGGGAATTATGTAAAAGAATTAAGTCTAATTAATCTGACTTGCATGTAGCTTTACGTATTACCTGAATCCAGGCCTTATTTTCAAGTATTTCAAAAAACTTTATTAAGATATGGAGGTCCATGTAAAGGGTTCCAAGTAAAAGAAGGCATATTGAAGTCTCCTCCTATTAACTTGGTTACAGGGAGCAATGATAATGATACGAGTAGATAAATAAATTAATAATTTAAGGTATGAGTAGCATTAGGTGGTCTATAAACACAACCTATCAGGAATTGATGATGGGGACAGTTGTCAGTGCTGATAAATATAGCGTCATCTAAAAGTTCACTACATCTCAGGGAGATAAACGATGATGAAAAATCTGATCGAACGTATATTATGCATCCTCTACCTTTTCCCGAATTCTGATCTTACGGTACATGACATAATTATCAACTTCAAGTGTAAGGTCTGAAATATCGAGAGTACACCAAGTTTCGCTTATTAGGATACAGTATGGGTTAACTAAGTACATTTAAGATTTGAAATTAGTTATTTTATTGCAGAGGGAATGGGAGTTAAATAGAATAGTGGAGAACTGTGTGAGAATAATGAAATTAAATAGATCACGAGTTAGCTGAACCACTGGAGAATCTTTATGAACGTTGTTTGGTCTGGAAAAAGATGTAGTATTGGGCTGTGGTATTATTGAGACATTAGTCATAGGGTGATTGGGAGGTGATACTTTGTCGCCTGGTAGGGTAAAATCTATATGATGATGTGGAATAAGTAAGGACTGAAGAGGAGCGGATGTGAAGTGGGCATGATGGGATGATGAGGAGATAGACGTAGGAGGTTTGTTGTTTGTATGAAATGCTAAGTTATGAGTTGAGGTTCCATGCGAGTCCATTGAAGTAAGGAATAGCGTGGATAGCGGTTGATGTGAAAAAAAACTCAATGGATTGTAGGTAGGCAGCCAGTAATCATACAGTGGCACGTTGTTATTGTATGCTAGAGAATCAAGTCGCGGACTTCTTTGGCTATTGAAGCGAGTAGGATTGAACATAAATCTCGACAGTTAACTCCTCCAGATTTAATAATGTGTTTTGTGAACTAATGCCATAGCTGAGCAAACCATAGCTCAGGGTCACCACGATCAAATTCTGGGAGTCGGATTTCGTAATCGTAACGATGTCTATGTCTACGGATGACATATCCTCTAGGAGTTTGGTTTGGATTGAGTCTGACATGTTATATGAACAATATAATAATGTAATGAAAACCAAAAATAATGAGTCTAACAGTAGTACCTAGAGATAATGAAGTACTATGTTTAAAAAATATATATACGCAATTGTAATTGCTGCGAAACAGAAAGCTTATTTTTACGACTGAATACGAAAAGAAATAGTGATACGTACAACAGATATTAAATATCATGTTCAATATGGAGCTCGCCAGTTTAACACCTTGGTACGTCCCGCTCTAACTGACAGAAGAAACCAGGTTACTAAGGAATAGATCTTTATTTCATTATCGTGGGCAAAAGACAGTGAAGCGGGATCGTAGTCATTCAAACACACAATGCCTCTCAACATTCAATAAAAGATAATAGAAAATATAATCCCTATGAAAAATAAGGAAGTAAATGAATACTTGAGCTTTATTGTTTTGGCGTGTGCTCAATGTTTGGAGTCAACTCTTGACTAGTCAACCTAAGTTGCTACAGACCTACTGTGTTTACATAACGAACTAGTATGTGATGTGCTAGAGCATGTGAAACACGACACAACTTTGAACTATTGTTCATCAATGCCTTGTCTATCATCAAAAGGTCTCAGTATCTATACTCCTCAAGCTCAGTTTACAAACCTTCAGTAATTCTCATCACAGATGCATAGTGCTCTTTCAATATTACAGGTATATCTGGCTCTCATAAAGGGTGCTAGCTATTCAAGAGCTACACATCAAATAGTTATGGGTGGTGGGTGCGTTATACATGTGAAAGACACTGTTATGACGCGTGAAATTCGGGGGGTTGGTTTGCCGAGTGCCAATCGCTTATGCCTAGTCGATATTTGCGCGTCTGCCCTACGCCTCTGAGTCCCAAGCCGGAATAAGAACACGATCTGATAGACCAACCAGACAAAATTGAATTATACTTCATACATTTGCCTATATATATATCAAACCAGACCACTCAGCGAACCACTTAGAAAATTAACATTATAACAGAACTAAAGAAATATTGGCAGTAAATAGGGATAACTTGCACACAACCAACTAACTGAAGTTCATAGTTAGAGACAATATACTAAGAG
Source organism: Schistosoma japonicum (assembly GCA_025215515.1). Lineage (NCBI taxonomy): Eukaryota > Metazoa > Platyhelminthes > Trematoda > Strigeidida > Schistosomatidae > Schistosoma > Schistosoma japonicum. The sequence goes on from CM046061.1 coordinate 33,563,671, forward strand.
TAAGTATACTAATCGGAAGAATATAGTAGGAGGAATGTAACAATTATAGAAACAAAATGTTTACATTGCACACAGTTAGAATAATTGAAATAATGTTTTAAAGCATAGTACTGAAAATTTGTTACACTTCTTTAGTGGTCCGGCATAACACCTCGCCTTTTTGAAAAAAGATAACAGTGTGGTACCGTGCGTTCACATAATCTGCGTGGTCGTGCACAACTAAAAGTACTCAGAAAAAAAGGGAAACATGATTAGTTACAATTTATGCAAACGACCAAAATCTTTCGCCGATCTTCTTCCCCACGAAAAGCTGTGGGGTTCCTGTGTGGTAGCCAGGTCAACACTTAATTATCTTGTGCATGTATTGTCTTTAAGCCGGTATTGTTGCGACTTATTGTATAAATTGATAAGTCAATGACTTTATTACACTTGAAGTGTGCTTTGGCAATAGGACCAGCTTTCTTTGGCTTAATGCTTCTTCTTACTGATAGCTGTGGCTTTTTGGGACTAATAGACGGTCTACGCACGCTTCCGACTCTGACTGGTGGTTACGTTGCACGCACATCTATTAGGAAAAGCACTTTGCAATCCTGTGGATAACAAGGAAATTACCGTTATTTCATCACCTAGACGTTGATTCTTACACAGAATGACGTAAATTGACTAAAATAAGTGCAAGGATAACAATAACACTGATAATATACTAGATGCAAGTGTAGGACGATTCCATGGAAGTATAAAACGGTTTGCCTCTTAGCCACAATGCACTATGTAATCTTGACAGAGTCAACGGGCGAACGTTAGTCATTTATTAAAAATGCTCGTTTTAATGGTCTACGTATAAGCATCGCCTATGGAAAGTGTATGAGATTTTTCGCTAAATAATAATAATGTATTATTTTTTCGTAAAACCCCTTACTCTCGCTTTATCAAAGTTTCATATAAAATTTGTTTCCTTCATTCAGTTTATGATAAGAAATAGCATCTAGTTAATTTTAACAGGAATCCTAGCATAGCAACAATTATACACACATAAATAAAGGTAATTATATGTTCTTGGGATTTTAAAAAGAATTTGTTACAATGAGAAACTTATGCTCATAGATTTACCACCGTTTTCAATAAATATTTGAGAAGCATTGTCGTACATAAAAATTGTAAGCTTTGAATGGGATTTACTATGCTTATTTCAAGATTGAATATGCCTGTTTCCATTTTTTAAGCAGGGTGCAAACTTCTGAGGAGCATTGATTAATGTCTAAGTCTACAATAAATAATTGTCACAGACCATTGAAGGTGTAACATTGTTACTGTGACATTCATTGCAAACGTATGATTACCTTACTATAGTGTTTATGATACCATTATTCATGTAAATCCATTGGGGGTATTGACTTATAACTATAAATTTTCTCTTTTTTGTTGGATAACTAAAACTATATAAGAAACAGAATTTTTCTTTTTATGAATTAAAAACATAGTAATGACAGAAATCCATTCTAGATTACTCGATTATCTAAAAGATTGGTAACATATTTTAATTCAGCGAAGAACCATTTAAAACGAACGCGTTAGCAAAAGTTATTTCGAGGAACTAATAAGACTACTTATATTGTAATTTGCCAATTGCATGTTTATTGTAGAATATTTAGTAAGCATAATTGAGTGATTACTCAGTTTTGGTCGGTATTATGCCTATCTAATCCTTTTGAAACTGAATAATTAATCAGTCGAAGTCCGCATAGCTTAGTAGTAACGGACGTGAAATGTGAGGAGTGATTATGGTGATCTTCACTATATGGTTTAGGTGAATCCAGATGATCATGTGACTTTGAGTACTTTTATTCCTAATGTTTATTTATAAATGCGTTACTATGTTACGTTATTCGTATATTCCCCCTTTATTGTGTATGTCTGCTTGTTTATCACTATGTTATATAGTTTTGTTGACGTATGTTAGTCTGAACTTCTCATTCCTTGCTAGTTACTCGCTGTCCAGTTCTCACTCACTTGTGACTCTCTACATATAAAATGTCGTCATTCCCACGCATATATATATGGTTAGATTCCTTATTAAACGGTATTCCTGCATTACTAGATTTTTGGATTGGATGATTGCTGGTCCATGAATTGCTGACTTCCGACTGCTTGCAGTTTCTATAACTGGTATTTAAATTCAATTCTACTCTTACTACACTTGAGTTCTCACTGTGTCACTACATGACTGTAATTCGTTATTCTAAGTGCTAATGAGAACATAGTGATGAGTTTGAATTTATCATGAAGTGCCATTTTCCTTTTGGTTTTTGCTTTACCATGGTAGTTAGTGCTAGCTACCACGGAACTGTGGTTGAACAAGATTTTTTGTTGATTTCCGGTCACCTAACAGATTTGGTATATAAATAGCAGTGAAGATCACGGTGCGCATTTCACCCTACTTATGACTTGTAAGCCGAACGTACGTGGACTCTAATGTTAATGTTTACGATAAAACTCATACCAATTACTTCTTCCTTCAGACTTCATCTCGTTATGCTGAACAACTAAGTCTAGATATTTACGGATTTATTGAATAAATAAGTATATTAGTTTCCTGTAGTCGATATACACCTTTCCAGTATTGTTATCAATATTCAATGAGGTGAATTATAAGTTTAAAAGATAAAGACAGTTGATAATAACGAGTAAATTCAATTTTCTAAAATTGAACAATAGCTGTTTTACTTAAATATACGCCAATAGATGTCAAACATTTTACTAAACTATTTGAATTTATTAAGTAAAGAGTGTTTCAATTTTGCTTAAAGGAAATTCTGATTGTACTAAAAATACGTAGGAAATTTTCGGATAACCTATGCCAAAATAAATGACCTAATAAAATTCGAGATTGATAAGTTTTGTAATCTAACCAACAAGCATTTGCAACACATACTAAAAGTCAGATTGCTCTGTCTCAAAATACGGCTATAAACAGATCACATCAGGACATAATCTTACCTTCTGGATCAGTTGATATAGACATTTTCGTTGGCTCATTTTCCGACGACAATCTTTGCTGAAATGCATTTTGATTAAATTATTAATGTGCCGATAATTGTGCAATGAACGATTGCATTAAAGTCTACACTTGCCATCACTGTATTTAACAATGGAATGGCATATACAACCAGTGCTCTTGAAACTTTAAAGCAATGATAAATGGTATACACACAATATACAGAGCCCCCCCCCCTCGACTATGAGTGTATGATTTACGTAGTACACTGTAAGCACAGTAGATTGCCACGTAGTCGCACATAATGCACAGATCATTGCTTTTGATAGTAGACAGCATGAAGTAAAAGGTAACCTCCTTCATTCTAAAACTGAAGCTAAAAGAAGCTACTTCTTTAAACGAATTTTAGAAATCATCAGCTGTTGTTATGTTTTTGCATTGTTTAGACAAATTAAAAGTAAACACCATGTCCTGTCCAAAGTGGGCTATCGAACAAAAGAGGATAATAAAAACAACGCACCGTTATCGACTACTAAGATGGCAGCTGTGGTGGATGCACTCACTTATCCATTTCCTAAGTTAATCGAACAATTAAAGAGACCCGAATTTCCTGATGGCAACACCTCCTATTATGTCTACAACTAACTGAGATGTTCTAAAACCACAGTTAGCGAGTGTGCTATACAGGTATAATTTTGGTGGACATGACTTTAACGGCCAAACCAGTGGGAAACGAAGTAGGTGTTTCAAGGTCACTGAGGACACTTGCCAGAAGCATGTTAACGATAAAGCGTGTTGTAGATCTTGTTAGTGATAAAAATCTCGTTATTCGTTTGGAAACTATGGGATCGTTAAGAATAACGTTAAATTGTCAATGTGACAAGGAAATGAGAGTTTTCGAGTAAGCGGTTCCCTATTCGAATATTTGTGGCTCTTTGGTATATGGTATAAAGCACTAAATGAGGGACACTGTGAAATGATTCTTGACAGATCGACCACTACATTCCCTCGTCTGGTAGAAAATTACATCCTGCCTAGGACAATAATCTATAGTGCCAACTGGAAAGCCTATGAGTCACTTTCAAACATGGGGTACGTAAACAAAGTTATAGTGCATGAGAAACATTTCGTTGATCCGACTACGGGAGTTAGTACCAACAATATCGAATCAATGTGGAGTCAAGTCAGGTGTCACTTGCGACCATACTTTAGATCACAATAAAGAATGTTGTAGAGTCATTTGGATGAGTATTTATATAAAATGCATCTTGATATTTCGAGAATAATTTGCATACGTTTTTCGGTGACAAAGAAATAATATATCCAGTATAACTTTTTCAAACTTAACCATAAATGATTTATAAGAGTGAAGATCTCACATTACATTTTGGGTTACGGTTAAGCCTTTATGTTATCTGTGTAACGTATAAAAGAGTGAATATATCGTCGTTCACTAAGGGTTTCAGTGAGGAAGGCATACTACAATAAGTCCTAGTTTAAAATCCACTAATAAATCACTGGAATTGAGAAAAATCGGTAATTATGATTTAGAGAGCTGTGATTGGCTCATTCCAAACAAGGCTTTCAAGGTTATTTTATCGTCGCTTAAGTTCGGCCGTAAAAGTCTTGTCAACCATAATTTTTTCATTGATATGGTTGTCAGCCGAAAATATATCACAGGTTTCCGCCACAACTTTGAGTAAATAATAGAACCTAGAACGATAACAAGGACTTTTGAATTAGTGCGCGTTTTTTGAACGTTTTGTGATGTAACGCATTTCGAGTTTCTTTTTACCTATTTCATTCGTTCGATTGCACGTGTTTCACGCTTGTGTTAACCCCTATTTCGACCACTTGCTTTTATTATCAAGTGTAGGTACAAGTAGGCGCAATGTGAATTTCAAGGTGCTTCGATGCCCATGCTCTTTTTTTGATTTATATCACAGTATTAGTACCAAGTCAGTAAGCTTCCAGGAAGTATTAAGTTTTAAAAGAAGGGTAAATTTTCGGAAGATTCAGCGTGGAACATACTTGGATAATACTGTAGATAGCGCGTAAACACCTTACCCAGTCGTGGGGGGAAAAATAAACCATTCCCCATGATTCCCTTTTTTACAGATGGACATGTCCACATAATATTCTCTAAATAATTGGCTATTTCCTTCAATGTTTCCCACTTACTCAACGTCTATTTAGGATGCCCATCGGTTTGTATTTCTCCACGAACCGTTTCTTCAGTGGTCACCTTTTATCACATAATATTCATATACTATCGTTTCCACGAAACTCATAAGATTGGCTTATTTTCACCGAAATATACCATTAATATATCTACACATCTCAGCTTAATGCGATGCAACTTTTACCTACTAGTTCGCTCATCGTATAAAGTACTACACCACTATTAAAAATAGTAGTGTATGGAATGAGCAGGTTTTTTTGTGAAGGACGTATCTTGTATAGGAATAAGGAACATTTACAGTTTTAAGGAGTGTAAAATTTCTAAGGAGCTGTGGTTTATTTAAAGTGTTTACGCGTGTCTAGATGCAATGAATCGTCGACCCTTTCAGACAGGATCCTAGACATGTAGAATATATATATATATATATATATATATATATATATATATATATATATTGAAGTGGCACTAGTAATTAATCATAGGATTGTGCTCTGGGTCCTTGGGAAGAAATCGATTTTTCTCTCAAGGGACTCAGTGAGGTTTGCTTGAAGTTCTTCAGCTGGTAAAGAATTTTGAGGCATAATTACTCTTAAAATGGTATGCTTGTAGTCAAACCTACTACACTTCACCTTGAATTTTCGGATGTTCCCTCTAAGGTTAGTGTTGGAACTAAATTTTTACGTGTTCTAATGAATGTCCAAGGGTATTAACAATTTTATTAGCCGTCACAGTGCCAGCTTGTAGATTAAACAAGCATGAAGAAGCAGGAATATTGCAAAAGGTTTAATTATGTTATACCTACTACGCCCTTCTGATTGAGAATGTTGATCTAGTTATCTACAACCGAGAGATAATTTTTCAAAGTAATAAAAGAAACCGGGGTTAAAAACCAAGCGTTAGTGAGACAATCTATGAAAGAAATTGGACACTTATCGGCTCTTAGTCTAGACGTTTGGAACGATGGGCTAAACACTTCAAGCAGCAGTTCAGTTGGCCTTAAGTCGCTCTAGAACTTTCAACTATTTTGAGACAGCCAGAATAGAAAGTCAACCTAGGTCCCCCTACTCTTATCGAAGTCGGAAAAGCTTTAGCCAATCTAAGGCGAGCGAAAGCAGCGGGTTCGGATGGATTACCCCTAGAAGTATTTAAGGATAGTAGTCCCACTTTGACGATTAGGCTGACTGATATTTTGACTAGAGTTTGGGAACTTGACATGATTCCATCTGACTGGTGTCAATCGTTTATCGTCCCAGTAGATAAGAAAGGGCTAGGATCGTACTGCAATCACCATAGAGAAATTAGATTGACTAATATAGTGTCTAAAATACTAGCTTCTACAATGCTCGGACGTTTAACTACAACTCGTGATCTGCAAATACGAGGAAACCAGGCTGCTTTCAGACCTGGTCACGGTTGTATAGAACAGATATTCACCATTCGTCAGGTTTTAGAACATAGACATACTTTTCGGCGGCCGACAATGGAGGTTTTCCTTGACTTGAAATCGGTATTTGACTCTGTAGACCGAGAAGTTCTATGGCAGTGTCATTCATTGAAAGACGTACCCCAGAAGTACATAGATCTTGTTAAGGCACTTTACTCAAACGCTATCGGTCGTGTCAGAGCTTACGGCGAACTGTCATTCGAACTTGTAACCTCAAGTGGTGTCTCTCAAGGCTGCCCACTATCTCCATTTTTGTTTAATTTCATAATCGATTTACTGTGGAAAATTACTCTCATTGTCTGACTTTCAGGAACTTATCTCCTACCAGGTAATCCACTTACCGATTTAGAATATACTGATGACATAGTCCTGTTTGGTGAAGACGCTAATAAGATGCAGAATCTTTTGACAGCAATAAGCTCCAATGTAACGATGTTTGGAATGTGTTTCTCCCCCTGTGAATGCAAACTATTGCTTCAGGACTGGTTTTCGTCAACACGTGAGCTAAAAATAGGGAGTGAAGTAGTTGAACACGTCGATGAGATTTGGCTACGAACAAGATGATCTCGTGTGCTGTTAGAGGTATGAGGGCGGTTTTCACTTCCTGCCCACACCATGGGATGGCGTTTTTTGAGAAACCTGAAAAAGAAGGCAGATTAGTGTTGGTCTTAGAGACCAGAGCGTGACTTCAGAGCCCAAGGGACAACTGCTTGAGGCCTGTCACGCACGGCCTTTTTATGAAAAGTTTTTTGAGTATTAGCTCTGCACCTAAAAGCCCTTAGTGGGCACCCATACCGCCGGAGAGGGAAATCCGTGAGGTAGGGTGAGGTGTGACATTTTTAGGGCCGACCTTTTCTAACTCTTCCTTCCTTGTGAGAAGGCAGCATCGCTGCAGATGCTGGTTGTCCGAGGGAAACACCTTACTGCTGTTACACCCCTCTGCAGTCAGCAGTACGACTTCGCCCTCAGACCTTGAGTAGCTGCTTTTAGTCTCATCGTTCTCCAATCGACCACCCTGGCATGGTAGAACCTACAGGAACATATGTTCCAGCCAATATAGCTCGGTTGGGTCATCACGATAGGCAAGCCCGACCACCACGTCAAGGTAGCAGCTACGGTCAGGGAACACGTCTACCACTTCACTTATCTTGAAAGTCTGATTAGCCCTAATGGGTTGGTCTCTGACGAAATCTCAGTACGAATTCAAAAATCTCATTTGGCTTTTGTCAACTTACGTCACCTATGGCGTAGACGAGATATTCGTATCTCAAGGAAAAGAATAGTGTACTGCACGACAGTTTGTTCCGTCATACTGTATGGGTGTGAGACGTGGCCATTAACAATAGACGACACTCGAGGGTTATTAGTTCTTGACCATCGATGCCTTCGGAACATCTCTAGCGTTAGCTGGGATCACCGAGTAAGTAATAAGGAGGTAAGACGACGAGTGTTAGGCAAAGGTGGTAAGTCATTCGATGAGGTTGTGAATCTTCATCGACTGAGGTGGTTGCTACATGTGTGACTTATGCCTAACCACCGTCTGCCTCGACGTGCGATGTTGGCTGATACAAGAGTAGGATGGGAGACAGTTAGGGGCAGCTAAGCCAAAACATAGTATCAGTCCATGAAGTGACTGATTGCTGGTTTGAGTCGTGTCGGTAGATACAGACTACCTGGTTGGAATGCACACAAATTCCGTAACCAGTGGCTAGAAACACTGAGTGACATGGGCCAGAATCGGTCACAATGGCGCAGATGTATCCATTTATTGTCCTCCCTTAAATCATGAGCTTTAAATTATTCCATAACTTTCTTTCCACACTACCTGAACCACATTTTGTACGTTCACATTTTTTATCATTATTATTATTAAAGTAACTTTTACTAATGTGGTGTTAATCTTGTGGTGCCATAAAGGCATGGCAACTTGGACCGATGTACACATGTGCCAGGTTCCGTTTATTATATATATATATATATATATATATATATATATATATATATATATATATATATATATATATATAGCGAATACTAGTTAAATTATGATGCAGCTTGATGCACTAATTTCATAATGAAGAGAATTCAACAATTTATAGGCTTAATTACTTAAGAACTAATACATGAATGTTCACATTTCTTGTTATTATTGTTATCATCATTAAAGTGATTTATACTAATGTGATGTTAATCTTGCTGTACTTCGGAGGTATGACAACTTAAACCAATGCACATGTGTGCTAGGTTTCATGTTGATCATACATATATACGATTGAGCAGATTTGTGACACAATAGTGACTCGCTCTAAAACCTCACTGTTTGAGTTAGGAGAAATTAATCTATAGCAGGTAGTCGATATAACAGACTACGTAATCCATAATATTAGGAAGATTTGCAACTAAGTTACTATCCTCTCGTTTGTAGATTGTTACATTGGCCTTCGAAAATTGGAGTGACCATACTATCTTTCAGTTGTCTGAAACCACGTCTCGACTAGTGGTATGTTATGACCACTGATAAGAATGGGACTCTCAGGTAACGAGGTAGACGTCTTAGAAGTTAATGTATTTAGCTACTAAAGTCTTTGAAACTTCAGCCTAAATCTAGTGGCTAAACTTAAGTGTGTTCCAACGTATACCGATTGGTACTCATAATTTTAATTCATTTTGAATTCGCTTCTTAGTTCCCTATATTCTGAAGGAAAACGGTAGTTAACTCATTTTATGAATGTGGCAAGCATGACTAGATTCAAAGCTTGCGAGAAGTCGAGACAATTACGTCAGCAATGCCATTATGATTTAGGGTGTTCCTTTGATCACCTACAATAATCAGTCGATTTTGACTCAATAGCAGCCTCTCTTGAAATCATGTTGGTAGAGTCGATTGAAGAATAGATTAATAAATAGTACACAGGGCAATGTACCGCAATAAGCCTCAACGTTATTAGATTGACTTTGGTTGTATATAAACAGTAGACTAGGGTAAAAGTAAACGAACCAATCAGGATACAAGATGCTCTAGTGAGATTCGTCGTGTCTTCTCCTTAATCCACGTAAATAAATTTTCTCAGTAGATATTCTACAAAGTTACGCTTTACTAATGACGTGAAATCTTGGAGATTTACCTTCAACCATGACAATAGGCTGACATTACAAGAGGATCACACTTGACTTCAAACGTCGGTAGACAACAGTGGACAAACTTCTAACTCAACGAAATGTAAAGCTCTCGATCTAACACTTAGTCTCGTATAACTTCAAGTTGTTTTTTGACTGTGACGAAATTGCCTTCAGAGCTAATCTTGCACTATGAATTCAGAAGCGCATTTCTGTTCAGTTTGACAGTAGGACTTTTCACTGAATTATCAACGGTTTTATTTTTCCACTTAAGGACTGGAGGTGGATTCCCATAATCTACTATTGCTTTTCTTATATCTACACATTTTACATGCCTAGGTTCCTATCTATAGGGGACGACGACCTATTGGCACTAGGTACGTAAGCCTGATAGGAAAAACCGTCTACTCCTTGCACAGACTTCTGACATATTGCTGTCGAAATATTCCTCCTTGCAGATCATATCTGTACTGTGTATTAATTCTGATTACTTGTGGTATTGTATTTATAATCTCTGAATTCGGAATCCAAATATTACATCGTAATAAGAAAATTTTATTTTCGACGATGTCATTTATGTTAGCTGTACAATCGTATAGATTTTCACATTTAATGGTTTATTGAAATAGAAATATTGGATCATTTTTCGACATATTCAGGAAAAACAGGTTATCATTTGAAAAATTATAGAAAACCATTTGAATTCCTTCCTGGGAGTTGGAAGGCCTTCACTTCAAAGATTTATTATGCCTCATGATGAAAGCCGGACTTCTTCGGAAATCATGAGGCTGATGCCCTTTCTGACAACAGAAGCAACAACTAATATAAGTGACTGACCTCAGACAGCTGTCCCTTGGGCAGTACGGTCACACTCTCGGGTCATCAAGACCTCCCCTAATCCACTTTCTTTTTCAGGTACCTCAAGAAGAACCCTTCCACAGTGTTGGCAACCGGAAAGTGATAATCGCCCTAATACCTCTAACAGCACTCGAGATCACATTGTTCGCGTTCAAACACGTTCTCCTCTGGCTTCTACTATTCGCACTTCTCCCACTACATCTTCTATGTGTGCCACTTTGACTGGTCGCTCCATTTCTTAAAATTCCATACCTGGTCTTGTGAAACCACGCTCTAGACATCATGGAGCTTTCAATGTACGTACGTTGTGTCAAATTGGTCAACAAGCTACTTTAGCTAAAACACTAGAATCTCTTGCAATTGATGTATGCTGTATCATCGAAACACGCATACAGAACCCCAGCATGGTCATCTGTTTGACCTCACCTAACCAAGGCAGTGGATCAGCACAATTGACTCTTCGTATATCAGGAGACCCTACAGCAGGTTTACGTGGTCTTGCTGGTGTAGGTATAGCACTAAGTTTATTGGCAGAACAGGCACTTCTCGAATGGATTCCTGTAGACAGTCGATTATGTGCTGTCCATCTAAATGGCACAGTACGAACTCGGAAGGATATGGACACACGTCGATGCCTTTTTGTCGTCTCTGCATATGCCCCCACTGACTGCAGTACAGATGAAGCGAAAAATGAATTTTATATGAAGTTCTCTAGCCTCTTTCAGAAAGCTAAGCACTCAGACATAGTAATTATAGCAGGGTATTTTAATGCCTAAGTCGGTAGGCTAAATCAGACTGAAAAATACTTAGGTGGGTCACTCGGCATCCCAGCTCAGCGAACGGAGAACGTCTTATCCAATTATGTTCAGACCACCGTTTATTTTTAGCTAGCACAAACTTTAAGCATAAAGAGAGACGTTATTTGACCTGGCGACCTCCATCATCTACACAACGATGGACGTAAATCGACCACATCGGAATCAGCTAACGTTGAAGAAGCTGTGTAGATGACTACCACTCTTTCTGGGGCACGTGTTTAGATTCTTACTACGCCCTAGTGAGAGCACGTATTTCTATACGTTTTGCTGATCGCAGAAAGGTCGCATCAGGCAAACCTCTTAGATATCAATTCGAGACTGAAAATGCCAAGATTGCATTTAGAAATGGCTTGGTTAAGCATTTAGTTGCCCACAACCAACAGATTCACCCCGAAACAGGTTGGAACGATTTTAAAGCGGGTGTAAACGCAGCAGCATTATCTGCATCTAACTTCAATCCAATGGTTATGAAAGACCATTGGGTTTCTGTAACTTCTAGTGAACTGATAGAAGCTCGGAAACTCATTCCAGCAAGCTCAGAGAATGATGAAGAGCGACGACAATTAAAACGTAGGTTGACAAAGAGTTTACGTAAGGATCGTGAACAGTAGTGGGCAACAAAAGCAAAGGCGATGAAAGCATCGGCGGCAGTGGCAATAGTAGACAGCTGTTCCAACTTATCAAAGACACCTGTATTAAAAAGTCGGCGGTTAGTGAAATTATCTAGGAAAAAGATGGGTCTATGATTCACTGTCAGTCTAGAAGATTAAAACGATGGGCGGAACACTTTCAGAAACAGTTCAACTGGCCGCCAGCTATTCTCGGCTTATCTAATATCCCCAAACTACCTGATTGGAAAACTGACACAGGTCCCCAACTCTCAGTGAGGTCGAAAAGGCTATAGGTAACTTGAAGCGAGGAAAAGCAGCAGGACCTGATATGCTGTCCACCGATATCTTTAAGGTTGGTGGTCCAGTCTTAGCTGGTAGGTTGACTGATATATTAGCTGACGTCTGGGGACTAAACATCATCCCATCTGATTGGTCTCGCTCACTGATCGTTCCAATTTACAAAAAGGGACAGAAATCCTCTTGTGATAACCACGGAGGAATCAGTTTGACTAATATAGTATCCAAAATATTATCCTCTATAATCATTCGGTGTTTATCCAACACTAGAGAACAGCAGATTCGATAAAACCAGGCTAGTATCAGACCTGAACGTGGCTACATTGATCAAATATTCATCCTGCACCAGATTCTCGAACATAAACACATGTACCAACGTCCGACTATAGTTGTATTCCTTGACTTGAAAGCAGCTTTTGACTCGGTAGACCATGGAGTCTTGTGGCCATGTTTGTCATTAAAAGGCATACCTCAAAAGTACATAAACCTTATAAAGGCTCTCTACTCGGTCACCACCAGTCGAGTTAGAGCCTATGGCGAATTGTCACGAGAAATTTACTCCTCAAGTGGGGTTCGTCAGGGTTCCCTTTTATCCCCATATTTATTTAATCTCGTCATAGATATGCACTTAGAAGTTTCACTCACTTCTTCTCAAGAATTAATCTCCTACTAGGAGATCCTCTCGTCGACTTAGAATACGCAGACGATATAGTCCTATTTGGTGAAGACGCTGATAATATGCAGAGTCCCCTGATCACCTAGAGTAACAATGCAAGCATATTCGGGATGCGCTTCTCCCCTTCTAAATGCAAAATGTTACTCCAGGACTGGCCTTCTTCTTCATCTAGATTAATGATAGGGAGTAAATTAATCGAATGCGTTGACCACTTCACTTATCTCGGAAGTCTCATCACCCCTGGTGGGTCGGTGTCGGACGAAATCTCAACACGGATTCAGAAAGCCCGATTGGCATTTGCCAATTCACGCCACTTGTGGCGCAGACGAGATATCCATCTCTCAACTGAAGTTCGAGTGTACCGCGCAGCAGTTCGCGCAGTCCTAACATATGGCTGCGGAACGTGGGACGTGAAAGCACAAAATATGGGTCGTTTTAAGGTGTTTGACCATAGAAATCTTCGTAGCGTCTCTCGTATATCATGGAACAGTAGAATAAGTAATATTGAGGTTAGACAAAAAGGTTCTCGTGAAATATAGTAAATCGGTCGAAGAGGTCATTAACCTTCATCGACTGAGATGACTAGGACGCTTGTTGGGCATGCCTGACTACCGCCAGCCTCGTCACGCGATGTTGCCTATGGTTGAAGTAGGACGGAAAGAGCGTAGGGGCGGCCCAAACAAAACATGGCATCAGTTCATGAAGTCTTTGACTGTTTGTCTAAGCCATGTTGGTAGATGTAGAGGACTTGGTTGGGGTCCGCGTGATAGTCACAATAAATGGCTGGAGACACTTGGTGATATGGCTCAGAATTGATCACAGTGGCGCATGTGTATTCACTCTTTAATTTAATCTAAATCTTGAATCCTATTATTAATTTCTGCTCAACTTTACTTCACTCTCCTCTCTTGTATTCTTTTATTATGTAACCTCTGTAATCTCGTAATGCTGATGTGGTATGGCAGCTTGAACTTATGGGCGGATTTACCCGGTTCTACATTGATGATGATGATCAATTGTGAATTGTTTAATAGTCATCGAGGTAACACGAAGACGGAAATAATTTACATTTTTCCAAAAGCATCATTTGGCTATTTGGACTGTTGCGTAACTTGTTTCTGTCCTCACAACTTTTATGATTATTACATAATTCATGATTGATATTGATGTCTCTCTGATCTCTTCTTGAAAGATAACTTGTTTTATTTTCAATGTTTACAAAAAAACGATGTGGTACTTCTATTTCATTACAGGCTGTTGTGTGAAATTTTTCTGTATGTGCGATTACATAACTAATCTAAACGACCTCGTTGAGTAGAAAATTTTTTTCTCTGAATATTAAATGTTCTTTCAATGGAACAGTAGATTTCTTTAGTATGCTGAAAAGTACTGTTATTTTTCAGATTTTTGAATATTCACAGCTTGTTGTGGTAGTCTTACCTAATTCGGCTCTTTTCCTGTGGCTATGGAAACCTATGAAAACGAAGATACCGTCAGAAAGTGCGTTTATTATTTCCTGCTCGTACTTTATTAAATATACTATCAGATGAACTCTTTTGCTATTACAATTCTTATATAATCTGGTTAATTTCTAGACAATAATGGAACCAATTAATCTCCATATACTTATTGTAATCTATATCTATATATTGCAGACCAGTCACCTATTCTAAAGGCTTGTGGCGTGCACGAGAGAGCTACCTTCTTGTGTTTGGTCTAAGTTTAAAACGCTTCGATTAGTGCGGTTCTGTCCTATGCTTGCGAAACCTGACCTTTGAACTGCGAATATTCAGTGACTTTATTTTCATCCACCGTTGTCTTTGGAGGGATGCTCATATGTTTGTAATGTGGTTTTGAAATACGTTCGGTCTCATTGACGATATTTAAGTCAGTATCATCGTCGTCAAATATAGGCTCCGTTAGCCTAGACATGTTTTGCAAGCGTAATTTCCGTAACCTTCACATCGTGCATTATTTTTCAACACTAAGACTGTTCGGAAAGCGGAGAGGTGATCATTTTATGATAAGGCGTCGTGGCGCGAAAGGAACATGAATACGATTAACCTCGCTGATCCAGGTTATAAATATGATGCAACTCAGTAGCTTGAGATCGGATATGGTTCAATAAAAGCCGGTGGTGGTCCTAGTATAGTTTTCTCCCATGTTTGCTATTAAGTGAGATGGATTCTTTATCTGGATGAAGTCTCTCTCGGTTGTATTTTTTTCAGCTAAGTGTATCTCTCACGTAACCTTAATTTGATTAAATTTTGTTTTGTCGATTGTGATCTCTCTTTTGTTTCTTCACAATGTTATGTTTCTGTGTGGCACTTACATCGTTAGTGCTAATTTGTACTAAAACTTGTGTTTTTAATAAAATAAAACTGGTTAGTAGAGCTTTCTGCTGGATGTATTTGTTACCTGCCTTATTTAGGTTCTGTTAGTCATATAAGTGTGCTTTTTTTATTTAAAGCATACTAAATTTTCAGAATTTTATTACTTGTTAGTAAGGTATCCTTAATGTACTAAATATTTGGTCAATTTCGGGTTATTTTTTTTCTAGCGAGTAGACTACTGTAGTACTAATGCTTCATTAGCTATAACTTCCAGCTCAAAATTAAATGAAACCAAGTGATCCTTGAAACCGACTGCTTTCAGGCTTTTTAATATGAATAATAATAATACTTTTCGTAGCATACAGCATACGAAAAATCCGTTGATTTAGTAGAAATTATTATTGTCCGGTTGTCTGGTGCATTTTCATGAATCCGACAAAAGCACTAAATACTGCAAATAAGAGTTTGTGACTCTCCACTGCTTACGAATAGCCTGTTGAAAATGGTTCAAATCCGAACCATTTATTGTTGGCGTTTCTCGTTGATAAGAGTAACATTTCGGCAGAATTTTGATGGAATAATTTATGAAGATATATAAACCAAAAGTATTTTAGTGTTTCGAGGTAAAGCAATTATCATATTCTCATATAGTATCGTCCTATCCCACTATTCCTTAACATTCTGTTATCAACTTTACGAGTGTAGGTTTGTTGCCCCGGCGTCCTACAATGGTGGCTTTCCTTGACTTAAAGGCAGCATTCGACTCAGTTGACCGTGAGGTTCTGTGGCAGTGTCTATCATTAAAAGGTGTACCTCAGAAGTACATAAACCTTGTAAAGGCGCTTTACTCGAACACTACCAGTCGAGTCAGAGCTTATGGCGAACTGTCATCTGACTTTGCGACCTCAAGTGGTGTCCGTCAAGGCTACCTACTATCTCCGTTTCTGTTTAATTTTATCATAGACGTGCTACTGGAAGTAACGCCTTCTTCGGCTGAATTTTCTGGGATTGATCTCCTTCCAGGAGGTCCACTCATCGACTTAGAATACGCAGACGACATAGTCCTGTTTGGTGAAGACACTGATAAGATGCAGAGTCTTCTGATCACACTGAGCAACAATGCCAGGATGTTTGGGATGCGTTTCTCCCCCTCTAAGTGTAAATTGTTACTTCAGGACTGGCCTGCGTCAACCCCTGAACTAAGGATAGGGAGTGAAGAAGTTGAATGCGTTGATAACTTCACTTATCTTGGAAGTCTGATCAGCCCTAATGGGTTGGTGTCTGACGAAATTTCTGCACGAATTCGAAAGGCTCGTTTGGCTTTTGCCAACTTACGTCATCTATGGCGTAGGCGTGATATCCGTCTATCAACTAAAGGATGAGTATATTGCACAGCAGTTCGTCCTGTTCTACTTTACGGCTGTGAAACATGGCCATTAAGGGTAGAAGACACTCGTAGGTTACTAGCATTTGATCACAGATGTCTTAGAAATATATCTCGTACCTGCTGGGATCTCCGGGTAACTAATAATGAGGTTAGACGAAGGGTATTAGGGAATAGTGGTAAATCTGTTGATGAGGTTATGAAACTGCATAGACTGAGATGGTTGGAGCATGTGTTACGTATGTCCGAACACCGGTTACCACGTCGCTCAATGATGACTAGTATTGGGGTGGGTCGGAAAAGGGTTAGGGGCGGCCAAACCAAAACGTGGCATCAGTCGTTGAAGTCACTAACTTCTGGTCTGAGCCACATTGGTAGATGTCGACTACCTGGTTGGGGTCCGCGTGACTGCCGTACCCAGTGGTTGGAGACTCTTGGTGACATGGCTCAGAATCGATCACAATGGCGTAGGTGTATACATTCTCTGTCTTCACGTTCACCTTGAGACTAAAATTACCCTACCTTTCTTTTCTACATATTATATCCCTATACGCAATCTTCCTTTTATATATTACTACCATTAAAGTAACTGATTCTATGAATTCGGTGATCATCTTGCTATGCTGTTGAGGTGTGGCAACTTGGACCGATGCACTTATGTGCCTGGTCCTACGTTGTATCTGTCAGGTTTGTTGCCCTAAGAAGGGCTTTTTGATCTTAGTTAAGTGAATAATACCATTTATTTTACAGCACCGCATAAGTTAGGCAGTTAGCATATACTTTACCTAAATATAAGGTTCATTATTACTCACTGTGATAATGTTAAAAAGTCTGGAAGGTCGTTTTTATGGTGATATAGCAGATGAGATAAACCTATTTTCAGTAAAAGATTTTGTCATCGTGCTTTGCAATGGAGGATTTGTTGGGTGAACGCAAATTAATTGCAATAGGAGTCTTATAGTTTCATTTATCAATAAACATTGTAATACACCCTTAACTGAACGAAAAGATACTTGAATCTCATTCTCGAACTATATTTTTAATGATTCTTATGCCTGTTCATTGTTCATACTGTGTGAACCTCTAAGTTATGTCATATTGTAGCCTATTTCTTATTGCCTCAATAGAATACTCATCTTCTAATGTCCAATAATGAGACGAAGACAGCAACCACCTTGATACACTGACATCGACATGCGTTGCAAACAAATTATCCCTGACTAAGAGATAAATACCAATACCGAAAAGATACTATTTCCACATATTTAGCATAACATTAATTTTAGCAATTTTGGACCTAGGAGTGTTTCAATAAGTTTCGGCAGCTTTTCGCACTAATTTCTAAATGCTCATTATTGTTCTATTCTTTCTCATGTTTGGTGTTTGTCTGTTCAGAGATCTACAGGTCCAAAGTCAACCAGCGGAATTTTCATTTTTTGCTGAACATATATTTGGTGAAAATGGCTATCTAAATTTGTTGCAATATATACTTGCCAAAGGTACTGAACGCAATGATCGTACCAATACAGGAACTTTAGCAGTTTTCGGCCCACAACTTCGTTTTTCTCTTAGGAATAATGAATATCCTCTTCTGACTACGAAAACAGTACGTTTAAGGATATTTTACATATTTACAGGTTCTTGTTTATTTATATCTTACATATCAAACAGTCCTAAATATTAATTCACAAAGCAAAAATAACCGGTCATTATTTTTATGTATGTTGGGTCTAACTGATTGGTCCACGCTGTAGTTTAAATGGGAATACATGGAGTATTTCAGCTGATAAAGTACGAACTTTCTCAAGTCCAACTGATATCGGCGTTACAATATCTAGCATATGAAAGTTTTTGGTCGGGGGTGGGGTGTTGGAAAATAACATTACACTTACAGATTAAGGCGTTCAACTTTTTAACCACTATGGCACTGGTTTGACTCTCGTTTCTTTTCGGCTCCAGTAGCTGGGCACTGTCCCAGGCCACTTAAAGCCGAGTACAAAAATATGTACTTGGCAAATGACTTACAATGACTATTTTGATTCTGGACATCAATTTTTCTATGGAAACAATTGTTACTGATATTTACAGCTCACTAACCAAGTACATTAAGTTCCAACTTTATGATGAATGATGCATGTTTTAGATTTGTCAAAATAAATGATTAAACTGCTGGTTGACGAATGGTGTGTAGTTGTACGTTGTATGCGAGCGATAACTTCTCTCAAGATCGATTTATTAGTACTAAACCTCCAAATAAAATGATATCAAATGACAAGAAAAGTAAGCAAAAGGAAGGATCTTTTTTAGTAAAATAACATGCTAATATGCAGAGTGTCATATATGAAAACAAACATGGTTTTATTTTGTAGACGAGTGGTATATAAGAATATTGTAAGTCACTCACTCGCCAGCTAATTGATATGGGATCTTTTCAAGTATTTCTTCGCTATCATATCATTTGTTAT
Organism: Schistosoma japonicum; assembly: GCA_025215515.1. Classification (NCBI taxonomy): domain Eukaryota; kingdom Metazoa; phylum Platyhelminthes; class Trematoda; order Strigeidida; family Schistosomatidae; genus Schistosoma; species Schistosoma japonicum. The sequence goes on from CM046061.1 coordinate 33,582,851, forward strand.
ATGCATACAGCTAAGTCGAGTCACTTTTGAAATAGCATTCGCTTATTTGATTTGATTCGGTAGGTGTTTTTTCGGGGAATTGTAGAAGAGTTATTATGGTTTATTCGTGGATCTACAAATTCTCGTGAACTGTCGGAGAAAAATGTACATTTTTGGGATGCGAATGGATCCCGTGAATTTTTAGATGGGTTAGGTTTTACTGAGCGTGAAGAAGGTGAGCTTATTATTATAGTTCACAGCCATATTTTTGAAAATCATAGTTCTTCCCTGAATTAAATAAAATTTGCTCTTATTCTTTTTTTTTTATTTCTCTTCAATTTCGACCCTGAAATCATTTTATATCATTCCATGACTTAGTACTTTCTTTCAGAATCATATTTTCTATGTTCAATTTCTTTTTTAATGCCATTAATATTATGATAGTATACATCTTGTTGTGCTAGCGGGGTGTGGCAACTGGGACCGATGCACATGTGCCCCATGGTGTGTGTTGTATTAGACTGACTGATTTACCTTATACATTCTGAAACCGACTAGATTATCCATTTGGGTCATCACAAGCATAACCAATTTCTTTATAAAGTTTTCCTAACTTATTTCTGCCTATGAAACATTGTTTCGATTATCACCATGGTTAGCACAAATAGGTAACTGGTTAGCGTTTTTTTAGCAAGCTTATGTTTTACGGGATAGGGGTGCTAGCTCTATGCCCAACCCTCCTCCTTTACTCGGGCTTGGGACCGGCAACAACCCTAGAAGAGCTGCGGGCGGAGTTAAATAGGCAACTAGTACTGCATAATTCAGCTCGAGTTGTGGTATACATAAAGAAGTACTAGAAAATAAAGTTACTTCAATTTTTAAGGCTAGGTTATTTTCTTACCGAAAATTATTTAAATCTGTAAACTTATCATTAGTAGCGTGGAACAGTTTCTAACTCTGAATACAAGTTAACGTATGCTAAAGTAGCAGTGAAATATTGGTAGGAATGTAGTGAGATTTTACTCGAGATGTATTGTTGACTCTTCTTGCGCCTTTCAGTTATTGGCAAATAACACAGTTTATCCTCGAGTACTACTTCAAACGTCATTGTTACCATGCGGTTTTATTCTTGATAGCTGACAGTAATTTCACACCAGATCTACTTCTCGCTGGTTCTCTCATCAAAGCTGGTGTTTTTATTCATAGATTGTACAATTCTTTATAAATAGTTTTACAATCTGATTTTTTCTACGTAAAACTTTACCTTTCGTGCAGCTAATGTTGAGATTTGAAATATGACAGGATGTGATTTCTCAGGTAAGTTTTGTATCTTCAGCTACATTATCCCTGTTACTTATATCTTGTTTTTTAATTTTATTTTAAATGTTGAAGGTGATCTTGGTCCAATTTATGGTTTTCAGTGGCGTCATAGTGGAGCGGAATATATAGATTGCAGAACTGATTATACTGGTCAAGGAGTTGATCAACTTGCTGATGTGATAAAACTTATACGTGAACGCCCTTGGGATAGAAGAATTTTGATTGTAGCTTGGAATGTTAAAGGTAAGTAAATAAACAGACATATTAAATACTATTTCCTGAAGTAGTTTAAGCATTTATTCCTTAGTGAGAGATTGAATACCATCTTATATGTGGTATATACTCGCTTATCTTTTAGTGAGATTTTGTATTACCTGCTAGTTTTGACCAAGTAAGTATTTTATTTTCAACTCGGTTCGCTAATTATATTCAATCGTTTACTGTTAATTTATACATATTCAATAATTGCCCGCATAGATTCCATCGGTAGTAGTAGGTGAGTTTTCTTTTCTTGCATCACTTTGCATTAGTGATTGTTCAAACTAATGGTCATTAAGTGAGGCTAAAGATTATCACCAGGTAACATGCTTAGAGGTTAAGTATGCTTCTTCAGTGTCTTTATTTCACTAATTTATCTTAAAGACTATTACACAAACATCAAAACCTATTTGCCCAAACTTTCATTTTACCATGTTGCTAGTATGATAATCCACTTAATTACCCTTTGCTCGTGTAAAGCAGCAACCAAGTAACCAGGTACAGGTCCATGCAATTGGCCTTGGGTCATTTTTTGTGCTATATGTAGTAATACTTCTTATTTGTACAAACTGGATTAGATGGCACAGAGTTCCTCATCAATGCTTCAATACGCAATCAAAGAGCTTCCCGTCCCTCGTGTTTTAGTTTTTTTTTTTTTACTTAAAAGTTATGATTCGACTGATTGTCTACATAAACTATTGATACCGGTCTAACTTCTAGAATTCTTGATTTGTTCTATCTATCGTTTACTTACATCGTTAAGCCTGACTTAAGTATCGGTAAAATAAAATAATTAAACATAATTTGAAGTCGCGTCGTGAAAATGAGTTTTAGCTCTTGTTCGTCAGAAATTGGTCTTTGTGGGGTTTGATTGAAAACCAGGTGTCGAACAGCTTTTCTATCCTAGTATGAGAGTCCTTGAAAGTGCGCGCCCGTCAGTGATCGTACCGAGAACCTTTGAGTCTCGTAACAAACTCTGGCGATTAGCACCACTGGGCGGTATCTAATTGTTTTCCATCTCGATCGATTTTTGGGTTGGGTGACGATCATCCTATGCCACTGATGATAACTCACCGACTTCACAATAACACTGAGAGTTTTTATGTGAGTACTTAATTTTTCTACTTAGAGCGTCTATGTAAGCGACGAGTATGTTGAGCTGACTGTTTGCTAACTAATTATAAAAATGTTATGATGTTTTTGGTTGTCAATCTGGTTGTAATATTTTTCTAGGGGAAAAATATTTGACCTCACTTTCTTCATGTTTCATAACTTTTCCATTGTCATAGGTTGATTTCTTTAATTTCACTTGATATTTTGTTAGGAGAAGTCTGTTCGGCATCAAGTCATCATCATTCATAGTACAGTATAAAGAACCACATAAGATCCATTATGATTTTACACGTGATAAACTTCGGGTATTGGCACTAATAATATGGATTGTTAATTACTTGTTGTTATTTGCTTCTTTAGATCTACGTAAAATGGCTCTTCCTCCCTGCCATTGTCTTGTACAATTTTTTGTTGCAAATGGTGAATTAAGTTGTCAGTTATATCAACGTTCAGGGGATATGGTAAATATTTTCACTTTTAACTTTTCCTTAGTTTTCCTATATTTTATAGGAGTTGTCTAAATTTAACTCTGTTCTCGGTTGAAATGAGTAAAAATTACCAATAGGCTGCCTCATTACGAATAATCAGGTCAGTGTTTGATGAAATTACTATTTGTTGATTTAAATCATTGTTCACTGAAAAAGTGGTTGATAAACGCTAGTACGTAAATACTAAAGAGAGTTCGCATTTTTGTGTGAAAATAATCATTATTTTTAGAATTTTTTAGAATTTGGTAATTAGTTGTGAACTTCTTATTACTGGGCTTGATGATATTATCGGGCATATGGAAGGCATATTTAACTTTTGTGATTGTTGTAGTGTCTCACTACCACTGACACTTATTAGGCACTTATTACCTAGTAGTTACATAAACGTACTGGCCTAGTTGTCTGATATGTTGTTAAGCTATTTGGATGTATTGAGTCAAAAATGTCTGGGTTAGAGTGAATTGTAATTACATTAAAATTACTTGGTAACCCGTCAGATATCCAAAGCCCATTTATATTGAGTTTTGTTTGTGTATACCAGAGGGAAGTTCATTTTGGCGTAAATTTTTAAGTTATATTACTGATGCCACAGTTGCTGATATCTAGTTAATATTTTAATATATCATTTACACCTTAATATTTCTGAAGTTGATCTTTCAGAAGGCATGAAAGCTTTACTTTTATGTAACGTATTCCATCTGATATAACTTTCTTATGTACAGTATTATCGAACATTTAACTAGTTTCGACCTTTGTTTTCGACAGGGTCTTGGCATACCGTTCAATATCGCAAGCTATGCTTTGTTAACTTATATGATTGCTCATGTAACTGGCTTAAAACCTGGCGAATTTGTGCACACTATTGGTGATGCACATATTTATTCAAATCACCGTGAGGCGTTACTTGAACAGGTAAATTAAAATATCACCGTTAAATTTGTTAAACTTATGACAAACAACCTTTCGTTATAACCTGGTTATTGCGAATGTTTGAACACCCCAACGGCTACTATTCTCACACTACACTTCAAAATCTACCAGAACTTTCCGATTAGATGGTAGATCTCTGCCCGATTACATGTTCGAAACCCGGAAAATCACACATTCCTCTAAGCAATCAATCACAGGTTCGACATTTTTTGTGAATATTTCATTCTTTGATCCAAAATCTTGTACTGTTGATCAGACTGGGAAATTGATTTTCATCTAATCATAATATTTTTGTCATAATTTCGAGCAATTACGGAAAACCCATTACTTCCTGAAGGTGGTTTCAAGTAGAGAGGTCCTTAGTCAAATATTTTATCGATCTCCGCTCTCACTTTTTTCACTTTAAATGCAATATAATCTCTAAAAAACGTTTATTGAAAGTTACATAACCGAAACTAGTCAACGTTTATTTTTATCATTATACTTTTTATAGGTAAAACGTACGCCGCGACCATTTCCGAAGTTGGAGATAGTTCGAGAGGTGGAGAATATTGATGACTTTAAATTTGAAGATTTTAAATTGATTGACTATAAACCTTACCCAAAACTATCAATGAAAATGGCACTTTAAACTATTTTCTTAAATTTCTCAAATTACCACTATTTCTGTTAAGACAGCAATTCGAGACCAGATTTAAAAATCGTATTCAGCTCGTTTCTGGTTTATATGTGAAATTCGATTAAAAAGAACAAATACACATGAACTGTAATAATTGCATTATGCGTTAATTAAAGTAGGTTACCGATGAACGATTATAGGTTTTAGATGATTCATGTTGCTTTCCAGTGGTTTATCTGAGTTCTAATGACTTCGTAATTATGTAAAGGAAGATTGAAGAATTTAAACCATATATTTTATACTACCGAAGCTAGTTAATACTTGTTTCAATCTACTTATAATTGACTATTTTCTTATGTTAAAGGGATAATTAGAATAATCCTGTTTTATTACTCCCTTTAATGAATATTAAGTAAACTCGGGTTCTACCTTAGGCAAACTTTGCATGCCGAAATGTCTTCACTTGATGCTGAATTGCTTTATTTACTAACGTAAACACCACTTTAGTCGATTGGAATGGTGTTATTGTGTAGGTCTATCAGTTTCATGTGAAAGTCCTGATTTGGTGACTTAGCATACAGAAGAAATGAATTGACCAGCAAATTAATTTGTAGTTCAAAATGTCTTGAGATGTTCAGAACTTCGTGAAAATTTGTTCCGCACGCTAAAATTTGGTGTATATTTTTTTGAACAAGCTCTAAAGAGACTGTTTATGTTCTTAATATCAAAAGTGTACTCCCCTTATTAACTAGCAGATTCAAACTTTAATTAATCATTGTTAATAACATCAGAATTAAGTATGATCATCATGGATAATCAATCCAAACAGTCATTTCCATTTGACAGTTAGTACTGAAATTTCAAATTTTACAAAATCGAGATAGAATGCCCTCCTACAATAATTCAACAGTGACCATATAAATTGTGCTTAGTAGACAAAGTATTGTTTAAAATTGGTGAGTATCCTAGAAACATGATGGTAACAAAAATCTTTTTTTTGAACATTACAACGTGGCTGTAGAAATTTTCATTAAGCGCACAATTAACAGCTAACTTAAAGTTCTACAACGTTTGAGCTCATTTTCAAGAATGATGTATTAAATAACTAACATAGTAGATCTAATTAGTTGCGAATTTTATCTAATTATCATATCGAGTCGTTATTACTCAGTATTTAGCTCATTAACTGAGAACTATTACAGTGCATAAGCATTGTTGGCACAAATCATGTGCAAAATAATAATTTGTTCTGAAATAATTGTCTGAGCACATGTAATTTGCAAATAGACATTAATTAATTGTGATAATATTTACATTTCAATGTATAATAGTTTAAAACATTATACTCATCATATTACTTGTTCTTGCCGGAAGTAAATCATCACAAGCTAATGATTATGCTCACTTATGTAAATTAAACGCAGTATTATACAATTTTCACGTGACTATAAGAAATCGCGTTAGGCAATTACTCAAATGTTTGGGTATCCAGTACACTCTACCAAACAATTTCTATACAAGTATTTAGATTATACGTTACCGGAAATAGTAGATGAAAGTTTTTCTGCGTAGCACCCATACTCAACGTATACTGCCGAAGGAACTGATATTTGATGATAATTTAACTTATTATCTAATGTCATAATTAAGGATGTTGCATTTAAGCTGTTCTCAATACAATGTCAAGGTGAGACTACTTCATATAAAATACCTAAAAATGTTTGTGAATAAATTTGATCTAAGTTGGTAATTTTTACTATTATCTTCATACTTGTTAAACTTGTTAGCAGCTATTTAAAATCATTAGGTCAGTGGATAATGTGTTGATAATTCAATTGAAAGGTGCACTGTAAGCACCAACGTTAGGATACAGGCTGAAATACACTTCCTGAATTTAACTACAGTGTAAATAATACCAGGATTTATAACATATAGAGGCATTCTACACAGGATACACATGATGACACAAAATGATCAATTTTAATCTTAAATATTAATAACAACATATTACAAACCCTTATTAACCATATAAATATCTTGTTCCAAATACGTTTTCCGTAAAACACTGGTATGTAGGAGAATACCGTATGCACAATAAAATTAACGGATAAAACTGGTTATTGAATAGTTGGGTATGTTTTTGAAATATGATAAATATTTATCCCAAGAGAAATATGACTTGATTATCACTTAAATAATTATCTTCATCATTCATATCTTGAGGCAATTTTATTTATTTTTATAAATTATTATAAGTCATTCATTTTGAACTCTGTCCATCTTTTTTCATGTGCATAAACATTAATATTAAAAGTATGATAAATAACAGAGTGAAGAGGTCTAATGTGAATTAGGATGGGACGTTATAATTGTAATTGAATATCAATGTTGAATGGGAAATAATACTACACATTTTTCAAATATGTATAACATTGGTTAAAGAAAGGAAATTAAGAAACAAATAGCATAGATGAATTTCTTTTAGTATACTTCAAAAATGGTAATTTAACAGCTTATATAATTAAGCTATGACTTAGCAAACTAAATTTTGCATGATTTTAACTTAAACTTTCATGATGATTATATGAGTACATTTGAAAAATAAGTCAATGTAACTCAGTTATTGTAATGCATACAAAAGAATATTATGAAATAATGTTACTGATTTGATTTGCCATGATTTAGTTAACGAAATAAAAATGTACGATGCATAATTTATCAGCTTCGCTACAGGAAAAAAACTAATACTTATGCTCTATTAGTATTTGTTAAATGTTTTATTAAACTAAAATTGTCAACTTATTAGTTGTCTAAGCACCTACCGGTAGTTTTCTATATATGATTGTGGAATAAAGTGCCACATTATTTATGACTTAAAATATACGTCTTTCATTGATTATGCGGTTTCTATTCATCGAATTTTCTAAATTAATATTTTATTTTACAATTAATGTAGAATTCATATGTATTATGTTGCCTTTGAATCCCATTAGTACGTTTTACTAGTTTGACTAAAATTATGGTAATAATTCAGAAAATACTATCATTTCATATTATTTTTAGCTATCGTAAAAAATACCGTTCAACTTCTATAAAGAGGAACCCGAAAATACTAACACAAAGATGCCTGGTTACTCAGTTTAACTATAGCAAAGATATTATTTGTAGAATACAATGAATTCATCATATTTTGGGTTTTCACCTCGGCTAAAAATAAGGTAACATGTTTAGTTGGTATACATTGGTTGATCAATGACTGATAATCAATGTGATGTTCATCTAGTCCTTTATAGAATTCGATCAACATTGTGAAGGACTATATATATATATATATATATATATATATATATATATATATATATATATATAGTAGTTGGAAAATTAAGTTAAAAGCACTGAATAGTGAACATGATTTATTTAACTCTAAGAATTACCTTATTTTACACGACAACTGCCTTCGTAGTTTTTTTTAAATATACCTATTAAAATATGTGAATGGCTTCCTTTCTGTCCTTTAAATGTATCTGCTTCTGCATGTACATATAAATAAGTAAACGAAGATGATATAGATCCGGAGCTTTGAAATAGTTTTAATGATATCTGATGAAAAATCATTACTGTTAATATTTTGAGTCAGTTGTTATAGAGGACGAGTTAAACACAAATCCTAGGATCATTTTCTTGATTATATTCGATAATCTAATTGGAGACTTAGTAAACGTTTTGCTTCGATTGCATTTATGAATTGATGAGGGATAACTAATTGTTTGATGTGACCTTCCTCTCATGAATTTACAATGACAAACACCAATCAGTACCTAGCTGGTTCATATGCGTCTGCCCGATGTCCACTCAGTCTTAAGCCAGAAATAAAAAGAACACAAGATTGATGGATAGCCAGACGAAATCATATTGCATTTCAAGCATTCTTTTATATACACAAACCATACCACAGCCAACCAAGTAGGCAATTAACATTAATGCAAAACAAGGGCGACAATGGTGGTGGATAGAGGTAACGTGTACACAATTAATTAATTGTAGTTCATTAATGAGAGATGATATATTGACAGTAAATATGCTAAACGGGAGGATAGGGCAAAAGGAACGTAACAGTGATAGTAGTACGATGTTAACATTAAGCGCAACTAAAATGATAGAAGTAGACTTTTAAAACACAGTTCTGAGAGTTTGTTATTCTTCGTTTAACATAACAATACTCTATTAATCACTACTCATTACGGAAATGAGCGAAAAAATTATGAATACAATTTAAAGACGGAACATAAATAACGCTAAAGATAACGTCAGTCAAATTAATGTAACGTACAGAGTGTTTAACATTAGTTCTGTTCACGTTTGTGACTAGGTCTCAAGGTTCATACTGATATCTTTTTATTCCCTCGGGTAAAATGATGCTTTTAACCCAATAAATTGAAATCCAAATGATTCATATTCCAAACTTGAAAAACGACTATTTTATTTCTTTTCTATAAAGGAAGAAATTAAAATATCTAGTTAATAGCATAAAAATTAAGATTTCGTCAATTTTCGTGGCTATTCTTCATAGAGTGATCTCTGTTGAGTACTGATGAAAACTAGAAAACATTGCATAGCTGCCTCGTTATTGTAGAGGATCTCTCATCAGTGTTCTTCCTTGTAGTCAAACCCAGAATCTTTGGGCCTCGTGATGACCATCTAAACATCCGGACCACTGGATCAATGTCAATTGGTAGAATTTTTTACTTCACTCAGTTTGTGATATAAATGTAAGAATATGCAGTGCTATCGGTGATGACTGTTTCAGTTTCAATAGGTTTGAACTTTGCCAATTGCGACTTCTCACTAGAACTTTAACAACTTTCTAAAGTTAGTCACCAGTAATCTGATTATCATAGTTGGATACTCTTATCTTAATTTGTTATTAGTATCCACTACAGATCGGTTGGTTATCGTTGAGGAGTTCCACAGTAAAATGAGACAGCCAACCATTGCTGCTCGCTTTTCAACGGTACCCAATGGTGATCAATCTGTGATGAATGCAAACAATAAATTATAAAAAATGAATCGCCACGAAACAACCTCTATTCAACTAAAATATTATTTGACAGTAACGCTTAAACTAGTAAATTTTATTTAGATAAGCAAAAAATATTTTCACTACTGACTGTTTTAAAAAATGTTCACTTTTAAAATTAAGTTTTAAATCTTGTAACAGTGGAATTTAAGTCAATAAAGGAAATTATTTAGCTTTTGTCTCAATGGATCGAACTATCTTTCGTATTTTACAGAAAGCATCGATAGGACAATCAAAGATTTTTTACCATTAGAGAATTGAACGGGGATTTATTATCTAATTGCCTTGAATATAAAATATATTAAATAAAAGTAGCGAGTAGAAATCTACTACTTTACAGAAGTCATTCTACTTTCTTTTCTCATTCAACGAAAACAGTTAGGATTGCCTGTGTAAAAATATCAGTAGTCTCTGAATTCTAATGTCATTTTTAGATTTTTATTAACGCGAAACCAATAATACATAAATAAAGTACCTTACTCTATGAATAGGCTTATTCTGAAATTGAGTGTATGATCACTACACTAATTGATTGTGATTGTCTTTTGTTTAAAGTAAATTGAAGGAATAGGATGAATATTCAAATTACATTGTGACTGGCAAGCGAAATACAGGACGCGCGTTTCGTACTGTTTGGGACTCATAGGCTGGATCCCGATGTTGGTGATCACATCGGGATTCGAACACATCCCATTTCGTGCCAAACGCCACCGCGTTCACCACTAGACTATTGAGTCCGGACAGTCACACTTGTGCAACAGGAAGATACAAGTTCATCTTAACAGAATGAATAGTTTGCTAATGAAATCAAAAATCGGGTTATCTTTCCTTCACATTAACCATCTATGCAAAAGCCATCGATTTTTATAGGAAATAAATAAAAGCTTACCGGTTACCCACCGAATAAATAAATGAATCAAAACGTAGTTATGCAAAATAAAAGCATTACTAACATTAACAAATAGCAGGTACTCACTGGATTTATCAGTTGCTTATTTGGGATGAAGGTATGTCCAATTGATGGATCTTAAATAGTATGAAAGGTGCGTTCCGGGCTTTACTAGCAGCCACTATCTAACTTCCCTAAAACTTCTGACTAAATGGTAAATGCTTTCTAATCAACTTAAAATTCGTGCATACTGATGAAAATCGATTAGTTACAGTCCTTAACTTAAACAACTGGAAAATAGAAACCCTTACGTAAAAGTCATTTTATATGGTTAACGAAAGTAAGGCAACGACGTTGACTAGTGTTTTCCATCACGACATGATAGGTAGTTAATAGTATATTATTAAAAACAGTGAATCTGTCAGATGAAAAATGTTATCGAAAAATTGTTAGTAAAATAAACTATGACAACTAGATCGTTAAGCTAATAATCTTGATGTTTTATGAATCAACTAATTTGATAGGTGTAGCCGAGGTGATATTCGTAGTCTGAAGACACTTAGGTGTTTTTGTAATAAAAATAATAGCAATTTGACATGTACCATGTTTCATGAATATTTGGTTTCAAATAAACATATGCAGTTCTTATCACTAATACTAACCTGTAAATCATGATGCAATGGTGTCTGTTGTGTTTCTAGCCATTCAGCTAGTTATCTGTCATTTACGAAGTATGTACTATTCTCGTTTTATTTAAAATGTCATACATTCCAAAACCTGATATCTCAACATTTTATTGAGAAAAATGACTTATTAGTTTACTAGTCATGATAAAAAAAACCATCATTTTGTACTTGTCGGATAACTTGAATACAGCTATAAACTGAGGGATTTTAAATCTGAAGTTATGTTCTATTAACAAACAAAATTTAGTAGTTTCTTTCCACCTAACATTTTATCTGTATTTTCACTTATCAGTCTACCCAATACTCTTTCGATTAAAATTTAGTTGATGGAAGGGTTTCCTAGACCAAAATGAGGATTCTGGCGCCGTTGTGTCCTTGGTACCTTATGATTTAATCGTAAAGATTTCATTGTCACTCTAGACATCATCGGTTTTTATTTTAAAACGAATTAAACTCTTAGTATTTCTCATAAATTGATAAAAAGCCTGTTCTGTTGACTTTAAATTGAACTCACTCATGTGTCAGTAGATATATCAAAATCGACAAAATCTATAAGCTGGTTAGATAGAATTAACATCTACAAGGTCAGAGATAAATCTAAGTCAAATGATACTCAGAATAATATACACACAATGACAACGCAACTATAGACAGCAACTCTTAGAATTCTGGATCAGGCCGCTAGTGAAATATGGAGAGAAGTTCACTTCACTAGACGGGTGTACTGATGATTTTACCAAGAAAAACAAAGAAAGCTTCACAATGAAACCATTCAGCTCAGTTAACCCAACACTTTCAAAACCACCATAATCATCTGAAAAATATCATTTACCTCACATGAATTTAATCCCAGCTAGGTAAAAATAGATTACTGTGCTTTCTACTGTAGTCTAAAGGTATTTAAGTGATTTTAAATTGTTGTTTATGTGCAGTATTTATTATTAACAATTACGGTATCTAAGGGACAACACAATAAGTTAGATTTTCGTAACAAATGAATAAGTATCTCAATTATTAGTCGCAATATATTACCTTCAAACTATTTTTCATCTGGCAGTCACCAAGTGAAGCGTAAAATCTATCGTACACTAGAAATCCTCCAATGAATCACTACCTTAAATAATGAGTTGTAACGTATTTTCTATAGTATTAATTCTGCAAGTCTAAAAGTCTGTGGTGATCTTTAATACTCAGTTAGCAATCATTTGACTCATGTGTACTTTATGTCCTGGTGTACTATATGCTCTAATTTCTGTATGCCTTCTCATGTGTGAATGTCTTGGACCTATCTAGTCAATTCCTTTATTACATTGCTTTGGTGCAGTATAGTAATCTGACTTTCATTTTCCTTACATGCCGTTTGTCGTTCTATTCTCACCCCGCTACTCTTATATTTACGGCATTGGTATTTCAACATACAATGACGTGATATATTCCTGGTGAAACTGCTTCCTGGCTTGTTTGTGCTTCCACTACTAAGGTATGCAATGTAATATTACTAACACTACTGCTGAGTTCTTACTGTGTTCCATTGGGATTTTGATTCAGAAAACTAAGTTCCAATAATAATAATATTTCAGGTTTCTCAGGCAGTATTCATAGTAGGAACATTTTTGAATTCTAAGAATACTCCATTCCAATAATATTTTTAAAATCGTTTTTCATCTCTCTCCAGATAATTTGATCTACAATCTCGACCCTCCATCATAGGACCTAGATTCGTTAACAATTAACATGCACATCAATATCCATCTCATATACCATCACATTTAGAACACATTGGTTCATCAGTGGCTCAGAGGTTTATCAAACACAAAATTTAACATGCATATAAATATAAGTGAAGACAATAAGATCCACAATGACAACTAACTACTAACAAAACATCAGAATGAACTGATTACAATCTCGTAGAATGACTAAAATGTCCACTACAATATGAGGTAGGCAGTAGAAGTTGTAACATTTAGCTGTGTAGCTCAGAGAACTCGACAACACGAATAATATAAAATCAGTTGGAACTAGTATCGTTTGTGTATACATCCCGTTTTGTGAGAGGTAACTGATTTAGCTTCAAAGTATTCGTCCTACAGATAGAAATCACATAGCCTATAGTTTATAAGTACTATGATTTATTGTTAATATATTAATTATACTAAATTCATTGATAAGCATTAAGGCATTGAATGTAATGATTTACAATAAGTGATTACTTTATATATGCAATACACAACTTGTCTTTACCTATTTTGAAAATTTAAGTTTCTTTCGGTAAATAAGAATTCTTATAACATTTCTAGAGTAATCTACTGAAGCAAGTGTTCGGGTTAATTAATAAATATAGTGAATTTTTCTCAGCATCCTCTGTTTATATTAGACTAGGAAATCTACAACGTTTTCAATTCTACCCAAGCTCTTGAATTTTAGGTTATTTTCCTTTTATATGGTGGATGAATGCTACATATTAAGGTTTAGATTAAGTATTTCTTGTCGTGAGGTTAGAGCTCTCGCGACTATCCGTTATGAACAAATCCGTATAGAGCAGCCATATATATAGCATAAAGATGCGAATATAATGAAAACTAGGGCTTGTAATGAAATATCTGATAATAATTAAACGCTAATACTCAGTACTTATCCACTAAATGAACGGAAAAATGTTGTAGAAAGTTTAATACAATTCATTTATTAAATAATGGAAATATTATGGCTAATCTCTATCTGCTAATTGGGGTATGGCAACTTGAATTGTTGTCCGTATGTACCAAGTTCTACGTTGTAAATAACTGACTATGACTAATGTAAACTATCATACTATTATGTAGGTAACTATAACTGGACACAAAAACACTAGAATAAGACTAGATAAATCAAATAATATTTGCAACCAATACCCTTAAATATATGTCCGCCATGTTCAAAAAATAGTAACTGAATTAAATGGAGAATGTTTTTTTTAATTTCAATAATCATATATTCCCTAGCACGTGAATAAATGACACATAAAATAAACTTTATGTATTTAGTTAACAATAACATATATCTTTATCTTCTTATAAAAGTTATAAGAGTTGTTATCTGTGAGTGTTAAAGCTAATAAAGGAATGCAAGTTAAAAATTATTTACTAGTTGTTTATAGGTATCCAAAAATCAGGTTTTCAGATTGCAAAACATGATAATAAAGTTTGTATCAATCTTACTCAATAAACTGGTCTGTGGAGATAGTAATCAATTGTTATTTGTGGAAACAATTGAATTAATGATTATAATAAACGTCTGTTAATAATCACACTGAATAAGATTAGATTTAAATATGCATTGGACATGTGAAATGTCTTGTAATCTCTATGAAACAGGAACCGCTTGATCAATCTGTTATGTGGGATTCAAGGATTATAAATGACTGGATGTTGCAACAGTTGTTGAGTTTTAATTCAACATCACGAAATGGTATGAATTAGACAACCACTGAAGACTGCCAAACAGTAAACAGCCGTTTCGTCTCAGAATGGGGCTCATCAGCAGTAAGTATCCACAACTCACTAGAGAATCAAACCCAGAACCTTTAGGCTTCGTGGTGAACGCTTAATCGGTTTAGTGGTGATGCCGTAAATCTAAGTAGGCTACCAATAAACATAATACTATGTAAATAAGTTAATCTTTACAGATTTTATAAATAAACTACTTTACTGTTTCTTAATTGATAACCGTAATATAATCGAATTAAATCTTAACTATCAGTTTAGTTTAAATGCTCGATTGTATAAGGAGTAGCGATCTTAATCATATCTATCTTATTCTTAGTGCAAACCGAATTCTATGCAGATTAGTCCCAACTAGAATAGCTAAATGGTACAACCTCAAATGTGAAACTTAGTGATCAAAATTCTAATCCACCAGGGTGCATTGGTTCCCACAAGATTTACATATACTTATGGTTGGTAATTGCCAACTTGAAAAAAATCCAAGTCCAGGATATCCTTTTCACTACTTCCAAGCAATTAAGAGTGTATCACCTTATTATCTATTAAAAAGTTACAACTGGCGCTTAACCTGTCACTAGGTGTCTAGAGAAAATACATAAATTTTAAGTAATTTTGAGCTGTAGATCAGATTAATGATGCAATGAATGAATCATTGTTTACTCTTTTCTTAAAAACAAAACTCTTTGGAATTTTATTTCAAACTCCATAACCATTATGATAAATATAGGCTAGGGTAATGTATGTTGTTCAGGAATTATTAGAGAGTAACTGATTATCTTACGATACATGAATGGTAATTAATAAATATTTGAAAGCCATTTAAATACAGTTTACTGTGAAACTTCATCACTCTGACTTACTTCCCAATAACGCTGTATATCTAGCATATGACTAAAGAAATATATTTTGGATACCTTCGTTTACCCTGGTTTAAAGTAGAGTTATTCCATTCTTTATCAGGTTAGCTTTGTTGGTAGAAATCATACATTTTCTACATTTCTTTACACAGTGATCATAGGCCAAGTTTTTCCAGTGTTATATTTTTAACTGTACATTCATTTTACTTAGCATAATGATATTTTCATTAATAATTATTCTTACCATTGTAACTAACATCGAAATAACCTAGACATATCTCATTTATTTTTGTATTATTTTTTAATACAGTTTTAATCGATTAATTGGAGCTCATTTCTTTAATGGTACAGTTTTCCTTACCTATTCTTTAATGATCTCTTAACTTTACTAATAATTTATGTTGTTATGATTTAAGGAACAAAAGCCATTAAATTTACTATATCCACACGTTATATCAATTTCAACTTTTACATATATTTTAATGTCACGAATTAGTCTGAGTTAGACAATCATAGTACATCAGATAGTACTGGACAGCCGTTTTGTCCTAATGTGGAACTCTTTAGTGGCAAGCATCCACGAGCCCATCAGGGAATATATATATATATATATGCATACTCAACATCAAGATTCTATGTAAATAACGAGAAAAACATTATGACATAGTAAAAGATTATTCTATGCATGTTTTAAAAACCATCATCTACACCTGGGGAAAGGAAAACAGAAACAGAGATCACAGGACAGAAGGAAAATATTCTAAGAGTAACGAGGCGAGTAAATATAGTTTGGCCTTACTTGGGGATTTTCAAGATCATAAGATCAGAAGGTTAAAATACTATCAAAAAACGAAGTTAAATTGGTGTACTGAGTGATAAATGTTTAAAAATTTAGAGTCCCTATAAATCTACTAGTTGACCAAGACACTCCTTATGATAAACATTTTTAGTGCAATATCAGAAAAGTGAAAATTATCAGTATGTCTTACAAATAATGATAGTAAAATTGTTTTATAGGTAGATTATGGCAAACTGTTTCAGATGCTTGGAAATTTATTTATAAAGTGGTTTATATGTAGAATGGATCTAGAATTAAAATTTTTTTGCATTTGACGTCTTGTTATTTAAACCATAACATGGAGAATCTGAAAACATTTTTGAAAATGGAAGTGTAATATTTTAGCAGTAGTTTGTGATATTGTAAAGTAGAATAAGGAAATTGTTGCTATGATTGTTAAGTAGTGTGTTACGCAAAAGTCGGTATGGTTTAAATGTTTACAGTGTAACCTTTTCTGTGAATGACAGACTGTAGGCATATTGGGGTCAACCACTATAGGAAACCTAGATAACTTGGTGTTGTTTATTGGGAGGTCGAAATCAAGGTGTGTGATACCAAAACGCAACCAATCACATTTAGAAGCGATAAGTTACAGATTCCATTTAGAACTCCAAATGGTGACCTTGTTGAGTTAATAGGGATGTAATTTTATTTGTAGGTAAGCTTATGAGCTGAGTAAAGGCACATTGTCTTAAAATCATTGGTATACGGAAAATGTTCACCTATATTGAAACATTCATAAATATCATATAAAGAGTAGAGAGGATCTAAAACACTATTGTATTGCATCACTTGTAAAACGTGTGATCAACTGATAGTATGGAGTTTATTTTGCTATTCAGTATCCGTGAAAAGGAAAATAATTCAGTTAAGCAAGTAGCCGATCTTAGTCAACTGGGCTTCCTGCCAAAGCTATAAGACTACAAAACATATGAGAATTTGAGTAAACGATGATGCTACTGATGGAATCCGGTGATATATGTATAACTTTCAGTATTTGATGCCTGGACAATCAAATGACCAGATACGTTATGATTAGGATCTGTAGGTTACAGAGTACCTCATTTAATGATGAACTAGGTAATTCTGTTAACAGAACTGCAACATTGAATAATTGCAAATTCTCAATAATTTGATTGGTGTTTAAAGATTAAGAACACGGTACTACCATTACCAGCCAACGGGCGAGCGAATATACAGAAATGTTTAACAGCAAGGATAAAGTACAGGGCACATGTAAGCAAAGATAGATAAAACTGGTAACAGCAAGTACACTGACAAAATAGATACACCCATAATGTTAGTAGTCGTTTCTTGAATTTAAATAACTCTAATTCATATCCCAAAGTTTAAAATTTAAAAGAATATAAATAATAAGAATTTTTAAACATTTCCATAGGCTGTTTTATGCGTACATAGAATTATAAAGTAGATTTTGTATCCAAAGAAAACCTTCAAATAAACCATTGAAAATTTCAAAATGTCAACTTGAAGTAAATCACATTGAATGGTATATTGTCATCTATTATTGTTCTAGTAAATCATACACATACAAGCACACAGTTTATTTTAACCTGCCTATTAACAGAATGAAGCCAGTTTTAAAGTAAAACAATTAAAGTAACATTCACATAATAGATTTCGGGGTCTATACATTAATTCATGTCAATTTCTTATATAGAAGAACGGAAGAGAAAAAAACATTTAATAATAAACTCATATCATATTCATACAGATGAAATGAAATATTACTTAACGATTTCAGATTTATTTCACAATGTTGTATATTATGGACTGATGAATAAATGTTGATGGTGAGGGGGTTCTATTTGGCCGGGAGGGAGGAAGAACCTTTCCAATACAAACTAGATAGAGGAAACATGGTAGGGGATATCAATAAAAACGAAGTAAGTCGATAAAAATATAACTTAATGCATTGATAATCTTAACGTAAAATAAAATATCCCGACCGTTGATTGAGAATTAGGTAAGGAATATACTGACATGAGTTACAGACCGGTCTCACACATTCCATACAGTGAAATCATTTTAAGTATAACAAGAACGAACAAATACATAGGTTGAAACTTTAAACTCATTTAATTTTGATATGCCATTTGTCGGTTTACACTCATTAACAAACCACACCTCAAGCTGGATGTATCATGTGATAACCGCGAAACAAATCCAAGAAGTTCTAATCTTATATCATAATTATAAAGAATGGGGAAATCAGTTCAAAATGTTGAACAATTTAGATCCAATTACGCTAATGAAATTTATGAATTTCATGTAAATAAAACACCATATATGGTGAAACTTTAAAAAGGAAAGTCATCATATACCAACTTAGTGATAAGAAGTGTAGGTACTCATTGTGATGCCTGGATATCCTATTTTCTATCCCTGGTAAAGTGGACTCATTTTAGTGCTGTTTACTTTTAATGGTTATTGACAAGTAGTCAATCTCTTGACGTAGAGTTATGAATTATGAACTTTAGTAAGGAGACAAAGACTAAAATTAAGTATTAATCAAGTGACAAAGTGTAACAAAATGTCGGATGTATGGACTATGTTACCAAAGCAAGAAGAGATTAGAAACTTGTTTTTTATTAGATGCATAGGTCATGAATTTGATTGACAATATATTAAAATCAGAATGATATTTTTTTTAAAGTGTTATTTTATTTTCATAATAAATATATCTATTTTGAAGATATTTAGGAAGAGAAATTATCTACCATCCACAACATACTTAGTATGAACGCGTACCCATTGAAAGACGTAAATTAACATATGGCTCTAGCAAAGATAAAATCAGAAAAATTAACAATCTTTAAAAAGTTAGATTCTTGAAATTACACTGCATAGATGATGATATCAGTAAAATTACAACCAAACGAATTGGAGAAGTATTTCAAAACTCTTTTACTGAAGTTAATCTCCATACCGATTTCTACAACTATCTCATCATAATAACAGGCATTAAAGGCAGATTTGCTGAATTCGTCACATCCATGTGTATTTACCAATTCAGTCGAGCTTTGAAAATGATTACATTAGGAGGAGGGGTGGGTCACTATTTGGCAAGTTCGTCACAGTTTTTGAAAATCACATAGCATGATTAAGTAAGTGACAACTGAGGCATAGTTAATTGATATAGAGCATCCAGCAAATGTAAAAAGCTTCATTAAAATGATTAACCTAATCTCACAAAATTTATCGCTTGTCGTACACGTACGTTTGGATAAATTGGTATTCGTTTATTCAAGCTTGACCTATATGTACATAAGAAATTTGTAAAACCATTTTCTTATCTTAGTCATCGTAGTAGATAATACTTAGATGGTTTATCAAGGACTTATCAAACTCAATCCCTCTGTTATTATTATTATTATTATTATTATTATTATTATTATTACCAACATCATCATGATCATCACCATTATACACAATGATGATGTTCTTTTGATTCTTACGTAATAGTCATCATCATTGAAGTTTTTGTCATAACCTTATCAATTCTTTCTACAAAGATCATGTAACTTGACATGTGCTAATTCGCTTATTTAATACATACCACATCCACTGCCATGGTTCGATTGTTTTACTAATCATTCGTAATTAGTCCAATAAATACTTTCGAATTTGTAACGATATTATCTAACATGCCACCACTTTATTCTTATTGATTTTATTACAATCATTAATTATAAATATATTAGTATAGGACTTTGATGAAAAACTGATAGAAGTGGAATATCTCTTCTCTTCTATCATATTTTCTACATGCATACACATAATTTTTTTTGTTATCAAAAATTTTCTTAAAACACCATGTGATTGAAGAAGTGGAACTCGAATTATTCGGATTTATTCAATTTTTCTTGCCTAATTTTCAAATATTACTGTCAATACATGTTTATTGTTATTGAGTTGAAAAACAAAATAAAATAATCTCTTAGAGAAATTACATGACAAGTAGATCTTCAATGAAATGTTATTAATTTCTCCACTTATGTTGATTGTTATATATTTGAATGAATCATGTTATTAGAATGAGAAATGCCTATTACAAATTAAATTTCTTTCTATTTTTTTTTAGTTTTTTTTCAATGAATGAATAAATGTGTTTGTAGATAAAAATGATTTTAGTTATGCGATAAAAAAAGGTGGTAAACATAAATTTATTTTTTCATGAAAAGTAGGTAAGTTAAAGATGAGTAGATAACGAAAGAACACCACTGATTCATTGAAGAAGGAGACGAGTCGTTATAACAAGGGAAACTGACTTTGTGACAAATGTAATTACGGTTGCTGTGTCAATCAATCAGTCAATCAATCAATCAATCAATCAATCAATCAATGTATTTTACCCCACGTGGAGCATGAGCCGCTAACCAGCTTTCTCGAACCAACACTCTCCTGGGCTTTCCTTTTCAGTTCTTTTCATTGTTGCTAGTCATTCTTTTCATATCTGCCTCCAATTTCCAGGTCAATGTGTTCTTTGGTTTTCCTCTTTTTCTTCGGTTTCGATGATTCAAAGTTAGTGACGCAGTTTGATGATTACCTCAATGTGTCCTAACCACTTTCCAGTGTCTTTCCTTAGTTTCTTCCTCTGCTTAAGGCTGGTTTATTCTCAGTAATAGAAGGTTATTGCTGATGGTATCTGGAAAGCGGATCTGAGGTATCTTACGCAGACAGTTGTTTATGAATACTTGTATCTTTTGAAGGATGCTTTTCGTAGTTCACGAAGTTTAAGCTCTGTGCAATACAACTATTTTCACGTATGCATTAAAAATCCTGACTTTGATGTTGGCTAACAGCTGATTTGAGTTTCAGAAGTTTTTCAGTTGTAGAAATGCTACCCATGTCTTGCCGATCGGCGTCTTCACATATCCATTACACCCTCTTTGTTTATCGATGATGCTGCCCAGGTATGTAAACGGTAGTTGTGTATTCATAAATAAATAATGGTAATAGCGGTTTTAGTAAAATGATGGTAAAACCTAGAGTTCTGTCATTCAATAAACACTAAATAAGTATAACTGGATTTAATGTTATTAACTTTTGCATTATCTATAAAGCTGTTGATATATTATCTTTAAGAAAAATGGTTTATGGCATTAAAAAAGAAAGTTGTAAAGATAATAATTTTATTGAAAATGCATTTTAATTAAGACTTGCGTTTTCTTTCACTGATAATTATGAAAATATAACTCATTTACTATTAATTGTAGCACCGTAAAGATGCCCGCTCATGAATGACTATAACGCACTGGACGGTTATTTTATCAGTGTGTGACATTTCAATCGCAGTGGGCATCCACAACCATGATAGAGTATAAACCTATTGTCTGTAGGTTTCGCAATATGTGCTTCTCTTCAGAAGGCGTGACGAGTGTAGTTTGATCATGTTGAGTTTTAAGTAATTACTCACAAATAACAAGAGATGAGAGTAAAACAGCACAACGTATTGACTGAAGCTGTAAAAATGATAACCAGTGGATGTCGACTCTATGGTCTTATGTCATGTGTTCACCTAGGGGTCTTAAAATTCTTAGTTTGAATCCTAATGGAAAAGTGTAAAGATGTCTTGAACTGGCACTAATGAATGTCGACGAGGCGTCCAGTCGAAAATTATTTGGCTAATGTTCTTGGGATGAAATGTGGGCTTGTCATTTTGTTCTACCAATGTAACTGCATTAGAAGGTGCATGTAAATTCAAAAGGCTGATTTTTAGGTGAGGGAAGGGCTAGCATGACAGAGTTGCCCATCATTCTTTGTGACAGTGAACATAGTGTTTCGCATACAACTGCTATCTTACCTGACGCACACGTAATACTTAGTATGGTTTTCAATCTTGCCTGACACAGAGATGTCGTCGCCTTTGAAGAGGAGTTGGAAGAAAATATGTTTCTCCTTAACAGTAAGCTGTGTCGATTTTTTCCACTCTTAACTTTGCAAAATTTCTCAGTGAAGTTGTATGAATACCCAATATCTTTTAGGCATTTTTTTACTTTTATTAACCGTTGATCTAGTTTATCAGTACTACGCGACTGTACCTTTCTTTGAATTAGCATTCTGTTCAATGCTGATAAACTAATAAATTAAAGAAAGCTCCAAAGCATTCACATTTAGATAAGCTAAACATCGAATTATCCCATTTTTCCTTAAAAGTATTGCAACGACAAGAAAGTGAAGCCTATCAATTTTCTTATGTTTAATGGAAAAGATAGAAATATTTACAAGCCATACTGAAAGTCTTCATCAGGACGATGGCCTGCTGTTGGTTATTACGTATGATAAAAAGTACAGTGAATTTATCTTGAGTAATATGTCATTCCGTCAGCTTCTCCTTTAAGTTTCATGTTTTCAAAGTTGAAAATGACAATATCTGCTTGGAGGAGGCCTGATAAACTTCATATTGTTACAGCATCTTTTTTTCATATTTTGACGATGCTTATATCATACATATCGTACAACAGCATACATTCCACCTGTCATTTTAAGACATCTCCTTGATACTGAGCGCAAGTATGATGCTTTCATATCCCTCGAAGTAATTGATAAAAACGACCAAGTTCAACTATTACAATTTTCTGCAACTATGGCTATCAAGCATCTGAAACCGGATCTCTGTATTCAAAAATCATCCATGGTTAATCTCTCTCTTTACTGGTAACATTATTTTTATCTGATTACATTACTTAGTTTTTTAAATTGTTTCACTTGTTTCGATTATGTTATCTCTAAATTC
Source organism: Schistosoma japonicum (assembly GCA_025215515.1). Lineage (NCBI taxonomy): Eukaryota > Metazoa > Platyhelminthes > Trematoda > Strigeidida > Schistosomatidae > Schistosoma > Schistosoma japonicum. Next base: position 33,606,150 of record CM046061.1, read on the forward strand.
ATTCAACTTCAGGAACGCATTTTTGCAACTTACATGTGTCAAATCACCATTAACTTGTATCCAACCTGTCGCGCAATCAATAAAATTCTTTAAAATTATTTGACTTTATTCTGTTATTCTGGAGTTTTCGCTTACTAAGTAACAGTATCTACTCAGTTCTATATTCTTTGTTTACACCTTCTATTCACTTGATATTGCTTCACACAAACTTACTGTTGAATAATTTCACTTCACATGTATGTTAAATTTCTATGTTGATTTTAAAACATAACATATTTTGACCAGCTGATGAAGACAGGACGAAATAAAACGATCTAACGTTATTCTTCTCTATTGGTTGTTGTTTCACTTTTCAAGTTTTGATTTAACTTATAACCTATAGATTTTCAATGATGATCGGAACAGTCAACGTCACAGATGACTTTTTCACCGATTACTGAGTAGTAAAATTCATATTAATTTAGAACGTTGCATAACAATTAGGCACAATATTGTTGTAAAATGTTTCAGATATTTTTAAATAAGTTAATCATTATTCTCTTTATTATCAAGCTTTTTATTAATACAGTATTTACTACTAGTCATTATGTCATAGACTTAATCTTAACAAATTTCATTGAATTTTCAAGTTACTGTCAATGATTTAAATGATTTTGAAATTTGAATCAAATGACCAAAATATTTTATTTAAAAATTAACTGAGTGGAAGATATCAAATTATTTCAAGCATTTCTCTCTTAACCTATAACTACTACTTCCTATATGTTGAGTTATCTTTCTGTATGTCAAAATGAAGAGTATTTCATAATAATCATTAATTTTGAATGTCATAACATTTTAATGACTTTCAAATCTAGAATTAACTTTTATATAACAATTTGAATTTATTTAATAAAAGCGACTTTTTTTAAAAGCATAGTGAAAAAATATGAGAGCCAACATTTAATAAGAAATGAAAAGTCTATCTAGAATCAAGAATTTTTTTTTGGAACGTGTATTTCTATGAGGAGGCCTTTAACAATTTACAAATGTTGACATTAGAGCACCTAGCATTCATTTGTAGCACTTCTTAATCCATGAGAATTCATCTAACTCGAACCCCTAACTAAACAGTGTAGATATAAACAGAAGCTTTACTTTGTATACATCATTAGCAAGGTTAACTTTGATAATTTCAAATAAATTGAGCATTGGATGGGTTGTTGATAAAATGAGTGATATGCATATTTGTAAAATTCCAATGAGTAGAAATCAAAATTTCTGACGTTTCGCAGCTTAGTGTAAGTCGCTTCTTCAGAGAAATGAATAACCGAATTGAATTAGCACAAGGTTAAATAATAAAATGGAACAAATCAGAATCAAAATAAGTTCATACAATCAAAATTGCGAGTTTTAATCATGTCATGTCAAGTCATTTGGGTCAAGGTGGTTTGATGTTAGACATGTGTGCATGCATATGTTAGTGTGATGTGAACTGAGATTATGTGAAAATAAAATTGTATGTATGTTCATGTGAATGAAATCGTTCACCTCTACACAGAATTGTGTATACAGACTAGGTTGTGTTGATTGTGATGCTTTCTATATTGGAGAGTCTTCTCGAGAAATCAGAACTCGTGCCAAAGAACATGAAAGCTACACTAAACGACCTCCTAATAATCCTGTTGAACTTGAAAAATTACAAATCAAATCAGCAATAGCAGTACATGCTATCTATCATAACCATAAAATCGATATTAAAAATATCCAAATTATTCAAAAGGTTTTTCCAATTATAAGGAAAGACGAATAGCCGAAGCACTTCACATTTTGTTAAATCCAACTGCACTTAACAAAAGGGAAGGCCTTTCTATCCACCCAACATGGACTTTTTATCCAACCGATCACAATTAAATTACATTCACATTTCATTCACATGAACATACATACAATTTTATTTTCACATAATCTCAGTTCACATCACACTAACATATGCATGCACACATGTCTAACATCAAACCACCTTGACCCAAATGACTTGACATGACATGATTAAAACTCGCAATTTTGATTGTATGAACTTATTTTGATTCTGATTTGTTCCATTTTATTATTTAACCTTGTGCTAATTCAATTCGGTTATTCATTTCTCTGAAGAAGCGACTTACACTAAGCTGCGAAACGTCAGAAATTTTGATTTCTACTCATTGGAATTTTACAAATATATATTACTCATTTTAGAAGCTTTACTTATTGAGTTGGCTTATATTTGCAGTTAACTGATATGGAAATTAATCTGTATGAGATGTTTCACATTTTAAATCTTATAAATATCTAATTAGGATAGAATTGTTTTGAAAAATTTTCAGTAAATCGTGAAAAGATGAAATAACCTTATCTAGCTCCTAAGACTCTTCATGAGGAATTTTCGATGCTGTTTGACATTAAACTTGAAATCTGACTTTGTAAACTACGAAGAGAATTCAAACAAGTTCGTAGGAATTTCATACGTTTTAAGGAGTTCTTGTAAAATAAACAAAATTAAATCCTCTGATAAAACTCATTAATTCAATTTCATTTCTCTCAAGCTGAACATGCATGATTAAAACGTGCCACAAAAGAATCAACTAAAATGATAATGAATCATTTATTGTGAGATCTTCATTCTTGATGTTAGTGGTTATGATTATGCGTTACATTATGCTCTAAGATATAAACCATATTTGCAATAATAGAAGCCTTTAGGAATACTGAAATGATCTTACTGTCTCTGGTGAAAAAAGTAGCTAATGGGGCTTAAGCTATGATTACAATCTGATACACTTGAAGACGATGATTGACTGGCACGATGTCTGAGTGACCAAAGCTTCGCCCAGAAGTATGAATAAAAAGAACAAACACTGGCGAATGAGCGGTAACGCCAATTCGTTTACTAAGTAAAATTAATGGCTTTTAAGCATCATATACTGAATCAATTAGTAATAAGAAATTCAAAATACACGAAAGTCTGAATTAGGAGTTGTGTTCAGAGTTCGGGATAATCGGATTATAATAAGGTTGCAATAATTCATGAAGAAAAACTCAATCGTTAATGAGTCTGCTAAAAGCTTACAATTTGAACAACACATAATTTTGTCAAATGTCTAATCAGATACACTTTATCCTTAAAGGTCCCAGTAGTATATTCAGTAGATTGTAATTTCCTATTCTTTGTCTAAATATGATGAATACATCCAACCTGAAATTTAAAAATGTCTTGGTATATATTGAAAACTTTAATTTTTTGATTTTATTCTCTTTTTTGGCAAAAGTTGATAACATGAGAAATAATAATATAAGTAGATACATAGAATAAATCAGATGTAACACGTGTATGAATTTGTAGTAACCTTAAATTCGAATCAAAAACACTTTAATATCAACTGCAGATAAATAATCACTTTAGATTTTATAAGATTTAGTTAAACTACTTTAGGGTTACTGTGTGTTATGAATTATGAACAGGTAAATAATGCATATAGTGAATAGCTGATTTGATTATATAACAAACTAAGATCTTATAGAAACATTATGATTTAAATTCTATCTTTTATCATTTGTATACTATTTGTTATGATAAACTTACGTTTTACGAAATGGTAAAAGAAATTAATGTTATGAGCTACTGAATATTTAATCTGAAGTCAAATTAAGTTCCAAGCAAGTTTAGACCGTTTCTCAAATAGTTAGAAATTAATAATAGTAAAGAAATTTGCAACTCAGATGAATTATTTTAGTATTGTTAAGCTCTTTGAAATAAACGGTTTAATTTTGAAACTTCTAAAGTCGTTTTAAGCAACAATATAATTTCCTACTTCATGTAGAAGTAAGCAATCCAATTATTCCATAAGTATTTAATCCATTCATCGCAGTGTTCTTGTCTGTGATTAGTTGCCATCATGATAATTATTGTCTTTACTTATATTTGAATTCTTGCTAAATTTTTCGATCGCGTGATCACTAATTCAATGATAGACTGATGTGTTTCATATATGTTGGTATATGAAATTGATATCGATGTGCGTGTTATACATTAATGGGTATTTTCGAGGGCATAGATTTCTGAGCGCATAAGCACTTGCAACTTCCTCATAGCATAGTATGTGTTAGAAACGGAATTGTGGAGTTCTATACTTCTCTTTGAATCCATGAATTCTAAAATAGCTGTCTGACATTCTACTAAAGCATATACAAAGTGGTAGATGTGAATAAAGCGTTTGGTTTATATGTAATCGAATATTACTTACAAGTCGCTTGACGGATTTAAAACATTTATTCACATCCATGTTGCCAACATTAATTTCGAATGTCCCAACACACACCTTGCCAACAACCTTCGATAATCTAATTAGCGCACAGCGGTCTTTGCTAAAAGCTTTGGAAAAAAGAATGACAAACAGTATAGAAAGAAAATAATATACGGAAATCTTCAAACTCTTATCTTTTAAGACTGGTGATCCATTATTTGCATGGCTAAATTCATTTCTCATTCGTAAGATACCAAAGTATTAAAATTAACTCATTTCTGTCGAATGTCAAACCGATTACATATAGTGTTATACAGGGTAGTAATTTAGGCCCTCTGCTGTTTATAACTACTTTATATAATATTTCAAACGCTACATTTTTGGCACATCTTTTCTATGCGCTGATGTGCTCATTTCCTCCGAATTACCTTACCCACTTATACAAATGAATCTTTACTAAACTCAACAAAGTCACATTTTTAAGTTCTAAATAAAAATTAGAGCTTGGATACTTCTAAATTTAGTAGTAGATATTTTTGGTGATACTTACCTCACTTAAGATCACTCCAGAAATTATTAATGTTTCATTTATAGTCGTTGACCTAGGACTCAAATATTCTTACAATCTATCATTTTCAGAGGAGGCTATACTTCAAACATATTAGTCACATCAGCTTCTGGGTTACATACTGCCTAACATTCGTAACAGTAATTCCAGTATTCTGCTGTGCAAGGAATATGCCCAGCCGTTACTAAAATACTGCACTTTTATTCTCAGTTGTGTTTCCATTAAGCGTAAACTAAAACTGGGATTTATTCAATGTCGTTTTACACCTTATATTTTTCAGAATTACTATACCTTAGTCTATAAAACTAGGTGTTTTAAGTTACCCCTAAACAGTTTATGGAGTCTACAGGTCACATAGAATTTAATTTTTATTTGCAAGTTACTGAATAAATTAGCTTTTATATTCTCTAACGGAATTTAATTTTCAGATGCTTCTTGTTATGGCCTCTGTAATTCAGCTTTAGAAAACGAAGTTGTTTCACAGCCAATCTACCCTTTATATGAATTACTTTGCCATGTAATTGTCAAGAATTTAGGACAGTTTACCGCAAAAATATTCGTGAAAAAAATTCATTTCTTTATTTGTACAAGATATCGCTAATTTACTCTCTTTAAAACTGCATGGAAAGTGTTTAGGCCAAACACTACGTCATATTCCACTAACAAAATAATGGGAACTTTAATTATATGAACAATTTTATGACTGAATATGTCGACCTAACCTAGTTTTGTATTAATATTTTATTTTCTTTATCTTATTATTAACTTATGTGCTAAGTTGTCTTTTTCAAGGACTGAGCAAGCACTAACTTTGCCCATATATCTCGTAAATTTCAAAATATTCTTTTTGTTGTTCTGTGCTCTCTGTTTTCGTTTTCTTCTGCCAGGTTGCGGGTAATCATGCATAAAATATGAGTGGAATTTTCATGTACTGCATAGTTTATTTCTCTTTGTATTATGACACCTTAGCTCCTTCTGCAAACGTAAGATATAGTGTCTTATACAAAGTAGTTCATTCAAAACACTGGTAATAGTAGATCTCTACTACCTTTCCCCGTACTCCCACTTCCACCTACGCACATTATTTATTATGGACAACTATTTACTTACACGATATATTTAATAGTAACAATAATATTATCACTTCTGATGATTGCGTATTCAATCAACACCAGCCCTTGCAGTTTTAACAACTATAAATTCATTGTTCCATTGCAAACAATCTACACTAATCTTTTTTTTCAATAACTTGAACAGGCCCGTAAACCGGCGTGTATTCTGTATTTAGTTTCAGAACCTGTTATTACTATTAGTATATTAACGTGTGTTCTGCGTAATCTAAAGAATAAGTTATAATTATCAACACAATATGCCTTATTCATATGTAACTCCACTCCTAATTATGAGTTTTACTTTTGTTTACATACTTACTTTTCCAAGACTTATATTTGTTTGCGTTTAATTTTATTTCACAATAACCATGTCAGTAAACCGGGGTGAATTCTGTCAGATATATCAGAATATATTATACTATATATATTAAATGTGAGTATCTAGTAATTCCAAAACTGATTCTTTGCATAATAAAATAATAGTAAAACATGTGGTGACCAAGGTAGATCATAAGTGAAAATTATACAAAAATAAGTTTAATCTGACATGGTCTTTGTTACAGGATCGCCAGTGGTACCAACGCCACGTTATTTTACAAGGGTGTTCGAGTCTCCTCATAGCAATTAGATTTAACACTTATAGGGCTTGTTAAAACTATGCATCAAAAAAAAAATCATTGTACTAATATATTATTATTTTATTTCTCAGTTTATCTGCATAGTGAAGTTAATGACATGATGGGTGATTGTTCAGGTCTTAAATAGTTGCAGGATGAATGACCTTCAAACTGATATTCTTCAATCGTTTGTGATCATTATTCATCAACTTTTTACGAAAGCATCTTAATATTGTTGATGAAAGCTATTTATTCACAAAGCTTATCATCATGTTTCTATTCTCAATTCATTCAAAAGGTCTGAATTACTACAAATATCCAAAAAACAGTTATCGTCTGTCCACACATTACTAATGCATTTTTCATTTAATAGTTGAACTTCGTTTAAGTCATCGATTTGTAGTTTTTAACACCAATGTGTGATTGAAATTTTTCATTACTAAATAAATTTTCGGTGGACATACATTTTGTGGCGAAATTCGTTTTATGTGATACACTACTTCTGTAAACTTGATGTTAATTACGAAAATACAATCAACTACATATATATTTTAAGATGGTTTTATTGAGATTGGTTTTTATTTTTTTGTTTATGTTTGTTACAAATGTGTTTCATTTGAATACTCTTAAAAAAACAGAAAACCCTAAGAAACTCTTTCAATATAGTATGCGAAACCTTAGAAGTGCTCGCTTAAGAGCGTGCACTGAACTTAGTGTTCCCAGGGTATTAATGGCATCCAACTGAGATGAATTTGTGCGGAACACAAACAACATATCTGTTAGTTCATAAACCCATATATATATATATATATATATATATATATATATATATATATATATTGAAATAATAATAATGATAATATTTCTTACTCATAAAATGCTACTTACTTATGCGTGTCTAGTGGATATGTTAATTTCTAAATATGTGACAATAAAAAAAAATCATCTCACGTAAGGACAGGAAGTAGAATTACTTGTTTCAAAATAAGTTATTTTTCTTTTTCAATGATGAAAACACGATAAGAAAATTTATTTTGTAAACATAAGTAAGATTCCTAGACTTATAGGCATATTTTATTGTACAAAGAAGTTGTACTAATAAAATGCGTAGACCTGAAATAGTTCGTAACATGATTTTAACGACTTGAGAAGAATAAAGAGTCAAAAAATTGAATTGTTTGATAGTAAAATGCAATTACTCATTTATAAAGTAGTCAATTTAAACGTACCGGTAATTTCAGATAGACCGGTTTATTGATAAATGTAAACAAAACAAGAAGAATAAAATATGCGAAACAGAATGAATATACTACAGTTAGAGGCTTTTCAACAACTATCAGTGGCCAACAATTATAAAGAATTAAATGTTTGATATTATCTGTTGAAATTGAGAGAAATGTTTAGAATGAGAATAAAACACAACAATTAGAAGAGAATACAAGATATGCTAACAATCATAGTAGTTAAGTTTGATGTGCATTTATATAATGTGAATGCATGCGAATACAGTTGATAAATGGAGGGAATTACATTATTGTAACAAGATTAGAGAAAGTAGTATAACATCATTATAAGAGAATTAGAGTGGTTGATTACATAATTACTAGATGAATTCTTTTCCAAGAAAAATCGTTTTACTTTGCAAAAATCAAAAAGAAAGTTTTATTTTCAATTTAGTAAGGAAGTACTTATCACGCTGTTTTTCTTAACATATGGGTTAGATTGGAAACATTTGATAATAAGTGCCTCTGAATAGCATAATAATACTTGAATAGCTCGAATTCTATTGATTATAACCGATTGAGATCATCAGACTAGGTCACTCAACAATATATAGACTTTGGTTTCATTATTAAATGTTTGACGGGATTAAATAGAAGACTTTTCATCAATGTCTTATTTAAGTAATAATCATCAGAAAGAAGCGTTTATAGTCTTGAGGAAATTAATTAACTCCAAGAGATTCAAATTCTTGTCATTCAATGTCACAATAACTGTACATCACTTTCAGTTCTATTAAAGCCTACTTAATGACGTGAAAACTATCCTATTGATTTTCGTTCCTCTGAATATCGTAGTAGGAACCATTTATAACATTCTTAACTCTTGCTTATTTAAAAATGGGATTTATGTTTACTTATTCACTATGAATAAGATTAAGTATTATTACATAATCCAGTAAATGAAAGTATTAAAAACAGCATTTAAATAATGAAATGTCGGTAAAGAAAATACGCTAATTACAAAAAAAGAGGATACAACAGGAAATCGTCTAATGATTTGCATATCAAAAACGTATAATAATCACTTCATTCTTAAAACATTAGTTTGTTAATAATTACATAAAGCAAAGTCGAAACAGCCATATTCAAAACACCTGGTTTAAGTAATTGACGTACGAAAAGAAAGAAAAAAACCCTACGATGATTCAACACTTGCAAAATCTGTAAGGACCTTGAGGGCTGCTGGTGAGAAGGCAAGAAACCAGACGACCGAGATAGGTGCAACAATGACTATGCGTCTAAAACGGACCAATAAGATCTGCTTCTATAGTTTGTACGATCTGACTACGTAGACGTTTATTGGTTGGATAGAAGTCAACGTGACTAAGTTCGCCCAAAGGTAGACAGTGGGAGAGTGAATCTCCAGCAAATAAAAGACAGTATCGATTAGTTTATTGAGTACGTTAATGACTTTTATGTATTACATTCTGGACCAACCAGTTTTAAGAAATACAACATACACTAAAAACTGAATTGGGGGGGGGGGAAGGAAGGAGCTTAGCACAAGAAACAGAAAACTAGGCAATTATTCATATATATATATATATATATATATATATATATATAGTAGATAAATAATGGATACTAATATATGTAGCCTTGTAAACCGACAGGTTTCTTGTCACTGAATTTTTAATCACATAGTTCAATCATATATATATATATATATATGACTTATATATCAATGAATAATTGCAAGAATTTAACTAAATGTGAAATTTTCGACTACCAAGTATATTACATCACCAATTAATAATTGAAGTATAGGTTTAGTGAAACATGAAAAATATGTAGTCAGTAAGGTGGAGACACAGTAATTATGATTATCGTTAGGTGAGTATGAAGATGTATGAATGAAAATCGAGGTGGAGATAGTAGGATGAATTTGTATATTCTCATTGATTTGTTATAGACTGAAGCTGGTCAGTCACTGTTGCTATATGTGCATCCTGAGCGGATTGCCTTGATATAGCGATTATTCACAAGCATCATTTAATTTGAATTGTGACTGGCAAGTGGAATCCAGGACGCGCGTTTCGTCCTATTTGGAATGAGTCCGATGAGTCCTAAATAGCACGAAACGCGCGTCCTGGATTCCACTTGCCAGTCACAATACAAATTAAATGATACGAGGTGGAGATGTTTGTAGTAATAAAATGATGATAATATTAACACCAGTAATGATAATTGTTATTATAATGGTCATAACAATGGTGAACATGAATAAAGGTTTTCATTTATGTATACAGTTTTATTAATAAGTTTATTAAACAGATACATTTTATTCAACAAATCATGTTGCATGATTATGTAACTGAAAAATATAGTAAGCTTTATAATTCATTATATTCTAATAAGTCGATTCAGTGTAATATTACCATTGCCTTCTAAATTGGATTTATTATACATTCTTTTAAAGAATTAGTTTTATGAAAAAAAGTAACGACTAAAGTAATTTTTGTGTATTCTAATTATTTTATAGAAATCATGTTTAACTTCTTTTGAATGAAAGACCTTAGAAATTGACTTGTCAATGGATCCTCCTCCAATAACGTTGCGACAGTAAGTCTTGATGATAACTTGAAATGAAATTTAATCATTAATATATTCTGCATTTAATAAGCTCTTACTTATTTAATTTCCCCTTGAAGTATATTTCAAAATACTCATTTAATATATGAACGTAAAATGTAGTGCATCTTAGTAAATATCTACAGTTACCAGTCACCAAAACATTCATACGTAAAAATTAAATAAATGGCTATAAATAGTAGTTTTAATAAGTGCATCAATAAGACCGAAATTTATTTGAAACATGAAACTGTCTGAAATTATTGTAGAAAATCATCCCAATATCTAGTATCTAATAATGATTGTAATTTAGGAAATATTAAAAAATGAATTGGCATTTACATTTTAGTAGGTCAAGAACTTAAAAAACTTAGACTATGTTTATAAATCATAGTAACAAATACAATGTATAAACAACTACAGAAAATAGAATCGAACACGTGAATAGAAGATACTAAGTTCATAAGTTAATTTAATGTTTCTTTAGTGAAACATTTTTAATAAAACATTAACAATCTTTAATTATATTACACAATACAATGCAACTAGTAAACATTTTGAGGAGTTGAAGAGTTCCATACTAGAAAGAAATAGCTATATATATATATATATATATATATATATATATATATATATATATATATGAGTTTCAATGTGTTTACATTTAGTGTAAATAAAAAATGCCATAATCACGTGTCAGATATTCTATTGTCTGTAATATATAAACCTAATTTAGCAGCATCAGTCCATTCTTTCTTGGGGCAATATTGAAAATTGAGCTTGATAAATTATGATAATTCACTAACGGATTTATGATTTTAATCTAACATATACTATACTCTAAATGAATATTATTTTTTGCTGGTATGAAATCCATTATAAATATGATTTACCGAAATTCTATAATAATAATTTTTTCCAGAAAAATGATCTACATAGATACATGGTCTGTTACATAATTCTTCAAGAAATACCATTACATTTATTCTATTCACTTACCTCTCTATGAAGCTTTTCAACATCATGAAGTTTTGGTCTGCGATAAACAAAATGTACTTCATGTTAAATTTTTTAAATAAATTTTGTAAAGATATGAAAAGATTTTGTTAACACCTATATCTTATGCGCAAAATTTATCAATTTAATTACTGAACTTCCTGAAACGACTCTTACATAATAGAATCAAGTAAAGGTCATAGATAATGATGAAGGATTCTGATAATCGATACAGTTTAATTTCCGATATGATACGCTAATATTGTTTGTAATGACCAGCTGATACTTACATTTGGTCACTGAACTACCGTTTCTTGGAAAGAATTTTAATACGAGGAAAATAAATTCTGTTGTTATCTGAGAAATTACTCTGAATATTACATAATTCAAATTCTACTGTAATTTTGACCTCAGTGGTGAGAATGTTATTAAATGCTGAAATATATAGAACAATTTTAATTGAATAATAATTACATTTCAAAATGAATTACACTCTATATTAATATAAACTAAAACTCATTTGCATCTATTTATGATATATATGTCACTCTTATTATTTACTTAAGTTATAAAAGGAATTTGTCTAGACAAATGTGAATTATATACTGGGTAGATTCGGAAACTTTGATTTCCTTTTAAAGTTTTATCCTTGAAATATCTTGTCTACAAAAAGGGTAGTTGTAACAAGATGTTTGATTTATCAAGTCACCTAATCTGCTTTCCGAATACATCTCATAATGAAATAGGCAAATCTATTTAATAATAATAATAATAATAATAATAATAATAATTATTATTATTATTATAAAAATAATAGTTAAGTTGCTATAGACCTAAAATTGATCAGTCTTTTACCGAATATGCATTATGCGTGGATTGAATTGACACGAAATTAATTTATAAGTGGTTTGTAAGGAAAATCCTAGAAACACATTTATCCCTTTTTAGTTAGGTGCATCTGGACCTTACTGTTAATGCTTGCATCTTGATTCGAACTCACTCCGTTTTGTGTCAAACATCACTGAGTTCACTATTAAGTTACTGAGTTCAGAAGGCCGCGTATGTGTACAGTGAGATGCAGGTACATTCATCTGACGTGTCCCAATTAAGACTAAACGCGCCCTCTGGATTCTGCTTACCTGCCACGATCCAATGTTATTCATAGCAGGGACAAATTCATATTCAATTATTACATATTGTCGTTTTAGTAAAGCTAGTAAACTAAATGTATTTGCATATACACAAACAATTTAACCGATAAGAGGGCTCAGTGACACCATTAAATGAGATCTGCTTATCTGCCTGAGTGCGACATATGTAAATAAAAACTCATTGCTTCATCTGCTTCATTACTCAAAGAGTATTCAGTGATCCCCAGAACTCATGTACTTTAATTGACTCACCGTTTTACATAATTCGTTGGAATCATATACCTATAAGATTTTATTGATTCGGTTTATCACTATCAATCTTCATATACCTCTATTTAAGAAAAGTTATAATACATAATGTGTTATTGTCATAATTTGTCATAAATACTTTACGAGTTTCCTGAGAATGTTTTCTAGGTTATAGAAAAACGTTTTTAACTTGATATACGGATTCACTGGGAACAGTTATAAGTGTATAATTATGGACTGTCAATAAAGTTGTGTTGTAAATGACAAATAAAATCAGGCAATCACGTTGCTTTCTATATGAGACTAGTCAGTTGGGTGCATAGTTTTATTATTACATCATTTACATGAAACGTTAATATTTATTATTTGCTAGGTTGTGCATTACGGATATATATACTTCATTATTATCATGTACTGACCAGTTGACTTTAAGTAGATAGCGAAGGCAAATAATAGTTAAGTATTTCAGAATAACATGAAATGGGAAAGTAATTTACATTTAATTAAATATTGGATAATTTTACATGCATCATTCTATACTTATACTGGTTAGTTTAAACCACAAAATAATTAAGAGTATAGATTTGTACTTGAGGTCCGAAACGTATTCATACTTAAATTTGAAGCCATGTATCAATTAAAATTATCCCCACTAAACAGGTGTCTAAAGAGGTTTCCATTCAAAACAGGCATATACCAGGTTACTGGAAAAGTTATCACTAAAAAACTATGTTGATTAGAAAACCTAGGAACTAGGCAGCAGTGAGTATCTGTTTTGTTCTTGTCCGAAGGCTTTCAGTGGTGTAAATCCATAAACTTGCTTGCGTTTAAGACTAACAACATCTAATCTTGAAATAAGAAAGATACATTTAGTTTGAAATGTTTAATTTTAATAGTGTATATTTCGCTGGCTGCTGTTAGTTGATAATAAAAATTAACTTTATATTATAGGGCAACAAATTTCACTTTGGAATATATATATATATATATATATATATATATATATATATATATATGGAGAGAGAGAGTGGCAGAAATTAAAAACAAAATGTGGTATTTCATTTAACTGCTGCACCAGATATTATATATATCTCTATTGTTTTTACCAATCACTGTTTGAGTGCCTACAAGTGATTCTATCCTAAATTCAACAGTTAGTTCAAATTTAAAGTTGTAAGTGATATGCAAACTGAAGCATCTTAGAATTTCGCCTTACTTTCTGAGCTACGAATTTTTTATGGAACTTAAAGCCTTACACACATTATAAATATATTTTACTTCAACGTTAGTGAATAGATTTCTTTCAATCAATAAAATCTGTTCCGAATTAAAACATTTGAAGATATTCTATTGAATATTATTGGTCATTCAATATAAACCCATAATCTGTTTGAATTAAATTATCATTGCAGTGTTGTTTCAGCTGATTATAAAAAAGATTTTAACATAAATACTGATGTTGAACATATTCTGTAGATTTGAATCCTAAATATCAAAGCAGTGATATAAAGTATATGATCAAGTAAGTTCATAACAAAATCATCCTAACATACAAACAATTGGAATTTGATATATCAAAGTGATCTAGGTTGAATAATCATTTAAAATCAGGAATCAGTGAGGAGCTGTTTTGTTCTAGTATAGGACTCTTTAGCGGTACCCATCTATGCTCACTTTCCTCTGGATGGATTAAAGTTAGAAATATCATTCGGTGAATGCCAACTCAGTGGTCTAAGTTGCTAAGCATTTGCCACGAATTATGATGCTGATTGGTTCCATGCTGTGGTGGGTTGTCGGTTTTTAATGGTGAAGAATCACATACTAGATTGAGAAAATTTTCTATTATTTCTTAGTTTAAAATGGTATTCTAAATCAGGATAATTCATGACATCAAACTCTACAGTCTGTATGGCACAATATTTTGTCAGCTAATTAATTATACCTCCCTAAGATAAATTCCTTATATTACACCTAGAGTGCATTAATCGTCTAATTAATTAACCGATGATTCTTTATTACACAGTTTAATTCTAGTTTACAATACACATCTTTCAGTAAACGTAATAGAGCTCGCTTGGAATTACTTCTTATTTGAAATGTTTGAAGCATTTCTTGAATAGTTATTCCTATTTACTCTTAATAAGTAAAGATACACCATGTAAATGACTTCACTCACTTTGGTTTTAGAAAAGTAATATAAATATATTACTAGATTAATTATCACTTTCTCTAGGGATTAGCAAGTATTGTTACAAATGTGTACAAAATAATTTTGTTGTCATAAGCACTACTATTTGTTTTTCTCTTTTCGCTCGATCTCACGGGAGAATATACTCGTTTTAATATGAAGTTATCTTTTTCAAATGCATTAGGAGTTTTTTTCGCATAATGTATGTGCATTTCAAATATAATTGTTTAATCAAGTATTATACGTTTGTTTAACAGTGTAAATATACTTCATAACAGTTCCAACGTCACATTCCACGTAGATTTTAAATTACCACAACAAAAGATTTTACATTAAACAACATTTCTTATGTAATTGAAGTTTTTATTTTTCACAGTATTAAAAGACGTTTCTGCTACATAGAAACTTTAGTAGGAGGTATCTTTAAAACAAATAAGAGCTAACAAACTATGCTTGAGTAAACATTGTTACCTAGTTCGAACATGGCAGTATGTTTAGAAATAGGACTATTTTCACATGGCACATTATATTAGAATGTATGTAGATATATTTTAAAACTTAAGTGAAACAAAGTAATGAGGAATTTTACTTTTTTAAATGTTAAACAAACTGTAGGCAAATGCTTAATAACAAATAAATTATAATTGGGTGTCGTGAACATTGTTTAATTTCAATTTAATATGACTAATAACAACTAATGAAAACCAAGAAGCACTAAACAACAGTTTTGTCTTAGTGTAAGGCTTTCCATCAGTGGGCCTCCACAATTCACCAGGAACTCGAACCCAGGATCCTCAGACTTTGCGTCAAACACTTCACTATAAAAACACTGAACCAGCTTACAAAAGTTAATATTTTTAGCTCTGTCAATTCGCAATATCAGCTTACTGGTGATCAATTTATGGAGATAATTACCAAAGTTTAAATGAAATGTGATAAATGATGTTCACCCATGCCAGGTGTTAGGCAAATACCCACCGATGGCATTAAAGGAGGTTAATCACATCCGATATGAATTGACTGATTTAGAAATACCATCCATTGAAAGCTGGCTCAATAGTTTAATGGTTAAGTATTCATTGTGAAGCAATAAGTTTCTGTTTTTGGTTCCTTGGTGGATTGCGGAGGTACGCTGCTGAGGAGTTATATACTAAAACGAAGTAGTTGTCAAATGCTCCTTGATTTTAAACTGTTGTCTAATTCACAATAATTCGTGGTGTCAAATTAATTTTAAATTTTACTTTTAATGCAATTTCGAAAACCAAATTAAAACAATCACAAGTCGACGTAACTGTATTTTCATTAATTGTGTTATACTTTGTTATTTATTGAAACTACTTTTAAGGTATTAAGTAACTACCAGTTATTCAAATCTATTCTCCATGTATTTAAATGCAACATGTTAGTTTGTAAGGGAAAGTGTAGCATTAGATAAATCAACCTAAGCTAAGATCTTTCCATAAAGATTGGTTCTTAGCGGTCATAAAAAAGACGAAAAAAATGAATAGCTCGTAACAAAAGAAGAAGAAAATTTTGAAATCTACCAACTTTTATATAAATAGTAGGCTTATCAAAAAATTCTATACATTAAGAATTTCATGTGTTGATATACAAACTAATACACTACGATACTTTATACGAATATAAATTAATATACTGCATTAACATTGTAAATACTTCAACTAATTAGTCAAAGATGTAACATTAGTTAATATTGATCTAACGTTTATACTGCTGTAATTGTAGGCTTTCTAGTGGTAAGTATGTGCGGCAATTCAAGAATGAAAGCATTTCATAAAAATAGGAATTATGGTTGAACACTTGTAGTTTGTGTTTTTCGGAAATAGTTTATTGAAAAAAAAACTCTGAAAGCACACTCTTATAGTCATGCATTCCATTGTAATATTTCCTACCTTTATTTATTTTATTTTTTTGCAACATATTTAATAACGAGATCTGTGAAGTATTTTAACGTCTTGTGACAACAGTCATGGTCATCAACTCAAGTGTGAAATCTGTCGTAAACTAGAAATCCTCCAATGAACCACTACCTTAAGTAATGAGTTGTAAGGTATTTTCTATTCTGCGGTGATCTCCAATACTCAGTTAGTGTAAACACAGACAATCATTTGACTTATGTATACTTTAAGCCCTGGTGTTTTTATAATAATTGTACTGTATGTTATGATTTATGTATCCTTCGTAAATGCGAGTATTTTGTGACATACTCTTTTTCTTTGCCCCGTTTCTTTAGTGTAGTATATTAATTTGAATTTCATTTTATTTGTCATCGGCGATCTATTCTCTCCTTCCTACGCTTATTTATATTTGAGGTATTGATATTTCAATATACAATGATGTGATATAATCTTAGTGAGACTACTTCCTGGCTTGTTTGTGCTTCTACTACTAAAGTATACAATGTATTACTACTAGTACTTCTGCTGAGTTATTACTGCTTTACTTCATGACTATAATTTAGAATACTAAGTACTACCAATATCATTCTTTAATCTTGTCTCATTTTTAGACTGAATTGTACTTTATTGGATTAATTACGTAAAATTGCATTGTTTTCTAAACATTAACAAAGAAAATAGTAAATATTTTGATAAATTGAATAAATTCATTTCAGTTTTAAATCATTTAATGTTAAATTTAAAAATGGCGGATATTTAATTTTGAAAAAAAATTATAAATATATCCTATTTTTTAGGTGTATCGACGATTTCACTAATACTTCTTTCTATACACCAATATTACTTAATGTGTTACTAAGATTTAACCGTAGATTCATATCCTAGTCAAATATATCTTCTAATGAAGCAAATTTCCTACAATAGCGGAATATTCGACTAAAATATGATAAATGCATTTCAAGTGACATCCGATAGAATCTACATAAATAAAAATTACAAATAGATTAAGTTAACAAAGAAACTTGAGAAAAATATGAAGTGCGATAATTATCACTTGACAGACAAAAATATATTCGATTATTTTCACGCCTAAAATTATGTAATTAATATGTGATCTGTTTTATTTATGAGTTGTGGAGATCGCTAAATTTGATTTAGATATTAAAACTTGACCTGAGTTAAATAACCAATGAAAATCATAGCGTAATGAACGGGTATCTTGTAATAGTATAGAACTCCTCTGGAGTAAACTGAACAAAAGATCTATAAGTTTCGTAGTGAAAGCTAATCTTAAACCATTCCACCAACATTCAACAGTTGATATTTCTAACGTCAGTCAAATCGCAGAATTAGGGTGCTGACTCATCCGCTGACATCAATAAGTGACTGTCACTTACTTAACATGGTTGAATTCCATTAGACCAGTGGAGTTTAACCATGTGTGACATAAGGTAATCACCCACTTTTTAGAGATAGATGAGGACACAGCAATATAACTGACGTTGGGTATATCAAGTGTTTAATGCCGGTTCACTGGTTTAAAGATTAAGCATTCACCATGAAACCTGAAAGCGCTGTAGTCGGCTCGATGATAAAGCTGGGAATACATACTGGTTCCAGAACAGTAGTTGGTTTACAGCTCTATTTATACTCTAAATTAGTATAATAGGATATTATATTAAAATTCTGGTAAATACACAATTTTCCAGATATTAGAAAAGTTGTGTAATGTAAATTTGTGGATGTACTGTGTTATTATCGGCTCAACTACAATTTCGCTCTGTAAGTAAACGCATTTATACTTTTATCAAAGATATTGCAAAAAAGAAGCTAATAATTTCATGTTACAAAATAATAAAGAATCAATTGTATTTATTTACTTAGTAAACTAATTAAACAATTGAATAGTGGTGATATATACTACACATATGCATAAATCAATTACACCTAGTTGTTATTACAGTAACATTGTGTTTATTGAAAATGACATTACTAATATATTTTAACCATCTTTGTATCATGCATACATTGTCAGTATCATTTGCCTGATTAATTATTGTTTATAATGAAATTGAAATGAACATCCTGAAGATACGAAGGATGTACCGCTCATAAATATGTATACTACAATAAGTGTTTATGCAATTTTATCGCATGATCTGTATCTCTTTAGTGCGAAGCAGCTGTGTAAATTATCGGTAGCGTTACTTCAATTCAAAAAACTGAAATCTCATTATTCACATATTTAGTTGCCGAAATGATAATTAAGTAATAAGGTATATATAATATATATACATATATATTATATATATATTATATACATATTATATATATATATGTATGCATATATGCGGTAGCTTGTACGTTAAAAGAATAGAAAGAGTGTTATTTATAGGGACCCCATTGAAAAAGTTCTTAAGGATCTAGTAATAAATTGTTCCGAAGTAACCAATAGTGTTATATTAAGATTTATAAATGGCTAATGGCATTTTCGAATCCTGATATCCTTTTCAAACAATAAGCTGACAGTATAAAGGTAGGCTTCTACAATTATGCAGGAGTAGTGATTATTTACTGTATCTACTCAAACTTATTCAAACAAAGAGAATTTATTATTTAACTGGAACTACTATAAGAATTGATTCTTTTCTCTCTTTTCTTGTCATTCTGTGTATTGATGTGTTTTTCTTCGAAAACGTGTCAAAAATCTCTATATTTAGTTCCGACCGTGAACTTTTGTAAAGCTTCCTTATGTTTTATTATAACTCTTGAGTGTTATTAATAGCATCTTCAGTGTTTAGCTCAGTCTTATTATTCAGAATGTTTGACATTCACCTTTTCAATCATTGTGCTATCTATGCTTCTCCCAGTTACTGCTAATAATATTTTAATCATTACTGCACATCTCATTTTGGTAAATAATATGATTTTCTGTCATTTTATTCACTGTCTTCTGTAAACATAAAAATTGGTACATGTTTCATATACTCCATTCCGTTACGATCATCCTACCCTCTTTACTCCATTCATTTGTGGATTGAACTTTTAGTTGTAATAATCATCATTATTAATTCAAATGACACCTTGTACTAATACAAAAAAAATAAGAGGACGTTACATGAAATGCATTTAGTTCATCCCATAATGAACATTGTTCTCGATTCACAAAGTTTACCGGAGGAAGAAAGCACATGAAACTCTATTTCTTTATGTAAGCATAACTAGCTGGACAATAACATTTATTTTACTGTATATATTCAACTTAGAACTTGAAAAATGGTAATTTATACATGTGCTTCCATTTTACTTAGAATTTGTTTTCATACTATCATGATTTCTTCAATGCTTTCAATCAAGCAGTCATTAAATTAATTAATTACTGAATAAATTTGCATAACACACATTTTAAAGCATTTGTTAAAATGTTTCTATAATGATATCAGGTGCTAGTGTGATAGTCAGATGTTGGCAAATGGGATAGCTAATTAATATGACCATATTTTTGTTTGTAATCTATCAATGAATGATGACTGAATTGTGCAAATGTTGATCGTTTAGTGGGCTGGAGTGGGTCTTGTGAACTGATGATTAAGGGCCACCTGGTGAGAAAGAGAATAAATTTAACCTTCAAAAAAAGTCAGGAGTAAGAACATAATGAAAATTAAAAAATAATTAAGACTATACTAAAGTAGGAAACGAGACAATAGTGATTTACGGTAATTTGTGAATGGGAAATGTTATGACAATCGTTCATGCGTCTATAGAAAGCATATAATCTAAGGAACGGAAATATATTTTACTTACTAATTATTTAGTAAATGCAGTCTAACAATACAGGCCTTGATATTGCAAAATTTAGACTAAAGTAACCGATTGTTTGTTCAGTTAGTTTTAATTTATAATTTTGACTGTTTTATTACATCATTTTATGTATTTTGATATATTTCACCAAAAGCTGCAAACAGAATAACATTGTTTTCCTAAAAAAATGATCATCAACTACAGTAGACATTCTGATAGAGCTTCATTAGTAGCAATTCAAAGTTCTAAAATCAAATGAATAAATATTACATCGTAGTTTGAAAAAAAAATACTAATCATAATAAGAGACATGATAATTTTGGCTGTAAATTTCAATTAAATTTTTCTTAGATTTACTGTAGAAAACACATTTTATCAATAGAAATATGCATTAACTGTCATTTTGTGAATGTGAATAAGACATGATTTGGCTTAAAATGCAAGCTAAAACGCAGTCCACTTGATACTCGTCAAAAAATGTTTGATCCTTTATATTTCATATGCTTAGGACAGGTGTGTTAAAAAAGTTGATTAAACAACTGTGACTAGATACAGGATGTTTTTAAAGCTCTAGTGGAAAGTTGTGACTATTGAAGTCCAGACTTATAGGGAGTAAGATAGTCATCACCGATGACAATGATTGATCATCGCGTTATATCATGGGTTGATGGAAGTGGGACTTCTATTATCTGATCCCAGCCGAGTAGTACATAGGGTTAGGTATTCTCCAACTTGAAGTCACTGGGGAGGAATCGGGGGTGTTTACTACTGAGAAATCCCATACTAGGATAACACAGTTTTCGAGTGTTCGTTAGTTTTCATTGGTATCTTGTTTATGTTGATCTGTGATGAATTCGATTAACCGAGCTGAATACTAATCTCCATAAATCACCTTAATTCAGTTTGTAAATTTATAATTTTGTTACATATCGACATTCCTTTGATAAACTGATTGATGATTTATTACATAATCTAATGGATATATGAGGAATTCGCAATGACAATTCTGTTAATGTTGTTACTATTCGAGTCTAATCGAAGAATAAACATATCTGACCACCAACGCTTAGCCCACAAAAATAATACTAAACAATCTTATCCACTTAAATAAATCTAATTTAATATTTTTTCTGTAAAATTATGTAAGTAATCTTGAAGTTTAAAAATGAAATTGTTATTCGTTTTTCTCTAGCATTAAAATAAAGAATTAATAATTTGTCATGTATTTTAAATAACAAATCAAATTTTGTTACCGAAAAATTTAAACACAGTAATAAACTGTAATAATATAAAATTTCGCACTATTCACCATATAGAAACATAAATCATTCATTTGTAATAGTTCATTATATCAGTATTATTTTTGTAAAAGTATGCAATGCTTTGTATCATCTCAAATGTTGATTTGACAGCTATAAAAATATTGTAAAACCAAATGTTTTATATTCAGGACCATCAACTACATATGGAAGTGTGAATCATTTGATATAAACTTGTTAGTTCAAAGGTCGTAAAATATATTGATGAGGATTGTAATTATTAGGTGTAAACTCCGGTATATTTAAGGGTAAATATTGTGCTGATCACTAACTATTTGTTCAGTGCTATTTTTCAATGGTTGATGTCATTCTATTATGAAAAAAGTGACACTATCATTATTCTTATTGTTCTCACGTCCAATATCACCTACATTAATTAATACCATTTAATACAGCAAGTGACTCCTCAATCTAAGCAATCCATAGAATATTATCAAAATTTATTATTCATTGAATTCGTGATGTATACCTAATTATAAGTGAAGTCAGACGTACAAGAATTGGTTTCAATTATCTTCTTTATAAACTCGATAAATACAATTGCATTTTTTACAGAACGACAGTATATCATCGGTGAATCTTCGTAACTTAATTTCATAAGACATTAACTTTGATAATTGTTTAAATGTAGACTAAATTGTTTAGCGAATCATATGTAATATGCATACAAAAAAATATAACTTGATGTATAATGCCGCTTTCCAAGCAATGAATAATTATTTCCGATGTAAATTATGAACATTTTTTTCAGTACATTATATTCGACTGGATTCTGCAATAGTTTAATAGATTTTCTTTTATTCTTTTATTGAAACTATTAAATTTATAAGACTTTAAGGAAGAACTTACGCTGTTGGGATTTTTCTGCGGAAAAAAAACAAAACAACAACAACGATTTTTGTTGGGTACCGAATATGAAGCGGAATGAGATCAAATCGAATGTAATTCATAAATTTTTTAACATAATTAATCTTGAACAAAATTCATGAGAAGTTGTTCAAAGAAGAGGCATTAAGTTGTAGTAAGTAAATTCACTTTATGTGAAAGTAATTTAAAATGATAATTTCTAATTTCTAAAGTAGTCATTATGATTTACAACATTAAAATGTTTACTCATAACTTCAATATATTTATTGTATATTATTTTTAAAAGATATTTACTTGATAAAGTATAATGTAAATTTACTAGTAGTTGAACTATTCACTTTAATTTATTTTAAAAAAAAATGAATCAACTACTGAATGTATTAATCTAAATGTTATCAGTAGATTACTCAAAGTATCATAGAGTTAGCTTGTTAAAAATAAAAAGATTCAGTTTTAACAGAATAGAAAATATTAGATCATTTTACAGTTAAAGTAATGCAATGAAGTTGCTAGGTTAGCTGTTCAAATTTAATCACATTTCAAAATAAACTGATCTTTATCAAGTGTTATTTATGAATTTTTGCATTACTCCTTACATAATTAATTCCGCTAGTCAACGTTTCTAATCTTTAAGTTAGGGTCTACGTGAAAATCGAAGGTGAGTGATTCACTGGTTAAATATCACTACGTTTTAAAAAAATTATTTTAAGGTTTCGATCTCACTGCACAACAATCTTTAGTTTATAACTGTTTATTAGCCAGTACAGATTTATAATAAATAAAAACAACCTTTGTCCTTAACAACTTTTAAATTGCATAAAATGAGTTTCAGTATAGCTAGTGATTAGTGATTGAAAAGTAGACGTGATGTCTGTCTAAGAAAGCGTCTGGATTATTGACAGAAGCTCTCTCTCTGTCTCTGAGATTAGGGCCTATGTTTAGTGTAATTGTGATGCCTTACAATAGAGTGTTTCTTAGGATAAATAGATAACAAAAATATGTACCTAAGACTCTTATAAAGCAATAATCAATCTTTAATTGTAATTCGATAACTTTGATCTTTGTTATTTTCCTGAAGAAGCTATGGTCAGCGTGCCGAGTAAAATGCTGGAATTTTTATTTGATTTCATCCACTTAGATTATTTACAAATATATTCTATCCATGTGTCTTACGTACACTCGGCGCCCAAGATTTGTAAATATTTTCGTCCTAAAATGGACGAAAATACCTATAAAATGTAATTCTAATTTGTTGGGTAAACCTAGGTAAAGTTAGAGGTCTGGGAATTATGATAAACGAATAAATGCATATAATTTGATTTTCAGTGTCACGTCAATTTTGTATTTCCAAACAAAAGGTCGCAACTGACTGGAGGTACATTGTGCTTGATCGTATAATAATATTGACACATTAGCCTTGATATACACAATACATACATAGTTGAATGTGTATTTACATATTATTATATGCTCCTCATTATCTCTTATAATATTAATCAAAAAGTAGTTTGGAAAAACAGTGTTACCTCATCTAGCTAAACAATTACCGCTATATAGAGCTCTGAAATTATTGATAAAATTGTCTTGATACAACTGAACTATTTGAAGGATAAACATAAATCATCCGTAAAACAAACATTCAAATTGTTAAAAATATGGTACATGAATTATTCACAATCTAACTCTTAACTGGACATTGGTAACTTCTAAGTGGATATTTATGGCTTATAAATATAATAAACATGCTTTAAGAATTATTTATTCATTTAAATAAATTGACTGAACAGATTGTTTTGAAATAAAATAATTCATTCATCCAAGAGTTAAAATCAAACATTCATTCTCTTAATTTATCTGGTTGGTATAAAACGTTGGTAAACACATTATTAGTGGGATGTCATTCCTAATTATGCAAAGTATGCAGAAATAAGCACATACATAATCAGTTATCATATTTATTATTTCAATAACTCATTTTTAATTGAATGCTTCACTAAGTTAACTCAACTGTATCTACTGTGTAACAGTTGTAATTATTCACTATTCATATTAATTTCAGAATGAATGTTGACCTATATATATATATATATATATATATATATATATATATATATATATATATATATATATATAATGTTTCCTCATAATATGATTATCCATTAAACCCTTTAATTCATACTCATTTATCATATAATACAAATGAATTTCCGAAAAACAGCAATGAATAGTCATCCTCTCCAAAATACGCAAAAAATGAACCATGATAAAGAACACACAAAGAATAAACAGGATTCTCTTTATGATACTTAGTATATAACAGTTAAGTATGTTTTTTTTCTACAACTAAGTATTAATTTACCGATAATTGCTTTCTTCTAACATTTTTCCCATTACTGTATTATTTTCTCATTATTATTTATCCATTTACGGTACTTTATAAACTAACTGTTTTAATAACCAATGAAATTTAAGGTAAATGTGTTTGTTTATCTATTGTATTGTCTCGACTCTCGTAAAGGTAGTTTAAGTTACATTAATATAATTATCGTTAACACTTTGGATAGTAACAAATTAATAATAATAACAATAATAATAATATTAGAAAAAAAAGTAACAAAATTTGTTCAAGTAAATACGCAACACATTTCTATCATTATTCGAGTAAAATGAAATGAAAAAATTAAATTATGTTTATCATGGAAGTCAACTGTATTGAAAAAGACACATCATAGTCAGTATTGTACAGCTTGTACAATTCATACAACATTCAGTGAATGGGATACTTAGAGGGAAAGTAAAAGATCAACACATCAGGTAAGGATCGATTAACTAAGTAGTAATAAATTAACAATTGCTTTTGTGTTATATATCGGTTTAATGTTTACTCTATGAATGAATTGTAAAACGTAACAAAAAGATTTACTACATTGTAAAGAAAATACTGAACATGAAATTTTGATGTCAAATCTTCTTTTAATAAGATTGTAATATGTTTGCTTAATAGATATAGAATCTTTTTTATTGGTACTGTAAACGAACTAATGCATTTAGACTAAAATGAGTTGAAAGTTTTGTAACTCTCGTATTGTTCCTCGGGCAGTGTCATGATATAAATTTTCACTGAAAAATAGATAACCTGTATTTATTAGTGACTGATAATAAGTAAAAATGAAAAAGCTTATGTTTGCTATAGAAAATTGTTATATAAGCATTGTAAGTAATATTTGTTTCGTTTGTTGAAATGAAACGCAAGAAGGGAGTTTGATAACTAATAAATTTAACGATATGTTGGGCATAATGTTTTTTGTTCTTTAGGAAATTTTGTTCAAAAAAGAACAGGGAGATTCACAAAACTTGGGGACTTGCTGTATGCAAGACATTTGAATAAAGTATATTCCTAAGCAATTTCTACGAATAAAATTAATAAAGATTTCAACACTTTGCTTAGCAAGTTGTTTCTAGCTTTAACAGGGAAATGACTAACACATTAAAATAATCGAATTCGAATTCAAATAAGAGGTGAAATATCATTATGATTGTCTGTTTGTATGTTGAGAATGAAATTATAAAATGGGTCATTATAAGTAAACCAATGTTGAAAAAGTGGTGGATGAATGGTGTTCATATATGTGTAACTTACATATTGAAAAAAATCTCTAGTGCACATCCTGGGTGTTGATCATGGAACAGAATAGACGATCTGAGGATTGCTTTATCAAATCATGCACATGTATATGCTAATTGTGTACACTAATGTTTTTTTCAACATGTGAACTACATATATATTGACACATTTTGTATCCACGGCATTCTGAACATTGGTTTGCTTATAATAACACATGTAATATATTCATACACTATATATGACTAGACAATTATAGTGACATTTCGCCCCTTACTTACATTTATATTCGACAATTTCGATGTGTTGGTTATTCGCCTGACGAAGCTCGGATCAACCTACTGAGCAAAATGTTGGAATCACTATTAATTTTATTAGCAAAGATTATCTACAAGAATACTTTATTCAGATGTTTTTCTTTGTTTGTCAATGATGATTTCATGCTGTTGACATTAGTTAAAATCCAATTCGCCTACTTACTAAATGCAAATTAATGCAGCTGTCACATTCGTATTTTGTAAATCGTTATTAAATGTGATTGCTATCATGAAGTACAATCTACAGTATTAAATAGAAAACTGAAAATTATGTTTATTTAGACAAAATAACTTCTAATAAAAATGCGTAATTTACTCTCCTCAATAAACATGGTAACCAATTCATTTGTAAATTGAATGTATTAACATTATATAATTGACTCAGTGTGATAATACTTAAAAACATTTTGCTAGCTAATGCTGTTGTTAGATATGAAGTTAAGTAGTAATTAGATCATTTATACTTAAATGAAATTTAATTAACTTTGACCTGTGTTTAAGTGAACATTTACAAATGTTTGTGTACATGTTATGAATGTCGACCATAAATCAATGATGTGGAAAGCCTAACATTATATGTATGTATGTATGATCAATATAGAACCTAGCACATGTAAGCATCTGTCCAAATTACCATAGCAAGATTAACATCACATAGTAGGAGTAGAAGTTACTTCAATGATAAAAGTAATAGAAGCTAACATGAGTAAACTTACAAAATATGGTTCAGGGAGAAAGAAATGAAGCGTGAAAAGAAAGTTATGAAATAATTTTAAGCTCGAGATTTAAGGGAGGACGGTGAGAGAAAACTTCTGCGCTACTGTGATCGATTCTGATGCCTGTCACCCAACGTTTCCAACAACTGATTATGGTATTCGCTCGGACCCAGGTAGTCTGCTTCTTCCGACACGACTTAAAACAGCGGACAGTAACTTCATGAACTGATGTCATATATTCATCTGATCGACCCTAACTCTCTTTCATCCTGCTCCTATATCAGCCAATAATGTGTGTCAAGGCAGACGGTAGCCTACCATCGGATGCCAGCCTAGTGGTGCAGAGAGTTTGGTGTTTATCTGCCTGAATCCCCTGGAGTGGAATATAGTGTGCTCACTAGTGAGGAGTCTCACAGTAAAATCAAACAGCTGTCCAATCCTCCCTAGTTTTCAATGATATCCTACTTGTACTAGTCTGTGACGAGTTAATTCAAATAAAACGTGGTATAAATCTCCTCAAACCACCTTGCTTCAGTTTTAATCGTTGTTTTGTTGTTCGTAATTAAGTAACATGATTTCAACAATTTGAATAATTTATGTTAATAAACTTATCGTCAGTTGGTACAATATGGTAACTGACAATTGCTACCTAGATAAAAATAACTGAACATTGCTTTTAATCTTCAGCATTTATCGAGTTTCATCATTGAATCATCTTTAAATATTCAACGGATGTTTTTTAGAACTGCGGTTCACTTTCCCTTTGTATGTTTTTGTATGGTCCGTTATTTTATTTGCATCAAACGAAAGCGATCCATAACTAAAGTTAGAAATATCGACCATCAAATGCTGGCTTAAATGTTTCGTAGTTGAGGTTTGTGGTTCGGTGTCTTTCTAGTTGTAGAGATATAGTTGATGAAACAACTGTGCAGTGTCTCCTGCTTCTTAATAGTTGTCTTATTCATGTTAGTCATGATTCAAAATTCAATAATTCTACAACATTTATTAACTAATGTCTAGCGTAAACAATTCCCTAAGTGATAAAATCCAGCCACTCTTTTAATGAATATACTCATCTGTAAAATGTTTTGGGTGGTAAAAAGAAGAAAATAATTAATATTGGTAATTTTATCCTATAAGATACATTTCTTCTCAAAACAACAAAACAGCATTTAATGATTTCTTCCTTCATTAAAATGTTTTGCCATGATAATGTTCCAGTGAACATTTGTTCCTATCAATCAGGCGAACCAATTCTTACAAAGTATATACATAAGACAAATGACTATTCTTTTCACCTTTAAAAATAATAAATTAATGTTACGTCTGTTATTTACTTAGTTGGGCTGTTAAACTATATTAATACAGAGTAAATCCAATCCATGATTGATTTTGAGGTTTATTACATTTAGATTTATATCAGGTATATCATTTACAAGGCTTATAAAATCACAGAATCTTTCTCACTTTTCACTGAAACTCAGTGTTATAAAAGAAAACATTATGTATGTAGTGTTGTATATAGGAAACAGTAGACTGTGTTCTCTATCTTTGTAATTTCAGTTGTTGGATAAATTTAGAAAGAAATTCGTTTATTTAGTATTAGCCGCCTTCATGATTTTATAAATTTTAATCTCCCAGTGATTGTTTATTCAACTTTATCAGAAGCATGTACTACTGAATGAAAACGTTATGTTATGGTATACTTGTAGTAAAAGTTGCTATGAAACTAGATCTACTAGAATAATCTAGTTTATGAATAATTTCGTTGGTAAAATAAGTGCCGTAAAAATATGATGATCAGTGGTAGCGATCTAATCAGAAGTAAAGAAGCGACTGCTATTTGTATCTGAATAAACTACTCTAGTAAATTATTTAAGCTAATTGTAATTGATAAAGCCAAATGAATAGTAACAACATTTATTATGAACTCAAAACAGGGCTAACGTTTTTTACTCATAATGTACATTTAAAGCTCACTAATAATAATATACTCTGGTAATATAAGTGTTTAATCATTCGTAAATGCTGTCACCATATAACTATCCAATTCATTTTCCTGACAAAATAAACAGTATGCACATGGATAACATGAAACGCTTAGAGAACTATGACAGCATAAATATAACATACTCACAGACGAAACTACGTTTTGGTACGTAATTACTGAAGCAAAAGTTACTATGCATAGCAAACGGCATTCATAAAAAAAAGATTTACAAACTGTAAACATTAATTTTTCCTGTATTTAGACATTCATTTTTTCACTAATTGTCACGGAGAATAAACATGGTAAAGTCGTTTTGAAGATCATCTATACTTGACGATAGAACAGATCATTAAACTAAATTTATCTAGTACTTATGATAAAATTGTTGATTTGATGTGTAAATCATAAAATAAATTATCACTGAAATCTTTATAGATGCATATTTTCACGAAGAAATTAATTACTCACACAAAACTTTACAGTAATTTGTTTACCGTTGACTAAATATAAGCATATATGTATCTACTTTTTTTCTAATTCATTGATTATTTCATTTATCATTAAGTTTGTATATATCATTACCAAGGTTAATTTTGATAATTTCAAATAAATTGAGCATTGGATAGGTTGTTTATAAAATGAGTTATATATATTTGTAAAATTCCAATGAGTAGAAATTAAAATTTCTGACGTCTCGCGGCTTAGTGTAAGTCGCTTCTTCAGAGAAATGAATAACCGAATTGAATTAGCACAAGATTAAATAATACAATGGAACAAATCAGAATCAAAATAAGTTCGTGCAATCAAAATTGCGAGTTTCGATCATGTCATGTCAAGTCATTTGGGTCAAGGTGGTTTGATGTGAGACAATGTGTGCATGCATATGTTAGTGTGATGTGAACTGAGATTATGTGAAAATAAAATTGTATGTATGTTCATGTGAATAAAATGTGAACGTAATTTAATTGTGATCGGTTGGATAAAAAGTCCATGTTGGGTGGAAAATATTCGATGATTATACCAATTGCATTTAAATTTTGATAATTTGATTCGGTTATTAATCAGATTGTATATATCATTACCAAGGTTAATTTTGATAATTTCAAATAAATTGAGCATTGGATAGGTTGTTTATAAAATGAGTTATATATATTTGTAAAATTCCAATGAGTAGAAATTAAAATTTCTGACGTCTCGCGGCTTAGTGTAAGTCGCTTCTTCAGAGAAATGAATAACCGAATTGAATTAGCACAAGATTAAATAATACAATGGAACAAATCAGAATCAAAATAAGTTCGTGCAATCAAAATTGCGAGTTTCGATCATGTCATGTCAAGTCATTTGGGCCGCGAAACGTCAGAAATTTTAATTTCTACTCATTGGAATTTTACAAATATATATAACTCATTTTATATCATTAAGTTTGTTATAAGCTTAACAAGCAAAACATAAAAAGAAAACAATAAGTGTTTTGAAACTCACGGTATAACGGTATATACAAATGAATACTTTATTGCTTAGTGACAATAACCGAAATATCTTAAGAATAGCTATCGTACTTAACATTACATTTTAATCTTCCTTGTAATCTCTATGTTTGATTACAAAGGATATACATTTGGCTTAATGCTTATCATCTCAAATTTTGATCTAAAGGAAGTGAAAGTAGGATCTGTGCTTCAGAAGACATCAGCGACTAACTTCTTCCCAAAGCGCTACAAAATAAGGTAACGATGAAGACAAATTTAATTTTAAAAAAATGTTCACAAACTGTAGAAATTAAATTTAATAAGGTCTTTTGATGCTGATTTTTTCGCGGGTTTTTTAATGGTCATCATGTTTAAGTTAAAAATATCACGACAAGCTATGAATTTCTATATCGTGAGAATAAAATGAATGTATAGTTCAACAAAACACTCTTTTAACGTACATTAATGAAGAAAAGCAGTTTCACATGGTTCTCCTGAAAAATTTCTAAATCTTTCAGAATGCTCTAAGTATCTACTTCTAAAATATCTAGACATATTTTCATAGTATTTTTGAAAGTCATGTTAAGTCGTTGTAGAATCGTGCAAACTAACTTCATGTCTTTTTAAAACTAAGTGTCAGTGACAATATGAATTTCAGAAAAACACCATTTTGCATTGGACACCATCAAAGTATGTCAAGAATTTACTCTTTAAAATGCCTATAACGTTAAATATTTAATCAGTCTTCTATTGAATATGAACTAAGAAAAACTGATGGTTGATGGAGTTTTCATTTATCAGGAGTGAATCAATTATTGCTTCAGACAATAGAGGATCGTCATGCCATATCACAAACTAAGAAAAACGTCTAAAATTGTTCGTGCATATATAAATTTTTATAGTTTCTGATTACTGAACAACTTTTATCTCTTGAGACTATGGAAACAAACATTATTTTATACTGTCATGTAAAGTTTTCAGTTAGTTGCATCATCAGATGATATATACGGTACATAATTATCACTTTCCTAGTCTCTAATTATTTTTGCAATTGACTAGATGAAAAGCTGATCTTTTAAGGTAATTATATTTTAGGGAATTAAATGGTTTCACAACCATCAACTTCCCTTAAAGATTGTATTTTTCTCACATCTGGTAAAAGCATTTAACGAAGCAAGAAAATTAAACTCTTGCATATCACTATGACAACATATTCATGGCTGATCAAGTGAATCAAAATACCAAAGAGAAACTTCTAAATTCTATATTTTTTATCAATCTGTAGAAAACCATCTATACTAAAATGACAATAATTAAACACTAATGATTTCAGACAAATTCTAAGTAGGGAATCATCTTAAACCAATGAGCATGAGATTGCTCTTTTCTTATTAGCTTGAGAACATACATATGTGAGCATGACCAAATCAGAGGTGGAACTTAGGACGTTCATTTCTTACTAGGAAATTAGAATCACTATATTCCAGTTTAGCTATCATGTTAGCTATTTAACTGTAGTTGGTTAAATTTCTGATGAGGTATGATATGACACTACTAGTAAATTTTAGGCCAGAATGAAGCAATCGTAAAACAATTTCTAGTTTACGGCAGTTCTATGTCTTAAAATTACTCTCAAGGAAAATGCTATTATCCTGTGTAGTGAATAATATTAAACTTTCTTTAATGAAGCTATTTTGACTTTTCACTAACCGTAAAAGGATAGATGACATGAAAATGTTGTTAAACTGTATTATAAAATTACACTTTACACTGGTATTTAGTATTTCGGTTTTGGATGACTTAAACCCTTTCTCATTACAAATTTACACTTTAAACATGATCTTAGTATTTGGTTTAAGTTACAGTTTAGTTTGAAGATGAAATCTGAAGCGGCGGGGAAGGAGGGTTTAAAATCTTTACCTGAAAGCGTAACTATTTATTCAAATTCGACAATTTATCTAGCAGTCATTATTACCACTGTACCAAATATTTGATCTGATTTGGTGTTTGCGCTAACTATTTCAACTTTTATTAACTGAAAAATTATATTCATAATCTGAAGAAAAGACTTGCATTGTGTCACAAAAATATGAGAAACATCTAATTTTTTTACTTATGAATATTGTTGTGAAACGGTTAATCGATTGTTACATTAGTGTTTCTAATCAGCTGAGTTTTACACAAATCTACTTAAATCACAAATAAATAGAATCTAAAAGTTAGTATACTTTCATTTATAAGTAGTCCGTAGACTACAATGGGGATGTAGAACTTGAATGAGTAGAAAATGCACTTAATAACCGAGGATTCGAGTAACTCATATTCACTGAAGTGAATTATGAAAGCATACCCCATCCAGGAGTTGGGCGTTACCAATGGATGATAATCACGTTATATCACAAACTGAATAGTGTTAAGATCATACCATCAGCCACTCAAAGTGTATTTACTATGACGGAGTATTAGCCTTGTTATGTGAAGTTCATGAGGTCAAATCTTTGTAGAACCTTGTATGTGTACTTCTAAGAAGTTCCGTATCTGAACAGAACAGCTTTTTTGGTGCCCTCTTCCCCTAGTTTACAGTGGTACCTAAACAGATATCAGTCTGTAACAAAAACAACCTAATAAATCAAATCTACCTAATTTTATGTTTCTTTATGCAAGCAATAAAGAAAAATCAAATTAATACACAATTTCTTGATATGCTTAGTCTTTGACTATATAATGAAAGGCTATTAGCATCTGTCAATTTATTAGCAAATCTCAGAAACTGAATTTTGCAATGAATTATGAAACAACTATAAATAGATATTTTTCTCTATTTTCTTGTTGAAAAAATAATTCCTTTAAAAATCAAACTAAAATTTTTTAACTATCCTGTTTTACTAATCAATTAAATGAATTTTCGTAAATGTACAGGTGGGTTTTTTTCCCACTGAATAACTAAACTAAAGATATAATTGTAAAATATATCTAAAGAATTTGATACATACAGGTATGAAATAGTGTATTTTAACTAACGTACTGCCTACAGAATTGTACGTCTGAAATATTGTAGATTATATGGTTTTTTCATATCAAAATTAGGATGTAGGTAAGATGTTAGTTTTATTTAGTTTGATTAACACATGAAGCATTTTATTGATGCACATGTGATAGCATTTACTATGTATAATTCGATTGTTAATAATGACTAGTAGTAGAACCTAGAAAACATGTATTTCAATGTTCACATGTTAACGCAAACCTAAGATTCTCTTATTTTAATGCCAGCCTGTCAGTCACTAGGTTGAAATAGTGTTCAGTACTTGTAGTAGTTACTGCTATTTGTAAATGTTTATATTTTGCCATCATCGAAATAAATTAATAGATAGGCCAGTTCCATCCATACGTCTATATTATTTTCATTTATTTACTGGTTATGTTTTGAATGGTTGATAAAAGTATGAAATTTTAGTTTTGTTTACGAAACATTTATTCAGATTTGCCTGTAGTCTAATGCATGTTACCCAAAAATTTAGTGCTTGAGTACAAGACTAGTATTTTTGGATGAAAATCAGTATGGACACAAGTACATTCAATTAATGAGTAATTTATTTAACAAAATGTGTATCTTTGATTTCACTATCAGTCATTTTTCGAAATCTAGTTAATTTGTTGGTTTAAAGAATATTTTGACATACATTCGATGGGACCTCACGAATGAATTGTTAAGCTTAAATATCAAAAATAAAAGAAATAAACAAAACTTAAAAACTGTTAGCGGATTTATTTATGATTTTCCTAGTTTTATACAGATAGATTTAGACTTTTAATTCAGATAAATCAAAATATTGAAGAGTTCCAAACTCCTTGATTTTCAATTGTACCTAACCGTGATCAATCGGTGACGAATACAAGCAAAAAATTAGGTACCCATTTCTACAAAAGTCACTCTAAATAAAAATGGACTCAGTTTGGATTACAGAAGTTGCGCTTTTTCTAACAAAACTTTCAAAGTTTTAAAGATTGGTTGGTGAATAAGTTAGACAGAAAAACATAAAAACGTTTAAGCCTTTTATACAACTAAATATAAATTTTCAAGAAAAAAGTTGATCTTATTTGTAATCAATGTTTCAATTTACCAACTTATCAGTAATTTCCTTAAACAGTATCAAGTCAGCGTATAAATATCGATACTTTATTAACTGAACTAAATCCACTTCTGGTTTTTGATTCCTTAGATTTCTGTGGTTTACTCTTCTCTCAAATCAATTTTTGTAAATCAATAAAATGACAGTGTAAAATTAGATAACTAATTTACTGCAATATATTGCTTAAAATTACTTGTTTATCCTACTTCAGTTTTCTCAGATCCGTTTAGTTATCAGTTGTAGTACCAAAGTTTGTCAAAAAAAAGTACTTAGTTAACAGCAACAGAGAAAATGAATAATGTTTTACTTAGAACTTAAAAAAACTGTTTAACTTATATATTACAGTTCATTTATCTATTCATTGATCTGTAACCCTTTGTAGAGCATAGGCCATCGACCAGCTTTCTCTAATCAACTTTGTCCTTAGCTTTCTTTTCCAGTTCTTCTCTAGTGCTACTCATTATTTTCATGTCGATTACCATTTCTCGAAGCAACGTGTTCTTTGGCCTTAAGGATTTCAAGTTTGTGTTTGTCTTGTGACGTAGTTTGGTAATTTTTGCAATGTGTTCTATCCACCTCCAGCATTTTTTCATAACTTTTTCCTCAGCTGGATATTGGTTAGTTTGTCGTCTGCCACAGTAGGTTATTGTTGACAGTGTCCAGTCTACGGAGGTGGAGTATCTTTCATTGACAGGTGATTATAAATATCTATATCTTTTTAATAATGGTTTCGTAGTCCTCCAATACAATAAAACTTCTTTGATGTTTTATGTTGAGAATTCCCACTTTGATATTGCCTGACAGCTGTTTTGAGTTCCAGATGCTTTTTAGTCGTAGAAATGCTGCTCACATCTTGCCGATCCTTGTCTTCACGTTGCATTTCGGCTCAATTTAAATATATTCAGGAATTAAACACAGCTATTCTACTTATGCTAACTGTTTTTAAGTTCATGAGGAATAGATTAACAATTATATGTGTGGCATTAGATATTTGAATTACCGTACTATACCAAATATTTTGTACAATTACATTTACAAGATATCAGAAATTCACGTTGTACTTTGAAATTATCTAGAGTTGTTGTCGTGAATAATTGAAACTAAGTAATATATTGAGTAATATATTAAGTTATTGATGAAATTGAATGTGCATTGGTTTTCATCACAAATCAATGAAAGGCTTCAACTTAAGTCATCGAACTTTGGCTCAGTGTTTCAATATTATCTTGGTTGTACATTGATTTGAACTATTTAAGTAAAGTACAGTTTATTATTATATTCTAAAATTGTTTACAGAATTTACGCCAGTTTACAAACATGGTCATGGTGATATGTAGTTGTTACCTACATTAATGCAGAGAACAAGAGTACATAAACGAAGGAAAAGTGCACAATAAGTAGAATGTAGACATAGCTGATTAACATGAAATAATAAACATTTTAAATTAATATTTATATAGCATCCATTACGAATAAGACCTTGGAACGACCTAGTGATATAAGAAACGAAAAAGCAGGATAAATTCAACTCATTCTATCCAGCGATCACATTATGACAAGAGATGTAGATGTTTAGCGTTTTACTTACTACGAAGTGACATCTAAGTGATAAAAAAATTACGTTAAAATGAAATGGTTTTTTGATTTTATATAGTTGTCGTCTCTTCTCAGAATTCTAATTTAAAAACAGTTTTTCGCACAGACAACTACTCTGAATATTAGTAAAATGTGATGGGAAAATATTAATATCTACTGTGTTGTTTTGAAGAATAAAGTAAATATAACCAATCACAACAGAAGTTCTTCATGGTTAAATTGTTACATCCAGTCTTCTTTTTAAAACGTTTCAAGAAAATAGGCGGTATTATAAGGTGAAAACATGTGATAACTAGTTTCAGTTTTATTATCATATGATTTTCGTTGTTTCTAGTATATACCAACTAATGTAAATATGTTATTTAAACTTCTTGTCAACAGATTACTTCCTGTTTACAATTATTAGTATGGAGAACTAAAACGTGGTTAATTAGTGTATTTTAGCTACATAGGAACTATTTTTTTTTAATTCAAATAATTTTATTTAAACTAAATCTTAAACTGTATTAGTTTCAACCTGGAGTACAGATTCTGTAAACTGTTAGGTCACTGCATATTTCATTACATGATTATAAAGTTCTCGAATTCTACACACGTATTTTAACATATTGTTTAAATGAATTAGAATACGTGTGTGTAACATATCATGCCTAATAAAATGTACGTTAAGTAATATAGTTGCTTTTTTCTTAAATCATTCTTCTTACAGACGTAATGTTAAATGGAATTTCGTTTTGTCATGAAATTTTCTTGAAATAATTTGTATTTTGGTCTGTCATTAGTTTGATAACTGTCATATTTCCACAGTAAAATCAAAAAAAATGTCAGCTGTTTCTGATCCTTGGAGTGAAACATTTTCTTGTGAAACATGCAAGAAATATTCAGTTAGAATGTAAGCAGAAAAATTATGTGACACGAGCTAAATTAAACTATAAACTTAACCAGTAATTTCGTCCATTTGAGTATCAACTTTAAAATAAGACATACTATCACGAGAGATGTCTATTGTTACTAGACGACAGTTTAAGGGTGTATTTTTCAATAGAGATAACCTTTAACTATAAAACGTCAATTTATTTTATGATGAAATGTAGATACCTGTTACCTGTCGAGTTCAATCTTCTTACTATAATAGTAAGAGACCAGATCAAAAACTTTAATTTAGTGTCCATAAAGTTAATAATGTTCCAATTATAGGCTATTTGATAAGTGCTACACTGAAAACATACGCTAAGTGGACGTTGGCTTGTGTGTACTATATTATGCTTATTTTAAATGCTTAGACTGTTTCAGCGTGCAAATGTTATTTTATAGGTTTCATTATCAAACATTTATTTTAAAATAAAGATTGTGTGATTTTCAGCCAATGATTTAGAATGTCAGGAATAAAAGTTTTGTTTGTCGTTTCCATGAGATTGCACTATTTTACAAGAAGGATATCATCGTTGTGGACTAGAAAAACGTTATATTATTTCTCTATAATATTTCTTCATAATACTACACCTACAGCACTTCTGTTGTTACTCGAAAAGTTTATTGGTAACTTTTGAAATAATCACGCATATTTTTATACTACGTTGACTATAAGTAATCTAGAAATTGCACTATCGGTGCTTGTTAACATGGATAATGCTCAGATCCTTTTTTTGAATACTTCATAACATTCAATATTTCATTTACAAATAGAGACCTACTATTAAATAATTTGGTGAATGCAGCATAATTAGATTTAAATAAGGTGTGACTAAGCATAAGTTGCAACATTGTCATCATTATTCAATTCTTTTAAAATTTAGTAACAACAATATTTTGGAGTGTGATGCTGCTTAGCAACGTTACAAACATTAATTTCATTGAAATCAAGTAAATTGTAATAATGTATTTAAACAATATAAATATAACAACATTCGAAATCAAGTATCCATTTCTTATGACGTATTGATTGACAGAGTTTTAGGAGTGAGTGAACTGAATGAAATGCATTCTCCTCAAGTATACAAATGTTTTTGAATGTATGTGTTTGCTTTTTTTAGGTTCTATCTTCTAATTAAGTTCATTTTGGACTTCTTTTTACTTGATAACTTACCTACTTAATATGATTGTTTTCTATTTAAGTTTAATCATATTTCATTGTATCAGGTTATTAATGTTACAATCATAAGATTTTCACTAAAACAATCGATAGATTGAGATGTGTATAACCTCGGAAATGTATGGAAAAATTGTAACTTTTATAAGTTTTTCATAATTAGACGATTAAAGTTTTTATTCGGTTTTATTTTATTTCAAAATAAATTTGTAACAACAAGCCGATTACGTAACTGTTTCATAATGATTATATCAAGTTAACTACCTTGTTACTTTATCTTATTTAATATCTGTAAGACCGATGGTCAGAAGAAGCTGTTTTTTCAATGTTGTGAATAGAAAAAAAAGACTTCTAGATAAAACACTGAAAAGACGTTCATATACTATCTAATTCATTTTAATATCTGTATTTTAAAGACTGATTCACATATTACTATTCCCCCCCCCCTTGATTGAACTATTTGTCTATCGTTATATAACTCAGAATCTACTTAGACAGTTATATATAAGGAAAGATAATTTTGGTGATAGCCAACTTTATTTGGTTTCATTTGTTTAATAGATTTGTAACACATAATAATTAAGTTTATTCTTCAAAATTTTTACGATAAGAATAGTCTGTATGGCTTCGCGATACTGAATGTATTTTAACTACAAACTACAGGTTTTACGTATAAATATCATGGTAAATAAAGTATGTAAGTGACTACTTCCATGTATAGATTTGCATCAAAGTGGTGAAACTCCATAAACCTAATGTTATGTTTGCTGTGCTTAACCAATACATTAATAGTTATTTGTATGCGTCACATATTGATGCTGCTTCGGTATCATTAAAACCAGTAATAACTGTACAGCTGTTTTGTCCTAGTGTGAGATTTTTCTGCAGTTAACACTCTTGATTTCACCAGAAAGTCAAACCTAAGGCCTTTTGCTCACTAATGACTAACTTCAAGATAATCCAGATATTCTAATGAGAAGTCGGGAGTTAAATAGTTATCACAGGTGACAATGGATGATCGTCACGCTATCTTACATATAGACGGAAGTCGAAATTTTACTATTGGACGTCATCCAAATGGTACTGATAGTTAGGCGTTCGCTAAGAGATCTGAGGCCTTTAGATCAGATACACTTAATGGAATCGACGGTAAGCACTGCTAGGACGAAACGGCTTTCCAGTACTTCCTGGTTTTCACTGGCAACCAATCATCGTTAATTTGCTACGAGAGCAAGAAACTAAACACAATACCTATCACCACAAAAAAGTCCCCTAAATTTAATTACAGTATTTGAATAGTTAGATACTACTTAATATGCATTTACTAAGCAAATTTAGTCCGTCTTACAGTATGCATTTTTCTGTGTAGTACTGAATACTTTCCTAATGTTTCTACTAAATAAGATGAGGTAGAACTAAATTATATTAGATTACATGACTTTATTAACTTTGATAGGCATGAAAATGTATTCCAACTTGAAGACATACGTTTCTGAATTCTTGTCTACCGCCTTACATACCACTGTCTAAATTTATTAAAATTAAATGTAATTGCAACTCATAGTCCTATCCTATTCGTTTTTATGTATCATTCATTAACATGAATATCATGCTGGGATATACGGTTCTTTAGTGAAATTAAATCATTTACAATATTCAATCTCCTGTTACTGATTAGTTATAGACATATTAACTTTGAATTTGTTAAAAATATTTAGCTCTTGCAACAGCTGTTGACTAAATTTGTATAGAAACACTAATGAGAAAAATAGCTGGTCTAACAATCTGTGGTTAATTTAAAAGTTAATAAATGAATATTGAAAATGAACCATGCACCCAAAATATGCAAATAATTGTTTTTATAGACTTTTATTAAAAGTAAAGTAACCTAATAAGTGGCAGTTACTGAGATTCATTTTAATGAAAAAGAAATTAACAAACTCTAGACGTTTTACGCTCTATGACAAATAATAATTAATTTTCTATTCCCATGTATATAACATTCGGTAAGTTAAATCAGTTTGTCAAAATTACTGAATGATGAATCTCGCTTACTCTGAGTTGAGAGATGTCTTCTATGCATTGTTTACAGTCTAACGACTAATTCAGTTAACATTTCAAAAATGATGATATTAATAACCCACATGTAATCTAAAATAGAAGACGGTAACTCGGGAAAGCTTAATATTCCATAAAATCAAGCATGTTTAATAGTGAAAAAAATTTTTGGAAGAATAGACACTCTATAGAACGATGGATTAAACACAGAAACTGTAAATAATCAACAGAATGAAATGAGTAGATGATTTGACACCATTATAGCACTGATCATAGACTTAATCATTGTAATAAACCAAAGAAAATTATCAGTTAAAAAACTTTTCGAAATATAAACAGTAAAAAAATTCTTTGTACCATGAAAATCTACGGTTTTATAACCATGCAAGTCATAATTGACCGATAAAATAGTGCACATTGTATAAATGGGAAAATGTTAGAATTTATAGCTATTTTAGTTCTGTATAACTGATTCGCAATCTTCTCATAGTTTTGTTTAATCAAAGTGACACAATATTCGAATTTAACGACTTAGTCAACAAGAGCAAGTTATAATTTACCTAAAAGCAAATAAGGCAATTCATACCTTCCTAATATTCTACCTAATTCATCTTCATTTGTTCTTTCATTTTTCAAAAAGTATAAATTAATTCATTTAACTTATTAACTTGTATCTGACGATTAAAAACACTGGATTATAAAAAACTTAGTTAGTATGGGAATTCAGATTATGTACAGGTTTCAAGCTACATTTAACAAACATATTCCCTGAATGCATCTCTGTATTTTCAAATATAATTAAAAATAAACAGTCATTTATACAGAAAGTCGTAATGGGACGATCATTAGAAGGTATCTGAATGAAGTTGTACAAAAGTCATTAGATTTATTTCAATCAATCATTAAAGTATATGAGATATTTTTTCAAAAATATTTATTACTAAATTAATAATGAGAACAGGCGTTAAAATAGTCATTTATGTTGAAATATACTGATATCTGTGGATGAGAAGAGGTATCTGCGTTCGTCTACAGTATTTTTAGTGTGTACTATGTTTATTATATCCGAAATTTTAAGTCAATATTCCTTTTGTTATTTAGTGATTGAATTCTGATTATTAGAGTAAAATTTTTACTAAACTCTTCATCTCAAGGTCTAGTACTTAGTATATTACTAATTTTCATTCAGAATGTCAGACTACAGTATGCTAAACCTTTTTATAGAAGACAGTTATCAAAACTTTTGGCTCAGTATAAATAAATCTTGGTTTTAAAGCGGCATTTGACTCTGTAGATCAAGAAGTTTAGTAGTAGTGACCGTTATTTAAAAGCTTACCTCAATGGTACATAAATTTTGTGAAGGCTCTTCACTTAAACGCTATTATTCCAGTCAGAGTATATGACAAACTGCAAACTGGGATTATAAATGTAAGTTGTGTTCGTCAAGGGTTCTCGTTAATCTCACTTTTCCTTAATTTCGTGTAGGACATAACTAACTGTGAGGTTTACTTTCAGAAAGTAAAAGATCGAACGCAGTAAACTTATTTAGCCAGAGATGACAGCATATGCAGATGACTAGGTTGCATATAATGGACTTTCTCCCTCTCCTGAGTTGAGAACATTTTGCCTTAATGGACCAGAATAATTTTGCAGATCCGTCGAATCTTTATGTGGACGCTTAAAAATGTACTACCATTCTTCGATTGTAGTAACACTGATTAATATCTATTTAATTAAACAAATGAATTTCTAAATTATACTCTCTTTAGTTTAACAGGAGAACGGCTACTATAAAACTAATAATTATTTGTTAACCGGGTTCAATTTTTATATCTCCTATTCTACTATCGATGTTTCCTAGCAAACTGTATTCATAAATGCTGTCATCTAATTGGCTAAAAGGGGTTAATAGATCTAGACGCTGATTGAATCATTTTCAAACTCTGTGCGAATAGTTTAAGAGCTGCCCTAGCTTGCTTCTACAACATGATTACTTAATGTCTGCTGAAATTGAACTTTTTATTTTTAAATTCTCCGATGAAGAACACTTTCTAATTCATTCATTAACATTGCTGCTC
This sequence comes from Schistosoma japonicum, assembly GCA_025215515.1. Lineage (NCBI taxonomy): Eukaryota > Metazoa > Platyhelminthes > Trematoda > Strigeidida > Schistosomatidae > Schistosoma > Schistosoma japonicum. The sequence continues at coordinate 33,649,124 of CM046061.1, forward strand.
TCATAAAGAATTTTATTACGACATTAAGAGTTTTAAAAATCATTTCAATAACGGAAAATATTTCCGCTTAGACACTTAGATAAAGATAATACAAATGAGAGGAAACTATTTTCAACTGAATTTTTATCAAGGTACACTAATATATACACTTATTCGCATTCATAACAGAATCAATAAGAATCAAGTGGTAGTGTATTAGGAGATATTGTTACACATTTAAATGTGTCCATTAAACTAAGTACGAACGGTTAACAATGTAATTAAAACACGAAATTACATGTGATAATGACTGGTGTTTAAAAGTACAAATTGATAAATGAATGGTTAGGCATACGTGGATCTTACAGTATCTATTGAAAGAATTTACGAGGTCATGACAAGAATTGAAATGATTATGATGTTTCGTAGGAATTAAGAAAATGTAATCTTTAAGTAAGCATAGAAAGACAACATAAATTTTAATGTTAGTAATATAAATGATAATGATATAGCCAAAGGGTTAGTGTAAATCATCTAAATATTGGCCGTTAGGATGGCCAATGAAGAGAAAGACAATGTACAATCATCTTATGAAGACAAAGGTTAAGTTTGAAAAGATGGATGTTGATAGACTCCACTACACATAAAAGACATTTATGCAATCTATGCGGCAAATTTAATGAATGATTTAAAAGCCCTTTTTTCGCATCCATTCAGTGTTTCCTACTAACTATGTTTCCAAATGTAGGGTGTTTTATAAGTAGTAAATGTTTAACTTAACTCAATTTTTATCAAAATATCAAATTCGAATATTACTGAATCATTAAATAGTTATTCTTTCAATGTCTTGAAATCACCTACATTTCTGCTAGTCAAAAATTTGCAAATTGTTTTCAAGAAAATGAAGTAAGTCAGTCAAATGATATTTTCTCAATTTTTGTCACTAACTAAAAAATATGAGAAGAATTTTTGTTGACAAGTAATGGCTTCTGTCGATATATACATACACAGTTATTTGCTGAAAAAAAAGCCAAAATACTGATTAATTATACCTTTTAATAAAGGATTCAAGATCTCTTATTAAAAATTAAAATCCCTTGTGTCCACCTTTTGAAGTACAACTTGAAGTTTTTTTCTTTAGATAAGATCTGCATAACTTTAATGGGCTTTTATATGTTAATTAAATTTTACTTAAGAAATTTTGATTATGTTAGAGTAAAAATTAATGTCGAAAAATGTTTCATTTTGCATTTACGCATCGATTTTGAAAAAAAATTGTATTGACTATAATGGAAACATTTGTGAATCTATGGAAACTGTAGTGAAACAATTCATTTAGTCGTTATTACTGTAACGGTTGAATTGTACAAGTAAATGTAATGACCACTTATTATAAATTTACGACAGAAATTGTTATGATATTTATAACTATATCAGGTTTATATGAAAATAAACATAATCTATTATTTACAATTTAAGTTGGATAGTGATTGACAAGTGGAATCCAGAACGCGCGTTTCGTCCTATTTGAGACTCGTTGGCTGGATGTACCTGCATCTCAAAGTTGATGTTCATGATGGGATTCGCTAAATAGAAGCAATCCGCTCACGGTGCACATATGGAAACAGAGGCTGACCAGTTTCAGTTCATTAGAAATCAGTAGGAAGATAAAAGCATATTCTAATTATTATTTATAATATTCCAATTAATAAAAGCATAACCATGAAATACATAACAATTACTTTCCAAAATCAAATGTTTTCTTTATATGTTTTGGCTTTTTTAAACAATTAATTATGAAGGCTTCAATTCAATATGTTTTATGTTTCATCAAATATTTCACAGCGAATGCAAAACAGTTATCTTATAATCTATACAAACTTACGAGAACTATAGTATTCCTAATAAAATTGACATGTATTCTTTAAAATGTTTAACAAACCAACAAATCAAATTTCAATTTAAGAACTGCTTACATGGGTTTCTTTTGACATTTTGAATCACTGTACACTGAAATGCATTGCTTTATTAATGAGTTATACGGTTATTGGAATTCATAAAGAACTTGTATTTGAATTATTTAAAAATTATCGTTCCATAGAAATATCAGAACAATACAATAATAGATTTATGTGTACCTCGGTTTTGGAATATACCACGAATAACAACAAAACTTTCTGTATAACCAAAATATCAGTTTGCTTACATGAAAACGGTACTTTATCATTACGTAAAGTGATCGAAGCATAATTGGAGAGAGGATTAGACATACCGTTTGTGAAAATTTGCTTCTATCTTCAAGGTATATCTTAAGTTTTTAAGAAACTGTTTCATTTGAAACTGTATCAAATAACGTTTCCTAACGACAGTGAGCAATGCTGTCGTTAGGAAACGGGTTCTAGGAAATGAGGGCAAATCAATAGATCAAGTATTGAAACCTCATCAGTTAAGGTGGTTGGGACATGTGTTACTCATGTCTAACTACCGACTGCCTCGACGAGCTATGTTTTGCGGCGTAGGAATAGGTTGGAAGAAAGCTAGTGGCGGCCAAACCAAAACATGGCAGAAATCGATGAAGTCACTGACAAGTGGACTAAGTCATGTTGGTAGATGTAGGCTGCGTGGTTGGGGTCCGCGAGACGAAAGTCACCAATGGTTAGAGACCTTGAACGACATGGCTCAGAATCGTTTGCAATGGCGCAGGTGCATCCACTCTTTGTGTTCTCTCAAAATCTAACCTTCTGAATTCTCTATCTTTCTCCTTTCAAATTTATCTCACTGAATTATACTTTTCGAATCATATCTTCGCTCCCTAATTTTCTGCATTACTGTTAATACTTCTATTATCGTTATCACTCTTGGATTCGAACTGACAGTTGCGTCTCTGTGCTGATGTGGTATGGCGACCTGAACTGATGTACGTACGTACGAAGTTCTGCGTTGTATCTGTCTGTCTCTGTCTGTATCAAATAACAGTGATTGCTGGGAACGTTACTTGTAAGTTGGTTCACTTGTAAATGACCACTTCTATAACTATTATACTAGGCATTATGTTTTGTAAACTAATGCTAAAATCCTTGAAACAACATTTTATCAAGAATAATGCATTAGTAAAAAATTATTTTCCAATACCATGATGCAATGCAATTCACTCATTATGGTAGTTGAGTTCAGATTTATTCCTTATGAAAATAATCACAACAAATTAGATTGATGATTAGTAGTAATCCGACTGTAAGTCAATAATCTAGAAGAAGTTATTGTGTTATTTAAAATTTTTTTTTGTATGGAAAACATCTTTGTGTTATTCGATTAGTAACAGTGAATTTAGATAACTGAATGTAATGATCATGAAATACTTTAGAAGAAAGCATTTCTGCTATATTTTATTTGAATAAGTTTATGCTCAAATTAACAGAAGAGAAATTTTACAGCGAATAAAATGGTGGAGTATATGGTTGAATATTGCTAAAGTATTCCTCGATAATAAATTCTATCTGTTCATACTCCCAACGTAATGCAGTGAAAATTTACATGTACTAATAAAATAATAATGATGATGATGAGTGACACTTTGTTCTCACTAAGAGTGGTTATTTGAATAAATGCTGACATTTTCATTTCAAATAAATATCCAGGTAATCATGTGTTCTATTGATACTGTGTATTCCGAATTACATTATATAATCCATATTAGGAAAGTTAACAAATTAAAAATAAATCCTATATCAGTAATTTAATTCTATTGTAAATTAACAGTCTAATAACATTATTAATAACAATATCAGAAAATGGCTATGATGTAATTAAGTTTTGGAAAAACACAAACCAACATGAAGTTATGACGAGTACAATGTTTTACTAACAAAAATGATGGTAAAACAATCCACTCTAAATTTTACGATATCATATATAATTGACGAAATTTGATTGCATATCTGTCGGTCTCATTTTTCAACAGTCGAACGTTGATTACAAAGGATAGAAAATATCATGTAGGCTTTGATTATCAAAAAATGTGTATTGAAGTTTGAGAAATGTTTAGTCTGATGTTTCATTATCGAAGATTGTTAATCAGAAAAGTGTATTTCTTAATGAATACTCTGAATACATTTAATTAGTCTACAACTACTTGATGTTATACAATTGAAGTGATTTGAAGCATTAACTATAAAAATGTTCTTTTCTGCGTAATTGATTCAATGTAATACATTTATGATGGTAAAATGAAGACAATCAAATACAAATTAAATTAACTGGTATCTTATAGTAAATTTCTGAAGCGTAACTAATTTCATCTAAACACTATTGACGATCTATTTATGAAAATAATTGTAGTTCTTTTTGTGTATCTTCTTTAGTGGACTAATGTTTGATTTTTTGGGCTAAAATTTTGATGAGTAGGTTATTTTCAATTGCTTAATACAATTTGATTTAGATGCGTTTTACGTATATTGTAAATTAGACATCGTGAGACTCAACATTTTGCTCTACATTAATACAGATTAGTATTAAGACTTCAAGTTATCAGGTAACACTATCATTTACGGGCATAAGTTTTAAATAACAAGGATAGCTTGTACTTTGTTGCATTAACTGTATTTCATATAATACATCGTCTATGAAATATTCTAAAATTGCATATAACAAACATTTAACAGTGAAAATGAACTCATTTTACAACGTTCTGCCATTTTATGATTACAAAAATGTTGTTTTTGCATAAATTTATACATGTTTACTCCGCAAAATCATTTTGATCTGGTCTTCTATATTTCTGACATTATAAACAAAGTAAATGCCTATGTGAATAATTCATATTGTAAACAGCGGTAATTAGTATAACAGTTACTGTGTACTCAATAACATTTCAAGTCAATGCAAATACCTAAAATTAACATCAATGAATTGAAACAAAACATTGTTATAAATGCTTAAATTGGATTGTCACTGGCTAGTGGAATCCAGGACGCGTGTTTTGTCCGTTTTGGGACTTGTTCTAATATCCATGCGCCATTGCACAAGTGTGACTGTCTTGAATCAGTAGCCTAGTTGTAAACGCAGTGGCACTAGACATGAAACGGACTGAGTTCGAATCCCACTGTGAACATCAGCATTCGGATGTAGGTACGTTCAGCAGACGAGTCCCAAATAGGACAAAATGCACATCCTGGATTCCACTTGCCAGTCACAATCCAACTTAGGTAATACTTGTATACTATCGATATTTCGAGGCGATTCGCGAAGGATGCCCAAATAACGACAGAGAATGACCAATTCAGTCTATAACAAATCAGTGGGAATATACAAATTCATCCTAATAATTGTTATTATTATAATTTTTCTGATAAACGATTAACAGATCGATAACTACCTTCTAGGACCATTTATTCATAACAATCTACATATATAATTAAAGTTTAGGTGTAAACAGTTGATTGATTCAGTAGATAACATAAGTTTCATTGATGGGATTACGTTTCTGTATATATTTGCTAAAAGAAAAATGATAATGGTTTCCTGAAGTAAAGAGTAAAATTACGCTTTCGATTTACAACTTTATGTAGGCTATTATACTAAATTTGTCAATATTCAATTTGCATAAAATAAGGTTTTAAATTCAGTAAGAATAAATAATCTCATGAAGGTAGTTGTATCACGTTTAAACTACTCAAGCGCCTTGTTAATTAGCAAACAAGAATTCGAACAGTCTAATGAAACCTATTATTATTTGTCAATTGATAACATATTTAATTACCTTATTAGGTCTAAATGACAAGATCAATTGATTTTAACAGTAACTTGGACGTTTTATTTGACATATAATCGACTTTTAATTTAATATCACTAATTGGTATGAATTAAGCAACCACTGATTACCAGAAAGCACTAAACAGCTGTTTCGTCCCAGTATGGAATTCTTCATCAGTGCACATCCACGACCCCCCAACCAAGAATCTAATCCAATACCCTCTAGCTCCAGGGGGAAAGCTTTGCCATTATACCGCTGAGGCGAATCCCAAAAGTTGACATTTGATTCCAAAAGTGACATAAATTCCATTGCAATAATTAACTTATTTGAGTTCACTACCACAATGTTAGCTATTCCGTAATTTGTTTCGTCTGTGTATTTAATTATCATATTTAAGTAATTATAAATACTTTTTTAAAATGTTTTCAGTTAGTCATGTTAGTTAAAAAGTTACTTGTATTAGGTTTCTGTTTGTCAGTTTAAATGGTGTCTTAAATATCAACCGTTAAAAAGTGCTTAGTAAAATATTTATTTTCTACCTTATTCATACATGTCCACTGAAGATTTAAACATCTGAGTTACTTTTAATGAATAATAGTTCTTATGAATATTACATTGCAAATAGGTTCCATTAAATATTATTTATTAGCATTTAGACGTCTATCCGGTGAAGTAGATGATTAAGCGATTGCAGTGAATCCTGAAGACTTTGGGTCTAAATTCTCTGACGGAATCGAAAATGTACGTTGCTGAATAGATAGTACTTAGGAAGTAGCTGTCCAGTACTCCCTGATTTTCACTGTGACCCATCTAAATCAATCTTGATGAACTCAATCAACTAACCCTTTTGCCTTTTTCCATAAAACCACCCCAGTCCAACGACAGTTATTTATAATGCTCATATAGTTGGTCACATTGAAAAGAGAATTTTTTCCCATTTGCACATTAATGTGGCTATCAAAACTAATTACGACTGAACTGATAACGATTAAGTACTAGAAAATGCTCATTAAATAAAATAAGATAAAGTCAAGTGAATTTGAAAACTTAAAGCAAACACAAAAGTTAATTTATATTCCTTTTTAGAAAAATTATATTTAAAGTTTAACAACAGTTGTATGTAAGCACCAGTTGTTTATAATTACACCTGCAGTTCTACTTTGATCAGCGGGTACATATAAATGATTGATTAATTAAGGTTGAAAATTCATTTATTTTCAATTAATTTCATTAACTACTTATTTTTATTTGATCTCGAAGTAAGTGTGGAAATATTTAATGTGGGTTTCTTAACGCACATTCATTTTATTGGGTCACAATGAATGAAGATACTAGAAAAACATTATTAGTATAAGTAAACTCTATCTATGTGAATACTTGTTTCTTTGAATTACAACTATTCACTTTTATCCAGGATACATAACCAACTGCTTCATGGGTTCGTTATTATTTGTATTATTATACATACAAATTATGTTTATAGGTCACTAAATGATGCTGTGATTCGACCTCTACAATATTCATTGAGAGTAATCCCAAGAGAGAATATTTATATTATCTATAAATAAATAATTTCATGTTTATAAAATAACGGTCAGTAATAACAAGTAATAAATATGTTTATTGTGACTTGAAACACAAAACAAAATCAATCAATCTATTCCTAATTTTCAACTAGTGAGCATTAATTTCATGTCACCAGTCGGTTAAGTGCAATAAGATTAAAATAATTAGTCCCTTCTATACATTTTGATAATGTGATGTAGAGACAAAGTTGATCTGAAAAATGTGATATATTTCCGCTATACATTTCAAACAATCTGGTCAATACATATACTTGTCAAGTCATTTATATGTAAACACGGATAACTAATATAGGTCAAGTTAAATAAAAAGCCAAATAACCACAAGAATAAGGGATGAGAAGGCTAAAAGTGTCACGTTACTTAAGGAAATAGATAATAGTAATAATGGTCACAATTATTCGGGCAGTGCTGTAACAGATAGTTTCTGTACACGTAAAGCGGGATGGAACTATTTAATGGATGATGCTTCGATAAATTTAGGAATATGTTTGTGATGACTTCAAAACAAAACCCTGAAGGCCGCTGCAAGGACAAACTTATGGCCTCTATTAACGATATGTTTCACTATCGACGAGAAAGAGTTTTTATTCCTTGCCTTTATCAGATTGTCTGATGTTATTTGCTTTTGAAGCTACTTGGGTGCATATTCGCCCCCCGACTCAGTGTTCTATTTCTCCTCCCTATGTATTTGTGTCCACACATATGAACTGGTAAGTACAGTGGGATGTTATGTAATCATTCATGCAATTATGAGTCCTAAGTAGAATCATAGTTTATGACTTCTCAATGATGATTAGTTTGGAAGCATTATATGTTATATCGACCAGAAATTTTAACCTCTGCTTCAAAATTACGCTAACAGAATTCCCCTTAAATGGAACGTGACATAAACGCCTTTCGTAACAACGGAATCACTTAAGGGTTTCTGTGTTAACTGATTCTTACATCGATTTATAAATTCTAATGAATATCCAGTTAACATCAGTGTCTTGGACAATTGTTCTTTCTCTTCTGTAACCACAACCGTTGAGCAGATGGGCTGGATTCTTTAAAATGTTTTTTATCAATCTTCGTTTGTTTATCAGTAGACAAAAAACAATGAAAATTTAAATTTTAAACAGATCACGTTGGCTTCCTATGAATTAATTGTTTCACCATCACCTCTTCTACATAGAATAATATCTAATAAAGACGTCTGGTTAATATATCCGTTTTCACGGTTTAAAATAATGTAATTCTATATTGTGTTGAGTCAGTTTAAAAACTGAAGTATATCAAAATCTACATAGAAAATCGTAAGAATATCGACCATATGTCTTATATATAGAGGAACTTTCATAATGAATTCGGTCGTCATGTTTTCCAAATGTGGCATATTAACATCAACCAGAAGCGGTCCTAATAGATTCACTACAGCGATACCATCGATCTGTCTAAAGTGGTCACCTTTATTAGTTATCCGTGTTTACATGACTTGACAAGCATATGAGTGACCAGATTGTTCGAAATATAATAAGGACATTCATTACACTTTTCAGACCCGTCTTATCATCATACTATTACAATAATATTGGCTTTGTTTACACCACAATTTTAAAGTTACACGTTTGGATTCAAACCAATTCTTGCTTTTGACAAGCTGAGGGAGTAAATGTAAATTTAGTTACATCAAACCGGCATGAATATTCTTTCAGTAAGAATCCTATAAATGTGTATTTTACTTTGTATATTTGCTATATTAAATTAAAAATTAACGAAACATAAATGTCATTACCATGGTTGACCTTGTTCATTGGAAATAAATGGTATATTAGTTAGGTTAGCTTGTAACAAGTAATATATTTGTAAAATTCCGATGTATAGAAAATTTAAATTTCTGATGTTTCGCAGCTTTAAGTCACTACTTCAGACAAATAAATCTTCATATAATCTGTAATATTTATTGGAGAAGTAAGAAAGTTTAGATTCTAGGTTGAATTGGATTATGCCAATAAATCGTTTGGTTATTAAATTTGAAGTATACATCGCTAGATGAGTAACTACACTATTTCGGTTGATTCCATGTGTGCTTAAACAAAATAAACCAGTAATTTTCAAAACACTAGATCACTCGTTTCATTATTATATGTTTGATCTAGTAGTTACTACACTGTATCATATATAATCACTTTTGGATAATATTATGTAATATAATAATTTCTTTCTCTTGTGTCTGTTATTTAATCAGATTGAATTTAATGCAAATTAACACATAAGTGCATGTGACATATCCTTCATCTTTTTCAGGAGTATATACTTTTTTAAAAGAGGATGAAAAAAGAAGGTTATTATTTCATGTACATGTACTTAGACAGATATACTGAATTATTATTACATTTTTTCACAAGAGAATAATTAATTATGATCTAATGGATATGAAAAAATCAACTTCTACTCCAATTAAAAATTATTTTAACATAAATGATGAAATTAAAGTGTCTGAAGTACACTATCAAGAAGGAGGACATGGAAGCAGTGTAGATGAAATAACTGGTTTAACGAATTTAAAATCTACACATTCTAATTCACAAGATGATTTAAATGTATCGTATTTTATTCAGAATCAACCTATGAAAACAAATCATAAAAACGGTAAAGCGCCAAAATTAGATTCTAATAACGGAGTGAAAAATAAACATTTAGATCAATTTTCCAATAATGAATTGGATAAAACTTTAACTGATCCTTTATCTGCTACATCATTATCACCTTTACCAAATGAATATACTACACCATTATTAACACAAATTAAACGACAATTTAGACAATTTTGTGAAACCACTTCACTACGTGGTGTGCCAAGAATAGTTAGTACAAAAGATTCCAAGCGCCGATTTTTATGGCTTATCTTTGTAATTGCATTTTTTATTGGTTGCATCATATGTCTAACATTCATCATTAGTCAATATTTGGAATTTGATGTAATTCACCAACCGAAAAAACTTTACGATCAACCACGTCCATTCCCCTCTGTAACATTGTGTAATCTACGTCCATTTTCCACACGTGATATAAGAAAATTGAAAAAAGCTGGAGTATTGCCAGTGGATATGTATTTTGAAATGTTAAAACGTTTTATGGTCAATGTACCATTGGAATATCGACGTTATTTAACTATGTTATGGGATTTTTCTACATACCTAGCTAACCTGCCTGATTTAGTCGACGAAAGTAATTTAGGGCATACATTAGAAGATATAGTTAAACGTTGTTTCATTTTATACAAAACTGGTAGTGTAACAAGAGGCACAGCATGTGAAAAATCAGGTTATTGGACTAAAACACAAGATCGTGTATTTCATAATTGTTATACGTATACAATTAATCCGAATAGAACTAATACAGCACTAAATATGGAACTTGTACTTTATTTGGACAATTTAATTGAACAAACAGATTGCTTTGATTGTCAAGTAAGTTATTCTTACTTAAAATGATTTATTCACTGCATACTTTATGAATTAATAAGCTTCTAATTTATTTTATTTCATAATACTGATCGACATTCCAAAAGATGAAGTGATGGTAAATACTTGTAGAACATATGAATGGTTTCGTCAAATTCACAATTTCTAAGCTGAATCTTTGAATCGTAAAGTATACGTTGCTTTTCTTGATAAGATCATCAGAGTAAACTCTTTAAAGCTCATTTTTAACTAACTAATATCTTCATTTAATTTATATTTATTAGATAGGACTTCAGTTTTAAAGTAAATTTATGCAGTGACAAATGTATCGTTTATAATTAGAAAAAACGAAAACAAATATGTAAATAAAGACAAAATTCAAAAAGTAGCATTTTCAAGTTTGTTTTTGAATACTTAAGATGAAAATCAAAGTTTGGACGGGGAGGGGGGAAGGGGTGATTAACTCGACGATTACAAGCCTAGAGAGTATCGGCAGATTTGAACAATTTAAGAACAACAAGACTTATGCAACAAAATGAATTTAGTATATTTCATGGTTTCATATTATCTGCAAATGGCTTAACTACAATTAGTGATACTCTTTTATTATTAGTAGCGATGTACATACTTTAATTAATCACTGCCATTGGTTTCAGAAAGAAACAAAGAATCATGAAGTTTCAGTTGATTGGATTCGTCACAGAGTGATATTGATAGGGTACTACTGAAAACAAGGAAACACAAGATACCTCTTTTGTCCCGGTATGAAACTCCTCAGCAGCGTGAACCCTAGAATCACAAAGACGGGAAGAGAACATCAAGTAATTGACAAATTAGTACAAACTAGAGACTATTTATGTAATCAAACTAAGTCTAATAAAGGGTGTAATGCAATAAATACTAAATAAAATACATAAATACTAATGAATAGCAAACTTAAATTTAATTTAGCCAACTGAATGATAAAAATTGAGAATTGAAGTCATGAAGTAACATTAGTAGACTAACCTGAAGAAATTTCGTAACCCACGCGTTTCATTAACATAAATACTTCAACTACGGTAATGTGAGTAATACGACGCCTTTTTTCTGTATGCAGAAGCCAAGTTGAAAGTGTCTCATGGCGATAGCCTCTTCAAAGTGGAGTAAAATTAGTGTTCTTTGTTTGCTGTTTATTTTGAAAGTTTACGTAAATTGTTTCAAATTTCTAGTGTCACTAGACGATTACAGACTAAAAATTCTTCTAACATAAATAAGAACAACACACGTAAACAAAAAATATTCTTTTTAATTAGATTCTCATCACGTCTTACTCTAATATAAAATAATATGTATGTGTAAATATGAAGACTTAAGCTATTCAAAGCAGTTTATGAATCAATGATGATAATAAAATTGGCAGTCAGAGGACAAGTGTACTATTAATGATAAGAACAGCTTGAGTAAATATTTTGAGAAAGGAAGCAGATTCGAACTTGAGAAAAGTGTAAGCTTATTAAAATAATAACTGTCAAAAATAATTACATAATAGAAAGTATGTGAATAGAACAGAAATTTTTTTCTGGCAGTCTCTGTCACTGTTTTTTGTTCTACCCACTCACATATTTTTTTATGAATGCTTTTGGATATCCTTGTTCACTCAGAGCATTCTTGATGAATTCCAATTCCTGCTTGATAGTTTCCCCTTAACAGATTTTTTCCCTGTTGGTTAGACAATTAATAAGATTTCCTTTGTGTGAGATGGGTATGAACTTAAAGAAATAAGATTATTAACTCACTTTGGAACTTTTTCAGATTACACTACCGCTTATCAATCCATCATCCCGTCTATTCAATGAATTGTTGAGGAAACAAAATTTGGTATCACATTCGTTCTCACTAGTAAAAGTGATTGTTAGGTGTACATTACTAAAGTGCACTAATATTTCTTCTCTGGATACATCATGATCAATGATAAAAGAGCATCATCGATGTAACTACAACGAAAGTTCAGTTTATTGACAGCGAACTTAGGGAGTGGATTCTCCTATTTTGCAAGAAAAATATCTTCTATGATCCGGCCTACAGGTGAACCTATCACTAATCTATCAATATGTTCATAACTTGTCTTAATGAAGACGAAATGAATGTTCAATGTACATCTTAGTAATAAGTATTTGAGATTAACCTCCTGAATGCTAATGTTTTTGTTTTCTTCTGGTAGCTGTCAACACACAAAACGAATTGTCTTAATTAGGGGTACAATTTTGAACAAAGAAATTATATCTAGGAGTATCATACGGTACCGTTTTACTACATGTTCTATAATCTTATAATGAAATCAAAAACGTCTTCGACGCTTCTATTAACAATTAGTGTATAAGTTACAAGGTTTTAAAAAACCACTCTGTAGACTCTGTTAAAACATATGTATGACTTACAAACTATCTGTGATGTACGATCTCATTGTCGAAACTTCACGCCATTAAATCCTAATCATTTCCACTGAACTTTGTTTCATTTAACATTATTGCATAAAATAAGGAGGACTTATTAACTGGTGTAATAAATTAGTTAGAGAGAATATGGATAGGTATCTAGTTTAGTTGTTTGCATCCGTCACAAATTAATGTTAGTTAGATACCACTGAGAACCAGGAAGGATTAGACAACTGTTTCATCCCAATTTGGGGACTCTCTGAACTACGCATCCTCAATTTCGCTAAAGAATCAAACTCAGAATCACAAAATTGCCTTAATTCACTTATAATAGTCAGCTCGCTAGTAATCAAATTTAGAATAGTCTTGAAGTTCTAGTAAGGTGTCGTACCTCGTAGTGTTCAAACATGTAAGAAGTAAGACAGTTAACACCGAAAACGATAGATGGCTGTCACATTACTTTTAAAATTTATGGAAGCTGTAATTCTACCTTAGGACGCCGACTTAGTGAAGGAGAGGGCTAAATGTGGGTTCCATTTCCTGATAGAATCGACAGTGCTCACTGCCAGAAAATTTCACGCTAAGACTGAGCGGCTCTCTAGTACTTTCTGATTCTCAGTTTAACCCAACTTACATCAGTTTGCGACAAACACAAACAACTAATAAAAATGATTTTAATTTACATTACGATTGTAACTTCTACCTGAATTATTTGGTAACATTAACTAACTAATTCGTAACCGAATGGATTTCACTCACTGTTATTAAGTGTTGTTAATTATTTCCTTTATTTCGTACTTTAGTAGGAAGTGATTATGTTTCTTTTATTTTCAGCTTTGAAGAATAATAACTACAAAGGTCAAAGTATGCAGTTAGTTGAATTCACTTTGAACCTTGTTGTGGTGACTTTGTAAAACTGATAATATCTTAATTAATAATATTTAAACAGATGCATTAATTCTTTTAACTAGTAACAGCAGATTAGTGAACACCTCTTATATTTGGTCAAGATTCCATCAAAATATGAAAAGATAATATCCACCTTCTGTCATTAAACAGTTAACGACATAAGCTTCAGATTGAGTTCTTTCATGAATAGTATAATACTAAATGCGTATCAATTAATAAAATTCAATGTTACAAGTGAAGTAACACACTATGAAGAATTCTCTCTGACTTAACGTGATAATTAACAGTAGATTTATTATTGTACTGTAGGAATTTCTTTTGGAAACAAATTCATAATTACTATGCAACAGAATCAACTTGAAAAACTAGTTTTTGATTATAAAAGAAACATGTGGATCTATAAAATACACTGATCCTACTTACTACCTAAATTGTTTGACAAAGAAAACAATTTTTTCAAATAATTTCAAATTTTTGGGTTATAAGTCGGGTAATAATACATAAATGGCTTTAATCAATAAAAGATGAAAATCGCTCTGATCTATACACATTTTGGTGTCTAATATTTCGACAAAGTTCCCAAGTAATTAGTGGTTATCTTTTAAACACGTATTATAAATCTAAAATGAATAAATTGAATTCTCACTGCTTAAACTAATAACATATGAACAGCATCACTACAATAGTATTTATTTATCTTGAAAAGAGCCTTTGTAGCTAAGAAAGTAATGTAAGTTTGATAAATTCATCCTCAAGTCTTTGTTTGTATACATAAATATATATGTTCAGTTGTTGTTAATATTTCCTCACTAGTATTACTTGGTTTCAAAATTGTTCGTGTCATTAAAAGAAACATCACTGTCCTATCTAATTCACTAAAAATGTGAAATCTGCGTGATTGGTTGAATAAAACTGTCACACCTATAGATTCTGACTGATGATATACTGTATTATTGAAAAGGATTTCCTACAGTTCAATTATGTAACACTCTAGCGCTTTGGAGAAGTACATTTTTGTTGAGAAAAGAATATTCTTCAACTTTTAGAAAGTTAATGGCACCATGAGATATAAAATCGAGCGTCTTCATTCAAGACATATAATTAAGTTTTGATTACATAACGTTTTCTCGAAAGTGTCGTAACCACTTAGGAATGGGACCTATCGTATCATGAATGCGATAAACCTTTAATGTCGACCTATAAAACACTGTAACTGTAAATCTTATTAGCAATTCTAAACAGAGAATTCAAAATGCTAATTATTATGTGGTGTATTATATTCATAATGCGTATAATAACTTATGCGATTATTGTTTGAAAGTGATTTCATTTTTTTTCTTTTTTAAACTTTGACATTACCATAGTACTTAGTAATATAGTGTGTAGTTTACAATTAAACCAACGAACTCTAAAGTTGTATATCAGATAAATATATTTTAACCGTAGTATGGAACTCCTTAACAGTGACCAACTTCAATTCTACTGTCCAATACTCGATAGTTTTTAATATGTATTTGACCAAGACCAATCTGTTGCGAATATACACAACTAAACTTAATGCATATCCCTACAAAACCACCTCATTTCAAATACACTTTTAAAGAGTTTAGTTGGCATAAATAAATTTTAAATAATTATTTACTTTGTTGGTAACATTAGGTTAACATGGGAATTGAAAAGTAAGTTTAGTACCAGGCATTGTTCTTATCACAAATCTAATGAGTTATAAAAAATGCACTGAAGAATAAACTATATTATCATTAAAATAGTTTTTTTCGGGTCACTAATCTATTGTACTGTCATATTTATATTTTCTTTTACTATTTACTAATTATATTCATGATTTAAAAAATAACATATTTCTACTTTTTATTAAATTATTATTGAATAAAATCAGTTAACATTTATTACAACTAGTTAAATATGTTTTTCTTCAATTAACTGTTTTAGTAGTATGAAATACATTTCATTAAAAGATAAATTGGTTTTCAATATACTGTAACTTTAATAAATTCATTTTAGAAAAAGTAAATATTTCTGATTACCTATTCCTAAACAATGATAGTCCCAATTGCTTAGTGTCACATTGTATTCTAAATCTGTTGAATAGTTTCTTTCGACCTGCATAACGACTTTCTATTTTTTGGGGGACTGATTATTAATCTTTGCATTCATCATTTAGAGTATTTATGTAGTTGGAGTTTGAATTTTTGTTCATTTATTATTCAGTAGATCTTCATGGCTTTTTAATTCAATTAACCTTCATATGATATAGCCAACTTTCTACTTGCAGTTTACTTACAAATGATTGTGACCTAATTGTTTATACCATTAAGCAGTTAAATTTATGTTTTATGTAATAACATTATCACTTTAAGGTCTTGATAATCTGTCTTATAATAAGTATACTTTGTTTAATTATATGGCAGTTCTACTATGACATCGTACTACTATCGTTATATATATATATAATGCTTTTTGTCAATTCAATTTCTTGAACTATTTTTTGTTAGAGATCATGTAGTTAATGATGCATTTCTGCATGAGAATTATACAGATATAAGATTGGTTTTCAGTTTTATGTGTGTCAGACATTAAAAATAATCAACGGTCACCAGCATAGCACATAGTAAAGCGTGTCACATTCTACTTGGAATTTATTCGCTGGACCGTTGACCTACATTTCAGTGATGTTTACGAAGAATATAAAAAGCAGTATGAAGTTTGGTTGAAATGTGTATCTCAAATTATATGACAACTATGTTCTGTAATACAATTAATTTATGTCAGATAAATTATTCAAATTATCAATAAGCCAATAAGAACTGATCATATTCAGCTTTAAATATCAACAACGGAATTATAAGAACGCATCTAATTTATTATAGAATAAAGGTTACTTTTAGGTAATTAGTATAATACTTAACAACCAAAGCAAAGGCATACTATCTTTAAAATAATCACTTCTATCCAAATGACCAACGTATTATGTAACAGAACATACTTAACTCTTTATTCTCACCATACTGAAGATTCCGTAGCAAATGGACAAAATTAAATGAAATCATTAACTTAATTCATTAAGTGATTATTTTTTTAATTCATGAATTGGCTTAAAATTTATTTTTTGATAAAAATTATAATAGCGCAAAAACAAAATGTGGAAATAACTCACTGACTCTATACAAATATTGCATAGTTTACAGTTTGGCTATTTTACATGAATGGATTATCCACAAACCAATATTAGTTGGTTACCTTTGAGAACCATAGATTACTGGACAGTTGTCACGTCCTAGTATAGCACTCTTAGGCAATGCGCACCCTAGATTTCTCTCCAGGGGCTACAGGTTTACGAACGTCTAACTCTCTATACCGTTGGGCAGGCATCCAGTGGTAGAATTCTTGCTTCCATCAGTTTGTGATAATACCCTATCAACATTAATCTGTTACGAATTCAATCAGCTAAAACTCAATACCGATCCCTACAAACCACCTCAATTCAATTTGACTATTTATTATATCTTACTCTAAATTATTATTTAAAAGTAAAATCGCTTGAAAGAAACCATCTGTATTCGTAACTTATAAATAATTAAACGTCTTAAAAGTGTTAATTAATTCTAATTCACTTAATTATATGATGTTAACTTTACAGAATAGAAAATAAAATAAAAGTATATTTGGCTGTTATATATATATATATATATATATATATATATATATATATATATTTATATAGACAGTTATTGTCTTAGTAACCGAAATAAGATTATTAAACTTATAGATACAAGTTAAATTTATATGAATTTTTCATGACTTCATCTCGGGTGTTATGATGAAGTTTGTTTAAGTAATAAATTTTAGGCGCGAACATAATTTTTCTTAAGTCAACTATTGACTGTTAGAAGATATCATTTATTAGAGTGAAATAACTGAAATTAGAATCTATCCTAAAGAATTTCCTGCATATATATATATATATATATATATATATATATATATAAATGGAATATTTTTTTATCTATACCATACCGATTATCTTTTACAGACACTTATAATTCATACTGAAACTGTAAAACGAGAGAAAGTTATTTTGATTAGTGTTGATCAAAATGATTTATAATAGGCGACAATTAATTCACTGAGTTTAAAACTTATATGATCTGGTAATAGTTAATTGAATTTAACCTCAATAATCCAGTTATATACTATTGCGTTTTTGATCATACGAAGCTTCTAAGCTTGGCTTTTATATTGTGGAATAATAGGATGAGAAATCCAGACGTTAGGCATAGTAGGTTAGACAAAGTTAAAAAATCAGTTGATAAGGCTTTTAATTTTTACTAATTTAATTGATTGAGATTTATATTACGCATACCTAACCACCACCAACCTTGACATGCAATATTAGTTTTCTAAGAAATTGTTTCGTGGGAGGTTTCTGGAGACTAAACCAAGTTATGGAACTAATCCATGAAGTCGTTAGTTTCTATGCCAATGCCATGTTGGTCTCAGTGACAGTCATGACAGTCAGTTGGGAACCTTGTGTGTCACTGTGCAGTAAATTTATTCACCCTATAGCTTCCTCTAAATTTTTAGTCTTAGTGTTCCTTTATATTTACCATATTATTCTATATCCTCTAATTGAGGTCATAAAGAGTAGTATTCACCATTGTTGCTACATTATTTCTTTTCACTTAGTATTGATATTGTTATTTCATCTTATTGTGTAAATGCAGTATATCAGTTACCGCATATTTCTCTTAGGTTGTACTCTAATTATAATTGGCTGAATTAGCGGGCATATAGATTATTGTAAATGTTGATTATTTTACGTTCACTTTTGTCATTGATCGTTTCTCCTCAGTTAATAGATTTACTGAGCGTGCTTTCGGTTTTCGGTAATGGCTTCACATGAATTCTGAAGTTATTTCATTACTAAGACTTAACACTAGACTGTTTTATGATAGTGAAGTTACTGGGGTTCAGCCAAATGTCAGTAATGGATTATGATTGTTATAGTCTAAAAACGAGTTAGTGCTAGTGAGTTTTGTTTAAAAGCGAGTAATTCTTCGAAATGATCTACTATCAGTTAACGTGTACCTTATTCATCTTGTAAAGAAGAATTAGAAAGGAACGTTTAGAATAAAAACCACAGGATGTTCAATGAACTCCTAATTAACTTCCATTACTAAAAGAAAAATAACACCGGTTATTCAACAAACCAATTCACTTTTAGATTGTCAACCACGAAAACTCTAAGCTTTAACTCATATGCTACAATAAATTTCATAATCAGTAAAAACGTATGACTTAGTTCGGAAAGCTCATAGGAGTTTTCACTTATAGATCACTATCTTAAAATTAACTTATCTAAAAATATTCATCCTTTAGTACTTATTACATATGCAATTATTAAAGAGTATTCTAAGCTCCTATAGTAACTTACTACTTAGAAATACTTAAGATGACGTTAATTTAAGCTTTTGTAAATACTTGACTATTGATCAGAAATTCAACCGAGTAGATGGAATTCATACTTTATTTTATTTACCTCGGTCCTAGGAAGTTTTGCAAAACTTAGGCAAATCCAAAGGGAAATTTAATAGTCTTTCTATTAATAATGTTCTGATATTTATAAATAGTTTCGCATCACTTTTTCCGATACAAGACTTATGCATTCAAAATGAAATCAGTTGAAAATAGTTTACATACCGAATGATACTTAATTGATTTGTTTATTCGTATGCATTTATTCTGAGCACAGTATACATGGCATCTACAACCAATGTGAACAGTTTTAATTAACCTCACCTAGATTAGACATCGGAGGTTAAAGCAAACTATTGTAAATACCTATGTTTCCTAATACAATACTCTTATAACCATTACTTGTACATACAGCTACACTACAGACTCATGAAATTCATTATCTTGTGTTATGTGTTGAATAGTTTAATTTAAAATCAGTAATTCATTAAATTGATTACGGACAAAGAAAATCAGTCTGCATTCGGTTGGTGTATAGTCTTAGACATAACTCTTCAGGAAGTCACAATTAATAACTTAACACTTGATAGAATACAAGGGTTTACAAGTAAGTGGGACTAAACTTTCGTGAGATCTATTAACTAAGAAAGCCTTAAAACAAACATTCACCACCTATCTTTTGTGTTTTGATGGTTCATCAGTTGTCTTTGTTTATAACATAAACTGTCATTAAAACTAATTTTAAATAATATTCTATATATCACTGAAATTCATTTATACAAGTCATTCTCACCATTACATTACACCATTGTAATGAAATCATCCCGAACCATATAATTACATGTATGTACAGCTTTTAAACGAAGTACTTAAACTAACTATAATACTCTGAAAAAGCCATTAATGAATTGCAAAATAAGTAAAACTTAATAAGCCTGCAAGCAGCTTTTTTATTGGTATAATTACTTGGATACTTTGAACACTACTCAGTCACAGTTAAATTGAAAATGAATTTCATCTTAGAAAAGTGAAATCTTTATTACTTGATAAGAATACTTAACTCTTCAATGTAGCCGTTCTTCAATAAAGGCTTAAACTTAAGATAATTGAATATAATACATGTAATATCTATTCTTTCAGTAGGTAATACATTTTATTGGAAGGTATGAGAAAGACTTCAAATGTGTCTGCCTTGGACTTTGCGTAAACGTAAACTAAAATGACTAAAATCATTGTAATGAACATATTTACGAAGGTAACTATTGACTATTGAACTTAACTGTAGTCCACTTCTCTCTAGATTCAAGTATTATAAGTAAGACAAAAATGAATAGATTTTAACTGGAACTAAATTGTTATCACCTCTTTACTAACTTTCAATAACTTTATCTTAGGTAACGGGCATTAAGAAAACTCTTTTTAATAAACTTCAAATGGATTTTTATTTTGCCTTGAAACATTAGGAAAGAGTCATGGCAAGTCAGTTAACTGGTGCAAGACTACTTTTACATCCAGGTGCTTCTTATCCTCGTGTAGCTGAAGAAGGTGTAAATTTAATGCCAGGAACAATGACTGATATACGATTTACAGTATATGAATGGTCTATGATGGAACCACCTCATGGTAGATGTAATAAACATACTCCAGAGTTTATATCATTTAATAATGTCAATTATACATTTAGTGAAGAAGCATGCCATGCACATATGGTGCAAGAAAAAGTTGCTTCGAATTGTCAATGTTTAACACAGCATTTACCGATTCCAACACATTTACTTGGAAAGAATTTAAGGAAATGTCAAGCATTTAAACTTCCGGCAACTTATCAAATGTTGAATAATTTAAATGAATCTAAACAGTTATATTTTAATGAGGAAGCAGTTTCAAATTATTCACAATTTGCAGAATGTGCAGAGAAGACTGGGACAGCTATCGATACTTATCAAATAGGTTGCAGACCAGCTTGTGTTCGTTACACATATAAACCGAGTATAACAGCTGCTCAATGGCCAACTAAAACATTTTTGACATGGTTTGTTAATAAAGTAAGTAATGAATAATCAATTCACTACGAATATTGTTATCATTAATTAGATAATATTTTCATTTTATATAAATCATAACTAAAATTACCATTGTCAACAGAAAAGATCCATTAGTAATTGTTATGTGCTCATTTATAGCATTTAAACAAGTTACCCTATGTGAATATGTATATACACTTAGTGAAAATTCATTAGGACTGTTTTGATATCAATCATTTATTAATTGATAATTATCATTCATAGTCTACTCTCTTTGCATCTCTTCTCTAATTACGCATATTCTGTAGAGAGTGGACAGCCTTAATCATTATTGTCTTCATTATATGAATGAGTAGGACAAATATATATTGCCATCGTTATTCTGTGTCCATGTTTTTACACGGGATTGCAACTTATATATATATATATATATTACATGCAATTAGCATTACAAATATCTGTGAACATATAGGAAAATAGAATAACGATGTTATTATGTATTCGTACAACTCAATCATGTAATATAGACTGTAATGATTAAGGCTCTTCAGTTTTTACAAGATGTGCGTAATTAGAGATTAAATGCAAATGATTGTAACACTTTGAATGCACTACTTTTCCTAGATGAGATTAATTAAGATAAATATTATATTTTGATAAAAGTAACTAATAGAAAAATCAACAGAATGATGCTAAAAACAATCATCGGATAAAAACATTCAAATATCAGAAAAGAAATCTTAAAATGGTTCTGATAGAGGCATTCTGAATCTAATTGTTTCTAAAGTAACGATTGTACAGTGTAAAGTAGTCGTTCGATTTTTCTGAGCTTAAGAACCTCATTTCCGTCATTCTGATGGAAAACTAATCTGTTTTAAAAAATCAAAGCACATGAATGAAGTTTAGACTGACTTTATTCGGTGATTTAAAAATCTCTATATAGCATTCATAAGTCAAGAATGTTGGAGTTGATAAATTCCTCTTCAGACTCTACATTTATAAAGCCATAAACACTATGTTACAATTAGGTAATCTCATAGGGTAGGTACTTTTGCGAGCATTGTGATTGAGTATGTCAAAGTTGTGGATTGAAATTGTCAAATTACATGTATATCTGATTTTTAAATGCTAAAAATGGTCGTAGACACATATGAAAGGTTATGTGACGATTTACTGAAAAGGTCACTTAACTTATCAGGATTAAGTGAGCGCATCTCGAAAGTGAAGGAGGATGAAACAAAAAAAAAAGAAAAATGAGAAAAATGACCGAAAAATTTCTTAGGGATAAGGCCTTATTATAAACCAGGGTATGCAAGGTGAGTCAATATTATTGAGTTAATACCCATCAATTCCGTTATGTAGAGTCGGCCTACTCTAACACTTTCCGGCAAATTATTCAGAACTCTGAATATAATTGAGAAAGCTTCGTCTGTCTTAATATTTTGGCCATAGCCAATTAAATATCCAAAAACAGCCGTAATATCAAATTTCCTTAAACACTTCAATAACTAAACCACAACATGCTCGCGTTCTCTCACAGATTAGAGCCTTGAAGTGCTGTCTATGTAAGTGTCTCATTTTATTTGCACATAATCATTTCACTAATAGTTATACAAACGGTTCTACTTTTCTCTATGAATTTAGGCAGTCTATTCATTTGAAACATGTATGTATTATCGTCACCAGCTAATTATTAACAACATTTGCATTCATCGTGAATTGTATTGTACAGAACTAATAAAGTAATTGAAGCTGACTAAACAAATATTGCTCTGAGAAACCACGTTATTATTTAGCCAGCTTGACTACTTATAACCCAAATATTTTAACTGAATCACTATTTGATGAAAGTGGAATCCAAAACACTCATATGAAACTTACATTTGATTATTGATGTCTACACTGAAGCTTATATCCAGTAACTTTCACTTCAAGTGTCAACTTGTTATCTATTGAATTACTTAGTCCTGATAGTCAATAGCTTTGTGACAGTGTATAATGTCTTATATAATTAGTAAACGTTCCTGTTATCAGGATTCACATCTATAAACAAACATTGATTAAACTTCAATTGTGATTATCAACATTGGTATAACATAAACCCTTGATAATAATAGTACTTATAGAATATTTAATAAAATATAAGGCCTCCTTATTCACGATATATTTAGCTAGAACCAGTTATATTTTACTTAGAAATGTAGCTCAACAAGCAAATTAACCTTCAACTGTCGTGTTACTTCGATTATCGTATATTTATAATCAGATATCCTTGTGTACAGGATATTTTGTAATCAGATAATTCAGGTTACATTTCAATAACTTCCTTTTTTACAGTTTATAAAAGAAATGGAAACATCGGGATATTCACGTATAAACTTAACAAACAATGAAACATTAACTATATTTAATGAACGTATGGAAGAAATTCGTGCACCATTACAACCATATGAATTAATTGCTAATTTAACAAAAGAAGGTCGTTTACAAGAAGCTATAAAAATGCTTATGCAAACACAAATATTTGAGCAAAATTTTCTTTCAATCATTATATCACGACCGAATTTTGATTTAGAACGTGTTGAAGAAAAAGCTGTTGTATCATTAACGTCTTTATTTAGTCAAATTGGTGGTCTATTAAGTATATGGATTGGATTAACATTTGTATGTATCGTTGAATTAGTTGAATTAGGATTAAATGTAGCGGATGCAGTAATTCACTATAAAAAGTTAAAATCATAATATAATTATTATTTAATGATTTTTAATTGTTAAATTCGATAATTTCACTGTTTAATCATGAAAAATGTAAAAAATAAGGACGAAAAGAAACTACGATGAAAGTATATTTTTCTTTTGAGGAAGATCATGTAAACAATTGAACATTGAATTTTGCACTTTAATTAAATCTATTGAATATTTATTTTTATTTTGAAATAACTTTTGAATAAACTTTAATGAACTATTTTATTATGATACAAATATGATAATCGTAAAATGTAATAATTTAAAATACTTTTGAAAATGAAGCGTAGAAACTGTAAAGTCAGATGAATAAAAATATCTGTGAAGATTTTTGGTTAACTTGAGGTTTGATTTTGCATTTGCGAATTACTTTTTGTTTGCTTTCTAAAATAGTAAAAATGTAGTAACTGAAATGAAAATATTTTCTAGAGAAATGAGTTTAAGAATTTTATGGTTTTGCGTTGAAAGTGTACAATTTGTGATCATTCGAATATCTTGCACACGCCAACTGAGTAAGCAGTGTCAACAAGAGCGTCTAATCGATCCCCTTACAACTGTCCTATGCATACTCTGTCCCAGGCTGTAAGTTAGGAAGAACATAAAATTGATGATCAACCAAACAAAATTCGATTATATTTCAAATAATCTTTTATATATACATTAAATCTGACTACCCAGTCAACCAATTAAAAAAGTGAAATTAATGCAAAATAAGAGTAACAGTGATTGTGATTTGGAGTAACGCATATACCATGAATTAAGCATAGTTCATAAATAACAAAAGGATACACTAACAGTTAATGTGTTAAACTGGGGGAAAACGCAAGAGAAGAGTAATAATAATAGGAATAAAGTGTTCACTTTCATGCAATTAATATAAATGAAACAGTCTACCGACAAACAGCTCTAGAAGACAATCAGTTTTCTTTAGGTGCCCTACATACCAACTGGATTAGCGAGTACAACTGTTTTGATTAGGTTCTTGTGATTTATTCTGAATTAAAAATTACTATAACAAACAGTATGCGTTAATATCTTTGAAATACTTTAGTATGATGATAATATTATACAGTCTATCTTTTATTTACATAAGCGGACATTTCATATGATGAAACTAAGAGTTTGAAATGCATTTCCAGACTTGTTTCATTTTCCAATGTTCTGTTTTTACTATCGTTAGGATACTTAACCAAAGATTATGTATCCTGTGCTGAGTCTTTTGTTTAAGTGTAAAATACTTTAAAAATAATCGTCAAGATGAGTAGTTTTCTTATTTTTCGAAGTAGGTGATGATACGTGTGAAACAGTTTTCGAACTATTCTTTAGACAATGTATAATTAATTGTTCCGGTAAACTCAGTTACTAATATAAAGGCAATATCTGACGTTAAAATAATATTTAGGTGATGTCTTAATTAAAGCAAGCTTTCAGAAATTATCATTCTAATTCTTTCTGTTAAACTATAAAAACTACTTAAGTACTACGTTTCTTTCATCTCAATTATTTCGTTATTTGTATACCTACAATATTTATCAAATAATGTCCATGTCAAAATGTATGCTGCCATATATTTTTACACTACTGTATCGATATTACAAATAGTGAGACTTGCAGATATAGCCAAAAAAGCCATTAGAGGCGTCGGAAGAGTTAAAAAATGCCATTCAGTCACTTTTAATTAGAATTTCTAGAAAATATGACGATTGTGTGACTTTTCAATTTCAAATTCAATGAAGTACAATTACTTTAACTACATTAGTCTTAATACATATTTGAAACTCTTCGAAGTTAAGTCCCCATTTTTCTCATTTGACTCTTGATTTTTTTATTTGGTAGTTTTGGCAGTTTAAATGTTTTGAACTTGTACACTAAATGCAAGTCAGTGGCTTCAGTTTAAGCACCTGACTCATCAGTTATGATCCGCTATGTATACATGCACGCTTCCAACCTTTAGTTTGAATACTTCATTAAATCAGTACGTCATATTCTTCAGCTATTTCTATCTATTTATTCCTCTATAAATGAATTAAGTGAATGTTATCTATTAAAGGTATCTTATACATATTTGAGCTTGTACTGAAAGCTTATTATTATATTTTACTAATGCAAAATTTCTTGAAGGTTAACAAAAAATCAAAACACAAATGTTTGTCTTCTTTGAACAAACAATGCTTTCTTTTTTGCAATTAGAAGGAATTTTTAAGTCAACAAATAGTCTTGGATATTGCATAAAACAGACATTTACAAATAATAATTTGTGTGCTACGAGTGAATGCTTGCTGAAAATAATCGCGTCAAATCATTATCTATAATCCTTACACCAAAACAATTTTGAATTAGTGCTTTTAAGGACCTATCGGCAACAACCAACTGTGGCAGACAACAAAACAATATATGTCTAGCTGAGGAAGGAAGAAATTAGGAAAAAACGCCGAAGGTAAATAGAACATACACTGAGGAAATCATCATACTATGTCACAAGACATGTACTAACTTGGAATCTTCAAAACCAATGGAAAAAAGGAAGACCAGCGAATTTGTGGAAGACATGAAAAGAGTGAGTAACACTTGGAAAGAACTGAAAAGGAGACCCCAGGACACAGTTAGTTGGAAAATTCTGGTCGGCTGTTTATGTTCCACGATGAGTAACAGGAACTAATTAATTTGATCGATTGTCTTTAGGGATACAATTCCTTAAGTTTTTGAAATAATTATCCAAATATTTTTTGATATAAAATAACTATTGCATTATATCACTTCACTTCCTTGAAATGAATCAAGGGAAGGAAAATCACAAAATTTATTCTGTAGTTTTAATCCGTATATAAAGTGTTTGGAATCATGAAGATGA
Organism: Schistosoma japonicum; assembly: GCA_025215515.1. Lineage (NCBI taxonomy): Eukaryota > Metazoa > Platyhelminthes > Trematoda > Strigeidida > Schistosomatidae > Schistosoma > Schistosoma japonicum. The sequence continues at coordinate 33,676,326 of CM046061.1, forward strand.
CAGTGTTCATATTATAGTTTGGATATACCTTAACACCATAACAGTTTATTTTCTCATTTTTTTGAATGTAAGGGTATCATTTGTGGCTTAAGTATTTTCTGATAATAGTACAACGTGCGCTTCTGTGACTATGAGTGGGTAAATCATTTGTCTGTAAAGCGGTAATAGTCTGACACATCGTTGTAATTTTTAAGCGCCCTTACATATCTAACTTACAACCCGTTAGTTATTGATGAATAGGCTATGAGAGGAGAAGATTAGAAAATTTCATTAGTCTCTTCTTAAGAAATTTGAATATAAAAAGAAAGCAAGCGTGCGGTGACTTTTGAAGCAAACAAATATGCATATCATTTACGAGGTCATTCTTTAAAAATCATAATTGTATCCAAAATAAAATGCACAATATCTCACATTAACAGTATTGTTTAAAACTAACTCTTTATGTTTTGTCTGTAACTACTGTATACTATTTATACCTAATGAAGTAAACTTACTACTGAATTTCACTTATTTTTTATTTAATCATACTTTACAGGCGAAGTTGTCACATTTCCAATTACTAGAAAGTTTTTCTTTTGTCTCATTGAATGTAAATAATAGTAGTGTCATACGTAAAATCCCCCAGTCTATTGAGCTTGGTCTATAAAACCACAACAGTAGATGTGTATGAGGTTTGAGATTACAGACTATAAGCAAAAGATTTTCATGCATTAGGGTAATCTGAATATACAAAATTGTAAGGCCATACTAACATCTCCAAACAAAATGAATACCTATCTCAGGTGACAGCGACATAACCACATCTCGAGTTTTATGAAATATTTTAAGCCTGGAACTTTACCACATCACCTTAAAGTAATGTTGTTATACGCTAAACTCCTTATACACGTTCACAACCTGTTCGTTATGTGTTGAACTAATAAAAATTTCATTTACGGTTCGTTTTTGCTTCTGATATACGCTGATAATTGATTTTATTCACCCTGTGTTAATCAATTGGATGAGGAAAAAACACATAAAGTTTAATACGTAATTCGGGTTATGCAGCCCAGACGTTTGTGCTAACAACGAAGTGATGACAAGTTAGTTTAATTACTGTCCTCAGGTACAAACTTCTTAGTAATTGAGGAAATTCAAATCGGTGGTATAGAAGTGATGTGCAGTAATTCAAATACTGAATACAGATTCTCTATACTGAGGCATATAAGATATATTTTTGACAACTTGTATAATATGTCACATATCGGAATCAAAGCCACAATACGCTAGTCAAAAAAACGTGGCTTCATCTAAACTTTGGTGTACTCCGCTGGATGCAGTCAACTAATACTTGCCAATCAGCTTCAACTTTATTTCACCTCAACATTTAGTCCTTTTCATTACTACGATTCTCAATTAGAACATATACATATTGATGTAGTTGGCTGACTACACCCAGCCAACTGATACAGCTGTATTTTTGCTTCCACTAATTGATCCATTTGTTGGTCAGTTGCGAGACAACTGAAGGGTACATCTGCCAGCAACTGACAAAAGCAAATACAGAAAATAGGATTTCTCATCACTGCTGATCAAGAAGCCCAATGTAATAGTTTTCTTTTTTAGTAGGTGACTGTGCTCCTTAGTTTAAGGAGAATATGTGCAACAGCATCCTCTCCTACAGCATTTAATTTAATGGCTAATCACCTACCCTGTCAAGTATAAGCTGCTCTTAGAGCCATAGTTGGTAACAACAAGTGGACTACAAAGCTCCCTATTATTATATTAGGGATACGATTAGCAATAAATCAGGATATTGGGTGCAAGATATCAAGGTTAGATTTCGAAGTTACATTACGATTACCAGGAGAATCCTTCACTTCGGATAATACTGCTTTGCACAAATGAGTACCCCAGACACCATATGGGGGATCTAAAGGGATCGACACCCGAGTAACAGCAATGGCGATTGTATGTTTCCAAAAAGATGCGCAGAGCTACATATGTATTCTTTTAAAGGAGAGAGGCACAACTGCATTTATGACCAGCTTATGAAGGCCTTTACAAAGTTTTGAATAGAAATGGTAAGGTCAACATGGTCAGCAAGTATGAAAAAGCGGATACCATTAGCAGTGACAGTGTTAATTATTTTGATAGAGAGACGTATAGCGTTTAATATATCATTTGGATTGCACAACATAGATGTTTGCACCAAAATTATTGCATATCCACACTATTGTGCTCGACACTAAAGATGTGTCTCAACCACAAGATAGTTAAATAAACACCTTGAGATTGCATTTAGTAACTCAAGAATGCTCAAGTAATTACAAAAGGGAGTTATATAATGTAAATATGGTATTCAGCAAACAATACCATGCTGAAAATATCTGTCAAAGTCCTCATATGTGGGGGGGGGGGCGAAAATCACACATTGTATTTGAAATATCATGACTGGTTACAACAGCTTGCAAAGAACAGCGGTCACAATGTTACTGCTTCTACAATGGCATGCTTAGTATACCGAAGAATTACAGTATGACCTAAAATTGTATATGAGTGGTTTTCAATGTACGTAATTACTTCACAAAAGATTTTGATTTTATTTTTCCTAAAAAATTGCTCATCGAAGGTTAACGGGATGGAATCAACATGTTAGGCAAATCTCAGTTAAGCTGAATGCGCACTTAAGGCTTTTAATTGGTGTAAATAACTTTCCTTTTGTACAAGACTCAACACTGAGTTTTCTCCTGAGAGTACACTGTTTCACTGTCACGTTGAAGGGCTTGCGGTAGTATGCCATGTAAATATGTACTCAGTTTTACTTACAACTGCATACAAATGCTTATATTAACAGGGCCTATGTTTATTTGTTGAGGACCTAAAGCATAGCTAGTTATTATTAGGGATTCGAAATCCTTAAAAATACAATTGTTCATTTAATCAAGTTGTACTGACTTTTTGTATTCTTCATTGCAAACTGTCATCACATTTATGTGAGTTAATGTGAATCATACTTCCGAACACATTCGACAAAATTTAATTGTATTATTAAAAATGTTGATAATTTCAATTCGATGAATGTATATATACGCATGATTTGAGTGTTTGTAGTCCGTCTGCAGGCTGCTTGTAGAATTAACGCATCTTGGTGACGTTGTACTTCTGCCTCTAGTTATCGGGGCTGGGGCGCTGTGATATAGCTTAGCTCACCTGTTGTTGTGTCGCTGGGCATACGTTCGCTAGCAAGTATCGAGTTGTCTTTTTAGTTCGCGAATCATTAGCAGCTATAGAATCGACTACAGTTGGCTCTTAAGAGTCATGTGCATGGGCGCGTTATTTATTTTCTGAGTGTCCATGTCATTTTTTGTTTTCGTTCTTTAGAAACTCAAGTTCACTAGGTTAATGAATCGCTAGACGCAATAACAGATAGAAATTGGTTATTCATAACAGATGTTTTATGGCGACTTATCGTTTGTTACATTCTGGTCATTGAAAATAGCATAGCTATAGTCATTTCATGCGATTCATTACTTTGATAGAAGTTGCTGTAAATTATCATATAAATGATATTTTATCACATTAAGAATTCAGAGAAAGTGTGAATATACACGATTGAATGTGTAGCAGGAAAAATATCAATAGGTGGTTAAAGCATAAATATAGTATGAATAAGTACATGAAACAATTTATATTATTAAATGATAGTGTTAATGAAATTATCATTGATTGTAACAGCGATGTAGAAATTTGCGAAATCCGGTATAAAATGTGATTATATACAATTAAATATGGAAAATCAAAAGAGAAAATGATAGAAAAATAAATAGATGGAAAGTCGGGAAATATATTTGGGTCATATAACTTTGAAGCATACAACATTTCAAGCAGCCTAGGCAGGATTGTTAATTTCAGGTTTGATGACAAAATTGTATAATCTTTTTTTCTAATAAATATCTGTCAAGCTGGCCCTTGGATCCAGTTAAAACTTTACTGCAACCAGGATTTTTGGTAGTCTCTTCCATGTTTGGCTGTTATACAATAGAGAACTTTTGGAGTAACTGTGTAATATTTTGTGGTGTTCTTTCTATTAGGTAGGTTTGTTAAGGAGTATGAGATATTACACCAAACCTGAAAAACGAAAGTAAAATTCATCTTATTGAGTGAGGCCCAAAGACGTACTAGTTATAATGCAAGATGCTGTTACCAATGAGATTTCACATTATGGTATTTTAGAAGGCTCCCAAAAAAACCCCTTCGTAGTTTATTGATATGTCTGTTTTACTAGGCTAAACTACCGTCCCACAAACTGTTAATATTTGTAATTGTTGTTCAAATGTACATGTATCACGACGATCGGTTTATTTTTGTTCGCACGAGGGTTGTGTGGATAATATAGCTGTAAATGTCTTGGATAACTACTTATACAATAGGAGGCTGGTGGTGCCGTCATCATTCAACTGTAGGGGTCTGATCAATGGACATTAGTTCAGTCATATTCGGCAAACGATTAACTATCTATAATATCATCTAATGCTGATATCTTGACTCGAAACGAGTTACAATTAAGCGACTCGTAATCGCAATAGTAACTCTCAGGTTTATGGTAATGGTAATAAATTTAAATTAATTAGTCAATGAGTATCAGCATATTGAAAAAGGTATAGCTCAAATGATTAATAAATGGTCAGATGGACAAATAAACATGGACATGGACAGAAAATATAAACAAATGCATATTGTAGGATCCATGAAATCTTAGTCCTCTTGTTCTCTTTATACCCTACCATTATTAGTAATAAAGAACGAACTGCCAAAATACAGCATCAGCTATTTGTATGTTTCAACCTACGATATAAATCCTAATGGAGATCCGTTTTCAAACTATACAAGCAGGGTATTTTTCACCATCCAATTTATTGAATGGAAATTATGATAATTACAAAAAATAAACAACGAAGGAACCCTTTATTTCATTTTCAGACATTCTCCTCATGGTTGTAGGTTGCGAAATTTGAGGCTACAAATAACTAGAATTTTCGTTTTTATCACACCTGTTGTCCTCCATTTTAGATGATCGGTAAACGTCACATTGTTTGTAGATGTTTAAAATAGAACTAGAAGCATGAGGGTGCAATAATTTATGTGCGTCGTGAAAAGGAGATTGCAACAATAAGGTTCTATCTTTTGAATACCATTCCTCATAACTGTCATCCTAAACACAACTATTAATCATTTTTGCACTAGTCAAGAAGTTTCGCCATCATAGTTAGGAAGTACCAAACTAGAGTAATAGCCAGACGGTGCAATCTATATAAGAGATTATGTAGTTTAAGCAAATGTACTACCCCTCTTGTAATATAAGAGGAATTAAGCCAAATAAAAAGTTAAGTCAAGTTGAATGGCTTGCTGCGCAAACTACTTGCAAGTCTGCTTTGGATTAATGACGTTGCTTCGGTCACTTTTTATGCACATAATCTGTTTATTTTCTTCCACACCCACCAGATAGGAATTTCACTTTGTTCCATGTTCGCCGAAAAGCTACCTGCTGTTAGATTCTAAATAACCCTTTTATTTTGCCAGTAAATAATCAGATTTATAAACATCGGATGGTTTAATTAAGTTTCTAAGCGAAGTAAGTTACCAAGCTAGTTATCTAATAGGGTTAAAATGATTCAGTCCCACCTGATATAATTAGCAGCATAAATAAAATAAGGTAGTTCAGTTAGAATTACAAATAACCACAGTATAATAAGGCACATTGAAATCAGAGAAGCATTTCGAAGTCGGCAATACGAACACGTGAAATAATGCAGCTACCTTTTCACATAAATCTTAATGACATATTTGCAACAGAAAGCTAGTAAGATTATTATTCTCCACACCCGTCACTTGTTAAGTGTCTTTAAGAATGTGTTTATAATGTACTACTGGTTTGTTAACTACTCCCTCAAACTTTCTGATTAATTCAGTTTTCCCAATTTAGTTTATCTGGTTTGTTTTTAATTCAGGATAATCTACAAAAGCATAGCTCGGAAAAGAATCGGAATAAAAATAGGAGTTGTCATCATTCAGACTAGAACCACCTATTTCAATAATTTTTACTTTGTCTCAATGTCTCCTTCGGACTGAGAGATCATCTAACTTACTAATCTTTACCCTTCTGTTTCTTTTTCTTTGAAGTTTTATTTCTGTAGACGGCCAGTAGCCATTTCCGCGATAACATTGCACTTTTGATGTAGTCCTGTTTACGATATGAATTCGGAGAATACAGGATTCGAAAATTCTAGCTGAATTTCCATGCGATTTTAAGAGTTCCAAATTGCAAGAAATTATCAACAAATTATCCCACTTTTACCGTACCTAGGCGTGCAGGATTCATATAATCTAGAACTGTAGATCTAAGTGTTTTCAGAGTAACAGTGCTACCATTTATACATAAAATACTTTCAGAATGTATTGACATCTCTTCTTAACTTTCATTAGAATCTATAGATCCATGTGTGTATTGAGCAGCTCTATCTGTTATGTCGCGATGAAACGCCTGCTGCTATACGCGAACTAGCCAAAACTACAATCTGCACATTTGTCTGCGCCAACTGATAATCGCGACCATGACCAACAACTCGATAACTGATTACTCACCCCAAGCCAAAACCAAGAAGACACGAACGCAGCACCAGAAAGATACGATTCTATTATATCTCAACTCTGTGTATATATTTACAAAAGAGACCTTGTAGAAATTAGGGTACTCAGTGCTCCACAACCAATTACAATTAACAAGGTCCGAGCGGAGGAAATGAAGGGCAGTACCCGTTACCGCTTACTTTACAATTAAATAAAAAATAGCAAAATTGAGAATAATTACATGTAAAATGGCTAGTTTCTTCTCTTCTTAGCACTATCTTTTCCTATTGCGTTTATGGTACATCTGAAATGTTTTTGGATATTTGTTGCTCGTTGTATTCTATCTACATGTAACAATTGAAATAACAGACATTAATTTTCACTTGGTAGCTATTCGTTGTACGACAAAAGTTTATATGAAGCATTCTTTTGTCTTGTCTGCGCTTAATAGTACAGTTATAATCACTCCAGGCTCAGGGAATTTTTCTAGAGTCGGCCCAAAGGATGCATGATTAAGAATTCGTCTTAACGAAATCCCCAATAAATTCCCAACAACTAATATTCCATTCGACTATGTTAAGGTTTTTTTTACTTCACTGTCACTACCTCGTTTAGTATTGATATTGATTTCCTAGTTGGTTGACTGTGTGGTGTGGTTTATGCTTGTAGAATGAAGTGCTTAAAACACGATGTGATCAGTTTGGTGGATTCGTCTGCTTGTGTTCTTTCTACTGACAGTATGTCACTGAATCAGCATGAGGCCGACGTACAGCGACCAACTAAGCACTCTCATCGAGGCTTGTTACTGTGAGTCGTGTGCACAGGGTAAAGCCGATTAATTAATAATACTTTCTCAGTCACGACTGTTTTTTATATTATAAGAGTTCTGATCAAATACTTTGTATAGGAGCAATAACATCGTGAATTACTGAGAAACATTCTTAGATTTTTAAATAATGAAGCTCTTTTAAGACCATCTTCATCAGCAGAAACCACTGTTTCAACTACTTGACACATTTCCATCGGGAATAGGTACATATGGGCGCAGACTGAGAGATTTGTTATTTTTATTTCGAAACGATTAAGTAAAAGTAAACAGGCATATTCACATACTTAAATAAAGCCTTAGAAGTTGTTAAAATGGTAAAAGGATTACGTAAGTTCTTGTTTCGTATAAAATTTCATATCGGCAATCATGAGGACCTAATACTATATACGGTACTCAAAAATTTAGGATTGTCACCAACAAGTGTGCTTCTTTTAGATGTTGTTGAAATTTTTTCATTAAATAAGTAAATGTTTTGATTATTTTATCCATAAAATCATGTTAAAATTGTTATTATGTTTGAAAAAAATAAAGCGGAAAGGTAACTGCATATCAGCCCAATTGAGTTTGGCCTAGGCCGCTTGCTAGTTAGTGTGCACTTTCCAACAGTTGTTACGAAGGCTTTCACTACTGTTCACTGCGCCCGCAGAAATCTAGGTACACTGATACGTGAGCGGTAGATAACTAAGAGACTACTTGAAGTCACCACCAACAAACCTAACTGGTACTCTTAGAAAGCCATTCCTACCACTTCCCTCTCTAAGACCATCTGTGCTTTTATCCAATAAATTATCATTTTCCCCATATTGTTCTTATCTGCAGCAAACTTATCTTATACCCGTTCATTCAGAAATCATAGGACAGACTTTTATGGCTAGCCTTAAAACCCATCATTACTGGTTGTTTTCTAAACACCACTCTCGGTCCTGTACGAGCTTTGTTTTTACTTCTGTATCCTCGCCAACTTCTTTACTCTCTAGTTTGTTCCATCTTTGTCGTCTTTCCGGCCCCCCCAGACTTCCAGCAATCGCAGAACCTTGCCGAATAGTGTTTGAATAGGCAGTCAAAGTAAAGAAACATACAAAAGACATGTAAGATACAGAATTCTTATGAAAATAATTTGAATAATTATTGAGGGAAGATTAAGAGCATGGAGAGATGAAATCCAATACGGAATAATGCATATATACAAATAAATTTCATAATAAACGAAAGAAGGAAATAATTTAGGAAATAGGCCTCTCTCTGCTGAACTCTCTAAGACTGGTGTAATTGAGCGGCCAGACAACTTCCCAAGACATTACCAACGGTCCAGTATAAAACCAAGAATAGTAACAAGCGAGCACTTGCGATGAGCTATAGTTGGCTGTATTCAGGTCTCTAGTATGTTCGTGCTGTTTGATGAGTGTGTCAACGTATATTTTACAGATTTGATGTACTCTGGGTAGTATGTTAATACAACGATGACCCAAGACTTCATTAAACTTACAGTCTTTAAGAGCAAGTGTTCGTTGTAGAAAATGTAAGGAAATTCCAAGGTGAAATATGAATAATTACTTGGTTCATAGAAAACTAATTCTCAAGAAAAACAATCCTTATGTATGTATTTTCTTATAGGTGTTGCACTTGATGTTTCCTGATACAAACTACAGTTTTCCGCGAAAAATGCTAAAAAATAATACTTCATACAAAAGCATGTTAAATTTGAAAAAATCTAGACAATTCTCATAGCAGAAAACCATGAAATACACTACTTAGCGACAGAGTATACCATCAGCACATAAAAGGTTAAACACAAAACAAACTTTTTCATACACTGTGTCAACACTGGGAAGCGAGCAAAAATATATATTCCTGTATGGCGGGAAAGGGGGGGATAAACTGTACGACTCACCATTAATTGAACCTCCTGACTGATTGCCAAGATGATTTAGAAACAATTAAATGATAGTTGTACGTATCTCTAGCCTAAAAATACATCCTAACAAACAATAGTTTATAAAAGAACATAATTGCAGGGACATAAAAATTGATTAATATTTAATCAGAGTTTCAACTACTCTTGATCGATGTCATCGATGCTCCCAAACATATCATTTTGCAGTGCTTAAAGCGAAATTTCAACAATTTTGCAATACTTGAAGCAATAAAAATTAAAGCTTAGAAATTGAGCAAGTTTGTTATCGGAATATGTGTTTGACTGAATCTATTCCATTAACCACTTAGGAAACCAATTTTCAAAAAGTTCCGCAGCAGGTGTTCTTGTGTTTTTTTTCTTTTTGATCTATCTCGAGGTTAGTTCTAACATGTATCTTAAAAAGGCAGTGATGTCACACAATTTCAGTAGTTAACATGATTATCGTGTGTGTTGTGCATCAGAACTAAGCATGTTTTAAAATTTTTGTTGTAATATAGTTACTGTTAATAAACATTGATTTCCTAAGTATTCTTTTGTTGTAAAACATTTCCTTCTAAATGCAAATAAATAACTGTACAATTGAACTTATCAACACACTGTGATAGCTTGTTTAGGGATAAACATGGTTCCACGTTTGCATCTAACAACATATATAAGTCATTGATATGCCTTATTCTGATGGCCCATAGCATATTTCTTTGCTTTACGCGAATCGAAGTAATTCGATGAAATTAAATTTTATCGACTTAGTCGTTTGGCTTTTCTGTCCTCACCTAATCAGCGTTTTTCAAGCATTCTGTAACTGCTTTCCGGCTTAAGCCTTTGATTGAAGTCAATGCATGCGTCTATCTAATTGTAAATATCTATTTACCCCTTACGATTTCAACTAATAATGAGCAATCTTAATTGTTCGACTCAACATCAGAATGCAGGCTATGATATAGAACGAGGTCATGTTTTAGCACGAATGCTAATTCCATAAACTTGGAAATATATTAAAAACCCTGAACAAACCTAGTGGTTTTTATCCGTAACGACGTCGCACTATATCATGAATTTCTACATAGCTATGTAATCTTATGCACTACAGTATACACATATAAAAGCGTGCATAGATTATATCATAATTATTTTGAGACTATCACTTGAAAGTACAAGTTAATTAGTACATTGACATACATTGTCATCTAGACATAGTATCTGATCGTTTTTTATGTGAATTAGTCTTGCAGTGTATTTAAGTAGTTTCGTCGTTAAATTTGTCGTAAAATTATATTTCCCATTAGCGTTTATCTTCACAATTTCTGTATATCTAGCGAGTACTTGGTAATTCATCTCTTTTAAATCGAAATCTTTGCGTGTTAGCTTTTAGTTACTGCTGTTTTCTATTATCTGTAATAAATCGTTTTGGGCACTTAATTATTTACTACTGAATCGCACATTCAAGTCCCATTAACTTACTAGTAATATTTACAACACGAAAAGGCATAGTGGAAGATAGCAATAAGAGTAATGTAGAGTCGCAAGATAAAGACTAAGCTTTTTTCTACACAGAATGTTGTGACAAAATAATCCATGTAGACTGTTTTTTTTGAAGTGTACGATTTACTAGTTTATGATTGACTGTAATTTAAATCTGTATTTGGTTACGTTCCATGCCACTAAACTTTACGATCTCTATCAGCTTATTTGAGAAGTCACCATATGCCAGTAGCTTTTTCCCTTAACTCATTCATCTTCCACTACATGAAGCTTGATCCCATATGCATACCACTGATAATCACACGGCTATTGAAGTGTGTAGCTTCAGTGGTTTCAGTGACTAACAACCAAAACTGCGTGCTGAAATAGATGCAGCAGTGTACAATAACTCTTGACCTTCTTACATATTCTATCTATATATATCTATATACTTAGGTATCCACTATCATGTAACATCGTATGGATGCATATAGTGAATGTCGCTTATAACATAGTAAAATAGTATGTAGTCTATTGTAAATCTGTTTGAAAATTAAATGAATTTCTGTTGATGACATTGTAAACACAGACGTTTTATCAAACGGCTGCTAAACTGTAGTCCATTTGTTTATTATGCATTCTAGCAGATAGGCACATACAGACACTAGGTTAATGCATAACTCTTTAGCTTTTAAATGTAACAAAGTGTGAGTAATTTTGTGTCACTACGGCTTATTCCAGGACTACCTTTCACATTCAGTTAAGTCTTCCTACGCACAATGACTACAGAAGACCCAAAAGTAATATATCCCCTACATTACCATGTTTGGAATAATGATTATATGGCATTGGATGAACTACTTCATCAAAAGAAGGTAAAGTTACATACGTTATTAATAAATTTTATCCAGTATGATATAGAAAAACTGGATCCTCATGGAAGGACCCCATTAATGTTATGCATCGTACTTGACCATTTGGAATCTGCTCGAGTTTTACTGAGGCACGGTGCAAACGCTTGTGTTTCTACAGATAAATTCTGGACAGGTACTTGTTTGATAGTTATATTTTGTTGTCAAAAATGTAGCTGCACAAGAGGCCATTGCAACAGGAGATCCTGAACTTGTCAAACTAATTTTGGTTCATAGAGACGCTCAAATTGTTCGCCATCAGGCTGCAATAGTTGCGGATCTGCTACAGAAACTTCGAGAAACTCCCGACTTTTATATTGAAATGAAGTGGGAGTTCACTAGCTGGCGTAAGCTGATATACTTTTATGATATTATATATTATTATAAAAACGTTGATATACTTTGTTTTTGTTACCAATTACGAGTAACATATTTTGGCAGATGGTTTTTTTAAGTTCAATAACAGTCTGAATTCTATAAAACTAACCGTTAGGTGTACTTTGCTAAGTAAATTTTCTTTTTAGCAGTTATTTGTAGCGCTGAGGTTAATATATTATTAAGATTCTGTCTGCCTTAATTAATACTTAATCACTTCAAGTGTTACAAATTTATACTATCGATTGGCTAATTAGATGCTAGTGCTCGTAATAACTTTTTTGATTTATAAATTTTCTGTCGTAAATTTGAACTTCATAATAAAATCTGCTTTAGTCTGAGCGACTTTTACACAAAACATGTAATCAGCAGTCTACTTTGCTAACTTATATGTTATTGTACAGTTATCGTCATATTGTATGCAGTAAATGTGATCATTACTTATTTACATTTGGATTTGTCGTCAAGTGGATTATTCATTAAGGTACTCAACTTTCAGGCACTATGTCATATGACCAAAGATCTCTTTGTCTACTTAAATTAACTGCCACTATCAGCTCACACATAGACGTGTGACTCAATCACCACAAGGATTAAGCCAAGTACCATCGTGATCATAAATAACTCGATTAACGTTTGCATGATATTTGTTTTAATCGAAGTTCCTGTAAGATTAAACGAGTTTACTGTTTTTTTGTAAATATATGAATTGATTTTACTAGATTTGCATTTTTGTGAATGAGTTTTTCCTACGAACTGTAACAAATCAATCATCGTGAACTTTTTTGTAAATCTTTCTATCCATATAATTTCTAAATTTGTTTCAGTGCCGCTTGTATCGCGTATGTGCCCTAGTGATGTTTGTCGTGTATGGAAATGTGGATCGAATGTTAGAATTGATACAAATTTACTTGGATTTAATGGTTCAGCATCATGGGTTCGTGGTCACTTGAGTTATATGTTTAGAGCCGGAGGTATGGTGTTAGTCATTGTAATAGATTACTTCTTTTAAGCTTTATAAATTAATATCTTTTATAGGTAATAATACTATCATTTTCGGAATCACTCTCAATAGTTTTAAGTGATTTTTTATTGTCCCAATTATTAATCTGTGAAATTAATGAACTTTTTTCATCATTCGAATATAAAACAATTCTGGGTTTTGCATATCTTAGTAATTATTAGAAGGGTATATCTGAAATCTCTTAGAAACCTCTAATAAATATTATATGAAGGCAGAGTTAGAAACATGTATATTCTACATATGACTGTCCTGTCAAACTAATTATTTTGCTTCATTTTTATTTTCTATCTAAATTGTTACCTACCACTAAAGGTAGTTAAGGAGTAAAATCATACAACTAATTTAAAGATTGAATTAAGGTGGTTTTGTGGAGATAAGGATTAAGTTTAATTATTCGAATTCGTCATACGTTGATGCTCGTTGAATATTGTTAAAAACAGGAAACACTGGACGGTTGTCTTGTCCTAGAATTGGACTCCTCAGCAGTGCTCACCCTCAATTTGATCAAGGAATCGAAGCGACGACTTTCATATTGACATATACCTAACTCCCTGCTCCACTGGACCAGAGTTTAGTGGTAGAATTACCAGTTCCACTGTCATTGGTGACAACTTTCTCACTTTTGACAAGTCTGAACTCCACCAGTCACTACAGTTATCACCAATGACAATCGATGATCGTCGCTCTATATTACAGGTTAAGTTAAAGATGTAACGACATCTATGAGGTTGCTATTTTTTTCATGCAGTAATGAAATTACTCTAAACTGAACACTTTCATTGAATTATTGCACAAGAAAAAATGTTTACACTGTATATTGTTCATGTTCCATTTTTCACAAACTAGACTGCTCTGACCATGTTCAAGCGCAGTAATATGTTTTATAAAGATGTCATTATACAATTTGACCTTTATATGTTGATAAAAACACAAATGTATTGTTTATCAGTGTAATAATAGCCAGAGATTTAGCAGATCCTATAACCTCATTAGTCTGCATAATGGAATCTCAGCCATACCCACCTCTGAAAAGAATGTTAGTCGACTGAGAAAGGAATGACATCTTATTAAAATATATTAATGTTAAGGGAAGTGTGTTGTTGCATGTTAATAAATGCTTAAGGCACCCAACGTTTACAACCACTGATTACGGTATTCGCGTGGTGCCCCTAACCAGGTAGTCTGCATCTACCGACACGACTCAAACCAACAGTCAGTGACTTCATGGACTGACGCCACTTTTTGATTTGGCCGCCCCTAACTTTCTTCCATCCTGCTCTTATGTCAGCCAACATCACACGTCCAGGTAGACGGTGGTTAGGCATGTATAACACCTGCGCAAACCATCTCAGTCGATGAAGAGTTACAACCCCATCGACTGATTTCCTACCTTTCCCTAATACTCGTCGTTTAGCTTCGTTATCGCCTACTTGTGTACTAACTTGTGCAATGTTTTGAGGACATCGGTAGTCAAATACCAGTAACCTACGAGTATCGTCTGTTCTTGATGGCCACGTCTCACATCCATACAGTAAAACAAAGTGGACTGCTGCGCGGTATACTCTTCCTTTCGTTGAGAGACGAATATCCCGCCTACGACATAAGTGACACAAGTTGAAAAAGGCCAAACGAGCCTTTTGAATTTGTACCAAGATTTCTTCAGAGACGAACCCATCAGGGCTGACCAAACCTCCACTATAAGTGAAGTGGTCGACGTGCTCAGCTACTTCCCTCCTTATCTTTAGCTCAGGTGTTGACTAGGACCAGTCCTGAAGTAACAGTACGTTTACAGGTAGGGGGTGGGGAAGAACGCATTCTGAGCATGGTTGGATTGTTGCTTATTGCTATCAAAAGATTCTGCATCTTATCAGCGTCTTCGCGAAACAGGGCTATGTCATCAGTATACTCTAAACCGATAAGTGGATCTCCTGGTAGAAGATCAATTTCTGAAAAATCAGACGATGAGAGTAATTTTTAACATTAAATCGATTATAAAATTTAGAAAAAGAAATTAGGAAGCCTTGAGAGATACCACTTGAGGTCACAAGTTCGGACGACAGTTCGTCATTAGCTCTGACATAACTTATAGTCTTTGAGTAAAGAGCCTTAACAAGATTTATGTACTCCTGGGGTGTGTCTTCAAATGAAAGACTGCCATAGAACTTCGCAGTCTACAGAGTAAAATGCCGCTTTCAAGTCAAGAAAAAATGACTATTGTCGGGCGCCGAAAAGTATGTTTATGTTCTAAAACCTGATGAATAGTGAATATCTGGTCTATACAACCGTGACCAGGTCTGAAACCAGCCTGGTTTTTCCGTATTTGCAGATCACCAGTTGTAGTTAAACGTCTGATAATTATAGAAGCTAGTATTTTAGACACTATATTAATCAAAAACACAGCGTGCATAGTTTACTGCCCATCGTTAATCTCCTTTCGTTTACATTTTAATTAAGAATCTGGGGCATATATGGATGAAGTAAATCATACTGATCGGACTATATATCGACACAATGTGAATTTGTTAAGTGGAGTAGATGGAGCACCAAGTGCTGTAAGTGGTGCTGGTGCCGCAGCTGCCGCTGCAGCTCAACTTTTTGTACGAGAACCTTCAGAAAGCACTATTGCCAACAAACTAACTCAACCCATTTTCGTTACATATTTGGATACAGATAAAGTAGAATTTGAAAAGTAAGTTCTTATACAAAGAAACTTTTATGGGCTGAAAATGACTTTAGGCTTTTTTGCGATTGATTAACATACGTTTTTGCACTCATTTAACGACAATAAAATATCTTAGCTTTATCTTTATGTTCATGTGTCTATACAGGTACCTGTGCAAATGTTGCTCACATAATCAACGTGGGCAGTAAATATTCAGAAATCTAGTAAAATGTTTAGTTGGGAATATCTGAAAGTTTTATACATGCACTTATTAGTTTGGGATAAATAATAGAATTTACTGAGGTACTATTAGTTACTACAATTTGATCTGGAACATCTTTCTTTTTTAAAATTTTACATAAAGTAGAGAATATATAAACAGTCATAACTCGACTGTATCTGCACGTTTCAAAAATACCGACGTTGTAGTACCTCAGTTAGCGAACATATACAGTTACTCTTCCAAGTAACTTGTTGCATGTTCCCAATACTTTTAAGCCAGATTTCAACTATTGAAGAGACAAAAATTCATTACCTGCTACAACCATCAATGATGCGTAAAAATATTTCGTCCTTATGCACTTTTGGATGTCTTTGAGAATCAGCCGTTCAAATAACTGTACTCATGAGATTTAAAAGGACGTAAAAAAATGAATAAATAAAAGTAAATGTTTAGTTTACTCATGTTGAGTTTCTGAAAAATAGTATATTTATTAAAATAAATGAAAACAGAGTTCATTGTGATGTTATTCATTACTCGAAATTTAGTGTTTAAGTAGCCTATCCAAGTTTTATTTACTTTGGATGCATTTTAGTTGATCGTTTACAGATTTTCAAGTAACTGATTATCTCAGTGTCTTTTACTGACTTGGGGAACATAGGAGATTAGTAATTTATGTAAAATTTATTGCTGGAATTCGTACATAGTTATTAAAGAGTTTAGAATTTCGTCTAAAAAAGCATTTTCACTCATTGTTTGTTCAATATAAATTATATATGACCATCAAAATAATAATAATAAACCAGTCCATTACCTCACATGTAATCACTCATACAATTAAGTATGTTACAAATCATAGTGTCTATCTCGTTCCCTACGTCGTTTAATTCCTTTGATCTCGGCGTCTAATTTGAACTTCTGGAATTATCTTTTAAAATCAGCTACTAGTAAACATAGTTTTTTATAAACGGTGCTTTTGAAAGTTGTTATTTTCCACCACAGATTGTTTTCAGCTAGACGACTTTTAAAAAACAGAAAGCACTATATAGTTTTTTTTGTTGTAGTTAGCAATGTAAACTATTAAATGCCAACTCATCGGTTTAAGAGGCGTGTTCTGTGCAAGGCCTGAAAATCGTTGGTTCAATCCGTGGTTGGGTATTGAGTGAACACTTCTATAGTCCCATACTAGAACGAATCAACTCTCACGTACTTCTTGGTTTTCAATATTTTTTTAACTAAGGTCAATCTGTTGTGTGAAATGACGAAAGTTTCGAAGGTTTAAAGTCCATTCTGATGTTGATTAACTTTGCCACCAAATCACTCTTAATTTTGATTTTGAATAAAAACTTTACAAATCCCTTCCAACACCTAATTTTTAGTTCGGTACCGAATAATTCAGTTTACTTAAATAGATTAATCATCCTGCAATGAATTTGAATGCATCCTAGTTCACATTTATGTGTAGAGAAATGACTGTTTCAACTCTGCAATAAATTGATACCTACTTTAAAGTAGGTAATATATACAAATTTGTTCATCCTAACTTAAGTAGTAAACTACGTTTTTTAAAGGATACTTCATAAGATATGTTGTACTATTAGTTTAACTCCAACTATGCATAACATTTTTTTTACTTCCTAACATAAAGTATTCGCTGGAACTTAAATCACTTTGAAACAGTCGTACTATTCTGATAAATAACCATTATAAGGAAATGCTTGATCTCTGATTATTTTTGCTGTTGTACTATTTTATGAAAGCATTCGTTTTGAGGTACATTTCATACTGAAGTGTCTGACTTATTCACGCATTAAGAAATAAATAATTACTTTCTATTACTGTAAGAAGTGAAAATGGAAATATTCATGATGAAACGTGCTTATTGTCACTTTTACCATAATTAATTACTCAATCATTTCCATTATTGTTCTTTGGTTTACATATTGCCTTGATTAGTTTAATGTTTTTCTTTTTTATATTTGCACATTAATATTACTACAAATTAAAATCTGATGATTATTGGTTTAAAAACAATACTGTTTGTTTATATGCTTTGTTATAAAAAGTGTCAGCGAGAAAGTTTCTGATTCAGTATTTAAGTTCATGTGGGTGAAGTGAAATGCATGTATAATACATACTTGGACAACTGGATAACAGCAGTATCCTTCACAAAAGTATAACTTAGTTCTGAATTCACAAACAAGGTTTTTGACAAATGAGTTAATTTAATCTAATATTTTAATGAACTAGGAATGCTATATCCTTCAATGTGTTTAAAATTAAACTCCATGGATTAATATTTAGTTGATGTTAAACTGTTGGAAAAAATGAATACAGACGAGTTAGTATATCACGTAAAATCATTGCTCAGTCAGGTTCACTTATCAAATATTTATTAAAATTATTTTTTAACGGAATAAATCATAATCGCTTTATAAACTCACCTTAACTGTTGTAATTGACTATGAGCTAAAAATAAATCTGGAGTGCTAAATTACGATGCACTAAAATGTATTTCGTTTCTAACCTTTATGCCAGTGTATGATGGACATCTTTAGTACTTAAGACCAAATAAGAGCTATTGACCTTATATCAATAAAAGCGGTTACACAACTGACACATTCACTACTTGAAGCATTATAGCCGTAGCATCTCACTATTGGATTATTCTCCCATGCACTTTTTCTTACTTTCTTTTATGTAATCGCCATACGTTAATGTGTACAACAGTTTTTAATTGACTGAAAACATCGCTCTTTTTTTCCAATTTCAGTATTTGAGATCATTATCCATTGCCTTTTTTCTCCTGTTTGCTTTAGTTCATATCTTATATCCTTAGTTTTCACTGATTATTACATTCCTATTGATTGTCATTGTATAAATTTATTTTTAGAAGTAAGTCAGGGATTTTAGGTTGGCGATCCGATCGTAAAGAAACAATTAATAATCATCCATGTCAAGTAAGTTGAATTAAAAAAGACACATTAGTCAATAGTGTTTTTTTCTATATTTAACGATTATAAATATTCTAAGTCAAGTAGCAAATCTTGAAGTATATTGCATGTAGAATACTAGTAGGCTTTTCTTTAAGCATAAGTACTCCTAATGTTTTTCAAGACTAGCGTGCACAGTTTTACATAGTTGTATGCTATGAAATTTAAAAAATGAAATAGACGAGATAAAAGTAATCGATTTTATTACAATAAACAAGAGTTATGTAGGTTCAAATATATAAAATATCTACGTACTGGGAATTTCATACAACACACTGCTTCGTTATTAGTAGAGTTTCGACTTAAAATTTGCTTTAAACTATTACAAGAAAGTGTCTCAGTTTTTAATGTATGATTTCATGTTTTAATTTTGTCTACGCTAACCATGAAATACAAAAGGTTACGTTTAATTAAACTTAGGTAAAAATGTGTTTTATTAGATTCTTCTAAACATTAATTCATTACGATTAGTATGAATTCCGTTGAAAACAATTGACAGGTGTATTACGTTACGTATGTTGTTACAGAAAATTCTTGATTTCTCTTTATTGTACATTAACGAACACATTAGCCCTCGACTGCACTCGCAGTTATATACATAAGTACACTGATCGCTCATTGTATGGTGAACTAATGTCATGTCTGTGTGGTCCTTCGTAGTGATCAAATCTCCTCTATCAGGTTGCGGCTTGGTCACTGGTCTAAATGACTCGATGTCGTGTGCACTGTTTATGTGGTATGTAGCCGGAGTGGGAGAAGGAAAACCGAAGGAACTTTGAATCCTGGTTTCGTGCTTGTTAACACTCATTAGCGAGAAATATCTACAAATCTTGAGGTAATTAGTGCTTACGCGTCACTCAACAGACTCGAGTCCTACAGGGACTTACTAACGAGTGCCAAATAACACGATACTTTAGTACTCAGTTTCTTACTGATCATTTAATCTTTTCATAGTTAGTCAGCATTTGAATGTAAGCAAATATAAATAAAAATATTACTATCAGATTATTGGTTTATGATTTCATAAGTGTGTTAGTATTTTAAAATATAGTCACTTTATGCTCATGTAATGAGATTTAACAACTTCAATATCACTCATAACAAAGTTTTAGAATATAGTTGAGAAAGATGTAAAGGTTATGCAACGATTAGTGTGTATGAACTAATGGTTTTGTCTGAGTGTTATTAATCTCAGATTTCTAGATAGTTCAGACATTCTGAACTACAATCATGTGTTTCATTATTCTTATTTACGTGTACCACATACTTGCGTAATCAGTCATGAAAGTTATCTTTTGACACAGTTGAACTTTTCTCTATGTGTACCAGACATAGCATAGGAATAATGTGTTATTACTGTAAACACTTTACGTTGAATATAATATTACTTTCAAGAAACTTCTTATGCGCTTCATTAAACTTCTAATGTGACACATGGTTATTGCTAATGCATCGGCATTCGTTCGTTGATCTTGAAGTTTGAACTTGAAAAAAAAGTTTAAAGAAACTATGTATTATGATATGTGTAAATGCTAGTCAGACGGGCGAGAATCCACTTCCATCTATCTCATAAAGGTAGAGGTGATACAGTCTGCAGACTTATACTTATTATGTATATTCTCCGTATGTGTTTAGTATGCTTAATGGTATCGTACTTTCCGTAAAATTGCTTTCATTTAGTGACAACTTCACATAAGGAGTGTGTGTTGTATGCTTCGGTGTTGTGGCATAGTAGTGATTGTTATTCTTATGAATTAGGTCATTTCGCTGTATTGAAATTGATGGTCTCTCGTCTCAAAAAATTACTTCATCATTGTAAAACTTATTAAACAAACCATGATCGCAGTAACCAGAATACAATATATCATAAGTATATTTTATTAATTGACAAATCTTTTTCCAGAATATTATAAATTAGTAGGGCTTAGGTTTTCCAAAACGTTTTCAGTATATTAAATTCAGCACTTTCAGTAACTTTATATCCATTTGGCGATAACTGTATATTAAGATCCAATTTTAGCCAACAATTTCACTACACTTTTTACCTTTTAATATATTCACCTTCTTCAATAGGTTTTCCGGCTGTTTTAAACTGACACTTATGGTTTTTTCCCTTTTTTTTACTAAGATATACTGTGCATCAAATGTACAAATAATCACATTACGTCGTACAGAACATTTAACTGAAGAAAATCTACATGATCTTAATCAGCAACATCATTCTAATGATAATGAACATGGTACTGGTGGAGGTCTTGTTAGTGGTGGCTGCGGCGCTAGTGATATAGTATTCCCAGGTGGTCGCGGCAATTTATTGACAAATCTGTTGCAAACAGCTGCATCAGAAACTCACACTAAAACGGATTTGGCTGTTACACATGTAAGTGAAATTATCAGTACCGTTTATCATTATTGTTATTAATTATATTATTATTAAATATAATAATTGTTATTATTATCATTATTATGGTAGTATTCAGTAAACAGTAGTATATTAAGCTTTACTTTGTCATATTTCCCATACTCCAATGATAGCGATAATTATGACCTTATTTAAACTCAGTAGTAGTGAAATCATGCATTATTTGCAAGTTATTTAACATAATTTGGGTTTGCTGAAATATGTTGTTATTGTTCTTCATTTTACTTAGTTATTATAATGTTTCTATTCTACGCAATGAATTAATTAGCTATTGAGTAGTATGCGATTTTACTATTCACTATGGTTGGTAGTTTTATTTCGGCTAAATAATTTATTTTTGTCTGAATATATCGTATATTTCTAAAAAAAAGCGTGTATTATATTTATTATTGATAACTATGGTTTAATGTGTTAGGTTGTTTTTGTAATAATCTATTCACTAAACTTGAGTTCTGATTAAGAAAGTGTTTCATGATCAAGCAAACTCGACGTCATTTTTAGTGTGTAACTGGCAACAAGTTTACTTTAACTCATTTACTAAGAACACATTCGTGTATTTCGTTATGAGTTGCACTCTATATATGAGCACCAGTTGATTTTCTCATTTGAACTAGTGAAATAAGTGAAATGCAGCTCGAACCTACTTTTAGTTAACTGTGATTCGAGATCTGTATTTGTTGACCAACTGCTCCATGAATCGTCTGTTTGTTGCGCGGTACATCAGTATCCCTTCTATGTAGGCTACCTTAGTTATGAACACTATAAAGACTGTTTTCTATTTTTTTACTAATATTCTGACATTTATTCTGTTGTTTACTATTTTTAAAAACATCAGAGATCAAACAACTTTTTGGCATTTAAGTTATTGAATGTTAATAAAGGTATTTATTGAGTCAAGTGAATGGGGTGAATATTTGTTTAGCCAAATCTCCATATAAACAAACAAAAGAACATTTTGTACGTTTGCTGAAAGCAAATATATGATGGTTTTGTGAATTGTATTCACTACATTATCCCACAATTGTAAATATGAATCAACTTTCCATCGCATTTTAACCTTCAGTTTTTTCACGCTATGGTACCGGAAAATAGTGTGGTGAATAATACTCGTAAGGTCGTCCATAAGTAGTAGGTAGCATAACGTCGCGTTAAAGTGAAAACTGTAAGCAGTACACGAGGTGAGTTGCGAAGTGACAAGGAGCGAAGTCTGATCACAATACGTAGTAGAAGTGAAGGCAACCAAGGGAAGCAGGCCTACAACCAACATCTTTCAGAAATGTCTTCCGTTGTCTTCTTTTCAGCTACACACTACCTATAAAGTTTTCGTACTACGAGTTGTTAGCACATTTGTTAATTACGGGATGAATTGTTTATCAGAGAACAGTAAGCTCTTTT
The DNA here is from genome assembly GCA_025215515.1 of Schistosoma japonicum. NCBI lineage: Eukaryota > Metazoa > Platyhelminthes > Trematoda > Strigeidida > Schistosomatidae > Schistosoma > Schistosoma japonicum. The sequence goes on from CM046061.1 coordinate 33,699,142, forward strand.
GATAAATACCATGTGTAATGAGGTAGAAATAAATATTTTAAACAGTGTTGTGTGGATAATCAAATGATTGTTCTAGAATATTTGTGATAACTTGGTCGCGTAATGTGATGATCATTTATTAAGCATAAATGATGATAAAAAACCAGATTTGGAAAAAAAGAAATCAAAATTGATCTCACTTAAATGCAGTCATAATTAAATTAAAAGGGAAAAAAGTGGAGGGTTAACTACTGATTCCTTCTAAATACAATAGTTCTGTTTTGACCTTTTGATCTCAGTAGCCTTGATGAAACTCACTATAGTGAAATATCATATATCATATTTTATCCATTTTTGTCATGTGTTCAGCAAATAATGCATAATCAAAATTCCAAAACCTTGTCTGTTCAGTAGTACGTAAACACATTCATCCTTCATGTTTTCTTGAACTTCTACCAAATAGCCTACATTTCAATGTACAAAATTGTTGTTGTATAGTTTTATTCCCTAACACCAACTAATATTTTTTAATAAAAACAAATACCTTTATTTGTACTGTCATCTGTAAAGTAATAATCATATTACTTATAGAGATATCTGTTGAATACAATGATTCGGTCTTCTGTTAACTATTGATTTTCCTTTTTTAATCCCATTCTGCTTTAATCGAAAAAAAGATTCCAGCATAGAAAATAAAAATACGTATAGTTAATGGGTTTTATTTTTCGTTTTGATTAATTTCTATGTATACAGCTAGGTACATATAGCTTCAAACGGAATTAAAATTATTCAATTGAATGTTGTATAACTAAACTGTATATATGCATGTTTATTTGTTTTACATCTGTGGTGAACATGTATATTTCTTTGTTTGTTTTTTAAAATACCCCTTGATATTAATCGAATTACTTATACGTATTGATTTATTTTAATCATTACCTAATTGGAACTAATTACTGTGTATATTTGAAATGATGAAGGCTATTTCAATGAAACCAATAGTAAGCTTATTTAATTCTCAAGAACTCGACAATTGTTGTCTCCAACCTGGGAATCGCTAACATGAGTTGCATAATGACTCCTATTATTCTGCGTCTGTCGTACTCTTTAGTTATAAATAACTAGTGGTCGCAAGTTTTATTTTTCTATAACATGCATACAAATTGTTCAAGAATTATAAATACTTTCTTCTGAGATTTTTAAAGTTCATTCGTATGATATGTTAATTAAAAGTTCAATTATTGTAATGTGTATTACGGACTGACGGTAATTATGTAATTAGTGAGAATAACGGATGAGTTTGTAGATGCTTCTTCTTTGTATAAGACTCGTCAAATGTACACACCCACACTTGGACAAAACACCTGTCCAATGTCTCTTGGTTTTCAGTGGCTGTCTAGCTATGGTCATTTTGTGATATAAGTTACGAAATTCAATAATCTTTGGGAATTCACCATTGCCACTAAAAATTAGATGTTTACATGTTCTGGTGAATCATATTTGTAGAAAGATAACTGAAACCGTGACGACCTCTAAACTATTTTTATGCAGATAAGCTATATTGTATTGCATATATTTTTGTATAGGTTCATCTGACAACTATACTCTTGTTTTCTTGGTTTGCTCTATTTTATATTACATTCTTCAATGTATCCTGTTTATATGAAATGAATTTTTTTGTTTCCCTAATCTGTATATTTCGAGTATCACTGAATTGAATGGACTTTTTATATGAGTTATGGTTTATCATTCGATCGTACGTATGTTCTAACCACATATTGTAGCGTATTATTTTCTCATTTCACTGACTGTTAAAATAGTTTATTAACAATGAAGTATTTTACATATAAGATAAAAATCACATATTGCATTTATATGTATCTTAGTGTTTTTGGTAAGTCCTTAAGTGAAAAAGACTTATTGGGATTTATTGAGTGATATAATATTCTTCCTTACTCATCTACCTCTCTACTTCAGCAACTATGCTAAACTAATATACCTATTATGGTAGATTTTAGTTTCTTACTTTACGACTTTAATCCTGTGCACTTTCGCTCAGTTCATTAACTGGCTTCAATCATGTTTATCAGAAATTGTAGCTTAATGTTAGCTTGGTGGAGTTACTCACCCCCCCCCCATGTAGTTCATAATATTTCACTTTCATAGTTCTGTTGTGTAGTTGGCCTTATTATAGTTGTGGATTAATTACTTGCTGTATTTTGTTGCGTTAAATTCACCCTTGTATCATTAGATCATCCTTCCACAAAGATTTCTTTCATTATCACCAAATATAATTTCTCTATGGATATTCAGTCACAGATTAAAATTAACGTCTATCGAAGTATACTTTTGCATGAATTCTCTAATTACTACCTTTGATATTTTTTTAATCATTTATTTCAACTTCATTTTACCAGTTGTAGTAAATCAACGTGCCAAGCATGTTAGACATAATATGTCGTAATAACTATTTAATAATAATCATGTAACTATTAATTTATTTGTAAGTTTATGTAAAACATCTGCCAATTACAGACAGCAAAGTATTTTATTGCATGCGAATATGCATACATGATGATAGTATTAATAGATTGATCAAATTACTATAGGTCAAAGGTTGATTATATTATACTGTTTCATTGTGTATTGCTCACGTGGATGAATTATTTAGTGCGTAAATAAAAAATCTGGTTTTTTACTAATTTTTTTAAAACACAAGATATTTTTTAAGTGTATTACGTATGCCAAACAATTACCTTCTTCCAAACGTAGCTATCATTATCGTAAGAGTTGGATGAAAGAAAGCTAAGGGTGGTCCATAAACTTCTTGGCTTTCGAACTGAGTCATATTAGTAGATTCAGATTACCTAATTGGAGTTCGCGCTATCAGCTTAGCCAATAGTTCGAAATGCGATACAAGTGTATTGACTCTATCTTCTCTTATTAGTATATCCCTTTCTTCTTATGAATCAGTTCTTTCTTCTCGTCTCACATTTCATATGTTTATTTTTTTTAATACCATTGATGAAATTATTACTTATTTATTTAAACAAATTTTGGTACATACGATCTCCAAAAATTATGCACCACACAATATTGTAGGTATATATGAGAAAAAAGGCGATGATAACCAAGAAGGCAAGATTTAACGAGAGAATAAAAACAATCATATCGTAGGCGATACAGTCCGAATAAAAGTGGGATTAAAAATGGATTCCTACGAGGGAAGTCATTAGAATAAGCATAATAAAAAGCTTTAGCAGAACCACCACTGACTTATATTCTAAGCTATATCTTTTAAGGTCTCAAGTCACTAAACTGCACTATCTTTTTCATACTACGGCGCCATCTCAAAGGCTGACCAAACTGATTAAAATGATTCATCTTTTTAACTCATGTCGGATTCACATTTATTAGTTTTTTACTCTATTCCATTTTTTATGAAAAGGATTAAAAATACTAAATCAAATCAGATTATTCGTAATGGATTGTCAATAATTCCAAGCACATCGCAAATAATTTTTTGTCTTGTAACTAATAGTTCATTTAAAACTATTGTATGGTTATTTTTTTTTGAATTTTTTAAAATTAATGTTTTTCTTTTACCTGGTGTCCTTTAAACGGAGCTAATTATGAAGGTAAAAATTCCTTTCTATCGAAACCATTGTTTAATAATCACAATTATTCAAGAAAAAGACTATGTTAATTTATTTCCGGAAGAATTGAAACCAATCATTGTAATATTGTCTAGTTGTAGTTATTTCAACACATTTGACATAGATTCTGTATACCATTCATTTTGAGGGTGTTTTGATCCTTGATGGGCTTATCATTATTAAAACCCCTCAATCAATACTAAACAGTTGTTTGCAAATATCTGACAAAAGTTGAGTAAATTTTGCAATAATCATTTATGTATTACTTTCCTGGTGCTGCAAGAGACTAATATGATGAGTAAAGATAAAGCCGAAAAAACCTGCAAAATTTATTTTGCCCGGTTGCTTTTGAAGTCTAGTCATGTTTTCTTTCTGTCAGTAATTTTCGTATATCCACGTCATTTTCTTATATAAAAAGCTTATTCTTCTGGTTAGTGGTGTTGCTTATGATATCACTTTAATTGTGGATTCAAATAAATAATTCGATCTCGTGGGCAGCTGTTCGATTAAATCTGCTCAGATGCACTGTCATCCATTTGGATAGCCAACCTTCTCATTTATCCACAGCTTATTTCTCTATGTTACAATTTCATACTGTCATGCTATTTTAGCGACTGTTAAAAATAACAGCTTGTTTGTGATTACCATTCTTTGGGAACTTTGGTCATACTTTCATTTCGCAATGATTGATTCAATTCAGCGTTTGTTTTACATAGTTCCTACTTAATTCCAACTATTTTTGTCAAAAAAAAATCACTCTCCCCTTTTAATAATCACTATTCCCATTATTTTCGTATCCATTGTTCATTTACCGTTTCCTTTATTTGCGTAATTGTTTTGTTTTTTTCTTAAATTTCGAACGTCAATATCTAAACAATTCGAACTTCCGATTTAACTCACTATCTGAAAAGTAGCTACATATAATTTTTGTAATCGATTTATGCCAAAGAATTGTTTTGTCCAAAATGTTTGTATGCCTTAATGGTAACAGTTAAACAAATCGCAAAACTAGTTAACTGTAAGTATTAGTGGTCGTTGCACATTAAGAGTAGAATGATAAATGAGTACTGTTGGCCACATTATTTTCCAAAATTCAGTAATTCAATATCATAATTGGTTTTATGTTAGTAGTAATATTAATAACAGATACTTTATTTAATAGTACGTACTTAATACAATATGGAATTTTCAACATGCGTGGTTTTAAGCAAATTACTCTATATCTTCATGTACGTTTCAAAAAAGTACATATAAATACAATGGGAAAAAAAGAGATACATAAAATCAATCATACGAAAGTTTCATGAGAAACAAGAACTCCTACAGTAGTTAATAACCTGTATTTTCAAGTGCATAAATTTTTGGTTATATCAGCTTTAACAAGTTTTTCACCACATTTTAAGCGTGCTGAACATTTAATTCTAGAGCCTTAGTGCTTTACTTGGCATATGAATTCTTATGTTGCTGCGTCTCATTCTCGCAGACAATATACAAACCGAAAAATCTAAATGAAAAATGCGTAATTTTTGTTTGATAAGGTAATACCCGCAACTTGTTTGCAGGGTTTCAGATGTCTATCCACAACTATATTGATCATAATAACATTTATGTCAAATTGTCTATCTGTTACTCGACTAACAGACTTAAATACTTTGCTCCACATTACGTAGTCTTTTCTCAAGTGCTTAGTAATGCCAAAACTAGGTAGTCTCTACATAATAAAATCAGCAAAAATCGAATGTGATGACACAACATGTAATAATCAATATCTATCAAAAATATTTGCTACACAAATGTAAGCGGCATTTGACTTAGCTATCCTTTATCATTTCATTATCACTTCCTTGTTTACACTTAGTTCTTCCTTGTCGTTACAGTGAGTTTGTAAATGGGGTGAAATTGAAATTGGAATATTTCATCAACCGCAATGTAAATTAATTGACTGATAAATTAAAATTTGTGATGCCTTATCATCAAACAAATTTTAAGCTTCTAAAAATATTCAATCATTCGCCTTCTAGATGTTAGTGTATACAACTTTTGGATACATAATTAAATACTTTTTTATATGCATGCATATATGTGTATGCTATTTTCATCTCCTATCTCATCTTGCTATCAATCAATCTTCTTTGGTTCTCGTTATCTCTATTTTGTAGGTGCAATTATTTTGTTTCCTTTGCAGCAACATTTTTTGTTTTTTTTTATCTTACGTGTCCATGTTTTCTTATTTATTTATTCTTATATATGTGTACGTATACACTTATATTTATACATTTTCAGGAAGCAGCAAGTTATAATCCAAATCATGTAACACCACAACAATACTTTTCTTCAGACGTTGGTACACAGTTGCATTTAGACGCTATTGGTCGGCCAAAAGTGATGACAACAAAAGTAAAAACGTTTAAAGCACGTCTATGGATATGTCATGATTACCCATTATCGTTGAAAGATCAGATTATACCGATTATCGATTTAATGTCTGAATATAATCCATACTTTCATAAATTGAAAGAATTTCTGACTAAACAATTACCGAGTGGATTTCCATTAAAAGTTGGTAGGTTGTTGGATTTCGATTATAAATGTTATTATTGTGATTGGAGTTTTTTATATCGTAGTTGTATTAATATTCGTGACTACTTAGATAATTAATCAGTATGTTAGTCTATTTATATTTACATAAATTATCATGTAGGTAGGCATTCAGGAAATTATATGTATGAAATTAGGAGTGAGAGGGAAAATCGATGTATTTAGTAAAGCTAATTATTCAGTCATAATTTCTCTTTCAAATCATGTACCGTAATGAAGTCGGCACGTATTTTTTTTCTTGATTCCTTCTATCTCTGTGACATTTTTCGTTTTTGGTGAAGTAATTTTAACAAATATTGTTAATATTCTGAGTAATGATCAATTACTGTTGTAGATATTGTTGACTAGGTGACCGACTGAATTGACCTTATACAACCACAAAAAACCAGGATGTACTTTATAGCTGTCTCGTCCTAGCATGGGACTTTTCAACAGGACAATTATCTCCACATCACCTTATAATAAAACTCATGTTGTGTTTACTATTAATTAACATCAAGAAAAGACGTGATTAGCGGAATTCAACTATGTCAAGTATGACTCAGTTACTCACTTGTCGATGAAGTCATGTAATTATCACTAATTGGGTCAAGTTACAAATGTAAACAGTTGGATTCTGCCTTAGTGGTCTGATATTTAGTCGTTCAGCTTGAGAGCTAGATATCCTGGGTTCGATTTCTGAAGACAACTATATTATATCGAAAAATCAAGGTTGAATTTTGATGGTCGATCCAAATTTCCTTACCACTGTCTTGTTTTAAACTAAAGTTTTGAGTAACGTTAGAAATATAAGGGCAGTTTATGCTTCCCTGCGACCTGTACTATGAGGAGCTTTTTTTTAACGTGCCTGAAAGGGAGACTAGGTTTGGATCCGTGTTCTTAATGACCTATGCTCCTGATAGCATGTCTCAGTGGACAATTACTTAAAAGCGGTCCCACATGGTCTTTTTGTGAGTAGGATTTTATATGTTAGCTCCGTACGTCTTAGGCATATTTCTAGAAGCCGGAATGGGTTGGGAAAAATGAATTTTTGTTTACACTTAACTTTTTCTAACCCCATCATGTGGAAAACCAGCAATATTGTATATTCTAGTTGTCCGAGTGAAACATCTTATGGCTTTCACGTCCCCTGTACAATTGCCAGTATACCTTCGCCTTCTGATACTAATTCTATGCTTTTAGACTTATCACGGTTTAACTGACCTTCTAGACAGCAGGAATTAAAGGAATGAGTGAGCCTGTCATTATAGCCCGATTGCGTCATCATATAGGTATACCCCCCGACCTCCACTTAGTTGTAGCATCTGAGGTCAAATGTTTTGAGCGATCCCTTTAAGATAGAAACTAAGAAATTACTATATTTTTCTATATGGTCAAACTGAAATTACATTTCTCCCTCTTCACTTCTAGTTTTTTTGACAATAGTACTACAGAAACTTTTAACATACCGGTTGGGTAGTTTCATGATTTTCTCATCTCATGTAACATATTAGTTCTGCTATCTGGAGAGCTTATATTACTCTTATTATGAATATATTCGTGATAGATAAAGTAACTGACTTTTTGCACCCATATGCATCTATGTAATAGTTCACAGAATACCAACGTATTGTAAACATTGTTTTACAGCACTGATTTTTATTAAATTGTTGGCTTTGTCTGTATTGTTGATTGAAACATGGATTTCTGTTGGAATTTTTTTTGCTTTCTATGCCTTCACAACAGATGTTTTTAAGCTTAGCTCTTATAATTCAAACTTTTCAAAATTAACTGACAGAAAAGGATGTCATGTACCATCTGTATTTTTTTTTCACTAGTTTCAGGTCAAACTAAATACTGGTGGAGAGGTGGGGGGGGGTGTTTTTATTTTCTATCTAATTACATGTATTTTATATTATGGCATCATCATCATTCGTAGTCTTTTCCCCTTTCTTTACTAATAAAAGACAGTTATGATTAAAAAATTTTAAGGACATACTGAATATATAATGTACAAATTTATAATATTCATGAAATAATTTTAGTTACATTCTGTTAACAAGTTTTCACTCTTCGCCCCTCTGTTATTCATCAGTCACCATCTCATTCATTGTTCGATATTGAGCTTCGCATATTTAATTGTTTTTGACGGAATTTTAACTTTCTATTCCAGAAGTACATCGTTTGAACATTTTTTTAAATCTATGAATGACCCTTGGTTCCAGTAATCATTGCTCATTTGTAATTTTTGACTAGTTATTGCGAATTGTTGTATTCGTTACATCATCCCAGTTATGGTATGATTGCAAATTAATGGGTTTCTGTTTCGTCTTAATATATCACTCAGAAGTGCAAATCGTCTACCCTATCAGGGGTCGAAATTGTAACGTTTAGGTCTCATGAAGAACTCTTAATAAATTGAACCAATTTTCATAAAACCCTTTCGGTTAATTGTGGCGTCTTTCAAAAATGATCGTTGCACTATGTTTGTTATAGTGAAGAGAATATTGTATGACAATACTAACTGATGAAGCGAACTGCCTATGTCTAGGTTATAATTACCCACAGTTCTGACCGATTAAAGAGAGGCTTCCAATAAACAAATATCAAAAGTCAAAATAACTAGTCAATAAACATGAGTTTATATACAAATAATTGATACAAAGTAAACATAACCAAAATCCATTAAAACCATGTTGGCACGAAACTACCGTCTAGTTTTCAATGGTACTCAACTGAGATCAATTGTAATTGAGTACGAGTAACAGGTTAAAGTTAATTTTCAAAACCACCTTGACATTAATTAGTTTGCTAAAGCCTAATCGATATGTCGTTATTACTACTAAACTGTGATAATGATTCAGCTATTTGATTATCCCGTTTTCATTTTTTATCAAATGGCTTTATGTGGTATAGTAATTTCTTCTTCTAATGTTCTTTTATCTTTTTGCCCTTCAGAACTGAAATACAAATCTAATTTCTGTTTTTGTTACTATTATCAGTATATCTTCTGTTTACAGAAATTTAATTTATGGTTCCTAGTAAACATCTGTCAGATTAGATTGTTTTCCATCCCCCTCTCTCAACTGTTATGATCGATAAAATTGTTGTTGTTATTGTATTCATCCCAGTTGCCTTTAGACATACTCGCTAATATAATTGTATTTATGTTATGTAAATATGTAATAAAAACAACAGTGATACCACGTCGCTATCATAATCACTCACGCATACGTTTACATGATTTATCCAATCAGAATGATTACCACTGAATATACAAATTTAGCCATTTAACTGTCTTAGAAATATTTCTGGTCATATTATGTTCGAATATATTGTACGTTTTTTATCTCAACCTTTTTTTAACCATAATAAGAATGGATTATAATAGAATTAGTTACTGTTATTATTACTTTTATTATTACTACTACTATTATTGTTATTATTACTAAGAAAGACATGCTGTTTTTTATTAAATAGCAAATATATATGCAACAATAATAAAATTGTCTTGAATATGTTTTGTTATCAGATAAGGGCGGGGGATGGAGAAACGTACAAACTCATGAGCGAATAGATTTTGAGAACGCTGGTTACTGGTCTATTATCTTACTTTTTCAATTATATATTTCACACAATATACTGAATAGTTGATTGCTTGTATTTTTAACTGTTTAGAAATTTTTATACTGAAATGCAAAGTGGAAAGCTATTTACATTAGTGAAATTAGGTCATTTTATAGTTTTTGCCTATTTTTGCTTCTTTGTTAACAGAGAATATTATTAAATAGTCGGCATTATGTCAACGTTGATTCAACTGTGTATATCTCCCATATGCAAATTAACCAGACAGAATATTTGATTAAAAAATTGAAGTTTGTGTCTGATTGTTATCCATATTGTGCTAAAAGTAAAAAACTTGAGGGCTGCTTGCTTAATTTTTAACGTAATTCAGGTTTCTTTTTATCAATCACTCTATTAGGTTATTCTATTTTAGGTGTTCATTATTGCCTACGGTAAAAAACATATCTCATGGGTGACTCAGTGGTTGGGGCGTCCAACTTTCAGTCATTAAGCTTTAGGTTCAAACCTTCTCCACTTTAGTTTTGTCAGTAGGAGAGTGTAACTCTGTGCTATGTACACGAATGTGTATTCAGTAAATGATTTAAAGTTAGTTTCGCTACTGTAGTTACACTTAGTAAACTTCAGCTCAGCTATCAAACTTGTAAAATTTTGAAGTATCATATTTCCCACCTAGGCTTATACATTTTAGTGAACTTAAAATAAGAAAAGCAGTCGTATGTATCATTTATGAAAAATTGCAAGGTACTACCTTAATGCGTGCAACTTTATACTGTAGACTGGTAATTTATTAACGACAGTGAGTTTGTGTAATAATGTAATAGTGTAAGTTCAAACCATAATTGGATCTGTTGTTTACTGATTTGCACAATTGACTTTCAGTGTTTAAGTCGCGGCCTACAAATCGCTTTGTCTATCTAGATTTGATCACATACATTACATCAATATGTTGCATTGTATTTATTTATCGAGGCAAACCGAAAGAACAGTATATCCTGTGACACGTTACGTTTCATGGCTTATGTATACGTAAATCGACTTTGTAAGATGATCTCCCAGATTTATGAAAACTATTTAAAATATTTTATTTGAAAATGAATATATTATTCATATGCCAAACTTTTATAATGGGTTTGTATTCAATACTAAGCATCCAAAACGTTTGTATTCATATACAGTGAGTAAGTCTGACATATTTCATTCAAAATACAGATTACAAAATCGATTAAGCACTTCATGTTTTTAGTGCCTCTCTTGAATTTCCAAAAGTATCCTCACTCTATGTTTATTTTATTTAAGACGTATCAAATAATTACAAATTTTTCTTTATTAGTTTTTTCATGAAGTTGGATACTCCTTTTCCACTAAAATTGTTTACCACTGTTCAGTATGTTTACAATAATCTCAGTTAGTAGACATAACACTTTATTTTAATGTTAATGTTTGAATTTGAAAAAAACCTATGCGCTGTAGCATTTAGAATACCAGCTCACTTAGTTACTATTCAATCTAGTGTTTTCTGAGAAATAGATTAAATAGGATCACGGTTTTTTCATCATAGCGGAAACCATGTAAATATTTAAATTATCTCAGTTTTATCTACAAATACAAAACCTTTAAGCTTTTTTGATAAGCATTATGCAAATTAAAAATTAATTTAGAAACTAACGATATGCGTTTCCCAACATCAATCCATTCACAATTTTTCAATTACATTTTATAAATTGTTGTTGATACGGTATGTAAACTATATTTTATTTGTCTGAGTAGTAAGTTCTATTTCATGCACTTGTGAATCATTTAATTGTAGCTTTGATAATATGCACTACTTTCTTGCCTTGTTCATCGTGTATGTGAACACACTTTAAGTGCTTCAGGCGAGTCTTTTTACTTCACTAATATTCACTAACTGCTTGAAATGTGGCGTTTTAAACCATAATCGATTTTTGAGTTCCATGGTAAGTGACAAAAGATGACTCAGAATTCGAGATGATGGCAAGTTGAAATCAGACCGATCTTTAGATTAGCTGATTTTGCAAACTTTACTTATAAAGTATTTTCACCCCTCTTTTGATTGTTAGTACAATTTAGTTCCTACTCCGCATAGATGTTTATCAAGCACTCACGCTGTGTTAATGAAGTTAGGCTCTATTAACTAGAGCACGTTTTTATTGAGGTTCTACTGTGATAAGACTATTGTTCGACAAGAATTTTGAACTAAAGTCGGTAAATCTCACAGATTTAAAATAGATATTACTATAGGACACAAGTGAGGTTTTACTGGTAGTCGTGTCTATAAATTTCTATTAATCTACTATATAGCTTTCATAGAAAGATATTCATCTTAGAAATACTTTATTGCATATAGGAAATAATTTCCCTCAATGTGATTAACCAGGAAACGTTTGTCATTAACTTACTTGAATATATTCTGTTTATGATCAGTTTTCTTCATCACTGCTTCACTTCTCTCTAAGTATTCAATGACTCGTTACTTTAGGATAGTTTTCAATAACCGTTTTAATTTCAGTAAAGTTATTGATAAATTAGTGACACATGCATATTATGCTAAATCGTTACATTCTTAAACCAGTGTATGGTTATAAATCACTAATAGAGATGCATGTGAAAATTCTAATATTATAAATAAACGTTACTGATAACGCTACTAGCTCTACTTATAAACGAACTAATCTCCCCTTTCAACACTGGAATAGATTTTATATATATATATATATATATATATATATATATATATATATGCACATTCGCGTTCACCTATGCATTACCTATACACCTTATATGACTGTTTCCACAAAATATATACACTAATTTCAATCAATTTTATTTCTTTATAGAAATTCCACTTTATCATGTCTTGAATGCATGTGTCTCGTTTGGTAATTTGCATGGACAAGATAATAGTGTATTTGGTGTTTCTACAATACCTGCTAGTAATAATAGAGACTCAACGGATCTGCATAAGAAAACAGATAGTTTTACAACTAGTGGTAAATTAACATCGGATAATCAAACCGATCGACCATTACTTGAATCTTCAACGGAATCCAGTGCGTCATCACAGCCAGTTAGGTGTATTATTGACGAAAGCGTATTCGATGTAGGCAAAGGATACCATTTAATTGGTAAGTTTAAAATATTTGTACTCATCAGTTTACTTTCTACTGTTGATGTAATGATTCATTACTGTTAATAGCTTATGTTTAAATTTTATACCTTTGGATAAAATATGCTTGTGAAATATACTAATATTTATTTTTGGCTATATTACGTTCTTTGAACTGAATGATTTAATTGTGGAGTTTTTATCATCTTTCAAAATCATTTGACTGAAACAGACTTCTAATAGAAGTGAGCTATGAGATTTTCTCTACACGTAATTAACAGCTGGTTCTATCGACCGTGAGTTTGATTTGTTGTTGCTAACGCTTGTCCTATCACTTATTTTGAATTTCTTTCTTCTTGACTTAATTTATAGGATTATAGTCAGTTGATAAATTACCTCTATTTCATTGTTTAATAATTATTGGTTGATCTGAATGCCAAGCTCCTAAAAACTCATTGATATTCTTTTGTATTTCTTCTGAGCAAAGTGGTTGACATTGAGTACACAACATGACTATTTCAGTTCTAGGAAGTTAGTGATTTGTTAAAGTGAAAATGAATTTACACAATAGGTAGGAATTTTCTTAGCCTTAAAAAGTTCCTACTTGAGATCTTATTAATTGGGAATGAACTGCGCGTCATATCTTTCTGCTGTTTGCTAAAAACTGTTTATTTTTCATTTACCAAAAATTATTTAACGACGGTTGTAAGGAAAAATTTTGCTTCCATAATTAATAGAGAAAATTATTTTGATGGAAATTCATTCCGAAATAAAAAGCGTAATGGAAGGTATGTATAGTTCAAGAGAGAGTACAGCGAAGATAAGTAACAATCATATACTGTAATATCAAAGGTAAATTGTAAGATTTGACCTGCAAAAGTGCAATTAATGCATAAGACAGACAGACAGATACAACGCAGAACTTCGTATGTACGTACATCAGTTCAGGTTGCCATACCACATCAGCACAGAGACGCAACTGTCAGTTCAAATCCAAGAGTGGTAGCGATAGTAGAAGTATTAGCAGTAATGCAGAAAATTAGGGAGCGAAGATATGATTCGAAAAGTATAATTCAGTGAGATAAATTTGAAAGGAGAAAGATAGAGAATTCACAAGGTTAGATTTTGAGAGAACACAAAGAGTGGATGCACCTGCGCCATTGCAAACGATTCTGAGCCATGTCGTTCAAGGTCTCTAACCACTGATGACTTTCGTCTCGCGGACCCCAACCACGCAGCCTACATCTACCAACATGACTCAGTCCACTTGTCAGTGACTTCATCGATTTCTGCCATGTTTTGGTTTGGCCGCCTCTAGCTTTCTTCCAACCTATTCCTACGCCGCAAAACATAGCTCGTCGAGGCAGACGGTAGTTAGACATGCGTAACACATGTCTCAACCACCTCAACTGATGAAGTTTCAATACTTCATCTATTGATTTGCCCTCCTTTCCTAGAACCCGTTTCCTAACGACAGCATTGCTCACTCGGTTGTCCCACGATACTCGAGCAATGCTTCGGAGACACCTATGATCGAAGACCAGTAACCTACGAATGTCCTCTACTCTTAACGGCCATGTTTCGCTCCCGTATAGTAGGACAGAGCAAACTGCTGCACGGTACACTCGTCCTTTGGTTAGCAAGCGGATATCTCGCCTGCGCCATAAGTGACGCAACTTGGCAAAAGCCAAGCGAGCTTTCTGTATCCGTGCTGAGATTTCGTCAGTCACCAGGCCATCAGCACTGATGAGACTCCCCAGATACGTGAAGCGGTCTACACGCTCGACTACTTCACTCCCTATCACTAGTTCAGGTGCCGATGCAACCCAATCTTGAAGCAACATTTTACATTTCGAGGAGGAAAACCGCATCCCGAACATGCTTGCATTGTTGCTCAGGGTAGTCAGAAGACTCTGCATTTTGTCAGCGTCTTCACCAAATAGGACTATGTCATCAGCATACTCTAAGTCAGTAAGCGAGGCTCCTGGTAGAAAGTCAATTCCTGAAAAGTCAGACGATGACATGGTTACATCTAGGAGCATGTCTATAACAAAATTAAACAAGAATGGGGAAAGTGGACATCCCTGACGGACACCACTTGAAGTGAGGAATTCAGATGACAGTTCGCCATAAGCTCTCACTCGACCTGTAGTTTTAGAGTAGAGAGCTTGTACAAGGTTAATGTACTTCTTTGGTACACCTTTGAATGACAGACACTGCCACAGAACCTCACGATCAACAGAGTCTAATGCATAAGAAATTACTAACTACTCTTAATATACGGACGTAAAGTAGAATGACAGTCAAGTAAATATTTAGCATATTCAAATGAAGTTTTTATTTTCATTTACCAAATCTTTGTTTTAATGATTAGAAATTTATCTTAACTAAATAAAATAACAGTATTGTGTTCATGCTCTCATGAACATGCTATATGATAGTGAACAATAATAGTTTGCAATCAGTCACTAGATGGACAAATTATAGTAGATCAGATAAATGCGAAAAATAAAGTTTTCTAAGTAACGTTTGACTGTTTACAAAATTCAAGGTTCTCATTGTTATAAATTACATCTTGATAAATTATATAAATAAAGAAAAATTCCCGTTTTAAACACTTAGAAGAAGACTAAAGAAACGAAGTAATACCTGAAGTTTACCCTGGATATGGTCAAATTTCGTGTGTTATCTTTCTGGAATACAACTTACAATTAAGCCTTTAGACGATAAGAGGGAGACGGCAGTAAATGAGGCTATAAATATACTTAGTCGTAAATAAAACATGAACTAATTTGCAACGTCTATGCTGGCTATTTAGAAGATAAGCCCCTGTATCATAATCTGGTGATAATGTGTGACTGAGCGCTTCTAGCTAATAACGTCCATTAGAACAAATATGGTCAGCATCAATATAACCGTATTTCTTTAAAACTAGTTTTCCATTAAATCCCTATATATATATATATATATATATATATATATATATATATATATATATATAAAATTTACAATAACAAAATCAATGCTGAATGATTGGTGGTGTGTTAGATAACATTGTTACGTACTATAGAAACTTATCAATTTATCGGGTGAACTTAAATCGGTATATAAAGGTAAATAGTAGTATCATAAACCAAATAAATGTTAACCACAGCTTCATTCGTTATCCACTTCGTGTTGGGGATGTTAGATCCCCAAAACTCACTTGGCAAACCTGTTATTTTTGTGATTTTATTGTGTAAATTTGAATTTCCTGTTTTCGCGCCAAAACTTCTCCTTCTCACCTTCAGTTCGTGTTTCCCACTTGGTAAGACGTTAAATCCTATTGGTTCGTTGTTTATTTTAGTACGCTATTTGTAACATTCCAAGGACGCTCTCTATTTTTGTATATATACGCATGAGTTGTGTGTGATGATGTCGTCTGACAGGCTGCCTGTGGAATAAACGCTTCCTGCTGTCTTTGGACTTCTTACTCTAGTTAGCTGGGCTGGGGCGCTGCGCAATAGCTTAGCTTCCTGTTACTGTGTCACTGGTCTTACGTTCGTTAGCGGTTATCTCGGTGTCACCATAAACTCTCGAAATCTTAGCACTTCGTTATATCTTATTTATTAGGAATCATTTTAACAGAAATCTTAAGTTACATTTCGTACATACTTATTCACATTTCAAAAATTGTATACAGCTGTTCAGAGCAAATATCACCTCTGTAGAAAACAAATTCTCATTCGTGCACGTATGACAAATTAAATTATAGATTACTGAAATCGTTAATAATAAGCAACAAATGACAACATTTTATTTACTATTAGTTAGATAAACAGGCAAATATTATCAGATGGATTCTCATCAATAAATAGGATTATTTACCATTCATTCATAATGCCAACTCATTTAATTTAGTTAAAACAATATTTGCATTTACAAGTGAAAAGCAGCAGCGCTTAAACTGTATTTCACTTAAGTAGTCGAAATTATAAATTCGATTACAGTATTTCAATAACTTACAGATAATTCAGTCAATTATTATAATCTTTCCCAATATATCCCCTTTTCTAATTAAACACAATGAGTGAACACAAAATTGTATTTTAATTTCAATGTAAATCACACTGATTATTGAAATACATTTCGATGTTTAGTCTTGTATATGCTTTTAGTACTTATAACTTGTTTCAATTATATTACTTAATAGTCCACTTACGTCCATACTTAAAGTGCTTAATCCATGTAGCATCGTCTAGTGATTTCGAATTTTTCGAGTACTGTCACATATTGGTAATTTTCGATGGATTCATTTTTATTTTCCATGGTTTTGACATTAATTGTTATGGTATCGAATTGCTAACCGGATTATTTATACTCTAAATAGACCACGTATTTTACCGCATATCTCACCATTAAATTATTTAACTGTGAGTATTTATTCTTCAGTCGTTGCCACGTTTACAAGCAGAAAATCATTCACTACAAATAATATTCTACAATTCTTCAGCACTGATGTAAATCTTTTACTAAATGAAGTTTCCTTTAAGATAAATAAATTTTCTAAAAAATTTCACTCACCATAAATAAACAGTTTCATTGTTCTAATTGTCAGAGTAATCTAGATTTAACAAATAAACATTAGACCGATCAGACGAGTAGATTTCAAATAGTAGAAATATTTCAAATTCAATTATTTATCCCATTTTCCGTGGGCATTCCGTCAGTCTCCGTTTGCGTATAATTGTTTGAAGTAAATTGGTGACTTGTGCTTGACGTTTATTCCTGACTGCCTCAACAGCCTTATTGTCATTTCTGACATTTTCTTCATATATGGCGGGATGATTCCTTTGTTGGTTTCTACATGTGATTTTGAGGTACATATCTTGATTAAGTTTCGTGATTAGCCATTCTTTTGACAGATGCGTCATTAGGTATTTTTCTTAACTTACTTTCACTCAGCCTTGGACGACTAGCCTTATACATGTATTTATTGTTTCTGTCATTAGCACATAAAAGCTGTTAACTAATATACTGGCAAGAATCTTTTTTGACTGGAAATATACATATAATAGTCGATGTAGTTTGTTTTATGAAAATTAGTATATAAATATAAAACTCCCTAGGGTCGTTATGTGTAACCGGTGTTGTTATGACCCCAAAAGCTTGTATGATCGGAACGTACTACCAATAAATTGATATGACCTTGTGCGCACGAAATTACAGTGACAGACGCCAGTGAAATCACCTAACCGGTCCCTGTACGCTTGCCCGATGCCCACTTAGTCCCAGTCTATTTTAGAAAGAACACATGTCAATGAGTCAACCAGATAAACCGGATTGTACTTCAAGCACATTTTAAAATATGCATAAAACTTGACCACGTAGTTTATCAATTAGAAAATTAACACTAATACAAAGTAAGGGAGACGGTGGTAGCGGAGTCCACAAATGTGAAATCGCATACTAACAGTCAAGAGGCCAAACAAGAAGATAAGGCAAGACGGACATAATAATGATAGAGATAAAATGTTTATTTTGCACCCAATTAAAATAATTGAAATAGTCCTCTGAAACAAAGTTTAATAACTAAAAGTGTACTCTAGGTTTACCACCCATGTTTTTAGAAAAACTAAACTAGCGCTAGTAGAAACGGAAGAAAGAAATACGCCTCTAGTTGTCAATCTTTATCACTATGTGAGTATTTTTGATGCTAATTGTATCCATCTTACCTATTAAACTTTAGGTTTGTTGATAGAATATAGATTGTTATGTTCACTGCATGAGTCGCTTGATTAATGTGTGATATCATTTTGTAATGTCTTGATCGCATAATAAGCAAGAAGCGATTCAGTGATAACTACAAGAGTAACTGAGCTACTTAGTGTAAATATTTCATTTATCTTAAGGCTTTTATATTAAGTTAGATTGTTCTGTGGAGATTGGTTTTATTTTTTGTTTGAATTCGTCACAAACTGACCTAAGTTCCGTACCAGTGAAAACCAGAGAGCACCGGACGGCTATTTCATTCATGTATTGGATTTCCTAGCAGTTAACATTCACAATACTAAAAAGCAACTTGAAAATTATGATGTTATCCTGTTTTACCTTATAAAGTTTTAATTTTTAAAACGATCCTTTTGCAATAAAAACAACTTTGTTTTGTATAGTTGAAAACTCTCCTGGACACTATGGAGCGCTATATGACGAAGAACAAATGGTTCAAATGGCTGTACAGCGAAGTTTAATAGAGTATGGATCATCAGAAAATTTAATACAGAGAGATTACTCATTGGTAAGATGTTCACACACAATTTCTCACTGGGAGAAATATTTTTTCTTGATAAACTTCATAAAGTAAACTAACTTGGCTGGCGAAAAGTGGTTACACAAAAATAAATATCATCTCGAATTTATGTCTTTGAACTGAACAACTACGCCTTCTGAGTCTCTGAGAAGGAATGGAATACGACCGTTATGGGTTACCGACGGGTAACTTGACTACTAATGGCGACTAGATATTCGTAGCGTTTGACTAGCTTCAGTCGAAGTAGAAATCTTGAAGTTGAGCTGCTTCTGAATATATTTATATATACTTAATACAATTTTGTAAATGTATGCATTAATCCCAGACCATACAGCAGCCCAGTTTTAGTAATAACATAAATGCAAAGCAAAGACAATAACGATAGCAAATTTGAATAGCGGGCGCATAAATTGCATGTTCCAATTCATGAACCAAAAAGTGTATAATAATGGTTTGTGGTATAAATATTAGCTTAGGAAATAGGAATATAAGGATAAGCGAAATAATATGTTTACTAAATATACAATCGAAATACATAGAATAATATTACGAAAATTTTCCCCGGAAGTTCAATTGTTCTTCTTAACTTGTCCTCTAATAACACAAAGTCATCCAATAAAGTCTTAAGGTAACTATAAAAGGAATGGTAAATCCAAACTATTTGAAAACTTTATCTGGTATCATTTAAATTGTTAGGTTATAGTTTAATGTTAGTTATGCTTTGTTTAATCCATACCATTAATGAAGGGACGTATGATACGTAATTATTGTTTGATGTAATTAGTTTTAGTTATAGTTCAATCATCTAAATAAATGTAGGTAACCAACTCATAAATCAAAGTTATTTATTCATATTATACAATCGACGCCTTGAATCTACTGCTTTTATATTGTTCTGTAGGAAGATTGTAGAGTTCCTATTTTCCATTTTATTAGTGTTAACAGTTATTTTTTGTGCAACATAAACTATTCAGAGTTTTAATAACTATTAACATTGTGTTTGAATAAATTTACTCTACTAATAAATGTCATCTTTGAGTTGACGTGGTTTGTAGAGATTGGTACTTAATTTTGTTCTTAGGATGAACTTGTATCCCGGGATGAGCGTCAACATTGGGATACAGATACATCCAGCCGACGAGTTCCAAATGGAACGAAACATGTGTCCTAAATTCCACTTGCCAGTTACAATCCAATTTAAATGATTAATTTTGTTTGTTTGTATTCGTTGCAAACTGATCTCGATTGAGTACATTTAAAAACCAGGGAACACTAAACAGCTATTTCGTTCTAGTACGGCACTACTCAGCAGTATACACTCTCGACTTCGACAGGAAATGGAATTCATGACCTCCAGGTCCTGTAGCGAAAGCTTAACTATCGGCACTACTTACGTTAGCACCCAGTTGTAGAATTCCAATCTCAGTCAATTTCGTGTGATAGAGCAGCGATCAGTCAGTATCAACTATGACAAATATTTCACTCTCTGCAACAAAATTAAATACTGATCTTCACAAAACCACCTCAACTTAAGTACAGTAATCAGCTCAGTAATGTATAAATTTAGGATATTCCTGAAATTCTAGTAAGCAGTTGTGACTGATAAAGTTTCGACATGTCGGGTGAGGGTGGACAGTAAGTCAGTTATCATCAATGGCACTAACTGGTCGTCGCGCTACATCACATTTTTGATTGAGGATTGAATTTAGCCAGTTTAGCGGTGGTGATGATTAATCGTTCACTTCAAGACCCGAAGGCCTTATGTTTGATTTCCTAACGGCATCAAGAGTACTGAAGAGTCCCATAATTGCCGGAAACAGCTGTTTAGTGTTCTCTGATTTTAATTGATATTTATTAGAGACTAATCCATAACAGATACAAACAACATAATGTAGTTTGTCGTAAAAAGTTTCTTGCACAAGAGTTTACTCAGAAAATAATTGTTATTTTGTTAGCTTGTTTTAGCAACATAAAAAAATTTAGGAATGCAACCACTGATTTTCTTTGCCTTTTTTTTCTTTACGTTCTGATTGATTAAGTCTAAACACGGTATAATCGAGGCAAGAGCTGATGCATACGTTGAACCAGAAGAGGCTTGGTTGCAGCAGTAAGTACTTATACTTTATTCTTTTATCCCAACTTTGTTTATTCCAATCTAAGAAAATATTTATGTAGTAGGAACGAAGACCAAATGCATTTATATTATTGTGATCATTGATGAATATAGCACTTAAAATGTTTGCCACAGGCTCTATTCTTCTATATACAACACATAGCTCTTACAACTCATTTACCATATACGGATTCGTGTACTCAACTTCAAGCCAAATTTTGTATGGGTAGTAATGATAGTATCCAGTTGTTGAAACTGATGTACATGCAGTTTGTAACCCAGCGGTTGAAAGTTTACTGCACTAGCCATCAAGCCACTGCTTCATCTTTAAACAACGCTAGTAGGTTCCGGGTTTCCACTTTGTTAATCAGAGATTTTTAGTCACACTTCCATTTAAGGTGGTAGACTGTCGTATCTAGCTAAGCCATTAAATCATATATGTGTGCCCTAAACTGTTTCGCTTTGTGGTAACGAATTCAGTGAATATCGAACAAGAATACAATATAGTGAAAACTATCAGATAAAGTTTAGTTGATATTCAAGTCAAATAAATAAAATTTATCAATACTTAAATTTAAAGTTTCATGGCATTAGACTCCGACTATTAAAGGGATCAGAATCTGTTATTTGTCTAATTCAGTCATGAATGAAACATGTGTAGAACAATTCACATACGTACTGGCTTAATCTATGTTATAAAGAGATTAAATTGTGAATTTATGTATTTAAAGGAAAAAATTCTTTTGATTCATCAAATAGTTCCCTGAATGACAACATGTATGAATATCAGGTAGCATCGAGGTTTTCCCGGATAAGAAACGATTGCTTGATGGTTTAAGTGTCCGATTCTCAACGACTAGGCCACAGCTTCTAGTCGTGCCTTAACTATTGTTTGGTTTGGGCAGCTTAGCAACCTTAATTTACTCTTCGGTTGTGTAAAGCTTAATGATACTATCAACGTTGATTGAATAAAGTTTAGTCCTACAAACTACTAATTAAAAGATAAATATTCCAACCAATAAATTATTTCTGTACTCTAATTTTTCGTTAATTTTTCTATTAGACTGGCGAATAATTTTACTCAGATATTTAATGTTTTTTTTTCGGGAATCAATTAAAACAAATTTATTTGTTCTAATTGATAACCTCGTTCAATTTTTTTTCCTTTAACTCTATATTTTCCGTCCTGAATTTTCGCTGATCGATTTTAAGGCAACGCCCATGAAAATCTAGCACATTATATATATATATATATATATATATATATATATATATATATATATATATATATATATATATATATATATATATGGATCGTTAATTCTAAAATTTCAGATTATTTCAGTAATTTTATGCAATGTGTTCTTTTGATGGATTTTCGCAAAGCAAGAATAATAGGCATTGTAGGATGCAGTGAATTCATTTCATTTCACCTGCTCTACTTCTATATAAGCACAAATTTGTGCAAAATATTTTACATCTGTAATGTTGGATATAACATACATATAATTATTTGGCTTAATAGTGAATAATAATCTTAATGATAATTTCATTGCATAGATGAACAGGATAAATGAGATAAAGGAGGGATCATGATGATTAGAGCACTCGAAACGAGATGAATTCACTTCCGTTTCACAGTGTTTTATGTTCTCACTTCGAAAATATAAAGCTGTAATGATTTAAACTAAACAAAAGTAGTTTCCTTTTATAATTCGATGTTGAAACTTAGTGATGATATACTTTATTCGTATATCTAACCATTTTTTGGGTACATTTTTGCAGATTCCTAGTTGATAAAACTGATTTATTTCTCAGTAGTCTCATCAGTATCATCTGTAACATTTGAGAGTAGTTCGTTCGACATTTCAATTTAATTTAAAGTACAGTACCAGTCAGTAAGATTAAAGTTATATTTTCGACATGTTCATAGTTAGAAATGAAAATCTATACATAACGGTAGATTAAAATGAATAACTTCTCATTAATCCTTTGTTCTCAATACTTCCTTGTTGCGAGCTTACCAAAATAAATAGCCAATTATTCAGTAATCATGTACATGCGTTTAGTTCCGATTTATTCTGTGATTAAAAATCTACTGTAACATGTTTAAAAATCTATGCTGAAGTGCTTGTGACACCAAAGCAAATGTGAGGGGCTTATGCTAATCTTAAACATTGATTTTATTGTGACGTTAGTGGGATTGCAAATGATATAGTACGCAGTTCTGACATGTCTTCATAAAATGTATTCTCCCCAACCTTTAAACTTTCAGTAGTCCATGTCTTCCATGAGTTGATGACAGTCAGAATAAATTCGATGTGTTGGAACACGATGATATATATATATATATATATATATATATATATATATCATCACTACCATAAAACACTACTTTGATTGAACGAATCTTGATAAGTATCAATTTTATTAGTACTGGTTTCAAAATGTATCTACATTGCCTAATAGATCATAAGTGCAACGCTTCGTTTTCATTTAAATCAGTTCAGAATTTCTCGTATTAATGATCAATATTCTTAATTCACTGTTAATATTAAATGTTTAACAGAGCGATTGCTGCTAGTTTAAGTCTTGATGGTGCTGAGATTCCTGTAACAAGTGCAGATGCAGCCTATATGAAAGCCTTAGAAGATTCTCGTATAGAACAGGAGCTTGAAGAAAAACGTCGTCGTGCTGAAGACGAAGAATTAGCACGTATACTTGAATTATCAACCAAAGAGAAATAACTGATTGTGTGTTTTTGTTAACATTTAATAATTTCTCTGTTCATATTATGTGTATCAAAAATACAAACGAATATGGATATTTTGTCAAATAATAGTAATCGTAGCACTTCAACATTTTTGCTTTCTCATATCATATTTTAGTGCATCCTCATCTTTTGATGTAAAAACATGATAATAATATTGTATACCTTCTATTTCAACCGTGTATACCCTGTTCTATTTTATTCGTATTAAAACAAAACGCTCTCTTATACTACTTATCAACTTGCTTTATACAAAAAACGTTTACACCGTTGATTATTGTTGAATAATGATTTTTAACAAACTAGCATTATATATCCTTATGGAAAAATGTGTATTATTAACAACAGAATTGTGTGTGCTTTTCTGCTTTGAAATTCTTACTTGTAAGGAATGATAACACTGAGTAATATCATTCAAATTAATTCATTTCATAATGTTTAACCTTATTTAATACGCTTGTATTTTCCCAACTAACTAATGACAATATGAAACTATTTCTACAATGTCACATTTGTATAATATCCGTCTATTTTTAATTATAACTGACTGTGTGATAATGGTGTCTGGACCATATATTATCTGAATGCTTAATGGAGGTTTAACTCTTAGTAACCTTCCATTTCCCACCAACAATAATGCAAAAATAAACGGATGCCTTTTTTTACTGTTCTACTTGTTACACTTAATTAGATTCAATTAATTCGTTCATCATTATCCCTTCATTGAATTATGCTACTATAATTTTATTCTATTTGTAGTTGCCTTTTGTGTTTATTATTTTGATTTATGATTATAATTTCGTTTCATTTCTTATTTGGTAATATTTAAGTTATCTGTCAATTTATTATCATTATTATTGCACATCGATTTTGTCTGTGTGTGGTGTTTATTATTACTATTCTATACAAGGTTTTAAATTGCTTATGTAATGTAATATGTTCAACGGATAAGTATAATAAAATCGATTGATGCTTTTATATTGACTTATTTGTTTCGATAATTTATATGATGTGACAAGGGATTAATGGTTTAGTTGCCAAGATACTCGGGAACAAACTAATTCCATGCCTTCTAACTGAATGTTTTGAGCCCCTACTTCTTATTGTCTTTGAAATAGTTTTTTTTTCAATCATTCAATATCGACAGAAAGCAGTTTTATTGTAAAGTTATTCTCTTCTATCTAAGCATAAGACTAAGATTCGTCATCTAAAATCAAAGTAAATTACACACTATGTCAAATCGCTTCAACTGGTAGCCACACTACAATTAACAAATAACCAACTTCGAAATGGATTCCTAAAATCTGAAAACTCTTAACTTGTAGACTTCATTTATTTTTTAGCGACAGCACTGAGTGATTGTGGCACTTTATTGCAAAATGACTAAATTTGGAGATTTCCATTTAATCCTAACTGTAATGTGATGGTAGATTACGTACTGCAATGTATAAGAATCATTAGATAAAATTTCTAGTGAGGTCGTCATCGCACAATAGTGAAAAATCGTAAATTAAAATGAGATGGTTGTTCACCGCTCCGTGATTTTCAAGTGATATCAGTGTGTAACGAAGACATTATTTCGACTACTTAGTTAATTAGCGAATGACTAAAGGCAAAATGATAGTTTTCATTCAGTACTACAATGCCTAGTATGTCATAAAATAAAATTGACTCCATAAACTTTTATAGTAATACTTAATTCTATATGAACCATGATAAAAGGATATTTTAAGTCAATCCCTATGCTAAACGTAATTTTTATGAACGTTCAGTTCAAAGGAGAAACTGCTGCGAAGTTCTTAAAATATATTCTCTAGCTCTTTAAGGAAAGCTGTTTACTTAGCTGAACTCCATATCACTTCTAGTGAACCTATGATTCAGTAATGTCCCAAAGATAAGCCTTAGCTTTGGACGAAATCAGTGTGTACTTATAAATTTATCTGCTCCTCTGGTCCTGAATATACTGACCGCACGAAACGGAATATTTCAAATCGCATCCCTGAGCACAAGTATGCAACAGCTGGATCCTAAAGGACCTGGTTAATTCTGGTCATGTTGCTCCAAAATTCCTCTTTATTGAGTCAGAACGAAATGACCTAAGGGGATTATAAATCCAGAAGCTATATACTGCAGAAGCTTTCGTAATTCATGTTTTCAAGCCTAATCTCTGTGTACAAAAGCACTACATTTTATCCCTTGTTCTACCATGACCATAACACTATTTCTCAACAGTCAGTTATTTTCACGCCGTTCTTCTCCGTTATTGTTGTTAATTATTGTTTTTCATACTACCGTGCATCGCGCTAAAAAATTTTTCATTGTGTAACACCATAGTTTGATATTCTTAAATAGTTTTTTCATTGCATAACCTCTTCATAATTGTTTGTTCCAAGCCATTTTTGTATCGATACCACTTTGTCAAACTAATTTGTGATAATTTTAACTTTGATTGAATCTACGTGTGTGGCTGCAAGTATTTAATCGAGAGGTCGAATTTTGTGTGAATGCGTATCACACCACCAAACATCCGATTCAATGTCGTATTATATAGTGGTTAGATCGCATTGCTGGACTACGTTGTACTAACTTACAAAGTTGTAATGCCAGCCCAAGAGCTAACACTGACTCTGCTTCCTAACGTTTATATCTCACGAGATAACATTTTAACGTTTGAAACGATAAGTACGGGAGTCAAGTTCTATTAAGAACACCAAGTACACGCATGTAAGTTTAAGATAGAATGGAATGCTCTACCTGGATTTCACTACTAGTGCCTCTCTCGGTATAAATATACATATATAATACATCTATTACATTTTGAAGCTCTTTTTTTTGGTAGTGGTTCATACTAGACCTCAACTTAATATCTGGGATGAAATAGAAATAGTTACCTTAATTCAGAAACTTAGATGTACATCAAAGCGAACATTGACTGTAATTAGTTTGAATATATTAACTTGTTTACGCAGCATAAAAACAATCACAGCCTAATGTATTGTGAGTTTTGTGTCAAATACAATCTAGAAAGTTCAGAAAATAAAATTCGATATGAAGATCCTATTAATAGCTTGTTTTGTTCATCAGTACGCATTTATATCATGCAAAAACGGATTAAAAAATGACGACATGATAGTCCAACCCTAAACCACAGTGATTAAAACAAATTGTCTCTACAAAACAAAAAAAACTCATTACAATTTAAGAAATAAGAAAAGAAGTAGTATAGATTGCCTACATGATTAAATTCAAGATTTTCTCACTTTTTAGCAACTTCAAAAGTAAGTAAAGTGAATTTTAAATTATATGATAATGTATTTTATGGTCACGATATAAAAGGTGTTAATTGTTCATTTCTGACCAATTCAGGTTGTTGTTAAAATTGCTTTATATTAAAAACCAAATGTTAACAAAAGAATCTGTGATAATGAGCCACACAACAAACAGTACATTAGTTGTTTCTTACATTGCATTGATCCATATGCTAACATAAATCCTTAATTAAACGTAGTATACGATTATCAGAAGCGAAGGATTAGCTATGGGGATTTTCTTCCTATTCTTTAATTTAGAATCAAGTAATATCTAATAAGAACTCAAATTTGTTAAGGATTAATATATGGATACATCCTCCTTCTTCTATAAAAGTTTAACTGAGAATATTTAATCTTTCTCACCCTACTCCAAAATAAAATCTTATAGTTTAAGATCTTAGTAAATGTATCTCCATAGCTTGATAAGAACAAAGTAACCTAATAAAAATCACCTGCATAAATAATCTTTTGTAACTGACGATTCGACATTCAACAATGTAACCTTCATAAACTTGTAGTTCTTTAATTAATGTACCTAAAAACTACAAGAAATAAATACGCCTACTTTAAAGAGTAACATGATTGTTTTGATGGGATGCATTTACTAAACAATTTATCTCCTATCTACAACATTTGGAATATTCAATAGGCGTGTTGTATTCAGTAAGCTCGATTACTTTTCAGTTCATTTAGCGAATGAGTGATGTATATTAAAGAGCAAACGTCATTGAGGAGTTCAATCCAAGCTATAAATATCATTATTCTAGTTTTTCATCAGGTATGTTTGACTGCGCTATATTAACATGTTTATAGAGGTCAGTTGCAGATAACTCCAGACGCTTGAAATGAAGTCACTAATGCCAATTACGCTGCAATATTCAATATACTAAATGAAAGAAAAGATGACCACAGGTGCTAGGTACTGCACACTTCTTGGGCTTTGCAAGGGCCACGGATAACGATCCTATTTCTATACTCAAGAATTTAAATAATCCTGCATCGATTTGTACCAAGTTTTGAATTATAAGAACGAGCATGTAGCTTCATTGTGTAAATTTATTGTGGTCTATTTAGAACGATATCCCTGTATTCCACATTCTAACTAGTTTCAAATTTCTAGTTTTTGTTATCCAGTTGTACTAATAATTTCTTGTTATTTATGAGAAAATATTCCTTATCATGATTTCAATTTGGAACCTATCAGTCAACCTACATTTATTTCATATAAACTGACAATTTATCTTCTGAGTTACCACGAAAATTTTTCCTGTGAAGCAAAAAAAGAGTAGTATCTTCACAAAGTAGAATATTCTAGAGTATTGGATGTAATTGTATCCTATGATTCGAAGTAGCACCGTTTACTTCAGACGTCAACTCTACAGCGATCCTAAGGATGACTCAACAATATAGTGTATAGAACTTTGACGTTCGAAACGTTCAGTACTAAATCCCAGTCTGTATGAAAGAGTAATAGATATATTCCTTTTGAGAAATGGATAATGATGATATGAATTTACCAAAAATGGAGGATTACTAAAGTAGACATTATTTGATTTACACTTCAGGGAAATAAGATGAGAACTTGGATAAATGTGAAAAATTTGAAATCAATTGAAATGGGAAGCAAAATTGTATATCACGCAACTGTATTACTGATATGATCATCCAAAATTAATTCACCAAGGTAACTAAAGAGTGATAGGATTATACCTTTGTGATGACGATGATGTGAAACATCAATCAGTAGACTTGAGAAAAGAATGAATCTCATTATGTTATATGCGAATTCTTCATACTTGAAAAACCATTAAATGTGTCTCTATATTATCTAGCATTAGAATACGTTTTTCAACTGGCAATTAACTGGTTTGTAGATGAATTTCACTTGATCCGCTTAAACTAAAACAATATGATAACCTAAAGAGACAAACTAAAATGATGTAGCCAAAATACAGACAAGAGTTATGCCTTTTTAAGAGAATTTATTTGTAAAATCCAAAACACCCGATTCAACCGACAATGCCACGAAATGATAAAAGTACTAGCAGATTTGGAAATAAAATTATTGAAAATAAATTGTTTCATAAAAACATAACAAAAAGAATAGACTGCATACGCTTATTCATATGAGAGAAATCAATCAATTAAAAGATGAGTACATAGGAGTAGGTCTATCATGAAGTTACTTTGCATATCACTGACGAGTAGTATCTTGCCTTTCAAGATCTTTGTGCCTTTGATCAATTTGGGTACACCAATCTGGAACAAAACCATTTTCCAAGAAACTAGAGCGATTCAAAGAACGTCCTGGTAAGCATTCAAGTGCACCGAAAATTGCACCTGTAGAAAAAAAAGATCATAAGTATATCAGCCAACATTAACTTAAATTTTCTCTCTGCTAACGTAACACTGATAAAAGAACAAATAATTGAATTTAGATGAATGTGTTCGTCACATATTGGTGTCGGTTAAGTACCACTGAAACCTGTTTTGTCTTGGTATGCGACTCCACAGTAGTGTGTGCCCTCGATTCTGCTAGACCATTTAGCGACTAACTTCAGAATGTCCTTAAAGTCATAGTGAGAAGTCTTGATTGATAGAGTTCAGAAATGTTAGGAGTGTGACAGTTACTAGTATTGACTGGTCTCCGCGATATATCACAAATTGATGGGTGAGAATCCTACAACTAGACGCCAGCCCAGTAATACAGATGGTTAAGAGTTCGCTGGGATCTGAAGGACTTCGGTTTGATTCTCTGGTGGGATCGAGGGTCTGCACTAACGAGGAGTGTCATAGGAGGACGAAACAACCGTGCTTTTTGGTTCCTACTAGTATCCAACCAACATCAGTTTGCGGCGAATACATTCAACTTAATATCTGTCTTGAACAAAAAACCATCTCAATTCAATTCCACTTAATTTACAAAAACTGCTGGAAACATACCACCAAGCCATCCCACATAATTTGCCTCAGCCGGAGGATTATGAAATTTGAAAAATCCCTTCAAAGCTTGTAGCTTTAGGAATTCAGGAAGTTCGACATGTGAATTGAGTTCCTCCATTAATCGAGGTACGAAACCAGGAAGCATGGTTGTACCACCAATGAGTACAATATTTTCCGCCAATTTCCTTGTATATGAAAGAGATTATCATAAAACACTTTATATTTAGTGAAAAAGCTATAATAAAGACAAGTATCAATAAACAAAAAAACTTTAGACAATCATATCACTTATGGTTTTTAAATACTGAAACCAAACACTTTTGTGAAGGCTACTTTCAAAAACAACTTCGCTTTGAACCCTACAAGAGTTTCTGCTGATCCCAAGACTACATTAAAGGAGGAGGGGTTGGGCAAGGAGTTCGCAACCTCTCATCACGTAGAAAACAACCTTGCTAAAAAAAAAACGCCAACCAGGAAGTCTTTTAAACTATTTAAACTCAGTCCTAGGAGCTAAAGGGTCTTCACTTCGGATTATGATGTCTTATGGTGGAAGCCAAGTTTCTCTGGAAGTCAAGAGGCTGAAGCCTCTTTCGACAACCAGAGCAGTAATTGACCTAAGGTTAAGAAATGTGGATGTGGGAGACCGAGAGAACCATTCAAGTTGCGGAGGAAATGAAAATATACAACGTAGAGATACTTGGAATAGGTTAAACTCATTGGTTACATTGTGAATAAAGAAGATTAGACTCAAGGGAAATATTTGCTGTACTTCATGAAGAAAAAGACTCATACGGATAACGATTTGTACTGATCTTGTCCAAAGAAGCACGGAAAACACCTATATGATGTGAATTTCATGGACCTAAAATCATCCTTCAAGACAAAGGAGGGATCATAACTAATATAATCCGGTGCTGTGCCCACCAATGATAGCAACGAATACGAAAAAGATCTTTTTCGAGAGGCCCGGGAAAGAACTTAAACATTTCGAAGAGACCTAAACGCTGAGGTTGAAATATATGATACCCATTATAAAGATATCATGGGACGACACAGACTGGGCAAAAAGAACGAAAACGGTGAAAGATTCGCAAACTAATATGCCTTCAATAAAACGATTAAGAGTGCCACCGTATTCTCACACAAAAACAAGCAAAACTACATGGGTTTCACCTGACTACACTACCGAGAACCAAATCGGCCACATCTGCAACAATAGGGAGTTCAGAAGGACTATGGAAGATGTAAGGGAAAAGAGAGGAGCTGATATAACTTCAGATCACTATCTGGTAGAGGCCAAACAGAAACTGAAGCTGAAAAAACACTGAACGACTGAAGCAACAGCATTAAAAAGGTTTAATACAACCCTTCTTCGAATTATTAACAAACTCAACGAATTCAAGATAGCTCTCAACAATAATTTCCAAGCCTTTCACGATCTCCTAGGATGAAAAAAAACAATGGAGAACGATTTGAAGGGGATTAGAGAAACAAAAACTCCAAAATATCAAGAGGTTTTGAGCCGCAAGAGATACTACCATAAGAAATGGATCTCTGTTGGCACTTTGGGTAAGATCCAAGAAAGGAACAGAAAAACAGCAATTAATATCTGCTGAACGAGGACGAAGAAAGCCAAGGCACCGGCTAAATACGCATAAGCCAACAAGCAGGCAAAGAGTAGCATTAGGTCGGATAAACTGAAATACGTGGAGGACCTAGCAATGACGGCAGAGAAAGCTGCAAGAGAAGGAAACATGAGGTACTTACACAATACAACGAAGAAACTAAATAGAAAATTCAGTAAGCCAGAACGACTAATCACTGAGATGCAAGAACAACGAAACAGGTGGGTAGAGCACTTTGAGGAACTTTTCAATAGACCAGTCATCAAAGCAGCATTTACAGACCTTCTAATAAACGCTGACCCATCAACAATCAAAAAAAATTAGCATGACAAATCAAGAGTGTTAAGTCAGCAGGGCCAGACAACATACCAGCTGAGGCACTAAAACCAGATACAGAAGCAACTTCAAAGATGCTTCATGTTCGCTTCAGAACAATTTGGGAAGAAGAACAGGCACCAGCAGACTAGAAAGAGGGATACCTCATCAAGATACCAAAGATAGGAGAAATCATAGCAACCATCGCGGAACTCCCTTCGACATTATAGTGTACCCGAAAAAATAATCAATATCGTGTGGAATTCTTACGACAAACTACACTGCAAAATCGTTCATATAGGGCAGCTCACAGATCCATTTGAAGTGGAGACGTGTTAGACAGGGCTGCTTACTCTCACCCTTTCTCTTTCTGTTGGTAATTGATTAGATTATGGAAACTGCAATATCTCACGGGAAGCATGGAATACAGTGAACAAATTGGATGTAACTAGACTTGGACTTTGTAGATGATCTAGCTCTCCTATCCCTCACACAACAACAAATACAGATGAAGACGGACAGTGTAGCAGCAGCTTCTGTAGCAGTAGGCCTTAAAATACACAAGAAAAGCAAGATTCTTAGATAAAAGCACAGCGAGTCCTGACCAAATTACATTTGGAGAGGCTCTGGAAGATGTAGAAACTTTTACATGACTGGGCAGTATCGTTGATAAATAAGGGGGATCTGATGCAGATGTGAAAACACAAATTGGCAGGGCAAGGACAGCACTTCTACAACTGAAGAACATGTGGAACTCAAAGCAACTGTCAGCCGACACCGAAGTCATAAATTTTAATACAAACGTCAAGACGATTTAATCGTATAAAGTTATAACTTGGGGAGCTATGAAAATCATTATTCAGAAGATACAAATATTTATAAAAAGTTGTCTGCGCAAGATACTTCTGGTTCTTTGGTCAGACACCATCATCAACAACCTACTGTGGCAGAGAAAAAGCCAACTTCCAGATGAGGAGAGAAAAAACGCTGGAAGTGGATAGGATACACATTGAGGAAATCATCAAGCTGCGTCATAAGACGCAGTAATTTGAAATCCTCAAAGGCAAGAGAATAGGGAACGGCCAAAGAAAATATTGGAAGTGGGGGCAAACATAAGAATGAATAGCACTTAGGAAGACCTGGAAACAAGAGCCCAGGACATAGTTAGTTGAATAATGCTGATCGGCTGCCTATGCTACACGAGTAATTACACATTGATTGATGGCTTGCCTTTTAAAAGAAGTTACGAAGTTCATTAGAAAAAATAGTAAACTTATGAGTGTAATAATCACAAGACATAATATCCGAGAAATGATAAAAAAACGTCACCAAGATGTTTCACTTTAACTAATACAGGCTATTATATTGGGAACTGAGTCAATATTTTTGTTAAGACTAGTGGCACTACCTGGTTTCTGAGACGGAAATAGATTATACAGAGTTTGAACCTGTGACATACATATTCATCTTAAAACAGAGAAGACTGTATCGTGCTGTATGAATATATTTAAATCATATATCAAGGATACTTAATGACTATCCATGACTTGAAATATAAAGTATATAACTGGAGACCTAATATAAAACTCGTAATGAGTATTGTAAGTTAACGTATTAGCAAGGCTTTATCATTAATTGATGACGTACATTTTCTAAGGTTCACACTAAACATATAAGAAAACTTAAAAGATAGCTATTGTAACCAATTTATACAACAAAGAACACTTATACTCAAGTGTATAACATAGCTTAGAAAATAAAGAAACAGTTGTTGAAAGATTAACTAATATTGACATAGATGACAAGCAATTGATCGACTTCTATTTGATAGCAACAGTTGATTCACATCTAAGTAACTTGACATATTAGTCGAACAATCGCCAGTTTTCTAAAAAGTTGTAACGTAAGAACACTCGATACGAACATTGATATCTAACCTTGGATCAATGCGAAGAATCAAAATGCTGTGTAATTCAAATCCGTATAATTTAAATGCAATATATTATACACCTAGTTTCGCTTATTTTCAGGCTCAGAAGTGACTTGAATACAATAGAATGGAGACACATAGCAAAGAAAGAAAAATTTACGATCCAAGCTCTTATCAAATAATAAGATTAAGTACCTTCTAATATCAATAGGTGCCAACATAATCGACTGCAAAATTAGTGTGGTAATCGTAATTTGGTCGTTGTCCCCAGAAAACAAACATTCAACTGTTAACTCCCTGATATCTGATGGAATCTGAATCGGTCGGCTGTTTCCTAACTTGTCTAAGGAGAAAACAAATGTTTCCTGATATAAACTGGGCTTTGGGGCAGATGAATCAACAGAATCCACCCACGCCTTCCATTGTATCGCTCTGTTGCGTGGACTAATAAAACATGTACGAACTAGAAGTAAACAAATGTGTGACTCTGTACCTTTTATATCTTCGATAATATGCTCCGAAACAAAAGAATCCGAACAAGGGGATAAGTGAGACTCGCCGTTGACAACATCCATTAGCTTGGCATTTTCTTTCAGATAGCACTTGATGTTTCTAAAAATTAGCGATTATAGTAAATTATACAAGCTATACTCATGAATTCTTTTGCTACCCAGCTGAGCCGACTGCCAAGCATTTAATAATGTGTAACCTTCATAAACCTAGAAAACAAAGTATGAGGAGATATTTTACATACAGGCAAGACTTGAGCATCAATATAACCACAATCCAATACGATGGCCGAAGAAATTCCAAGGGTAAACAACGCCATCAAATGGGAAGCTGCGAAAAGTACAGAAGGAGCCTACATAAAAACCTTAATATATCTGCATTTAGTGTACTACCTCAAAGTGGTTGAAGAAAACATCAGCCAATACTTCTTTGAAGGATGACGGACGAAGAATGCTTTCAACTACAACAACTCGTCTATCCTTTGGATTAACCAACAAATAACTGTGGATTATACAATTAATTTAGAAAACCATACCGATAGTATATTTTGTACAGAAATGTTTTCAAAAAATCCCGATTTTCATCTTTTCCATCGCAAGAGGATATGCTCTTTTTTTCACCCGTGGGCTGAAATGTCAATATACTATGCGAATTCGGCAAACCAAAGTAATCGCCGTTGGTATAATAAATCTTGGTCCAGTTTCACCAGCAAAACCACATCTATATCTTAGTTACTGGCGATAAAAACACATACTTCGTGTATACAGTACCTATATCAAAAACGACAGCTGTCTTTTCACCTAGCATTAGAGATTCTAACGCAGGCATTTCAACGACTAGTATATGTAGAGTAGAAGACTTAATATATTTATAACCAGCTAATGTAAACAAGAGAGTTTACAAAACGCTCGTGTTTCTTTTAAGAATTGATATTCTATATTCAATATTTTCAGTATCTTTGAAACGAACCTGTGAAAGCCAGATCATTTCTTTGAGTTGGTGTTTTGATCCAAGAGTCTAGCTTCTGATTTTTATTGGCTTCTGATATTTTGCATCATAATGGGGTAATCTATTTACACAAATGCACAAATTCTTGTAAAAGTGATAGACATCCTAAGGTGTTCGCATGGCACAATGATAAGTGAGGACTGCTGTTATAAACAACCGCCACCTAGTGCTTACAAAATTACCTTGCCAATCATTCAGAAGCTTAACATAACGATTTACTCCATCGTTTCCGTCCGATTGGGGTACATTTTTTGTTCACTGTGAATTTTCGTTCTTTCTCAGGTGTAATTTTTTTACATTGATGTAATGGCCAGGGATAACTCCGGACATGAAATTATCTTTATTTAATATTTTTATTTTGGCACACATGTTACATTACGGTAGAACAGCGGAACTTACCTGTGATTTTCGCTTTTTGTTTACTAGATTGTCTCTCCGAAATAAATCATCTCGCATCAACTAGCCTTTCGCATTTTATATTACGCGTGGAACCTAATTAGGCACCTGAACTCTGGTTGAAGATGGTTACTGAGTTATACAGGTATATCTCGTTTGATGGGTCAGCTAGATAACAGAAATTAACTAGACATTTGGTTCAATAGATATCATGATCAATAGTTTCATAAATTCAACATTTGTGATACTACAGTCATTTTCTATGCACATTGTTCTTTGGACAAGGTGCTTTTGTTCATCTAATTTCTTTTTGTTTATATCTTAATTTTAAGAGAATTTTTAAATCTATGGTAGAATTCAGCATATGATAGCCTCCAGTTTGATC
The DNA here is from genome assembly GCA_025215515.1 of Schistosoma japonicum. NCBI lineage: Eukaryota > Metazoa > Platyhelminthes > Trematoda > Strigeidida > Schistosomatidae > Schistosoma > Schistosoma japonicum. Next base: position 33,735,658 of record CM046061.1, read on the forward strand.
ATTTGTTTCTGTACTGATATTACTTTTAAATAAGTGTGTTTCGAGAAGTAATTTCGGGAAAAATGGAAGCTATCACTTCACCAAACATTCAGTTTGGTTGTTGTGAGGTAGTTGTAGTAGAATTATGATTTGAAGACACGGAGACAAATTATTAGTTGAGCAAGGGTAGCTAATAAAATTGTTAACTGAAAGGCGAAATAGATTGAAAAATTAATAGGATTGGTAGATAAATTAAATAAATTTTTTGTAAATAGTTTGTGTAACAATAATAGGTATGTATGAAAATAAACTGTTTATTACTAACGTTTTTAGCCATATGTGTAGAATGCATCATGATCTCCGAGTAAAGATGTGAAGCAGTGGTATGTAAAACCCATCCTTCTGCAAAAACCATCAACGCAAAAGCTACTAAAGGAATGTAGGCCTCATATAAAACAATCGTTTAACTTGTATTTTATGTCAAGGAAGAATTAATTAGTGGAAATATGCGGCTGAAACTAAAAAGCATTTTTGTGTCTACCAGAAGCTTGGTGCAAGTACTCGACGCAATTGAAACCATAACTTCTGAATAGAACTTGCAGATAATGACAAAACGATATGTCAAAAGCAAACTTGTTCAGCAAAAGTTTCACATATCTTAGAAGATTGATACATAGACCTAGATGACAATAAACACTACTATCATGGAAATGAGGCATCGGTGCACTTCTGGTACTTGCTAGTAAATAAGATGTGCAAAATACAAACCGCTTGTCGTATATTAATGTATCCACTCCTTACCGAATCCATCACAACACCATCCTTTTTTCTTTCAATGTCTTGGGAAAATGGAAGTCGTTTGATTAGTTATTCGGTGTTTTACGTCTCTTAGCAAATTCGTCTTGTGAAATAGTTCTTCTCTGCTAGTGGAGAATTTCACTCAGTGCCTAAAACATTCAGAAAAGTGATTTTTAAGTAATGCGGACATAAGAAATGTTTCCTTTGCGAGCAAATGTTGCCAGGAACAAATATTTATTCATAATTCTTCAGAAAACTTTCAACATATTTAATTCAACCAAAACCTATTCCCAACGACCATAAGTATCACAAGGACCTATGTCAAAGTTACATACAAGTTAAATGACACACATAAATCTCCCCTTACCCCTGTTACGTGGATATACCTTCACTAGTCACATCAGGATTCCAAACCTAAATCTTTATAAAGACAAATAAAACCTATCAATGTCATTCGTGGTTTAGAAAATCAATGTAGCGATGGTTTAAAATCGTCTGAGCATGCTGACATTAGGTTTTTGAAACACAAAATTTAATCAAATTTCCGAGGGTGAATTTCAACGGTATGAACTCCAAGCTATTAGTGTGAGGGAAACCATCCTACTAAAATTAAAATATGGTTGCCTTATTTCTAAGCAATCGCAGAAAGGAAGATTTGATAATAATTTCAATAGTTCACAGTCGATTTGCCTAGACCCTTCTAGAATAGTTGACTACAACATTTTGTAATTAACGATGTCCTCGATATCCATAGAAACTACTTCGTGTTAGACTCATATTCCCTACTAGCTTTAATGCAATGCTACTTATTCACTGACTTATGTTTTTTCTTACTCTATTTTATTTTGCTATCAGCTGCTTAAGAAAGAAAACAACAGTATTTCATACATAGCTGCACCTAAACTCCTTTATTGTTCGGTGGCCAACTGTATAAAACAAGTTCTCAAAACGCTTGTGTTTCAGCAAGTTATTGACTGAATTAAGGATCCAACTTGATCGCTATTTATCGGAAAACGATTGAGCTCATCCTAATTTGCTGAAATTAACAACGATATAAGCACGCTATCATCTACATCCATTTGAACAGCTTATATTGATGACAGTTGCTCAAACTCTCGAAGTTTGACGATAATTTACGGTTTAATGATATTTGCAACACTCCACATATTTTCATTCTAACACTTCCATCTCCTGTTATTTTCTTTTTAAAATGATTACAATGTAATGAACCAATCTACTCACCAACCTATGATATACAGAAAGTGATTTTTTATTTCCCTTTAATCTTTAGATGCGACTTCGTTGTTAATTCTAATTTACTTATCGTTATTATTACGTAGCATTACTGGTATCTATATAACCATCATATTTTTTTCGGACTCTGTTTATATAATTATGATAACGATCCTGCAACCAGTAGAAAAATTACCAATGAAAATAACAGCGGCCATTAAGAAATAGTAGGATGAACACAGTAAATACTAAAAAGAATACCTGTTATTACCGCTGTTGGAAATGGTAAAAAATAACATAACCAGGAATATTTGCAAGAAAAATAACAAATTCCTTCTATTCTTAGAAAACATAAACACAAAACCAGTAATAACATAGACTGTAGCATCAAGCCGCTTTTTTACGTAATATTTAAACAATTGAGCTGATCACTGTTTGTAGGATAAATGGAGTTATTGAAATGTAATATTGGAGGATCACATTAGTGCAGAACGTCAGTGAACAAACACGATAACAAGTGCACAACATTTTGGGTACTTTGCTGTACACAAGTGGTTGCGGTTTATAAGCATCAACCATCAGTCAATATTGATATTTATTTAACATAATCATGGTTTTTTCCTTACCCTCCTGTTTTTAGCTTTCTATTGTTAATACATACGTATTCAAGAGATCTACTCATGCAGGTCATTTACAATAGGTGCCTACAATACTTCACCATATTATCAGATTCTTAATTTAATATGGCCTTACATACTTTTCATGAAAATCACTATTATTTGTCTAAAGTCCAAATAAAAATTGTTCTCCTTTCTCGTAAAATTACATTTTTAAGGTGTTATTCGAGGAATGCCGAAGAATTTTACTGCATGTTGAAACCTCAATCCACAAGACGGAATCAAACCAAAATTTTTGTATTGAGAATCAATGTTGTGCGGAATACAATAAGATTCAATGAAAGTTTCATCACTAATAATTTTTTATAACAACGAACTTCCAAGTAGTCAATAAGAGAATTGCTCTTCCTTGACTTGAAAATAGTCTGCCGTTGGTTTTACCTGTTTGAAACTGCGTGCTCCTGTTTCTACCTATCCAATAATACATAAATTACCAGTTTCTACAAGCTACTCAAAAGATTTGAAACACAATTTTAACAAGATATTTATGTCACAAATTTAACATTTTATACTAACAAATTAATTGCTGGAAGCTAGAGTAAATAATAAAATTACACATGCTAGTTAACAAGTAACTTATTAGATATCGACCTAACTTTCTCTTCAGCCAACGTGCCACCTTATGAATGATTAAGTAGTTAAAATTATAAAGCAACATTTAAGTACTTGCATTCCAAAGAAAAGCACGCATTAAAAACACTTAATGTTTTAAAAGTTTGATTGCGTGTGAGGTACTTGAGAATTTGTATCATCAGCTTCGAATATATCCAGTTCACTTGTTGTTTATACTATACAGTTACTAGCGTGATATATTGAAGGAAGTGATTATTTGATGAATGTTTGTACATATCCACTGACAACTTTATAATGCATAGTTGCAACTCAGTTTCAAACAACTGTTACCACGAAATAGCTAAATGCCTTTCCTCAATAAACGTACACAACCGGGTCAAATTCCTCTTACCTCTTGATAGTGGTAGCTACAGCTGGACACAACGTAAACGCTGCAATCACTTAAGTTATTATCACTAGAACCCTTGCTTTATCGAGTTCAAGTACAGTCACGGTACAGTGTAAAGTTCGCCAAACATACTGGTTTTCAAAGTACTCTTACCAGTACATTTTTTCCAACCCATTTATCCTACATTTTCCAGCATACATTGGTGCACGCTCTGTAGACTTACTGCTGGAAAACTCCGATCGCTACCCAGTTCCATGAGTCTTAGCATCCCTCAGAAAACAGCGACTAAGATAGCAAAAAGACACATCCTAAGCTCACTTAAAGGGACCGAGGACAGATCATGCATAAAGAGAAGAATTAATTAGCTCTTGCACAGACTCTATTAATCCCTACTGGTACCTGTGCTAGCCCTGAAAAACTAGAGAAAAAACGATCTTACACCAAATTTCGAGAGCAGGAGGCTAACGGTCTCACAACAGCTTACGAGTAAACGTCATACTAGTAACATGGTGACAAAGCTCAACGTGAAGAAACTGTAGTTGTCTGGCAAGGAATGTAAAGTTTGCATAAAGCTCGTCTGTAAAAAATGTCCAGCTTTCAAGTGCTACTGCTGCAATATACGGATGAACTGTGACTATGATATGACAATATTCATGGGATAGCACAATTCCATAGTGGAAAACCCTTATCTGTGGCAATGGTATGTATGTTGTTTGTTCAACCTTAACTCTGCAGGACTTCTGAGTAAGCAAAATACTAGCTTGTCATTTCTGGTCACTAGCACATCGACGTTTGTTAGTGATAACACACGGAAGAAGGATGGTTTACACAAACCGGAGAAAAATTCTTTTTGAGCGATAGGTTTTCTGCAGAGCATAACTAAAACCGTATGCTCAACCGAACATTTAGTGGAAACAAAAGTGAAAAGTCATCAGGTAGTGCTTTACAGAAGCCTGAGGAACACAGCAACTTTCAAGACTCAGTAACAACAAAGTCTATCCTTTGAACGGGCCAACCAGTGAGAGTTACAGAACAGAGTTAATCAGCGGAATATGACGGAAGCAAATAAGGAGTGAAAATATTCATTGGAACACCAATGGTGGCCGGATATAGCGAAGTCTACAAACCTAGTTTGATGATCCTTCTCAATAATTCGGTTCATCAGTAGCCTAAAGTAAAATAGTAAAATTTCGATAAACAACAACCGCAGGAATACAGTCAATTTTTAGAGCTGAAATTTATTTCAGTGAGACAGTAGGCTCTACAAAGTGGGGTAACGCCACATTAACCAGCCATCCACTACGAGTGCCTTTTGATGCACCCAAAGAAGCAATGATGACATTACTCACCTCTCAAAGTCCATCTGTCCTGAGGAATAATAAGGTTAGGGGCAGACTGGACAAAACCTGGGTGGGGTGGAAGGCGATAGTAAGCAACTACCTGGTTTGGGAGGAAAAACCTCCATTGCAGTGCATGGAGTTCCTAAATTGCCCGACAACTGCCCAGATGAGCACTGCTAGCATGACCTGGATTAGGGGAGAAAGCTCTCAAACCAACGTGACCAGAGTGAAGTCACGTCTGTAAGTTACCTCGCCAAGCCCATCTGAAGACAATAAGTTCACCTCACCTGCTGGGTATAAAACTATCCAGGTTCGGCATGAAGTTAGTTGTGTCCTACATGGACATATTATGTACTGTAAAAGAAGGTCAGGTTGATACAGTAAAGTAGAGCCACAAGTGCAATCCTTGCGCCTGTCTTAGTAATGTACGTGGTCTCCGAGACAAGACGATGCAACTGCGACACCCACACACCCCTGAAACCGGGTTCAGTTATGCTCACTGAAACATGGTTCTCAACCGAATTCTTAGGTGAGGCGAACATTTAGGACATAGCCATACTAAGAAAAGACGGAAAAGAGAGTGGGAGCCGCAAAATGTGCAAATACCCTACTGAAAATAATACTCGTCAAGAATACCACGTTGACAAATTTACCAGAATCATCTACTAGAGCTGTAGTGGTTTCAGAATTGGATCCCTAGTTGACAGGCTCTTCTGCACTTTCGCAAGCGATAGCGGGCGTAACGAGAATCTACTTCGAGCGATTTTATCTCTCACTCGCAAGAATGTCAAAAACGTTATCGCCACATCGGCATTTTATCACTTATTTGATAGACACAGTTAATGAAGAGTCTCACTAGAAAAACTTTTTGATACGCGGCTCCTGGTTACCGTCATAAAAGTAAAAGTCGCGGAGCGAGTAGGTTGCAACAATAAATAGGGAAAAGGTGGTAAAACCTCAAACCCAAACAACCTACTTCTTACTGGAAAACATTACAGTCAACACACACATTGGGAACTGCAGTTACTCCATGTTACTGTTCCCAACAGTCACCAGCGAAACAGCTCAATGTAGCGAAAGGATACTATATTTTCATTGTATTCAAACAAAATATCGGACCTTTAACGAACACCTTAATAAGGTGGTATGGCTTGATGACTAGAAGAACCTATCCATAGGTGAACTATGGAAAGCATTGTCAACGAAGCAACCCCAGGATAAATTCCCGTTATAAAATGTAAATAAGCTAAAACGGACGCGTCGTTTGGACAACGAACTGTACAAAGTGTCAAGGTAAAAGAACTGCTTGGTATAGATAGAGCACCACACGAAAAACCACAATTTATATTAAATTTAATGAAATAACAGCATTTTGCATGTTGGAAACGGTGAAGGGAAACTACAAGCCCATTTCGATAAAAAGTTTCAAGAGAGCTCAAACACCTGTGCAGATTTACGACCCAGAAATCAACTACTAACCCGAACATTCATATTATCCCAAGTTCGTGGAAAGAGCCCCTCACTAACCCCGAGGCAGCAGAGAACTTTAATGCCCATTTAGCCTATTGGATAGTTCTTCAATCGTGATTGCCACTTCTCTAAAAATGTGTATTGAAACTAAGCCCGAGTTAGTCTTAAGGAAACGGACGTCAAAGAATCACAAATCACCAGACGGTAATAATATGAGGACAACAGTGCTAAAGCGATTCTCTGAAGTATTTAGTTAATCAATCTGTAACCTCTTCAACACAGCCACGGAAGTTATCAAAAGAATGAAAATAGGCACTTTACCTTCAATCTATAAGGGTAACGACAAAAAACCACTTGGCAATGGTCCTATTACTACCAACACTATGAAAAGCATTGTGCATGTCCAAGTGCGGAAGTTTGTCGGCAAACACTAACTGCTACGTGAAACACAACAAAGCCTTCTGTGAAACTTGATTAGTGACACAAACGCCCTTCTGGCCTGAAATGGACGGACGACGCGCTTTACTCCCACATCTCGGTTCATGCAGTAACGTGTTCCATAGCCTCCAAATGAATAAAAAACAGCAATTAGCTTCAAATGACCGTTTCTGTCCTGCTATTGTCGTATGCACATGAGTTATTATGATTAACAAAGGTGGGATTACTGATAATGTATAAAGTTGTTAAACCTAACGCGGTTACAAATCCAACAGTATAGCCAGTAATGAACAAGTCTTCTACAAAGCTGAACGAAGTATAATCAAACTGAAGAGAGTGTAGCGGTAAGTAACCTTTCAAATTAAATAGTTGCATAGGCTCTCGACATTGATACTGACCATGTTTCTTTTAGCGGACACAACTAGTTGAAGGCGTGTGGTCACGCATCACTACCAGATCACGACTCGAACCACAGTGGGTAGCATCTCTCTGCAGTTTGCCAGCCTAGACGTTGCTATCCCATTGAAGCTCTGTTTGTGATCAAATATAAATTCTCTTCCATCCTTCAGTACCTTCTGATTTTTCCTCATTCGCGAGAGTGGGTCCAATCGACAGAAGTGGCTCTGGTTGTACGACAAGCGTAACTTGATCATCTACCCGTGTACACTTAAATAGTCTAAGTCTGGAGTAACACAGGGCTCGAAACTCTGTTTTTTGGATCTCCCAATTTTTATCAGCGATCTCCCACTATGTATTCGCTCGTCACTCTTTGCATATAAGGAATATACAAGCTGTGGAAAACCACGAATGATAATGAAGACACAAGTCTCCACAGCAAGAACTGTCTAGGATAGAGGAATAAACAAGCGACAATGGCGTGACCTTCAACACAGAAATGCTACGCGATATAGTGACGCACTCCAGACTTAGGTGGGCAACAAATAACTTGTAGCTCTAAGAAACGAAACACAGGCTAAATTTCGCCGACATGCTGGGGACCAGGAAATGGCTTTTAGAGAGGGTACTGAGTCAGGTAACAAAATGCGTAATTGGACTCAAGAACGAACAATACCCCAACCGACTACTCCAGCTGAGGCTGTTTACCAATAGCCATAGATAGATATCGGAAAATTAAATTTCTGTTCGCAGCATACTAAACACGCATGGACACCTAAATAAATGAATACTGCCTGCTTCACATGCTCATGTATCCCGAGAAACACACAGGGAACTGCCCGCCAGAAGACACCAACATAAGCGAGGACGAATTTCTTGTTACTAGGAGTCTGCTAAGTCCAAAACGCACTGCTTAAGGCAGTAACCGCGGCCTCAATGTCTAAAAATTTCGGTAGAAATCAACGTAACCATATATATTATCATGATATATATTTACAGCCTCCTGAAACGGGGCTGAAACTTTATATAAGTTGCGAACCTTGAAGCATAATCTTTAGTGGAATGGTCGGACAAGAGTTTTTGAATTTCACTATTCAGAAAAGGCTGCAATCCGAGTACACTATCCTTATTATTCGATGCTTCGTTATTCCATTGACTAACATCGACTAAGCACAAACACAATCGATGTACACTATAAGCCAGAACGAAGAGTAGACAGAATATTTATTAATGTAACAATTATCGAACGTGAGGTAGAGAGTTAAAAATTTTTACAAGTGCAATCAGTGTGCTCAATATAAACATAAGTGCAAAAATTAAGCAATGTCTAATGTTCTGATGCTTGTACACAGAAAATAGTCAATTTGATATTTGTTACTACCAAACAGAAATAAAACATGCAAACACTTACACTAAAAAATATTTCTACCCATATCTTTTAAATCTTACTAACGAACTAGAATAGGTAAGATGGAACCCAGCGCATAATCCACAGGGGTAAAGCAAAATATAAAAAGTGGAAAGTAAAAGAAATAAAAAAGGGAATAAACAGATAAATCGAAAAATGAATGAAAAAGATGAAAAAAATAAATTAAACTGCTGGAATTTGAGCAATCGTGTGGTCAGTCCATCATCAGAAGTAGCTCGAAACACAAAACTTGAACCAAAACAGTCAAGACGCAGATGCCAAGAAATTTTCTGGTCACAATCGCTCCTTTTACAGATATTGGATACTGGATAACCTCGCCGGGTCATTTAGTTCGGGAGGTCAGACAATTCCGTGAAAATGAGTATCCTACAGAAAATAGCTGATATAGAAGCCGAGGTAACCCTATCGAAAATCCATCCATGTTTATTTTAAAACCTTCTTATTGTGTGCAGTTTCCGTGTAATATGTACAGGTCTTAGCCATTGTATATTCTCTAGGTTACATTTATTCTATTTTGACTTGTTGCTTTTTCGGTCCGTGAGTTGTGTTGATGAGTTATTAACGACTTTTTAAAATTATTTTGACTTGAGAGCGATGGGGATACCAACTGTCAAACTTATTCAAAGAATCTAGTCGCGAAGGCAAATATTTTCAAAATCCTTAGTCTGAAGGCACCATTCTCATCGGTAAAAAACAAACCTAGGAGTGGGAATTTCACAGCCTAAAAGGCTGGCAAGCGTATTTTTTTAAGGACCTGTAAATAGTTTTCTGTCTTCAGTTTCGGATAGTAATAACAATTCAACTCTACCGTGCTCATGAAGACGTGTATATAGTTTTGAATGATAAATTATCAATTTCGTAATAATAGGCTTAAATGTTGGCTTATCCAGCTAGTGTTTATTGAAAAATCCAGTAAATTCCTTGATTGTCGCCAAAACGTCTCATTCAGTATCGCTTCATTTGTTTCTGAATGAATGATAATTAAGCTGTTGATTAACAATGCGTTTATTGTAATGCTCAGTTTTTTCTGAGGTTCAAAAAATTTTAAGTTGTTATGCTGTACTTTTGTTAATCCAGTACTACGTTTTACTACACTTCATTACTATAAGAACTTATTTCCCTCAAGACGTAAAGTAGCTAAGTAGAATAGGGTACAAAACTAGTACTAATCAATACTCAAGTGCAGTGATATATTGGGTTTCAAGGGTCTGGAAAGATTACTCGACTTGCTAAACCGATTCAAGTAGTTGTTGGGACATAGATCATGTGCCCAACCAGCGTCTACCTCGTCGCATTGTGTTGGCTGGCGTACAAGTGTTACAGAAGAAAGCTTAGAGTGGTCTCAAAACATGACATCATAAACGAGGTCATTGACTGTTGGTGTGCTGTGCTGGTAGATACAAACTTCATGTTTGGAATTCGCATGACTGTTGTAATGAGTAGTTAAAGATATCGGTTGATAGTACTCGAAATCTATCATGGTCGAGCAAGTACATTCGCTCTTTGTCTTGTAATTCTTAAATCCCTTTGTTTCATCTTGTCGCTCTACGTTGTGGTATTGTTTTTATTGAGTTGATCCCGTCTTGGTAATGCAGTGTGGCAACATGTGCCTATGCGTACATGTATTAGGTTCCACGTTGTGCATGTCTGACTAACTGGTTTACTTGCCACTCTGTAACCCAGTGACTAGTGTTTTGGCCATCACATCACTTCTCTGACATCTGATATAATCCCGTAGTCTGCTCGCAAGCCGTTATTTTGTCGAATTTGTATGTAATTCCCCTTATCAATTGTGCAATACACCTGGTAAGTTTCAATTTCGATTTGTTAAGATTGTTGGCGTATTTTTACTTTCTGTTTTTGCGCTTAATTCTTTATTCGTAGATGGCTAGAACACAGAAAAACAAAAACACTATGGGTCACTTAGGATTATTGAAAGCACGCTTGGCCAAACTTAGACGGGAGCTTATCGAACCTAAAGGCGGTTCTGGTGGAGGGGGAGAAGGTTTCGACGTTGCTAAAACGGGAGATGCACGTATTGGTTTTGTGGGTTTTCCGTCAGTTGGGAAGTCAACACTTCTGTGCAACCTAGCCGGTGTCTATTCTGAAGTAGCTGCATATGAGTTTACAACTCTCACTACTGTCCCAGGTGTCATACGATACAAAGGAGCCAAAATCCAATTACTTGACTTACCAGGGATTATAGAAGGTGCGAAAGATGGAAAGGGTAGAGGAAAACAAGTTATAGCTGGTAGGTCACACTTGATAGCTATATCAGTAAATTTCGTGTAGTTGCCCGAACTTGCACTCTCATTCTTATGGTGCTAGATGTTCTCAAGCCTTTACAACACAAAACGCTTTTAGAAAATGAACTAGAGGGGTTCGGTATTCGCTTGAACAAAAGTCCTCCTAACATTACATTACGCCGTAAAGAAAAAGGAGGTCTAAATGTCCAGGCTTTAGTAAGTCCACAAACTGAATTATACGATGTTTATAGGTTCCTCAGTCTGAATTAGATAAAGACATAATAAAAACAATTTTAAATGAATACAAAATCCACAATGCAGATGTTCTACTTAGATGCGACGCGACTGCTGAAGACCTAATTGATGTCATTGAAGGAAGTCGTGTATATATTCCATGTATATATGTTCTCAACAAGATTGACCAGATCACTATTGAGGTATGAAATGAATCATTTAATTGTTTGGATTTTGTTAGGAGTTAGATGTCATTTGTCGTATTCCTCATTGTGTACCCATTTCAGCGCATCACAAATGGAATTTCGATGATCTACTCGAGCTAATATGGGAATATCTAAATCTGATAAGAATTTATACAAAACCCAAAGGGCAGCTGCCCGACTACAACGCACCAATTATTCTGAGGTCTGTGTCGCACACTGTGGAGGATTTTTGTAATAAACTACATAAGACGTTAATCAAAGAATTCAAGTAGTAAGTTAAACAGATTATTTTATCGCCTTAATGAAATTTTATGTATTTACTTTGATTACTTGTCCAATGTTTGATATCAAAATAATCACAAAAATACGTTTATGAGATACAAAATAAAAACAGTTTTGTCTAGGGTATTTAATTCTTACAAACTAATAATATTCCAAATCGTAAACTCAATTTAACGAGATCACTATATGGAAACGTAACAATACTTAAATAAAACAGACCGGCAACCTGCTGAGTAAACTGGAGAACGAAATCAGGATGGGAGTATAAATTATATATGTGAAAAATGGCGTAGAAGTAGTGTGTCCTAAGCTAATTGACCTACAAAAAGATTACTTGCCTCACGGAGAAGTAATTTATAGTCTCCGTTTTCACAATTGAGAATTTTTGTGGCTGTTATAAGAACCGTATTGTTCTCTGAGTTAGGAAACCAAAAAGTGTTCTTCCTGTTGGTTCACCTTCAAAGTGTTTGGTCTGTCGATCTAATCCACTTAAAAGCGGAGCAACGTCGTGAAATGCATTATCATGGTGACCAAAGTAGGTTTGTACTCCATCCCTTTTATGCTCATTGTTTTTACATCTTATTGTATGATAATCTATCTACAAATTTTAGATTTAAACATATACTTCTAGTTGTAGTAAATTTAGATACGTGGTAATTTGTATTGTTAGTTGCTTAGATATGACTTTCTTTACTATATTTTCGATTTACCTATTAGTGGGTAGATATATTTTATTTCAACAAACATGAGAATTTCATTCTTCGTATCTTTCACAACTAGCTAATATTCTTTATTGATAATGTGTTTTTCAGTAATTTATAAACGGTGCTTAACATCTGAATGTAATCAAAAACTCAAGATTTAATCATTTTGAACTGTCGTTGTCAATGTTTATAGATGGAAACCAGTAGGTGTAGTTACTAAATACTGCGTGTTTAAGGTTTTCTCCTAAATTGTCACTATTTTTATCGTTCTGTATTACCGTGTCACTTGTATATGCAGTTACACTGCCTGGCTTGATTGATTAAATCCTATATGCGTCATGTATTAATACACTGTTTTAATTACTTTTTAGTGAAAATCTGAATGATGCACCTTTGTTTTTCGATTGTAGGCTGTTTGTTTTTAACAGTCAAGTTGTCCTGAATTAAATACATTATGCCTTTTTTGTTCACTTTATTAAGAATTCTTCAATTATAACCACGTAGCATATAATCTGAAGTCTATACTGGTTTATGTTTTTCAGATGAAGTAAAATAAATTTAATTCTTTAGTTTATTTTAAGAATCCGTTATGCGTATTACAGAACCTGACACACGCAGTAGATCAAGTTATCATACCATAGGACAAAAACATCACATTAACAAGATGGCTATCAGAATGACGTTCAATATTTATGGATGAAGAAATAATAAAACTAAAGGTGTACATCAATATTTTGAACGTAAATAGATTTGTCAGAAATTACCACCTACACTTGGATTCCATTCTGCTAAAGATAGACATTTAGTGTCACACATATGAAAGAGGTCGATCATATACTGCTATATGGTCACACAAGTTGCCGATTGGTTCCGATTTCCCTATTTGTGTTTTTCCTGTTATTAATTCAAGTCGGTAATTGGTTGACTAAAATTTCTAATTTTTACTCCCCGATCATTGTTGTTTTTCAGACACTTAAATTGCTTTGTTTCTAGATGTTATCCCCCTACCGCAGCTGTCACCTTGACGTGGTGATCAAGCTTGCCTATCGTGATGACCCATCTGAGCTATATTGGCTGGAACGCATGTTCCTCTTGGTCCTACCATGCCAAGTGGGTTGCAGAGCGATAAGACTAAAGGCAGCAACCTAATATCTGAGGGCGAAGTCGTACTGCTGACTGCAGCGAGGTGTGATAGCAGTAAGGTGTTTCCCTCGGATAACCAGCATCTACAGTGATGCTGCCTTCTTAACAGAAGGAAGGGGTTTAGTAAAGGTCGATCCTAAAAATGTCACACCTCACCTTACTCCACGGATTTCCGTCTCCGGCAGTAAGACCTTCTGAAGAACGGAGCTAACACTTCAAAAACTTCCCATAACAGGATCATGCGTGATCGGCCTCGAGCAAATGTCCCTTGGGTTCTGCAGTCGCGCTCCCAGATCACTATGATCAATATTAACCCAATATTCTTTTCAGGTACCTCAATAAGTAGTATCCTTATATGGTGTGGGCAGCCAGGAAGTGACAACCGCCCCCACACCTCTAACAGCACACGAGATCATTTTGTTCGGTGTCAAATCCCACCATCAACTCCTAATAACCCTCTTATCACCATGCCTAATTCCTCTAACATAACTTTATCACCTCGTGCCTCTAATGCTAATGATTTGAGTTCATGAAACGTTATTCCTGGTCTCCTGAAACCTCGCACTAAACTATATATTGGAGTTTTTAACGTTCGAACCTTATGTCAAATAGGACAACAGGCTTCCTTAGCCATGACTCTAGAATTCCGCTCCATTAGTGTCTGCTGCATCTCTGAAACGCGTATACAGGATCCAAGTACAGTCATTCGCTTGATCTCACCTTGTGAAAATAAAGAACCGGCCTGATTCACCCTTCGTGTTTCCGGAGTCCCCACTGCTACCACTCGAGGCCTTGCTGGTGTAGGTACAGCACTAAGTTCAAAAGCTGAACAGGCTCTCCTCGGCTGGATTCCAATAGACAGTCGCTTGTGCGCTGTCCGTCTATATGGAACGGTAAGGACTCGTAAATATAGGGACACACGCCGTTGTCTCTTTGTTGTCTCTGCCTATTCTCCCATTAACCACAACTGGACGTGGTTGTATAGACCAAATATTCACACTTAGGCAGGTTCTGGAACATAGGCACACTTTTAGACGCTCAACATTAGCTGTATTCCTTGACCTTAAGGAGGCGTTTGACTTTATCGATCGTAAGGTTCTGTGACAATATCTATCACTGAAAAAGGCGTACCGAAGAAGTACATTAACCTTATGCAAGCTCTCTACTCGAACACCACACGTCGAGTCAGAGCCTTTGATGGATTGTCGTCGAAACTGATTACCTCAAGTGGTGTTCGTCAAGGTTGTTCGCATTCCCCATTTTTATTTAATTTCATCATTGACATACTTTTAGAGTTAACATTGTCATCGTCTGATTTCTCGGGGGTTGACCTCCGTTCAGGAGATGAACTTACTGACTTAGAATTTGCAGATGATATAGTCCTATTGGGTGAAGATGCTGATAAAATGAAGAATTTTTTGACAACATTAAACAAGAATATAAGAGTGTTTGGGATGCGATTCTCCCCATCCAAATGCGAAATGCTGCTTTAGGACTGGCTTAATTAGGCATCGAAGTTAGTGATAGGGAGCGAAGCAACTGAATGTGTTAATCGCTTTACTTATCTTGGGAGCCTCATTAGTCCTGACGGTCTGGTGTCTAATGGAATCTCGGCTCGTATACATAAGGCCCGATCGGCTTCTTCCGATTCGCGTCACTTGTGGCGTAGGCGAGACATTCGTTTACTGACGAAAGGACGCGTTTACTGCGCAGCAGTTAGATCCGTTTTACTTTATGGATGTGAAACATGGCTATTAAGAATAGATGATATTCGTAGGCTCCTAGTATTTGATCATAGATGTTTTCGAAGCATTGCTCGTGTTTGCTGCAACCACCGAGTAAGCAATGAGTGGGTTAGTAATAGAGTACTAGGTAAATACGGTAAGTCTATTGATGAAGTAGTGAATTTTCACCAGCTGAGGTGGTTAGGACATGTGTTACGTATGCCTGACCACCGTCTGCCTTGAGGAGCAGTGTTGTCTGGTGTGAGTCAGTGGGGGCATAGGCAGATACGATGAAGAGGCAACGACGAGTGTCCCTATCTTTCCGAGTCCTAACTGTCCTTTTCAGTCGGACAGCGCACAACCGACTATCTATAGGGATCCAGTCTAGGAGAGCTAGTTCTGCCCTACGACTCAATACTATACCTACACCAGCGAGACCCCGGAAAGCAGCATCAGGGCTATCGGATACACGAAGAGTAAATCGGGCTGCTTCTTTATTTTGATACGGTGAAATCAGGTTAATGATTTTACTAGGATCCTGTATGTGCGTTTCCGAGACGCAGCATACATCGATTGAGCGAGATTCTAAAGTCCTAGCTAAGGAAGCCTGTTGCCCTATTTGACTTAATGTCCGTACATTAAAAGCTTCAACATGTAGTCTAGAACGGGGTTTCAAGAGACCAGGAATGACTTTTGGTGAGCTTGCATCGTTTGCATTAGCGGTGCAGTGAGGTGAAGGAATGTGAGTAGAGTTAGTCGTAGAGATAAGAGAGATATTATGGGGTGTAGAAAGGATTTGATTTAGACCAATTTGGACTCTCGTGCTTTTGCGGGTATGAGGGCGGTTGTCACATCCCGGCTGCCCACACCGTGGAAGGGTGTTTCTTGAGGAACCTGAAAAAAAAGGTAGATTAGTGTCGGTCTCAGAGACCTGAGAGCGTGACCTCAGAGCCCAAGGGACAACTGCTTGAGGCCTGTCACGCACGGCCTTTTTATGAAGGGTTTTTTGATTTTGAGTATTAGCTCCGCACTTAAAAGCCCTTAGTGGGCACCCTTACCGCCGGAGACGGAAATCCGTAAGGTAGGGTGAGGTGTGACATTTTTAGGGCCGACCTTTTCTAACCCCTCCTTCCTTGTGAGAAGGTAGCATCGCTGCAGATGCTGGTTGTCCGAGGAGGAGTCTCATCAGTGCTGATGGCCTGGTGACTGACGAAATCTCAGCACGGATACAGAAAGCTCGCTTGGCTTTTGCCAAGTTGCGTCACTTATGGCGCAGGCGAGATATCCGCTTGCTAACCAAAGGACGAGTGTACCATGCAGCAGTTTGCTCTGTCCTACTATACGGGAGCGAAACATGGCCGTTAAGAGTAGAGGACATTCGTAGGTTACTGATCTTCGATCATAGGTGTCTCCGAAGCATTGCTCGAGTATCGTGGGACAACCGAGTGAGCAATGCCGTCGTTAGGAAACGGGTTCTAGGAAAGGAGGGCAAATCAATAGATGAAGTATTGAAACTTCATCAGTTGAGGTGGTTGAGACATGTGTTACGCATGTCTAACTGCCGTCTGCCTCGACGAGCTATGTTTTGCGGCGTAGGAATAGGTTGGAGGAAAGCTAGGGGCGACCAAACCAAAACATGGCAGAATTGGTTGAAGTCACTGACAAGGGGACTAAGTCATGTTGGTAGATGTAGGCTGCGTGATTGGGGTCTGCGAGACGAAAGTCACCAATGGTTAGAGACCTTGAACGACATGGCTCAGAATCGTTCGCAATGGCGCAGATGCATCCACTCTTTGTGTTCTCTCAAAATCTAACCTTGTGAATTCTCTATCTTTCTCCTTTCAAATTTATCTCACTGAATTATACTTTTCGAATCATATCTTCGCTCCCTAATTTTCTGCATTACTGCTAATACTTCTACTATCGCTATCACTCTTGGATTTGAACTGACAGTTGCGTCTCTGTGCTGATGTGGTATGGCAACGTGAACTGATGTACGTACGTACGAAGTTCTGCGTTGTATCTCTCTGTCTGTCTGGTGTGAGAGTAGACTGGAAGAAATCTAGGGACTCCTAAATGAAAACATGGCACCAATCCATGAAGTCATTAACAGTTGGGCTGAGCCATGTTAATAGATGCAGACTACATGGTTGGGGCTCACGTGATGATCGTAACAAATGGTTATAGACTTTAGGTGATATGGCTCAAAATCGTTGGCAATGGCGCAGGTGCATCTACTCCTTGTCTTCCTTCAAATGTTGAGTTTTTGAGCTTATCATAATTTTCTCTTTACTGAATCACTTTTTTTCAAATATTATCTCTGATCTTTGTACCTTTCCATTAGTACTTACTCCGTTACTATCTCCCCTACTCTGGGATTCAGTCCGACAATTTAATCTCTATCTGCTGATTGGGCCATGGCAACTTGAACTGATGTACGCATGTACCAAATTCTAAGTTGTAAATGACCAACTGACTGACTGAGATGTTATGGTGGCTGATTTAATTTTATAAGCGACAATTTAGTTAATTGTAATCGAAATCAAGCATTTCACTAAATACCTTAATTCTCCTCATTTTGATTTCATCATTGAGGTATCACAAAAATAATCCATTTTTTATCACTAATTGTCAAATGTACTTTTATTAAATGTTAGACTTACTTACTTACGCCTGTTACCCCTCTCGGAGGAGCATAGGCCGCTCACCAGTCTTCTCCATTCAACTCTGTCCTGAGCAATTCTTTCCAGCTGTCTCCAGTTACTGTTCATCCTTCTAATGTCTGCTTCCAGTTCTCGACGCAGGGTGTTCTTTGGCCTTCCTCTTTTCCGTTTTCCAACAGGATTCCAAGTTAGTGCTTGTCTGGTGATACAGTCTGATGATTTCCGCAGTGTATGTCCTATCCATTTCCAACGTCGTTTCCTGATTTCCTCTTCAGCTGGAAGCTGATTTGTTCTTTTCCAAAGTAGGCTGTTGCTTAATGGTTTCCGGCCAACAGACATTCAATATTCTACGTAGGCAGTTGTTGATAAATACCTGTACTCTCCTGAGGATGTTTGCAGTAGTTCTCCATGTTTCAGCTCCATACAGAAGAATTGACTTGACGTTCGAGTTGAAGAGTCTAACTTTGAGATTGGTAGACAGTTGTTTGGAGTCCCATACATTTTTCAACTGTAGGAATGCTGCCCTTGCTTTGCCGATCCTTGCCCTTACATCCGCATCGGATCCTCCTTGTTCATCGATGATGCTCCCCAGGTATGTAAAGGTATCCACTTCTTCCAGAGTTTCACCATCAAGTTCAATTAGGTCGGTGCTCTCGGTGTTGAATTTGAGGATCTTGCTCTTTCCCTTATGTATGTTCAGGCCTATCGATGCTGAGGTTGCTGCTACTTTGGTTGTCTTCACTTGCATTTGCTGTTGTGTATGGGATAGAAGTGCTAGATCATCCGCGAAGTCCAGATCATCAAGTTGCATCCTACTTGTCCATTGAATCCCGTGCTTCTCCTCAGATGTAGAGGTTTTCATGATCCAATCGACCACTAGGAGGAAGAGGAAGGGCGAGAGCAGACAGCCTTGTCTGACACCGGTTCTTACTGAGAATGCATTTGTCAGCTGTCCTCCATGCACAATTTTGCACTGTAGTCCGTCGTAAGAATTCTGGATGATGTTGACGAGTTTCTGTGGTATACCGTAGTGTCGAAGAAGTTTCCACAATGATCTCCTGTCTACGCTGTCAAACGCCTTCTCATAGTCGATGAAGTTGATGTACAATGACGAGTTCCATTCAATTGATTGTTCAACGATGATGCGTAGTGTTGCAATTTGGTCTGTGCATGACCGATCCTTACGGAATTAAATGTTAGAACTGTTTTGTTAATGATGTACATTCTTCAGAAATATTTACGGAATGTAGATAAAGTTGTCAATTATATTTTTAGATTATCTTTTTACAAAGAATGGTTTTGTAGGAATAATTTATTTTAGTTTGATCAGATTAACTGTAAAATAATTTCTTTTAAATACTATATATGACATAATGTTTGTAAAATTTATATATATATTTTTTATAGTGCTTTTGTTTGGGGTTCTTCAGTTAAACATCAACCACAGCGTGTAGGTAAAGAACATGTACTTCATGATGAGGATGTAGTACAAATTGTGAAAAAGTAAGTTGACACTGGTTGTCTGAAACACGTATCAAAACAAGATATACGAACGAAAGTTTTCTAAATTTATTCTCACCAAGTTTTATAGCTCACTGTTCAAATTAATAGTCAAAATAAATCACAGTTTAAGGCAAACACATCTATTACTTTAACAGGATTTAAGCGTGGGATTGTTAGTGAGTTAAATTCGTTGGCGTGGGTTCATAAACGTTAAGATTGCTAACATGCAAGTATACTTGAACTGGGATTTCAGTTTAGCCGTTTGAACACCTGACTTGTAACAATTGGCGATTGAGTCATTGACTGTTTTAGTTAGTAAAAGACATTAGCTTGTACTTCAGTGTAAATTACAAATTTAATAAGGTAGCTAGTTTCGGTTTTTGGTTTGGAGATTTTACAATTACACTACCAATCAAAAAACTTAATGCACAGACCAACACAAACACAAATTTATGAGCTGAAAGGAGCTCAACATTATCTTATTCTCCATACGGCTGCATGTACATAATATTTCATAATATCATGTATCCATTACTTTTGAAAAGTGAAAGCATAAATTTACGTAGCATTTTTCAGTGTCATAAAAAAGCTTGTTATGCAAATGTAGAGCGAATGCTTTCCTCTTTCTTTCAGAGTTTGATGAGCTCGATAATCAATATGTCACTTTTCTGCTCTCATACTTATTGCCTTTGTCGAAATATTGATGGCCGAATATAATTCATTAACTCAATTTCAACAAGTACTTCATATTATTATTATTAATACTATTATTACTGTAATAACAGATTTCTAATAGTTTGTTAATAAATATGTTTTTGGAGGAGACTTCCATGTGTTAGTTTCAATAGAAATATGATGTATTCAATAATGGTAATGTTGTGTGTTCGGTTGCATGTTGTATTATGAAATATATCAATGTTTGGATGTGAAAATGTTTTTGCAGGATGATGTTATCTGGCAAAGTTCTTTATGGTGTTACTTCACTTATATAACACTAGCATGCCATCTTATGCGACCAAACAACGCATCAACTAAATCACAAATATTCAGGCTATAGGATGCTCACCGTAGTGATCTAGAACTATCATAGTTGTTAGACCCCGTATTTCCTTTTTTTATTTCTGGCAGAGTCGCAATTTCGCGCCTCTGAAAAGTCCCACAATAATCCCTTGTTTTCGTTAGATCTCCAGTAGATATTAGTACTTAGTGACAACCAAAATCGGTGACACGTATCATTTTAATTGGCTTTTAGTTAGCTCGGCGAGTTACGACTGAGATCATTTTTGAATTGATATATCTTCTAACCAATCACTAAGTATTATTGTATCCGATCATATCAAGATTACAGTGGTATTTTATCAATTGTTAAAATACACATAGATCTTTTTAAATGTTGGCTGAACGCAAGAATGATACTCATATATATATATATATATATATATATATATATATATATATATATATATATATATATATATATGTATATATATATATGAAGTAGTACTGTTGTTGCTATTGCCAACTTTTCGTAGTTTTTACTCCAAGTTGCACGAGTATAAGTTGCGGTGTTTGGAATGGAATAGTTCGAATTTTTTGTCCGATCATTTTGTACAAGCTTCATCAGGGTTCGAGAGCAAGGTTGTACTTCCAACTGCACAAAGGTGTCACTGCAGTAAAGTGTTCCCCTCAAACAACCAGCGTGACGGCGGTACTGCCTTCCCTCAAAGGAAGGGAGGGGTTGGGAAATATCGACCCTAGAAATATACACCTCACCTTACTCAATGAATTTCTATCTCTAGCAGTAAGGCCATAACAACTACGGAGCTGCAATAGCGAAATTCTCTCAAAAATGTCGTGTGTGACCGGCCTCAAGGAGTTGTTACTTGAACACTACGGTCACACTCCCAAGTCTTTAAGACCAACCCTATCCCAGTTCGCTTTTCAAATACATCAAGTAAAGAGCCCTTTCACAGCATGGGCAACTGGGAAGTGATAGCCGCCCTCATACCTTTAACAGCACCCAAAATCACCATCATTTTAATTAAATTTCTTGTTCAGTTCCTAACATTTTTCCTACCCTTGCTTCCAAATCTGAATCCCTATCTTTAACTTCTTCTTGTACCATCAGTACCAACGATTCTAGCCCACGAAATAATGCCCTGAGTCTACGGAGACTACGCTCCAAACTATACATTGGAGTATTTAATGTGCGAACCCCGTATCAAATTGGGCAGCAAACCTCCGTGGCTATGACATTGAAATCCCATATCATTGATGTCTCCGGAACACGCATACATTTTCTTAGTTTGGCCATTTAATTGACCTCACCTAACCAGTTTGCAAAACCTACGCGATACACCCTTCGTTTTTCTGACGACTCGACAGCCACTTCTCGTGGGCTAACCTGTGTAGGTACTGCATTAAATATAATGACAAGGCAGGCACTTTTGTGAACGATTCATGTTAACAGTCGCCTATATTGTTCCATTTAATGGTTCGGTAAGAACTTGGAAGGATAGGGACACCCGTCGTTGTCTTTTTGTCGTTTCTGCTTACGCCCTCACTGACTGCACCCCGCATGATGCCAAAGATGGATTTTACAGAAAACATTCTGAACTTCTTTTTAGAGCCAGACACTCAGATTTAGTACTCATGGCTGGTGATTTTAACTTTCAAATAGGTAGCTTGAATCATTCTGAAAAACATTTAGGTGCGTGTTTCGATGTTCCAGCCCAGATAACGGCGACCGTCTGTTACAACTTTGCTCAGAAAATCGTTTGCTTTCAGGAAATAAGGACTTTAAGCATAAGGAGCGACATCATCTAACATGGCAACCTCCTGACCCTACTCAACGGTGAACTCGAATAGACCATATCGCCATCAGTTACCGTTGAAGGGGCTTGACAGAAGAACTCTGATCTTTCTGAAGTACATGTTTAGATTCTGACCATTGCCTAGTACGAGCACGCATTTACTTGCATTTTACTAGACACAGAAAAACGATTACAGGAAAATCAACTATAATTCAGTCTAGCAATGAGAAAACCAAGACTAAATCCCAGGAACAACTAAACGATTACTTGGACAACTATGAAGATAAGACCCAACTAGATGCTGCTTGATAAGATGTCCAAGCAGCTCTAGAATCTGCAGTGACATATGTCAGGGACTCGAATCAACAGGTCAAGAAAAATCAGGCATCTTAGCGGCGTTAGATAACATTAAGGAACATTTCAGACCAATAAAAGAAGCGGGTTACAAAGTCAAGTGTTAGTGAGACGATCTCCAAAAAGGATGGGACACTTATCTCCTCTCAGTCTAGATGTTTAAAACAAGGAACTGAACATTTCAAGGAGCGATTCAATTGGCCCTCAGCTACTCCATAACCACCCATTATTTTCAGGTAGCCTGAATAAAACGTCGATCTGAATCCCCCCTCGACTACTACAGAAGTCCCAAAAGCTAAAACTTATGTGAGGCGAGGTAGAGCAGAGCAGCGAGTTCGGATGAGTTAACTTCAAATGTATTTGAAGATGGTGACCCCACTTTAACTAGACATTATTCCATCTGACTGGTGTCGATCGTTAATCGTCCAAGTATTTAAGAAAGGGTCAAAGTCGTCTTGCGATAACCATTGAGGAATTAGTTTGATTAATATAATGTCTAAATACGGGCTTCAGTAATTATAAGAGACTTAACTTCAACTCGCAAACTACATGTGTGAGAAAACTAATGTGGTTTCATACCTGGTCTCGGTTGTATAGACCAGATATTCACCATTTGTCAGGTTTTAGAACACAAACAAACTTATCGGCGTCCAAAAACGTGTTTTTTCATGACATGCAATCAACATTTGCCTCTTTAGACCTACGGGCTCTATAACTATCTATTATTGAAAGGAGTGCAACACTTGACGAATACTGAATTGGTCACTACGCAGTGATCAACCAACTTATAGGTATTGAATCTGTTATCACTATTCCGTTCAATAATTATTACTTAATTAATTTTTAAGTGCTTTTTTTACTACTGGCAAAATTTAAGTACTATGTAAACTAGTTACGTCTTTTTCTCCTATATGTTCAAAAATTACTTGCTCTAAGTTGATTACAACAAGTCTCTAGATATACTGTGTTCATAATAATCTTGATAATATTTTGTCACTATATTTTCTTTTAGCTTTTTCTGTATTTCATATTGGATAAGTGAATATCTATTATGAGAAAATAGCAATAGTAGTATGATACACTATTTTGTATTACTTCTATAATTCACATAACATATATATACCAAGTTTCTTTCGACCCCACTGACGTTTATTATTGTTGTTCGTACTTGGTTTGTTATTTCTTGATAATTGGTTAGTCTATACTTCTGTCACTAATTGTGCTTTAAGTTGGAGTTTATATCAGCATTGACTACGATTCTTTCAAAATATACCTCATTGACCAAAATATCATTTAATAAAGTAAGACATATATATAGCTTGCACACGTCTCAGAGAATTAGTAGAGCATTCTGCGACGCTATTAACTTTGTGTTGAGTCATTTTAAGAGCCATTTAATTCCATAGTAATATAGGATTCCAAACAAATTAAACTTTTTCATAACGGTTTTGCATTAGGAATACATATTATTGCATACCCGTTATGCAGCTGCTTGTTTGCTCGTATATCTGGGATTTTGCACACTTACAAGAACAGCTCTTAAACACTATCAGCTTAAAGTTTCATACATATTAAGCATTTACATGGAACATGTATTTCTGTTTTCTATAGGTCACTTAGTAAGTTTTAATTAATTTTTACATTCTTGTTACTCCAGAAAATTACTAAATTTGAGAATAATGGTCATCCGTGTTGTACATTTAGGGTTGTTAACTTTTATATGAATTAATAACTATCTTCTAAATCGATGATAACATTTCATTGCCTATTCAAATATATAATTTACTAAATGTATTGTTAAAAAATTTTTTTCCTTTATAAAGTAATAGATATTAATTAATTTTAATTGATTTATAATAGATTATCTCATATTGGGTTTCTAGCTGTTTTTATGCCAACTTCAACTGATCTCCTATCCAAAGTAAAAAGAGAAAAATGTTGGCAATCACGTGACGCCTATTGGGAATGTATTACTGGTGTTTTTTTTAAAGATCCAGAATCTGATGAAAAATTGATTAGAAAGCAGTGTGGTAAACAAAGAAAACTCTATGAAGAAATGTGTCCACAAACATGGGTTAGTTTAAACTTTGGAATACTAGGTTTATATACATTAAATTGATTTTGTCTATATGACCAGAGCAAATATGAAGTATTCAGCTAATTAATCATAATTCTTTGTTTTTGCTTTTGCTACATGTTAGCTAAAATGTAGAGGAATGATAGTTACAAAAGACAGACAACACAAGGATCGGGTGGGTGGGAAGGCATATTGATACATGTTTGAACCTCAAAAACGCATGAGTTTTAGGCTGTTTATAGTTGATTTTAATTACGTAAAAACATATTGATCCCTCAGCATCGGTCCATTATGAAACAAAACAATGTAGTTAAAAGAGCCTGCATATTATGAAGTCAGTAAATGTATCAGTTTAATGGGTGCATTCCTGTTGTTAGGCGTAGAACGACCCTGACAATAACTGCTGACCAAAAGGACTTCAGTCGCCATTGATATCTGAAAATTATGTAGGCAACATATCGAATACTACTCACAAACTGGTTCTGAGCAGTAGTCACTCATAATGCAGTTTTATTTTCAAGTACCTCAAAAAGAAGAATTCTTCAGTATGAACAACAGGGCAATGACAATCACACCTTCACATTTCTTATACTTTTCAAGATCATGTCACTGTAAACACAATATGCATTCATTACCGCTTGATATTGTGACTGACGGGAAATAATCTGGGGTTATGTAATTATTTTATCTCTTTTTATATTTTGGATGTTAGCATTTTGATTTCTTACATTCAACCACTAGTCTTGCTGAAATCCAACTTTCTATATTTTTAAAATATTAGTCAATATATTTTATACCTTTTAATTTATGGTCTTTTGTTCTTATGCTGATTATCTCAAAATTAGTTCTCGCTTTAGATAATATTTTAGTATAAATCAGTATATAGTACTTCACTACTCACTTGGACGAAAATAGTCTTGGATTTATTATTTCTTTTTATGATAAGATTAAAAAAGAGAACTTATTCCTATTTTTTGTTCATTGCGAACTTAACAGAAGTCAGTCTGATTGTGTTTTAAAACCAGTTGATTATTTAAGTTTACTTAGCAACCACATCATACAGGTTCTTACAATAGCTAAGAATACTACTACTCCTAGTAAATAAATTAAGTATATATTAAAGCATTCAATAGGTGAAGGCTGTTAGCGTATGCAAATTACGATGGTATAGAACCAGACATAAATATTTAATAGACTACGTTTCAGGTTTGAAACATATTCTATTCGCTTCGGTTTCGACAACGAGGTATTACCAGCACTGTCACACTTAGAGTATGGCTGGTAGCCATATAACTTTACATATAGCAGTCTGAATTTATGAATAATCGAAAATCCAATTTCTTACCTAGTTTGGTTCTCATCGCTAAACAACTTCAGTAAACCTTTTGTTACCGACACTATTTTTTATCTCAATGTCTTCTATTTTTTAGGCGTATACACATAGATTGTAATTGAGTGTCAGTTTCATTTTGATTTATCGACTATACTCCTGATTATTTTTATGATAACCTAAAGTACGTTTTAAGAATATACTACTTTGTACGACATGTGCTTTATCAATCACCTACAACAATCATTGATTCACTTTTAATAGTTTCATCAAATGTTATGATTGTTGTTTCAGTAAGGAATTTTCAGCACTAGTTGTTGCAGTATTATACCGAATTTCTGTTTAATATAGATTCAAATGGCAATTATGCAAAAAAAGCAATGCAAGAATTTTTAACAGTTAGTGTCTGTCACTCATCTTTAATCATAAAACTTTGAAACCACTTAAGCTGCAGCCAAGTTTTTCTCTATGCATAAAATGTAAGGTGCAGGAATCCCAATATATTGACTTTCACGTTTTCATTTGAGTCAGCAAGGAAGGTATACCAACAACAGTGACCCTTCCATTCGAAATTTTCACTGTTGAATATTATTCCTTAAAATGTATTAAACTATAAAGTGCCAATCAGTATTGTTCTAATAATCACTCTGCTGTACGTAAAAAATACAAATCAAGTGAATTTTTTCAATGAGCTTATAAAGGATGTTTATTTTGATAGTGCGAAAGGAGTATGATGTTAAGTAATGAGTGGATTTTCACGCTAACCTTTACGTCTTATATTTGAATATCCATACACCAAGTTCATGGCTTCAAAAAAAACTTCAGCTTTCAAGACTTGAACAGAAGACAAGACTAGAAGTTAGGATTATGCGTGACCTTGAGGTTCCAGAAGCTTCTGAGAAGCCTACTAAAATTAGTAATAAATTCAGTAATTTTTTTACGAAGGATTATTGAAGGCTCCTATTATTGATAATTACAGTTAATTTTTTCCTACAAGCAGAATTATTGTTAACATAAAAGTGCAAGGAAACTGCTTCAATGAATTTTGGCAGTTCACTCTTTCTTTTGCCTTTCTAAACATGCATTTTTTTCAATGTTATCAATAGTCTAATAAGTAGCCATTTTCCTATAAGTTTATCAAATCAACCCTACCACAATGATAATGACTGGAGACTTTACTAGTTTACTAAAAATAGAAATAGCTTTTTGTTGAGTTTTTATCATACTGAATAATTTAGTATTAAGTTTTATCATATGAACTGGACACTTAGATTTTAACTTCTGTGTTGGCTAAGGGTGTACAATATTGGCAAGTCCTATATTACAATAAAAGTAAATTATTGATTATCTGTAGTTCTTTCTATTCATTTAACTGATATCATTTCGTAGAAAAAAAAATAAAAAATGACTAATAAATATCCCACTTTTCTCAAATTTCTTTTGAATATATTTCGGTGTGCTTTTAGACTAGCATACACATCATTTTTCGACCACATAAATTATGCTTTACAATGTATTGCACTATTCAATACAAAGCTTCATTAGCTTTCTAAAAAAAGAGCTAGACTTCATTAATTCACCGGTTTTTATTTATATTTTATTCCCTAGATTAGTTTGTTTGACAGGAAGAAAGATTTTGAAATTTTCAAGGCAAAGAAATTCGAGGAGAATTTGAAGAAAAATATCCACAGAATTGATGATTGATTATCCAATAACGTAATATAGTGTATAATATATAAAATTAATTCCTTGAATTTTCCTAAATGTATAGTTAGATTATGAACTTTGATATACTGAGACTTTTCTAACACGAAGACTGGGCTTATGCGAATGAAATAGGCTGTCGCATATAGTAAACTTGCTGAGCCTACGTGTGTGAGAATGTGACCTTGGAGTGTCGATATTGATTTCTTCTTGTAACTATCAATGTTGGATCGTAGTTGCGTTAGGTTCAGTTAAATATGTATCCTGTGAATCCTTGCATGTCAATTCGACTTCACGTATACATACAAATGATCGAATGCATGTAAATCAAGAAGTCGATGGGACGAATTAGGTAGGAATATATTTGAAACTGAATTAATTTAACAAGCAATCTAAGTTCAAACAACCCGTTAAGAGTGTTTATTCATATCTTACAAATTCATGCTAACAGAGAAATATTCAAGGTAAAAGTTGCTATGTTCAGCGGTTTAATCATGGCCTCTACAAGATACACATACACTTCACATAATACCATGACTGTTGAGATTAGGAATCAGAGCAAGAATACGCGATAGCACATTAACATTAAATGGACTATAGTCTCATACAGAGTTGTAGTGAAATCATGGCTTTGAATTTCTAGCACGTTGAAATTCACTCGACCTAATATTCAGATATTCTAGACTTAGTACTATTAGAATAGCTTAGCAACATCTAAGATAACTAAAATTTCACTATTCACCTAAGTATGGTATATCATCTGTTTGTTTACACTTTCATTAGGCAGTAGACGTATCAGTGAGCTAGTTACAAGTGACTCAGCTCTAGAATTACAGAATAATAGATTGAACGGTCAATCTTATTGAGTTTCTAGAGTTGGCATTACGACATTAGTAGTAGTTGAATTGACAGTTTGGTTGTACAAATGTGTCAATGCTTAAACCATGTTTTCTGCATCTGTTAATTATTTTGTTGCTACACCTGATTGTTTTTATTTATAGTTATGATGATTGGTGAATAAATGCAGTATAGTATCGATCAGATGTAATCTGCATTAAATACAAGTGAAATGTCAGATATTTCTAGAATGTATTCCTGATTTGGTTTTGAGATTAAAGAATTACAAATTGTAATATTTTTTTAGATAGTCTTTTATCCACCTTTTAATAAGTGGTTAAGAATTACGAGTTTAACTTGTAAGTTTTATATTCAAAATGATTAAAGGCGGTACAAATATATTCAGAAAAATAACCCATACATCAGTCACCCAAACCTACTTCTAACTGTACTTACAAACCCATATATGTGTTAGAAGTATAAAAATAGGTGGTCTTTCCTTTTCTTTTAGGCTGTCTCAAATATCCGTTGGCCATGCTACTGATAGTTCAGGAGTATTTTACGAAATAGATCTTATCAGGGCCATTTTATGATGTTTTCACCATACTACTGAGTAGAAAGCTGTCATTATTATGCAAACTGCTAAATGAATTATCTCGTACACCCTACAATTTTCCAAACTATTTGTATATGTGAAGTGTAGTTACACATACTGCCTATTTTGTTTGATGAGTAAGTAGGTAAGGAATTTACAAAGATCTCATATTTTTCCACATTGTATAATTCTAATAATATCACTACCTATTCGTTATCAACAACAATAATCCTTCATACGATTCATTGTTCTTTAAAAAAGCAAAAATATTTTGAGCAATTTAAAGCAGTGCTTAAGATTTTACACAAAACTATAACATTCTAAAACCTCTCCCAGTTTTTAGTAAGTGCATCATACATAAAATTACATTATGATCTCAGCAATGGAAATTTAAATTATTCCTCCTGAAGATCTGAGCAAGTTGCCAGGAATAATTGAAATTCCAATGACTAGGACTGCTTATTGTGTACAGGATGAATAACAACTTAAGTAGCGTACTTTACTGATACGAATGGCTGTTCTCCATCCAAAGGTTCGCATAATGATTTCAGTTGAAATAAATATCCGTTAGCTCCTGCGATTAACAGTGTTAACATCGTAAAAGGATGTTCAAAGTAACTAAACAAAGTGATCATTAATCGCCATTCATAAATTAGTTACTGCTTTCCCTTAATCTGTCTACAGAATTAGAAAGATTTACTTATCATAATTATCTAGCTTACGCATATATTTATATTATAAACTTCAGTTTAGTTAAATTTTTGAATGTTTACGAATACCAAATCAGGCAACGCGATCATGCGACCTAATTTTCAGTGAATAGAATCGCACAACCACCTCTACCAAGAAAAGATACTAAATTATCTAGACAATATTTATGCCTTGGTTAACCTGTGTCTGTTTTCTCTTTTACACCATACAGAGTCGTTTATCATCAACAGAAACTCATTTTTCATACAGCCCCACTTTCTAAACCCATAATTAAAAGAAGAAAAAAACAAACTGTCACAACATATTGTTTCATTTCACCCTTAAGGAAAAAAATTGTTCCCAGATCTGTTGCATTGCTGCAACAACTACTACAAGTAGTAAGTGTAGCAAAAGAAATCAAATCAAAGTTGATTTATTAAAATTACCAATAGTCACGATAATGCAATATGAAAAACGAAACAGTTGTCTTCTGGCTTCGTGACCCATTTTTCACAAAAGAGAAAAAACACCGTCGTATGTAAACAATAATGAGTAAATAAATAGTATTCTTGGAATATAAAGGGAAAAATATATTCAAAGCGTACATAAAAGAATATAGTTGAAAATAAACTGATCTGTATGATGATAGATAGTAATGTAATGATTATGCTTGTAATGAGTAGTATCTATATAATTTAATTCTATCGATGTAACAGGATGTTCTTATTATCGATAATAAATTTTTAGAAAATGATTATTATAATACATATATATGTGTATAAATAATGCATACTATTATTAGTAAAGAATTAAAGTAAACTGAATATTAACACATTTTATAGTCAACAATCACTTATCATCTATTAGCAGGGCTCAAATTAGTTAAATACATAAAGATTTCAATTATGATAAAATAAGTAAATTCATTATGCTCACTGTATAACAACAAAAAATTAAGCCCCTGTGTATACATACAAATCAGTATAATGAAAATGTAGTTTTGAAAAAGAAGCTGTATCATGAAGGAGAAGAACGATAGGTGATATTTAAATGAATCAAAGTGTCGTTCAAAGTGGCTTATAGGTCTATTCTAATAATAACTTTATACAAGGCTATAGTGAATATTGGAAGGGAGGGGTAAAATGAATTTACACAATGATCTGGTAGTTATTAGTTATTAATTCTTAAGACAATACCATTTTTCAGTGGTCTCCGTCGCGTTGATTACTGAAAAATTTTGTAAAAAGCACTTTGTAGAAGGATAATTTCAAATTATCATATACAAAGGAGAGAATATATGAGTAGCACTGATATTGTTTAGATGAGAGAGAATGAGAATTAAATCAACGATGAATGGAGAGTAGGATATAAATTATTGCTTGCTTCAGGAAGAAAAAATAAAGTGTGTACGATAATGCAAGGCATAACCGATGGAATCGAGCCCTCGATAATCCTGTCCGTAGTTATGAACTAATTAAAATCAACTGTTTTCCTTTAAAATAAATCAATACTTAGTTTTATAAGTTAATAAATTGTTTCACAGCTCAATTAGTTTATTACTAATTAAAGTATTATAGAATAGTTTGATCTCTGTTTGAAATAAATTAATATGATAAAACATATTCAAGAGATTTATTTGCTGAAGAATGTATAGAATAAAATAAAATTAGGTACGTCTGGTTTTTTGTTCACTTTGTATGACATAAACCAAAAGTACTTAGTTGGTGAATATAAGGAAATGAGCGAAAGGAAAAAAATAAATCACAACAGTCTAAGATTTGTAAAAAACTCCTACGTAGGTGCATATTGATGAGGAGTTAATAATGTTTTCTTG
Organism: Schistosoma japonicum; assembly: GCA_025215515.1. Classification (NCBI taxonomy): domain Eukaryota; kingdom Metazoa; phylum Platyhelminthes; class Trematoda; order Strigeidida; family Schistosomatidae; genus Schistosoma; species Schistosoma japonicum. The sequence goes on from CM046061.1 coordinate 33,767,318, forward strand.
CAATTTGTTTCCGATAGATTTTATATTTTACTAAAGAATCCAGGTTTCGGAATACCACTTAAACTGCCTGTTATTGTGCCAAGGATGGATCGCGTAGGACTGCTTCCTGTATCAGGTCGAACAGCTTGAGCAGTTTCTTCCATCTGGAATGGAAAGTATAAAATCAACATCCCATTTAAAAAAATACAAACATTTTTATCAAAACAAAAGAGGCTATAATGTTCATTGTCTTGATTTTCGGTAGCTGCATATGACTCCATAATTTTCTTAAGAAGTAATACTCATATTGTGCATTAGTTATGTTTTTTGGAAGTTTAAGCTATATCCAGTTAAATGTTATTTCTGGCACTTGATTATTACATAACTTAAACAATGTTATCTACGAAGGTAGTTAAATAATGAACGTTTGCGTAAGATGATATACTGTGACGATAAGTCTGAATTGTTTTGACTCTGCTCGGTAAGATTTTATTTTATTTTCAAAAGTAAATCACGTGAATAAGTTCATGTTAATGTTATTGGATTAATACTTATTTGACGATTGGTCGATCATGGTTTAGTACCACTGAAAACTATAAAGTACTGAAGAGTTGCTTCGTCGTAGCATAGGACACCTCAGCTATAAGCATCCACAACTCCAGGAATCGAAATGAGAACCCTCAATTCTTGGTGAAAACACCTAACTATAAGGATAACTAAGATTGTGTCGAATCCCACTGTGAACATCAATATTGGGATGCAGGTATACCCAGCCGACGAGACGGGCGTCCTGGATTCCACTTGCCAGTCACAATCCAAATTAAATAAGATTGTGTCCAGTTATAGAATTCACCACTTCACAAATTAACACTAATCTTCATAAAATTAGCTTAACTTAGACATAGTACTTGACTCAATAGTGATCTACTTCAAGTTTCTTCTATTAAGTATTAACCGAAGTTATGTTTGATTGATCTTTAGCACTGATTACATCCTATTTATCAAATATCAGTACCTTCAAGATTCTAGGTAAGTCCTACTGACAAGTATCAACTAACATGAAGTCTAGGTTTGAGACTATTACCTTTCAATATAAGCAAGTAATCCTCATAGGTTTACAAACTATTAACAACTAGGAACAAATACTGATTATATGAAGATACATTTTGCTATGGGTATTTCAAACCCTATGATATTCCATATAAACAGGTTATATGCAAACTAAAATCTGATTTCTTCAAGTTAACTATGAATCCAGAACTCCGAATGCAGCTCTTCTAGTGTTACTGCCAATCCGAGGCCCGGATAAATGAGAAGAGATGGGTATAGGGCAAGCATTCCTACCCCAGAAAACACAAGCTTGCTACAAAAACGCTAGCTAGATTAAACAAACTAAACTATTTAAACTCTGCCCTGGGAGTGGAAGGAATGATAATGACGCCTCATGGTGAAAGACGAGACCGATGCAACTACTAACAACCAGAGAAAAATTTTTTATAGGTACATGAAATGTTCGGATATTGTGGGAGAGCGGGAAGACCAACCAAATAGCTGCAGAAATGAAGAGATACAACTTGATAGTGCTCGGGATAAGCGAAACCTATTGGACTCAAGCTAGACAGAAAACATTGGCTGTGGGAGAGATAACACTATACTCCGGGCACGAAGCGAAAAATGCTCCACACACTTAGGGAGTTGCTCTGATGCTGTCCAAAAAGCACTAAATGCACTTGTAGGATGGGAACCTCTTGGACCCAGGATCATCACAGCACCTTTCAAAACAATGAAGAAGGGGATTACAATGAACATTATCCAGTGTTATGCACCCACCAACGACGGCAACGACGAGGAGAAAGTTTAGTTTCATGATAAGCTGCAATCAACTATAGAGAATAGACCAGGAAAAAATTTGACAATTCTGATGGGGGAGGGACCTAAACGACAAAGTCGGAATGGACAACACCGGATATGAAGACATCATGAGATGACAGGGACTGGGAGAAAGACATGAGAATGGTGAAAGATTTACAAATCTATGCGCTTTTAACAAAACGGTTATAGGTGGTACAATATTACCCCATAAACGCATTCACAAGGTTACATGGGTCTCACCGGAGCATACTACAGAAAATTAAATTGATCATATATGCATCAATATAAAGTTCCCAAGATCAATGGAAAATGTGAGAACCAGGAGAGGAGCTGATATAGCTTCAGATCACCACCTAGTGGTTGCCAAAATGAAACTGAAACTAGGGAAGCAATGGATTACTGGAGTAACAGCATTACAATGGTTCAATACGACCTCTCTTCAAGATACTGACAAACTCAAGGAATTTAAAATAACTCCCAACAACAGGTTTCAAGCCTTACAAGATCTCCTGAACGAGGAAGAAACCACTGTGGAGAACAACTGTAAAGGAATCAAAGAGGCACTAACTTCAACTTGTCAAGAGGAACTGGGCTGCAGGAAACACCATTATAATGAATGGATTTCCACTGAGACTCTGAACAAAATTCAACAAAGGAGGAACAAGAAGGCAGAAATCAACAACAGCCGAACTAGAGCAGTGAAAAATCAAGGCAAAAAGTGAATTTAAAGAAGCGAATAAGCAAGTAAAGAAGAGCATTAGAGCCGACAAACGGAAGTACATCGAAGGCCTTACAACGACAGCAGAAAAAGCTGCGAGAGAAAAAAATATAAAACAGCTATACGACACAACGAAGAAACTGGCAGGCAAATATAGTAAACCAGAACGACCGGTCAGGAACAAAGAAGGCAAGCTAATCACTGAGATTCAAAAACAAAGAGACAGATGGGTAAAACACTTCGAAGAACTCTTGGATAGGTCAGCTCTACTGAACCTACCAGACATCGAAGCAACATTTATAGATCTTCTGATAGATGTCACTCCACCAACAATCTAATAAATCAAGATGGCCAACAGACAAATCAAAAGCGGGGAAGGAGCGGGACTTGGCAATATACCAGCTGAAGCACTCAAGTCAGATATAGATGTAGCGGCAAGGATGCTCCACGTTTTATTCAGGAGGATCTGGGAGGAAGAACAAGTGCCAGTAGACTGGAAAAAAAGGCGCCTTATTAAGATACCAAAGAAAAAAGATTAAAACAAATGTGAGAATTACAGAGGGATCACACTATTGTCAGTGCCAGGGAAAGTCTTCAACAGAATGAAAGATTCAGTGGATGCTCAACTTTAAAATCAAAAGGCTGGTTTCCGTAAAGATCAATCATGCACAGACCAAATCGTAGCACTACGGATCATCGTTGAACAATCAATTGAATGGAACTCGTCACTGTACATCAACTTCATTGACTGAGGTGTTTGACAATGTAGACAGATCACTATGAAAACTTCTTCAACACTACGGCGTACCATGGAAACTCGTCAACATCATCCGGAATCCTTACGATGGATTGCAGTGCAAAGTGTGCATAGAGGACAGCTGACAAATGCATTCCCAGTGAGGACGGGAGTCAGAGAAGGCTGCCTACTCTCACCTCTTCTCTTCCTTTTAGTGGTTGACTGGATCATGAAGACTTCTATATCTGAGATGGAGCACGGAATTTAATGGACAAGTAGGATGCGATTTGATTACATAAACTTTGCGGATAATCTAACTCTTCTAGCCCATACACACCAGCAAATGCAAATGAAAACAACAAGTGTAACAGTAACCTCAGCATCAATAGGCCTGAACATACATAAGGTAAAGAGTAAGATTCTCAAATACAACACAGGGAGCACCGACCCAATTGAATTTAATGGAGAGACTCTGAAAGAAGTGGGTACTTCTACGTACCTGGAAAGCATCAATGATGAACGAGGATCCGATGCAGATGTAAAGGTAAGGGCAGCATTCCTACAGTTGAAGAACATATGGGACTCAAAACAACTGTCAACCAACCTCAAAGTCAGACTCTTCAATTGGAATGTCAAGACAGTTTTGCTGTATGGAGCTGAAACATGGAGGACTACTGTAAACATCGTCAGAAGGGTACAAGTATTTATAAACAACTGTCTACGCAAGATAATAAATGTTCGTTGGCCGGAAACCATCAGCAACAGCCTACTATGGGAGAGAAGAAACCAACTTCCAGCTGAAGAGGGAATTAGGAAAAGACGTTAGAAGTGAATAGGACATATATTGCGGAAATCATTAGACTGCATTACGAGACAAGCACTAACTTGGAATTCTGTCAAGAATCGGAAAAGAAGAAGGCTAAAAAGCACAGTGCGTCGAGGATTGGAAACAGATATCTAAAGGATGAACAGCATCTAGAAAAAACGATTGTTCAGGACAGAGTTCAATCGAGAATATTGGTGAGCGGCCTATGCTTCTCTGTGAAGGGTAACGGGTGTAAGTAAGTAAGTAATGAATCCAGACATACAACATATATGTAATACATACAGATTACTGTAATCAGTATTATAAAGAAAGCTTATAAATACTCCTAAACTCAGCAATAACGGACTCAAGGATTAGCCAAACACTATTACTCAGTGTCACTAATACAGTAAGTCATCACGCTTCAGAGGTTTACAATGAAACAATAAACACTGAAACATTGAATCTATAGGTTTGTGTCACAACGGGTACGGAAACTAAACAAATTTGTAGACACATATATTTATTGCATTAATAATTCACAAAGCAAAGCATAAAGAGATGAAACTGTTTACACTAGTTTACAAACAGCTAAAAAAAGGGAATAAAATGCATGTCAATAACAAAATTATTGTGCTTTTTTATTAACTGCGTATAAGAATGAAGAATGTTTAATTACAATCAGCATAACTTCATAAGTTCAATGCTATTGGAATAATGAATTAATTTTACAAATTTTGATACAACACAACACAATGAAAGATATTAACAGTTCATTCCTAAATGAGTTGCCTTCGGCTAGTTCATAATTGATAGTAAAATGAACAAATAATGGCTTAATGATCTACATTTAGTCCTTACAGTTATGTGTTCTACGAAATGCTACCTAAATCTTCTCAATAGATTATTGTAAAAGATTGAAGATAGATCCTTATGAGAAACACTTTCCTCGTTAACTGAGCGTCAATTAAACACCACAGAGCAATAAGTAGTTGACAGAGATAAACAACACTGAAGTAAAAACGTAAGAATTCGCATCACCTAACGAAATTAACTATAAACTGATTATACGAAATCATTCTATAAAACATTCAAATATTGAGGAAGTAATTATTGTGTTGTTCAAAATAGTATTATTACATTTACAAAATTCAAAATCACTAAAAATAAATTTCAATTCACAAAACAGTTAACTGAGAGTAAAATCAATATAGTAGCATACTTGAAGTCTCTGCATAATTGTTTTATAAGCCATTGTATCCAATGCATCTGGACTTATACCTTGAAGCTCGAAATCAGCATACATTTTCTGAAATGCGTAAAGAAACGAAATAAATTAACTTCATGAATTAACAATTAACTGTCATATAATTTGGAAACACTTCGTAAAAACTTGTAATACAACTTATTGTCTCTGGCTAAATACATTTATAAAAAAATCATGAAAGCATAGGTATTATTTTATACTACTTATTAGTAAGTAGACTTGTATATGAGTGACTATTTGCGTTACAAAAAGGTATGAATTTTTGTCACACCTTACTATATAGCTTGCGGTCTGTAATGACTGTTCATAGCCTCTTATTATAAGAATCATTGAAAACTGGAAGTCAAAATGTAAAGCATGATAAAACATTCTCGTCGCTTATTTTCGTTCGTTCATGTATAATTAGGCCTTATTAATGAATGGTATGACATTAAAAATGTTTCTTGTACGGTTGTACACAGAGTTTATTTGATTATACAATGCTTCGTTTACAAAACTGATTCTAGGATAGTGGATGAATTCAGTAATGCATTGTTTCAAAACGAAATTCCCCATCCGCTGAATCAACGAAGATAAATAGTGTAAAGAAACATAAATCAATGGCGAAATGATAGAAGTCTGGTTGATTCCGTTTCGTTATTTTATATCACGAACTGACTCCAGTTAGTGAATTACGAAAAGTCAAAAAGTACTGAATAGTCATTTCGTATTGGGTTTTCAGCAGTGTGATTTTATGACCTCATCAAGGATACATCATGGGTCTCATTTTGAACTCTTAACATTCAATCTGTTGCATATAAAACAAGTGAAACACGATTCTCATATAATAAAAATTCATTCTTTAAGTATTACAATAGTCAGTTGTTTTCCTAGCTTCGTTGTTTCGATAATAAATGAATCAGCAAAAATTATAGATAATATAAGAGTAGCAATAACAATGGACTGTAAAACTGATAAACAACAGTTATTACTACAAATAAGATAAATCCCATTCTTCAGGTTATAGTTTGCAGTAACACGCTAAATAACATAGTGAGTTTCATCAAAACTCAATGTTAATAGACTGAGGTAACGAAGATGGGTCAGAAACTGATTACTGAAGTATTTATTATTCATTATATTCATACCAAATCTAAGTAATGACATGTGTTATAGTAAGGCAAAGTAGCCGGAAGTACTCAGTGAAAATATTTTATCTAAAATCTTTTTCGCACTAAGTGGTACTAATCAATAGGGCATACCAACAATATTGACGAAACTAATGCTTCCATAAAATTCGAAAAAAGGTTATTCAGTTGCATTCTGAGATATTACAATGAAACTATCCGGGTTGCAGCTGACCTCTTGTTTAATTAATTATATGACGAAGCGTTCAGTATGAATGAAGATGATTTCATCGGATTCAAATTGAAAAGAGATTAACAACAGTTTTAGGTATGACAAGTCGATTCATCTTGCTTAACTCGTCATGAAATTATAACTGTTCATTTCCACTTAATAGTTAGTACTTGCAATCTAATACTCAGTAACAAAAATGTTTTAGTGAAAATAATGTGAATAACACCATATCATTAGAAAAGTAATTATCACTAAAAAAATCAAATGGTATTCAGGCTTCATCTTATAAAAAAATGTATGAAGTGCTCACTTTAATAATAGTAGAAAGACATGTGAACTGATACGAACTTAAAGCATTTCCTTTACGTTCAATAAGCCAATCGTTGATCACTCTTGTTTGCGTCATATACCATGTCTTTATAGCAAAACAAAATAAAAACATTTGAAGAATCAAAAATGTTTTTCATTCAAAGTGAAAAGTCATACTAAAAGAAAAATAACTTATATGTAACAAATCCAATGAAGTGGGAATCCTACCATTAGACACCGGTCCAATGGTACTTGATGATAAAGCGTTCGCAGTGAAACATGAAGGTCGTGGGTTCGATTTCTTGGAGGAATCGAGAGTGCGTACGGTTGAGGAGTCCTATACAAAGGCGAAAAAGCTGTTGAATGCTCCCACGCTTTTATCGGTAGCAAACCAAATTCAATATATGACGAATACAAACAAATTAATGTCAACTAACCTAAGAACAGTAATTCCTTTTATACCGTACAAAACGGATGAAAAAAAAACCCGCTCCGGTACGAATAACATGACAGCCTAAGAAAAAGGATTCTTATTTTTTATAGATTCAGAAACAACCATATTGATGATTATACTCGAATACTACGAAGTATGAGTCAATCAGTTAGTAATATATACGTGAATTCGTTCACTCACCATACCACAATAAAACGATGTCATGTACTTAAGAGGATGAATAGTAAATGAGTCTAAATGAAAGCAATAACAACAATAGTGAGAAAGATTAAAGACTGGGGCTAGGGTTTCAGAAGACAAATTGTAAAGTAGCAAAGACTAAAGTTCGTGAGGAATATAAGTAGTAAGTGTAGTTCCACTGTGATCGATTCTGAACCATGAAGTTTAAAATAAAGCAACTATTAATGAATACAAAGCATAAATATTTACGGTAAAATAAAATTTTATTCATTTTAAATTATTTCAGTCTCAATAAGACAAAGTATCGAATACATTTACGTACAAGGAAAAATATGGAGCTGATTGAAAATTCATTTTGGCAGAAATAAAACAATCACTTCAAGAGCTTTCACATTTGAAATCAACACGAAATGTGTCACTAATCTTCATTTTACAGTATATGAACTGAAACACATTTATGAATTGATCAGCATTTCGTATTAACATGATATAAAGCAATCAGACATTAGTGTGCACCATGTTAGCAAGTTCAGATTACCCAGCTGGGGTCCAGAGATTATGTTTAATAATTCGATTATTCAACATTTACCGTGATAATACATTAACAAATAAAAGAGTTTTAAACAAAACCATATTAAGTACAGAATACAATTATACAAGGATTACTTTCGTTTCAATAAATCCTTAATAAAAGTCTTGTTCATTATCAGACTTATCTTGTAAATCTATGAAAAATATGTTAACTAAAATCATGTTAATTTGTAAAACTAATAATAAGGAACATGTATAATAAAAAAATGTAAAATCTAGTTTGGTTAATGAATAAATAAAGAAAAATAAATTGGAAAAAGAGCTAGAATATCTAGCACCAAATAAAGACTCAAAAAAGAGGTGACAAATGGTGACGAAAATATCGAAGGTAGAAGAAGGGTTGCAGTCAATAATTAAGAAATGCTCAGTCAAGCACCTGACCATTCTGATGAGAGACCTAACCGACAAGGTTAGAATGAACAACACCGGATATGAAGACATTATGGCACGACATGGACTAGGAAAAAGGAACGAAAACGGTGAGAGGTTTGCAAACTGATGTGTCTTCAACAAAACGATTATAGGAGGCACTGTATTCTCCCACAAACGCATACACAAAACTACACGGTTTCACCAGACCACATTATGGAGAACTAAATCGACCACATCTGTATCAATAATAAGTTCAGAAAGACTATAGAAAACATAAGAACAAGGAGAGGAGCTGACATAGCTTCAGATCACCATCTGGTGGTGGCTAAAGTGAAACTGAAGTTGAAGAGGCACTGGACAACTGAAGCAGTATTACAAAATTTTAACACACCTCTTCTTCGAAATAGTAACAAACGCGAAGAATTCAAAATAACCCTCAACAATAAGTTCTAGGCATTTCATGATCTACCACAAAAAGGTGAAACGAAAATGGAGGACAATTGGAAAGAGATTAAGAAACAATAACTTCAACATGTCAACACCATGAAGATTGGACTTCTGTTCGTACTCTGGACAACATCAAAGAAAGGAGGAGCAAAAAGGTAACAACTAATAACAGCTGGACAAGAACAAAGAAAGTCAAAGCACAGGCCGAATACACAGAAGTTAACAAGAAAGTGAAGAGAAGCATCTGGTAAGATAAACGGAAACATGTGGAAAACCTAGTAATGACAGCAGAAAAAGCTGCAAGGGAAGGAAATATGAGGTAACTACACAATACAACGATAAAACTAGCTTGAAAATTCAGTAAGCCAGAACGGCCAATCAACAAGAAGGATGACAAACCAATCACTAAAGTGCATTAACAACAAAACAAGTGGGTAGAGCACTTTGAGGAACTTTTCAATAGACCAGTCACAAAACTAACTTTTATAAACCTTCTAATAAATGCTGACCCATCAACAATCAAGGAAATTAGAATGACAAATCAAAAGTGGCAAAGCAGTGGGGTCAGATAACATACCAGCTGAGGCACCAAAACCAGATACAGAAGCAACTACAATAATGCTCCACATTCTCTTCAGAACGATTCGGGAAGAATAGCACGCACCAGCAGACTAGAAAAAAGGATACCTCATCAAGATACCAAAGATAGGAAAAATCATAGCAAGCGTGAGAACTACAGACGCATCACTTTGCTTTCAGTACCAAGAAAAGTTTCCAACAGAGTGTTATTGAACAAAATGAAAGATCCAGTCGACGAACAACTTCGATATCAACAGGCTGAATTCCATAAAGACCGATCGTGTATCCACCAAATGGCGACTCTCTACAGTTCATTGTTGAACAATCAACTGAATAGAATTCACCAGTTTCCATCAACTTCATCGACTACGAGAAAGTATTCGACTGCGTAGATGGGATAACATCATGGAATCATCTTCAACATTATGGCGTACCTGAAAGGATAGTCAACATCATACAGAATTCTTACGACGGACTACACTGTAAAATCGTGCATAGAGGTCACCTCACGGATTCATTCAAAGTAAAGATTGGTGTCAGACAAGGCTGCTTACTCTCACCATTCCAGTTTCTGCTGGTGGTTAACTGGATCATTAAAACTGCAACATCTCAAGACAATCTCGGAATACAATGGACAACATCGATGAAACTAGATGACTAGGACTTTGCTGATCACCTAGCTCTTCTGTCCCACATACTGCATCAAATGCAGATGAAGACGGACAAGGTAGCAGCAGCATCGGCAGTAGTAGGCCTCAACATACACCAAGGAAAAAGCAAGATCTTTCGATACGAAACAACAAACACTAACCCAACTCCACTTAACGGAAAAATTCTCAAAGATGTAGAAACATTTACATATCTGGGCAGCATCAGTGATAAACAATGAGCGTCTGATGCAGATGTGAAGGAAACAGCATCATTTATAAAACTCAAAAGCATGTAGAACTCAAACCAACTGTCAGTCGACATTAAAGTCAAAATTCTCAATACAAATGTGAAGACTGTTCTGTTGTATGGAGCTGAAACTTGCATTGGGAACTACAAAAAGCATCATCCAAAAGATACAAGTATTTATAAACAACTGTCTGAGTAAAATACTTGGAATCCGATGGCCAGATACCATCAACAACAACTTCCTATGGAAGAGAATAAATCAACCACAATCCAGCCGAGGAAGAAACTAGTAAACGAGAATGGAGGTAAATAAGACACACATTGAGGAAATCATCAAACTGTATCACAAGATAAGCAGTGACTTGGAATTCTGAAGGCCAAATAAAAAGAGGAAGACTCAAGAACACATTGTGTCGGGAATTGGAAACAGACATGAAGAGAACGAAGAGCACTTAGATAGAGCTGGAAAGGAAAGCCCAGGACAGAGCTAGTTGGAGAAGGGTGGTCGGTGGCCTATGCTCCACATGGGTTAACAGGCATTGATTGATTGTTCGAGAAGAGAGAAAAATAATATATAATTTATTAGGTAATCGATAGCACGGCTAAATTTCTCTTATACAGTCTTTTCAAACATACTAACTGTTTGCAGTTTCCTTGAACGAACAAAAGGTAAGCAGTGAAAGACAGGGAGTACTAAACAGCTATTTTGTTCACGTATTACATAAGCGCGAAAAATATATTCCAGAACGACGATGAAAACTTTAACTAAACCATCCATCTGAAAGTATTGAACGGCACTAATACTCGAATCAGTACAGGTTCTGAAGGTATATATAAATAAACCTTCATATTGATATTACATTCCCTATCAGTTGATTTAAAAAAAAACTAATTTCTAAAAGACCTTAAGTATAAACACAATAAATATGATAGACCTTTAAATACTATTTTCGTGGATGTGATGAGGTATAATTATATTTTCTGTCACATTTTTTAGCAGTATTAGATAGTTTCGAGAAAAAAAGTACTACCTGTCTAAATGTAATAACATATTTATTCATGACAACAGAAAAAACTGACAGAAAGGTGGAGGCGCTAAACCCAATTTTTTCTATACATAAAGCAAAAAATAATCAGGTTCCATAACACTAATATAAAATCAGCAATTATTTAACAACTTAGTTCCACACACTAGTCAGCCGATAATTGCAATGATGTGGCTTAAAAATTACTGACTTTAATTATGAAACGACTCTAATTTCTTTGCTTTTCGATATTCATTTTATTAATAAAGATTTATAAAACCGCCATGCCATTTTTGATGCTCAAGGTTTCAATTGATCTGTCTGTGTTGCTATTTGTGTATCGTCGGAAGATTACCCAGACGAAGGGTGTAGTCACAAGTTTCCGCGTATTCAGTATGAGATTTCAGAATGAATGTTTTATCCTATCCAGGACTCATCGGATAGATGTACATGTGTACTAGTGATGATGTTCTTACAGAAACTCAAACACAGTACTTGTTCAATGAGTATGAAGTTATTACGAAGAGAATATATTGCCCTGTTGTAGATATTCAAGATTAAAATGTATTGGCTGATGAGTCCTAGGTAGAAAGAAACGTATACTACTGACCAGACACAAAACGAACAATTCGAAATAACTTTTTATGTACTTGGAATTACCATTCATTGAAGAGGATAAACAAACTATTTTAGACATCCTTCATTGTATTAATCTAATCAAAAATGACGGTTATTCTCTATTCTTCAAATAAAAGAACTAGTGGTTTATTTCAAATTCATCTAATTTGTATACTTGTTTTTCAGTTATCAAACCAGTGGGCTGAAATAATATTCTTCATTTGAGATGGTTATGATTACACTGTACAGAATTATTACGAAATAAGGATTCACCAAGAAGCTGCAAAATTGAAAAATACCCACCACTTATCCGAAGAATTCGAGGAAAAACAATCAACTTAAACATAAGAATTAGTGATATGAAATGAACCAAGATTTATAAAGGATAAGAGTAAAAAGATTAAAAAAGATTAATTAGCACGACTTGACCTATTAATCTGATTATTTCCGAATGACATGAATGATATATATATATATATATATATATATATATATATATATATATATATATAAACGTCGGCTAGAATATGATTACTTTAAAATTTTGAACTACCTTAATAATAAAAAATGAAGTGATGTACATCTTTAAAAAAAGTTGGGTACAGCAACAGTGAAAATCATTTGAATAAAACAATGCTTACTTCCATAATTGATAAGATGTACAATTCATCAGAAACTTTTTGACGCATTTGTTCTAAATTGACTCGAAGAAACTCAACATATGCTTTACCAATTTCATCAGTAGGCTTCTGCAAAAATTACAACAGAAACAAAAACAAGGTGGGTAAATAACTATGCAGATGAAAATTCATTCTGTTTCTATCTCATTAGTAGGGTTATGTCACACAATGGCTTAACAACTACGAAAATTCATCAATATTATGCTACAAATTAGGGTCACTAAGGATATATGATGCAATAGTATCACATACTTAACAAGAGGGCTTGTCTTCAAATAACCATCTGCACAGAAATACTGAATATGGTTATGAGAAAAAGTACATAGGAAAAGCTGAAAACCTACCAACTTTGTCTGTGAGACGGATATATTAAGCAGTAAAACAAGGGGTAGGAAGAACTAAATCCTATTTCGATTAGCGCTCATAGCCAAGACTTATACAAAGCATTAGGAAAATTAATGTTTCTAGAGTCATTTGAATCCAAGACACTCAATGCTACAGTCATAAAAGTTAACAGTGAATTACAATCGATCATTTGTAAAACTGAAGTGTTAGCAAACTAACTGACCACTTGTCGCTTATTCGCTACTGTTGATCAGATCTTACCAGATAATTTGCGACATAACTATCAGCGTAAGTGATTTCAATTAATCCCAACCATTTAATATTTAAAAAATTACATCAAATGATACTGGTTAATAAGTGAAACATTATAAAAGTAAAGCTTAACCACATAGACTATCACTATAGACTTTCAAATAAAACTTAGAAAACGTCCGCTTTATGATGTGAATTCTTATGTTATATTCATTCTGACATTCCTTTAAAAATCTCCTTGAATTCATTTGCAACTATTTAAACAGTTGAGATGGCTGTGTATGTGTGAATAATTATTTAGAATAAAAGTTCTCATTCCAGGTTTCCATTCTTTTTGGAACAATCTTTAAGATACGTAAATTTTGAAAGTAAAAGAATGTACACAAGCTCAGTGATTTTAGATCACTTATTATTTACTGAAAAACGATATCCCTAATGTGTATGTTTATGTTGTGAGGACTACAATAACACTAACGAATTTGTAACCACATTTTTTAAGTACAATGACATTGAAGCAATAATTTTACATCAAAAAGTTTCATACTTTATAATCGCTTCAATAGTCTTTGTCTGTGTAATTTATTTTATTAAGTAGAAATCATAAACTTCAATGACAAGCATGGAAGTATTCATTAAAAATCTGATACCATATTGCTAAGAAGAGGAGAAACTAGTTAATTTTCATGTGATTTTGCTATTTTTTATTTAATTGTAAAGTGAGCGGAAACCGGTACTGCTTTTCATTTCCTCCGCTGGACCTTGTTAACTGTGATTGGTTGTAATGTCATTTTAGTATGCTAATTACTCTGTTTTTCCCAAGGTCGTTTTTGTATCTATATATACAGACTTGAATTGTAATAGAATTGAATCTTCCTGGTGCTGCTTTGGTGTTCTTGATTTTGTTTCGGGGTGAGTAATCAGTATCGAGTCGTTGGTCACGGTTGCTAGTATCAGTTGGCGCAGATAAGTTTCCGGTTAGAGTTGCGGTTAGTTCCTGCATAGCAGTAGGCGTTAGTATTTATTATAATATTCCGACATATCACATATATATGTGGCTAACAGTAAAACTGTTTTAACATTCAACCAATTGAATCCACTTTATTTTCAACCAATGAAATGGATAAACCCAAATGCAGAATCACTACCAATATGAATTAATAAACTATGATACGATCACTAATTTGAGTTACTGAATTTCATAGAGGCTTTGTCGAACATTTGAGTCTCTATTTTTTCTATACTGTGTAGATATTGCAACTGGACATTCTGTAATGAGTTTCTTTGGTATCAAATGAAACTCATTATATGGATGTACTTGTATCCAAGGGTTAATACTAGCAGAGGTTTAAATCCAGTACACATGGTTAATCACTCAAATACTAATCAATGATAACCAACGATACTCACTCCCAGTCATAAGAGTATATTGTTAAATTATAGTGTAAGGTTGAAAAAATTAGAAACATGAAGGCAACTTAAGTGCCTCGGTAAATATATTAAACTAGAATGGAGCGTATTGAATAATGTCGTGCGGTCATCTTGATAATCGTGTGTTAAATAATTTATTTGATTAAGTTAAACATTAATATCGCTTAGATTGATTAGTACTAGAATTTGTAGTTACGGAATATATGGACTAACCTTGAATCTTAAACTCAATCCTAATAACAAATCCTTATTCTAACTTCTGTAATTAACAGTTAAAAGCGTATAGTCAACTTTGAAAAGTTCATTAGTCAGATAGTACCAGTATACTAAGAAAATTCCGTTATCATCTAGTATAAATCAAAAATCTGTGTTAGATGGTTTCTGATTCGTTGAAAGGTGTCAACGAATTCCGAAGGTTATTCTACGAGCCATTCTGGTTCGGCATAACATTATAACTGGATTTTAATAATCAGGATTAAATCAGTTAGGCACCGACCTTGAATATCATATACACTAATAAATCAACTATTCAATCAACTAAATATACTAAAATCCCAGTTAAACTACTCTAAATTCATCAAACTATATAGAATTTCGCTCAGTTTTGAGTCAGATTTTACATGTGAGGACTAGTTATACATCCTGTTGCCCAAATCAAAATAAATGCAGAGGGGCAAAAACCTATTACTTAGCGGTTTAAAACTAAGTGTTTAAATCAGTAAAGTACTGCTCCATATTTAAATAGTAAATAATGAAGCCAATACCTAATTTTAGAAAGTTATATGGTGAAGGTTGAAAATGATTATTTCAATTGTAATGAAAAAAATATACGGCTATATAAATACTTGTAAAACTTATGCAATTATTATCATCATTATTGTTTCTTAATCCGTATAATCACAGATACTCTTTGATTGGATTATTTAGAACGACTTAAATGTACCATTAAACAACTATTATTAATGGTAATTAACGAGAGATAATTATGTTTACCAACACTTAGAATGTAAAAATAATAAATAACACTGTTCAGTTAGAAAATTAGTAGTAGTAATAGTAAAATTTACTTGAAAGAAACGATAAAAACTGTCATTTCCCTTTTCACATGAGGAACCTGAAAAATTACTACAAATAAAAAAATGTACCTTTCTTAATAAACTTTAAGCTCTTCCTCTTACTTTTGTAAACTATAAATAATTTAGACATATAGTACGCTATTTGTTTTTTAAACAGGAAATAAGATCTATTCTTTCTTATTGTCATTATTATAATTACTCTGCAATTAAATAAGTCGTATGTTCGCCACTAACTCTTCAAACAAACAATAAGTGTTGTAGTGAGAAATTTCAAAGCAAAAAATAAAACAAAAAACGAGGAAAATCAAATTCAATGAATTCTTCCATAAGAGTATTCAACGATTGGTCTAATATCAGAAAGTTGAAAATCAAAAAGAAGTATGTTAGTCAGATTGGAGTGTATTAATTGACATGATGAGTAAAGAAAAATAATCCGATTAGTTTTCCAAGGAGGGGTTAGAAAAGGTCGGCCCTAAAAATGTCACACCTCACCCTACCTTACGGATTTCCGTCTCCGGCGGTAAGGGTGCCCACTAAGGGCTTTTAAGTGCGGAGCTAATACTCAAAATCAAAAAACCCTTCATAAAAAGGCCGTGCGTGACAGGCCTCAAGCAGTTGTCCCTTGGGCTCTGAGGTCACGCTCTCAGGTCTCTGAGACCGACACTAATCTACCTTTTTTTTCAGGTTCCTCAAGAAACACCCTTCCACGGTGTGGGCAGCCGGGATGTGACAACTGCCCTCATACCCGCAAAAGCACGAGAGTCCAAATTGGTCTAAATCAAATCCTTTCTACACCCCATAATATCTCTCTTATCTCTACGACTAACTCTACTCACATTCCTTCACCTCACTGCACCGCTAATGCAAACGATGCAAGCTCACCAAAAGTCATTCCTGGTCTCTTGAAACCCCGTTCTAGACTACATGTTGAAGCTTTTAATGTACGGACATTAAGTCAAATAGGGCAACAGGCTTCCTTAGCTAGGACTTTAGAATCTCGCTCAATCGATGTATGCTGCGTCTCGGAAACGCACATACAGGATCCTAGTAAAATCATTAACCTGATTTCACCGTATCAAAATAAAGACGCAGCCCGATTTACTCTTCGTGTATCCGATAGCCCTGATGCTGCTTTCCGGGGTCTCGCTGGTGTAGGTATAGTATTGAGTCGTAGGGCAGAACTAGCTCTCCTAGACTGGATCCCTATAGATAGTCGGTTGTGCGCTGTCCGACTGAAAAGGACAGTTAGGACTCGGAAAGATAGGGACACTCGTCGTTGCCTCTTCATCGTATCTGCCTATGCCCCCACTGACTGCAGTTCAGACGAGGTGAAAGATGAGTTTTACAGCAAGCTTACGGACCTCCTCCAAAAAGCTAGGCGCTCTGATATAGTTATAATGGCTGGTGACTTTAATGTTCAGGTAGGTAGACTAAGTGAAAATGAGAGTCACTTGGGTGGATGTTATGGTGTCACGGCTCAAAGAACAGATAATGGCGATCGTCTGTTGCAACTATGCTTCGATAACCGCCTGTTTCTAGCGAATACTAACTTTAGGCACAAGGAAAAACATCTTTTGACCTGGCGACCCCCAAAATCGTCTCAACGTTGGACCCAACTAGATCACATCGCCATCAGCCACCGATGGAGGGGTTCGATAGAGGACTGTCGCTCGTTCTGGGGCACATGTTTAGATTCAGATCATGCTTTAGTGCGAGCGCGTATTTGTTTGAGGCTTACTGGACGTAGGAGAGACATTGCAATGAAGCGTCTCAGGGTTTTACTTAATGATAATAAAGCTAAGAATATATTTAAGGAACAACTAGAAAAACAGTTAGGCGACCGTGTAAGCGATTCCCATCCGGAAGCAGGTTGGAATGGTATCAAGAAGGCTGTGGAAACAGCAGTGATATCTGCTAGTAAGGTAAATCATAAGGCTAGGATGAAGCCGTGGATTTCAGTAGCATCCACCGAACTGATGGATGCTCGTAAACTCATCCCACCTGGCTCTAAACATGATGAAGAGCGAAGTGAGCTTAGGCGCAGGCTGATAAAAAGCCTACGCAACGACCGTGAACTGTGGTGGGTGGCGAAAGCAAAAACGATGGAAAAGGCAGCGGCGATAGGCAACAGTAGGCAACTTTTTCGACTTATCAAGGAAACTGGTATTAGGGATCCGAATGTGAGTGAGACTCTCTCGGAAAAGGATAGGATTATAATTCATTCTCAGTCCAGGAGATTGGACCGATGGGCAGAACACTTTAGGGATTAGCTCAACTGGCCTTCAGTCACACTTCGGTTGCCCACGATCCCCAGTCATCCTGAATGGCGAATCGACTCAACTCCTCCTAGTCTTTATGAAGTTGAGAAGGCTATAGGAAATCTGAAGCGAGGTAGAGCAGCAGGTCCTGATAGGCTAACTCCTGAAATGTTTAAGGATGGTGGTCCAGTTTTAGCAGCTAGATTGACTGAAATCTTAGGTAGAATCTGGGAACTGGGCGTAATACCATCTGACTGGTCTCAATCCCTGATTGTCCCAATTTATAAGAAAGGACAAAAGTCTTCTTGTGACAATCACAGGGGAATCAGTCTGACTAATATAGTTTCTAAGCTGTTAGCATCGATTATACTGAGACGCTTAACTAGAGCTCGTGAATAGCAGACTAGAGAAAACCAGGCTGGAATTCAGACCTGGACGTGGCTGTATAGACCACATCCTCACACTGCGACAGGTCCTGGAACACAGACACACATTTAGGCGTCCTACAATAATTGTCTTCCTGGACCTAAAGGCGGCATTCGACTCTGTTGATCATGAGGTTCTGTGGCAGTGTCTGTCATTAAAAGGTGTACCAAAGAAGTATATTAACCTTGTACAAGCTCTCTACTCTAAAACTACAGGTCGAGTGAGAGCTTATGGCGAACTGTCATCGGAATTCCTCACTTCAAGTGGTGTCCGTCAGGGATGTCTACTTTCCCCATTCTTGTTTAATTTTGTCATAGACATGCTCCTAGATATAACCATGTCTTCGTCTGACTTTTCAGGAGTTGACTTACTACCAAAAGCCTCACTTACTGACTTAGAGTATGCTGATGACATAGTCCTATTTGGTGAAGACGCTGACAAAATGCAGAGTCTTTTGACTACCCTGAGCAACAATGCAAGCATGTTCGGGATGCGGTTTTCCTCCTCGAAATGTAAAATGTTGCTTCAAGATTGGGTTGCATCGGCACCTGAACTAGTGATAGGGAGTAAAGTAGTCGAGCGTGTAGACCGCTTCACGTATCTGGAGAGTCTCATCAGTGCTGATGGCCTGGTGACTGACGAAATCTCAGCACGGATACAGAAAGCTCGCTTGGCTTTTGCCAAGTTGCGTCACTTATGGCGCAGGCGAGATATCCGCTTGCTAACCAAAGGACGAGTGTACCGTGCAGCAGTTTGCTCTGTCCTACTATACGGGAGCGAAACATGGCCGTTAAGAGTAGAGGACATTCGTAGGTTACTGGTCTTCGATCATAGGTGTCTCCGAAGCATTGCTCGAGTATCATGGGACAACCGAGTGAGCAATGCCGTCGTTAGGAAACGGGTTCTAGGAAAGGAGGGCAAATCAATAGATGAAGTATTGAAACTTCATCAGTTGAGGTGGTTGGGACATGTGTTACGCATGTCTAACTGCCGTCTGCCTCGACGAGCTATGTTTTACGGCGTAGGAATAGGTTGGAGGAAAGCTAGAGGTGGCCAAACCAAAACATGGCAGAAATCGATGAAGTCACTGACAAGCAGACTAAGTCATGTCGGTAGATGTAGGCTGCGTGGTTGGGGTCCGCGAGACGAAAGTCACCAATGAACGACATGGCTCAGAATCGTTTGCAATGGCGCAGGTGCATCCACTCTTTGTGTTCTCTCAAAATCTAACCTTCTGAATTCTCTATCTCCTTTCAAATTTATCTCACTGAATTATACTAACTTTCTGCATTACTGTTAATACTTCTACTATCGCTATCACTCTTGGATTTGAACTGACAGTTGCGTCTCTGTGCTGATGTGGTATGGCAACCTGAACTGATGTACGTACGTACGAAGTTCTACGTTTTATCTGTCTGTCTGTCTGATATAAAGTTGAACAAGAAGAAAAAATGAATTTGTGGAGATTATTTATTGTCTTAATTTATGCCATAGTCTATCTGTAAGCCAATGAAAACTAGAAAACACTGGATAGCTGTTGCATCTCAGTGTGAGACTCCTAAACAGTGTACACCTACTATTCAAACAAAAATCGAACTTAAAACATACAGGTCTCGCGGTTAGCTCTTAAATTTTAAAGTAAGGAGTCGACATCTACTAGTTTATATTTCAGACGTTAAAGCACATAAAAGTAGTTGAACGAGTAGTTTGAAGTTATTCTTCTATATTATCTGATACTATCTAGTTAGCAGATTTCTTCGAGATATTTTCAGTCGCTTATTGACATAAGAACGAAGCTCTGTCATAATAACTTCGTCAGTAACAGTAAGCACAAAAGCATATTATTATGACTCAACAGTTTCTCAACAAAATTTATGCAATTTGAAATTAAAACAAACTAAACCGACTGACCGGATGTAGATATAATTATTTATAATAATGGCAAAATTAATAAAGACCAATTACTACCACTTGTAGTTGTTGTTTCTGTTACTAATACTAACTGTTTTGACATAGATACATTAGCATAAATTGGAACTCTAATACCATTATAATCTATTAAGCAAGCCGAACTTCAAGTAATGCAAAAAATATCGCTGTAAAGATTGATACAGAGACCTACTGAATATAATTTAGTCGGAAAATACTTCTACAATATCCCCAACTATTTATATCATTATCGTTCGCTCCGGAAATAACTTATTACCTAATGAGAAAGAAGTGTCCTTCGTAATTGTCACGGTATTCATTTTATGTTTCTTCGTTTATTAATACTACTACTAATAGTAGAAATAATTGCATAGATTAAAATATTTTCATACCTTTATAAAAATGTTTTTAAAATCCTTATTAAAAACATTTATATTAAGGGTAAGGAAATGACTGGACAGAAAATGAAACAAAAAAGGTGATGCATTTCAAGAAAGCAACTTCTAAGGCCCGGTAAAACCCGACTTCAAAGTCTATCAACTTGTTGTGTACAATAATAGTTATCATAAGCCACCATCCATATTTTCAATTTTCGACTCAAAGGTGTTACTACTTGAGACTGGAAGAATTCTTAGATCACAACTAGATTCAAGTTAAATGTGAGTAGATTGTTAACTGAGAGTGAACAATTATTCAGCGAATATGAACTTCAGCAAAAGTACTCTATTTTATCACTCAAGTGCCACAAATGTTTACTTTACCGTTTATCAACATAAAAACAATTGTTAACTCGATTAAATACTACTATCGTAGATAGCTTAATTACTCAACACTTGCAGTAATATCACATTTCAAAGGGCAATAGTTGCAATATTACAGGAAACTGGATTACAGTCTAATTTGTCCCATCTAGGCGAAAGCGTGAAGACAGAGACATTTTTTCCGGTGGTGATTCTAATTCTGGCTCATAATAGAACGATCAGTCTTGATAATAAAACGTATCACATGATCCGATTTTTGTGACCGAATCACATCAGTAGTATCATATTATTAATAGTCACATAATGTCATGTAAACGGATTATTAACGGAATTGTATTGATATGTTATAGTATTAGGTAGTCATTCAGTTAATAGATCACCAGATCACTTTTATGGAAGCAGCTGATGATCAGTAAAACATTAATACAAAAGCCTACCGAACTGGATAAGTGAGTTGTTGAAAAAACTAAATAGGAAAACATTTTTTAGGAAAATTCGTTAATACGTGATTGGATATGTTGACAGGAATTGAGCGCCGGGTAAAAAAAAGAAATCAGAAGTAAAATTAAATTTAAAATAATGTCAGCGATTGACGTTTGAAGATTCCAAAGTTTCACCCGGCAATCTGGCTCGAACATCTTCAGGGTAAATTATTCAGAATCAAAATTACCAGAGTTGTATATAAGATTAGTCAATCAATCCAATTGTTCATTTTTGTTGTAAAAAATGTGAAACTGATCCAATGTGAAAATGTGTTTGTGTAAATGTTATCAAATATGAGAGGCATGCGTATGTTGCTGTGTTTAGTTACTTTAATTATCATTGAGTACAATGACAATTGAAGTCTTAGGCTATAGTTAAGGACAGTTAAACAATCAGACATATAGTTAGAAAATATACCGACGATTATGATGATTGATATTACGCAGACTGAGTAACATTATTAAATAGATTAATTGGCGATAAACTCAATATAATAATTAACTACTGAATGATTATTGTTGTCGTTGTTGTTGGTGTAATCGGTAATATCTGTGAGGAAGATGTTAACGAAAAGGCAGGAAAACACTTAGTTAATTATTAATTTATTAGATTACATTTGTGTAGTTTAGGTCACCTATCGACTGTAGCAAAAATACCGCTGAAAACTATGAAGCTCTAGACAAGCAATTTATCCCAGTACGGGATATCCAAAATGCCATGCATGAGTTTCCGTTAAGCGAACTGTGGTTTTATAAATAGAAAAAAGTAAAATTAGCACTCAGAAATTATAATAAGCATAATTCGAAAGGAACAAGTTGCGATTCGTTATACCCATTGCATTTATGTCAATTTAATTCAACTTGTGGTATAAAAACACATTCACTGTCAATTGAGTTCAATGACTAAGCAAATCAATTACGTATTGAAGTATCTTCAGGCTGGTCGATGAAGTATCGGAAAATATTCCACTTTCTTTTTATTACCTATTAGCTATATCTACTGAGTAACAACTCCATTTTTCCACGAACATCATAATAAGAGAATAGTAGGCGGGTCCTGATGAAAACGCCTTCTTTTCCAATGATTCAAAAATACAGTACAGGATCCCGTTTATGCAGTATTAGCAACGACATTGAAAAGATTAAATAAAATAGCAAACCATAAGAGAAATTAGCCAATCTAAAATCAAAGATGAGCGTGACGAAATGTAGTAATAGGTCAAACCTAGATAACAATATTATTGTGTAATGCTTATTAATATGTTAAATCATTTGGAATTTACACTTACAGTTAATGAGAGTACTGAAGAAAGTAGAGTATTAACATCATAACGAGCAAGTTTCATTAAACTGCCTTCTAATATTTTACCCATTTTATCATTAAGCAATATAGCCATTTTCCGTTGAACCCTTTCTAAATTAGTCTCTGTTTGATTTTGATATTCATGCTATTTATAAGAAAGGGGGAAAGAAACAAATGCACATGAGAACGATTAATGAGTGCGTATATATTAAAGTAATAACATCAATCCACAAAACAACAGATTAATTTATTCAAATAATCTATCATTCAGAATAATTAGAGTAATTGTTTGAAATAGTTTATGTTTTTAAAAAAGATTGCAATTAATCACAAGCTGATGATATATGTACATACTGAGCAGGTTTTCTAGATGATGTCATTTAATCACAAGCTTTTAGTAAACAAATATTGTAGCCAACGGTGGAATTCGATAGCATAGTGAAAATAATTATATATATATATATATATATATATATATATATATATATATATATATATATATACGGCAGAGATTTGAAGATCGGTGGAAACATCAACACTGGGATGAAGGAACATTCGGCTGAGTCGTAGTTTTCACTGCTAATCACAATGCAAATTTATGAAAATTACATTATTTAGTTTAGAAAAAATATGCATAATACGAGTTGGATGAAGAGAGGGAAAAAAAGTGAATACAAAGTTGCAGACAGGTAACTTTCATTAGTTAAGATACAAACAAAATGAAGAAAAAACAATGAATGTAGGGGAATTAGATGAATCCACTTGTTTTGTGATTTCCATACAACTGCTAGAAATATGAGATACTAACTCATGTTAGCTAGCAATTTAAGTGAAAGCTATTGACAATATTATTAACATAATTACTTTCTTCGATCGATTGATTTTCTTAGTCTTTTTATAGCTGAAACTATTGCTGCTATTTCTGTATGTATATACAACCGTAAAAGTAAGTTCAGCCGGAATAAATTTATTTTTCACTAAAAACATTGTTTCCTCTTTTCTTTCGTCTTCATGTGACGTTTCTCCCATTTTTGAATTTAAGTGAAGAAATTAAAATGAACGTAGCAGAATAAGATGAATCCATTTATATCATGGTTTCTCTTCACCTGCTTTACAACCTAGAAACAATAGCAACAATCACTATTTTAAATTAGTATACATAGTTCACTTAGTTTTAATTATGAATAATTTTGTGAGTGTTACTCATTGTTATTCTACTAATCTGTCAACTTCACAATCATGATAACATAATTTTTAACCTCATTCTTTATTTGGAAACTTGTTTCCGAATGGTCTTAAAAAGTTTCTTCCAGAATTTTCATATTAGTTGCTAAGAACACATTTTATGATTCTCTTATAGCTATTTCCATTCTAATTATTCATAACCAAAGTCAGTCAGTCAGTCAATTACAACGTAAAACTTGGTACATGCGTACATCAGTTCAAGTTGCCATACTTCAATTAGCAAAAAAAGATAAAATTGTCCGACCAAATCCCAGAGTAGAGGAAGGTAGTAACAGAGTAATTACTAATGGAAAGGCATAGAGATCAGAGATGAGATTTGAGATAAAAAGTGATTCAGTAAAGAGAAAATTATGAGAAGCTCAGAAATTAGAATTTGGAGGAAGACAAGAAGTGGATGCACCTGCGCCATTGCAATCGATTTTGAGCCATATCACCGAAGGTCTCTAACCATTTGTTACGATCGTCACGTGGGCCCCAACCAGGTAGTCTGCATCTATTAACATGGCTCAGCCCAATTGTCAATAACTTCATGGATTAGTGCCATGTTTTCGTTTGGCCACCCCTAGCTTTCTTCCAGCCTACTCCCACACCAGACAACATTGCTCGTCGAGGTAGACGGTGGTCAGGCATACGCAACACATGTCCTAACCACCACAGCTGGTGAAAATTCACTACTTCATCAATAGACTTACCGTATTTACCTAGTACTCTATTACTAACCCACGAATCGCTTACTCGGTGGTTGCAGCAAACACGAGCAATGCTTCGAAAACATCTATGATCAAATACTAGGAGCCTACGAATATCATCTATTCTTAATAGCCATGTTTCACATCCATAAAGTAAAACGGATCTGACTGCTGCACAGTAAACGCGTCCTTTCGTCATTAAACGAATGTCTCGCCTACGCCACAAGTGACGCAGGTTGGCAAAAGCCGATCGGGCCTTATGTATACGGGCCGAGATTTCATCAGACACCAGACCGTCAGGACTGATGAGGCTCCCGAGATAAGTAAAACGATTAACGCATTCAATAGTTTTGCTCCCTATCACTAACTTTGGTGCCGAATTAAGCCAGTCCTGAAGTAACATTTTACATTTGGATGGGGAGAATCGCATCCCAAACATGCTTACGTTCAAGTTTAAGGTAGTCAAAAAATTCTGCATTTTATCAGCATCTTCACTCAGTAGAACTATATCATCGGCATATTCTAAGTCAGTAAGTTTATCTCCTGGAAAGAGGTCAACCCCAGAGAAATAAGACGATGACAATGTTAACTCTAAAAGTATGTCCATGATAAAATTAAATAAAAATGGGGATAGCGGACAACTTTGACGAACACCACTAGAAGTGGTCAATTCCGAAGACAATCTGCCATAAGCTCTAACACGACAGGTGGTGTTCGAATAGAGAGCTTGTATAAGGTTAATGTACATCTCCAGTACGCCTTTTAATGACAGACATTGCCACATAACCTTACGATCAATAGAGTCAAACTCCTCCTTAAGGTCAAGGAATACAGCTGTTGTTGGGCGTCTGAAAGTGTGCCTATGTTCCAGAACCTGCCTAAGTGTGAATATTTGGTCTATACAACCACGTCCGGGTCTGAAGCCACCTTGGTTTTCTCGAGTTTGCTCTTCACGAGCTTTAGTTAGACGTCGAAGTATTATTGAAGCTAGTATTTTAGACACTATATTCGTTAAACTGATTCCTCGGTAATTGTCACACGAGGACTTCTGTCCTTTCTTAAAGACTGGAATGGTTATTGTTCGAGACCAGTCAGATGGGATCACGTCTAGTTCCCAAATTCTAGCCAAGATCTCAGTTAATCTGGCTGCTAAGACTGGACCACCTTCCTTAAATATCTCAGGGGTCAATCCATCTGGTCCTGCCGCTCTCCCTCGCTTTAAGTTTCCAATAGCCTTTACAACCTCACTGAGACTTGGGGGACCAATGTTGATTTGCCATTCAGATTGTTTGGGGATGGTGGGCAGCAGGGATGACGCCGTGGGCCAGTTGAACTGTTCCCTAAAGTGTTCTGCCCATCGGTCCAATCTTCTGGATTGACAGTGAATAATGGAACCATCTTTTTCGGAGATAGTTTCACTTACAGTTGGGTTCCTGATACCCGTTTCCTTGATAAGTCTGAACAGTTTCCTACTGTTACCTATTGCCGCTGCCTTTTCCATCTCTTTAGCTTTCGCCACCCACCACTGCTCACGATCGTTGCGTAAGCTTTTGATTAGTTTGTGTTTAAGTTGCCTACGTTGCTCATCATGTTCAGAACCAGATGGGATGTGTTGCCGAGTATCTATCAGTTCAGTAGATGCAGCTGAAATCCACTGAGTTTTCTTAACCTTTTGATTTAGTTTATTAGTAGATATTACTGCTCTTTCAACAGCTTTTTGGATATCATTCATGGCTAGCTCAGGTTGAGAACAGTTTACGCCGTTTACTAATTGGTTTTTTAGTTGTTCATAACCAAAACTAAGTAAACTATGTATACTAATTTAAAATAGTGATTGTTGCTATTGTTTCTAGGTTGTAAAGCAGGTGAAGAGAAACCATGATATAAATGGATTCATCTTATTCTGCTACGTTCATTTTAATTTCTTCACTTAAATTCAAAAATGGGAGAAACGTCACATGAAGACGAAAGAAAAGAGGAAACAATGTTTTTAGTGAAAAATAAATTTATTCCGGCTGAACTTACTTTTACGGTTGTATATACATACAGAAATAGCAGCAATAGTTTCAGCTATAAAAAGACTAAGAAAATCAATCGATCGAAGAAAGTAATTATGTTAATAATATTGTCAATAGCTTTCACTTAAATTGCTAGCTAACATGAGTTAGTAACTTATATTCATTAATAAAACCTATTATTAATCTTGATATCACGAATCGTTCTGAATCAGAACCTATTATGATGAATTACAGTTACCATTGTTGGTGGTGAAAACTAAAACAAGGATGCTATGAGATGAGGATTATTTAAAATCGAAGCTTCAGAATTTGTTTCTCATCGATTTAAATACTAAAGATTTATATAATTCCTTAAACCCATAAAAAGATGTCATTAATATTCGCAAGAAAAATTGGTGAATCATGGAGAATCGTTTAAAGAGGCATTATGTAATAACTAAAACAGTTACAGGCATATCTGACGATTATGAATGTTTACTACACCAATATCACAAGTACCCAAGATTGTAAGCATTTAGTTACAGCAATCGAAATAAATCCGCGCATCTATTGTAAAAACAAGTAGTTGCTGAGAACCATTGAGGTAATATATATGATTACTTTCTGGAAGTGATTAATAAAAAGTCAGTTAGTTTACTATGGCATATTAATTTGAAAGTTGTGTGCAACATAGTTCAACAGAAATAATCAGGAGAATGTCCTGGACTTAGGCTTCGTACTTATGTCCCTTACATGCACCTCTCAGTAGCATAACGAAAAATATCAAGATAAATTACCATTCTAGAGAGCAATAAAGTGTCCATCAAAATGCCAAAAATGTAGACAAAAAACGGAGAAGAGGATGGTCAATGAAATTTCGCGTTGAATGAAGGACAGTTGTACCAGATTGTAGAGGTCTTAATGTTAATTCGATTCAACTGGGTTAGAAATGTCATCAAGAATAGTTAGAAATAAAAGTTCTGTTGCAGCCTTTACTTCATACATCATAAAATAAAGGTACTTTTTACTAATAGACATCTAACATCTTTATGTACATTGTAAAACTAAATGGATTTTGCATAGTACTCATAACAACACTATTTGGTACATATAAGCAAAATAAAAACAAGATACCGATTCCTGCAACATAAATGTGCATAAATGTTTGCTTGCTGGTGTGAAGTATGATGTATTTGTCACGCAAAGCGTACTTTATTACAAACGGATTTCTGAACACTACCCTGCTTAGTTTTCTAAAGGAATACGTATATCAATCAAGAAATACACTCTCAAACATTTAGTGACCTCTATTCACGTCACCCAACCAGAATCATCCTTCCAAATTAATCATAAATTTAAAAAAATTGGTTCGATAAGGGCGCGAATTGGAAGCGTATGTACGACAAAGGCTTTAACCATGTATTAATTTAAACCAATACTTCGCATCCAGAAGAAGCACATTCACACGTTTATTTTATCTTGGTTCTAAACCTTTCTTATTTTTCATAACTAATTCTTAATCCTCTCTTAAATACCAATTATCAGTTCCAGCATCATTTAATTATTCTTGTCTTTATATTCACCAAATGGACAATTATTGTGATTCCATCTTTTAAAGAATTTTTCAAGTTAGACTATAATATAATCTATTCCTAACTTCTTATTTTTATGATTATTAAAAAACTCTTAATTGATACTTAAAACAAGTGTTTCTTTTTCATATAACTCTGATGACTTGTTTCCTTAACATAATACTTCTATTTTAGCATAGACTAAGTGTAATTTCTCTGCATATATGATTGTACAGCCAACGTAAATGGCGTACTTGAAAAGAAAATTCTATTTGCTGATAATTTTGCATTATTTATTCAACGACTCAGTAAGTTTCTTTAGTTTTTAAAAAAAAGAAACACTCAGTTTACATTTAAAACGAGGCAACAAAATACCAATATTTGACCATAGAAACACATGAAGAAAAAATATGAAAAGTTTAAACAATACAATTTACCATATCTTCCCCTTTAGTATCTTTCGTGCATAGCTTTAATATACTTGCTTTCAGTTCAATCACAGTGTTGATCATATTACAACATTCATTAGGTAGTATAAAATCAGTGCTTTTCGATGAACGTTTCAACCATGAATCAAAACAATTCAAATTACTATTAAAGAAAATAATATAAACATGAATTATTTTGGTATTTTTTACAAGACAAAATGCATTATGCAGACTGAATGAAGATATGTATTAAAATAACATAACTTTTATTGAATATGATTTCATAGATTAGGTCTGCAACAATAGCCATACTCATTTGCCTGTCGCAGTAAATTGAATAAACTGTGTAGCAGTTTACTTTGTATAAATCTAAGTTTATAAAACAATCTATGAAAATAAAAGCCACACAGTAATGTTCAACAATTAGTTTTCGAAAAAAATGCGCATAATATTCTTACAACCGAAAAGAAAATAACGTTTTATATCCTTTTAAAAGAACTCGAAAATCTATAGAAAAAGAGGTCTTCGGAACAACGAATAATATTTAGATATTTCTAGTCATGAAGGTTCTCGCTTTTACAACATGCAAGATATTATAATGTTATGTACATGTAATTCACTTAAAAGTATTAATTCTGATGAGCTTGCTTCTCCTTTTGGTATAGACAACGAGGCAAATATCTACAATGTTACTTTACTTAGGCCTAGTGGTATCTGATACAGATATGAGCTATACGAATAGTCGTGGCTAACATGAAAAACATTTCTGAGATTAAACGCAGATGATCAGGGCTTTCAAAAATAGGTGCAACTTACTAGTCTACAAAAGACGATGGAAACATCACTAACAATAAAAATTGTGGCAACTGCAAGGGGATACTACATAGAATAGTGTCCGCCACCTAGAGAAATACAGTACATTGTTGAACGACGATGACATATCTTTGTTAACATCAAAACATATAGACAATTATGGAAAGGAATTCGATAAAAAGCTAAAATATTTGAAAGAGGAAACAGAAATAAGACACGAGGATTTTCTAAGCCTGATATCTAAATCATTAGACAACACACGTCGAAACAACCCAATCTATGAGTCAATAAAACACAGGTCAAGAGATAATAATCAAAATAAACATACAAACAAATTTGACATAATTATGGATGACAATCGATTCCATTTAAGGTCAACACTACAAGCCATTATTGAAATTTCGAAATTTCACTTAATTATAAGGTATATGTTGATGTTGTCTAAGAAAACAACTAAAGCATCAAGAAAAAACTATCCAGTTCGGAGAAAACAACGCCATCAAAATATGAAGGAATGATTGTTATTGTACCTAACTAAAATATGCTCTAACTCAATCTGTAACACTTCAAGTTTCATGAGACATTTACTAGTACCAATTAACTATTTACATAATTCACAACGACTGACTGAATTACTATTTGCATTTGTCACAGATTGATATTGGCGAGGTAACACTGGAAACCAGAGAGGTTTGGACAGCTGTTTCGCAATAATATGAAACTCGTGAAGACCGCCTAAACATCAGCACAACTGAGCCGATGTCTTTGTAAGATTCCAACTTCAAAATATTTGTGATACAGTGCGACGACTATCCAGTGCTATGAGTGATAACTGTCCTGTTACCACCTTGTATGAACTCTGCTAGTCACGACTTTTATTAGAACCCTGAGTCTTGAAGTAGACCATTAGTGAACTTATTATCATATTTAAGTTAAAGTGAGATCAATGTGTGATGAATGTTAACAAGAAATAGAAACTAATCACCACAAAACCTCTTCAATTTAATTGACGTTTTTTTTCTTACAGAATATATCGTACGAAAGGAAATGTATAGTATTCACATGTGCAGTGCATAAAATGAAAAGTTATGCTTAATTAATGAAGCGTATCTATTATTTGGGTTGGAGAAAGGTTATAATGGAAATATGAATTCAGTCAATCAGTTACAACGTAGAACTTGGTACATGCGTACATCAGTTCAAGTTGCCATGGCCCAATCAGCAGATAAAGATAAAATTGTCGAACCAAATCCCAGAGTGGGGAAGAAAATAACAGAGTACGTACTAATGGAAAGGTACAAAGATCAGAGATAAGATTTGAAAAAAAGTGATTCAGTAAAGAGAAAATTATGAGAAGCTCGAAAACTTAGAATTTGAAGGAAGACAAGGAGTGGATGCACCTGCGCCATCGCCAATGATTTTGAGCCATATCACCTAGTCTCTAACAATTGGTCACGATTATCACGTGGGCCCCAACCAGGTAGTCTGCATCTATTAACATGGCTCAGCCCAATTGTCAATAACTTCATGGATTAGTGCCATGTTTTCGTTTGGCCACCCCTAGCTTTCTTCCAGCCTACTCCCACACCAGACAACATTGCTCATCGAGGTAGACGGTGGTCAGGCATACGCAACACATGTCCTAACCACCACAGCTGGTGAAAATTCACTACTTCATCAGAAGACTTACTATATTTACCTAGTACTCTATTACTAACCCACGAATCGCTTACTCGGTGGTTGCAGCAAACACGAGCAATGTTTCGGAGACGGAAATATGAATTACAAACAAAGAAACAATATAAAATAAATTGGACGTTACCAATCTTGTAGCTGATTAACTATTTATTGTTTAATTAATATGATCAAAAATAAATCAGTTAAATCCTAAGAAATTGAAAACAATTATAAGAAACGCATTTGGTCATTAGTTATTACTAATTGGATTAGTGTATTTGTAATGGTTATAATCATAGAAAGTGTTTCCTCTCTACTGCATATTTCGTTGCTTCTTTTATAAAGATAGAATAGCATAAACAAACACATAGGTATTTGGTGTTGATTAGAGAGAAGTAGGTATGAGAACAATGTAGATGGATGGGTGGGCAAACAGAATGAACGAGGGAAACCGAAAGAAATCACATTTACATAAAAATAAATAATGGGACAAGCTTTAATTTATTGTTGGTTTTTATTACAGATTGCTGTCGATGGGGTAACATTGGAAACAAGGGAATATTGGATAGCTGTTTTTTCCTACTATGGGACTCGTAGAAAGCATCTGCAAAAATTAGACAAATTTCACCATCGGTAGGCTGGTAATAAAGCGCGACGATTTACCGATGCCCTAGGTGATAATTATAATCTTGTCTGAACCCTAAGAGTGATAAAGTAGGTCAATAGTGAGCTGGTTATTATAGCTTTAGACCATTTTTTATAAACTTGATAATGATTATCAAAATAATAATGTTTATTTTACTTTACTGTTATTATTATTATTTCATGATAACAATATGATTATCTTTGGGTACATAAGAAGACTAAGATACGGATCAAAGATATTACGTAACTCTAATAATTTTATATTTTCAATCCGGAAAAAGTTTAGATCAACACGAAAAAACTATTTATTTAACAATGAAAATCAATAAGCTATATGAGATTAGAAATATTTTTTTTACTTTAATAAATGCTACTGAATTGCTAATTATTAAAGGATAAACTTAGTATATTATTAGGAATATTTTTCATAATTAAAATTTAAAATGCCGATCTACCGTTGAGCTGCTGCATCTATCATATCTGCAGCCATCATTTTCAATCGATTATCCAAATGTTCAGCAAATACTATATCAGGCCAATGAAGTTCACGAATAAAATTTTGTAAAGCTTCTAATTTCCATAATAATTCACTCGAAGTAACTGGTATACATGCAGTTGTGCCTATTGAGGCTGGGTTTGTTGCAGCTTGTGTAGCAGCATTGGCTGCTGCAGTTGCTGCTGCCATTAATCCACCTGTACGACCTGCAACATTCGCAGCATTCGCTGCACCCGCTGCAGCTGCACTCACTAATGATCCGACATTACCTAAAGCACCAACAGTTTCTAAAGCGGATGCAGCAAAACTGGTACTTGTTGAAGTTGCACCCGTAGATGAGTCAGGATTCTGTGAACCATTTTGACTGCTTAACTGTCCATTATCAAGACCACCACTAATTGACTGAGCAATTGAAGCTTCCATAAGATCAACATAACGTACAACTAATGGTGCATATATTTGTGTAAGTTGTTGATGAAATTTCCCAGATTTCAATGAAACTAAAATATTAAAAGTATGAGCAACAGATAATAAGTATAGGAGTATGGGACAAAAAATACTAAGAACGATGAATTCCAAATATGTTAATAAAGAGAGGACTCTAACAAAGGAATAATATACTTATAGATCATGGTAGAGTGTCTTAGTCTTCGGAGAGATTTAATGTTCAAGATGAGATACGTACCGAAACGGTATTTATATTGACAAAAATAGGAGTACGTGGAAAGTAAAAATAGTGAGTTTTTGTGTTAAAAAAAACGCAACTGCTGCTCAGTATCAAAAATACATAATTAATAAAATACGAGAGTGCTCAAAAATAGCTTCTTTTCCGATTAAATTTATAGGAGCTGAAAAGTAAATTAAAGTACCTGATTACAAGTAAATAACCCAATTTAATATATATCAAGTTCAAGCTGTTATTAACACTAAATTATTTAAATTCAATATACGAACTAGAAGTGAAGCGGAAGATAAGTTCAGCAAATTTCAGTTATTAAACAACGCATTATTGTTACTACCAATGTCGCTGTTACCTTAACTTTGACAAGTATGCATAGTTACACATACAAGTCAGTCATTTACCCATCAGCAAAAGGTACACATTTGCTAACCAATTATTGTTTTCCTAAATCCATTACTGGGGGCGTTATCATTAATCAATCAGAATTAAGTAATTATCACTCGATCACAACAAGTTCAACATACTGGTCAAACGATTCACACATTCTTTTCTACCTGTTGCGACGAAACTAAAAACAGATTTTAAAAAAATCTTTTAAAAATCTAAATTTCATGGGTAAGAATCTTCTGACTCCAATAGTTTAATTCAGTTGCTTGTAGATGAATCACTTTAGTGGACGAAATTCTTGGTTGCTAAATATTGCTACAGGGGAAGAGTAGTCATAAACTAGAAAGTGTAGCAGAAACCATAGTCTCGTCCAGCACATATCGCCTGGCTGCCCCTTAATTTTTTACCAGTTCATTCCTACTTCTCCTCCATAATATAAGTTTAAGTGCGAAAATTATCAAGTACACGAGATAAAAATCTCATTCACTACTAAATCAAGCATTTACTAATAACCTGCTCATTTAGCAACAACAAATGGTGTTCACATATGAGTAACAATCTCAGAATTGAATAATTTATAGGCGTGATGATAAACATTATATAAAGACACGCCTGGATCTTAAGAGGACTGAACACAAAGTGAAATACATTCAAAATGTAGTAGACTGACCTTCTGAACTTAAATAATCATTTAACAGTTGAAATAACGGAAAACTATCCCAACAATCTGGTGGCATAATTTCTAATACAGCAACCATATCAACTGAGAAGAAATTCCAAAATAATTCTGCATGTTCAGTTAACAAATCTTGAAACCATGAAAATGCCTAGATAATAATATTTGAAAAAAACATTAGTGAAAGTGATAATTATTAAAGACTATAAATACAGTAAAAAAAAACAGAATATTTTAACTAATTGTTTGTATAAATTAGCAAATTGGCTGAAAATTTCACTCGATAACACTTAAAATATCGAAGTGGACAAAATAACATTTAATTATTTTACTGAAATATAACGAGTTATTTCTACATAATTGATTTCAATAAAATAATCTAGCGAAAGAAACCGATTGTGTCATTGCAAAAACAATAAGGGAAATTCAAGGAAATTAGCTTCCAATAAACTCATTTTCGGTTGCTGCATACTCACCTTTACAAGGACTTAACAAATATAATTTCTGCCGTGCATAAGTTACTGATTTTTTTTTTTGAGCACAGTCGCTTAACGATGTAGCTTATTTCAAGAATATATTGGACCAAGTTACTACCAATGATGAAATGTTCCGAAATCTAGCTCTTGATTATTTTACATACTCATTTTGAAACCTATGCTGATAAAGTTTCATTAATGCATTTTTAAATCTGTACCCTAGTGTGGATTTAAAGCTATATCTGCATGCATCTATAAATTTGCTTGATCGTGTAAAGCAGAATATGTTAACTGTGTTTGAACTATTGGTTAAAAGTAACACGTACATAATCTTAGTCCACCATGGACGTAAGACCTCTTTTTCATTATATATTTTAGATTGGTTATAATTTAAAATTTCTAGTTAAACAATAACCGTAAACGATTTTGTGGAAAGTAAAACTTATTTTCCTGATGTCCTTTTATTTACTTCTAGGTGTTTAATAGTATAAATTTTCAAAGTCTCCGACATACACCCATATCGATTCGTGATATACATTACATTTCTTAAAGAAGAAAGTAAATATTTATGCAAGCGTTGCACTATTTTCTAATTATTTTCAAAAGAACGATTGTTGTCACTACATATCTATTAGATACATGAATTGTGCATCTATCTTCGCCTACATTTTTACATCCACATACATTAAATAATTATGTCAAGAGGTAAAGAGGAAAAGCAGAAAAAATATAGAATGGAAATGGTTAGTTACACACTTTGTTCTTTGAATTAAAAAAAAAAATCAAAATTACAAGTGGAAGCACGTAAATTGACTTTTTATCTTAAAAATCGACATTTCACCCTGTTATTGACCTTAAACTAGTAAATAAACGAAAGAAATTTTAAAAAAATTAATACATATTTTAATTTTCTTTTAGAAAGAAGGAGAACAATAACAAACTGAATAAGTCGTCAAATAACAGTAATAATAAAGATAAGAATTCAAGCGATATATATTAAAGAAACAATTGAGAAATAATAAAAAAACAGTTTTTGAATATATTGCTACTAATCGCTCACCAGGCAGGTAGTTTGAGATAGTGTAAATTTTGAGTATTTAAATAAACATAGATAACAGTACTAGGGATAATAATACTTATACACCCATTTTGAATTAAGCACAAAATATACGATATACATACGGTATACATAAAATTATACCTTTCTAAAATAAAGTTTAATAAGAAAACACATTTGTAATTGAGCGTCGCGAAGATTGTTGAATGTCAATCTGATATCATGAACTGGTCTGAATTAGACAACCATTGATCATCTGGAAGCACTGGAACACCGTTCCGCCCTAAAACGGGTCTCTTCAGCGGCGTGCATTCACAATTCCAACAAGGATTTAACCCAGGACTCCCTGGTCCCGCGCTAAACGTTTTACTACTAGACCACTAAATCGGCTCACGACGGTTGACATATTAGTCAATCTACCTGCTAGAATGTGACCACTATCCTTAAAGTTATCTAGAGTCAACCTATCAGGTTTTACTGCCTTATCTCGCTTTAAATTACTTCTAGCCTTTACAACCTCCTTAACAGTCTGGAGGGATGCATCCCTTTTTTTACACAGGTAGCTTGGGGATAGTTGGTAGCCAAAAAGTAGATGGTGCAGAGCTGAACTATTCCTGAAGATGTTCTGCAGATCAATCTCAACTTGCAAACTAAGATTGAGTCCCATACACATCATTTTTAAAATCGGATCCAACAGTAGTTTGCTTCATGAGCAGGAAAATTTGTCTCCTATTGTCTGCTGTTACCATCACATTCGCCTTTGTTGCCTACTAGTGCTAACAGTCCTTGAGTAGACTTTTTGTTAGGCTAGTTTTGACTTTTTGCCAGGATGAGCTCTAGAATTATAGTCGGTTCACTAAAAATTTCAGGAATCTACTGGTATTTCTTAACTATTCGATTTAAATCGAATGCAGATACTGTGCTCAATTAATGGCTGCTTGGAAATTATCCCAAGTTTCTATAGGATGAGTTTTACGTCCATAATCGACTAAACGGTTATATAATTTTTTTCTAAATGTATCCTTAGTTCTATCGTTAACGAACTGACATCCAAGTGGTTTTGCAGTTGTAACATTTCTGTGCTCGATAGAACTGATGAGGATAAGTGATCTCACTAGAACACGATCAGAGTCCAAATATATGCTCCAGAATGAGCAGCGATTCTCTATATCTATCGTTGTGATGAAGTTGAAGACTGCAATGTCATGTAAACTATTGATGTTATATCGACATGTTGGTCGGGTTTGTCTCTCGCGATGATTCAATAGGACTATACTAGCCGGAACAATCGTTTCCCATGGTCATACTATGCTCGGCAGGTTGACTGGAGAGTGAAAGGTTAGAAACAACAAACCTGTGATCTGACTAAAAAGTCGTACTGCCGATGCGACGGTAGAATGGTGTTTGCCCAAAACAACCAGAATGACATTGATGGTGACATCCAACAAAAAAATAAAAGGGTGGGTAAAGGTTGGCCATAGAAATGCACACATTGCCATACTCCACGGATTTCCGTCACCGACAGTAAGGTCTTATAAAGCAGAACCAACAGAACGAAAACCTTTCTCGAACAAGACCCAAATGACCGGTTTCAAGCAGTTGTCTACTGGGTATTGCAGTCACAATCGCAGGTCATTTAAACTAACCCAAACAAAATCCGTTTTTAAGATACATTACAAGGAAGAGTTTTTCTACAGTGTGAGCAATCATGAAGTGACAACCGCCCTCATACCTCAGACATCATTCTAAATCACCCGGTTCACAATCAGCAGATACACTTTATGCTCCATGTTGGAGCTTGTAATGTGAAAATAGAAACAAATCGGTAAATAAATTACAATGGCTAAAACCCTTGAATCTTTCACCACTAATGCATGTCGTGTCTCGGAAGAACGCATAAAAGACAAAAGCAAAGTTATTCAATTGACGTCACCTAATTAGTTCAGAGAACCAGCACGATAAACTCTTTTCCTATCTGGGGACTTAATAACAGGCTCTCCTTAAATGCATACCTGTTGACAATCGTCTATTCGCTGTTCATCTAAATGGCGCAGTAAGAACCTGGAAAGTTAAAGACACATCAAGATACCCTTTTATCGTTTCTGTGTATGCTTTCCCCCCACATTAACTGCAAGTTTGACAGATTAAAAGATTAATGCTACATAAGGGTCTCTGGCCTCATCCTTACGTAACACTAAAAACTCAGACATAGTAATCATAGCAAGAGATTTTAACGCCCAAGTCGGTAGGCTAAAGCAGACTGAAAAGTACTCAGGAGGAAGTTTTAGCATCTTAGCTCCATACAAGTTTAAATAACTAATATTTAGCACTTTTCTCCGAAAATAAACTGATATATCGCAAACTAGTAATTTTTCCACAAAAGTAACTCATTATAGAAAATTTCTCAAACAGCTTATAATTTATATATAATACCTCCGCGTGATGCTCTTCGTTTTGACGTAGCACCTCAATACACAATTCAGCCAAATGAATAAGATCAGCTAAGGTTTTATCTAAACAGACAGAAGAAAATAAAAAAACGCTTAGGAAAAACGAATTTTTGTGCATGTAAAAGTCATGAATTAACAGATGTGTATATTAATGAGTTTCAAAAGTAGAAAAAAATACCACTGGTTGGAAGCGAGAAATTTTATCTTAATATTCAAAGCATTTTTATCAAGGTGTAAAGTGTTAAACCTTATTTTATATCGAATTGTCAAGTTGTACTGATAAATAAAAGATGATATTTTCAATGGTCTATATGAACAACTATTTTTTTATCACCAAAATAAGCCAAAAAAATACACGTTAAGCAGCTATTTTTTTCATTTTGGCAGTGATGAGAATAGTTTACACTGGTCATGTCGTGTTTGTGTGCAGATTTCTTTAGAAAAGTGATCAGAATCAGTTAAGGTATCAACATATACCATAAGAGCACTGCATTTTTGAGCATACATCAATTAAAGAAATAAGTTGTATAAGAATATACTTAGAACAGATGAAAAAGAAATAAGTCTAACAAGCGACCTAGTTATCATTACAGTTTTTACCAGAACAAGTATGCGAACCACATATTTTTATCTTTAAGTGCTTTTCTTAGTGATAAATCACTGAGCTTAAGCTTAAATTATCGCTTGCTAACCTGTGTATTTGCTATTTTGCAAACCCGAATCCCTACAACCTACAAAGTAGAAACTCAAAACACACAAGAGATAGATGATTTTGCTTTAAAGTGTAAACTATGTACAAATAGTCATGTGTTTACAGTTTTGAGCTGACTAGAAATCACTAACTCAATTCAACTAAGCCGATAGTCGGAAGTTACGCAGTTGATTAGTCAAAAAATAACATGACAAAAATTTCAGAAATACTGCTTGAAAGTGAAATAAATAGTGCAACAACTTTTTCAACGTTTGTTACTCCATTAAAATAGTTAACAAAAATTGTCCAACCTCTTATTACTTTATAAGGCAGCAACTACTACATAGCTTAAACCAAATCCATGTCGTCAGAAAGAGATAGGGATCGATTCACCACTGTCACGGAAGACCGGTATTTTTCGACTAAATACTTTCCAAATTATATTATTAGTAGTAAAATTGTTTGAATAACTTTAAAGAATATTTACTTAACTAATTGTTATTCCATCACATAAATATTGCTTTTACCAACTCATTTTTCAAAACTTATGGAAACTTTCCAAATCTTTTATAATCAACTAGTTAAGACATTACTCCTCTTTTATGTTATTTATATGTAACTTCGAATGAATATACACAGAGGCATATAGAAACATGTATCAGAGTCAACTGTAGTTCTTGCTTAACTTCATATACGTTACAAATTGCATTAATCTGTTTAAGTAAAGTATTATATTCGTTAAATTATCATTAGATATTTTGGTAATAACTTACTAAGTTCCTACTTATCAAGTGACATTGTTCTGATAAAAGCTAATTTTAAAAAAGTTACAAAGTATTTCATTGATAATAAAAAATATTATATTTAAATTGATCAGCTTACTACTTGCTTGAGAATGCTCACCACCTTTATCACGACCACCTAGAAAAAGCGCAAAGAGAAGTTGGATACGTATAACACATTTGAAAGTGCCAATCAGTAGGAGAGAATAAAAAATGAGAAAGAAAAGTGTAGTTTTTAAAACAACTATAAGCTTTCAAAAGTTTTATTTCTTACAAAAAAGAATAAAATCTTAAAAAAACTAGATGTTTAAGCAAAGGATATAAACGACTTTGAGACTTCAGGCATCGATAAATATAACTTCATTTGGTGAAGTAAGATGGTAGATATATATGCTTTCCTTTGAAGTAAAAAAATCAAATCAATCTAAAGCAAGATTTATGTAACTAACACTGACAAAACAAGTGATATTGTTTGCTACAAGACGTAACAAATTTGGCTCAATATTTATGGCAAGTACTAAATACTCATTTCAAGATTTTACAACATATATTTCGATTAGGAATAACCAAACATCCGTCTAATTTGTTACGGTAATGTATGGTGATTTGGTCACAGCGATGAAGTGTATGAACATGATAACTTAAAGTGAGAAAGCATCTAAACAATAGAATTAACAAAATTCCTTCATTGAATTGAAATATGGTCATCGAAAATTATTTTCACATCTAAAAGGTACAAACAAAGTGAATCAGCAATATTGTCGAACATAAGAAATTCCTAATTATTTTATGATTATTGTTTACTATACCTATCAGTTAGTTTACACACAGGTTAAGTCAAAAACCTATTGCTAAAAATTAATACGTAAAGCGGTGGATAGGCAACTCAACCTAGAATACCCTCACACCCCAACAGTTGCTGACGGTCCCAAGCCGGATAAAGAAGAAGGGTTGGGCAAGGGGTCAAACCCTCAAACCCGTAAAAAAACAAACTTGCTAAAAAATGTTAACCAAAAAAACCTTTTTAAACATTTTAAGTCTGCCATGGGAGTTAAAATGTCTTTATTTTGAAGAGTTATGACGTCGATCCCCACCTTCTGATAACCAGAGCAACAATTATTATAGGTACATAACATGTTCGCAAGATGTGAAAGACAGAAAGAAGCATACAAATAGCTGAAGAAACGAAAATATACGACCTAAAAATACATTTAATAAACAAAACCCATTGGTTACAAGCTGAACAGAAAAGATCATTCTCAGGAGAAGTGCTTCTATACTCCAGCCACGAAGAAGAAAAATAACTCACATACACAAGGAGTAGCAATAATGCTGTCTTTAGAAGCATGGAAGAATCTTATATGATGGAAACTTCATGGACCTAGAAACATCAAAACTTTCTACAAAATGAAGAGGAAACATTACAATGAATGTCATGCAGTGATATGAGACTATCAACAACAGCCGCCAAAACGACAAAGATCAGTACTATGCGAGGCTGCAGTCAATCATCGAGAAATGCTCAGTCAAGCACCTGACCATTCTGATGAGAGACCTAACCGACAAGGTTAGAATGAACAACACCGGATATGAAGACATTATGGCACGACATGGACTAGGAAAAAGGAACGAAAACGGTGAGAGGTTTGCAAACTGATGTGTCTTCAACAAAACGATTATAGGAGGCACTGTATTCTCCCACAAACGCATACACAAAACTACACGGTTTCACCAGACCACATTATGGAGAACTAAATCGACCACATCTGTATCAATAATAAGTTCAGAAAGACTATAGAAAACATAAGAACAAGGAGAGGAGCTGACATAGCTTCAGATCACCATCTGGTGGTGGCTAAAGTGAAACTGAAGTTGAAGAGGCACTGGACAACTGAAGCAGTATTACAAAATTTTAACACACCTCTTCTTCGAAATAGTAACAAACGCGAAGAATTCAAAATAACCCTCAACAATAAGTTCTAGGCATTTCATGATCTACCACAAAAAGGTGAAACGAAAATGGAGGACAATTGGAAAGAGATTAAGAAACAATAACTTCAACATGTCAACACCATGAAGATTGGACTTCTGTTCGTACTCTGGACAACATCAAAGAAAGGAGGAGCAAAAAGGTAACAACTAATAACAGCTGGACAAGAACAAAGAAAGTCAAAGCACAGGCCGAATACACAGAAGTTAACAAGAAAGTGAAGAGAAGCATCTGGTAAGATAAACGGAAACATGTGGAAAACCTAGTAATGACAGCAGAAAAAGCTGCAAGGGAAGGAAATATGAGGTAACTACACAATACAACGATAAAACTAGCTTGAAAATTCAGTAAGCCAGAACGGCCAATCAACAAGAAGGATGACAAACCAATCACTAAAGTGCATTAACAACAAAACAAGTGGGTAGAGCACTTTGAGGAACTTTTCAATAGACCAGTCACAAAACTAACTTTTATAAACCTTCTAATAAATGCTGACCCATCAACAATCAAGGAAATTAGAATGACAAATCAAAAGTGGCAAAGCAGTGGGGTCAGATAACATACCAGCTGAGGCACCAAAACCAGATACAGAAGCAACTACAATAATGCTCCACATTCTCTTCAGAACGATTCGGGAAGAATAGCACGCACCAGCAGACTAGAAAAAAGGATACCTCATCAAGATACCAAAGATAGGAAAAATCATAGCAAGCGTGAGAACTACAGACGCATCACTTTGCTTTCAGTACCAAGAAAAGTTTCCAACAGAGTGTTATTGAACAAAATGAAAGATCCAGTCGACGAACAACTTCGATATCAACAGGCTGAATTCCATAAAGACCGATTAAGAACGATTTAATGTGGTTAATGCATATGTACTCTCTCTCTGGATGTACATTTCCATATTATTATTATTATTATTATTATTATTATTATTATTATTATTATTATTAATCCAAGTGCACAGAATGAAATTGAATATCACATTTTAAGATCAAACAAATGAACTGATTGCAATCATGTCTATCATTGTTACTATTTGACAAATATTGATTATCATTCATTCCATTTTACAAGCTCTTACCCATTTGGTTTCATTTTAAGTAGGATTTGACCTTTGTGTACAAACGCTTGATCTAATCGTAGTTTGTTACCACCTCATCTCCAATGTTACCCATATACATAGATACCTATATATATTTGACTAATAATCTTGTTTATTTCAATTGTCGTTTAACATTCACAAGTTACATAATGATGATAATTTCAACATTAACATTCGTATTTTATAAATAACTCGATGAAAAAACTTCCAGTTATCCAATTATTCTTGATATCTGAGTAATGTTTTACTTGCCTCAGAACTGGCTAATCTTGTGACTAATAATTTTGAACTAATAAATGTAGAACCTGATGAGCATTCATCGAAAAGAATATTCTTCGTTTAAACGTCTTTGTTTTATCAAAGTTTATCAAAAGGATTAATTATTTTAAAAAGTAGGACATTAATTTTCACCTACAGCTTATTTACAATTAATGTAATGCGTGAATGAATACCATCATAACAAAGAATGGAGTAAAAGTGATTACTTGCATTCCATAAACAAGGATACTAGTTAAAGGTGAAAAAAGATAGTGCTAATTGCCTTTATATATGCTCCAATAATTCACTGAATAATAAACAGTCATATTGTTTGGCTTATATCCGAAATCTAACGCTATAGATGAAGTAGTAATGCAGCCAATAGAGGAAGAATTTTAACATTAATGTCTTCTGAATATTACATTTACGCTATTGATTAGATTATGAATTCAGGCTACTAACGATTGCTAAGATGAATGAATCGTAATCTGACTGATTGATGATACACGGTGATATGGTGTGGTAAATAGTTGGGTAGACGTAAGAAGGGAGTATTGACTGGAGCCCTTGAATAAAATTTGATAGTCAAGACAAGCATCAGTATCTAGAAGAATAAGTCTTTACTCCAAAAAATATCATGCTTATTTGTTATAATTAATTATAGGGTATCAATTTTACAGGTCTATGAAAAAATAATAAGGGACAGAATAGAATAATACGTTATACGGATATATGAATTACAATGAAAATCCCTAGTAATTCCACAACCGCATAGTCGCTTTACAGTATAATGTAAGTGAAAAACTATCTTTGATATTTATAAAATACATGAAGATCAAGCTAGATTAAAAATTAAAGTTACAAAAAGATAAGTGTCATTCACCATAGTCTTTATTACGGACTTTCCAATGATGTAAATGTCATACGACTTCACAAGGGTGCTCAAATCCCTGTCATATTTTAAACCGAAATGAAGAGTTAGAAACTTGGGCGGACCAAAGGTGAGATCACTTAAAATTGGTTATTTTTCAACATTCTCAAAATTTTTCATTGTAGAACAAGTTGAAGATGAAACAACAGGCAGATAAATAGCTAGATTATCTGCCTAGATGACAAAAATATTTTGCGTATAAGACAGTAAGTTGTGCAAGAAAAAAGAGAAAGGAAA
The DNA here is from genome assembly GCA_025215515.1 of Schistosoma japonicum. Classification (NCBI taxonomy): domain Eukaryota; kingdom Metazoa; phylum Platyhelminthes; class Trematoda; order Strigeidida; family Schistosomatidae; genus Schistosoma; species Schistosoma japonicum. The sequence goes on from CM046061.1 coordinate 33,811,728, forward strand.
ACGGGAAAGAACAGCGCTTTGAGGTATACTAGCTTCTATTAATAAGTAAATGAAGCACTTTCTACAAAAACGCAAAAAAAATATACTCATATAGAAAAATAGGAACACAAACAGCTAGTTGTTCTGCCTTCCATGATGTTACTAGCAAGTTGCTTTAATAATACAGGTCTTGGAACAGAATCAAAGTGGTAACAATTTAATATGATGACTTTGTAGGAGTTAAATTTCAAGTTACATAATATTATTGGCAAAATCAGAATATGAATCGTGAATCATTATTGAAACTAAACAAAAATGATTCAAATGGTTAACTTTATACCAGATAATAAGATTGAAAAATTAATAAATAGAAGTAACGATCAACGTCCATAGAGGCAGTTTCTAGACTGTTAGATTAGGTTTCTCATTTCCCATGTTCGGATTTAGAATAAGAAATTACAAAAAGTGAGTCGTAGAACTAGGAAGTAATATAAGATCATGAAGTTATCGGTTGGTAGCTTGTGTAATATCAGCATTTAAAATATCTGTGACTTGCATATTAAAGATGACTACCATCCATAGTTGAAAATACTAAGCGACTAATTAGTAAAATTTGTTAGACATGTGTTTTTTTTCATCCTGTACTTTGATTTTCAGTAATATTTCGTAATTTTAATTCATTAGTTACATTTGTTACATTCAGATAATATATTCTACGTAAAGCCTTCATTAACTTGATTTCAATGCTTTACATCTCAAAAAGTTTATCTTACGGTCATAATATAAGTGTAGTCATTTTGGTCAATCCCAACTACATCACTTCTTACGTTATTTATGGTATGATTAATATGTCTGATATGCGATGGATTTACAGTGACGTTATATTATAAATACATATACCTTACATTTTACTCTTAACATTAGGTTAAAAATGCACAAAAGAGTGGTAAGCCGTAGTCTTAAAACCACTTAAAATTACATTCGGAAAAAGAGGAAAAACTGCACATTTACTTTCAATTGCTGCATATTCAGATATACGAGCATAATTCACTAAGGCAGCTTGTTCTAGACATCGTCTTATCACTTCACGCACTTCCTCCGCAGAAGCAGGAGCACCGGTGTCTTTCATGAGGACCTGTAAAAAGAGATGCACATATTATTGATAGAAAAGAATGTTTACAATAAAAAAACCCATAAAGTCCTACCGAGAGGTTGTACAAAACAGCTAGAATGAAAATTTGTGCAAGGGCTAATCATGTAAAAATATAGACAATTTAGTTAAATACCAATTCATCATCAAAAGTTTTTTTAGAAAATTTCATACATTGTATAAAATGTTTGGTAAACAGGTATTTATGAAACCTAAGTCGATCAATCAATTAGTAAATAAACATATAACGAAACAGTAACGCACTCTTTCTAATAATCCCAAGGTTAACTTCAATGCTCCTTCTGGACGACCAAATGGAAAATAATATCGAAACTCAGTAATTTGTTTTTCGAGAAGTGCATAAAGACGTTGACGAATCCCCATAAACATTTGACGTTCCTCAACTAGAACAGTTCGAATATTTGTATCTTGTCTAAAAATGGAAATAATTGAAAATCAACAGATATCAATTACCCACACTACCTTCGTGTTAAAAAGTACAAAGTATTTTTAGAGAACACTAAACAACTTAATTAAGTTGACAATACTAAGAATCCTCAGAAGCTACACTGTTTGACAATCATTAGGAAAATTCCTTCAAACATTCTTTATTAACCCGTAGCACGGAGAAATTGAATTTAGTAAGACAAGATTCATTGCTATTAATCAATAACTAGGTTACCTAGTAAGTTTATTTACCCATAAAACTTGAAAAATTAACTTGAGGAAAGTAAGAGACTCGTATAAGGCATATATGCAAAAATATCAGTGTAAAAGTAACACTGAAAAATATCTTAAGTCAGTTATAAATCATAGACAACGTAAAGCCTAGTACAAATGTGCATCAATCAATATTACTATACGACATCAGCACGATGAGGTGAAACTCACAAAATATATGATTGATAAATGTGAATGAATAAACACTAGAAATATGGTTCGAGAATGGAAAATATAAAAGTTATGCATGAAAGAATATGGGAAATCAAGGTTTAGAGAAAGATACATAGAAAATGCATCATCAAACAATGTTACCGATTATAAGTCAAGTCACTGGATATCTTTACTCACTGAACTCCGACGCTAACTGAATAATCAACATCTACTAATATAGCTCGCATTAATAGTCAATTACTTCTCAGATTGGTATCAGGTAACGATTTTAGAGTCAATAGATTTCTTCTAACTAGCTCATACGCTAGCGAACATCGTGCATCAATCCTTAGCCACTCGATGTTTCTTCATTATGACAAGAAAGTGAAATGTAAACTGATGAAGTTTGATTTACCAACTAAGCATTCATAAGTCTATTTTAGACTAATACCAGTGGGATAAAGAACTATACAGATCATTGTATACTTTTCCTAATCGTTTAAAGAACTAAACACTAACCACCCATATTATAAAATTCAATTCATATCTGTGTAATTCAATTGCTTGTGTTGTCACTCTTCCCTTATCTTATGGACTAAAAAACAACGAAAATATTGAATACAATACAAGCTTTTTTCATAGCATTAATAATAGGTATCATTGTGTAATCATTAATATTGGCCTCGAAATTAGATAACGTTATAAGTATCAATCACGCTAATTGCAAACTAATCACAAGTAACAAATTGATGTTTTCTTTAAAATTCCATTTTATAATTTCTGTTATTTTTACATTTAATAAACTTATTTAAAGAAACCTTGAGAAGTATAAATTGATACACATAAACTCCTAGTTTGTGATAAAAATAGTTAACGGTATTCAAATTATTTTACAATTAGTATAATGTTAATACGACACATTATTTCTCTAACAAATAATTCATCTAACGTTATGCAGTTGAAAATAGTCAGTAGAAAACTTTATATTTACTTTACGTGCTGGTTAGCAAATTATAGAAAGGTGTACATGTAATCTTGAGGGATTCGATACTCCATGATATATATGAAACTATATCATCGGGTTTAAAATCCTGCTACGATTTAATACCAACGGAATAGTCCACCTAATAGTAAATCACTTCCAATACTGTCGGCATTACAACTTGATTAGTAAAATTAGATTAGCGCTAATGACCAGATAAAATGACTGCTCTCTGACCAATCAACACAGATGTATTTAACAATACACGCGATTTAAATCGGTCATATTTGATAATTAAATTACTTACATATTCCCGAATACGTGGCAACAGCAAAATGCATATGAATAATGTACAATTGCTGGATCTATAATAATTCCTTGCTCAGCACGATCAAGTAAATCACTTAAATAGCATAAATGCCTATGACATCCACGTACACCATAACGTGCACAGTATTCATCTAAGATAAACATTTGACTTGGACTAAACCATCCAAGTGATACATATGAATCTTTCATACGATAATCCAATGATTTTGACTGCAGCAAAGAAAACAATTCAGCATGATTCACTTTCCATGGTTGAATACTGACAAATTCATCGAGACCATGTTTGCGTGCACGATCTACATCTACAAAAGTGTAACAAAAAAGGAGAACTTTGACAAGTGGGGAGAAAAGTGGAAGACACTAAAACGACTCTAAAAACAACAGAAATGATAATAATGGTGCAGAGCTATGAAGAAAGACCGATCAAAGAGAAATATTTCTTCGCTTCTTCAGTTTTCTGCTACACGCCTAAATAGGAATATTTTTCATTATTGAAAACTTATTAACACAGTTTCACTTTTAGGTTAGTCAATAGGTTATTAATTTTTCTGGGTACTAATCTTAAACTGATGAGGCTATAAGTATTTTTTTCATAGTCCTAAAATTGTTAGTATGTGATTGCAAGTGACTGTCAGTACATCTATGTGTCAAAATGAAACGGAGTCATATATATATATATATATATATATATATATATATATATATATATAAAGTTGACATTATATATGCATATATTCACTTACCACCTTGAGTTCTATTTCCTATACTTGAAGTATTACCACGAGATAATGTTGATGTAGCTAATGATAACGATTTATTTCCGGATATTAGATTAACATTTTGCAAGTTACTATTGTTACTTCCAGTATTTTTCGACGGCGCCACTGGTTTATGTGTTTGACCAGTAGCACGATATATTGCTTGTATCCATAATTGACGTTCATTTTCATCATCTGTTGCAAACATTACACTATCACCCTCTTTAACTAAATTTAAAAAATATTTTCCACCAGTAACCGCTAGATCTAAAAAAGTAATAATAAATTAACAAAATAGTAGATATTTTCAAGTCATTAAGTGTTGACAAAATAAACTACTATATATAATTCATTTAGTAATATACAATTGGGTAATGGTATATCAAAAAATATACATAATGTAAAACTAGATTTATGTAAACGTCTTTGATTTAAAATGAGACAGATTGTTGCATACATACATTTGATAAGACCATACTACATATAGTTTTTCTTAACAAAAGAAAACAGTCATTTCAATCATACTTTCAAATGGAAAAATATCGAATCATTCTTATTACGTTAGTACCCTAGAGTTAACAAAAATCATAATCAATTGGTTTTCATCATGGTTACGGTATATTAATAAAATGGCGAATCAAAAATAAATGTACTAAATGGAATCAATGTGATATTAATTCCAAGTAGATTTTTAAACATAGTAACCCATGAGCTTGACTGAGTGTTCGGATAAATATTAAAATACAATTCAGTGCATCACAGTTTTTATACTGTTTAAAATGTACATATACTACAAAAAGAAATATCATCATTCTTTTATTACATAAACACTCAAACTAGAGTAAGCGGAACAGAATTGAACTAACCACTCATATGTTTACTTCAAATAAAATATAATTATATTTTAATGTTATCGAATGGATGTAATACAGATATACGATAAATATACAAGTTAGGAATATCAATGAAAAATAATCCTAATTTACTTACTTGAAGCGAAAAGTCTTATTTATTGACAAATAATGTTGCATAATAATATAATACGGAAAATATAAATTATAAACAGATAATATTCGAAAGGAAGCACTGTATATCTCCATGATCCGTAAATCTAACAATAATCATGTGCTTATTACAGACTAGTTTCAATGAGTAATTACCTAGGTTTTAATAAGAAGCAATGACCACTGGAATTCAACCATGTCGAGAGTAAAGCAGTTACCTACTAATGACATTGAGTATTGGTCACGAAATATAACGAACTAGTAAAAGTTTAAATGTAAACTAATGGATGTTAACCAGGGTTAAATGTTCACCATGAAGCATGAGGAATATATGGTTCTACCGATGGCAGGGTTGTAGATGCCGAAACAAATAACCAGTGCTTATGTGTTTTTAGTGTTTATTAGGCTAAAATCAGTCTGTGAGGTAAAACCAAACGATAAAAATTACGTCACAAAACGAATTGAACCTATCATGAATTGATAATATAATTTCGATAAAGGATCAGATTTACTTTCAGTCAGTCAGTCAGATTTACTTTACAAATTCATGCATTCATACGATGAGTTGACCTTTTATTTATAGTTCATAGGTGAGAGATAACTCTGTACAATTACAATGCTGTGTTAAATAGCAGCTTAAATATAAAATACTTTAAATAAATCAGTATTAAGAGCATTATTAAAAACAGGTTTTAGTGCATGATACAATTAAGTAGTTAACAAATCTAAATGAATGAATTCGTAATCAGCTGATTACTTGTTAGCTTTGACTGCAAAACAGTAAGACAAGTTTACAAAATTTTTAGACTGTGCCCAAAATATAAACCCAAATTACTTTGTGCTACAATAAAAAAAACGTAATAATGAAATTTTCGGTTAGGCGTTGTGCAGACTACTTCTAGTAACAATTTACAAATTGATTATTCAGTTTGGATTACTAAGCAAACAAAAGATTGATTAGCACTGAACATATATTTAAATACGTTTGATGGTTTTGAGGTAACTAGAGAATTAGTGGTTACACTACAATAACAAAATACACACAACTTAGCCTTGTTAGGATGAGACGAATAAGTAAGAACAGTAATGGCATATTCAGATTAGTATTTTTTTAAGGTGTATTTATTAAGTATTTAGTTTTTAAGATCTATATACTCCTATTCATGCTATTGATATAGATTGTCCATTTAAGTATTCTAGTTAATTCATCTAACCGTTACTCAGGCTTTGTAACAAAAATATTTTAGTTTTATACATATTGTGCTTTCTTAATGGTTTTACTTTGTGATCATGAAACTGACATGTACAGATGCACGAGCTTTTTAAAGCTAAATAGTAGAAGATGAATTGACTGCAATTTCTCATGTTCAAACTAAACGTTCGTTATAAAAAAAATCTGCAAAGACTAATAAGTGCTAATAAATTCGGTCATTTGGTGAACATTAGCGGTGTTGGTTCAAAACTCATTTGATATAAAGTAAAACTAGCTAATACTTTATTTGAGACATGTTGTACACTTAATCTTACTCAATTGTATAGTCAATTAAAAATGGGCTGAGATTATCTGCAACGTGTCAGCTATTCAATATATCATATCCAGCACTTTCGATCAACATCATTAAAGATTTTATTTCAAGCGGTTAGAAGTATCTAAAACGGCTTCTATTATTAACAAGTTTAATGTAGCTTGAATGAAATGAAGTCTTGAAAACTTTCATTCAAATATCCAGTATGCACTCAGTAAATGAACAAAAAAGTGGCTAAAAGCGACAGAACAGACCTAGTGAACCTTGCAGAGAACCGTTATAAGCAAGTAACGTTACAATAGCCAAATTTGAAAAAAAAAAGAGGAAAAGGATCAGCAAATACGTGATAACATACCACTTTGAACATCACAAAAATCAACCGTAAATCCTTCCAACTGCATAATCTCAGTTGGATCGGATTTGCGCTCTTTGTATGACGCCATAATAAATGTGTACTGTGAAACCTATAGAAATAGAGCAATATATTAAAATAAATTATATACATTTTACATTTACAGTGTCAGCAGACAATAATTTAAATAATGTTACTAAAGTAGGTGAGACAGATCATTTAAACAGGTGTTATGCGGAGAAAACTAATCACAGATTAGAACAAATGAAAAGTTGTAAAAATGCATATCAGGAGACGCAATGATAAACCAGTCGTTTTATAAAATAGTTAGTCAACTATATATACAAAATACTGTACACGAAACCGACATGATTAGAAGAAATATTATACATCAGTCAATGTCAGATAAGGAGTGGTCTTGCAAATCATTCATAAATTTATGAAATTAAAGCATAATTATCAGGTTTACGTATTACTGACAACAATAATTGCCTGTATCACACAAACAATCAGCTTGAAACAATTTTTAAAAAAACATTATATTTTGAAAATTACAATAGGAAATTTTAAGAAACTATTTCAGGTACCTTATTATAACACTTTAGGTAAGAAGTGATTGTCAACCGCACGATTTAAGACTATTAGTAACATGCGAATGTGAAATACGAAAAACAACTCTTCTCTTAATTAAAATCCTTTTTAATCATCTCATTAGATACAGGTAACTCAAACATCATCGACGTAAGAATGTGCATCAGTCTACGCATTACCACATATCACGGTAGTTGTAAGAGAAAAAAAAGTCACGTAATGAGAAGACAAAAGAAAAGGAATTAATTTCAACTTTGATGAAAATGTGATCATAAAATATATGATTCAGAAGGTAAAAAGATGTAGAAAAAAAGTCAGTAAAGGCATCATAAGATATTTAGGAAGATATGACATAAGTGTAAATGAAACTTTGGAGTATATCATCTAGCGTTTCAAACTATTTGATATTAATTAATACGCGGGTCCCATGGAAGAAGTCCAAACCTATTAAAAAATTCAAACAGTCAGTCAATGGTATGATAGGCTATCTATTTACAAACACACTACGAACCAAACATTTTTTATTATTTGTAATCAATGGGCAGTATGCCTGCATTTTAGTACAAACGATTAAGTGAATACCTTGTGTGTCCGAGTTCAAGATGCCCACTTTATAATTCTCCTAGGATTTGGAATTTCAAATACATTAACGTTTACTATTAATCGCTAGTAAAAGCAAAATGGCTTTTATCTGAACAGAAAGTAAGTCACAGGAACTTCGAATGAGTTATCAACACTTATTAAGTAAAAAGGTTACTAACTAACGAGTTAAAAACTAAGAATAAACATTTAAATAATGCTTCCTCTGATTTTTACTGGTTCGTTAAGCGGTATCGTGTGGCAGGAAGCATCAAAAAAATTATAGAAACGTTCAAAGTATATATATATATATATATATATATATATATATATCGGATGATCAAAGCTTAACTGAAGATACAGTCTCTTCCAACAAAGATGTACTACAATGTTTGCCGCATATTTAAGATACGTTATAAAAGAAGACAAAACAAGAAGGATGAGATCAATTTACACATTGGTATGAAAAGATCAGCGTCAATTATCAAAGATAGTTTTAAAACAATATTGGCCAATTTGAATAAATCCTTGAGATTACTTCAATGGAGACAGTTACTCTATTTATGTATTTGTGCACATTTATTGTAAATAAACAAAAATTTAAATAATTTCTTTATGTAAAGTATCAAAAAAGACAAAATAGAAGGATTTTGGGTGAAGGAAAAGAAATGTATCTTCTTTTGTAATAAATGCATCATTACAAATATTACCAAATAACAAATATAGGTGAGTAACTATACAGAGAGGAGAGAAGAACAACTACGGTAATGTAACAGAACGTTTTATTATTATAAAAGGACAGAAATAACATCCTTTCAAATGAAAATACAATCCACATTACATATTGACAATAACCAAAGATGATAGGGAAAGCGAACACATGAAAATGATCTGTAAGGTAATCAAGTAACAACAGATAAATAAATTACATCTTGTCGTAATATTCTAACAAAAGAAGACTTTCCATACAAATATGAAAAATAAGAAACAGCAAGCAAACAAACAGTATAATAAAAGAAAAACGAAAAATACAAGGGGAATAAAGACCATATAAAAAGAGTTAATAAGTAAAACGTTAAAAGACGAAGTAAAAAGAAATAGTGTACAGCACTTATTTCATAGCAGCATGATATAAGAGACATATCAGTGTTTTCAGAGAGGATACATTCTGAGTAGAATGATTTTAGTTAGGAAACTTTTAATCTTTCAAAACACCTGTATCAACATACACACTTCGGAATGAAATGACTGCACACTTAGATAACAGATTGTTCTAATGACCACAGATAACATACCCCATATGAGATCGTTTTATAGATGAAAGTTATATAAAATTTTATTTGTCAAACTGTGTGACTTAGCTAGAATTTCGAAACATCGCTTGTGTTTGTTAAGACCATCAGGTAAGTATTAGTGAGGTTGTATGCAAGGCATTAGGAAAAAATAACGAATCAGTTGATGCTACTATGAGTCATCATCGACTGAGGTGGTTAGGACATGATTAACTGCTGATTACCTCGATGCGCAATGTTGACTAAAATTGGAATAGAATACAAAATAGCTAGAAGAGGTTAAACCAAAACATGGTATCAGTTCACGACGTCCTTAACTGTTGGTCTAAACCATATTGGTAGATGCAGATTACATGGTTGAGATTTGAGCGACTGACGTGATCAACGGAGACTCCAGGTGATGTGCATCAGAATTGGTTATAGTGGAGTGCGTTCACTCGTTGCATTATTTTCATTCATGACCTTAAAATTAATATGTATCTTTCCTTCCATAAACTAACTCTTTCACCCTGTACACATTGTTTACTTCTAATGATGTAAATTCTACTAACAGAGTGTTCATTTTGTTGTATCAATGAGGTGTAGTAACCTGGACTGAAGCACATATGTACCTGATTCTGTGTTGTATGTGACCCCGTGAATTTTGGATAATATTAGTGTAATCGACTTTTCATGCTGAACATGGTGTAACAAACTTGGAGTTATTGCAATAAAAATCATTCTTAGAGCTGCGATGGACTAAACAAATGGTAAAAATGGTTACAAATTCTTAATCCTCCTTTCCCTGACGACAACTCATTCGGTTGTGGACAGACTTGAAGATCTAATTAAATTTATTGAGCTGAGAAAAAAGTAACTACATATGTTGTTGTAGTACATGAAGTATTATCTAAATTGGGTACATACTGATTCCGTTTACTAAGCAATTCTTAGTACCACAGTGACATTACTAGATGAGAAACTTAGCAAACTGGTAATTCCACTTATACGAATTATGGGGACCTAATTTTTATAAAATAAGATTAATAGCTACATAAAAATATAGCCGGATAAGATGAAGAGGAAATTATAATGTAACATCAAAACAATATAACAATCGTGCTGTGAATCTCATTGGTCAATATGTATATTACTTCTCGAACAAATTAAAGTAAACAATTCTATGAAGCTAACTGTAGAAGTTTTTGTATGATTCATGGTTATTTATCTAAATATCGTAGAATGAATGCACCAAAAAAGAAATAAATATTTTTTTTATTCTTGGATTACTTTCGGAAGATCAAATGGGAATTTTAAACCACTATGTTTATAAAAGGTAAACAAAGTAGGATAATTTATGAGACGAGCATTAAAATTTGGTCTCTAATCAAACCACACATTTCAATACGCTCGGATAGCAAGGCACTATAGCCAGCCGCCTGTTTAAAAAATACACTGAGCTACTAAAATTGGTTATTGGGATAAATAACACAAGTGACCGTCCACACAATACTAAATCATCAACTAACTAAGTCAACTGGTAAGTGATATAAAACGTAGTTTGCTTTCACACGTAACAATTCTGAAATCTAAACCAGTCGCGATAGAGATAGACTAAAAAGAATGCATAGCTAAGAAACTTAAATTCTGAAGACTCTTTACAGAAATGTCTTAAATCCTCAAACCCCACAATATTGTATATATTCTCACCCCCACCCCTCAACTAGCATAATACGTAGATCCGATGGTTTATGCTGACTGCCTTCAAAATCAACAAGCTTATCATGTGGAAAGCATCTGTAAATAAACCTGAAACTTTACATAAACTGAGGTTATCCCTGGAAAATGAAAGCATATGTGGTATGTGAGCGATGCAATGATGAAAATAAACTGATGTTTGCATTTCCAAAATAAAGGCACCTAAGTGCGCGTCATCGTTTAGCAGTCATTTTAATTGAATCAATGAATTAGAAAAAGAAATAGGAGGTTCAATTCATCAGGATGCAGTTGTGATTTCATATTGTCTTACTAACAAGATTAACAAATTTCGGAAAATTTTAGACACTTCACGATATTTGAGGAACTACTTTAAGAAATAATTTGTATACAAAACGTGAGAAGCCTACAACTATCTAAAGCAAACAAAAAATCATTACGAAATACCTAACAGATGGAATAAATCTTTAAAAATATGCATGAGCTAATACCATAATAATAAAAAAGAATATTTTAAACAAGTAAACTTCAATTGTAATTCTTTTTAAACTTCAAAAATGCTTTAAAATAAACAGAGAAAAAAATTAAATTAGGTTACGACAAAATCTCTCGAATTTACAATGAGAGTTAATACCAAAATAAGGTCTGAGACCGTAAGGTAAAGAAAACGTAGGATAAGCATTAGCATGTATGTCAAGAACATCGAGATTTCGAGTGGTAATATTTCATACATACTTTCATGAATCACAATTAGAATTATATGTATAGACTAATTATACAACGATGGAGAACAAAAGAATAAAGATTGTAGATGTTATAACTGATAGCACTATTTAAACTGTCGGAATCATCTTTCAGCCAAGCAAGATTAGTTTTATTTCTTAAAGTAAAATGAGGAGAAACAAACATAAGAAATAACATGTACTTACCTGTATCAGGCATATATAACGTCGTCTCCATTTACGGAATGCTGTTCGACCCAATGCATATAAATAACCACAATGTTTTAGATTATTTGGTTTTTCCATACGTAATGTCAATTGAATTTGTAAATCATCAGGTACATTTTTGGAAGTGTGCAATTTATGCCACTCTGGTTGGCGGTTTCCCGTACAAGTGGGATTAAGAATCACCTACAGAAGAACATCAATATTATACAGAAAATATCACGTTTTAGGATCACTAAAATTGATAATCGACTGCCAAAGTCATTTAATTTCATACAACTTGAGGTTTATATCTTACAATTTAAATCCTAAAATCGTGTTATTGGCTTTTGTAAGTTCATCAACTGATAATAAATCAGATGCTTGAAAGTACCACTTCCTGATGTGGGACTTCAAAAACCTAGGATTCATTATGCTAATGTGAGGAGAGAGTAGCTGTACAACGCTCACTGATTTCCAAAAGCACTTTGCTTTTAGTCATTGCAGAAAAAACCTTTAAATAACCATTAAATGCCTACGAACAAAATCGAATTAAGAAAAATGCTAACTGGACGGAAAGATAATTTAACGTAGCACAATCGATACTGATGATCTTGAAAAAATAAGGTAAAAAGTCTTATCGATGATTTTTTCTGAAGATTAGTCGAAAAGTCATAAAATAAAATGAAACGGAAATAATCTAAAACCATCTCCACCTCTGAGCTCGTTTCAAAGAATTCGTGAAACAAGTGTCTCAACGATCATAATAATGCAGTCACGTGACATTCAATTGACAGCAATCATATTATTGACATTCTTAAGTGGCTTAGAATAATTGTTAATGAAATAGGAGCAATGAAGCTTTTTTCGAAAGACTAAGACATACTTAGAAAATAGTCATTAATTTATAACTCCCTAAATGGTTTGAATTGTTAATTACATATCCGCCCCCTCTTTCATTTGTTCTTAGATTGTTGTTATTCCTTTTTCGGTAATCGGACTGGTATTTCATTTACTTCAAAAATACCCTGGTGTTTATTGTCGTTCATAATCAGCTAGTTTTTGAAAAAATGTATAAATCATTCAACCATTTTTACAGTTAATACGTAACAGTTGTTACATCACCCCCCCCCATACATAAATGAGAGTACTTTCAATAATTATTGCAATTATTATTATAAAGAAATAAAATAAGTGACAGACATCATGACGTAAATATTAATTATAGGATAAATACAATTAATCCGATTACAATCATTACTACTCCGCTTATCTTGAATGTTTTACCAACCCTGAAGAGTCAATGTATGGTGAAATCTCGGGAGGGAATCGAAAAGCGCGTTTGGTTTCTGCCAAACGACACCTCCTGTAATTTAGAAGACACTTACTCTAGCCAAAGAGAGAAGGAATATGCTTCTCAGTGGTATGCTTTGTTTTAGTGCAGGCAAGTAAAAGGTAACCTTCAAAAGAAGACATTTGCAGGATTTCATAACACAATAGAATATCATAAACTAATTTTTAATTATCTTTTTCTACTCAGTTCCATTGTCAAAAAAAAACTTACTATATGCAAGTCCGTGAAATGGCGTTATTCAAAAAATGTTCAATCAGCTGAATTCGATGTTTTAAGGTAGTGATACCAATTAAAATATCGACACTTCAACTGAGCAGATATTTTCAAACCTCCGTATCATTTGCAGAGCTTTGTCACAAGGTGTGAAATAATCCGTTATAAACGACCATAATCAAACACAGAGAACTCGAGAATATCTTCAGCTCGGAAAAACAATGTCAAAGCTTAGGACCTGAATGTAATCTCATGTAACTGATTTCGATTTCCGATCGTTCCATCTTGGTAAAACTATGATGAGGATTTATTCTGACTTAGTGTTTATAATATTAGCCTTTATAATCACCCGACGCTTATCTAAGGTTAGGGAAGTACAAACTTTGGAAAACTAGGCTGTTTCAAACCCAGGCAAAGATGCGTTGACAGGATATTCATTCTGAGTCAGCTTCTACAAAATAGATATACTTACCAACAATCCACAATAGTGGTACTCTTTGACTTAGAAGTAGCTTTCGACTCCTTAGATGGATAAGTTCTGTGGGACTGTTTATCATAAAAAGGAGTGTTTGAAAAGTACATAAACCTAATAAAGGCTTTCTACACGAATACGACTGGTTGATTTAGAGCTTATGGCGACCTATCACGAGGATTGTCAGCCCCAAGTGGGGCTCATCAGGGTTGCCTCTTATTTCTCATCCTATTTAAATTCGTCATAGATGTTCTCGTTGAAGCCTAATTTACTTCATTTAGCTCTTCAGGAACTAACCTCCTTCTAAGAAACCTACTCGTAGAGTTAGTATACGCAGATAATATAGACCGACTTGACAGAGACGCCGACAATATGCAGTCACCTGAAAATATTGTGTAACAATACGAGTGTATATGGGATGCATTTTAAACGTTAACAATAACTTAATAAAAAATCTTTATAATAGTATCAGTTCAAAATTAAGTTCATTCTGACTTTTTTAAAGTTATATAAACAACAACTCATTTCATAAAACTTAATTCAGGAAATATATCCGTTAAAACACGAATTGAAGCTAACTGAATTCAACCTACAAAAAAATTGTTATACGGCTAGGGTTGTCTCTAAAGCTTTAAATATACCTAGAACTAACATTTAAGCACAGATTTAATAAGTGAGTACAATATATTACAGTTGCCAGCAACTTTCTGCTATGAATATAGTGTAAAATGAAATTCAGAAATAAAAATACAAGTATTGTAGAATTAAAAACTTCCATCGAAAACTTCCCGAAAATCAACCTTTAAATGAATAGAAAAATGACCGAAATTGCCAAACAAAAAACAACGATTGTAAACACTGAAAATATTGTGGACATCTTGATTATGCGTACAAGTTACATTCGAAGAAGAAAAGTAACAGTGAACTTACGCGACCCAATTCTTTGCCACTATCAAGCGACAAAAGTCCAGAACTTTCAGCGTACAATTTTATTTTAACTGCTGGGAGAGGTTGATTTGTTGAAAAGTCACCTTGTGTACCCCACCTAAACGTTAAAATACACAATGTACTACATTTAGTTGACGTAATTATTATTTACAATAAAGATTGCAAGTTTTATGATAAAAAATTCAATAAATCCATGAACATTAAGAATAATAAATAACTCCTCTAAATAGTGGCATTTGTGAGTCAAGAATCTTACCACGATACATCATAAAAGAATAAAAATGTTGATTAAGTGTTATAATCTGATACGCCCATACGTAACCTTCCATTTTTAGTGCATCCTACATCGTTAGTAACTGTGGAAAGATATTTGGTTGTATGTGTGAACAATATAACTACAATGATCCTTCGAGCTTATCATTTCTTTTTAAATTGCAAATTCTTAAACAAACACAAAAAACAAGAATGTCTAATAAACATGGTTTTGTGTAGTGGAAACTAATTTAAATAGTCTCGGTCTTCGTTAAAGACATTAAGAAAACGCAACTTCCTTAAGAGCAGCTTCTTATCTGACACGAATATGTCAAATATATGCATCGAATTGAACAAGTAATCTTAAAAAAGAAACTTTAATACTGAAAAGTTGGGAAATATGACTTGATGGTAGAGAAACTTAAAAATAAATATGAAAATAGTTGAGGGAACTATGTAAACATGAACCTACAATAGCATTTTCAATAACCTAAGAAGATGGTTGAAAGTAATCTGCCTAAAACTCTGGATGACGTAGACTTCGTCCTAGCTGGCAATCGTTAACAAAGTAGACCTGCAATCATGATTTTCTTCTTGATAACCAATCAATCATGTACACCACGCTATTAAAGTAGTTTTTTTCTATATTTTACCTAATACTCCCTAGTTCTTTCATGTAATTTGATATTAATTTCATCAATTCATGCTCTTGTATTTTTCTACAAATCAACTAGTTGATAAAACGAAACAATCAGAAAAAGAAGTAAATTAATCATACACTAAGAGAGATAGAAATACTTGAAATAATCTTGATTGAAATTAACGAAGTTTAATGGTAAATTGACGATAAACTGGATTATATGTAACTAGATAGTGAATTTTTAGTGTAATTTACAAATATAATGAAGTTCGATAAATTATAAAACGTTTCTACTCAGAACTATGTCCAGTACTCGGTTTTCAGTCATATTTTATGTGGGTAAGCTAATAATATTACGCGGTAGCTAGAAGTGGGTAAATCGGGATTCGAACTTGTCACCTAGTGGTTTGGAGTTTAATCCCTAACCACGAAACGAGTGTATTCTACGAGATAATCGCCTTAAAATAATCAGTCGTGAATGGGAAAAGAAAGAAAATATACCTGTGTGAAAAATATTAATATTTGAAGTAAAAGTGATTAAAAGTGCACTATAATCTTCGGTAGTTGCATATCTTAATGAACGTCAGTCTAGAAAGCAGATTGAAATTAAAAGTGCGAAGTGAGCTGATAGTCTGTTACCCTATGGCGTTTCTTCAACACTACGTCAAGCCAAACAAATGCTGCATGTCGAAGTATTTATTAATTTCCCAAGTGTAAAGTGAGCAAACAGTTTCAAGGTGCACAATGCATTAACACATTAAGATGTGACGTGAAAAACCTGCTTCCTTATCATTTGTGTCTAGGATAACACAGAGGCATTCAATTAATATATTAGTATACATACAATGCAACATCTTACTGGTATTTACTTTTCCCACACAGTTCAGAAAACTAAATGGGATAGACGAAGCTGATAGGATTAATTAATGATAGGGCTTAAATTTTTGTTCTTCAGCTATAAGAAAGGCGGGATTACTTGAATTTCAGTAATTATGTTCGTACTGACACTCAAATATTATAGCGCTAGCTTCAATCTATTATAAAAAACTTGCCAAATAAATATTTTAAAAATATTCAGCTCAGGGTGCGAATACGACAACAAAGAGTGATCAAAGTCCAGTCATAAATATCAACTAACAAATAATTCAATCGCTTATCAATAATAATAATAATAAAATCAAAGCCATTAAATACTTAGCGACTATCTGCAAATAACAGCTGTGGATAAAATCGCTGATATTCGAAAAGACAATTATTGTATTCTAATGTCATTTTGAAAATCAACAACGGAATACACATGTATCCAAATGACGAGTTTCATTACTTCAAAATACGCACTTATTATGCCACTACACTTCACAATTGAACTATTTTAAATATCATACTTCTGCAAATTGTCAAAGACTATGGTTGTGAAAAAATTTTGAGTATTGATGCACGTATACTTCAATTTTTTGGCAATTAAAAAAGGGATGCATTCATTCACATTTAAGTTTTGACGTTTAAATCCTATTGAAAGCATCATTCACAAAAACAGAGGATCCTAATTTCAATCTCACTTTAATGTTAATCAAAAATCAACAATTTCCATTATTTGCTTTGCTCTGAGGTTGATACTTTTAAAAGTATTGGATATATGACAATTTGAACATTTAAAATGTTAGACATAGTTTTGTCTTATTTAAGGTAATTAAACAAATAAACTCAGAGTTACTTTTCAAAACTTTTTAATCATTCACTAAGAATTAATCGACTGTAATCTTTTCAAAGTTAGTTTTGATTTTAAAAGTAATAAAAGGAAATAACTGATTTGAAAATTTGTGAATAGTGTGAATAAAACAATACTATGACAACGTAAATAAGATATAAATTAATAAGGAATAAACTAAAATAAAAGCAACTGGATAATACGACTGACATCGTTACTACGATAAATGACATACAACTAAAGAGTGATTTGAAAATTAGTTATTAAATTCCAGGTATTACGATTATCGAAGTGAAGCGGTTGTTTATTTGTTACGGGATGCAGCTTTTGGTTATTACGTCTCTACCAAAATGCACATCATTTTGGTTAGCTGAAGAGAATCACTAATTCTTACATCGAAATTATGGCTCAAAGATAATTTTCATATGCGTATATTTGATAAAAGTATATATATATATATATATATATATATATATATATATATAATTTAAAATATTTAATTTCATATTACAGTCACATAACAGAAAACCAGTTTAGTCTAGAAAATTGAACATCGCTTGTTCAAAATTCGATTGATCACTAAGTTGAAAACATTCTATAATCACATAAAAGATGGGAGGAAAAAGTACGATTGAGTAATACGGTATGTGATAATTGGTCAAATCCATTTTTTAAATCAGTTCGTCATCACGGTAAAGCAATAGACAGAAATAAGTAATAAAATTGGATACAAAATCAGTGCACAAGTGATGGAGAGTCGGTTAGTGGCTGATATCTAAACTGCATGTCACCTGCAAAACATAATGGAAGGTTAACGATAAAACGATAATATTAGGGAAAACCGATCATGTAAATAGTAACATGCAAAATGAAAAATCTAATCACAAGTTAATTTTTTTGAAGATATAATACATAATCCAAGAATAGACAATAAGTTTGTACACATTTCTAATGAGAGATGTCATATGTTGTAAGGGAGTAAGACATTTAGCTAATAAATAGCGGGTTTGAATCCGCTCTACATACTTGAGTTGGTGCAAAATCCATCACGATTACAGTGTGACTTCAAGCAAAGTATAACAAAGTAAAACTCATGAACCTAAATTTTAAGTTTAATTAAATAATATGTTAATGCCATCAATGCATGTAGAAGGAACAATATTCAAACATGAGTTAGTTTCTATAAGATCCCACAGATGACATAAGTTATAAGCCATTCGAATCCGATTTCCCGCAATATGACATTTTTAAGACATTGAGCGGAAAAAGCTTTGGCTGCTACTTTGCATTTTCAGATGCCCAGATTGGATGGCTCTCACAAATTTCAACAACACTCATATTTGCGGAAAAATATGGCAAATAACAGGTAAGTTTTCAAGTTTTATTAACCACCTCACTGAATATTAGTTGTTTGGACTGTTCCTTCGAAGAAACAACTGTGGATCTGAAGGTAGCCTTTGAAAGGATAGTGCTTGGTCGACGATTTTTCTGTTGAGAAGATTTAGAACAAGCGATTGGAGAGTTTCGGTCTGTGAATAAAGTAAATCTATTGTAATCGTAGATTACCTGTACTCACTGTATCCATGTGCAAAGTCAAAGAAAATTATTTTCGTCTTTCAAATACGTTTATGTCATTTTTAGATGTACATTTATATTGAAAATAAAATCTTAAGGGATCAGAGAAACAAACCGTAAGGTGACTGTAATTCTTGCATGTTTAGGTCGGAATTCATGGGTCGCAAATCCACTTCGTGCTGTGCTAAATGCTGATGATGCACAACTACGTCTGCCCTAAATCTTTTATGAGATACGATCGATGGTGTGGACGTTTATCGAAGGAGGAAAGGGAAGACAACCCAATTCTTGGACAACCAACATCATCTGATGAAATTACGAAATACGTAAGAGATACTAATTATAAAGAGCAATTATCTGGTGATATACGAAATATGAAATCAAAAGTTACCGTAGGTGGGTGTGTAGTAATATAATTTTAGCGTTTGGTTCACGTAATTAAGTGTTCGGTTATATCCGTGAACAAGGACAGTTGCGTATTATTTTGCTGAAGGAAACGTGAGGAGATTAACGAAAGTGTGCTTTTCGACCGAAGGTCAGATTCGTCTTTATCACTTGTATCCAGAAGTGATAGGTAATGATTCAAAGTATAACTTTAATAAAGAAAAGCAAGAAAGTGACCTAATTAAGAATAAGCTGTAGATTTTCGATGTTTCAGTTGGTAATAAATGTTAACACGGGACAAAAAAGAGTTTACAGCGGATATGAAATAGATTCTAGATATGTCCAAAGATATCATGGGTGATACTTCCTAAACAAAGACGTTTGTAATGGATTCATTGCATGAGGAAATAGCGGTTCTGGGTACAACTCACAGAGACGCTAAAATACAAATGCGTTCGACCTATTTGTGCGTCGGGCTCTTTGCATAAAGGTAAATCAATCTTAGCTAACGTTATGTTATTTTAATTAGATTTGGGATTGTTGTGCAAAAGCCTTTCTATATAGCCTAGTTAGCACGGAAAGTATAGGACGGTAAGGTAAATTATTAAAATATATTTTAGGTTCGATAACTATTTTAGAAGAGAGATTTTTGGTGCCACATGTTGCTAGTAGTACTTTTACTGGCAAGTGTTGTCTTTGCTGCGATTTATTAAGTCGACAGTTGAAATCATGTTAAAACACTGTAGACGTTGGATGCACAGTTCCAACGTAAGTGTCCCGATGAATTGCATTACTACATTTATTAAGCCATCAAAACAATTACTGCAAAAAATGATTAATACACAGAGGAATGGAAAGTTGATTTTTCAAAGGTTTAGCGAAAGTTTGGCAATTTAGGTGTTTTCTAAGATAAAAAATTATACGAAAAGGATTCTGAGATAATAAGAATTAAGTTTTCTTATGTGCTTATAACATAGTGTTTTTTTTCTGTTGTACACAGGTTTGCTAATCACCGTATTCACTGAAGGTTACCGCTTGTATCATCCTATGATAACGAGCTGCCCATAACAAACGGTTAGTATCTATTCATTGCCTTTTGTATTTTCATACTTGCAGTAATACGAAATGGTGTGTATTAGGTTTCGCAGTGTATGCGGCAATGCATGTTTATATCCTTGAGGCTCAAGTGCGACAATTTGATAGTATAATATGAAATGTCTTCATAGTCCACTAACAAACATTCGCAATTTTAGTGTTTAATAAAATGGCTTGTACATATGTCATAATGCATGCGAAAAAAAAACATGTTTCTGTGGGGTAAACGGTATTCTAAATTATAAAAGATATTTAATTACCCTACTTTACGTACAGCTTATTTATAGTAATAGGTTTAATAGCCCATACTAACAACTTACTTGACTTGATCTTTTAGCCTGATTCTAATTGAGTAAATACGGGAGTGATGCCATTTTAAGTAAAAGTTACACCGACTGTTTCAACATACAAGAGCTAATCAGAGTCACAATGTTATTAATACAGTGAAGTGTGTCAGCACATGTTATTGAACAAGTCACATAAGTTGGTTTACTTGTTAGCTCTGTGAAGTATAGAAATCGTTCATTACTGATATGCACAGATTATTATGTGTCCAGTAAGCTGCTATTAAAAGAATCTAACAATGAGGCAAATATATATTCAAAAAGAATGTTTTACACCTGTTCATAGCCTATTATGTAATAACTGTAGATGACATTCTAAAACGTAATCTTTTTCATGTGATATGCCTTCATATACAGTTGCCAAAAAAGACAGCATCGTAACAAAGTTATCACTCAAGTTCGCATGCGTTCACTATATGACTAACATTAACTCCCCTACTTTGTATTCGCTATAACAAGCTACAATGAAAAAGCCGCATTGAAATGTGCAAATAAATATTTATCACTATGTAAAATGATATACGGAATTTTGATGAGGTTTTGAATAATAGATAGTATCCCGACTGTCTTCCCTACTACTCAGTACAGTTAGCTGTCTTTAACTTCTTCAACTTCACATAACGGCATCCACAGCTTGATAACGATATGCCACCAAAGTTAGGTTGCAACTAAATTCTGATAAACTTAGAATATGTAAACCGAAGCTCGACAAATCTCAGTAAATTGCCTCTCGATCTTAGGTGTTAACACAGTGTAGGTTAAATAAACTTCATTTTCAAACCGTTAAACTTCCTTAACACTATGTCAGGAACCCTCTAAACCGTTCAAAGAATTATTCAGTACTTTGAATGATAATTTGATCATCCATTATCATCCTTATTAAGATCTCACTCACTTTCTTGCTATAAATTTTGTACTTAGCAGAAACTTCATAAGTTTAACAACCTTATTAGAAACAAAATCAGGCCACTACATCTGCGAATGCTGGTTGAAAACATATATGGTTATTGCATAAAAAAATATGAACAGATTACTTCAGTGGTTCATAGTTTGATAACCACAAAGTATAAACCATATAAACCATCGAAAAAATTCAATCATGTTAACCGGACGCAGATTACCCAAGTAGTCTTAGATGACGCAATCACACTTTAGTTTGTTCTAAAGGATAGTAAAACGTAATCGTTATCCTTAATGGAACTTAAAATAACATATTTCAATACAAAGAACATCATACAAATTGTATTTTCGGAAGAAATAAGTTCTGTGATCCCGTGGCACTTACATGACTTATTGCAGTTAGTAATCATGTAGGATATTTTAACACGTATGTGCAGTTAAAATATCAAAGTTAGTGTGAATTTCCATAGCAGCTGATTCTTGATGATTTCAGCAAAAACACGATACCAATTACGATATCACGGAAACACCCAAGATAGCTTATAAGTAGTCTCTTCACAGATAACAAATATTGTTCGTACTAAGCACCACTAAAATTTCTTCGGTGAATAAAAACTTAAATTTTTCATCCGACTATTTTACACCATGATAGAGTTGAACAATGATATGAATTTTTTAAATGTGGACAAATATGATTGTAACAATTTTTGTAAAGTTTTTTCATTACCTGATTTTATATAATAAGAAAACAATCATGGCTATACACTTGCACTTATTTCAAAGAATCTCTACATACTTATATTCACATGACAACAAACAACAATGAATGAAAAGACATAATGAATTTAGAATAACATTAAAAAGAAACAGGATGACCTTCAAAAATGATTGATTCTCTATTATCAATGAACACAGTAACATATTTTAAGGAAAAATAGTAGATAAAAGAGAAAAGATAGTATTTGTTAAGTGAATATATGATAAAGGTAAATTAAAAAATCAATCCAAGGGAAACTATGAAAGTTCATTATAATTTTTTTGTTCTCATAAGGTAAGAAAATACAATAAAAATGGTGAATTAGGGTAAAAAATTTTCATTTAGTTAAAGGAAATCCACGTTGGTAAATATCGAAAGACATTTATAATTAGATCATGAAACGAAATGCTGAAGAAAAAATATTACTCCATTAAACTGGTAAGGTATACTATATATATATATATATATATATATATATATATATATATATATATATATATATATATATATATATATATATATATATATATATATAAAGAATTTAGCTTCACGCTAGTGAATTTCTTGAAGAACCACCTTAGTATAGCAGTTAATTGACATGTGATTAGATGAGAATGAAACCATGTTTAACCCAAGCTTCGTAACTGATCAGCTGTGAAACTGAAATGTTCACATTTATTGAGTAGTGACTAATATCATATTTTGCCTACTTCAAAGTGCTAAGCGAATTCTATTGTCAGATCGAAATGAATAACTGTTTATGAAGCAAATATTGGTTATTTTTCTACACAAAATATAATAATAGTTCAATATTTTTCGACCAGAATTCTGAAAGTATGAATCAACAGTAAATGCTCAAAATTAGTTTGTGGTAACATACTTCATTTGGTTAGCTTACTTTTATAAATATACAGTTGTTATATAATAATGAGAAACAAATACAGTACTTAAAATTTTAACTATATATTCAAATGGTATTTTACTATGGAAATGCTAAACGCTAAACAATACATCAGACTGTAGTAGCAGAATGTATGGTTTCTCAATAACTAAATGGTACTGTTTTTATGTGAACAGTCAGATATAGTCAACAGAAAATGCTAAACAGAGAGTTAGCGCTAGCTGACACTTACCAGTAAAACGCACCTACAAAAACAAGGTTATTCGTGCTCATTCCTGGATCTAAAAGCGCAACACAGCCCCACATTCCAAGACGGAGCCGTTTTATTAAGTAGCTTTTCAGGTTAAGAAGCTGGATGGTGCCATTTTGAACTGTACAGGTAGCATTAGTTCCTATAAGATTATTGGTGTACCTTGATTCGGTCGAGAGTGTCTTGACAAATACTTTCAACCAACTATCATATTGTGAAACAGTTATAATCAACCTTAAAGGGGTAATCAATCAAAAGTGTATTTAAAATCCAACATGAAAGGGATAATATTGAATTGTTATAAAGCTAAAAATTTTAAATGAGACCTTGAAATTAACCTAATTCAGTGATAATGTTAATCACGTAAATTTTCACAATAAAAGGTATTAATGATACATATAAAACAAGTTTATGATTTTCCAATTTCAGTAATAATTTTCAGCACAATGACAACAGATAAGTTAACCACTGGAAAAAAATTTAACATAACTTTATGAAGTCTTAGGTAAAAATAGTTCCACGTAATTTATGTGTTTAATAACTCGATATCAAGGAGTAGTGGGTTCAATGCTCCATAACAGATAGTAACACCAAGAAGAAACATCATGGATCTCTTTAAATTATGTAACTAGTGAATGAAAACACATATGACAACAAACACACGGTTTTATCAGTCTTCACATAAATTCCAGTTTTTAGGCTATGAAATATTGTGATGAAAAAGAAAACTGGGTGGAGAAAATAAAGTAAGCTACTAAAACAAAGGAAAAGAATGCTATGAATAACTTCAGTTTATGCGTCTACATACACACGTATTGTACACTAGTCAAATGCATTGAAGTGATACATGAACTAGGCATGAAACAAGAATTAAAGGTGTATATGTGTGAATTTCACTAATCAAAGTGATGAAAAATGCATTACCATTAACTAACTGATAGAAACTTACACTGGCTTTCCAGCTTCAGCTAAATCAGTTTGTAGTCGTGAACCGCCTTCAACCTCCATAGTACAATAAACCATTTTATTGCTTGGAAGATATTTTAAATTCTTCACTTGACCAATGATAATCTGTTAAGCAGTGAAAAAGATGCAATTTAACGATTGGTAGTAAAAACAGTTAAAACTGAGAGAAAACATCGAATTTATAGTATTTAAGGAATTAAACATGTAAAACAAACAATATTGGCCAGTTGTCTATTTTAAGCGTTGTTAAATATTTAATATAGATCTCCTTAAACAGAAATAACAATAAAGTATCTTATTCAAATGATCTACTAGTCAGTTTAAATCAGGTTCAATGTCCGTCTACCAGTTTGCTTGCTTTTAATTAGTAAGTTGATTCAGGCAAACGGATCGTCCGAGCATTAACATGATTAGCTGTCAAATGGGGAATGTCAAACAATTATCAGCTATAATCTCGAACATTTCGTCAACCCTGACCACATATCCATACCAGATGCTTTCTCTAAAAATATTGTCAGTGTAAAAGTAATAAAGACCCCGAAATTCTACACAGAAGAAATGCCAATTCATGAATTCAGGCCTGATCTTTTTGTTCGAAAGTGACAACACATTAAAGTGGTTTTTTATCTGCAAAACTGATAATTATCTTTTGCACTCCTCATCCTCATTTTAATTTTAAAACTATTATTACTTTTTGCACATTATCAAATAACATAGTTGTTTGACGCTTGAAAATGTTCTATCACAAAGTTAATAACGCAACAGTCACATATACTTGATTGCAGACCAACATTTGTAAATATATATGTACGATCAAAAAAGCTTTAGGAAATTCGTATAGTTGAAAAGTTTTCTTATTAAATTGTCTCATACTTCGTAACAATACGACTCATTTTCTTCGTCATTGAAAATATTTTTTAGATTGCCTACTAAGAAAACGAGAAGACGGGTCGATAAGTAGAAGTAGGAATAGAAAGAGCATTGCATATCCATACACATATTACTTCAGTTTCGTACGCATCCACTACAAGAGAAACGTTGTTAGATGTCTGGTAACCAGGGTCACTAAGATTTGCTCGGAAGACGCCATAAACACTGAACTTGACACCATATTGAGTATATTAGCACAAAGTGGTTATCCACATAATTTTTTTAAAGAAAAATACGTCAAAAGTTAATAGTAAACCTGAAGCATTGACCGTCAAGAAGAGATCTCTCTTCCTTACTTTTTATTTCAAAGGGTAGGTAGCAAGTGATTTATTAAATGAGAGACTAACCAGAGCTGTCAAATAACGTTCAATGAAACAATTTTCTGTTTACCATTCACTAGCTCACCTGTGATAGTTACTAGACTGAAGGATAAGTTACTTGGTTTTGCCACTTCTATGTGCGTTCATAAATCCAGTTGCTTCTGTGGAGAAAGCTATATTGGGCATATGACCAGACGACTTAACTAACAGGTTAACGAGAACCGACCATTGTGGTTTGGAAAGAAGCCGGTGAAATCAATACGTAGTTCTATTTTGTCACATTTGATAGACAGTGGATATTCAATAGATAGAACCAAAGCGTTTAAAGTGGTATATTGCATACCATCAAAATTTTCGGATAGGATTCGTGCTCGTCTTCTACACATCACTGAAGCCATAGGGATTCGAGTTAACAACCCAAGTCTGTGTTCAAAACAAACGTGTAACACCTCTATCTCTTCCATAGCCTCGCAAGACTTAATAAACGACTTACACGATTTTTACACTAAGCTGTTTCTTTGTTCTTACATAACCCTTTTCAAACTTCATCTCCACTCTCAATTCAACTGACTACATTATTTTCACACCTACCTTTGAACGGTTATTATCATCACTATTGTCTTAACAAGTTAAATTTCACACCATTTCCACCTGCATCCAAATAATGATTACTTATATTTATACGTTGAAATATGTATTCATGTTGTTATTGTTATTATTAATCTGGTTATTATTACTCCTACCAATTTACACCGTTCACCTATTATGATTAGTTATGTAATCCACCAGTTTCATTTGAATCATTGATTTACATAAATTGCTTTAACTAGTTTAATAATTGGCATATTCATATATAAACACTGCTGTATATTAGAGTAGAGACTGATGATGATCTAATTAAAAACAATATTGAAAAAATAGCCTAGTAGTTATACAACTTGACATTCATAACTAATAGAATGTCGATTTGAAAGATGCTGCTCAGAAGATAGTAGTAACTTTAATTCTAAGTAAGATCTTGCATTACTGTTTCAAGAAAAAACAATATGCAGTAAACTTCAATGTACTCGCTTCGAAGTGCCTAAATAAGGGAAATCATACCTCATTTATTCTTAAATAATTTCTATAAACTTTACCGAAACTATGTAAATATGTTGTAGGATAAACAAAATACGAACTTCTGTGACCAAAAGATTATGAAGATAATAATAGCAATGACAGATGAACAAAACAGAAGGAAAAGAAAGTGACATATTTATTAGTTTTGAAAATATAAAAAATTATTATTTTTGGTTAAATGCTAGTAGTAATGATGCTGTTGATTTCCATTTCAGTTGCACAATAGAACAGATAAGTATGAATAACAGCAATGTTAATTTTCTTAGCGGAAATTCAACTGAGGTTATATATATATATATATATATATATATATATATATATATATATATATTGAAGGAGAAAACCGGCAACAAGAAAAGGATAGGAAACAAATATCAATTAAAATGTAAAGCTGAACTTAGGCGTATGGAGGATAAGGAGTGTGGATGTTATTAAGTAGTAACTACATCGAACTTTCTTGACTACCTTGAATCTACTTATATCCTGTAAACATTGGTTACTTATTAAACAAAATAATACAGTATCGAAAAGTAATTTGAACACATACAAAAGAGTTTTATAGTGCATGTATTACAATTTTATATTAATAATAGGGACTAATCCTTTATTAAATGCATATGTGAAAGTTTCATATTTATTCCATGACAGGATTTAATAGAGTTAATAAGAATGGATTTTTGTTACTTGCAGCATCTCCAATACTCGATTCGTATCATTTTACCGTCGTCCATTGAGTCAGTGAGTGATCCTTATTTTAGCGCAACTCTAGTTAACGACTTCATAATAAGCCGTAATTTTTACTACACGTGTTTTGTTCATCTAGCACGTTTGGCGACAATCGACGTGTTTACAGAGGACAATCGAAAACAACTTTATCAGAGAAAAATGAAACAACTTACGGAAATTATAGTGCAACATGCATTATTGACTCATTAAATTAATTTTAAAAATGGTCAAAAGTGCTCATAACAATGTACAATAACCCTTGATTACAATATTTTAATTTATAAAGATACTACTCCCGACAATAAATATTAGTCAAGTTATTAAAACGTCAAAAAAGGGCTGTTATGATGATTGAAGAGAGCATGATCAATCAACATGCACCTACATGCCTGCCCTGAAATTGCTAGTCCCCCACCCAAAGCCGCAATGAAGATGACAAGACTACTGAGCTGACCACCACACAAAATTATATTATATTTCATACATTCCTTTATATATACATAAGCCAGACCACGCAGTCAACCAATTAGGAATTTAACATTAATACAAAACAAGGGAGATAGTGGTAGTGAATAAAGGTAACTTGTACACAACTAATTAACTATAGTTTGTAAATAAGAGACAATATACTAACAGTAAGTATACTAAACGGGAGGATGGAAAAAGTAAAACGTAACTATGATACAAATTAAATATTAATACTACCTACAACTAAAATAATTGAACAGACTTCTACAATATGGCTCTAAAAGTTTGTTACTCTTCTTTAGTTGTCCAATGTAACACAAGTATGATTGACTTACACTATATATATTAATTGATAGTGAAAGTAATATAAAAAGACTCACTTCGACCGAAAAATTTAATTGAATCCCCAGTTTGTTTTTCGAATTCAACTCATTAATTTCGTCATTATATTCTTTATTATAAGAAAGACTTGGTGAATTTGTGCTAGGATTCTGTGATCGGTTAACTTTTTTAAACTTTTGAAAACTACTTGAACCTCTTGTCACAGGGACAGATTCTAATCGAAGCATTAGTTCACCAACCATTTTACGTAATTCATCTGCGTATAAACTTTCCATATCTTTAACAACTAAACGTGGAAACTGACGAGTCTGAAATAAGGATCAAAGAGTAGTAAGAATATATGCAATTATTATTGACAGACGGCAATGAGCTGAATAGTAAAGATCTATGCAACATGAGAAACATGGGTTGGATGTTTACGATATTAGTGAAATGCTCAATCAGATAAAAATAAAACAGCTGATTGTAACCTTTTCTAAGTAATTTTACACATTTTGATAATTCCTTTGCATGGTTCCCTATTAAATGAATGTGTGATATAACCAAAGGAACGTCTCATTAGACCGCTTAGAAGCATTGTTTTGTGTAGACAGGAATAATTGAATCACAATAGCAAACAGTCTCTAAACAATTTTTCAGGGGGTATGTCTATAATGACAATCCATATCTCGATGGTGAAATGTTTAGCTAAGTCAGGTAAATGATATGCCTGCTGAACTCGCTATAGAGATTTCGTGAATTTTAAATTTGGATTTATTGGAATAAGTATAAAATTCAATTATCTGGTTTTTTAAACTATCAGTCACTTCTAACTTATCTTGTTGCTGCAAAGTGTATTTAACACTTTAGTATTTCAGCATGATCCCTAAACTTTCGATGGAAACTTACAAGTTAATGAAATTTAAAATAACAAGAAACTACTAAATAAGTGATTATACATAAAAATAAAGTACTGTCTTCGTTTCCATCATAACCGTTAGAATTTTCAGGTCTTCTACAACAAATACCACATTTATTATACTTGTACTCCAACTAACTAACAGACAGAAAAAAATTCTCAAGGTAACTTCGAAATCCTTTAAAATCCTCAGCACAGTATTGCTTTATTTTTTGAGTCTTGTTTCGGACGGTTTGTAAGGAAATGGAAGAGCTTAAATGCAAATACAAAAACAGGCATCAGCTGTCAGAAAAGTGAGTAGTAGATCAAAGAGAAGAATGACTATAGTCGGGATGTTGTGAAAAATAATACACAAGAATTAAGTGTTATTTTTTTGTGATTGAATCTCAAGGATTCCATCGGCTGATATTGTCTTATACACTCTGCTGTAAAACAGAAAGAATGATGGATTTACACTATCCTCTAAATATGGCAGACAAACAGCACATTAATCAAATTATGGGAAAAATTAAGCCTAGATATGAGAAATTAGGAAAAGTTCCATCAAATCGGTTTAAATTTATGTTTAACTCATTAAAGTAATAATATTAACCAATCATTTTGCTATTTATTTTAGCAAAAAAAAGGATATTCACAATCAAGAATACATACTCTAGATATTTCTTCAACCGTTTGTAATTGTCCATCCAATTCTCGACGTACTTGAGCAGCTTGTTCATCTACATTGTCCAACTGTAAAGTAACAGTAGTAAAAAAATAAAATACTAAACAGAAATAAGAAAACTTATGGTTTTAGGGGAATTTCAAACACATAATTAAACGATCTGATACAAAATCATGAATTAAGTAGCCAGTTAAAATGAAGCTGAGCTAATGAAAATGATATGGTGACGGAATAAGAGCATAATTTTAAAAAAAGATTTCATAAAACAAGAGTCAAGTTACGAGGTTAACGAATGATAATTATTTCCATTATAAGCGGTTAACGACTTCGTAAGTATTTGAAAATTAGAAGCTGTTTGTCTATTAAGGACTTCAAAAGGTTTTAGGATACCTAACTGATGTTTTTTATAACCGAGATACCAAGATATGACAATATTTTCATTTCTTTAAGACGAAAACTGGAATTCACTCATAAAATCAGAAGTAGACCATTCTCGTGTAACATGGAAGGATATTCGGCACAGCCAAACTTTATTTGGAATTTACAGTTTCCTATTGCTTGAAGCAACGAAAAAGCGATTCGAATGAACTATTCCAAAAATGCTGGAAAGCATGATTACCAGACGACTAGTTCGATACAGACTAAAAGAACATCAAATTATTGGTAAAAGCACTGAATTCATCAACAAAAGAAAGAAGTTTAAAATAATTATTTATTTCGATAAATTTACATAATAATAATACGAAGCTTATTAGAACTATGTGTTATAGTAGTGCAACACATTTCACATAGACCGATCATAAATTAACGTTTTAAGATAATAATATGAAACGGGAATTTAGATTGACCTTAAATCAGCCTTTATAGTAAAGTACCTAAAGGCAAATAAAACAGTTTGTTGATGCCTTATACATAAGAACGTTCAAACCTCCTTTACGTGTTAAAAAAACAGCTAACTATGAGACTAAAGTGACAAGACTTGTTGTAAACTTCATATCGTGAGTGATCCAATCTGTCCTAATGCCCCCCCCCCCACCAGTTTTCTAGTTTAATTTTTCCCTTTATCATATACAAATGTTAAGTTAGTAATAAGATTGCTCGAAATGTATCCCTGAATGATTAATCTCCATCTCACTGCGTTATCTAAATAGCCGAAAAGTTATAAGCCTCTTAATTACATATCAAACGTTTTTATGTCTAGTTGGGGCTTAGATATTCTATAAATAGCTGGTAAACTTGTTAGCTGCATTTGTAGTTTATTAGTATTTTCCATTAGTATCTACTGTGCAGTTTTATATTTAATTAGATTATTCGTTAAGGTGGATGGTATGTGAATATTCGAAAATGTTTCCATAACAGACTGAACAAAGCACCTATCAAGTTCGTGATGAAAAGTGCTCCAACGTAGAATAAATTTCAACATATCACCAGTTTCAAAATGGATTTTTAAATTTCTAGTGAGAAATAGTAATTCGTGTGGTTCCACTATATTGGATGTGAGCCAGTTATCATGGATAACAATGTATGGTCGTCGCTCAATATCAATCATTAACTTATATTGAAAGCAGAGACAAATTGATTTCAATTCAAAAGTTTGAGAAATATCTAGCTCACCACAAGACCTGGAAGTTTATAGTATAATTCAATGTGAAGTGGTCAGTGATTATTGCTTTAAAAGTCCAAAACTATGGTGGGACAACTGTTTAGAGCGTTTTGATTCCCATAAGATTATAATGGTTATGTAAGCTCGCGATGAAAACCATATTTTACTATCTATTTATAAATGCTTTTAAGAACAGAAAATTGTAATGGATTGTATAAAAAATGATGTACCATAATAGGAATTTAAAAAATTATTCTCTTCCTTTAAGATACACGCATTAGTGTAAACAGCTAGGAAAGGTTATATATAATTATAATCCACTTACTGAACATTAGTGTACCTAGTAAACTATAAATTTTTCGCGTAAAAAGAAGGAATAATTTTGTTAAATGTTTTCTTGACAGAAGTTGTAAGCCTTCAAATGCTAAATAACACTAATTCACAATGTCAAATATCATAGAAACAAACTTATTACCTGAGTACACAAGACATCAAAATGAGATGTCTGATAAAAAAAGCAGTCTATATTTGGGCTGAAAAGCAGTTTAATTCTTTTAAAATAACATCATTTATTGCATTAACGTATACTTTCTGCGGACACGTGTAAATTGTGTTTATTGCTTTTATGACGATAGTTGTTATATATATGGCACTTAAATTCTACTACCCACTCTACGGAGATTGTTTCAATAATCTTATCAATATATGCAAAGTAAACACAATAGATATTGTTAAACATACACTCTAGACATATCAATTTAAAGAGAAGGAGGTAGGAAAGGGTGTGACAGGCAAGACAGATTTACCAAATAATCTTAAAGAAAAAAGAACCTTGGAAAACAACATACATCAGTTGCAGCATTACAAGTTCACTAATACATTTCCTATAATGATTTGATTTTCTTTTAACAATTTACTGACTTATTCTCCATTAGGAATTCAAGTAAAAGGAAGTTTCTTACGTCATTTTATCAAAAACAGATATGATAATAAAATTTTTATGTAAAACAGGGTACCACATCAGCATGAAAATTACTGCACAATAATACAGTTACTCAAAACGCTGCACGTTTTAGTAGTCGACGCATAAAAAAGAAACGGAATTACAGACACTAAAATGAGACAGATGATGAAAACGTATGGTGAATAGTTCTAGAAATACCTGAGGCGATTATATAAGGATTTCGCAATACAATTATTTCCTTGAGATCCAAAGTAATGCTTGAAGACCGGTCTTTGTTCGATCATAAGGAGGCAAGAATAAGAACACACTGGCCACTTCATTTAATATGGAAGTATTATCAATTCTCCTGTAACATAGTCAAAAAAATCTCTGAAGTGCATAAACTGCTTACTACCTGCATCGTAGGTGACTATGTGGATCTACTTGATAGACAGTGAATACAGTGGCCACGGCTGTGAAACAAAGACTTTAAAGACAGGAGCCGTGTGTAGCTTAAAAGCACTAAGTGTAATTGTTGCTTTCTCGGATTACGTGACAGGAGTAAGGTAGCAGTCAACTATGGTAAGCCAAGTGATGAGACAAATATTTACACACTTGTTTTATTAGTAGATAATTTCCAATTTCAAAACGACGTGCTTTATCACGTAGACGTAGACAAATAAATTTAGTAATCCCGTCCGCATGACGCTTGACATGGAATAGAGTTTTTAAAATGGGCTCATTTTGTTGACCTATCTGATGGTCGATGAAAACAAATTTGAACAAATCTTTGTATTACATGTGGAACATTAAAAAAGGATTCTAATAGTGAATATATTACGTCGTATAACCAAAATTATTACGCAATAAGCGATGAATAACTTACCTGAAGTGCATTATACAAAATTTGATGTTCATATTTTTTAACACCTAAGGTCGTTTGAAATAATTCATACAACTGTTCTTTAGTCATGACTAACTCCGGTTGAGGGACTTGTAACTTTTGCAAAACTGTCGACGGTCCAGCACCACCACGACATATTTGATCAAATTTTACCATCCATGCACTAACGACATTCGCTTTATTTAAACCTTCAATTTCTGGCAGAAACTGTACACGATGTTCACTATTTAATCGAAATACTTCACGAAAATCATGCATTGAACAGCCACCACCACGAACCATACTTGCTACACGATCACTGCGCAGAAATCCCTGTTGATAGAATGTTTTTTTTAAAAAAAAAGAGAAACAAAGTGATAGGTACTAGGGGAATAATAAGAGTATGTGAAGTAAACGCCAGTCAAAAAAGAGACATTTTGATAGTAAAATTATTTGAACCGAATTTCCTTCTTAAAAAAATAGGAATAATAGCAATATGGGACTGACAAGAATACTAGTTAATTTAATCAATTATATCACACCAATAAAATTAGTGATTAATACAACTAGATATCACTAATAAAAAGAACAGAATAAAAATATCTGTCTACTGTATGTTTGTAAAATTGTGAGGAACAGTGAAATCAACAACTACTTGAAAAATTATCAATTAAAAGCAAAATAAATATTTTAATTACAATGTGCAAATAAAATTCACAAGTGATTATTGGCAACTGTTGAATAGCAATATACATAAGGTGGACGATATAAGCTAGTGCACAAACTATTAATCACAGGAGTATAACATAGTATACAATTGAGAAGAATCATTCAACCTTGAAGCCTATATCATATATCAATACGAGTTACATACAACAAAAAAGCTCGTCGATTGAAGCTTGGAACACCTGTGCAGTGCCAGGGGAACAAAAAGCTACCTAACGGAGTTAAAAGTGTATAATATCATTCTCACATATGTTAACTCCTTTACCAAACACAATATTTGTGCAATAGATGTGAGTCAGATTTTTGACATAAGGGACAATAATAACAATAATAATAATAATCCAGCAGCCGAAACCAAAGTAGGTGAAGTAGGTTTCAAACATACAAATAATTGGTAGAAAATCGATTGTTTCAATTACTAACACATAGCTCAGGAAACAATCTAGTATGAACCTAACTTCCTCAAACAGTAGAGTCAGTCATAAGCAACGTAGAATTTTAAACATGTGTAAGTTGGTCTAAGTTGTAAAATCCATCAGTACAGCAAAACAAACACGATGTCAGTTAAAATAATAGTAATGTCTGTATTAGTAAAAAAGCTTAGATAGATAACGTGATTTGGAAGGAAAATTTTAATTAGCAGTCTAAAATCACTTTGACTTAGGGGAAATGAGAAAGTGAACCCACTTACGCCATTAAAACTGATTTCCGAGCCATATCACCCAGAGTCAACAACTATTGGTTTTATGAATCGTGAGGACCCCAGATAGACAGTACACACCAACAGGGTCAGACTAACAATCAACGACTTCATAAATTGATGCGACATTTTAGTTTGGCTGTCTATAGCTTCCTTCTACTCGTTAAGCATTTGTAATATGTATCCCGATCACATCAGTCGGTGAAGACCCACAACTTCATCGCTTAATTTAGAATTTATTCCTAATAGGCTGCGTCTAACCATAAGAATGTTCACTATATGGTGTCAACAAACATGTTGTAGTTCAATAGTATACGCAATAGAATGCAGCCCAATATGATATTAAACAATTAACTGTTATTGATGTACCGCAGGATTACCTCACATGAGCATAAAATTAAATACAATTAACTCTAGAAGATGATGATTTTTAAAGTCACGTAACAATTTTTTGTTAAATACTCAGTAATAATTAGTGAATATGTAATGTGTAACAAAGTGCGACACTTATCATAGTTGAATTAGTACGAAATATAGAAAGATTAACTAGTTTCCCCCAAGTAGTATATGCAGTAAAATAATGATAAGAAAACACTTGTCAAATATAACATATTTGTTTTTTCTGTGATTGTTATTTCTGGTAATAAGCAGATGAAATAACATGGACATATAATGCAATTATTGATCGTGGCTAAATTTGTAGAGGAAACTATAAAAGACGTAAGAAAAATAATAAAAAAGAGTAGAATTGAAGATTGAGTGTTGGAATATGCTTGTTCACTACATAAGCAGCACACAGCACAGTACCTAGAACATAATAAACGATTAAGTTTCAAAAGAAATATTCCTTTCATTGAAAATAAACGTAAGCTGAATACGTAAACTTAGGAAGCTGCATCAATTTCACTTCAGATAACTGAATAATAATTTAATTAAAATATATTGTGCTGTTATGTTCTCACACAGAGTTAAACTATTAATATTAAAAAACTGACGTAAATAAATAATAACTATAATTTCAAAAGAACTCCATGAGTCGTGTAGAATATGAAGTAAAACTACTTAGAAGAGTTATTGTTCATCTGCAGCTGTAGTGTCGATTATTATTTAGTCAAGGTAAAAAAAATCACGAAATATTAGCATAAGTAGTTATTCAGAGTGAAGACAGGCAATTATAGCATTTGAGTGCATAGGGTATTGCAGTCTATTTATTTTCTTTTCATTATTCTATGTGATTTCCCGCGCGAGACTGATTCAGGTTGAATTATTACAATAATATACGTATAGTGCCTTATTCATCTGCTTCTTGATTTTTCATCTGGATTAACGTGTTTCTGATTAGGATTACTAAGGTAAGAACGGAATCAGCCATTAACACACCGAACCGCGAAACAAGTAGCCTCTAAAGTACAATCAGCCATTCGGCATTTGTACCAGAATATTTACTTATAATCTTAGTAGTTGCCATTGTCAGTCTACTGACAATAAAGATTGTAATTCAATGCATTTGCCTAATAAATAATGAATTTTTAAATGTCTCAAGAATACGGAAACAAAGGTCGTGGATGATCGCTGTTGAAAAATCGTATGCTAGAACGAAACAGTCGTACAGTACTTTATGGTTTACAAAGTTTGTCTATATTCGTTATATCAGATTAAAATTTAAAGGTTTCATGGGTTGATGCCATGTTTTGATTTGATCGCTCCAAGTCGTACTCATTCCTACCTCTACGACAGTCAACATTGCTCCATGAGGCAAATGGTGGTGGGTATGTATAACCACCTCAGTCACTGAAGATTCACAAACCCATCCACTAATTTGTCGTTTTGTCCTACTGCACTATGCTTAACAACAATTTCGCTTACTTGGTCACTCCATAATATGCGGGAAATACTAAGAAGACATCTATCATCAAATGTCTGAAGTCTAATCATATCTTATATTTTCATAACTCATGTTTCGCATCCAAAGGATAATACTGAGCCGGCTGCTATGATACGCATCCCAAATATGCTCACACGACTACTCAAAGGGAGCTCTGAATATTGTCAGTCTTTACTGAATAGGACAGTATCGTCCGCATATTCTAAGTCAAAGTGGGTATCCAGAAAGGAGATCAATTCCTGAATTAAAGGAAGTGACACTACGAAGAGAACATCTATCGGAAAATTAAAAAAAGAGGGATGAAGTGCAACATTGACGAACAATATCTAAGTAGATAGTTCTAGTGACAGTTATTCATAAAATCTAACTCAGCCAGTAGTGTTCGAACAGAGAGCCTTCATAAGGTTCATGTACTTCTAACGTGCACCTTTAATGACATACACTGCCATGAAACCTCTCAATCTACGGAGTCAAAAGCCGTCAAGTCAAAGAATACCATTATCGTCGATCGTTAGTATGTCTGTGTTGTAGAAGCTGAATATCTGGCCAACGCATCCTCTCCCAGGTTTGAAACAACCCGCTTTTCTTTACTAAGTGTCGGACGATTATAGAGGTTAATATTATAGACACTATGTAAGTCAAAATAACTCCTCATAATGGTTTTACCAAGATGGTTTTAATCCTTTCTTATAAACTTGGATGATCAAGGATTAAGACCAGTCACATGGGATTGCATCCAGGTCACAAACGTTAGCTAAAATATCAGTCAACCTACCTTCTAAAACTTGATTATCATCCTTAAACGTATCTGAAGGTTTCGCTGCTTCACCTCGTTTCAGATCACTTATAGCCTTTACAACCACTGCCTACAGTTCTTGAGTAGGCCTTTTATTAGGCTACGTTTGAGATGTTGTCGCTCTTCATCATTCTTGCAGTTTGCCAAGATGAGTTTTAGAATTGTAATCGGTTCACTAGAAATATCAGGAATCTACTGCTCTTTATTAGCCTTTCGATTTAAATCGGATGTAGATACCATGCTCAATTTATAGCCGGCGTGAAATTGTTCCAAGCTTTTTCGGGAAAAGCCTACCATGAATGACCAGTACTTTCATGAATGTATTCTTGACTTTTTAACATATCTGGCCTACGAGTGTGGTGATTGGTTAATAAAATCGTAGGTAAATTAAATGAGTCATAAGTGAGTGGATAGTAACTGTGACATATATTTACTTTTTGATTTAGTGTGATTTGCGACACTGTATTGCTAAAACGTACGTTTATGGCTAACATAACTGGTTCTTGTTCATTCTGTCTGATTATCGTGTCTGTGTAACAGGTAAAGGCAATGATAAGATAGCAGTAAGTATTGTATTGCATGTAAATCAGAATCGACATAATCGGCCTTCCTACCTGCGATATAATACCATTCTGTTCTTGAACTGATATCCATGGGGTTTTTCAGGTGAAATAATCTTATGTAAAACTAAGTAATATATTTGTAATTATCCAAAGAGTAGTATTTGAGATTTCTGACATTTCACGACTTAGTGTAAACCGCATCTTCCGAGAATAATAAAATAAACCGCGAGACGTCAGGAATCTCAATTTCTACTCATTGGACTGTAAAAACATATTAGTTAGTTATACAAACTACTCGTCCTATGCTCAATCTATTTGAGGTTATGGAGACCAACCTCGGTAATGACGCCCAGTAACCATTTTATGTTCAGTATAACACATTAAAATGGGTCCTATCACTAGGGCATGATCAGAGTCTAAACACGTACCCCAAAATGAGCGGCAGACCTTTATGGAGACTTTTCAGCAACTCCAGATGCCGACATGGTCTATTTGTATCCGTTGTCAGATTAATATAGGAGGTCACCACATTACAAAATGTTAAAGGTGTGGGTGCAGTTAAAACTTCTCAGTAGTCCACAACGAGGGTTTAGCAGCGTAAAGTATTTGAAAAGGAAGCTGAATTAGAGGTGGTCTTCATGACCTGACAATGTGACCGCAGTACTTAAAGGGAAACTACTTGAGGCCAGTCACACACGGACTTTTTACAAGTTGCTTTTGATGTGTTAGCTCCATGCTTAGAAATCCATTACCGCCTGAAACCGAAATCCGTAGAGTAAAATGAGGTATGTATTTTTAGAATCCACCATTTATAACACCACCTTATGTAGGAAGATAGCATAGCTGTCATGCTAGTTGTCTAATGGAAGCACCTAACTGCCACTAAACTTTTCGACAGTCAGCAGTACAGCTCCGCCCTCAGACTTTAGGTTTGTTGGTTTTAGTCATACCGCTCTCCAACCGACCCATAAGGTAAAGTAAGACCTTAAGGAATGATTGTTTCAGCCAATGTAGGCCGATCAAATAATCACGACAGGCAAGTTCGACTACTATTTCAAGGCAGTAGCGACGGTCGGGCGTAGAGCAATGACATTAGCTGCGAACATGCATTTTGCGTTAATCTAATGTTACATAATTTTTTCATAAATGTCCAGTCAAATAACTTGAGCACGACATATTTTCTAACAATATCCCTGTGAATTTTTTATGTTGCCTACATTTCATATTGACCTTAATATACTTGTAAATTCCTATGTATTATGTAGTCGTTTTAAGAATGTATATATAATTAGAAACGATAATACAAGTTTAATTAATTAGTTTTTGTGATATAATACTTACTTCATAATAACTTTGTACAGCATTTGTAAAAGCCTCATCACCTACAACATCTAATTCACCACTAAGAAATGCATTAAAACGTTCTTTGAATGTATTCAGTTGTTGTTTAGTTATTTTTAGATAACGACGTATTAAATCAGTTGGTGGTTTTGAGTAAAACGGATATGCTATGCAACGCATTACAAAGACATATCTAGGAGAGAAAAGAAATAGAGAAAATAAATGAAAATAAAGAAGTACTATTAAATGGGGAATTGATTCAAATAAATATTCATTGCATTTAAATTGATTTAAACAATTAGAGATATAATGATGTGGGTCGAGTTATGAATTGTGATAGAGTCCACCCAACTACCATCCTCTTTAAAGGATATCTCAGTGAACACTACTTTGGCGTTTGAAGCTGAAGTCTAAGTGTGAATAGCAAATACTTTAATCTAGATATATTTCGCTAACAAGTCTCAACAATGATATGCTTTTGTAGCTTCTGTGTTTCGCTTAATCCCCTATATATTTTTGTTTCTTTATCTTAGTCTTCAAGGTGCTATATTCATTTGTATTTATCTGATATTATCATTATTATAATGTCTTAAGAAAAATATATCAAACTTCTGAAACTTATCGTGATAATCATTATCAGGAAAACTAAGCTAACATAAGAAATTTAACAACTTTTATATAAGTGAGGGAGTTTTTCATACGATTCCACTTAGTTAATCAACTAACATAGCTGAGCTTTTTATCCTCTAATTCAAATAACTTGAACCACCTTACACAGTACATTAAATTATGACTTGGAATAACATTTCGCAAGTAATTCTTGTTAATATACACTAGTGTTATTCTCAAAAATGAATAAATAGTAATTTATATATGTTAGAAAAAGAATAATCGTAGCAAATAAATGTATCACGTGACCGATTCAATTGTTTTTTGATTTGCATAAAAATAATGAAAACATTATAGAAAACGTACTAACTATCATTATCAAGACAAGGAAAGAGAAGGGGATAGAACAAAAGATAATATATTACACACAACTAGACAATCTAACTGATAGACGAAATAAGAATTTGAACAAAAAAGAAAGACAAATATCGTGAAGATCTTTCTGTTTTTAATTATTTGTTTGTTTTCTCGAAACATAATTCTTCTTAAATATGAGTAAACAAATTTTTGTTTACAATAGTCAGTAGAATAATGATAAAAATAAGTAGTTGTAATAGTAGCAATTATTTTTAGCATAGATAGAAACATATGGTAATGTTAATTTTGATGAAGAGAATCTACGTCGTCATTTTATTTTGTATCGTATTATTTTTTAATGCTAAACGAGTTAAGTTTATATGTAACTTTTTTCATATATTGCATTAAATTTAATATTTTGAACAGAGTTGAAACATAGTTTACAAAGTCGATGAAGTTATAAACACGTAATTATTAAAGTTTCAGTAATTATTATAAAATAAAACACTGATTACGAATTCTGTTAAACGGAAGAGGACGGTCGTTACTTCCCGATTGCTCACACCATGAAAGGATACATCTTCCTAAGGTATCTATAAACACAGATAGGTTGACAGTGATAATGACATACTGGAAGCAAAATAGCAGTGACCAAGCAATAACTGCTTGAGACTGGTTATATACTGCACTTTGTGACAAGTTTTTATGTGTTAGTTCCAAGCTTACGAAACCTTAGTGATTGTAACGGAAATCCATGGGGTAAAGTTACGTTTGGACTTTTAGGATGAGCCATTTCTAATCCTTTCCTCTGTTGCGAGAAGACAGCTTACTGATTGGATAAAGGAAACACCTCACTACCGTTACAGCCCTCTACAGTTGGCAGCATGACTTTGCTCTAAGACCTTCGATTAATTATTTCAAGTTTTGCAGCTCCCCAACCAACTTGTCTGATATGATAGGACAGGAACATGTTAGAAACAAGTGTTACAGCCAATGTGACTCGTGTAAGCCATTAGGATAGACAACCTCAACCACCAGATCGAGGTATCAGTTAATGTAGGTAAAACAATGAACACGAATATAGCAAACTTTAAAGTAACAAAAACGAATAAATGAGGAAGATCTTGATTCCATTTAATAAAAAAACCGATACAAAATTTAATATGATCAATACATTCGAACAACGACATAACTAAAAAGTTAACAATACTAAAACAAAATACAGTAATACAACACCGATTTACCACAACACGATACGACAATGGTGGAAATTTCCTTTTGATCCACATTTCTGTATACAGACAATTTTCTTTTATTAGACACTTACAACTGCAACGCTTTACGTCTTTCTCGTTCTTCACGTTCAAGTTTTTCTTGTTCTAATGCTGCAGGATCTCTCAGTGTAACAGATGGATCATTCGCAGTGCTTAAATCTTGACTCTGTGATGCTAACGATGGGTTTCGACTTTCACGTTTCTCTTGATGACATTCTGTAGATTCTGCATTAGGAGCACTATTTGTACTATTAACACTAAATGAACTACTTCCATGTGTTCCACTGGCATATCGTTCCATAGTATTATGTTTAGAAAACTGTGCTTGTGATTGCTGTTGTGGTAATTGTGTGTTTAAACTCATTGCTGAGACAGATATTTCATCATCTTCTTGCATGCTACTACTACAAGTAAGTTGATGTTGAGGTTCTTGACTGCGGAAAAGCAAGTAAATAAGGAATAGTAATAATATAATTGAAGTTGTAACAGTTTAGATATGATACATGTAATTCAATAATCTCCAAAAAATCACGTACACTAATACTAATCACATACCCACTAAAGAACGATTTCGAGAAGTAACTATCGGAGTACTAGTGACAAGTTCAATGCAACCAATCAAGGGAGAAGGAATCTAACCACTAATGGCATTAAATGGTAATCACGAAATATCGCAATTGATTGGAGTTAGGAATATAAACTGATCTCTCTCAACTTGGTGGTTTGAAGGATAATGGCACGCTGAAAGACGTGAAGATTCCAGGTCTAATTGATGGTTGGTTTGTGGATGGGTATCCTTGAGGATTCCCATACTTGGACAAAGTAAATATCTAGTGCGTCCTAGTCCGCACTGGTTATCTAGCTACAGTTAGTCTATCATTGAAACTGCAAAACTCAAGTCCTCACAGAATTATGCACACTAATTATAAACTAACAGTTGAGTAAATTTTGAAACCAATTTAATCATGTACAGCATTCGAAAGTCTGTTCTTAAGAATTCCGGCAATTATATCTCGTTGGAATTCAATATTTATGAAAAGGTTATGAATTGAGACTATTGCTGTTCTTTCAAGAAGTAGATTTCGCTTCAAGTTTTTGTCAATGAACTTCGAGTAATAAGCATTGCAGATAAGTAGCTGTCGTCGTTTATTCAACTAATTTTCAACTGTGTCGTCAGAGCAGATATGTTTGGTCCTCGATGATAAAGAATGAATTAAGTCTACCTTCCTTTGTAGAAAGACCTAAGTGGAAAATCGATGAACTAGCCATTGAAGCTCGATTTTCCGCATACTGATCTTTGCAGTGAGCCGTCTCCTTTCCTTTACAAAACAGCCTCCCAAGAAATAGAATACTGAGTTCTACTTTGACTCTAATGCGACATTAATTAAATAGAGGTAACTGTTGAAACCTTTTAATATTACGTCGAACTAGATATGAAAGTATAGTCTAAAAATCTCAAGTAAAGAGGA
The DNA here is from genome assembly GCA_025215515.1 of Schistosoma japonicum. NCBI lineage: Eukaryota > Metazoa > Platyhelminthes > Trematoda > Strigeidida > Schistosomatidae > Schistosoma > Schistosoma japonicum. The sequence goes on from CM046061.1 coordinate 33,855,140, forward strand.
AGGCTATCAATTGTGGATTCAAATATAGCTCAAGGGAGCATTCGGCCAAGACTAACCAAGTACTGACTCCATTGTTGCTCTATCAGTTTGTCTAGAGAACTTACTATTAAAGCTAGTTTGGTACACCGAAGAAGTAAATCCTCAAGATGTTTTGGAACATTGACGTTGTTTTTAATATAGTCATGTAAGACGCAGTATCTCAGTGAGTGGAACATATGTAAGGAAGGAAACAACACCTAACAAAATCGAATGAATTAGTGATGGTATATTTATTGAGCTTGCTCTTCATTAGACGTAGGATCTTAGCTATCCATTTAGCTGAATATTCTATGTCCTTCTTTTCACTGTAGTGATTAACAAATTCTACCAAAGATGTACAGTTACACATATATTAATTAAAACTTTAACATAGCAAAGTCATCAGTTAGGATAAACATTGTTCACACTGGAAAGATAAAGGGTTGTTATTAAGAAATGCAGAATCAGCTACAAAATGTAGCAAATAGTATACATTCATTAAATGGGGAGGGGGTGAAAAGGACTAAAAACAAACTTGTAACCACTGCGTGAAAATGTTCCATTTTTCCACTGATGAGGTGGTCGACCTCGTTGACTGGAACTAACTTGATCTTTGGGTCCCGATGCATAGTTCTGTTTAGAATGTGGAGATTGACTACGATCCACACTGTCAATGTGACGAGAAGTTGAATTTTGGGGTCCATACGAGGCATTGACATCACTCAAATTAGTACGTACAGATTTAGGTTGTAAGATGCGTTGTCCTTCGCTGATATTATCTGCTTGAGGCCGACTAGTTGGACGAGCAATATCTGATTGCATAGGATATTTCCTAGAAGCAGCAACATTTGTTATAGTGGGTTTAGTTCCATAATTTGCAAATCCGCCTGTATTTTCCTCATCTTCACTTGATGAAGAGTCCAGCATTATTTAAGAATGTACGAACAGGTATAAACCCAAATTCTTGAACGAAAAAGAACAATAAATCAAAATAAAACGAAATTGTTTAAAGTTATTAGCAAATGAATGAAGGACAAAAAAGCACAAACATATGATGACTGGTAAGAAAAAGTGTGGATTACTTTGTTAATAAAACACGTAGAAGGGCATTTTATGTGAATCTAGTCTTTTTTTAAAAACAGCGAAAATATCTGATAATCCAAACGTACACAAATGTGTTAGCTATGTAGCTTCAAAACAATGAAAAAGCCTGTAAACATACTAGCATTACTGAACGTATCATACGAACGAGATGACCCTTGAACAAAACAGAGTTTACATACTCAGAATATCTAGCAAATTAAGATTTCCACTTTATACTCTATTACGCAGACATGGAAACAGGTAACTGAAGTAATTACGAAAAACATGAAACTACATAATCATTCTGCTATCGCATTCCAAAGAAATAACATGAAGTTGACTAAGGTTTAAACATTAATAAAGCAATAGACAATTCCAAAGGGATACTTTAGGCAAAATGGTAAAACGTACTTATATTTTATTGCCCTCTAAATATTTGTATTGTGCGTTGGGTTAAGTAAATTCTAGTTTTATTTTACTGACCAACTAAAATATTAATGAGATGATTAAGGCTGACTGATACTGATTAAAACTGTGGGGAAACCTAAATTGAAACAACTGATTTAAAATTACTTGTTAACCTATAGTAACATCGGAACATCATCTATAAAATGATATTTTGTTAGACGGAAAATCGGAAATATGAATATGCAACCATTCAGCAGAAGCAATCATAAATTACATTACACGTAATATGGAATGACTCAAAGTCCATTATTGATGATTCAGACATTAAATCTAACTGAAAAACTTAACTACTCAGTTTTTATCAAAAATCCTATGCATGCGCGTGCATGTGTATATGTACGACCTGGCGTGTGTGCATCAGTCCAGGTTGCCAAATCTCATAGGCACAGAAAGATGAACACTAAATCAGTGCAGACAGAAATTACGTCAATGGTAACGAAAAAAAAACATAGCTATAAAAAATGAAGAAGAGAAAGAATTAATTTACAAAACCAAAAAAAATAAAATAATTCAGACTCAAAATTCAAAACAGGACAAAGAGTGAACACACATGTATCACTGTGACGACAATGACCATTGTCATTCAGAGTCCAACTACTGGTTACGAAAATCATGCAGACCTCAACCCAGTACTCCACATTCACCAACACGGCTCAGTAACTTCCCGGACTAATGTTGTGTCTTAGTTTGGCTGTCTCTAGCTTTCATCCTACTCCAATATTAACGTCCAAGTAGACAGTGCTTAGGTAAACATAAAACATATCCCAACCACCTCAATCGATGAGGATTAACAACCATATCAACTGATTAATCATATTTTTTCAATACCTTTTTTTTACCTCATGATTACTTCGTGACCTCAGGGAACGTAAACGATGTGTTTCAAGACGTCACTGATTGAATACTAATAACCTATGAATATCATCTACTCTTAATGGCCCCGTTTCACATCTGTACAGTAAGACAGTCCGGAATGCTATTCACTTTACTCGTCGTTTAATTTATACATAGATATCTCTCCCACTCCATAGGTGACGTTAGTTGGCAAAAGACAAACGAACTTTTTGGATTCATGCTGCGATCTTGTCAGAAACCAACCCACAGGGTTGTTTAGACTTTCAAGATAAGTGAAGTGGTCAACGCGATTAACTGCGTTACTCCCAATCTTAAATTCAGGTGTTAACGAAGACCAGTCCTACAGTAATGTTTGCCTTTTAGAGGGGGAGCGGGAAACGCATCCTGAACATGCTTACATTTTTTATCAATGATATCAAAAGACTGTATTTTACTAGCGCCTCCACCAAATAGGACTATGTTATCTGTGTATTCTAAATCAATCAGTTGACCACCTGGCATGTAATCAACTCCTGAAAATCTAGACGGTAAGTGTATTACTTCCAGCAGCAAATCTATTATTAAATTTTAAAAAATGTGGATAGTAGACAGTTTTGACGAACAATTAAAGTGATAAGTTCAGATGACGGTTCGCCATAAGCTCTGATTCAGCTAGTAGCGTTCGAATAAAGTGCCATCATGAAATTTATATGCTTCTGAGATACGTCTTTCAATGACAGGAACTGTCACAGAACTTCTCTATCTACAAAGTCAAATGCTGCTTTCAAGTCAGAAAAAAACATCTTTGTAGGATGCAAAAAATATGCAAATATTTTAAAACCTAACAAATGGTGAGTACTTGGTCGATACAATCACGAACAGGTATGAAACCAGCTTGGTTTACTTGCATTCGCAGTTCATGAGTTATAGTTAAGCGTCCGATAATTATTGAAACCAGTATTTTAGACACTAAATTAATCAGACAATTTCATAAATAGTAATACAAATATGACTTTGGTCTTTTCTTATGTACCGCAACAATCAACGATCGAGATCAAGCAAACTGAATTATGTCTAGCTACCAGACCTAATTGCCAAAACCGAATCACCATCACCAAAGACCTTTACAGCTAATCCATTCAAACTCGCTGCTCTTCCTCACTTCAGATTAGTTATGATGTTTTCAATTTCAGCTAGAGTTGAGAATCATTATCGATTTTTCATTCAGGCTGTTTGAAAATAGCGAGTAGTTGTTACAAAGTAGCTGAGGATCCTCTGAACTGTTCTTTGAAGTGTTCTGCTCATCGACCTAAACGTCTACAGTTAGAGCAGATAAATGTACCATGCTTTCTGGAGATCGTCTAACTAACACTTGACTTCTTAGTCGCGGTTACTTTTATTAGTCTGAAGACCAGTCAAGTGTTACCTATTGCCTCTACCTTTTTCATATCTTTTGTTTTCGTTCCTCACCTACTGCTCCCGATCATTTCTCAGATATTTCGTCAGTATACATCTAAACTGCCTACGCTCTCCACCTCGTTCCAAGTCTGACGAGATAAGTTCAAAGGAGTTCACCAATTCAATAGATGTCAATGAAACCCATTGACTTTTCCTAACCTCTTGGTCCAAGTTGATGATAGATGTCATTGTTACTACAGTTGTTTGGATATATTGTCAAGCAACGTCTAAGTGGGTGTCGTTAATATAACTACCTAAGTGGGCCTTTAATTGTTCTTGGAATTTACTCCTAATTATCTAATCGTCGAAATGAATTTTAGTGGGTTTACTCAATGCGGTTTTTCTGCATTCAGTAGAATGCGAGCAAATGCGTGCTGTTACGCGAGTATGATTAGAGAGTAGACATGCACTCCAGAAAGGTTATCTGTTTTCTATCAAGCTTCTCTAACGGTAACTGATGGAAATATGGTCTTTTTGAGTCTATCGTTGGAATGGTACGAGGGGCCAACATGTTAGACCATGTCTCTCCTTAGAATGACTTAATAATTATTATATACAAATTTTATTTTGTGAGGTGACTTAAATAGATAGTAAACGGACAAATTCTTATAATCAAGGAAGAGTATGAAATGAAGTGTTGTGGATTATGACCAAGATTTAGGGGCAGTGAGTGTAGGGCAATTTTGTGGAAATAATGATTTTTTTGTTTTGTCACTGCAGATTTTAATTCAGTAAAACTATTAGTTTGTTAAGCAGTTTTCGACAGAAGTATAAAATGCAATTTCTGAGAAAATAAAATAGAAGTAATTAGTCTGAAAAGAATTATTAATCTAGAGTACGAAGCAGCAAACGAATAAAAATAATTATTACATTCTTAAATTAATGCTGTATACGAAAAACGTTTAAGCTTAGGAAATAATAAAATCAGTCTATCTATTCAACACAAAAGATAGAACGGATGTGCACTGGTCCAAGTTAACATTAAGAGTGATGGCTCGGATTCATCTAATCAGAACTAACAAAAAGAGTTCATTTTACACATAATGAAACACAGAACGACTTGAAAGCTGTGTAAGAAACACCTCTGTAACCTAATACACCAAAAAAAATCCATAAAGGATATTTTGTTGCTGAAAGGACAAGACAAATCGACGTTAATAAGCTAATTCGAAAAATATGTACTCTCGTAGTAGTTTTCTGATCAGAAGATACGACGCTAGTACTGAACGGCAAAACACTGAAGGCAGTGAATTCTGGTAAAACAATTCGCTATGAAAGGAGGTACAGTGATTAAAAGCATTAAAATGTAGAAACTATATGCGTATGAATCAATATTGTTTATGAGAAAATATATACGCGCAAGGCAAAAATTAAATAAAAAAAGAAGTTAAATGAGATTCAAATGTTGTCAACAAACAATGCGGAACAAACTTTATAACTTAATTTTGTCTACGAAAGTTGAAATGATTTATGTCACTTTACTAATACGTATCCAAAAAGATAACTCACATAATATGTAAGAAGCTGTCTTTTAACAAAATTATACACCAAGGTATCATAAAATATGAAATTACCATATAGAAAAGTATTTCACTTTTACTGTTCTTGACAGAGAAGAACTAAATATTTAACGCTACAGTCTCTCCTTTTTAACCAGGGGAATAATTGTTAAGCAGGGTCATTGATCATATCCTACAACCACAATCAAAGGGCATACCATGATGTGCCTACATTTCATATCAGAACTGCATATCTTACACTAAATAAAAGCTCAATAGCAGTTGATTTCAAAACCAACATTCTGTTAGAACTGCTTGCTTTGTGTATCATACTTGTACATGACTGTCATCAAAATGAATGTTTTTTTATCATATGATTCTTTTAACTAGATATTTCGGGATCTGGGTAATATACGACGACAGGGAAACTTATTAAGTAAATGATAGAGTAAGATGTAATCATTTCAATACGTCATCTAGATAAGTGTTTATTGATAAAAACATAGTACTAAGACTAGGAAAGTTAATTTTTACGAAACCAGTAGTCTACACGTCCCTGAACTAAGACTTCCTTTTTTAAAATGGAAGAGACATTAAAATTCATGTTAATTAACACTAAAAACTTTATTACTGTGGCAATCGATGAATTGTGAAAACTATCCCATCACAACGAAAATTCACACATCGAAATGGAAGATCGCACACTAATCACAAAAATCCTATGAAAAATATGTCACTAAAAATATTAAACAAAAATGGAAGGAAGTATATTAGCCTGTGAAACTCAATTCGGAATCTGTAAGATAGTATCACAACAATCCTTAGAGCCTAAAGATTCCCAACGTATGAAAATTAAAAATCGGCTTAGTGTTTAGTATAACTTCAGCAGTAGTGGGTAAACACGGTTTTGGATAAGATTCTTAAACTACTGCGATATTTATATATAATAAAAAATATCAAGAAACCCAACTCACGAAAAATCCATACATGTCACAGTCACTGAATCATATAGTGCGGCACTATCCATTAAGAGTAATCCAGTATCCAATATCATAATTTCATTTCCATCAAGTCTGCTTATAAACTTTACTACAGACTAGCGTGCCCTGAAAAATTTAAGTATTTCCTGTTAGTTTATTCAGTGAATAATAATGTTTATTTTAACTGAGAGTCATATAACACAGTGTGTTGAACATTCTCTTAACAGGTATAAAGAAAACTGAATAAGAAAGCGTATAATCAAATAAATTCTGCCATTTTTTAAATCGAAGGTCAAAACTGGGACATAACCTACGGGACACAGAAGATATTTGCAGAATCACGGTCAAAGTCAACCATTATGAATTCTTAGGAGGTTTCTAACAGCCTTCCAGTTCACTCAATTTCGATGAAGATATCGAAATATTGTCATAACGCAAAAAAGTCATTCACATCTCAACAGCATTAAGGTGTATTTAGTTTACCACTGAGCGTCTGCTCCATGCCCACTGAGTTCCTAGCCGGACTTAGAAGAACACAATCCAAATAAACCAACCAGAGAGAATCTTACTGTAGTTCACAAATTACTTTATATATACATAAAACCTGACCACACAGTCAACCAACTGGAATTCTAAAATTAATACAAAACAAAGGAGATAGTGGTAGTGAATAGGGACAACTTGTACACAACTAGTTAACTGTAGTTTACAGTAAAAGAAGAATACACTAATAGTAAATATACTAAACGGAAGGATAGGGTAAGAGGAACGTAACAATCATAGAGATGAAATGTTGACACTACTCAGAACGAAAATAATTGAAATATCATCGAAAAATACAGTTTTTAAAGTTCACTTCTCTTTTTTAATCGCCCAACAAATATGAAGATCGTTTTTCTGAATGTGTACATTCATTTGATCTCCTTAAAGAGTAATTGCGCCGGCAGCAGTACACTAAGTGTCGTATTGAAGCCGGTGAAACTTTAAATAAACCACAAAACTCATTTTAAGAGTCATTTCAATCATGTTTGGTATGCATAGATGTGTTCCGGTTCTCAACTACGAAAATATGCATCTTGTGCTCTTTAACTACATTCTTGGCTTTATTTCACTTTAACCAACAAGGTTTGTTGCGAACAGTAAAGACATGACTAGTTTTGTAACATTCGTAGTCTGTAGCAGTAAACAATCCACCAAAATAAATAGTTATAAACACAATCGTCATTAGTAATGAATATGTTTTGTTTTAGTGGACACAAGGTTTCGAGAGCGCCTGACAATGACAAATCATCAGATAATATTACGACAATGCGTGGAAAGCAACTCCTTCCATAGACAGCTAGCCCAGACACCACAAATCCGTTTACACTCCAGTTGTGAATAAATGTGTCTTCTGTTTTTATTTTGGCTGTTTTCTGTTTTCTAACGTCTTATCAAGTGTTGGTTTAATCGTTAGAGGCTACACTGTTGAGACATTAGTCTAAACCTGTTTGTATTCAGAGTGTACTTTTCTGGCAAGCACGACATTATACAGAGAGTAACTAAACATTCCGTGACCGTGTGTCATTTTATAGTTGGTGCAATTTTATTTACTCACATGTTTCATATTTTTGCTTTATATTTATACACTCATACATGTATCCTTTCCCTGCGGTGACTGAATAAACAACCAAATTTCTCAGTATCAAAACTACCTATTGTCCTGAAATGCTAACTCACAACATTTGGGCAGTGTATAGTCTTGGTTATGCTATGCAGGAGCCGACAGTCTAAATAACAACGAAAAGGTGAGAAATCAGGTTTCACTGCCTACAACAAGGGTAAGAATGACTTAGACTGAAACCCATAGATTTTTAATTACTTATTTTGTGTATGCATCACACTTCATTGTTATGACGCGTGAAATTTTTGGTGGGGTGATCGAATGTTAATTAGATGTCCCTAGTCGATAATTGCGCGTCTGCCCTATACCCACTGAGTCCCAAGCCAGAATAAGGACACATGCCAATTGACCAGCCAAACAAAATCGAATTATATTTCAGACATTTCTTTATATGTTTACATTACCCACAGTTAAAATAATTGAAATAGTGTTCTAAAACACAGTTCTGAGATTTTGTCACTCCTCTTTAATCGCCCAACATAGCATTCATATTCAATGAAATTGGAAGATAAAAAATGTTCAGTTTGTTCGACTCAGCAAACGCCGATCAACTGTGATTAATATCGTAGTTGAAAAATATAAAGATTTGTTACCTTACTTTAACATTTCGCTTTTCGTCATCAACAATGGCTGGGAAAAAAGAGAACAGAGAGACTTCAATTTCTATTTATAGCCTTCTGTTAACACCTGATAATTAGAGCGTTTTTGCTGAGCTACTAGTCTCTATTTTTATATATTTAACCGGTTATTCTTAATTTGATTTTTGACTTGATCGTTTCTCTAGTATCTGTAATTTATCTCGTGAGATATGTGACTCAAAAGTGGATGACACAAAATTGAAACATAACTCCATTTTAACTGAAATCGATACTATTGTAACTACAAAATCTAGACTCCCAAAATTAGGTAGTGGTGATTTTGTCATGTGGTTTACTAAACTCCCTTCCCCCTTTTTCCGAGTTGCATGCCTGCGTCCAGTTCTCATGCGGTAGTTCGGCACGACATAATAATTTAAATGTCACTTTTGAAAAATTTGCTAACACGAAGGCTATTTCATGATGATTCGTCAGGTGATAGATCGCCACTGTAATTTCTACATTGTCTACAAATTTTGTTTGGTGATAACATAGCGGTAAAGGGGTTCCTGCAACAACGATGGATACAAGCCCTCCCATGTTATGTACAATACTGATGGGACACAGAATCCTTGCTACAGCTTTACAAAATAACGAAAAGAACCACGGAGAGAGCTTTCAGAAGAACCATGCAAGGCGATCATGCAAAGAATAGTAAGACACAATAAACGCCTAATTATGCAAATCATAGTCAGGGTGAACATTCTCACAAAGATTACTGTGCATGCACATCTAAATCATCGAAGAATAAACGAGTCATCTCCGAGATCAGGATCAAACATAAGGTCACGGCAGCCAAGAAAATTTTGCTGTAAGCACTGGAGATTTGGCGCTCAAATATCGGGATACACTCAATCATGCATCTGATTTAACAAGATATCCAAGAATATGGGGAACAAATGGCCCCTCGACATATCGTGACATCTGAGGAAGGGTGCCTAAAAGTTTGCTTATTTTATGTCAGGGATGAGGATTCTGGGATATGTTTGTTGGTGGATACGGATACAGCAACCTTTATTATACTTCGAAATAAAATTAAGCCTACACGTTAGATGTCTGCAGTTACACTTAAGGTTTCTAATAAAACAAAAATCGTGACTTTTGAGCTGAAGACTTCAACGTTGGATTTAGGTTCTCATAATCGCTGAGTTGGATCTCATGATGCTCCGAATGGACTTACTAGAAAGATTCTAGTTTGTAGTCTGCGCAAATAATCGACGCAGACATTCTAAATGTTCACTAATAACTTGCTTTGGGATAGTTCTTCCACAAAAGCGTATAATGATGACTTATTTATTGATAGTCCTGATTTGGAATGGTGTAAACACTATGTGAAAACGGTCTTACATAAACTGAATAAAAACGAAATGTGTGTCAGTAGAAGCAAATGTGTTTTTTTAGTTTAAACCTTCGGATTTTAAGTCATACAATAACTGAAAATGAGATCAAATCAATACGTAATTAAGTTTGTACTGTCACGCGGTATCCCATACTAAGTTCTGTAACACAACTTTCTCGGCTTTCCGTAAATTTTTACCGTCAACTTATACCGAGCTGTGCATATCAAGTGCGATCGTTAGCAGATTACATTTAGGGAGGCCTTAAGACTTTAAATTACCACTGGAAGAGGTCATCATCATTTAAAAATTAAAAGATGTAATAGTGAAGGCAAGTGAATTGAAAAACCCAGATTCTAACTCACCACTAGCTGTTATGGCGAACGTTTCAGAGAAGCCGTCAGTAATACTTTTAACCAGCAAGTGAGCAACACATTGCAACCTCCCTTAAAACATCCAGGTACCATGGAGACCAGGCATTCTCTTCTTTTAAGAGAGCTTTCAGTGATTTGTCTGGCCAATGAAGACTTCCGATATATTTTAAAAGACAAGAATTTTGTAATTTATATGAATCACAAACCGCTAACGTATACTCTGAATGCTAAGTCTGATAAATATTTTCCAAGAGAAATGGACAATTTGGATTTCATATCCCAGTTCTCTAGCAATCTAAGACATGTTATTGGTAAAAGAAATCAATTAGCTGAGTAAAGCTTATCAGGACTCAAACGTCTACAATAAATTTTAAATCTTAGGTGAAATCCAAAAGGATGATCAGGAATCACAAAACCTACTTTTATCTAAGACTGGTGGTTTGTAATTTAAAGGCTGTAGTCTCTTACGTAAATAATTTAACCTATTATGATACTACTTGAAAGATTCCTCGACTTATTGTTCTTATAAAGACAGTAAAGTAGTAATTCACAATTTCCATGATTTGTCAAATCCTGAGGCTTAACTTTCATCTAACCCGGTGAGTGCGAGACACATATGGCCAAATTTTCAGAAAAAACGTACAAAAATGAGCAAATCAGCGAACTAAAGTCAATCGAAATATAAGAATAAATATCGTCTTTCTTTTTTTCAACAAGAGGCCTGTTTTGAACACGTACATGTAGATTTAGTAGAATTAATACCAGATCCAAATGGATTTAATTGTCTGTTTACACGTTTTGACAAATTTACAAGATTTTTAAAGGTATTTACAGAGGCACAGCTAAAACAATGGAGAAAGCCTGCATTCTAAATTGGGTAACCATATTTGTTGCGTACGTCACACTAATTGGATTAAGTTCAAATCTAAATTATTACTTCATTCCTCAATAAAATTTCTAGGTACGGACAGAAGTAAATGCACAGCTGGATTTAGAAGTGGTAACTAACACTTAAATACAACGAAGTTAAATCTAGCAATCTAGCAACCATATGCCTCAACTTGTAGCAAATTAGGTTGACTAGTTAAGAGTTGACTTCATACCATAAGCCCACATCAAAACAATAAAGCTTAAGTATTCACCTACCTCCCTATTCTGCATAGGGATTATATTTTCCATTATCTTGAAGTATGCACAAGTATATGACCAAGTTACGCTTGCCGTACAATCAAAGCCACTTTTATTGATTGGACCCTCTCTCACGAATAAGAACAAATCAGAAGGCATTTAAGGATGGAAAAGAAATTATATTTGATCGCAAACAGAGCTTCAATAGAACAGCAAAGTCTGAGCTGGCAAACTAAACAGAGAGGCTACCCACAGTGGCTCGAGTCGTGATCTGGTGGTGATACGTGATCGCGCACACAACTAGTTGTGTCTGCTGAAACAAAAATGGTTAGCATCAATGTCGACAGCCTATGAAACTATTGAGTTTGGTGATTTTTACCGCTACAACCTAATATTAAGTGTCAAGAAGTATTTTATGTTTCAATAACTAGAATCGCGATCCACTGCCTCCTGCCTACGATATAAAAGTGAAGACATTCCCTAATAATCTGATTTATTCTGTCAAATAAAACGGGACGTACCAAGGCGTTACACTGGTGAACTCTATGTTGGACACAATATTTAATTTCTGTTATACGTATCACTATTCCTTTTCGCATTCAGTCGTAAACATAAGCCTTCTGTTTTGCAGTAATTAAGATTACGTACATACATATTCTTTGAAACATAGTATTTCATTTTTATCGCTAGGTACCACTAATAGACTCATTATTTTTCCGTTCTTATTACACTATACATTGTTCATATAACATTTTAGACTCAATCCAAACCAAACGCCCAGAGGGTACGTCATCCGTAGACATAGACACCATTATGACTACGAAAGTCCGACTTCCAGAATTCGATCGTAGTAACCCTGAGCTATGGTTTGCTCAGCTATAGCATTATTTTATGAGACACAATATTAAATCTGAGGGAGTTCGCTGTCGAGATCTATGTTCACTCCTACCCCCTTCAGTAGCTAAAGAAGTTCGCGACTTGACTTTAAGTTCACCAACATCACAACCATACACCATCCTAAGACGAGAAATAATGAATCGTCTATCGTTATCAGATGGACAATGAATCGAAAGGCATTTCCAAGGAGAAACATTGGGTGGTAGGGCACCGTCACGGTTTTCGCGTCATCTCTAAGCTTTAGGAGGTGACAACACGGTGGGTGAAGCAGTCCTGAAACAAGGATGAATACAAGCTCTCCCATGCTACATTCAACACCGTTTGGATACACAAGATACTGACACCTTTTTATCACGTATTGCAGATCGATTAATAGAAGAGGTCCCCCAACCGCATCACGTATGATACACCATACTAAAAAAGAGGAATCAGCATACAAACCGGTCATAGCACAACTCATTATGAGTGTTGAAAGTCTTACAGAGGCTGTCAGCAAAATGCAAACGAGTCATAGAGGCAGGTGCAGGTTACCACAACGACTGAGATATAAGTCAGGGAACAAGTCACAAGAGTCCAGACAATCTGGACAATTTTGTTGGTGTCACTGGAAATTCGGTGTTCAATCGACCAAATGCAGCTAACCAAGCACCTGGTCCAAACAGACTCCGAAGAATATGGGAAACGAATAACCCCTCCCCAGGTTGCGACGACTGAGGAGAGGTACCTACACAGTCGCTTGTTTTACGTCAGAGACAGAAGTTCAGGCTCGAATGTTTTGGTGGACACTGGTGCTGTACGTAGTATCATTCCTCAGAAGAAACCTGAGTTGGGTCGATAAACTTTCTCAGTTACACTTTAAACTGCCAATAAAACTTTAATCGCGACGTTTGGGCAGAGGACTATGATGCTAGATTTGGAATTTAGAAGGAAATTTTCCTGATTTTTCACTATAGCCTATCTAGGCCTAGCAATATTAGGAATGGACTTCTTAGAGAGATATGAATTCCTAGTTGACACAAAAAGTGACGTTCGACATTGAAAGAAACTTTGAAATATACAAAAGATACAGGAAGTCATATCACATCTCTAAATTTATTACAAACTACACCAGTAACAACAGCAAAGTTCCAAGATATACTCACGAAATTTCCAAATCTAACAAAACCGAACCCCCAACTTTCAAAAGTAAGTTAAATGTATGTCAATTAATCGAAACGGAAGGGGCACCTGTTTTCGCTAAATTCAGGAGACTAGCATCTGATGAACCTAAAACATCTAGAGCCAAATTCGATTACATGCTACAGCTGTGCATAATATGTCCATCTTTATCTTTATTGCGTATGGTCCCAAAGAAGTAAAACCAAAGGAATTCAAACTGACTTCTGAGGCCATCGAGGCTATTAACCAATTAAAAGATAAACTTGCTCAAGCATCTACATTAGCTTATCCGAATTCTCACTACCCACTTACTTTGATGGTAGATGCTTCGGACAAAGCCGTAGACGGCACTCTTAACCAACTAGTTAAAAACGCCTGAAAACCAATAGCATTCTTCTCAAAGAAAACTCGCTCCAGCGGGGACGAGATATTCTACCTTCGATCGAAAACTCCTTGCAATCTGCCTAACCATCAAGCATTTCCGACACATGCTCGAAGGCAGGAAATGCATAGTTTATACAGTTTATAAACTATTAATCAATGCATTGAAAGTGAAAGCTGATAAATACTCACCACGAGAAGTCCGACACCTCAACTACATATCAGGGTTCACTAGTGATAGACGACACGTAAAAGGTCAGGACAATCAGGCGGTAGAGGCATTTTCTCAAATAGAAGTGAATATAATGCAACAGTCTACAGTAAATTTCGAGATTTTGAGAGACAGCCAGGAAAATGATCAAGAATTACAAAACCTACTGTCAGCTAAAAGCTCTAGTCTCAAGCTAAAACAGCTGCCATCACCTGTGAAAGGTGTTTTGATTTACTGTAGCACAACTGAGGCGGTGTCTCGACCTGTCGTTTACAAAAATACGCGACGAGTAATATTTAATAACTTTCATTCGTTGTCCCACCCAGGCGTGAAATCTTCGACTAAACTAATCAATGCCAGACACATATGGTCAAATCTTAAGTATGTATATAAATGGGTTAGAGAGTGTTCGGCGTGTCAATAATCAAAAGTTAACTGGCACACAAATTCACCCATCGGAGTTTCTCCCCAACAGGATGCACGTTTTTTACATGTACGCATCGACTCAGTGGGACGTTTACCGCGTTCAAATGGTTTTACGTATCAATTTACATGCATAGATAGGTTCACAAGGTTTCCTATAGCCGTACCAATCACGGACATCACAGCCGAAACAGTGGCCAAAGTTTTCATACAGAACTGGGTGATTATTTTTGGCACCCCTATTACAATAACGACGGAAAGAGGATCTCAGTTCGAATGTGAACTATTCAACAACTTAGCTAAACTGCTTGGCTTCAACAGAATACGCTGTACTGCATATTATCCTCAAGCGAATGGAATGGTAGAACGGTTAATTGGTCAACTGAAGGCCGATCTTATATCTCATTCAAACCCCAGTCAGTGGACAGAATTTCTGTCATTAGTTATGTTGGAAATACGAACAGCTGTCAAAACCGATTCACAATGTTCAGCAGCAGAACCAGTCTTCGGGACAACTCTGAGACTACTAGGTGAGCTTATTTACTCCTATACTGACAGTAAAAAGCTTGATTTAGCAACTTACGTAAACCACCTACGGGATCAAATGTCTTAACTTAAGCCAATTAATACTTGTAAGCAAGCATGAGCGACATTTTTACTCAAGGATCTAAGCAATAGGTCGCATGTCTGGATAATATGTGACAAAATAGAAGCAACATTTAGCCCTCCTTTTGAAGGTCCAGTTAAAGTTATTTCAAGAAAACAAATTTTTTGTCATACAAAAACAATGAGACATCGACTCAGTAAGTATTGATAAGCTAAAACGGCTTATCTATATAATGAACCGCCACACGTATCGTTATGTTGTTTGCCTGACCAAACAACCACGGAATCAACAAATAAAAACATGAAAGTTGCAGGAGTGGCTAAAAGCATTAGATGGGCACAACCGATTATCCAGACAGTGATGTCCACAGTTTTAGATTTAGCCTAAAATCCAATCCCACAGCTTCTAAAATCTTAAGTTTGTAAATATTGAACTGATATGTTTTCTCTTAGATGAAACGACGCCTGGGTTCTCATTGTCTTTGTACGGTTCGTGATACGATCTCTAGGGTAGCCGGGTTATATGTCAGATTCCCTTGTTAGTCGATATGATTTATTCGAAGGCTATCTCTGATACTTGTACTTCAGACGTATACCGCAACTTGTTCCTTCCCAGCCCATAGCTATTACAAATGACTAGACTTGTAGGAAGATTGTATTGTGGAGCAAAAACTGAGACGAGACTAGTGAACCAGCGAACCAGCGGATCGTATTTACATAATACATCGATTTGTATATCAATCAATTTACAGCGATTATTCATCAAGTGCAATCATTAACATTTAATTAATACAATGAAATGCTGTCAAACTGTATTTAGGAGTAGAACTCACATCGTAATAAAATTAATTGATGAAAGTCTACAAATCAGTCTTATGAAAAATCAATACAACTTCTTTCGTCTAATTAATCAACCATTGTATTTTTGGGGATTACGAGTCCCTAACATAAATAAATAAAAATGATGTAGGTTGAAAACGTAAATTGGAGTTATACAACGACTGCATGCAAAATATGGACGTACTGCATCAGTGACTCATAGTTTGTTCACTACGAAGTTGAAACAATGTAAACCATCAAAGAAAATTCGCGATCATGTAAATCTGACTCAGATTACCTAAGTGTTCTTAGATGACGTAATTACACTGCAGTTCGTTCTTAACAATAATAAAATGTAATCATCATTCTTCATAAAACTTAAAGCGATATATTTCATAACAAGAAAACCATATACAAAATGCAATTACAAAAGAAATGAGCCCTATGATTCTGTGACAGATATGCGATTTAGTGCAATCAACAATCATATGGAAAGGTTTATTATGCATGCACAGTTAAAATATCCAAGTTAGATAGTGTGAAATTTAACAATACCTGATTTCTTATGATTTCAGTAATAATATGAAAACTGATTACGACATCACGGAAACACCTAAGATGACCAATACTCAGTCTCGTAACCACCGTTACAAACACAGTCACAAAAGGCGGTCGACACACGCTCAAGGTCGCCTATTTGATCTGACTTCTGGCCAGTTCACGTATTGATATATTTTTTTGAAAATAAAATTGATCTTTTTTTAATTCATTTGCGTGCACAAGGTATCTAAAACATGTCTATTTTATTTCAGGTTACCAAGCTATTCTGGAAAACAAACACTTGTCAATTATAACTGTACATTCTCTTTTTGTACTTTAACTTTTTATACAAACGGTGGAGCTATTCATTAGGTGTGAATAAGATTCATCAGTATTTTTTGCAGTAAGTTGTTCTTTCATTTTGACTTGAAGTCGACTCAAGAAGCAGGTGGACAAACACCTGATAGCCACACAGAGCATGTGAAAATCGTACCTCACCAATATGGTGTTGGGTAGCCCACTTACGCTACTTCCTCAGATATTCTTGTTTCATTTTCTTACCCTCTGTTATTTTATAAATTCTGGTCACCGCTAGAAGGTTATCTTCACCAAGTATCCAACCATCGTTTGTGAGAGAATGGAGACGCTACAAGATTAAATAACAAGTTCTCAAAGTAAATATCATCCACGTACTATCGTCGAACACTGACTGTCTGCTATTGAATGAATGCCAGGCACAGGACGAACAAGTAATTCTCTATTGAGCTACAGTGGCAGAACTGAGATGATTTTGTTTGATGTGTTGGTCGAACCGACGTCCCTACGGAAGTCGATTCTAGAAGAAAGCTAATGTAGCAACCTAGGCCAGACAACAAAAGACATTTAAAGTGTAGCAACTTAGGTTGATTAGTTAAAAGTTGACCTCATACCATAACCCCTCGCCAAAACAATAAAGCTCAAATATTCACCTACCTCCCTATTCTGCCTAGAGATTATATTTCCTATTATCTTATATGGAGTGTCGAGAAGTATTGTGTGTTTGGATAACTAGAATTGCGCTCCACTGCCTCCTGCCTACGATATAAAAGTGAAGAAATTCCTTAATAATCTGATTTATTCTGTCAAATAAAACGGGACGTACCAAGGCCTTAAAACATGTTCAATTTTTCCGTCTGGATTCATTTTTCTAAGTATTTTAGTGTTATTATTCGAGTGTTTTGGAACGGTCTAATCGTTAGCGGCCTCACTGTTAAGACTACAAGGTGAATTTGGCTGTATCCGGGGCATCTTAATCTGGATAATTAGTAAGTTGATTGTAATTTAAAGATTGTAAATCGATAATGAAAACCTGACCGGTTATTGTTAACTTAATAGAGCAAAAACTCATTTTGACAAACCATCTGCTGTAGAAACGTTGCAGTCCTCATGAAACTTGTCTTTCACCTCAACTTCAATTGACTCAGCTGTTATACTGCCTCCATGTATAATCGGTATGATTTAGTGTCGCAACATATGTTGCGAGAATCGATATGTACAAACATTTTTCCTATATACTTTGTAACAACTATTCCTTTTAGATTTGAATTACAGTTGCTTCACTGTTAGTGATACACACAACAATGTGTTCTTATTTCGCCGTTGACGTAGACTCCTTAACCACATCTCTGTCATTAGATGAACTCTTTTTCTTGATGCTTGTTTTATTCAACTTCAAGTTTCCTGTTGGGGTTATTTTGACGTTAGCACGTCTAGCTGCTCGATATTCTATTGTTTAAAATGCTCGACTGATTGTCATTAGAAGTGCATTCCTTTCTGACTTGAACACCCTCGTGTTTTGAAAAGTAATCATTGTTACGTTTTTATTTACCCAGCTTTTTAAGGACTGATTATAATAATTCTGGGGAACATTGCTGACTGTTCAGTATACTCCTAGTGTAGAGTTTTGTGAAATTCATATTTGCGTCAAATTTTTATATATTACAGTTATTGTCCATATTTTATGTCCAACCATCGATTTGGCTTATTTGTGAGTCACTCACACAAGCGGGTTACGATCTAAAGTGGGGGTATAAACACTTGGCTAGATTTTTCATTGCGATTTAGTTATGATTACTGCCTGGTTGTCAATATGGCATTTCTAGTCGTTGTATATGTAGATTACAGGATTCAAGCTTAAAACAAACTTGGTTCTCATGACCTACATTTTCTTCTCAATCTATCGTACTATTGGTTCCCTAGCCGACGGAACAATTTAAAGTAGATACTAAAAAAAGCGTTGAAACCCGGAAGAACTATAATTTCGTTTATAGTCTGCTGAGTAAAGCAGATTTTCGGCTTTCAGTGTTGAGGGTTTTGATCAGAGATTGGACAAGTCTAGCTTAAAACGGATGTCCACAGACGGTCATAATTGCAATTGGTTGGCTGAAGTTAGTATTTCAGCTTTTAATGAAGATGAATGTAGTAGCTGCAGTTATGGTGTCATTGAGTGACACCTAATCTGGCTAGCGTGTGAATCCATGTACACATGTCAGGCAACAGCACAATCCTTTAGATTCTGGTCATAAAGAAGCCTATTCTTTATATAGTGTCTTCCATTATTTTCGACTAAATGTATGCCGCACATCTAAGGTTATTTGAGAAATGTATTCTAGACCGATGTAAAACGGTAGAGAGTGCTTTTCCAAAGATAACTCCATAGCGAAAGCAAGAGGCTCATGGCCAGCGAGTATCATGAATTTTCGTCTTCCGATGGAGTATTGAAAGCACTTTGTGACACAGATTATTAATAATTGATTACCTGCAAATGTGCTTCGGCGTGATTCAATATATTGTAACAGTTTCGAGCATAATGTCAGTAGTTTTTGAAACTTGATGATTATTATTGAAGAGCTTCACCAACGAATGCGTCAGAATTGTCTACGGAGATATCGGTAAGTGCTGTAATATAAGGGTGATACTTTGTCCCAAAGTTTGCTGTAGTATACAGTACATAATTTAAAATGAAACAATGTGATAATTAAAGACAAATACTGCAGACTCATAGATCCGGGGGTTGCATCAAGGCATAAGGTTCACGTAGGAAAGAAAAGTTGAAAACGATATATTATTCGAAGAATAGTGATGCTAGTCAAATTGTGTAATTCAGACTGAAACTATGTTCTGAAAATTCACATGTAAAGCTTCTTCAGGCAATTTCAACTTTTACCCAATTTATGCTACTCACAGTTAGAACAGTAAACTAGCGATACTTGATCATGAATCTTATACATACCTTAAAAACAGCAATTATTGCACTGTTGTACACAATTTTTTAGGTTGGAAACCCTTTGGTCGTTTAGTTTTGAAGATAATGAAAGGGGTGTGGATGAAAAGCCTAAAGTCACCACAATATTTAAGGTCTAAACAGTTCATAGGTCTAGATATCTACACATCGAAAATATATAAATAGAATTTAAGTTTGTTAACGCCTTGGTACATCCCATTTTATTTGACAGAATAAATCAGATTATTAAGGAATTTCTTCACTTTTATATCGTAGGCAGGAGGCAGTGGAGCGCAATTCTAGTTATCCAAACACACAATACTTCTCGACACTCCATATAAGATAATAGGAAATATAATCTCTAGGCAGAATAGGGAGGTAGGTGAATATTTGAGCTTTATTGTTTTGGCGAGGGGTTATGGTATGAGGTCAACTTTTAACTAATCAACCTAAGTTGCTACACTTTAAATGTCTTTTGTTGTCTGGCTCGATTAGTGGCTATCTGTACTTAACAATGTCGGACTGACAATTGTTTCCAAAATGTTTACATTAGTGCATCCAAGGAAGCATTACACATTACTAGTAGTTTATGAAATCGCATTCAAGCATTATATTTGCTATCGGCTCTACGTTGATCACTTAGGACTGTTATTGTAGAACTAGCATCAATCTTAACAGTTTCATTCTTACTTTGGGTTCAAAGTTTATGTGGCATCCGATCTAGTTATTTCGGTTCCAAATCAAATGTTTGGATAAGCAAACAGCCTTAAGCTCTATGCCCTATCTTACAACGAAAAATAATCCTTAAAAATAGATGGCGAACATTTAAAGCAACAGGTGTCTAAGTATTCGTGAAGACTTGTTCATGTCCTGATCAATGGCAACACCAACTTTCTGGTCAGAGGGAGGGGGTGAATAGGTGTACTACTGTTACTTTCGGACATTATAATAACCAGTTAAATTTGAGCCAGAAATTATTACCGTCCATACATTTATGTATGTCAGGACTAACTACAAAGTAATGAGTGGGCATCTTCATCAAAAGTAGTGGTCCCAAAACTAAAACGTTCGTCTACTGATGTTCATTAGTCTGCCGTAAAGCTGACCAAACTGGATAGTATCTTACCCAGCATGTCGCAAGTGGTATACAAACTGGTCGAAGGAAAATAATCTCCTAGAGGCTACGTGAAAACTCACCTCTAAAGGAGGACTCAGCAGCAAAGGAAAATAAAAGCTGGTTTTTCTCTGTAGTTCGCCACATTTTTTGCCATTATTTACTTATTGTAAGGCCTACAGCAACCTACATTTCCTGCATAGACTTTGCTTTTTTATGGCTGGCTGCCTTCAAGTGTAACATCATAATGTTTTGGTCTGTGAAAGCATCGTCAATAAAACTGTTGATATAAAGTAAAATCAAATCATCTCGAGTTTCTACTTCATGATTACTTTTTTTTGGACTCGGCAGTAGGAAGCTGGTCGGTGTTTCACGGCACATTTGGTCACCATTTTTGATAAGTTCTCGTAGGCACTGCGTCATGTTAGCATTATACAAGCGTTAAAAATTGTAACAAAGACGAAATCTCTGGAAGCTGAAACAGCCCAAAACATTTTACTAATAAAGATACGTCAGATTGTGTTAAAGCGTAATTCAAGGGTGCGTTACTGTAGGAAACGTGTCATTTTAACCTAGAAACTAAGTTACAACCTAACATAAAGCAAATACATTATTTTATCGAACACAGGTAGCCAAATTAAAACACATGATGATAAAAGGTCCATAAAAACCACTTTAACTGACTTTGAGGCTGTTAAAAACTTCAAACTTCATTTTGATGGACTACCAAACCAAAGGCCGGAACCACAGACCTTACCTATTCCGTCAACCTGGGCTCAAGAAAAAATACCATGGTTCGCTTGTGTAAGTTATTATTTCTTCAAGCCAGAGAATTGTCAAGATGAGACAATATGCTAGAATTCTCCCAAAAATAATGCACCACAGCCTTCGTTGTCCTGTCGCCTACCTTCTCAACATACTGTAACCCAAGACTTAAAGTGAAAGAAGGTCATTCTTTATAATATCTGAAAGGAGATCTCAGGAAGAGCTCAATACGTCGTCCATTATGATATGGAAATGTCAGCAGAGGAAATAAAAATATTGTCATGATACAAAATAATGAACATGATGATGTATACTGAATTTACCAAGACTAATGAAGTCCAGTATCCGAATTTTTTTTTCCTAGAAGCAGCTGAGAACTTGGAAGCGTACCTTAACATTGTGAAGGTCATTAAAGAAAATCAAAGGTTAAATTGTTTCAGAAAAAGGATAGTGGATATAAAGAGGCGGTGGTAGTAAAAGATGCGTTACCGCGACCGGAACGTCTAAGTTACTAAGTAATATGGTTTGTTATCACTCATGTATACATTGCTATATAGTTTTAAATATTAAAGTGCTGGATATAACCCTTTGTTTGCTAGTTGATTGGCTTCTATAGTTTAGAGTCGATTCTTTAAGCACGGTTAACCGTGCTTGATTAACCAATACGAATTGTTCTAACACAGCAAATTTTTTTTCTGATATATTCACTAACCTTTGCTTTCTACTTCTACTGAATTGTACTAAGCTGTTTTCTGATCATCCCTACATGACAAATTTACAGGAACTGTTTGATGGGACGTAGGAACCCCCAGAGTTTGAAAAAATTACGGAGATGGCAGACAACCAATCAATTCCAGATAGTCAAGACCTACCGATTTCGGCCAAAGACTTAAAGGAGGTACTTTTAAAGAGATATGCGATATTCACAGGTAAATCCGTTTGAAAAACATTTTTTACTCACAGGTGGTCATGACAAAGAATTCCGTTCCCTTATAATTTTTCAAGATCGTGGTATGGATGGACTAAGTGATGACTCCTACATTACTCTTATGCAGTATTTTTCCATATTGTCAACGTAAGTTGTGTCGTACAACTAAACTTTTATAAAGCAGGATGCTTACATGTGTTCAAGAATTTACTGTTATTATCGATAGGCGTACTGGTAATTGGGCAGTTGTTAAATCGATTGTTACCAAGCTTAATGTTAGTTAATACCCTAATTTTTCTATTTAAGTATTTAGGAGAATTTCCCAGGGAATTTGCACCAAATTTTCGTTATCAAACCTCAAAGCTTTATGCAGAATATGTTCTTAGAAAAAACAGTAAATTCGATACGTGATAGTTGTAAAATTCCCTTAATATTTGTCGACAAGGCTGAAGAACTGTTTCCTTTCATAGATCAGCAACATCTAACAGACGACTTAGGTGGTGAGCTTCATTTCAACGTTGAAGACTGGCTTACTAACAGGATAGTAAGTATCTTTTATACTTAACATTCTGAAAGTGGGGGGGGGGTATGTATTGTTTATTTCTTGGAAATATATCGTAACATATTTACACATTTTATAATTTGCGAAAATCAGCGAACCAATTTATGACATAGCACGGTAATATGAAAAATAGCTGTATTAGCCTGATATCTGGGGATCTATCATGTTTCCTCGTTTGGAATCTTATAGATAGTATCACCCAGTAGCTTGAGATATCGCCAAGTATTGCTCAGAATAGAAGCCACTGTAAATTCTGCTGTGGTATCTTGTTCCATTCCACATAAACTTGAAATGAACTTAGCTTGACGAATTTGTTTCAGTCTAAATTCGTACCCAAACTGCATCTTTCACCAAATAATATTCTTATTCATTGGTGTCAATTTTATGACCTTTGTCCCTTTGTTTCTTCACAAAATCAACACTTCGTTTACCTAATGCATTTTTATTGCTATGCTGTACTGATTGATGGTAAGTTAAAGCAGGCAATTACGGGTTCTTCAGTGAAAAATTTGCTGATGAAACTCTTCTCTTCGACTTTCTCAGAATTATTTGGTTAATGAATTCAAGTAATATATTATTCAACTCCACGTAGTAAACTTGCTGTGGTAGTGGTTTCTGGAGTGATATTGGAGTACCTCTGGATGTGGATTAATTGGATTGCTACTTTAACAGTGAAACGAGTATTCTGAGTGTAAGAGCTACCAGAGTTTTTCTGTACTGGTTTTTGCTTCAGGTTACCGTAAAGTATTCTAACAAATAACATGAAATGAGTGCTGCTCATGGGAATGTTAAGAACAGCACAGAAAGTAATTCTGCTATACTGTGTTATTCGTAATGCAATAATGTCAGCTACATGAATTTAAGCAATAGCTAAAGCAGATCTTCATAAATCCGGAAAATTTGTTGTAAAATTTCATGTTGATTTGGTTTTTTGAAATAATGAGCCTTACAACTGTGTCCTAACATCCGACAGCCCTTTTATTTGCATTCCCGTTTTTAGTATTAATCAACACAATGTTTGACAGTTAATATGCAAACGTCATAATTATTTCATACGCTTCTAACCAGGTTCGGCAACATATCCTGTATTATACCACTCGGAAAGATTTCTGCATTCAAACTTCACAAGTACGTATCATATATGTCAACCCAACCATTCATTCATTTTGTCTAATAATGTAATCATATATGGGTATAAATACCCAACCCATTGTTTGTTCTCTGGACACTTGTTTCATAATATTTATACAACACAAACACACAAATCTTACCTACATTTCCATATATTTATGACATTATTTATAATAATCCAGTGATACTTTTTGTATGATAAAAGAGCATCAGTGATTGGCCAGTCTAACCTGGAATTGATTTTGCTTTAATACTTTTAATGATATTAAGATGAAAATAATGAAAAGATGATTAGAAGAGTACTGCCCTCATTTTATATGCAGATTATTCATATGCTATTCGTTGTTCACTTTTTCGTTTTTTGTTGACTGGTGATTATTCTATCTGTTTTTTTTTCTGTCTAATATTGAATGCTAACAATAAAACCCTGAATATTGTGCCTGTATAATCAACCTATTGCATATCAGTTTAACCATTCTAATCTGTTTTTGGAGTTAAGCGGAATGGTTTTGCACTTTTTACTCATGTTTTACTTGTTACTGGATTTGATTTAATGCTACCCCTACCTTTTCTCATCTAAACGGCTATCAGAGTATTTTTCGCTTCTATTTACTTCTCAAATCGGTTTGTTCGAAGTACGATTACTTGCTCTGTTTAGTCATTTTGCTTCTACACATATTTTTTTGTCATAGATGTGTAATACGTTTTCCTTATCCTTGCTCCTTAAATTAAAGCATATTGAAGAATATTTTGAAGAAGTTGAGAATTTATACTCGGAATTGAAAAACATCTTAAATCACTGTGCAACTGACCAAGATTGTCATCAACGACAGGATTATTACTGCAATCGAAATTCAAAAACTTATGATTTAAATAAACTTTATAGTTGCGAACATATGCATGAATTACGTAAAAAGTGTCATCATTGGTTACATTGTGTTTCTGATTGTGAAGTAAAAGGTTTAAAAATACGCGAAAGTTTGCTCAAAAAAGGTTCAGGTCAGTCATGTACATCTGTACAAAGGAAAGACACTACAACAGCTGGATATAACACATCATCAACAGCAGCAATATGGGCTAATGCAAGTGATGCATATGACTTACCAGTTGATTACGTTTTTCATATAATTTCGTTTGATCGTATACTCGTTCGGTTAACGGAAGCTCGTACTGAATTACGACGCTATTGGAGTGAATATATGAAACGTGTACGTGTTACATTTCTGATTGGGGATATCGAAAAGCAGTATTATGAAGTAAGTATAAATATAATTCAAATGTAATAACATTTATCCTTTCTCTGAGAATCTTATTGTCCCTGTTTTGTGAATATTTAAGAACTACTTAACAAATGCTATGATTATGCGCATAAATAAAATTTGTGCATGGAGATTAAAAGTTGTATGAAAACACTGTAGAGTAGCATGTTTCCCTTTTTAAATGGTGTATGTTGTTCTTCCTAACCTTTTGATTCAAGAAATTGTAAATGTATTTTGTTTAAATCTTCATGGAGTGGTACTTTTATGACGTTTTTACTTAAATCTGTCGTTAACCTACTTTTGTTGATACCACTATACTTGAAAGTGAATTGTCACGTAACAAACATTACTCGACGACGACATCTCAGATAATAGCTCTACTTTGACTCTCATTTAGCTGTATTTTTACACAGAGCCTTCAATAATACGATATGCCTGTCAAGTTCTGTTTCCAATGTAAAGCTGTAAAAGTACTTTCTCAATAAGTCGACTCAAACTGCATTTTAGTTGGTGATTCATCCTATCTCTGTAATATTGCTCACTGTTACAACAACTGTTAAATAAATGCTTTCTTTGATGTAGTGTTATTTGAACATTTCATTGGTTCATAATAAATCAAATGAATAAAATAAAGTAATGCAAATCAGAAATCACGCGCAAATGAAACTAGGTTTATCATTGACAGTGAATCAACTAGAAAAGTCGGAATTACAGGTGTGTTAACCGTGATGCATCCACGTAGCTCTGTTACTTATTTAGATTTTTCATCAACTCACTAGTACCGTATATCTGTAAAACAACGTATGTAGATATTATGTACTTATTTGGTAGTTCTTCACGTAATAGCAACTGGCAACCAATGTGTTGATGAATTCGGCACCATACCTTGTTTTCGCAGTTTTAGATCTTGCACTCATATTACAGCCGCCTTCAATCCTCAGTATTAGGTATCACTGAGTGTATGCAACACATATTTTATCCATTTTAATAGTTTTGGTTAATAAATTCGTCGACTTGGTACTAACTGGTTTTAATTTTATTAGTTGGTGTTTGATAGAATTAACGTAGAATGAGTATTTATAAAAAAAAATAGACCAAAAGCATGTAGAAAAAAATTTAAAAAAGATGAGTCAACATGCTGGTTGTTAAAGGTTACCTGAGAGTTGTTCTGAAAGCATATGATGGTCGTACCTATTTTCAGGCAAGAACAGCTTTTAAAAGCTAACAAAATAGCTCATAAAGATAAGATGACTTCCGGTTTAGTGTAAATAATTTCATTTACTACCAATGGAGAAAATATACATCCAAATCCTGTATGTTATTTTGATGTCAAAATTTGAACGAGACAGCCAAGCGAAATTCAGTTAAAATAAATAAATAACAATGAGAATTTCGCTACTATAATTTAAAACAAGTGTCGTTAATTTTGTACCTATTTAAATTATGTTTGCTTTCGACTCACTTGAAAATCTTCGGGTTATTTAATTAACATGCTTACCGAAAATTTACAGTCGTAAATAATACAGTTCATTAAGCACATAGAATTAGGGAATGGAAAGTAAAATGCAGTATAAATTTAAAGGAAGATGGCTAGAAAATGTATCACTGTAATGTTCTGAGTGATTGTATTATATCTCCATCAATTGTGAAGTGGTGGTTAAATTAATTAAAGTACGCAACTTTCAGTCATTATGTTACAGGGTATTATGATTATCCCTCATACTTGTAATAAGGCTTGAAGCCAAGCACATTAATCTGTACTTGGTGAACGATTTACTAATTGGTCATTGATTACAATTATCTCTCACGCTAAATTAGTATTAGTTGAAATACAGCTCAGATTAATGGTTAGTAAACACTGATGTTTTATACTTTCCTAACCACAATTTTATTTTGTTAATCATAGTGCGGTGCAACCGGTGGTGAACAAAGCTACGTCATTCATGTCATACATGAACTTTAGGTTCTTTTTATTTATTTGTCGAAAATTGAATTTTTCAACCTAATTATGCCATGGTTCCAATTAGCCAGTTATATTACTACTCGTGGATTAAAGGACAAAGAATTCGGTAAAGATGCGTTACTTGCAAATTACTTTTTTTCATGATATTATTGCACTATGTATGAAATGTTGACTCTTTTATTGTTTCTTTAAAAAATTCCTTACTTAGTTTACTGATCTCGCCAATACATGGAATAACTTAATTGAATCTTTAGTTGATTATTTACCAGTCAAAATGTCCAATCCGTCTGTTTTGTCTCCCGTACAACATCAACATAATCATTCATCATCAGACGATAAGGAGAGCAGTATCAGTAGTAATAACAGTAATAATTCTTCATATTCCGCTTCACACTTCATTATACTTTCTGCACTGAAAAGTAATGATAGTGGTGATGAGGATGATGCAACAGATGCGTCGTTAAGCAAGACAATATTAGAAAGTTTAGAGCTATTATCATATCGTATATTGGAAGCAGAAACTACTGGTAGTCGATTGTTGACAAGACTAAAAGAATTAGAAAGAATTGCTAACCACTTTGTCTTATTTATAATTAATAATGATTTTGAAGAGGGCGAATCTCTTTTGAATGCTTCTAATGGGAAAGATAATAATAAAGGTAATTAGTTAAAGTTTTTTTCTTTTGATAGTTATTGTTACCTAATGCTTTGTTTAAATGTTCTCAATTGATTTTATATGGTAATATGTTTTTAAAGCTCATTTCTATAACCAGGTGCATATAGGACCACTTAATTTGCTCCAAACTGCAGGACATTCTGTGCGGAGACTAGAGGAATATTGCTGTGTACGTGGGTTCAAACTAGAAACCCTGATCAGTAGTCGAGTGTGTGACACAACAAATGAGCTTAAGTTTCCATACCTATTTCTGTAAATTTCTGTTTAGGTGATAATGAGTATTGAGCTGATCAAATGTATTAGGCTAATATCTCATGCAGTTCTAATAATTTTTATCTAATCATTTTATGATATTCTTTCATTCTTCTGTTGAAAATTGTGACGACTTAGAATTATTCCGTTTTGTAGGATGTTCTCTGTACCATGTCAAGTTGCCCCAAGTGAATATTTGTGCTCAGTCCCTCATAAATTGTTTCAATAAAGTTAAATATAGTAGCTTCATCACCGAGTAGACCTATTTGATTTTCTTTTACTGTCAATTTTCTCTAGAGTATTTTCAGTATTTTGGTTTGCTGAGTTAAGATTCCTACTATGCCATTGTCCTAATTAACTTCTACACCTATGCTGTGACGTTATTATTTTGTTTTTGTTGGAGTGAACTCAAAAGTCTTCATTCATGCTTACTGAGATTTGGTGTCATTTTGTCGTTTAATAACGCACGTTCTTATCTTTGATTTTCTAAAATACAATGGATTCAAAGTTTTCAACTGTTTGAGTGATAACCAGTTATACTTAACTAGAAAGCAGTTATTCATTCTAAGTAATTTTACAATTTTGGTCACGTATATAAATGCATTTATCTGGCTTGTTGAAGTAATGAAGTAATTTAAAATCCCCTAGTGTCCTTATATTTGACATCTTGTCATTATTTCTATTGTAAAATAGTAAAGATTTGTTATTTTCAAAATATATTTTGTTCTTTAAGCTCAAGCTATATGACTCTCATTATCGTGGTAAATAATAGTTCCTACGATTTTGTTTGCGTTTGGTCAAGCTTATACAACAGTCTCTGTCAATGGCATTTGATAATGTCGATAAACTATTGACAACTATCTAGCTTTCGCAAAAGTATCGTTAAATTAATATTACTTTATTTTGAATCGACAGATTATCTATGGTTGTTTTTTTTCATAAATCTCTAGCTATCTCGCAAATAATAAATATCAGTAAATCTTAGTTTCAAATTCAGCTCCATCTGCTTTTAGTTTGGGCAACTGGTTAGTAGTTAAATAATACATAGATCTCATCACTAATAAATCAACTCACTCTCCAAGGTCTTTTACTTTAGTGCTTTGTATATTGTGGTTGTTCTATAATAAAAGTGACTTCTAACACTAAATAAATTTCTTCGATTGATTGATATTTTCTGTATTTATCTATTGTTGAGCGATCGAGTGATAAAGGTATTTTGTTCCTAAATGCCAATTTAGTAGATATTCGTTTAATATAATTTTAGCCTCATTCCTTTGTGATGTGGATCGATTAGTCAGTGAAAATTTAATCTCAAATATTCATCCGGAATCATCAATTACTGTAAATGGAAATAAACAAAATGATGTTAACCTAAACATGAGCTGCTTATCTCAATGTCCCGAAGAAGAAGAATCATTGAATTTTGTTACATCTCATGAAATCCAGCACAGTCCTAATCAAAAAGTTAATGAGTTCATGCAACAATACTTTCTTCCTATAAAATTTCCTTTAAATGTAAAAGAATGGTCTTTACTATTTAAAAATATGATTGATTTAGCTAGTGTAGATTTACCAAGATCAGCTGATCAAATTAATCGTTTGCTACAACTATACTCTGAAATTGATAATGTAAGTAATACTTTTTTATATTTGGTAAATTGCTATTTATTGTCCTCTTAAGTTACCTATCTCCTTATTCAATCTTTTCATTTGTTCTAAATGGCTCGAGTAACTCATTGGTAACATCAAAGTATTTATAACTTAGTATCGCGGGTTTGAATTTTACGTGAAATATTAATGCCTCCAAAATTACAAGTACGCTCTACTGACGAATACAACTATCACGAAGCCTAGATTCAAAGTCTACCTCCAATCAACAAATATATATATATATATATATATATATATATATATATATATATAACGGGAAGGATATGATTTGTTTTGAAGGAACCAAAAATCATCTGGCTATTTTCTTAACATCTAGATCCATTTTTGTATAATATGTGTGGCTTTAACTGAACTTCTGAGGTTTTATACAACCGTTTTGTATGCCTTCATAACATTTTTTTTCTTTCTTAGTTACTATTTAAAGATTTACTCCATTCCTTATTTCATGTAGGCTGCTTCTTGGATTAAGGAAGGTCACCATTTACTGGAGAAAGTAACACCACCTAATAAGCTCAGTGCAATGGATTTAATAGAATGTCGTTCACATATGGACGAGTTGATTGCATTTACTTCTTCACGTCAGATTAGACTAGAGTTACTTCAAAATCCAAAGCTGTTTCACTCACGATTAGTGGGTTTGTTAGATGCTGATTTAAAGGTAGGTTTTATCAAGCGGTTGCACTGCAAAATAGCGGTGGATTGTTATTCGCTTTTTGTCGTATTCATGCATTCAATTAAGTTGATTGTAGGTCATAATAATGTTAGATTGTTGTTGTCAGCGGATTTCACTACTCGCGCCAGCTGTATGAACTTGGATTTCGGTGTCAGTGTTCACACAAGAACTAGCTACCATCACAGTCAGGGTTTTCATCAAGTTATTGAGTTCAAGCAACCACTCATTTACTAAACGGCTGTAAGTTTAATCGTAGAGGTTTGCGTTTCCGCATTGTTTATGCTAAGAACTGTAGTAGATCAGGCTCTGGTGCGATATATATATACCCTAAGTGGATTACCTCAGTGTAGCGTTTCATTACAAGCTTTATTGAACTTGGATTGTGAATGGAAATGGAATCTGATAAGCACATTTCGTCTTATTTAAGACTTGTCATTTGGATATGCATCCATTTATGCTTAGAGAATTACGTCTGTGTGGTGCTCTCACCATCAGTGCAAATTGTATCTCACCGATTTCAATCAATGTCATCAAATAGTATCTCTAGTCTTCGCATAATGGATGTGATTCGAAGCCTAGAGATGTCAGAAACTAGTGATTGGATATGATAAACATTGACCGAAAAAAACGGCAAGTATTTGGATCTATTTATTCCGTCTACTACCTCATGCTTAATAACCTAACTATGAATGTAACTCAACTCACAAGTATATTTACTTATTGTTGAGTCACTTTTTTCTATTAGGGCTACCGATGTGAAGTAGTTGCTTGATTTGAAATATGTAAAATTGGGTCTGGTTAGGAGCCACTAACCAACCACTCTACCCATTACTACTAGCTTAATTGATGGTTGCTTATTTTGAAGCTTGTCTGGAAGTATTTTCAATAGTTTGCTTCATATTAATTATCCATTAATCTCGATATATAAAATGAAGTATTTTTTCAAGAATAAATTGTAGATTTAAGTCCTTTTTTCAGTATTCATTTAATAGATTTATAAGTTTAAGGAAACTCCGTCAGAAACTTGAACTTGTTTCTTTCTAGTGGCATAGTTTCTAACATTCCTATCGAACTGATTCGACCGTAAACTAACTACCTCTGAAAATATGTGGAGTACATCTATCGATTTGTAGTGACGCGTGAATCTAATTTTATTTTTTGATAATTTGTCAACTTAATAATCTAAGGTTCCTTCATCTACTCTCGTTTTATTTTCCCGTTTTTAGTTGTTAATATTTTATTCATTCATGTATTTTTAACTCATAGGGTCAATTGAGTAAATTACTGAAACAAGTAGAAGATTTAGCGCAAAATTGTAACCTTGCTATAGCTTCAATTCGTCAACACATATCACGAACAAGTTTCCCAAGAAATCATCCTAACTCTCAATCTTTCAATACCGGTGGTAGTACTTTAGCTAGTCGTGAGACGAATTCACTTATTGGAGAAGCTCCTGAGTCATCATCATCTTCAGAAGTAGGTCATTATTTTTGATGCCAAATTTTTGTTGCCTCCCTATTCACTTTATATTTTTAGAGCTATTTTCGTACTTATTTATGAATACATTAGTTTATGAGTCCCAATATGTTGGTCATTTAGTCCAGATGATGGCTTTGGATATCCTTCATGTTACCAACTAATTTGGGTATGATTAGAACTCACTTGAACTAGAATTTAAACGCTCATCCCAATACATCCAAATAACTTATCACTATCCCATGTATATTCGATGCTCTAAGCAATAATCTTCATTTCAGCCTCATCAAAAGTTTTTTACAACTGAACCGATTAAATAACCTACTGTATGGACATTAATTAGTACTGAAATTTTCTACTCGCAACCTTGTTTATCTCTACACTTTACAAGAGACATTTTCCTATAATAAATAAATTTTCGTACCTTTATGTTAACCAGGGTCTCAATAGCAAGGCAGCTGATTCCATTCAAGGCTCAGATTTAACTTCATTATGTCAATTACCAAGACTGGAATCTTCAGTTTCATTATCAACTCCAGGTAAACGGTATCAGTTGGCGTGGAAAGAACTGATAGATACAGAAAAGTCTTTCGTGAACTTTTTACAGTATGTCTACGATGTAAGTTGCATATATATATATATATATATATATATATATATATATATATATATATATATATATATATATAAATGAATTGTTTTATTTTATTGCTTAATATTCCATGCTTCCATTCACATAACTGGTTTCTAATTTTAGCACCCATGCATCATACTAATTAAATTAGAATATAAAAGTGGCTGTTCATATGAACAATGTGGTCTACGCTTGATTGATTCACATTTTCCGACCCTTGCTGTTACCTTAATGTTGTGGTCCAACTTACCTATTGTGATGGTTCATTTGGGCTACATCATCTGGAATAATCGTTCCTTGAGGTTTTACCATGCCAGGGAGGTCAGTTCAAGAGCGGTAAGGCTAAAGGCAGCGAACCTATGGTTTGAGGGCGAAGTCATACTGCTTCTGTACAGAAATTTGACGGCGGTAATGTATTCTCTTCAGATAACCAGTATGCTGCCTTCCCAAAATGGAAGAGTTAGATTAGAAGTGGTTGACCGAAAAATTGAACACTTCACCTTACTTCACGGATTCCCGTCTTCTGCGGTAAGAACTTTTCAAACATGGATCTAACACATCAAAAGCAACTTGTAAAATGTTCATGTGTGACTATCCTCAAGTAGTTGTTCTTTTGATTACTGCAGTCACACTCCCGGGACATCAGTATCACCTCTGATCCAGCTTCTTTTTCATATACTCTAAGTAGCTAAACTCTCTCATTGTGTGGGCGATTTGGTAGTAATAATCACTTTCCTACCTCTAACAGCACTCAAGATCGCTGTCTTCGTAATCAAAGTCCTTATTCAGTCCTAAATACTTCTATCTCTGCTTTCAGTGTCTATCTTCAACTTCCACATGTACGGCTAATGCTAGCAATTCTCGCCCACGAAATTTTCTCCTGAATCTACTGAAACCACACTATAAACTACACATTGAAGCCTTCAACATACGAACGTTAAATTGGGTAGCATCTGTTTCTGGCTAATGCATTAGAATCTCTTACCATAAGATTTCCTGTATTTCCGGAATACACAAACAGGATCCTGGAATTACCATTTACTTGATGTCACCTAGCCAATTTGGAGAACCTATACGATGTACCCTTCGTTTATCTGGGGACTTGACAGCCACTTCTCGCGTCCAAGCCAGTATAAACACAGCCGGAAATCTGAACAGGCACTTCTTGAATAAATCCCTGTGGACAATCGCTTATGTGCTGTTCGATTAAAGGGTTTAACAAGAATAGGGACTCACGTTGTTGCCTTTTCGTCGCTCCTGCTTATGTTCCCACTATCTGCAACCGAGATAAAGTGAAAGATGAATTTCATAGAAAGCTTTCTAAACCTCTTCGTGAAGCTAAACGTTCACATTTAGTACTTATGGCAGATAATTTTACCGTCGAATTTGGTAGTCTAATCCAAACTTAAAGACACTTGGGTGGGTGTTTCTGTGTTCCAGCTCATAAAACGGATATTTTTGACCATTTACTGCAATTATGCTCAGACAATCGTTTGTTTTTAGCAAGTACTAACTTTTACCACAGGGATAGACATCGTATAACATGACAACCTTCTGCACCTACTCAATGGTGAACTCAAATAGACCATATCAACGTCAGACACCGTTGATAAAGCTTAATAGAAAACAGATAACCTTTCTGGAGTGCATGTCTACTCTCTAATCATACTCGCGTAACAGCACGCATTTGCTCGCATTCTACTGAATGCAGAAAAACCGCATTGAGTAAACCCACTAAAATTCATTTCGACGATTAGATAATTAGGAGTAAATTCCAAGAACAATTAAAGGCCCACTTAGGTAGTTATATTAACGACACCCACTTAGACGTTGCTTGACAATATATCCAAACAACTGTAGTAACAATGACATCTATCATCAACTTGGACCAAGAGGTTAGGAAAAGTCAATGGGTTTCATTGACATCTATTGAATTGGTGAACTCCTTTGAACTTATCTCGTCAGACTTGGAACGAGGTGGAGAGCGTAGGCAGTTTAGATGTATACTGACGAAATATCTGAGAAATGATCGGGAGCAGTGGTGAGGAACGAAAACAAAAGATATGAAAAAGGTAGAGGCAATAGGTAACACTTGACTGGTCTTCAGACTAATAAAAGTAACCGCGACTAAGAAGTCAAGTGTTAGTTAGACGATCTCCAGAAAGCATGGTACATTTATCTGCTCTAACTGTAGACGTTTAGGTCGATGAGCAGAACACTTCAAAGAACAGTTCAGAGGATCCTCAGCTACTTTGTAACAACTACTCGCTATTTTCAAACAGCCTGAATGAAAAATCGATAATGATTCTCAACTCTAGCTGAAATTGAAAACATCATAACTAATCTGAAGTGAGGAAGAGCAGCGAGTTTGAATGGATTAGCTGTAAAGGTCTTTGGTGATGGTGATTCGGTTTTGGCAATTAGGTCTGGTAGCTAGACATAATTCAGTTTGCTTGATCTCGATCGTTGATTGTTGCGGTACATAAGAAAAGACCAAAGTCATATTTGTATTACTATTTATGAAATTGTCTGATTAATTTAGTGTCTAAAATACTGGTTTCAATAATTATCGGACGCTTAACTATAACTCATGAACTGCGAATGCAAGTAAACCAAGCTGGTTTCATACCTGTTCGTGATTGTATCGACCAAGTACTCACCATTTGTTAGGTTTTAAAATATTTGCATATTTTTTGCATCCTACAAAGATGTTTTTTTCTGACTTGAAAGCAGCATTTGACTTTGTAGATAGAGAAGTTCTGTGACAGTTCCTGTCATTGAAAGACGTATCTCAGAAGCATATAAATTTCATGATGGCACTTTATTCGAACGCTACTAGCTGAATCAGAGCTTATGGCGAACCGTCATCTGAACTTATCACTTTAATTGTTCGTCAAAACTGTCTACTATCCACATTTTTTAAAATTTAATAATAGATTTGCTGCTGGAAGTAATACACTTACCGTCTAGATTTTCAGGAGTTGATTACATGCCAGGTGGTCAACTGATTGATTTAGAATACACAGATAACATAGTCCTATTTGGTGGAGGCGCTAGTAAAATACAGTCTTTTGATATCATTGATAAAAAATGTAAGCATGTTCAAGATGCGTTTCCCGCTCCCCCTCTAAAAGGCAAACATTACTGTAGGACTGGTCTTCGTTAACGCCTGAATTTAAGATTGGGAGTAACGCAGTTAATCGCGTTGACCACTTCACTTATCTTGAAAGTCTAAACAACCCTGTGGGTTGGTTTCTGACAAGATCGCAGCATGAATCCAAAAAGTTCGTTTGTCTTTTGCCAACTAACGTCACCTATGGAGTGGGAGAGATATCTATGTATAAATTAAACGACGAGTAAAGTGAATAGCATTCCGGACTGTCTTACTGTACAGATGTGAAACGGGGCCATTAAGAGTAGATGATATTCATAGGTTATTAGTATTCAATCAGTGACGTCTTGAAACACATCGTTTACGTTCCCTGAGGTCACGAAGTAATCATGAGGTAAAAAAAAGGTATTGAAAAAATATGATTAATCAGTTGATATGGTTGTTAATCCTCATCGATTGAGGTGGTTGGGATATGTTTTATGTTTACCTAAGCACTGTCTACTTGGACGTTAATATTGGAGTAGGATGAAAGCTAGAGACAGCCAAACTAAGACACAACATTAGTCCGGGAAGTTACTGAGCCGTGTTGGTGAATGTGGAGTACTGGTTTGAGGTCTGCATGATTTTCGTAACCAGTAGTTGGACTCTGAATGACAATGGTCATTGTCGTCACAGTGATACATGTGTGTTCACTCTTTGTCCTCCTTTGAATCTTGAGTCAATAGTTATGTTTCCCTTTTCTACTGACTTATTTAGCTACAGAACGCTATTGAGAATACAATCATAATACTTGAAATGCTTGCTGTCTGTTAACGAATGAGCTAATTATCTTTCTGATGCATTATCCGCTTTAAGCCAACAGTTTTAAACAATTCTGTTGCTGGTTATGTTAATATATCACGTGGTAAATAAATCAGTCATAATTTTGTTGCGGCGTTGTCACTGTTATGCCTACAAACGACGATGCAGGAATTCATCTGTGCGACTTAAAATTGTCAGGTCATATTTTACGTTATCTGAAGTGATGTCTAAGTAAATTATGTTTCTCCCTTCAAGAAAATCTTTACTAAAATGCATAACTTTATCCATCGATTGGTATATACCACAGTGGTCTCAACCAAATACCCCTTTCTGTGTTTCTCACCATTAGTCTCGTTTTACTGAGGAAGGTATGCTATTATGCACCTTATTTCATTTATGATTTTAAAATTCGTTACCAAATAACAAATGCTATGTCAATCGAGTTGTTACACTATTTGTAACTCTAAGTCTTAATCCTGCAATGAATTCATAACGCTACATACGGATTGTAGGATCACATTACGTTTCGCTTAACCCTACCCTTAGTTTTGTCTAGCTTAACAGCACTGTTAAGTTTAAGTTCAGAAATACTAGGATTTTACACAATATCTTAGTTGTAACTAGAATTTCTAAATACTATTACTATTATTAATCCATTTGGTAAATTCTGTTTTCAACTCTATGTCCCAGTCGTATTCCTGAACTGTAAGATTGGGCATAATATTGTGCAAGATAGATCAAGGCGAAACCTAATGTAATGTCAGTCAAAAAGTTTGGTAAACGCTGCAACATTAACAACTTCGGACAGTGTTGCAAAGCTCTTCATTTTTCATATATTTTTCCCATTGTTTTTGTTATATCTCGGTATTATTGGGCTATCACAACGTATGTAAAATAAAATGTGACCAATCAGTGCTCAAACACGTCTGCCATACGACTATCAGTCCCCAAGCCGAAAATGGCGAACATTTGACGACTAATTCAACCACCAGACAGTCAGTCAGTTCGATTATATTTCACTCACACACAACCTGACTACGCATTACACTAAGGAGAATAACGTTTATACAAAACGCGAACAATAATGACTTAGGACTGAGAATACAGGCTCATGATTAACTGATCATAGTTCCTGAATGAAAAATGATATGACAACAACTCATGAGTCTAGTGAGAGGTTAGGATGTTGGAAATGTGGCATTAATAGAAATGAAATAACCAATTTACATATACTCAAAATGAATGAAATAGTTTTCTGAAAAACAGTTCAGAAAGTTAGTTACTCTTCTTGAATCTCCTGACATAGCAATTTTGCATACTGTTTTCCCCAGCCTTATGTAATTTAGCACTCACTGGGCTAGTTTTAGCCTCATTGTGATTATGACAGAAGACTAGAGTGCTTTTCTAATTTAGTCAGTTCTCGATACGTTTACACGACCTCATCCATTTCCATCGGCGGTTAACTACCTTATACCCGATACGTTGTTTTCCCACTTTTAATACACAGAAACAATACACTAACACTTTTTACCGAAATATTTTCATAAAATTCATTGAATCATTTTAAGAAATTCTATGTAAGTTTATAGATTTTCGAGTAAAACTCGGTAGTTCTTTTTGCGAAAATTCATCGTAATTTTGATTACTAGTTCAAATATTTAAGTGCTTGGAATTTGATTTATTGTCAATCGCCTATGTGATGCTACTTTTGTCTACGGGTAGATATTTATATTTGCTGAAACGATTGTATTTGGGTGAAGCGGTTGCTAATGATTTTGGTTATAAAATAAATTGACAGTAATCATATAGACGTTATTATCAGTCTTCTAACTTGACGGTTAGAAAAAGCAATGAACTTTTCCTTGAGTCTACGCACGTGTCTATATTTTTCCGTTTATTCCCTCATTTTTTGCTCACCTCTTACTGTAGATTTTGATAAAGTTGTTAAACTGTTGTCTATACTCCCTCTTTGTGTGACATTGGCTTCAACGGGACAGATACATTCTATTTTTATCTCCCCTTAGATTCTGAGTTTCCATGCTTTGTTTTTCGCGAATTAGTTCTTGTTTTTAGAATTATGCTCTTTGCGTAGTTTCTTTTAAATGCCACTTACAATTCTACTATTTTGAAAGCTTCATCTCTCTGTGCTGTTGCACAAATTAGAACTGATGTAGATTTTTCAGGTTTTATGCTGTTTACAATTAACTAATTTGTAGATGAATGCTTCTTCTAGTCTTATTTTCATTCTTGTGAAATCATTTGTACTTTACAATCACCAAAATCTCATCACTTTTCACATGCCACCTGCTTGTATCATCCAATTATAATGTATCCATTACTTTTTTCATATTAACAATGACATTACATACCATGTTTAATCAATTTTTTTTTGCTGTTTATCCTATGTATTTTGTTATTCAGGTAGGTAAGCTTGACATTTATCAAATCATTAATCGTTTGACTTATTCCAAAATTATTTTCAACTAGTGATCCCATGATGTGTGCACGTGTGTTTCTTTATGTATATCTATAAACTAGACAGCAGCGTGACATGATGCATATCATTGATTCTTACATAAATGTATGTTTGACTCTATATCCATGCTTGTATTTATGTACTATTCACTGATGGTGTTTAGTGTATACTTTTAAGTAGTTGATTAGTTTTGGTTTTTCCAGGTGACTTGTCCATGTCCGTTTACTATAATTCGACTTATTAGATTTTTACTTAATAATAAAGCAACATGAAATTATTATTGTTTTTTTTTTTCAAATTGTTTGTGATTATATGGGTGTTGTTTTTGTTCTTGCATTTCACTACATGCTTTTGACAAGTTACAAATCATCTTAGTGGCAATCATCCGTTATTTTCTTTCTAAATCCAGATTTCTACTTGTTTGGATTTTTGACAACAATTATCAATTATTGCATAACCTGTATTTTTTTTTAATTCTTATTTCTTTTATTACAATATTTGGACTGAATTCGACAAAATTTGCTTATTGTTTTTTGTTTTGCAAATAGCATAGCATATCGTTGCTAATGTTCGATTGAATTAATTGATTCGTAAAAGTAACTAATTTCTTGCATGTTTTCTTTAAAGCGTGTATGCGTGCAAGAAATTAACTGTTTACTAATGTAGTATTCGATACCTATTAAATTTCCCCTAATATGTATATACAACAACATACATCTATAGAGGTATTAACAAGTCATTTTCTAGTTCATTTTAATAATATATTCCATCAGCTAGCATTAGTTGTTGTCGGTGACGGTATTGCTATTGTATATCCTTACAAAGTGAATAGTGAACAAACGTAGTAAAACTTCTCTTGTAAAAAAAAACAGCACAGTAACGGTAGCAATGGATTAGCAGTTTAAGTATGTAACTTTAAAACAGTAGTTTCCATACTAGAACCCTTTTTTACTTAATTTCGCTCAATCACTATATCTATTCTGACATTTCTGTGCTAAACGTTTCAGTTTTCGTAAACTTCCATCTAAAAGTTTTTAAAATAAATTATGTACTGAGTACTTATGAAGCGATAACTTAGTGGTCAATACGTTCGGATTTCAGCCACTGTTTTTAGTTCGAACCTCATTTCATATGTTTCGGTTCGGGTAACTGGTTGATTTCATTAGTCTTTGCACTTGGAATATGGCTCAGAGCCTTGTACACAAATCTTTACCTGATAAATAAGTTTATAATAATGATAGTAATAATAAAACTGGATAATTTTGCTTCATACAATGTAGCATTTGGTATAAAGTGTTTAAATTCATGTTCAAAATTTAACTTTTAAAATTTACTTAGATATAATGAATATATTGATTGATTTTAAATTGCTCAACGTAAACCTTCAATTGACCAAGCTAAAATATTATAGCATTTGTTGAATTCTATGTATTCTATGTTGTTTTATACATTTGCTGGTTTTCAGGTTGTGTGGTTGAATTCTATTGATGGTGATAGTAACGGCTTGGATATTCGGTCATATCCACAACCGGTATTTATGCGTGATAATCAAAATCGTCTACTTTGTAATTGGCCGGAGTTATTACGTTTCCATAAAGAGTAAGTTGTTCGTTATTTAGAAACCTTGTGTTTTTAGTACATGATTATTTACTGTTAATTTTCTCTTATAGTTGTAAATAAAATTAACTGTTACGTCTTCTCATTTTTATATCCATACTAAAGAGGGTTAGAGTGATTTCTACATGGACGTTCCACTTCCACTGTCATAATCCGGGTATATGTCCTTTGATTTAAAACCAGAAGTTCTGCCTATCAATGTGCCTTTTCCTATTTTTTACCTGTTGAGTTTTGTTATAGACATTCTTGTCACTGTACTGTTGCTTATCGGTTATTCAGTGAAGAATGGTCTGGTAAAATCATGTACGTCGTTAAATGTTAAAATTTTTATCCTGAAATCAGACGTTTTCAGTGTTTACTGCATTCATCGTGCCTAACATTTTAGCCATTTTGTTTCTATATATCACGTTTATGCTTAAATTAATACTTTTTTTTTCATTTTTTGTTTAGCACTTTGCTACCGCATTTAATTTTGTGCGATGGAAATCCCGTAAAGCTCAAAAGCTGGGTATTTCTGATGGTATGTTTGTTTCAATTCTTCCTTCCAAAGTTTTTGTCTTATATAACATTTTTCTTTTCGCTTGATTAAGTATATACACACACATTTTGTTTGATAGCTGATCACATCAACTGAATTCGCTATCTACGAAATAGATACATTTCGCAGACTTGCTATTAATATTAATTTCACTATATTTGCGACTTTTACACCAAAACTTCTGTTAAGTAGAACAGAACACGATATTCAAGCGAGTAGTATGTCGTTTAAATGAACCTCCTCAATTGTTCATTTCACATGTAGTCATGTGCTTCCGTGAATTTCGAAGAGATAACATGTAGCTTCATTACATATCTACAATTTATTTGATGGATATAACTAGCATTTACACTCATCGTATTGCATCACACTTTTTCAACCGTTCGCTAACTTGTCCATAATATTCGACAAGGGCTATAATGATTCACTCTAACAACCCTGATCTTTATATTCTGAAAGAAATTATAATGCCCTTTCGCTTCTCATTAATATTGGTGGTTAAAATTGCCATATATATATATATATATATCCTTTACTATTTGTGTATTAAAATTTGGTTCATTCATACACTGGCTGTCATATCGGGAGACTGATAAAGAGTAACGAACTCTCAGAACTGTATTTTAGGACATTATTTTAATTATTTTAACTGTGGTCAATGTAAACATTCCATTTCTATCATTGTTCCATTCCTCTTACCCTATCTTTGCGTTTAGTATATTTGCTGTCAGTATATTGTTCCTTATTGTGAATTACAGTTAATTGGCTGTGTACAAGCCACTCCTATTGACTGACACAATCTCCTTTGTTTTGTAT
Source organism: Schistosoma japonicum (assembly GCA_025215515.1). NCBI lineage: Eukaryota > Metazoa > Platyhelminthes > Trematoda > Strigeidida > Schistosomatidae > Schistosoma > Schistosoma japonicum. The sequence goes on from CM046061.1 coordinate 33,897,378, forward strand.
TAATGTAGAATTCCTAATTCGTTCGATGTGTGGTCTGATTCTTGTGTATACATAAAGGAGTGTTTGAAATACGACATGATTTATGTCTGGTTGGCTCATTCATGTTGTGTCCTCCATTGAATGGTGACCAGTGTTATATGTATCCTAATCTTTAGTGTTGATCGAATTTTATTGGTTGGGTTGCTGCGTGGCCTCTAGATTAAATGGTGTTATGTGCATTGTGTTTTGGTGTTGGGTGGTCGATGATAGACAGCAAGAAGTCATAGACCTAGTTTTCGTTCTTATTGACATTCATCACTGAGGCAATATTTGCGGAGCTGATGCTCTGTTTGGGGCTCATATTGGTTCCATATTCCCACTATCCATTGCATAACTTTGATTATTTCCATTAGTAAAAGTTTGTCCAGTTAAATCAAATCAAGTAAGCTAAATTTATCATCAGCTGTGATGGATAGTATTTTGTACAAAGGAAAATAAACAGTCAATACTCATCTTTGTGTGTTCAGTAGTATACAGTTTATATTAAGTCATGTATCATAGCCTGTTTTATTTGTGTTATGCATCTTATAGGTGTCACTTAGACTAGTGACCAGGTTGAATAAAATTCAATCAGCTCTAAAGTACTAGACAAGAACTACTCAGCAATCAATCAACGTAAATACCTTATTCTTACAGGTTAGTCGCGTCCTAAATATCTCAGTGGTAGCGTCTCATAATGTGAAACTGAGTGAAACTATTATGAATTCACCACGTGGCATCAATTCAGTTAAGGTCGCAGATAGTTTGTGCTAACTAATATCATCTGGCATGAAACCTAGATAGATCAGAGTTTTATTACTTATCACCTCCAATCACCATCTTCAGAGATGATGACAATTTAGTGAACATGTCAGACACGTCGATTGGAAATAATTTTTATGTGCTTATTCATTATCGTATTCCATACTTTGTAGATAGAGGTAAAACACATGAATTTATCTTCATAAAATATTGTTTGACAATGTGTGCAGTTCTTTCCAATAGGGGATTCATGTGTTTGAACAAAGAGTTGAAGTCAAGTAATCTGTAGGGAATATTTAAGTCTCAATACATAATAGTAATCTTTGTTGAATACGGACCACTTTGGTACATTTTTCCACTTAGATCATGTTTTGTAATTGAGACTTGTCATATATTTTTTTCTTATTGTAGATTCCACATCTGGTAGACTTATATACAATGTATTGTTCCCTTCACGAATGTGCGGTTCAACTTGCTGCTGCTCTCGAGAAAGATCGTATTTATTGTGCGTGGATAACTGCATGCAATGAAGAAATACATCGTAGAGAAATGTCGATGGTAAAAATAAATGATCAGAATCCTTCTTCTTTACAACCTGTTGAATTAAGTCGTCCTATTTTGCCGTTCAGTTCTCGTCTTGTTACCCCTGTACAACGTTTTCAACGATATCATTTACTAATTGATAGACTTGTTCATCATGAAACTAATGAAAGTGATCGGTAATTCTTTTATTACTTTATTTTGAAATAAACGAAGTAGAAAACCACTTATTGGTTACGTGAACTTATTTAAACAAACAATCCTTTAGTTGTCAATCCTGTTATCACGAATTGTTCTGAATCAAACAACCATTGATCACCTAGAAGCACTGGACAGCTGTTTCGTCCTAGTATGGGACTCTTCGGCAGTGCACATCCACGACCCCGTTGGGGATCTAACACAGAATCCTCTGACTCCGCGACGAGCGCTTTACCATTAGAAATGTCAACCGTTAAGATCCAGCTTAGTGGTCCAATGGTAAAGCGCTCGTCGCTGAGCCAGAGTGTCCTTGGTTCGATCGCCAACGGGGCCGTGGATGCGCACTGCTGAAGAGTCCCATACTAGGACGAAGCAGCTGTCTAGTGCTTCTAGGTGATCAATGGTTGTCGGATTCAGAACAATTCGTGATATCATGATTGAAAATTAACTATCTCCACAACCCCCCAATTGTAATCCTTTGGTGGTTTGTCAGTGTTATAACACGAAAGAATACTTAACTTTCTATTGTAGCATTTTTTCGTTCTTACACCCTCGGTTTCGTCTTTATGGTTATAAGATCTCTGGTTTTCGACATCTATCATGTTACCAAGTAATTTAAATATAGTTCAAGTTCACTCGACTAGAATTCAGACGCAACTCATCACCTTCGAATAGCTTGAAAATGTGCTGAATTTCATGATTGTCCAATACAAGAATAAATAGTATATTCTACATTTTGCAAATAATTACTTTGAAGAATTATGTTGACAAGGAACTTAGGACATTTTTGTTATTTATTTCAGCCCAAAGGTCACAGGTTCGAACCCTCAGACGTTTCCATTACTCGTCTCAAAATGTGGCTATAAGCCAAGTATTTGATTTTGCATATGCATTTGTTTATATATCATTTCGAGTGATTATTCACTTTGATGGTAACATACGCTCGTAACCCGTCCTAACTCTAATCAGAGTAACTTGATGTTGAGTACACAAATGTGTTTGGTTACTAGATTACATTAGCTTAATAATTAACGTGTTAATATTTATTCCTTTCTCGTATTTTTCATATTTGCTAGAACACATATTTAGAGATCTTGAGCAAAAGCTTAGTTGCTATGATTTTAAAAATCACTTTGTTGTATGTATCGCAGTTGATTTGTAAAGAGATGTGTCTCTCTCAAGCACGTGTGTAGTGAAAATATCTTAACAAATTGTCTAAAATTACGATCATTATTTATATTAATTCTATTATTACTAACTGATTAACTTGAACTGATGACTTAAAAATAAGTCATTATTTATGATGTATATCCAATCACAACTCAGGTTATTAAGCTGTGACTTATTGAATCGGTTGTGGTTGAAAAACGTTATTCGTTGATATTTAGCAGATTCAGTAGTGACATTACTACCAAGAAAAGCGTATCTGGTTCCGATTTTCGTTTAATTGGAAACAGTAAGTATTGTTTATGCAGGTTTCCGGGATAATTTGAGACTGTTATATATTGCTGTTTAATTTTCGCTGATTTCTCATAGGATTTCAAATATATCGAAAACTTTTGGATTTACATTAATTACGGCTTTTGTATTTCGCTTCCTATATCTGTGATCGGTGTACATTGTTGAGCTCTTCAATAGCCAAGAAGTTCCATCAGATGTATTGTCGTGCCTTTGTACTCAATACCGATTATCATGTAGTCTAGGTCATTTGGACTAAATAAGTCAATTTCAAATATATTTCATTTAAACATAGTACATTATGATGTCATATGTGGAACTGCGGAAAAGTGCTTAGAGCACGCAGCTTTAAACTGACATGTCCCAAGTTCACACTCCGTTGGACTTAATTCTGTCTGGGCAACCGAGTAGTATCTCTAGCCTTCACGTAACTAACCTTTGACTCGAAGCTAAGTACATAAATCTACACTTGATAGATAAGTACACCAGTCATAATACAGTGTCGTATAATTGTTAGTCATCACAGTATTTCTTTGCCATATGGCTATGATTGCTATTTATCAAATTGAATAACTGTATATTGTATTTAGTGTTTGTTTTTTTTTCTGTAAAATTTTGGCTCTTAAATATTAAAAAAAAATAGTAAAATCAATGAATATTTTTTCATAGCTGTGATCTTCAGATTGCTCATAAAACTATTTTGGAACTGTGTGAAACAGTAAATATCACCATGCAGCTTCGTGGTTTGTCGGTAAATATATGAAATTTTATTTTAAAATGTTTCTATGCTTGTGTTTTTTACATTATTATTAGTAGGTGACAAATAAAATTTTTATTAAAAGATATATATTAAATTTTAAAAACGTCAGTAAACATTCATTGACAGGGGAATAAATAGCATCTCTATTTAGAAAGTATTATGGAGTTGTAAATATTGTTATAATAAGCTAATTGCGTGCAACCATCTGAGATAATAATTCCAAACCTATGCATATACGTACATTGTCGGTTAAATAACATGCGAAGACAACTAAAATTACCACATAGTACTAATTGAGCACATTTTTATTATCATTAGATAGGCTTATTTGTATTTGAAGTATGAGCATAGTATTTTATGCAGAACGATAATCGAAACCTTACAATCAACCAATCTAGAGAATATAACACTACTAAAATCACATTTATATTCTATCCTGCATGTAGTCACTAACAGTAGTTTGAGTTCGAGGTGAATGACATTGGTTTCGAGTCTTCAAGAGATTTAAACACTGGAATGCGTGTGCAGTTAACTAATCCCAACTATTACAAAACAGTGTACTCTGCCGACAAAGAAATTGGATTCCGAATTAAGAATTTCGATTTTAGGTGAAATATAAAATGTAACTTCTTCTGTTTTCATCTTATTATTATAAGAAACACTTACTGCTGATGCTGATTTCATCTGAAAACGTAATTACAAACTAGAAGTACATGATGTAACTCAAGACACAGCTAAGGCTATTTATATGGTCTCTCAACGTTCTCTGTATTTTACGACTTAAGTGCTACGAAAACTCAACTGTAATCTTTTACCGTCTATAGTAAACTATTCATTGACATAACTTGCATTCTGACTAGCTAATAGTTTAGCAAATTTTCCTGTCACTTTTGGAGTCGTTGAATTTTGTAAGTGTAGTGTAGTTTTACTGACTGACCATTTGCAGTCGTGAATGTCAACAACTTAGTTGCAAATCTTCCATAATACCATTAACTCATATAACATGTTTGTGGACAGTTGGACTCAGTAACTTAGTAGATATGCCTCTTGGTTTAAAGCTAAAGGTGCGTAACTTGAGTTTCGCTGAGAACATTAACCACATCAAAACGCTCGCCCTGTTCTTCACTGTCTATCATATTTTAAATATATTAAGTACTTTTCACTGCCGTATGTACCACTTCATGCTTTGAATAAAAGTATGATAAGCTTAATATTTGAATATCTTTTGTATTTCACCGAAGTTAGTATTTCATACTTTATCACGAGTTCATTGTTCAAAACTGCAGGATAAATTGTAATATCGTTTTTACTTTCCTTCATTGAACTCTCGTATCTACAATTACATCAGATTCATAATTTACTCGGGATCTCTGTTTTTTCTATTTGTTCTTACTATTTCTGTGTAGGTTGGATCATATATAGCTTAAGATAGATTTCACATAATTTTATGGTTGGTAGTTGGACGATTACATCATTATTTGTTTGTTTAATTACTGTATAAAGTTCATATTTATAAACGCCATAAATATCGCATATACATTAGAATTTAAGTTCTAATGTTTTTCACCAATATTACTGTACTGCTGCTTAATGAATACAAAAGTAATAAAATTCTTCTAAATTTTTCAACTGTAGTTTAATGTGCTATTTATTTCATTAACACTTTTTTACATGAAGGTTCGTCCGTCTGAGTTGGGACCGTTCTTATTACAAGGAGATTTCACTATATCTCGTGATGATGTAAGATTTATGTCTAGTAAACAACGTCATGTTTTCTTATTTACTAATGCTATATTACTTACTAAATATCGTCCTGCACCCAACTCGATATTACCTGTTCTAATTAATCCAAGTGCAATTGTTAATTCTACAGTTCCAAGTATATCACGAGATCATTCAGCTGATATGTACAAAAAGTCTACAACTTTTTCTCCATACAATAATCAGTCTACTAATCCGTTAGGTACAACATCTAATTTACTGGCTTTTACGAAGTCATTTACATCAAGTGGTGGAAGTAGTAATAATAATCTGGCATCGACATGTGTCCCGGCACATACTTCCGGACCTTTCTACGAAATTAAACAAGAATTAGAGGTGAGTCTACACATCGTTTTAGTAGAATTGAATACTACTGAAATGATGACCATAAATGATTTTTGCTGGGGTTTGATTGGTTTGTCGCTCTTTTCTTTATATATTAAACCATCAACCTACGTATTTAAGGTTTTTAACTTGTTTTATCTATTGCATTTTGACCAGTTAGATAGGCATATAGTTGATAAACAATCGTTGTTTCCAAACTGATTTTTTAAATTGTTTTCTTCAGTTAACTATAGTGAGCATTTTCGTGTAAGCGTAACTAAAAAGCCATATACAGATTTATGTGATCGACTTTACAGCACAGTTAGTGTTGTTTGAACTTCCTGGCTTATTATATCATTGGTATACTTATAAAAACAATTTTCCTTTGATTGTGTATCTTTTGTGTATCCAGCTTTCCAAAATTGGATTAACTCCTCATTTTCATGGTGATCGTCGTCGTTTCGCTGTATGGACTGCTAAACGTGCAGTGACTTTTATTTTCCAATCATCTGATCCTACTACCAGAGATATGTGGGTCAAAGCTATCAATGAGTTACTAATGATGCAATTACTCCGTGATCGTAATAAAGTTCTTGGTAATAATGTCACACAAAGTGGAAAAGTTTCATCTACCAAACAGTCATATTTAAATGCAGATATATCTGATCGAAGTAAAAGCTTACCAGTTGGTGGTAAAACTTTATCACATGTGTGAGTTGCTCTTTGATGTTTAATTTCGATAATCTACCTTAATATTTTTATCATATGACCTCTTAAGGAGAAACATTAATCGAAGCTTGGTTTTTTCATTTCTGCTGCTAGTCGATGTTCATATTGCGATTTAAACTCTACTGAACCATGAGTTCAGTTTGTTATTAAATTCCCCGGAGTTTGGGAATTTATTCGTAATGGCTTGTAATTTCTAGTTGTTGATGTTCAGCACTGCAATCAAATACTCTTTGTCTTATGTTCGCATCATGAACGGGTTGCCACAATGTGGTCTGTAGTCGCAAGTTTATGCGCTATGCACTACTGATTATTATGAAGTTTGTCATAGTTTCCTTTTATGCATCTATCTCTATTCACAACTCTTTTTTCTTCTAATTATCAGAAATCAAACGAAAAAGGGGTCAGTTGTATCCTTACCGTCTACAGTCGATCAAAATTCTGAGATTACAATGTCATCACATCGATAATGTATTATTAATTTCAAGTGTAGACGTTTCATTTCTTTTTCGTTCTATACCTGTCTTTATTTCAACAAACTGTAAGTGTTAGTATATATATATATATATATATATATATATATATATATATATATATATACTTATCTCAACTGTTCTTCTCCCTTTTATTGTATATACCTCAATTTCCGTAATTATTATTATTTCATGGCTCTTCAGTGTTATTATCATTCATTTCTACTCATTTTTTTTTCCTTTTCTCTTTAGTTTATTTCTTATCCATTCTTAGGGTTTTTCTTCACACACATTCTTGTACACATTCGAATCTCCGTACATCCGGTCTCCCTTCAACCAATTTTTTCACTCATAATTATCTCTACTTTGGTTATATGTAGGAAGTCCATCTCATCCAAAATTAAACGCAGACATTCCAATATATTAATTTTTTTTCTGAAGTTGTAAATTCTTAAAATGATTTACTCTTTTCCTAACTTATTATCTTCAATCTTTTCATTCTTTTTATATGACTTATTAGCATTACATTTACCTTTCATAACTTTTAATTGTCTTTTGTTGTTAAATATGGTATTCACACCGTTAAATTGTCTGGAAATTTTATATTCGAAAATTGAAGATTTATTTCTTGTTAATTTTTTGGGATTATTTCGCCTTTATTGTCCGATTACTTTACTCGTGACATTTTGATTTTTATGATAAGATTATTGTGCTCGTTTAAGAAATTTGTACAAACTGTTTGTATTTCATTGATTATTCTCTATAATTTGTTGTTTATGCTTGTACACACAAACGCTGACGCACATACAGATACACGCTCCCCCTTTTGAATGTATCTGTAATTATTGTATGCTGTTTTAGAGATTGGTTCATCTTTACTGATTCTTTGATAATAATCATCATTGTTGTTAAACATACTTTAACATACGTTGTATATATCCCGTTAAATTTAAATTTTATGGATGCATGATAATGAATGTAAAGAGTAAATACTTGTTGTTTTCAATGAATTGTTTCCTCTTTTAAAATTACTTGACTATATTCATCACGAAATTAGGCAACTTTAATCTCACTAACTGGTTGTTATAATGCTCACTGCTAATGATTCATTATGTGAATCATTAATTTGACTGTGATAAACAAGGTTGAAAAGAGTTTGTGTGTCCACTGTCGTTGTTGTCAAACAGTTCCGTCTCTTTGATTTTACATGATATCTTAAATAGTTCCTGCTTACAGTTGTACTTTTTTTGCATCTCTTCTTAGATATTTATATTGCTTCTTATTCTTCTAAGTTGCGTCCTTCTAAAATGATGCTCCATTCATCCTAAACAAGTGTAATTGGTTGGTTCGTTGAATTCCTTTCATGTTGATTAATGCTCTTCGAATTAAATACATTCTTCTTTATACTCATCTGTATGTTTTTTTTACTTATAAGAAGTTTATCTGTTTACCAGATTAGAAAGAAAAGATCAATGTTTTGTTTTTTCTCTAATCTTTGTATCACATTACTATGACAGCATACAAGATTATTGAGTATTAAGAAAATATGTATATATATTTATATATATATATTTTGTAATAATATACCAGACTTCTTATTATATGATTTACTTTTGTATGATTGCCTATGAAATATGTGTGCTTGTATGTTGGTGAGATTTTGCTTCGTTGTTTGCATTTACCATTGTAAATATCACTTTATAACTAGTTTATTTTATCATCGGTTTTATTGATGGGTTATTTGGTGGATACACATTTTGAAGTAATTCCTTCTAGTGGTTGCTTAAATATTCATTTAATCATACTTTCGATTGTGAAGTGACTGAACAGTTTAAATAACATTTGGACAATAGTTTTGAATATTTGTAATCTAGACTTCTCTTTTGGGTTTTGGGTGATATCACACATAGTGTTTAAAAATATCAGTAAATAAGTTTATAATTCAATATTAAGTTTAATACCAAGCTCTCCTTCACTAGGTTGCACGTTCGAACAGTACGGTAATATAATCTCAATGCTTAACCATTATGACTATCGTTACTACTGTATTAGTGTTTCCACTGTTTTACTATTCATTATATTAATTCCATCTTTTCCTAGTGATGTGGTATGGCATTTTTGGCTAATGCATATTTCTACCAAGCTCTGTGTTTATAATGACTTGCCGACGTTAGTGTCTTTAATTCACACCAAAAAATACAGTAAACATTTAAGTGTGAATCCTGTTACTCACTTTTAACTTAAAAAAAAATAACGGCGCTCTACTCACTTTTAATGTAAACTTCCTGTGTTACACCCAGCTGACTTTCATACATATGTTTCGCTACCGATCGCACAGATATCGTCTGTTTGTTAAAATAGCCAGTTGTTATGTGTGATTGTCCGGTCGTGCTGCTACCTTGACATGCTGTTCGGTTTTACCTATCGTGATGACTCAGTCGGGCTATACTGACTGGAACAATCGTTCCTTAAGGTCCTACAATACCAGGCAGGTCGGTTGGAGAGCGGTGAGATCAAATGCAGAAAATAAATATAAGGTCCGAGGACGAAGTCGTACAGCCTGCTGTATAGAGGTGTCACGGCAGTAAGGTGTTTTCCTCAGACAACCAGCATAACATCTATGTTGCCTTTCCGCAATGGAAGTGTGAAGTTAGAAAAGGTCGACTCTAAAAATGCACACCTCACCTTACTCCGCGGATTTCCGTCTCCGGCAGTAGAGCCCCAACAATTACGGAGCTATAACAACGAAAACATCTCTCAAAAACGCCGTTTCTTACCGACCTCAAGCAGTTATTCCTCGGACTCTGCAGTCATGCTCCCAGGTCTTTAAGACAAACCCTAACTCATTTTACTTTCCAGGTACATCAAGAAGAACTCTTCTACAGTCTGAACAAATTGGAAGAGATAACCGCCCTTATACCTCTAATAACACACAAGATCACCGCTATTTTAATCAAACTCCTTTTATTCCTAATATTTATCATACTCATACTTTCAGTTTGCAAAACACCTCAGACAAATAAAAATCAAGTTAAAGTATGCTTAATAAAGTAGGAAGTTGACATAAATAGCTTAATTTAAATCTAGTTGTCATTATGTTTAGATATTCTCTGCGAAACGGCCAAAAATCAGCAGAGGTGCTCACTGTGCAACTGTCTTGTGATATTTATATTAGATTGTGACTGGCAAGCGTAATCCAGGGCGTGCATTTCGTCCTATTTGGAACTAATCGGCTTGATGTACCTGTATCTAAATGTTGTTCATATTCAGTCCGCTTCGTGTCAAATACCACTGCAAATACGAGAAAACCAGGCTGGTTTTAGACGTGGTCACGGTTGTATAGACCAGATATCACCACTCGTCAGGTTTTAGAACATAGACACACTTTTCGGCCCCCGATAATGGAGGTTTCCCTTGGCTTGAAAGTGGCATTTGTCTCTGTAGACCGAGAAGCTCTATGGCAGTGTCGTTCATTGAAAGACGTACCCCAGAAGTACATAGATCTTGTTAAGGCACTTTACTCAAACGCTATCGGTCGTGTCAGAGCTTACGGCGAACTGTCATTCGAACTTTTAACCTCAAGTGGTGTCTCTCAAGGCTTCCCACTATCTCCATTTTTGCTTAATGTCATAATCGATTTACTGTTGACAATAACTCTCGTCGTCTGACTTTCAGGAATTTATCTCCTACCAGGTGGTCTACTTATGGATTTAGAATATACTGATGACATAGTCCTGTTTGGGGAAGACGCTAATAAGATACAGAATCTTTTGACAGCAATAAGCTCCAATGTAACAATGTTCGGGATGTGTTTCTTCCCCTGTGAATGCAAACTATTGCTTCAGGAGTGGTTTTCGTCAACACGTGAGCTAAAAATAGGGAGTGAAGTAGTTGAACACGTCGACCACTTCACTTATCTTGAAAGTCTGGTCAGTCCTAATAGGTTGGTGTCTGACGAAATCTCAGTACGAATTCAAAAATCTTGTTAGGCTTTTGACAACTTACATCACCTATGGCGTAGACGAGATATTCGTATCTCAAGGAAAAGAATAGTGTACTGCACGACAGTTTGTTCCGTCATACTGTATGGGTGTGAGACGTGGCCATTAACAATAGACGACACTCGAGGGTTATTAGTTCTTGACCATCGATGCCTTCGGAACATCTCTAGCGTTAGCTGGGATCACCGAACAAGTAATAAGGAGGTAAGACGACGGGTGTTAGGCAAAGGTGGTAAATCATTCGATGAGGTTGTGAATCTCTTTTGACTAAGGTGGTTGGGACATATGTAACTTATGTCTAACCATCGTCTGCCTTGACGTGCGATGTTGGCTGATACAAGAGTAGAATGGGAGAGAGTTAGGGGCAGCTAAATCAAAACATAGTATCAGTCCATGAAGTGACTGACTGCTGGTTTGAGTCGTGTCGGTAGGTACAGACTACCTGGTTGGTGATGCACACAAATTCCGTAACCAGTGGCTAGAAACACTGAGTGACATGGGTCAGAATCGGTCACAATGGCGCAGATGTATCCATTCATTGTCCTCCGTTGAATCTTGAGTTTAAAATTATTTCATAACTTTCTTTTCACGTTCTATCTCTTTCTTCCTGAACCATATTTTATTTGTTCACTCCTTTTTGCTTTCATTATTATTATCATTAAAGTTTCTTCTACTTCTACTAATATAATGTTGATCTTGCTGTGCTTTAGAGGTACGGCAACTTGGACCGTTGCATACGTTCTAGGTTCTATGTTGATCATACATACATACACGTACATATAACTGCAACAATAAAAAATATTTTGTGAAACTTTGAGTATTATGACATTTTATATTCCTCCTACTGTGCTTGGTAATATTTCTGTCATCATTATGCAATCTGTCTATTAATACCATTAGTATACTGTAGATATTTTCGTAATTATATTATCACTAAATATGAAATTTATTTTAAACACACCAATAAATTAAGTTTTTTTAATTTTAGAATTTAGGATCAAATTCGGGTTCAAGCGCTTCTGAACTCCATCAACCTCATTTAGATACTGCGACTTCATTACTGAAATTTACTTCTGAAGAAGTTCTTGATCATGATAATACTGATACAAAAATTGAAGATAAGTACTTGAAAAACAAAACTGAAGAAAGTGATAATACTGATTATGATAAAAGTCAACTTCCTGGTGTTAAACAGTTTTCCATTGGAATTTATTCTGTTTTGAAGGATACTATTGATAAATTTGAATTAGCATTTTTTAACTTGCAATCATCTCAAAAACATTTACAAGACCAACTAATTACGTTAGATCAAGGTTAGTTAGCGTATATTTAGTTTTCTTTTTCATGATGCTTCGTGGTCGTCATAATACACAATTTGTTGTAGCTCCCTAGTTTAGCGCATTTCGTGTATATATACTAAGATTAGTTATAAGAATCATCAAACTAAAGCGAATGGTGATGGTTTCCAACTTGAGATCTATTTGTAGAAAATGCAATATCAACTTACATCAGAGTCCAAATCTTCTGCGTACCGGTTGTCCTTAAAGTTATGTAGTTTATTAGTTAATGGTAATTGATTAAAGACGATTAAAGACAACTAAACCGGTATCTAGATAACAGTATCTTTCGATATTGAAGTTTAATACAAAAGGAAAGACAGCAATAGAAAATGAGGGCACATTATTTAGGCAAATGCTACGCATAAATTATTTACGCTAAACATTTGTAAATTATATACTAATCTACTACCTACAAATTGTTAGAATATCTATGAATGAAGAACGTGAATCTATTCACGTTTTATCACTGATTATTATAAATAATTGATTTTTGATCCTGTTTCCTTATGTGCATGTTTTACATAATATTACCACTCCGGAAATGATTCAATTCTTCAGTCGCTTATCTGCCTAATAGCTTATTTAATATCTACAGCATAAATATTCACCATTTCATTTAGGTAACACAAGTAAGAATAAGATGTACAGTAACTTCAAGATCTTGTTACTATGTATTGTGGAATACACAGTGCCCTTGATGATTGCCAATCAGTGTACGGACACGTCTGCCCCTCGTCTACCAGTCCCCAGACCGGAATAGAGGTAAAACAACGATTGATGAATCAAACAGACTTGAATCGAATTGTATTTTAACCATTTATGTATACACAAAATCAGACCACACAGCATACCAATTGGGAAACTAACATTAATACAGAACTAAGGAAATAGTGGTAGTGAATAGGGACAACTTGCTGACAACTAATTAACTGCAGTTCATAATAAGAGACAATATAATAACAGCAATTATGACAAACGGGATGATAAGGTAAGAGGAACGTAACAATAATAGAAATGTGATGTTTACACTTCTCACGACCAGAATAAATGAATTAGTTCTCTAAAACACAGTTTTGGAAGTTTTTCATTCTTATTTAGTGATCCGACATAACGCTGGTATTTTATTTTTATTTTTCCATCTCTTGAAACCTAGCACTATGTCGGTTAACAATATCTCAAGATAGTCCGTTGGATTTGGAACCGTTTGTCCCGCTACTACAAGAATATAAACAACGGATTTTAAAAGTACATAATTCTTTACGTATTTCACAGGTTAGTTAACTAATATAAAATTATATCTTAAATCGTTAATACTTATATATGCTTGCGTAAATTGACTTATTATTAGAATATGGCTTTTATTAACACAATAGACGTGATCTTTTCACAAATATACATGTCTAACTAACCTCTTTTAACTTTAAGCTCACGTTTACAACAATCTTACTATCATTTTGAATAATATTGTAATGCATGCGTACCTACATACAGACGTACATACACATTTTTTTTCGATAATAACATTCTTATGCCCTTGTATGACTATGCTAATCAGCACTTCATTGAGTTTGTCTAAGAGAATAGTTTTTCTTCGTTGACCTTTGTTCTTCGCTATAATCTCAAGTCGTTGATTAGAATAAACAAATTAGCTCGCATAACACATTAAAAAAATATATAATGGTATTTATTATAAGATTACACGCTTACTATCTATTTTACATGCATGTCTTAGTTTGCTATTCATTATTAATTGTAAAGAGAAGAATTGGTCATCAATTGGCACTAATCCGTTTCAAGTAGTGTAAGATGATAAAATTTCAACTGATTAGTAATGTTTCTTGTTGGTATTATAAAGTTAATGTTAAAAGCATTACCCAGCTAATTACAAATATTCCACTTTCTTACCCATAAGAAAACGGATAACTCATATTAGTTTTTTTAGATTGTTAATATAATAAAACTGTATGATTGTTATTAACAAATTAAATTTGTTTACACATTGTTAACCATGATATCCCATTCTGCTGATTGTAGAAAGTATTATTCTTACTTATTATTATGATTACCACTTAACATATAGTTAGGGACGGAACCTTGGTTGTTGAGCATAAATGGCTTGTTAGTAAAAGATTTCGACATTTGACATGATTCTCAATTTCTAACCAGGCTCCACCTACTTTGATTTGCCTAACTGGGTAATATCACTAGTCCTAATATTCCCCCGCTACCCCTACTTTCAAGCCTAAATTCGTGTCTTCAACTTCCTCATAGGCCATCAATGCCAACAATTCTAGCCTACGAAATAGTGCCCCGGGTCTGCTGAGACCACGCTCCAAACTTCACATTGGTGCATTCAATGTACGAACCCTTTGTCAAATTGGACAGCAAGCCTCCCTAGCTAAGACATTAGGATCCGTCGCCATTGATGTATGTTATGTCTCCACAACACGCATACAGCGTCCTAGTGTGGTTATTTAGTTGACTTCACCTAGCCAGTTTGAAGAACCTATACGATACATCCTTCGTCTATCTGGCGACTCGACAGCCACTTCTCGTGGGGTAGCCGGTGTAAGTATTGGATTAAGTATAATGCAGAGGAGGCACTTTCTTGAATGGGTTCCTGTCGATAGTTGCTCATGTGTCGTCCGATTAAATGGTTCAGTAAGAACTCGGAAGGACAGGGACACACGCCGTTGTCTTTTTGTCGTTTTTGCCTACTCTCCAACTGAGTGCAGCCGGGATAAAGTGGAGGATGAACTGTACAGAAAAATTTCTGAACTTCTTTGTAGATCTAAACATTCAGATTTGGCACTCACGGCTGGTGATTTTAACGCCCAAATAGGTAGCTTGAATCAGTTTGAGTGACATGTAGGTGGATGCTTCATTGTTTCAGCTCAGAGAACGGATAACGGCGACCGTCTGCTACAACTTTGCTCAGAAAATCGTTTGCTTCTAGGTAGTACGAACTTTAAGCATAAGGAGCAACATCATCTAACATGGTGAACGCCTTGCCCTACTCAATGGTGGACTCAAATAGACCATATCATCGTTAGTCACCGTTGGAGGCGCTCGGTAGATTGCCGATCTTTCTGGAGTACATTTTTGGATTCTGATCATGCTCTAGTACGAACACGCATTTGCTTGCATATTACTAGGCGGAGAAAATCTACTACTTTTTTGGTTAGGGGGCCAATGTAATGCCGTAGCAAGTGGTTCGAATCCTTGTGTGACCTGGCTCAGGATCGGTCACAGGGGCGCAGGTTTATCGATTTTTCATCCTTCCGTAAATTGTAAGTTTAAGATTATTTAATAGCTTTCTCTCCACTCATCAATTCTTTCTCCCTGAGCCATATTCTATATGTTCACTCTTCTTAGTTTTTATTATTACTATTATTATTATTATTATTATTATTATTATTATTATTATTATTATTATTATTATTATCATCCATGTAACTGCTACTAGTGTTAAATTTGCTGCGCTTTTGACGTATGGCAACTTGGACTGGACATGCATACATGTTCGAGGTTCTATGTTTATCATACATACACACAGTCTTTGTCTATGTTTATCTTGCGAACTGAGCCCATTAATCCTTACTGTAGAATTTTAGTGAGTTACTGGTCCAAAATTCACTTTACTGTGCTGAATTACATATCTCATGTCATGTGTATCCACATACACATATTTAGGAATTTAACGCATTTCGATTAATGATAAACTCATCACTTCTGTAAGAGTTACATATAAGGTATGATTTAGTTATTTTTTAATTTGTGTGAAATCATTTTTCTGAAATACATAATTCCAATTTTGTTTTAGGAGAAACTTTTTCGTATTCGTCAGAATCTTCATACAAAGAAAATTACTTTTTTAAAATAACTACCTTTTCCTAACATATGGCTGTTGTTCAGTATCTGAGAGGCTTAGACTTATCTGGCGTCAATTTTGAAAAGCATAAAGATCTACTAGACAAACAGAGAATCGCTCGACGTACACACAATGTCCAGAATGGTAGTTCATCCTTTCCCCTCCCTTCAATATGGCCTTCTACTGAAATACTTCAAGATATGTGCCGTTTACAATGGTTAAAATTGAAAAATGTTGGTTTAAAAGAGAAATTTCTTCCCAAGGAAATAACACATTTAGAACAGTTGGAAAGTTTGTCTTTGGCTCGAAATGAATTAACTTCATTATGTTCAATCAAAGGCTGGCCAAATGTTCTACCTAGTCTACGAATGATTACATGTCGTAAAAATGAACTGACGAATCGAGATGCTATTCCTGCTGATTTATTTGAGTGTAGTAATTTACAAGTAAGTTTGGATAAGAAATTTAATGTTTTTATTGGCAATGTAACGAACTATATTTCTTGTTGTTGATGTCTATATTGGGATTGGTACTTCATGATGTGATCGATATTAGCTCAAGTTTTTAATAAGTCGGCGTGTTTTAAACGGGAAGTAACTTGAATCTCGGTTTTCACTATTAACTACAATCCAATTGTTAAATAAATGTTAATATTATTAGAACTGACTAGTAACATTATTAATGTTCATCTTGAAGTCAGTGGGAAACTCCAGTTGCGTTTGAAATACATTTAAGAAATGTTCTACATTTCCTTCATTTCATATCCATTCTTTATCTACAACCTTTCTCCTACCTTTATTTTCCATTTTTAACTATTTTTCATCCCTTAGATTGCATGTTCCATCAGCTTACTCATAAAAGGTATGAAACAGTTTTAACTGATTTTGCTCCCACTTATTTTCATATATCAACAACTCGCTCAGGATGTAGTGGACTTAAGAATTCTCCACAGTTAGATGTCTGTTTTGCGGTAGGTAATGCTGTTACTATTTGCCGCCTTAAGCTGTAAATAAGTTGAAGGGGATTTCACTTTAAATATCTTCATCAGTGGCTTACGGTTCTACCTTCAGATAAATTTGAGCATTGTTATGATTTCTAGCTGGATATCCTAAAGTGTTGTTAGAAGGTAGTTACGTGTTTTTAGTTTTCATTTTAATGGCTGAGTAATCATGATACACTGAGTAATCTAAATGGCTACTTTCTAACTGCTGTAAAACGTAAAATTATTCAAACATTCTTCAATAAAAGTTTAGATTTTTCAGCTTACTAAATTATTCACCTAGCGAACGTAATATACACGTAAAGTTATTGAAGTTATAATTTGCTAATAAGTTGAAGTACCTTCCAACATCTGTCCTTAAAAATCCTACTTATAGAATTCCGCATATGATTTGACCTTCTTAAAGAGAGTGCAGAGTTTATCCATGTGTTATAAGCATCTTTAATCTATAGATTTTCTTTATTTTTTTACAACTTAATAATGTGATTATAAACTTAACGTAAGCGATTGAAGTCATGATACAAATGACATAGATGTATTTGATACAGTTATGAAGTGACTAATATGAGAAAGGAAGGTGGTTAATTGGTTGAAGAGTAGTCATATACTTAATATGTATATTATGTATATGTATACTAGATATATGTATATATATATGTATATATATGTATATTAGATATATATGTATATTAGATATATTAATTTGACTGTCTAACTATGTTCAGAATTCAATAAAAGTATTCAGTAAGATTGGGTTTTCTACACATATTTCAAACTTATAATAAAATATGTTCATAACAAATAAAATAATCTTTATTACGAATGATTTTATATCATGTAAGGTATAATGTTTTTTGTGAATAATTTGACGAAAAAATGAAGTAATTTATGTAAAGGTTTTTGTAGGAATGTTGATGTAGTTTGCGAAACACCTCAGACAAATAAAAATCAAGTTAAAGTATTCTTAATAAAGTAGGAAGTTGACATAAATAGCTTAATTTAAATCTAGTTGTCATTATGTTTAGATATCCTCTGAGAAACGGCCAAAAATCAGCAGAGGTGCTCACTGTGCAACTGTTTTGTGATATTTATATTAGATTGTGACTGGCAAGCGTAATCCAGGGCGTGCATTTCGTCCTATTTGGAACTAATCGGCTTGATGTACCTGTATCTAAATGTTGTTCACACTCAGTCCGCTTCGTGTCAAACACCACCGTGTTCACCACTAGACTACTGTGTTCAGATAGTCACACTTGCGCAACGGGTATATATATATATATATATATATATATATATATATATATATATAGCTCAACCTAATTGTTTTGTGATAGTTTATGTCTCTACTTGGTACTATTGATGTGATCTTAGATGTTACTAGATGTATGTGGGCGGTCGTTACTTCTCGAGTACTCATATCTTGAAGGAATATTTGCTCTTGAGATACTTGAAATGGAAATTGAGTTACTAGTGGTATTTTAGATCCTGGAGTGGGACTGCAAGGTTTAAGGTACAGCTGTTTGAGGCCGGTCGCACACAACATTTTTAGTAATTTCGGATGTATTAGCATTGTATTTCTAAGAACTTACTACCGGAAACAGAAGCTCGTTAAATATCCTTATATATGCTATTTTTGATTTGACCTCTGACACTTTTCAATTGTGATGAGGCTGCATTTTTACATATACTCATTGTCTGAAAGAAACACCTTGCTGCCGTCACACCATAACAGTTGACAGTGAGATTTAGTCTTCAAACCTAATGTTGTCGTTTGTAGTCTTATTTCTGTCTTTAGTCATTTAGTCATTCATGCACAACGTAAAACCTAGTACTTACGTGAATCGGTTCAATTTACAACATCCCATTAACACATCAAGATTATATCAACGTACTGAAAGTCACAATAACATTTGTGGTAGTAAAAAAGAACGGACATAGAGAATGGGGTTACAGAAAAGAGAATTGATTTTCAGAAAGTGAGTTATGAAATAAAATTAATCTCAGGTGCTTAAAGGAGGACGAAAAGTAAATGCACTTCCACCACTATTTCCGATTTTATGTCAGGTCACCAATAGTCTCCCACAAAATATTTGCGACAGTCCCCCAGACCTTAAGCAAGTAGTCTGCATCTACCAACACGGTTAAGAGCAACAGTTAATGGTTTCACGAACTGATTCTATGTTTTATTTTGTCTCCCTGTAGCTTTCTTCTGTCCTATTTCGACACCAACCGAAATCGTGCATCACAGTAATCGGTGGTTGGGTTTACGTAATACTCGTCCTAACCACCTTAGTTAATGAAGTTTCACAACCTGATGAACTGGTTTACCATCTTGACCTAGTACTCTTCATCTAACCCCAACACTATTTACTCAGTGGTCACTCTTCCTCCACTCGACCCACCTAACATGGTAGGACCTAAAGAGATAAATCTTTCAACCATATAGCTGAATTGGGTTGTCACAATAAAGAAGCTTAACTACCTATCAGTGTTAGTGCAGCTTAGTGTATAGTTGTACATTTGACCTTAGTTTTGTTATGAAAACTACCTTTAAAAACAATTGGTTAAGTGAATCTCCTTTTAAGTTATTATCTGTATCATTATAATTGTTTTGTTTCCTTGAAATAGAAACTTTCCTACCATCATTTTTATATAGTTCTAATTTTAATTCATATTCTTTATTCGTTTTGTACTTTTTCTGTAGGTCGTTGATTTTAGCTTTAACCATTTAACCCAACTACCAAATGGAATTGAAAAAGCTAAAGGTTTATTGGCTTTAAACCTAAGCAATAATCAAATTGCCTTAATTTCTCCGGATTTATTTGTTCAGTGTACAGAATTAATGTTTTTAGATTTAGGTAATAATAAATTGGAAAATTTACCAGCCCAACTGCGTCGTTGTTGTTCATTGCAGCAATTGATCTTGTGTAATAATCCGCTACGTCATGCTCAGCTTCGGTCAGTGACAGCATTGAAACAACTTGAAGTAAATATCCATTTTGTTCTTCGATTGAAAATTTCAATGTTAAAGAAAGTAGTTTGCTTTAGTGATTAATATCAACTGAAGGGCGTTGAAAACTAGGGAGCTTCTGTATTCAGACTTCCCAGCAATAATCTTCCAATCAAGTGTTTTAAAAGTATCTTAGTATTTTATGTTCCAGAGATTGTTGGATTACATAGTTAAGGTCATGAACTTAGTTGGACAATCTCCCCATCTTAGTGTGGGACTCTTCGGCATTATTTATTCGTTGTTTCATTAAGATTTAAAATTAAGCGTCTCAGGCCAGGACTTAGTAATACATCGATGATAATGTATGTTCACTGGACAATATGACAGACTGAATGGGATTAAAGGTGTAGGCTATAGGATATCAGCCCAGTGGTCTGATGATACTGTGAACTCTGAAGGTTCTTGATTCAATTTCTTTGGGAACTTTGCACAGTATAATTCTTCGCAAAAAAGCATTCAAGGTTACCTGGTTATATTTGTACGTATTATTTACTGAGATGAACATTCTTTGTTTATTCATTTATTCCATGGAAGCTTTCTATTCCTTTGTCTCATTTTCAATCATTGTTTCTATAAATGAAAATTATTGTTACATCTTTGTCGCATTGGTTGGAAGGACACATCCATATACTATTAGTATTTTCCTCCCTGAAATTTAATTTGACTGTCAATAACACTCATTGTCTATTATATCATTACTTCTATTGTTTATCAATTATATTTTAAAGTATATGTAAAGAAATATAAACTTAGTATTATTTTTTTGCAAAAGTTGGTTATTTGTTTGTATCTATGGCATATTTTTAAATGAAACTTAAATGTTTACTTTTGCGATAAACAGTTATACACAGTGAACTATAAAACTAAACACGTCATCTTTTTTAAACAACGTTCACAACAAATATGACTGACGATAAGTTGTTTAATAACCTTGTCTTCATAGTTAATATCTGAAAATGGCATAATAGAGTGGCTGGTTCATAGTACAATCAATTGTTAGCTCTACTGAATTTGATTAATAGCTAGCGTCAATTCCTCGCTGCTTTTTAAAAAAATTTGTTGTTACTTATAATTATTAGTTTATCTAAATAGAGATTTACCTTTCATAGATGGATATTGCTTGATTGTTAAACAGCAGTTATTCAAAATAGTGATTCTCATGACTGAACATTTTACACAACTGTACTTATTTCGTGACAGCATATATATATATATATATATATATATATATATATATATATATACATAATTCACATAAATACGAGTTTGCAAGTAGAATGTCATATTTGAGGCTTTGATTTTCCAAGTATATATCTAAGCTACTGAAATGCATTAGATCTCACATTTGGTTTTTAGTGCTTATCTAGCTTTGGATATCCATAGTTTTATCGATAAATTTATACTTAATTATTGTTCATTTAAATAAGATTTTAATCTCTTGACTTAATATATTTGAACAGCTTGATAACATACATCACTCGTTTGTAATAAATTCATTCTTAGTTGAGATTTGTTTACACTTGTAAATTTGTCATAGCACAGATAATGTTCGTTAAATTTTAATCTCTAATTATTTTGTTGTTGTCATTCTCTCTCCAATCAGGTTTTAAACCTATCTGGCACTGAACGAAGAGTAGACAATATACCGAATGAATTAGACAGATTAGAACGGCTTATTGAATTGGATTTGTCATGTAATCTACTGACAAAAATCCCAGAGCCAGTTTTATTGGTACGTTTATCTGTACGTAATTACTCAGTTTTCTGAACATCTTTATAAGAAGGGAAAACATTTTCTAACTTAATATTGAAGAATATTAGCTTTGTTAACCATTCTGTCACCAATAAATTAAAACATGGCTTTTGAGCCTAATGCTTCCTCGTCATAGCTAATTTGTTTAGTACTTTTGTTTGGAAAACTATTATTTTTAACCGAAGTACATTAGTTGTACTTTACCAGGAACATAAAAGTAGATTATCAATATTGTTTACCAGTTAAATAAAATATTTGTCAGTTGATAATGTCTTGATATTATTTTTAATTTAAAAAATTGTGAATGTAGGATGTATCTTTCAAGGAGAAGTAGGTATATCTGATTCAAATAAGCATTCATTCATTGTAAAACTTATGTTGCGAGAGTTACTGTCAGAATTGTACTTTACTGACAAACCAGTCAGATTAAAAATTGCGGCTCTTGTACTTTTGCATACGTTCAGAGTTATAGATATGAAGTTAGCATTAAGATATTGTTTACGTTGTAAGTAAACTTTCCCTAATCCTAATCATTCCTCTAAATCTATAATTGATTTTTCGTTACTTTTTGCAATTATTTCCTTACTAGAAATTTATATATAAAAGAATAATACAATGAATGCATTTCCGTCTCCCATTTTCTGTATTACATTCATTCTTAACACTTGCATTCAGATTAACTAGAGTTGTTCTATTTTATAAGTAGATTATAATTCTACTATTAGATTTAGTGGTTGTAATTCTATTTTAGTTTCAAGATAGTGGAGAAGATTTGTAGCTTAGTGGGATTATTTTAATGGATTTTATTCTCTAAGCTGAGTGATTCCATCATTTGGCTTACATAGTCTTTTCAAGCAACATTATATAAATGTTCACTAATGTTGTCGAAAAAAGGCAATGGAAGCTTCACCCAGCTTAGAATGCAACTCCTCCAATACGTATGTTTAAACATTTATATTTACCGTCTACAGTATAAACGATTAACTACGCAAATACAAGATTGGGTATTGTTTTACATTGATATTTATGTTTGCTTAAGATATTGGGATATCATTAAGTCGTTATTATTTTTTTTAAATAATTTTCTGCAGTTTAGTCATACAATTTCATGAATAACTAGTCACTTTATTATGTCTCTTTGATTTTCCTCTTATTCCATGCCTTGTTCTATGATATTAACAACACTAAAAACAACAAAAATACGAAATAAACGTAAACATATTGACCATAATAATTGGACTACACAGCTTCGAAATCTTCGTAAACTACATTTAGCGCATAATGAATTATCGGATCTATCCACTTTAACTGGTGATTGGCCTAGACTAGAATATCTTAATCTCAGTTATAACCAGTTAACTCATCTACCAACTGGTTTAATTCGCTTATCCTGTTTACGTAAATTATATGTGAATAATAATCAACTAACATTCGGCGGTATACCTTCTGGGATTGGGAAATTACAAGATTTAGAAATATTCGACGCTTCGCATAACGAATTGGAAACTATACCAGAAAGTAAGTTAATGTTGTTGTTATTACATTTATTTTGTTTCTTAGGGGGGAGGGGGGTAGTGGCTTGGTGGTTATAGCGTTCAACTTTCAGTCGTAGGTTCTAACCCGTCTATCCATCCCGTTTCAGGCAGCCGTTTGATGTCATTAATTTCCACAATTAGAGTGATTTCCAAAGGCACACGTACTCAAAAGTCGATGAGGACGTTTGTCGGCTAACATTAAAATCGCTGTTTTTTTTGTATTTTGTATGTGATGTTTCTGAACAGTTGTTTTCTCCTATTTTTTACAGGTCTTTGTCGATGTGGTCGTTTAAAACGTTTAATACTGAACTCAAATCGTTTGCTTACGCTCCCGGATGCAATTCATTACTTAAAAGAATCTTTAGATGTTTTTGAAGTCGACAATAATCCTCAGCTAAAAATTCCACCAAAACCACCAGAATTGCAAAAAGGTGCAGGTCTAGCTTTTTATAATATTGATTTCTCATTGGATGCTCAGTTACGTATGATGCGTGGGAAACCAGCTTTAAACACTGAAACAGTTCAACATGCAAAGGTAACATATTGCTAGAGTTATTGTTCTGTTTTTTCGTTTTATTATTAGTAGTAGCTATATCAACTTAATATCATGTGACTGTCCATAGCTTATACACATAAATCTGTATTTTCTTTACATATTGTTCACTAAAACTTTTTATTACTTGAGAGCGATTCATACATTCACACATTTACGGCCTTCTTACCTATTTCGTGGCAGACTGTAATTCAACTCATTTGTATATGTTAATATAGTCACTACTCCGTATAACCCGATAATCGCACGAATACTTTGGTTAGCGAGATCGTAACAACAATTAACCCTAATTTTTTGTGTTACTACGGCTTCTCAATTCTTATATCTAAAATAATTACCGGAGGCTGACAATAGTCATTTTTAGCCTAGTCGCTCCATGTATGTCTGCCTAATGCCCAATCACTTTCAAACCGGAATAGGAAGAACACAAGATTAATGAGCAACCAGTCAGAATCAAACGATATTTCAAACAATCCTTTATATGTATACATAGAACTTGTTTGCTCAGTCAGCCAATAAGGAAATTAATATTAATACAAAACGACGGAGACAGTTGTAGTGAATTGGGCTATCGTGTACACAATCAATTAACTGTAGTTCATTAAATGTGCTAAGTGGGGGGATAGGGCACGAGGGATAAAGTAATGGTAGAAAACAGTGTGTACTTTACGCTCAACTAATGCAACTGAAATGATCTAAAATATGGTTCTGAAAGTTACTAATTATTTTTTAATCACCCAACATAGCAGTTCCTATGTTCTAGAAGCTGACACAGAGTAAATATTTGGTTAATGCATCCTTGTCCTGGTCTAAAACCAGCCTGGTTTCCCCGAGTTTGTTGTCCCCTGGCTTCAGATAAATGTCGGGTGAATATCGAAACACTATATTAATCAAACTTATTCCTACGTGGTTGTAGCAAAAGCACTTCTGTCCTATCTTATAAGCTGTGTCAGTCAACGATAGAGACAAGTTGGATGGGAGTTTTCGAGCATCCCTCAGTTCACTAAACGTTTCAGAGATCCTCTAGTCTTTCTTAACTTTTTGATTATGATTTGATGCAGATATGATTGTTACATTTACAGTCTCTTGAAAATTGTTACAAGTTTACTGAGGATAGACTTACTTGATATGATCGACCAAGTATTTACCTAGTTCTTTTCTGAATTCATTCTCTCCCTTTTTGTTCTCGAAATGACATCCAAGGGTTGTGATTTTTCTACGTTTGGTAAAGCACAAGGAAATACGCCCTCACTAGTGCGTGGTCAGAGACTAAAAATTCGCTTTAGAATGAGCAACATTTCCTTACTAAGCCTTTTCAACGATGGCTGATACCGATATGGTCTATTCATATCCGTCGTTGTGTTGGTGTTTGCTCGCCCAATTCTTGCTGAGAAATAGCAATAATCCGGGCATAATCGTAATAGATGGTTTTCCTTATCCATTAATCTAGCCGAGACTTCAAAATATCCACCTAAATGTTTTCAGCTTGCCCTTAGCGTTAAAATCCCCTACTACGATTTTCTATATTTGAGTGTTCAACTTTATGAAAGAGGTTAGAGAATCTCCTATAGAACTCATCTTCCACTTCATCCGAGCTGCAGTTAGTGGGGATCATAGGCAGAAACGACAGAAATACACCGGCCTGTATCTCTCTGCTCTCGAGTTTCTACTGTTTCATTCAGACGGAGAGCGACTGCCAACTGAAATCCATTCAAGAATCCTCCTTTTCGCCCTTAAACTTAATTCTATACTTATACCAGTAGGGCTATGAGAATACACATATAATCGGAGAGTAAATCTCACTGGTTTTCCGTGCCGATTATGCTAAGTCAAGTAACAGAACGCGCTAGAATCCTGTGTGTGTGTTCCGGAGTCACAATGTAGATAAATGACAAGAGGTTCCAGTATTTTGCCTGTCGAGGGCTGTTGAGCGATTTGACACGTTATTCTCACATTGAAAGCTTGAACATGAAGTTTATAGTGTGGTTTCAGGAAACCTGTGATAACACTTCGTGAACACAGATCATTAACATTAGTAATACAAGTTAAGGAGGTGCGACTAAAAGTTGAAAAAATCGTAGGCGAAAAAAAAGATTTAGTCACGAACAGGATAATCTCGCGTACTGTTAGATGTATGAGAGCGGTTGTTATTTCCAGTTCTCCCACACTGTAAAAGGGATCTTCTTACGGTACCTTAAAATAAAGCTGAATTATAAGTGGTCTTGATGATAAAAAAAGTGTAACTGCAGCGCTAAGTGGACAAGTGCTTGAAGCCGGTCATATACAGCCTTTTTGCAAGTATTGTATTATCTTTTTAGATTCATACTTGTTAAGGCCTTACCACCGGTGAAGGAAATTCGCGAAGTAAGGTGAGATGTCCATGTTTAGAGCCTATCATTTCTAACCCCACTATTCCTAAATGGGAAGGGAGCATTACTATCGTTTTGGTTACGTGAGGAAAATACCTTACTGCCATTACGTATCTGTACAGTCGGCATTACATGCTCGTCCATTAACCTTTAGTTTGCTACTTTATATCTTATCTCCAATCTATCTGCCCCACATGATAGGGCATAGAAGAATAAGTTTTCTAACCAATTTAGCTCGATTGGATCATCATGGTAGATAAACTTGAGCATCATATCAAGGTAGAAGCTATCATTGGGTTCAACTAAAGGTGGCCTAGTGTTGTCTAGCATACACCTTTCGTTTGTCAGATTATGAAGTTTTATTGAGTTAGCCGGACTTTGTTTTCTTGTAAATGCATATTAAACGTTTAGAAGATTTTGACTCATGTCTCAATTAGCAAGATTATTATAAATACAATCGTATATTAAATATTGTAAGTGAAGCAGTATTTTGGTCAAATCAATTACTAGTATTTTAGAATAACTTTAACATATGATGCGAAACCAAAAATAGTTTACACCTTTTTTTGAAATAGCATAGTATCACAGGAAGTGCATTTTATTTTCCAGTTATTTCCCCCTAAAATTTATTCTGTCAATCATAAACAACGCAGAACATTGCATAAAAGATATGATTCATGAAGCAAAGCATTTTCGTTTAATAAAATTTATGAGATAATTTTCGAACTCAGTATATAAAGAAGATAAAGAGTAAATGCACTTGTGGTATTATAACCTATTCCGAGCCATTTTGCCTATCCACTTGTCACTACTAATTAGTTTGTATTTACCAACCTGGTTCGCAAAAGCAACCAATGACTTCACAAATCGATACCATTTTTTGTTTTGTTCGTCCCTAGCCTTCTCCTATTCTATTTCTTCATCAGTCAACCTTGCGTGTCGAATTAAGTGGCTGTTGGGAATACATAATACATATCCTAAACACCCTAGCTAATGTACGTTCACAACTTGATGAATCTATTTGCCATCTTTACCTAGTACCTTGTGTCTAACCTCTGCAATTTATTAATTAGCGAGTAATACAAAAGGTAGATTAAATGTATGCCGTCGAATGATTTGTTCACACCGCGTTAGATATTTTTGATGGGTTTGGTGGATTGTTTGAGTGGAAAGATTGGTGAAAAATACTTTTCAAAATATATGGTGATCGAATGATCTGTTTATTTGACGTAAAACGAATTCTGGAAATTGATATTTTGGTTTATAAAAGTTTTGTTGTTTGTCATCATCCTTTTTTTATGTTCCTTCCATAGGATCCTGCTTCTCGATTACGACGTCTTAGACGACTTCGAGGAGAAAGTGTCGGAAAAGGTAGTAAATGCGTACTAGAAGGTATGCAGAGAATAGCTAAAGAAAAAGAAGTACTTCTTGAGCAGAAAGAACACGAGGCTGAAGAAGAAACACGTAAATTGGCAGCTAGACGTTGGCAAGACCTATTTGCCAGACCACGACTGGACTATACTGGAATTTTTGACGAGGTATGAAGGCTTCGTTTTATTTGTTGATATAACTAATTTAATGACAAATCACAGTTATTTTAGGAATGTTTCTCTAGCTGAATTTTATATTCAAAATGATTTTTTTGTATTTCTTTGGGCCGGGAGGAGTGGGGGGGGATTATCCGGAACACAGCCTTTGTATTCATTTCTCAAAAGCTTATTGTAGGCTATCAGTCTCAACGAAATCAGCGAACCACCGTTGCATTACATCTTACCAATTGATTACCTCATGTGAGAGGATTTCTGTAGGCCTTAAGTAGTATAAATACAGTGGTTACAAAATAATTAAAACTGTTGTACTATAATTCTTATTCATATTAATTCTTTATAAATCGAATATATGATCAATCCTTCCAGTAAATCAGAATACTATCACTGACTGAATATGTTGCTACCTCCCCTACTCTGAGATTTGGTCCGACAATTTAACCCCTATCTGCTAATAGAGGCATGGCAACTTGAACTGATTTACGCATGTACCAAGTTCTGTGTTGTAGCTGACTGACTTTTGAATGCTAGTTATTTAGTGTAATTTTGTGCATTTTTTGCATACTTTTAGGATACCGGCGTAACTCCTGGTGTGCAAATTTGGGAATTAGATCAGTTTTATCCCAGACGTGTTGAAGACGAAGTTTTACAAGGTCATTTGTTTAATGGTGATTGTTATGTCATCTTAAAAACTGCTGTAAGTATTAGTCAAGTGTTGGAATGGGCTATTTATTACTGGATTGGATCCCGTTCATCTAAAGACAAACAGACCTGTGCAGCTATTCATGCTGTAAATTTACGCAATCTTCTTGGTGCTGAATGTCGAACTAAACGTGAAGCAGAAGGAGATGAATCTTCAGATTTCTTGGCATTATTTGGTGGCAATCTGATCGTATTAGATGGTGCTCGCGGAGAGACTGGATTTATCCATGTTGAAGATGATGTCGTAGTACCTAGACTGTACAGGTATTTAGCAAGATTTCAGCGACTATTCTAGAACCATCTTACTATTATTGTTCATGTTGATATATGAATATAACTTTCTTATCTAATACATTCTCCAGTATCTTTCGTTTAAGTTCGATACTAAATTTCACCTGTAATATATTATATCTCCTGATAATCAATTTATTGTTGATGATAATACGTGAATATTTTATGTAATGAGCAATCATTAATAAATGGATACCGTTTTCATCCCACCAATGTCATATCAGACTCGAAGATAAACTTGTGATCAGTATTTGAATATATTAGATAACATATCTCAGAATCGATCACAATTCCTCGGGTCCATTCACTCTCTGACTTCCCTTAGGCTCTAGGTTTCAAAACTATACCATACCTTTCATACCACGATTCATTTTTTTATATTTTCAAATCATATTCTCTATCTAATCCTTTTTTACTTTCGTTGATATTACTATTATTGTATCAGTTTGACGATAGTCCTACCTTTATGAATATACTTGGTTGAGTTTGGGGTTTTTCCAGCTACTCAGACCATTTCAGAATGTTTTCAAGTCTTTTTTAGCTATCTATCGTAATAATTCAAGCCATCATTGTTGGTGGATTGTAAAATTTATGGGATTGAGACTACGTCTAAACTAGTCATTTTTACACATCTTTCTTATTCTAGGTTATTCGGTACAGAGAAACGCTTGAAGATTGTTTCAATGCCACTAACTCATTATAGCTTAGATTCTAAATTCAGTTATCTACTCGATGCTCAGTCTCATCTTTATTTATGGATAGGAAAAAATTCACGTTCAATTATGCAAACTAAAGGACGGCTATTAGCTGAGAAAATTTCAGTTCGTGAGCGTCGAGGTGAAGCATCTATTCATATTGAACCGGAAACTCGTGAGTCCAATCCATTCTGGGCTATTGTAACTGGTGTTTGGGTTCCTGCACCATTACCAAAACCAAATAATACTTCAGATCATGTACTAAAACCTGTAGATAATTATGAAGAGAATAAAGAAGTCAATTATCCACCTGCTCCGATAGTCCAACCACCGAAAGCAGAATCACGTGACTTCATTCCTCAAGATTGGCGACTGCCGCATCCAATATTGTATGATGTTCAAATGGGTAGAGGTTATTTAGAATTACCACAAGTGAGTATTTCTTTACTGATACTTTCTTCTGAAGTTAGTTTACTGTAACTGTATTCTACTGAAGACCATAAGTGACTGCACCAAACCTTATCCTTTAGATTACATACATAAATAATACATTACAGGTAGCCGGAAAGTCCCATAGGGTTAAATATGGTTTTCTATATCGACCAGGTTATAATTTACGCGAGGCCGTGTTAGGTCTAATAATCACCTCTTACAATTGTAAAGAACAAGCACTTGATAGAAGAATGGTTTAATTTTTATGAAAGTACAAAACCGGATCAACTGTACACTTTATCTTCGTTCATCTATCTGTACATGATTGTTTTCCTCACTCCAGGTTGGTTTTAAACTACCTTCTTTTTACTTATCTTCTTACTTGCTGACTACTCTATGTACACTTTAATTCTCCCCTCACCAACTGTCTACTTTTTACCGCTTACCCGACGTTTCACCACATACTACTTATTTGAAACTTTGCAACTAGTATCCACTACATCTTTCAGGGAATAGATAAAAGGATAAGTAACGTACTAAGTGCAATCGGTATCACAAATGCTTGTTTCTTGTAACTTAGGTTCTACACTACTCACTATGCATTGTCTTTTTGCGTAACAGATGTGTTTATCAATTCTAAGCGTTCTCATAGCTAAATATGAAAATTCCTTGTCCAGCTTGTCATAATATACAAGGTCATTTCCATAGCGTTTTGAATTTCGTTTAAAAATATCGGGATCATACCTTGGATTCGATTAATTCGTTTAGTGTTACCGTTAATTTTTATATATTTATCCACTTCTCTTAATCATTTTCAATTTACCCTACCTTTGTGATCGTATTGACATATCGCAGTTTAAACTACTATATTTCATCTAGGTGGAACTTGAAAATGATATTTTGTCTAAAAAATTATTGGATTCAAAGCATGTTTATATTTTGGATAGTGGTGGCCAGTTATTTTTATGGATGGGCGAGAAATCTTCCAAATTCCTACGGTTTGCTGGTTATAAATTAGCTTTACAACTTATAGGTTTAATGCCTCGAAGTCGTTTAGGTGGACTTGAATTATTATTTACAGAATCCAATATGTCGTTATTATCACAAACTTTATTGAATGAAGATCAACTAGATTGGTGGAATGATTTTACGGATTCATTACTTCAACCATGTACTCAAGGAGCTGAAACTCAAGTAAGCGGTTTTTGTACTTTATTTAATAATACTGTTAGCTTCTACTCATACATCATAATAACAATCAATTGTCTATTTATTTTATCTAATTTTATCAATTACTTTTCCCTACTTAAAGATCTGTAAGCAGACAACGCTCTTTACAGTGATAAAAGCTGATGTTAAGTATGGTACTGGAATACTAATGTATACTGACTTCGTGACCAATTTGTAAACACCATAAATGCTATACTCTTGAACCTGAGTAACGGGCAAGAAATATTTACAGAATACATGGGTATGTATATATTGATACTTTAGAAGCCTCAAGAAAACACCTTTGGAATTAGTAACTGTCGATTTTGTAGGTTTTTGCATACTAACTAGACTTTACGAGAGTCACTTACTCGTAATACCTAACCTTATTTTTCAATATTAACTATTCAGTGTTTCAGAATGTTTACTCGTTTTTTAACATTAGTATCCGTTACAATTTTTCTGTCTCCACATTACGCTATTCATATTAATATTTTACTTTGATATTAATCATAACTTTTACTGTGTTATCTTTTTGAAATGTTCAAGATTTTTAAGTGCCAGTTCTCTGATTGGGATGAAGCTTTAGCCGTGGATTTCACTCGTACTGCTGATTCTGTGGCTCGTCGCGGAGTGGATATCAATCAGATTCTAGAAAAAGATAAACTCACTACTGATCTCCGGACTCTATTAGCACCTAGAGAAACACCACTTACTAATGAAGAAGCTTTGCAAATGATGACTGAGTGGAATGATGAATTAATCGAACCACCGGAAGAATTTGTTGTAGAACCGAGCAGTGCTTTGCAGCAATTTATAATGGTTGATGGAAAGTGGATGCCTGTCGAAAGCCAGTGGTTTGGACAATTTTTCAATCAAGATTCCTATATTCTTATTGCACGCTATTGGGTAAGCCTGTAGATTTTGAATGTATTGAGATTAATGTGGCATTTTTATATCATTATTTCCATGTTTATATCATTTGTTCACTTATATTTATTTAAAACTCTGTATGCGAGCCAAAATTATAAGTAAACACACCTGGTTAGCTTAAGTATTTTCATATTGGTTAAATGAAGATACTGAGCTTAGGTACCGTGATATTTAATATCTGCAATCTTGAGGAAACTAGTGCTTCCCATAGTATTCAAGCTCACATCATCCTACTTTACCCCCTACTTGCTTGGAGCGTAAATTATATCGTATGTAACAGAAATGTTCCGATTGCTTAGTCACTCAATAGTGACCAATATCCTATTTGTTCACCCCTTCATTTTTTACACGATGGCTAGTCTCTTAAATCAGTCGCCACACTGCAACTTGTTTTGTAGATTCCTATCAGCACCAAGGACTAGATAAACATCACATTTAGAATAAATTTAAACAATTTTTGGTGACCTAGTAAGTCATTGCAAAGATCTGGTAATTTTGTGAATAGATTTTCGTTCAATGATTGTCGTAAACTTTTTTGAACTGAATTACAGATTCGTTATTTCAGAATGTTTACTTTAAAGTGAACCCGTTTTGAAATTGGACTCAGAATAACTTCTTTTTTTCTAACGTTTTCTACATGTCCAGATAATAAGTGAAGTAACATTCGAATACGTGCTTGAATGTTTTGAGACGAACTACTAGAAACTACAATGTAGTATTTTTAGTTGGTTTTATTCTTACCTTAAGGCGATACAGTTTACAGTATTAAAATGATAATGATCCTTCGTACATATCACTCATTTATTTGAGAATATTTTCCAGGATTATGATGATGAAAACAAGGAACTTTCGGGAAGTGATAATCAAGGCGATGATGCCGACGATGACTCAAACCTTACAAAAACTGTAGTCTATTTTTGGCAAGGTCGTGAAGCATCTGATTTAAATTGGCTTCAATTTGAATTCTCAGTTCGTAAAGATATGCAAGCGCGTCTATCCCAAAATCCGGAGGATGTTAGTCGACCATTAAAAGTAATCTTCAAACGTGTCAAACAGCAACAAGAAGATACAATGTTCTTAGCTCATTTTCAACGTCAATTCATCATTCATTCAGGTCATTATCGTGATCGTGTAGATTCATCACGTTCAGAACTCATTCAAATGTATTATCTTAGAGCAAATGGTAACTTGATATCAACCCGATGTATTGAAGTGAGTTCATCATTTATATTTTAATCCCTTTTCGTTTAAGTGACTGAAACTTATAGATAATAACACATTATTTTTCTTGAAAGTGTCACTGTTATGAAGTTGATATTCATCCTCATGTCTTTTACATGATCCTTTGTATTAAGTGGTTCTAAGCAAATATGTAACCTTAATTATTGCAGTTGAGTCAGTTAGATTATAAAGCATATATGTAATAACCAGGAAAATAACATCCCCTAAGAAAACGATTTCTGATGGTTTAAGTTTGAAATTGTAACAATAGTAGCCCATTTTGTTACTTTTTGTGTCATTCTTTGTTGGTTCTTCACTTTGCTATTGCATACTATTTCAAAATCTTCAAATTCCAAATTTGCGTCGCTAGGGAAATCCCATAAATACCTAATGGCGTTACTCAACAGTTAGAGATTCGTGTACTGAGCTCTGAGTCGTAGTTTATATATGAGTGCCTATAATTATATTGGCTTATCCAAACTGAAGTTAGTATAAGGCAGTTAGAACTTGCAACCCAATGGTCATAAATTGGAACCCCGTAACCGCTAGCCCACTGCCGTCTGAAAATATTCCAATTACAATTGATGTCTTATCCTAATAAACTCGACATATACTATGGGAAAACATTCTTAATTTCTGTTACTCCGGGCGACAGTTAAAGTATGAGTAGTGAATTTCGTCTTATTTCTGTAAAAATCAATTTCATAGGGTATTTCGTCGTATATTTTAAGCAGAAAGTTATACACTTCATTCTTTCATTATATTTAGGATCTATGCGAAACTTTCTTGTGTGTATGCAAATTGATTATCTTTTTCCCCTGTCGCCTCAGTGATAATAATTTAATTACAATTTGTTTGCAATTCGTAGATTTTTCCATTTTCAAAACGATCGTTTTATTATAGCCACCAAAAATCTACTTTGCAAACATCTGTTTCTAAAATATTAACGTTTCAACATTTGTACTTTCTACATATACAGGGCACGTTTCCTTAATCAGTCATAAAATATTTATTCGCCTATGTTCTCTCCATTGAGTGTTTTGGTAGTGTATTTACACTTTATTTTTTGAAATTATCAAACTACATAATTGTCCATAGTTGTAGCACAAAGCTGATTGGTAACGTCTTGAACCATGATGCTGTGTAACGTGGGTTATAATCCAGCAGAGACCATCAATTTGGAGCGGTTGTTCTGTGTTAAAGGCAGTTGAAGCTACGAACACAAATCTATACCTTATAAATGAGTATCGAATAGGTTTCTATGTATGTTAGAAGTTCATTAATTTCTATATGTGAATCATCCTCAAAAGAAACTAAGAACATTTTATTTACAGTGAATCATAAGTGTTTCTCCATTTATTATATTAGATTATTGACATATACGAATTACATTATTTTTAAAAAAGACAAGCAACAGATCCAGTTTTATCATTCACTGTATAATCTAAAAGGTAGACGTGCGGAGACATATACTACAGCGTCTGTTTTTAGAGTTCAGCGGTCGACTAAATAAATATCTCGATTGCCCTTACTGTGGAAGAATACCTTTTCGTGTGGTACCAGGAAATCAGACTGGATCTAGAAGTGCGAATTTATTGTTTCTTGATGAACTCTCTGTTGTTTCTCATCACCGTAGATCTGTCTTCCTGGGAAAGACATCTTACTCCTACTATACCCTTTAGTATGCCTTCACCATTAGGTCCTAAAATGCTGCTTTTAACCTAAATCTTCCGAAAGTAAACATTCTATCCAATTTTGTCTGATAGTTTCTTCATGATAGACAAGCTTAAATATCGTATCAAAGTTAAAGATTATGTCGGACGGTGATCGATATTAGATTACTTTAAATTAAACATTAAAGTTCATTCAGCCTAATTGCCGATATCTCTCCACATATATATCCGGTAGTTTTTATTTTTTTGTGAAGCCTTCATTTTCATGAACTGTTACATCATTATGATCAGTTTTCTTTGTTTTCACTGATGACTATTGATATAATAGTTGCACTTTTTAAGCCTTATTACTAATACTATTATCATTAGGATTAAATTTATCCACTATTTCTTTTCAAAATGTTTTATCAGATCAAACCGTCAGCAATGAATTTAAATTCCTGTTTTACTTACATCATCAAAGTGCCTGCACATATTGTTAGCATCTTTGAAAAAAAAAAACAGATAAATGTCTTGTATATATCTGGATTGGAAGTAAAGCATCTTCTGAAGATAAAGAGTTAGCTGTTCGTTTGAGCAATAAAATCTTCAATTCGGTATGTTCTTCTTACCCTGTGGTAACTACAATATGTAGACATTAGACAACTCTAAAGTAATCTGGAGTTTTCATGTGTTGTGTATATGGTCAGTTAGTATGTATTTGTAAGAACATTTTTATGTAATGTATTTTTTTGGTAAGTCGCAGAGAAATGTTAATGCTGTTCTGTGGAAAAAATATAAAATGCTAATCTATTGCATTCAAAGAATGATACGCATTACTGACACACGTCCATTGCTGGAATCGAACTTAAGTCTGTAGGTTTATCTGGTAACTGCAGTAATCTTCAATTCCGCGGTTATAATTCTACAAGCTTATTTTTAGTATAGAATTTTCCATTTTTTTACTAACGCGAGTCGTACTTCTCTTACATGACGTAATCTGAACCTCGAATATGCAAACTTGGACTAATATTTAACAAGCGATGAGAAATTATTTTTGTGGTAATTTTCTACTTTGTCTACTAAGTGTGTGGTATGTAGAATTTTCTGTTATTTCCTTTTATTCATTCAGCGAGTGAGTACTGCATGTTTGAGTGTAATTTTCATTAAAGATTTTATTCTAAGCCTCAACTTTTATTACGTTTGTTTTTCATCCTCCGTATGCTTAAAGTATAACTGTTTATGCAAATCGCAGTGAGACATGAAGCATTCATTCATCAAAGAATCGGAAATACTTAGTAAAACACACTTCTTAGACATCTAAATTATTGCAAATAACGTCAACCTCCGTGATGTGTTCTAGCATTTCTATATATATATTGTCCTACTCTATTGTAGTTGCTTTAAAATTCATTGTTTTTTTTTCTATTATTATATCTACTCAAAACAAATTTATGAGCTAAATTAATGTAAAGTTAGTTAATTATTGTGTCAAAACAAAAAAGATTAACACACTTTTGTACCATTTTTCCTCCTTTTAACCCTAAAGATTTTGTTTATTAATGCATAATAGGAAGTCACGTTTATTGTGTTCTTTTCATATCTACTATCAGCAAACACTAGTTGATGGCCATTTCATTAATCGAATTATTAAGGTAATCTCTGAAGCCAGGAATCTTTGACTTCTGAATGTAAACAATCAGCAGTTATTGATAATTATAAACATATTATACAATCAATTAGATTTATTATATATATATATATATATATATATATATATATATATATATATGATTTTTCGGTTAAAGTAGTCTATATAATATTCTGAATTACTACGTATCCTTATAATCTTCTTGAACTCATGTCAAAAATTTCATAGTCTAAATCTTTACTGTTGGAATTCTCGTGGTGCAACATATTTCTTATGGAACAGAGATACTTCCTTTGATTGATCACCGAGTAGAGATTAATATTATATCTGTCTGATCCTTTTTAGTGCCGATCAAATTCTGTGAATCAGTTTGCAGTTTCACCATCAGTCATCTTACATCAAACTAGAGCAGGATTACATATTCTCTCTGATTGTGTAATGTTTTAAAGTTGATGACTATGTATAACCTTAATTAATATAACGATATTTTACACTTTATTGATTATGCAAATGATTTTACCATTGTAGTCGGTATCTAAGTCACTTAATGATAGTTTACAGGCGTTTAATAGAAAGCGAATCTATCTAATTATAATTCATAATGAATAATGGAATGCCTAATTACTAACCAAACGAATTGTGTTTCACTCACTCTAATGAATACCTTTTCTTCCTCTAGTTTTATAAAACATTTGAATAATCATGGGTTTTTAGTCCTGTTACAATTTAAAAATTCGGAGCTAAAAAGTGTAAATTATGTTTTTTGGAAGTAATTTTGTAAAATCGATTTTAGAGATTATTCGCAGAGTAAAATATAATAACCACCGAACACTTTTTGATTACTTAATCCACCATTTGCAATCGTTGTCATGTTTCACGACGAAACCAGAAGTGGACGAGTATGAGAAATGAATTGTCACCTTCTATTTAGGCGCACACGTTTTAAATCTTTTTAGATGTCATATCGAATCGTATAGTTCCACTGATTGTTATTCTTTATTTCATGAGCCGTAGGCAGCCTTATTGCATACAACTAAGTGATTTCAACTTTTCTTCACGGACTTCAGCTTATGTAATCAGATATTGCTAGCATTATCTCCTTCATACTGTTAGTAAGGGTGATTAATGTTTAAAAACTAGATACACAATAAAAAGTACTTGACGTTTGAATTGAATTCAATCATTCAATTCTAACTATTGTGATAATACACCTGAGGTCAAGGAATATTGCATACTCTATTGGTGTTATAAAATGAGATTTTGAATATACAGGTGTTTATTCCTTTTACTATATGGTAACTTTTTCATGTAACAGTATTGTGGCGCATATTACTCATAAGGTCGTCTATAAGTAAACGGTATACAAGATGAGTTTCGAGGTGACAGGAAGCAAAACGTAATCACAATACGTAAGAAAAATGAAGGTCAACCGAGGGAAGCAGGCTTACAACCAACATTGATCGAGGAACGCAAAGGATGTGCAAATAGATAATTAAGAGTATTGTACATATTATTTATGAAGTTCTTCATTTTCACCAAATAAACAGTTTGCCTTGGACTTTTGACATTATCACTAGCATACTGTTTGCACAGTAGATGGATGGGGTTACACAGCGATGCGCAGTTCTTGTTAGAATTAAGTGACTACGTTACTGCAGTTTGGAACTAGAACGCACTAAGCAGTTTATATCAATTTCCTAAAAGAGTCTAACTCTTATTAATCCATGATTTCTTTACTAGGTTATCCGAAGGTCGTTGATAAGATGTCAAGTACTCTCTCTCTCTCTCTCTCTCTCTATATATATATATATATATATATATATATATATATATATATATATATATATATAGTCTTATATTCATTTTTACAGATCCCAGTTGATTTTCATATTGTACCCGAAGGCTCCGAACCACCACTATTTTGGCAAGTATTAGGTGGACAAAAGAATTATGACAGATCTGCAGAATTTCTTACTTATGGCCGACTCTTTCGTCTGTCTAATGATCAAGGTTATTTTTGCGCATCAGAAAAATGTGCGGATTTTTGTCAAGACGATCTTGCACCAGACGATGTCATGCTGCTGGATACTGGATCCCAGGTTGGTTGATAGTTCGCACTTTGTATCTGATTGTTAATGTTTAGTTAACAAGTTGTGTGTTTTTGGCTTAATGTCAGGCATAAAAATGTATCATTGAGCTTGGCTTCTGTTGACTTAGACCTAGTTAGAATGTGTGAGACATTTTTAACCTCTTGTGTGAATCACCTCCAAGACAATTAACATTGTTTGTCGTTGATAATCGACTAATTTAATGAAATCTACAATTATTTTTCTAATTTCACAGTATATTCCCTGAGTACAAATGGCTCAGTTACATCCATGGCTTAGCTTATGTATTTGTTTGAGGTGATATTTTTTATTCTGTTTGCTATTTTTCGTCTCTTTATGAGAAACCATTTTGTTTTGCTAATCAGAATGCACCACAATACCGATTGTAAGATATTTTGCCTTCAGACAATCTTTTAAGCATGTTGTTCACAATTGTTGTTTCAAAGTCTGCGCTTAACTTTAGTCAAAACGGGAAAAACTTGGAAAATACTTTATCCTATAAATCGATACTATTAGTTCCAGAACACAGTCTGTATAGTCGTTTCAAAAAGGTAATTGAAAAACATATCGAACAGTGATGAGAAATGTCGTATAGTGAATCATTATAAATAGAGATTACATCCAAGTGGTATGCGTTTATGTAAATATCACTTAGTGATTTACGTAACTGTGACTCAGTTTTCTTGATTTATTAAAAAGGTACTAGATTTATGTGATTTTATGAATAATTCACAGTGAACCACTGTATAATACTGAATTAATGTAGCAATTTCCATCTTTGTTACATAATAGGAATATGACCTGGTTTCATCATATGTAATGAAAGTGATTACTAGATTACTAGTATTCATAATCTGACAACTAATGAGCTACATTTTATGAATATTAAATTGAAGTAATTTGGATTACTTTGTAAACATGAATATTGATGCGATTCATTCAAGTGTCGAATATCTCAGTAAAAATGTAATTGCTTATACAGATAATTTACTCACCGAAACAGTGGTTTTCCAAAAGTTGCGAAACGTTAAAGTGATTTTCTTAGTCTTTGATTCAGTGGAATTTCGGTCTTCAGATTTATAATTTATTGATTGCTTGTTTTGTCAATATGTTAAATAGATTAACATTATGGAAGGTGGTAAGAGCCTAAAATTACTGACACGACTTAATTCTAGTTTAAATATTATTTAACTTGTCAATGCTTTTAATTGATAACAGTCACTTTTCATTTCAAAAGAATTAT
Source organism: Schistosoma japonicum (assembly GCA_025215515.1). NCBI lineage: Eukaryota > Metazoa > Platyhelminthes > Trematoda > Strigeidida > Schistosomatidae > Schistosoma > Schistosoma japonicum. The sequence goes on from CM046061.1 coordinate 33,937,514, forward strand.
ATTATCATACACCGATTTTATTTGGTATCATTAAATTAAACATACTTCCGTCTCGTTAAATCGCAGAAATAAGCTTGAAATAGCGAAAAGACACTTTTTGAAGGAAATCTTAGTGAGTACGTTTGTTATTCAATAAGCAATAATTCAATATATATTTCCGTTAGTAATAATTGCATAGTGCTATAAGTTAAATATATAGACAAGATATAGACAACTTTTAGTATTCATGGGTTGTTTTCCTATGCGATGTTTTCTTAGCATTAATTAGTTTTGGTATAGGAGACTAACGATTGTTGGATTTCAAAAATTCAACTGTTTGTATTACAATATCATCATATGTTTACTAGTAAGGATTCTTGACCAGTGGGGGGTGCAACAAATATTACTGGTTCAATCAGTGATCGTCACACAATATCACGAATTGACTGATTTTTAAACTGTAGACTATTGAATGCCATCTCAGTGCTTGGAACAGTAGATGTTACCCATGTATCTTGACGTCTTGAATGTCTTGGATAAGCATCACTGAAGACTCGGATGCTAAAAAGAAACATCCGTTTTGCTACCTGTGGCATAAAATTGCAAAATACCGTTAAATAAGTTGATGCATTTATTTGTTTAAATTATTCCCACTTTCTATTTTTTCTTTGTGATATCAATGATATTTATTAGATTTACCTTTGGTGGAGTAAACGTACATCTGATGTTGAACAAAAGTTATCTTTACAAGCTGCTAAACTTTATCAAAGTCATATGCGGCAAATGCAACCAGATCGACCAAGGCAATTAAAGTTGACAGTGAAAAATGCCGAACCACATTTATTTAGACGATGTTTTCATGGGTGGGGACCATTTCGTGAACCGAAAGATTGGTCAGGGTAACTAGTTCAATTGTATTCTTCGTTTTCCCTCTTATTTCCGGGTCTCTTTCAATTTACTTTCATATTTTGTCTCATTGATAAATAAACAAACAGACAGCTTAATAGTCCATATACTAAATCTAATTTTGTATGTTTGAATAAACTATACATACTTTTGTCTATTGTGAGCGGTTTTATTCATAGTATTATTATTAATATTGTTATTGTTTCTATGCCACTGCTTTCAGTATTTTGGTTCTTTTCCATCCTTACTTCCCATATTAACGTTTGTTTCCTTGGTCACTTCTAATCATCAGTTTTATTCAGCAGTTTATTTTGTTCTGTTATGTTTTTCTCCAATGAACTATAGTTTATTCAGTTTAATAATTATTAATAATCGTGGAAATATTTATACCATATAGAAAAACGTTTGTTTTACATTAATTAAAGCCAAGTGTTTTCTGTTTTGATATTTTAACCGATTCCCATCGCCATCATAAACTCTGAAAATCTTAAAAAGTGAGATCAAAGCTTTTCTTCAAAATTATTTCAACTTGAAAGACCATTGTTAATATATATTAACAAGTAATCATGACTTAAAAAATTTGTTATGATTTGTTAGTTCTATTCTTACGTACTATGAAATATGAATATCCAAAAGCTACCATTTATGTTGATTATTCCAACAAATTTTAAGCATTTTTGTATCTTTAAGATGTTCTGATATTGTCCAACAATTTTCTATGCAGTTAAACTTAAAGAATCTAATTCAGATGTTTTTTTAGAACTCAATTTGCCGCATATATCTGTCGTATAATTAAATTAAAATACTGCTTAGATATTTTTAACTCAATGGTTTGAATTTGTAGAAGTGGTCAGAGTTTATTGTAATAACATTAACGTAGGTAATACTTTTCCAGCCAGGATATTGCACCGTACTCAGTTACCAATTTAAAGTTTTGCTATCTATATGGTGCAAAATTTCTTCGAAACAGGAGAATGAAATGTCATCTTTACGTAGTGATAAGTAGTATTGGTCCGGTTTACGTACGAAGTTTGTATTTATATCTAGAACCAAATAAAACGTTTATCTAATGAGTTGTGTCAAATTTAATCAATCCTTAATTCTGATATCACGAATCGTTCTGAATCAGACAACCATTGATCACCTGGAAGCACTGGATAGCTGTTTCGTCCTAGTATGGGACTCTTCAGCAGTGCGCATCCACGACCCCTTTGGGGATCGAACCCAGGACCCTATGGCTCCGCGACGAGCGCGATTCGTGATATCAGAATTAACAACTAACTATCTCCACAACCCCCCAATCGTAACTAAATATCAGCTCACTAGTGACCAGCTCCTTGAGGTAATTCCTGGAGTACTAGTGTGAAGACGTGACCGGTGGAGTTCAACCGTGTCTGGTGTGAAGCAGTTACCCACCGATAGCAATGGGTGAAGTCGCGCAAACGTATCACGAATTGACTGAATCAGAAATATCAACCATTAGGAGCCGGCTCAGTGGTCCAATGGTAAAGCGCTCGTCGCGGAGCCAAAGGGTCCTGGGTTCGATCCCCAACGAGGTCGTGGATGCGCACTGCTGAAGAGTCCCATACTAGGACAAATAGGCTGTCCAGTGCTTCCAGGTGATCAATGGTTGTCTGATTCAGAACGATTCGTGATATCAGAATTAACAACTAACTATCTCCACAACCCCCAATTGTAATTAATCAATTCTCCTTAAATGTTGGTCTGAAACACTCCTATGCATATATTCGCTTATTTACTAGGGCGAATCATGATTATTCAGGATTATTTAGTTTTTAAGAACCTGTTTGCGACATTTTTAAATTACGGATAAAGCTACTAACGTTTTCGATATTGGTTTTAATGCTTAAATTGTTAAAAAAAAATAAGTTCATAGTGCATCAAACCCCTCCCCCCCCCATCCAATTGTAGTGTTGAATCTTTCGTTGGACATGTTCTCCCAACTTGCAGATAATGGTACAATTTTATGTTGCTATTCTTCATGAAATCACTGAACATTTTTAACACCATTTAGTTCTGTGTCATGGATTTTAGTATTCCACTGTGCATACATTTTCATTCCTTCATGAACGTTATTGTCAAGGTTTAGTTTGTATTAATTTTTATCTCTATGGGATTATTTCAAGTCGTTTACCATTCATTTTTTAAATTTCATTTCATCATATTGATATGGTTTCGCTACTTTGGCTAACATACATTTGTACAAATCTCTAAGGTGATTATAACTGACCATTCTGTAACATCATCATCTTGTTGTTATGATATTATTTTTTTTAGTTGCAATAAATTTAAGTGTACAATCTAGTTCTCAATACAAAAGAAAATTTTCTTATTTAAAGATTGTCGATCGAAATTCACACGATAATTTACTTTCAATCATATTCAGAATTTCTTTTTCAGAAGTACCACTTTAAATCATAAATAAATTCTTATATTTTGTTAACAGCAAAAATATGAAAATAATTTATGAAATGGTTTCATTACTTAAGAACCGTCTACTGTTTCTCTAATTTAAAGTATAGATAATCTATTTAGTGATTAGAGATCATATATACATTTAATCTTTATTTTTGTGAATTTTTAAGTATCAAGAAAATTTTCTTGTTACATCGATTTATGAATACTGGGTTTATTAACTCGATTCTGAACTACTAAACCTCCTTCTCTCAACTGTATATTCGATTTGTAACACTAACCCTCATAACATTTATAAAATTCAATTCAGTGGGTTTCTTTGTTTCTGCATATTAAGTAATATTATATCCTATTGCTCTGTAATGAGTAAATCTTTACGAAATGATCTATCTGGTTATGGTTGTTAACTTGTAGCTCTCACAACTAAATGGTAGTTCTACATGATAGGCGATTGTTGGAAAACCAACCAAGTGTATCTATTCTTATTAATAATACACTTATTTAAATTATGATTTTAATTGGTAATTTTAACTGACAACAAGTTGCGTCGTAATTGTTTGACTCTAGTGACACAAAAGCAATAAACAGTATCATAACCAACATATAGAAAATAATCCGTAGTTTGGCGAATTTGACTGATGAACATTTATCTCTAGATCTTAAACTGTCTTTAAAATTGTTATTAGCTTAAATGCGATTTTTAATTGCTCAGCAGTACATATGTGAACACATTTGTTGAGTTGTGCTCAGTATCTGTAAACACTGTTTTCTTTTTAGTAAAAGTTTGTCGATACATACAACTGACGAGTCTCACTTCGGAAGAAACGCATGTATTGGCTCCCACTTCTAACCACAATTCAAATATGCTAAAACGTTAATATGAGTTAGTTTTTTTAAGATATACATATAGCAACCAAGATTTATTGAATGTTATCTTGAATATCAATAACAAGAGGCTACAAATACTTATTGCTTATTTTACGTCTCTAAATACATTTTTATCATTTACATAATTTCTGTAATTGACTACCACTTCTTATTTATTTGTATTGTTTTATTTTCACTTTCAACTGTTAATTACTTTTTTACTTTTTTATTTTTTTATTGTTTGACCAGATAAAATAAACTGAATGCACTTTTATAAGGTCATTTTTAATGAAGTTTGTTTTAGAAATTTGTTTAATGATTTTACAAAGTATTAATTAAGTTTATGCAGTTTTGTAATAATTGAATATGTCTACATTTATTCTTATTCACTAGATGATACTTTGTTTCTTTCCTGATCTGCGAATTATCGCAGATAGTAACTTTTCTTATTATTACTATTATATTTGTATATTCCATGAAGCACTGACTTTAACTTGAGGACGGAGTTAGTCCCGACCGTAGCTGCTACCTTGACATGGTGGTCGAGCTTGTCCATCATGATGGCCCGACCTAGCTGGAACCTATGTTCCTCTAGGTCCTACTATGCCAAGCAGTTCTGTTAGAGAGCGATAAGACTAAAGGCAGAAACCAAAGATCTGAAGGCGAAGTCGTACTGCTGACTGCATAAGAGTGTGACAACAGTAAGGTGTTTCCCTCGGATAACCAGCATCTGCAGTGTTGCTCTATTCTTAATGGAAGGAAGGGGTTAGAAAACGTTGGCCTTAAAAATGTCACACCTCACCTTACTCCATGGATTTCCGTCCCCGACAGTAAGGCCTTCTGAAGAACGGAGCTAACACTTCAAAAACTTACTATAACACGGTCTTGCGTGTTTGGCCTCAAGCAGTTGTCCCTTTGGCTCTGCGATCGCGCTCCCAGGTCACTATGACGAACACTAACCCAGTTTCCCTTTTAGGTACCTCAAGAAGTAATATCCTTCCATGGTGTGGGCAGCCAGGAAGTGACAACCGCCCGCACACCTCTAACAGCACACGTGATCATCTTGTTCAAGGTCGAATTCCACCATCAACTCTTAATAACCCTCTTATTATCATGCCTAATCCTTGTGGCATAATTTTATCACCTCGCGCCTCTAATGCTAATGATTTGAGTTCATAAAACGTTATTCCTGGTCTCCTGAAACCTCGCACTAAACTATATATTGGAGTTTTTAACGTTCGAACCTTATGTCAAATAGGACAACAGGCTTCCTTAGCCATGACTCTAGAATCCCGCCCCATTAGTGTCTGCTGCATCTCTGAAACGCGTATACAGGATCCAAGTACAGTCATTCGCTTGATCTCACCTTGTGAAAATAAAGAACCGGCCTGATTCACCCTTCGTGTTTCTGGAGACCCCACCGCCACCACTCGAGGCCTTGCTGGTGTAGATATGGCACTAAATTCAGAGGCTGAATAGACTAAACGAAACCGGAAGGCACCTAGGTGGGTCCTATGGTGTCGCGGCTTAACGAACAGATAATGGTGACTGTCTGTTACAACTATTTTCAGATAATCGTCTTTTTCTCGCAAGCACCAACTGTAAGCGTAAGGAAACACATTGGGTAACATCGCGACCTCTACAATCAGTTTGACGCTGGGCTCAAATAGGCCACATTGCCATTAGCCATCATTGGAGAGCCTCGAGAGTAGACTGCCAGTCGTTCTGGATTACATGTTTAGACTCAGACCATGCTTTAGTACTAGCGCATATTAGTCTACCTCATTAGATGTAAAAGGTTTACGGCAAGGATCGTCCTCAGAGTTCAACTGAATAGTGAAAAAGCCTATAATACATTTCAGGAACGACTAGAAAACCAATTAATCAATTGTGTAAGTGATACCCACCCTGAGTTAGCTTGGAATGATATACAAAAAGCTGTTAAAACATCAGTAATATCTACTAGTAAACTAAACCAAAAAGTCAAAAAACAGTGGATTTTAGTTACATCTACTAAACTGGTAGATGCTCGGCAACTTTTTTCGTCTTGCCTTAAATACTATGAAGAGCGGTGACAACTTAAACAAAGGCTGGTTAGAAGCTTATGTAATGATTCTGAACAGTTGTAGATAGCAAAAGCTAAAGAGAGGATAAAGGCAGCGGCAGTAGGCAACTGTTCAGACTTATCAAGGAAACGGGTATCGGAAATCCGGCTGTAAGTGAAACTATCTCTGAAAAAGATGGGACTGTCCAAAAGATTAGATCTATGGGCGGAACACTTTAGGGGACAGTTTAATTGGCTTCCGATTTCACCTCAGTTTCCCACTATCTTCAAGCAATGTGACTGACACGTTAATACCTATCTCCCAAGTCTTGGTGAGGTTGAGGTTACAGGGAATCTAAGGCGAGGAAGAACAACAGGATCTGATGGATTAACCCCTGAGATATTTAAGGACGGTGGTCTAGTCTTATCTGTAAGATTAACTGAGATCTTGGCTAGAATCTGGGAACTGGGCGTAATCTCATCTTACTGGCCTCGAACACTAATCATTGTAATCTATAGGAAAGGATAGAAGTCATCTTGCGACAGTTACTGAGTAATCAGCTTATCGAATATAGTGTCTAAAATATTGGCTTCAATAATACTTAGACGTCTAATTAAAGCTCATGAAGAGCAATCTCGAGAAAACTAAGGTGATTTTAGACCTGAACGTGGTTGTATGGATCAAATATCCACACCGGCAGGTTCTGGGACATAGACACACTTTTAGACGTTCAGCAATAGTTGTTTTCCTTGACCTTAAGGCAGCATTCGATTCTGTTGATCGTAAGGTTATGTGGCAGTGTCTGTTATTGAAAGGCGAACCAAAGAAGTACATTAACCTTAAGCAGGCTCTCTACTCGGACACTACTGATCTAGTCAGAGCTTATGGCGAACTGTCCTCAGAACTGATTACTTCAAGTGGTGTTCGCCAAGGCTGTCCTCTCCTCATTTTTATTTGATTTTATTATCGACATGCTTTTAGTGTTAATATCTTCATCGCCTAACTTCTCAGGAGTTGATCTCGAAGATAAACTTGTCGACTTGAAATATTCAGATGACAGTTTTATTGGATGAAGATACTGACAAAATGCAGCATCTTATAAACGCCTTAAGCAACACTGTGTACATGTTTGGTACGCAATTCTCCCCATCGAAATACAAAATGTTGCTTCAGGATCGGCTTGCTTTGGGACCGAAATTAATGGTAAGGAGTGAAGTAGTTGAATGTTTTAACAGCTTCATTTATCTTGGGAATCTTATCAATCCTGATGGTTAAGTATCTGATGAAAACTCGGCTAGTATACACAAGGCCTGAATTGGCTTTTACCAATCTGTGTCACTTGTGGTGTAGGCGAGACATCCGTCTACTGAAGAAAGGACGCGTTTGTTGCACAGCAGTTTGATCCGTTTTACTTTATGGATGGGAAACATGGCTATTGAGGATAGAGGATATTCGTAAGCTTCTAGTATTCGATCATAGATGTCTTCGAAGCATCGCTTGTATTTGCTGGGACCACCGAGTAAGCAATGCGTGCGTTAGGAATAGAGTAACAGGTATGTATGGTGAATCTTCATCACCTGAGGGGGTTAGGGCATGTGTTACGTATACTCAACCACCGCCTACGTCGACGATCAATGCTGTCTGGTGTAGGCTGGAAGAAAGCTAGTAGCGGCCAAACCAAAACACGGCACCGGTCTATGAAAACATTGACAATTGGGCTGAGCCATGTTAATATTTGCAGACTACCTGGTTGGGGTCTGCATGACGATCGTAATAAATGATTAAAGACTGGGTGACATGGCTCAAAATCGTTCGCAATGGCGCAGGTACATCCGTTTCTTGTCTTCCTTGAAATTCTCAGTTTCTGAATTCATCAAATTTCCTCACTGAATTGCATTTTCTTAAATCACGTCTCTTATTCTAACCTTTGGTACTGACTCTGTTACCACCTCCACTACTCGGGAATTTGGTCCAATAATTTAATCTCAACCTGGTAATTGGGACAAGGCAACTTAAATTGGTGTACGCACGTTAAACAGAGTGAAATTTATAGTGATCTTGTGGAGATTGGTATTTAATTTGTTATTTTTATTTGTTGCAGATTCATGCTGTAAACCAGAGGACACAGGGGAGTTGTTTTTTTCCGAGTCCTGGAACTCCGATCAACGATTGCTGGACTCTGTTTCTATAGAAGGTATATGGATGACGCGTTCATCGTATGCTATGAAGACAGAGATCGTGACATGATTCTAACAATGAACACTACTCAGTTAGGTTCTTAGTGGAATCAGAGGATATCTCGAAATTCCATTTTCTTGACGTATTGTTGGGATGAAGACCAGATGGCTCCCTGGAATTATTGATTTATGGAAAACTAAAATTGAATGGGCAGTATACTAACTTTCAAAGTTGGGTGCTATTAAGCAGAAAAAGATTTAATTCGCTCCTTGTCTTCGAGGGCTAGAAGAATATGCACGGAGGATACGATAGAGGAGGATTTGAACACAATTTGCAAAACACTTATGAAGAATAGTTTTCCTTCCAGATTCATTGACAGTAAAGCAAAACAATAAACTAGAAGTATTACCGATGTTAAGAAGAAAGCTATATTTATGAACATCGACCTCAAAGGAGACGTGGCTACAGAAATCCTTAAAAACCAGCCCTCGAGAGCTCTGAGGAGAACATTCTATTCCACAGAACTGTGAATCGTCTTTTACAGAAAGGACGTTATTCGAGGTGTCAAGAATAAAATGCCGCTTTGGATCAACTCCATGTGTGTGTACCAGTTTACTTGTCCTCGTAAGGCAAAGTCTATCAACTGCACAGAGTGCACATTTTCCAAACGAAAATCCGAGCACTATCCTGCATTGTTATTCAAAAGATGCTACAAATCTGTCAACACTTCAATTCTAGAACATTTAGTCAAAGCGAGTTATATTCTGTCCCGTGAATCAACCTTCAAAATCGTTTGCATGGTTTAAAGAACTGGTTCGAAGGGAGTTCAGTTCAGGAATTTGTATATAGCCAGGGCGTTGTCAATTTAGCGATTTCAGTCTAATCTTTTTGTCTCGAAGAAATATGTTTAGTCCTTGATCTTATCATGGTATCTCTCATTTAGTTTTTTTTTCACCTATCTTATTTGTCTTACAAGTTATTACCACTTATTCTTCATCTTAATATTTTGTTAAGTTGATAATTACCCTTACAACTCCTACTACATTTGAGTGACTATTATTCAGACTTGCTACATCCAATTCTTGAGAAGTTTATTTAATTTTCGACAACTTTGTGACACGACGCAACAGTTCCTAATATGACTACATGAAGTAGTGTGAACCTATCTTAGTTAGACACTTGAGAATGTGACTATTTTTTGAATATTTTCACAAATGATGTAATGCCTCTATTTTATTATAGATAATTACTTGCTGAAATTACTAGAAATACGAATCTACTGCCCAAGTAATTGATTTCGTTGGAAAGTAAATCTTTGCTGATGCGTCTTTTTGATTTCATAAGGTTCTTTTCGCATTGCTCGTAATTTAACATATAACATTTCATCCTGAAATAATTTGAACAACTTGTGAGATTCTTACTAAAACGATCAGGTTTTGTACTGGATAGATCTTATTGCTAAGAACACAACGACAGTTTAATAAAAAATAATTCATTATCGGATAAAGAAGATATGGATATTTTATATGAGCTTCAATTCTCTTGAATGAACGGCATTTCATAAATGTTCAAACTGTATGAATTAGATGATGAATGAATTTATTGTCATCTGTAAAATATGCACCACTATTATAAACAACCACTGAATTTAGATTGAAAATGCTTAATAATATCGACTGACCCTAGAATTATTATATAATTCTTCATAACATTGAATCATTGTAAACATCAATAAACTGTGAAATCATTGTAACTAGAAGTGATGAGCACTGAATTACAATCCAATAGATTGAATAATCACTGAATAGTACCCAGTATCGTCTTTGTCTATTACTTAGTATACATCGAATAATATCGTTCAAGTTGAAATGTTGTTTTAGTCTTTGAGGTTTAACGACGTATGAACTGTTTTGATGTCGGCTCGCTAGCGGTAGGTTGATAAAAGCATAGCCGATAGTGTCGAATCGGACCTTTAACTCCAGACACCTTTCATTCCAATTGAATGAGTTCTATAGAACTTTAGATTCTAGGTTTGATCGTCTGTGGAATCATGGATGCTTCTTTTACGGTGGAGTTTGAAAGTAGAAAGGAAGTATCTAGTTTCTAGCGCTCAGGTAGTTAATTAGATAAATACAGAATAAATTTCCGAGCAACTTCCACACTGTTTCACATGAGTTTATTTATTCATTTCATCTCGTTTAAAATGTGTAGATTTGTGTGCACGGCTTCAAGACACCCTAGGTGATGGCTGGTAACAATAACCTTTGAAATAATTTGAACTAGGCAAGTTGGGGTTCAAACCTACTTTTTTGGTTAACATGTCTCCACTGGCTTAAGAATGATTATTAGATATTACATAACTCTATCTGTACAAAGCATCTCACTTCTAAGCTAGCAATATGTGGAACATAAATTCACTAAACAAAAATTACTTACTAATAACAAGGTGGAAATTAATGATAAATGTAATCTGATTATCGAAGTTTGTACAAAGTGAATTTGACAAAAACAAGTCATGACAAACATATAAGCTATCTAATACTGATAGTAAGTTTTGTATTATTTCGTTGTCGATATACAAGATTAAATTCTAATCAGTCACTGTTGACTCATTTACGTCGTGAGCAGATTGCTCCGATATAGCTGTTTTGTAGGATGTTTTACAATAATCTTACTGTAATTAGCAATCGAAGCCAGGATGATTATTTTGCCTAATTTAGTATACGTCAACTGAATATACCTGTGTTTGAATGTTGTCTATATTCAGACTATAACCCATTACTAGCCTAGCCTCCAAAAACCACTGAGCTGGTGATTCCTGGAACATTTATTATTAGAAATGTAATATATATAGTTACTTTAAGACATAATTTTCGTGCAATACAGTCATCAACCAGTTCATCACAAAAATTGATAATAAAACGCTTTAACTTGGAGATACTGACAAAATAATTAAGAAACAAGAACAAGAAAACTGTATGACATATATCCAAGAGCATTTCTATTTCTTCACCTGTTGTTATTATTTATATACCACGAATAGAATATAAACACTGTTGGTTTTGGCTTTCCACAACAGCTTTTAGCAGGTTGATCCTTTGAATTAATAACCATATAGCTATTATACGGAAACTCAGCTGTCCTGAATTTTATTAAACCATGTGACTGGTTATTTTACTATGGCAACAGTTATATTGATACATTATTTTCTCCTACGTTATCTTTTTTCATCTTGGACATTTTACTGACATTCAGTCATTACTTTAACCTTAGGTTTGTATGATTTGATTGTATAATCACTACAAACTTTTTTTTTCTCTTAATTAATATTTACAACGCCAACCCCGGCTTCATATGCATTCGCTTCTAGCATTTTTCTTGCACTGTTGTTCTTATAACTTTCTGCACTGTCTGTAAATCAACTTTATTTCCAACTGATACTACTACTACTTACGCTTGTTACCCCTCTCGGAGGAGCATAGGCCGCTCACCAGTATTCTCCACTCAACTCTGTCCTGAGCAATCCTTTCCAGCTGTCTCCAGTTACTGTTCACCCTTTTTATGTCTGCTTCCAGTTCTCGACGCAGGGTATTATTTGGCCTTCCTCTTTTCCGTTTTCTAACAGGATTCCAAGTTAGTGCTTGTCTCGTGATGCAGTCTGATGATTTCCGCAATGTATGTCCTATCTATTTCCAACGTCGTTTCCTGATTTCCTCTTCAGCTGGAAGTTGGTTTGTTCTCTTCCAAAGTAGGCTGTTGCTGATGGTTTCCGGCCAACAGACATTTAATATTCTGCGTAGACAGTTGTTGATAAATACCTGTACTCTCCTGAGGATGTTTGCAGTAGCTATCCACGTTTCAGCTCCATACAGAAGAACTGATTTGACGTTCGAGTTGAAAAGTCTAACTTTGAGGTTGGTAGACAGTTGTTTGGACTCCCATTCCAACTGAATTATTTTGTTTTATTTTAAATGTCTTATCCTTACTTTGTTTGAGTTTTTTGCCTAAGGATCAGATTGTGCGAAGGGATATTATTCGAATTTTAAAAGAAACTGGAAAAACTCTACAGATTAATTATTTAAACGGGGTCCTTTTTTAATATTCATTGATAGCTGGTCTGCTGTGCTCGTGAAATGTAGACAATATGATGTCGGCAACTATTAGTTAGATTGAATATACGTTATGTGTAGCAGGCGGTGGAATTCAAGATGAGCGTTCCTTTCAATTTGGGACATATCAGCTAGATGTATTTTCATATGTGTGTTAACGTTTACACTAATACTAGGATACAGTACATTGTGCTTCCGATGTAATCATATTACTATGGTACTGAGTCCAGATAGCTATAAACCTGTTTAATAGGTACAAAGGTGGTTGTAATGTATATACATTTCAATTGTTTATATACAGGGCTGATATTGATCAGTCCTTTGCTTTATGGACATCCCGAGTGAATTACATCATAAGTATTAGCTTATTCGATCAATCTCAGTTTAAAAATGAGGTTTTGTTTGAGATGGGTGAATAATTTGTTTTGATTATGATTGTCATTAAATTTATAAAATGTTTATTTCAATCAAACATAGAACTGAACCAGACCAAAATTATACTGTACGGTTCAAAACCAGTTTATCACTATTGAAGTTCTTGAAAAGCAATCACGAATCTAAAAATAATGATAATAAAAATGCTAACGTAACAATCCGCTTACCTGAATAGAAATGGGTAAAACAGGATTCAAACTTAAGACCTACTGGTTTAAAGCCAAGTAGTTTTACGAGTAGTCCGTCTGCAAATAATGTTCCAGTACTAGAATTAACTAAGTTAGATCTTTATATTACTGATCCTTTGTATTCAATCAAAATAATAATAATATTTATCTTACCCCACTACCACCACAAATCAGTGAATTCATTATTGTTCCAAATATAACAACATTCATTGACTTAGCGGTTTTCTGTCTTACATATACAGTAAAGTGTACAGTCGTTTGTCTAGTACTAATAAATAATTACACTGTTCATCAGATAATGGACACAGTGTACTAACGATAATCAATATTCTTCAATAGTAACATAATTTAGTATGTGAATAAGAATTAATAGATATTCTATAAGATTATTTATGAATTATAAATTCATGGAAATAATGTTAATGTATTTCAAGAAGCTCACATATCCGACAATTTTGGACATATTCATTTAATGTAATACTCGCAATGTTTTTTTTTCAATGTTCATCTGAACAAACTATAATTACGTTTTAAATACATGAGTAGTTGCATTTCTAATTTCAACTCATGTCAATTATTTATAATGATCATAATAATAAAACGACAATCAAGGTGAAAGTAAAAATCAGTAACTAAATTTACTAACGAAATAAAGTTTTTGTGTCATTAACATTAACTACAGTTTAGAGTGCATCAGATGAAGAAATAACTAGTAATTACTAACCAGAATGGAACTATAAATGTAATGTGTTGCATCTATTTATTCACATCGTGTATGAATTATCCTGTTAATGTCAATATTTTAAGAAATGCAGAAATTAAAACTAACTAATGATTATTAAACAACTTTTACAACAGTTTAGTGATTTATATAATTGTGTATATAGTCAATGGATTGCAACCATGAACTAAAAAAGAAAGTTAATATGTTGATCACTAAGTTATGAATACAATGATTGGCAGTTTTCATTTATATCACATTACAGATCTGGACGTAATATATTTTTCAATTGATTTCCAAAACCTCATCAAATAATTGAACCATAATTTTAGGAGTTGAAAATAGAAAAATGAAATTCTTCAAATTATTTAGCAGTCATATTAGTTTAAACTTAATTATTTAATACTAATAATAAATGTGCCTACTTAATTAAAATTCAGTAGTTGAAATAAAAATAAGAAACGTTTGACTCATGAGAAGTAGTCTGCGAGCTATAGTTGTCATTCTAGCCTGCGTTATCGACATAAAAGTCTTAAGAAGTGAGCTATTAAAATTTCCATATAGGTAACTGCCAACTAGTTCTGTCGATATGAAATTTGATGGAAAACCTGGGGACTTCAGTACTGATGTTTACCAAGTAAAAAATTTTAATCCATTTTCTGATGACTTTCGTTATTTCAAAATAAATGAGCGTAAATGCATCAACAGTTCGCCATATGTCTCCTACGACAAAATAAATTACATTTGATGAAGAGGTAAACATTAAAATGCATTCTTAGGTGTGTTGACTAACAGAATTTTCAAGGAAAACTGGAGACCTAAGTGCATCTAATCAACACTAATCAAATTCACAATTACATTAGAAACAATCTAAAATACATAAAACCAACTATGTAGAAACTGGACTCAGAAAGGTGAGTTCACACAACAGCACAGCTGCCATATGGGGAAATGTCGAAAAATATCTAATATTATTTTCACCAAAAGAACGGCTGTCAAATTAAACTCTTTAAGTATCCTTCGAGACTATTGATTAACACAAAAACCAGGTGTGTGAAACAACAAACTATGTTTCAAAGAATGTATATTAAAAGTTACAACCCGAGGCTTTTAGAAGTAGGTCAGCAAACAACGAATGATAATCAGGGAAATCATCTACAAATTTGGTTGTTCCTATCATGAAAAATATAACATAGGAAAAGGAAGACGACCTGATCATCTGTGTTTATATGAAGAGCAATTCGTTATCAAACACCACGATGTAACTTTTCTGATAATAATAAGTGTTAACAAATATGAACACGTGTTTGACTGAGAAAAGATTAAGATTTTGGATAGGGAAAATTTCAAGAAGACTGGAGAATATGCAGAGGCTTGATACCCTAGTCATTCAATAATCAATAAACACTAAGATAGACTAATTAAATTAGAATATGAATCAGGCAACATACAAAGATAATAATTCAAAGGTAAAGAGAATTAGTGACCAATCCAGTCTAAGGTTGCTTGTGCACAAATTCGCAACCCTTCTACGAAATGATTGTACCTATGAATTTTCCAAGAAATATAAGGAAAGCTCTATAATCAATTCATTCAGCTTGCTGAACTTAGCTTCACTAAGGTCATCTGCGTTAGCTACACATTCTCTTCAGCATCTCAATAATGTTTTACTTGTAACAATTTGTAAATCCATTAATTGTAGTAAGCTTCATTCATTGTAAAGTGAATTTCGTTGCAAACTGACGTCAACCTAATTACTAACTAACTGAAGAGCAAATCAAACAGTTATTACTAATTGGTCTGTTAGTTCTTTAAAGATATTTCTATATACTAGCCAAAGTGTCATAATATTTGAAAGAATTAAATGGAATCGACATAGTTGTTGAGCCACTTGATTAAAACACAATAACTAGTTTCCTTTAATTTCACGTATCTCATATTAAAATAGCATCAGCCTTTATACTTAGAGATCGTTTTTCATATTCTCCTTGTCTATTTGTAGTAGCTTATTTTGTTATTAATGCTGTTATCTAATGACTATTACAAGAATTCAAAACGATGGATTCGTGGATTGCATATTTTCAATTGAAGTGATCTTATTGCTTTAGTGTTGTTCATTTACAACTGTTTTCAGAATATAAATATGTTTCATGGGATTCTGCCAAATCTTGAAAAAATTCATTTATTTAAAGTATACTTATCTAAAGGTAACTGTAATTAACTTTATAGATCCATCGTCCAAAAAGGACATGAATGAAGCTAAGATATGATTAATTAATGAGCATAATAATCGACGGCTAACGCTGAAAATCAGCGAACTGAAATAAGACATCAGTCCGGTTCATTTTGTTTTTATCTGAATGAAGGTTATTTTGTTGGATATTTACTAGAATGTGTCGAATTATTGGATGTTGCCATTTAGTAAATTCAATTTCTTGGTGACTATTACAGTATTCATTTTAAATACTGTAAATTTATGTGATTTTATTTTCATTTGAATTCCATTAATTAAACTGATGTCACTGGGTTGTAGTATTGTTTGTCTAGTCCCTAATGTTAGTCGAATACTTTCATTCAGCTAACAGTTTAAAAAATATGTAATTAATTGATAGTGAGCAATGATGTTTCGAGATCTATCGACAGTAACATTTCAATTAAGATTACATGTATGCTTTTAAAAAAATTCTTATATACGTAATCGAATTTTCGGGTTTCACATTAATTGTCTCCTTGACATCACGACGTACCTATTTCAATATACTTTGATTGGAGACATCTGTCAGGAATCCCTGAATATGCATAACAGAGATTTACACTGAATAATTTTGAGATACAATGTAATGGATTAGTGTTAGCAATGATGTATATAAATAACGTTTATTTAATTTGGAGTACAATACAATTCAACTTAACACAATGTACTCAAATATTCTGTTCAACTCATGTGTATTTAATGGTATGATTATTTACATTCAGATAAGTGAATAGAATTTAATATAAGAATCATGAAACTGTAATATTAACTGAATTTATTCACAGTATGAATTGATTAACATAATGATTGTACATTCATATAAATGAAATAATCAACAATTGAATGAATATATACTTAATAACACGTATTACTAATTTTGTGAATTCACAACAAAATTTGAATTGAACGGTTACTAGTAAGTGCTTCTTTAAGTTATCTTCTCGGTTCTAGTGATAATACAATTTAGTATAATTCAAGTGTTCCAGATATTAACCAACAAGAACTGTATCATAATGGCTTTACATATATATATATATATATATATATATATATATATATATATATATATATATATATATGATTTGTTTTGTATTGTAACAAGAACTTCGCATTTTTACAAGAATTATTTTGTAATTCATTCAAAAGCTGAGAAGTAGATAATTAATTTAATCTGCTTTATACATTGGCTCTTCTTTGATAACATGAATTCAAGATATTAGCTCGATATTAATTGTACGTTACATTTTTATTAGTTAATTCATTTAATGCATAGTAATAACATTAAATACACTCACTAGGCTTTAATTATTTTCAACTAAACTTGAATGGTTCATGTTATTCAATATTCATATAACACTGAATTATTTTAGGATCCCTATTCTAATATTCAATTTGTTTTTACACTCTTCAATACAGAAAGGACTGGTGTATAATCACTTCTGCAACTTCTACCAGAGTGATTGCATTAAAGTAAAGTATATGAATATATGTGATCAATAATAACCATGAACGAAACTTATCGGTTAATTTGGAGAGAATTACTAGATACAGAAAAACAATATATTACTGTGTTACAGAATGTTTACGATGTGAGTTAGTACTTTTGTATTTAATATTCATTGCATAATTGAATTGATATTTACAACTGACTGTTCAAGATATAATGAATTTTCATCCTCCGGATAGTGCAAATGTTCCTCACTGAACATTTAGGTGCTAAAATGTTTACTTAGAATTGCCTTAAATTAAAGTAGTTCTTAATCATCGGTTGTTGAGTTAGATCAGTACAAAATGACAATGGTCTACGTAAATTATTTTCTGATATTCTTAGACAAAATGAATTACAAATCTCAAAATATCATAGATATATTACTTGATATGTTATTTGACACAGACAGAGAAAACTTTCACTAAAGTAAACAATTATTAAATAACTTCTTTATCATACGGGTTGACTTAACTCTTCACATCCTTGAGCATATCTTTGTATTTGAACACTGATATTTAAGGGGTGTGTAATGTTTTAGGAGATATTTTTCTACTGAGATGATCAAATAAGTGTCTAAGCAAATGTGGTCATAGCACGTGCATCTTTTAAACAAGCGACTTTTACATAATTTTATCAATAAGAAGTATTGTACATCTACTATTTCCTTCATATTTTAATGTGTTTAATCAAATAATTTAACTAGGAAACGTTATCTTTTCGACGACTTTATTGTCAATAACTGTACATTTATTATTTAGATTAAATAACGATTGTGGTAAATAAATGTTGTATATTGACTTGTAAGCATAAGGTAGGTGGTAATCTTAGAGTGTAGGATCGTAATAATAAGATAGGGGACAGTAATATTGAATGATTGAGTCATCAAACTGAATAAAAATGACATAGGAGGCTAAAGGTCAAAAGATAACTACAAGATGATAAATTCTGTCGTGATGTTGTAAGTATGTAAATGGAGATCATTATCAATAACTATTCAGGGTAATCAATATAATAGTAATAAACTGAAAGCAGAGAGTGTACTCCTATATAAAAATTGTAGGGATAAAAACAAGGGAAATATATTATACTACACAAAAGAAACTTTTGGATAAAATTAATGCTGTGGTAACGAAATAGGTCATACAAACAGTGTTTGTGTGGATAAATAGACCTACTAGATGACATGCACCTCGACTTTATGTTCTATCCAATGTTTACAATCTAAGAATTCTACTACACCCAGTTTTAGATATATATAGTTTGCTACACCACTAAGTGGTATAGTGACTCTTCAGCCTTTAAAAAAATTAATTATTGAAAGAGGCATTAAAGACGTTTATGATTTAATTTTCAGTGTGAGAGATACTAATTTAAACATGAATCACATGATATCTCTTGAAGTTCTTCTTCTATTTACAAATGTGTCTTTAATTGAGGCAGTCAACTTTCTAGGGTTAACAGTTATCTGAGAAACTAATCGATATTAGAATTAACAACCTTAGTCTTGACGAATTTTTCTTTTGAGGCATACTGTGAATGTCCATTTTGTCATTATTAATACATTCAGTGGACATAGTCATTTACACGTATAAGGAAGAGTTTTGACAACAAATTAAATTTGATTGGCATTTCCTAATGAAGAAAAAAGTTGGATCTATCCGTAGGAGAGTGTGTAGAAGAAACTCATTAGCTTACCATTACACACATTTCTTTATTCTCATATTCATTCGTTACAGAGAAAACCTGATAAAATACTTCTAAATTAGAGCCAGAAGAGATGCTCAACATATATCACGAAAAATAAATTGAAGTTTATACGTAATGTTTTGAGTAACTCAGTTATGCACTGGATTTCCTTAATTATTGTATGTATACAAAGATCAGGAAGGCAGAAAAATTGACTGCTGGAAAAAAACTTCTATTTCTACATTTACAGTCCAATAATGACATAGCAAGTGACATCTTACAAGACAGATCAAATAGAGAAGTAGAAAGGATTTTTACTTAAGCTAATATGTGCTTGCCATTTTGTAGTACAATAATAGCTGTTCCATAACTCAAGGATAAGTTATCTGGTTTAAGGATATACATGTGTATTTACCAATTCAATTACTTCTGTAAAATATCTAGATGAGGTTGAACAGTACGAATAGAGAAAAGAGTGATAAATGAAGAGGAAATATATTTGACCGTAAATAGAATGAAAACGAACTTTCAAGTTTTATGCTACTTCTCTATTGTAGGAGGTGCTTTTCGCACTATGTGTAGTATCGTGGTGCTGTTTTGATGCATGACAAAACACGTTTAACTAGCAGTGTCCACCAAAACAGACATGAACGGTATCAGATAATTAAGCCAACGAATTAACGAATACCTCGCTTAGTGATTTTGGAAACGTCTGAATAAATCATTTCGAAATTTAATACCATAACACCTGGTTGACATTGACCATGTAGTAGATAAATATAAAGCCTTCAAACTTACTTTTCAAATACCTTCCACTTTTCTTAGTGAGGTCCTTTCTTACCATTGACATTTAGCAGAAGCTGTTGGGGTTTGAACAAACAACTCCAGTCTTTGTATACAAAAAGACATTCATAACTCCGTCTGTCACTTCAGTCAACTAATATTTAGTATAGATTTCAGTAAATTATTCATATCCTCAATTTTATATTTTTCAACCCTTCTGTATTGCTTCTTCATGAATCATGTTTTCAGAATGAATATTCACACACTTCTTAGTTAGTCATTTTTATAATTATTATTACAAATGTCTGAAAAGGCACGTTTTGACCTACTTGCGATGTTGTGATACTTATTCATACTGGCGTTCACTATTCTTATCACAACTACCAGTATACTTATCACTTTAAGATCGGTGTATACTTTAAACTAACTATGATTAATCTTGTATAATCCATTTCTTTGTT
The DNA here is from genome assembly GCA_025215515.1 of Schistosoma japonicum. Taxonomy (NCBI): domain Eukaryota; kingdom Metazoa; phylum Platyhelminthes; class Trematoda; order Strigeidida; family Schistosomatidae; genus Schistosoma; species Schistosoma japonicum. The sequence goes on from CM046061.1 coordinate 33,958,051, forward strand.
ATCTATACCTTAGAAATTAACTTGAACGATTCGATGTTCTTTATATTTGCACTTAAATACTAATGTTTATTACAGTAAAGCTCGATGAAGATCTAACTGAAAGCAATATTGTTTGTTTATATTATGTCTTAATATATACTGGGTATCACCGAAGCTCCTATAGTACGAAGGAGATGTGTACAAATGTACTGTGGGGAACTAGTTTTAATCCTGCACAAAGTCACAAAATCTGGTTCTGGTACTATTTAGTCATGATAATATATATATAATGCAGAATAGATAACCTTAAACATTCTCTCTATCCTTTACTGATGCATGATGGCGGGTGGTTGTTTGTCATTCAGTACATAACATATCGATTTTATTAAATGTGTAGTAGGTAGAAACCAGTATCTGTGATTTTTCTTTATTATGAAAACAATGGAAAATAAACATTGCGATTTAATGCATAACATAGTCTTCAACCAAATAGGTTTGAAGTGGGTTTTAATCCGTCCTGGATTCATCCTACCAATTAGGTTTATCATTTTAACTGACACATTTATTAAACTTAACATTACACAGTAGTCAGTACGCTAACAACAATTTTACTTTGATAACCGTTCTTAAATCTGTTAAACTTTAAAAGTTATCTCTACCTTATACTTCGTCACTTATTAGGGTTAACAATCAATTTCAATTTTTAAGTGCATAACTTGGTCAGAGTTCATTCGAAATGAATGTTTTGTATCACCTTGAGTGTATGATTCACAGGATTACAACTAAAATAATGGTCAGTTGTCACCTTAATAATATTGACGTTTCCTTAACTGTCCGATATAACGTTTTGATAAGAGTAATGTCAAATTACTCGGCCATACAGATTAATAGATTATCTTGATCAATTTCAGCTTGACTGATTATGGAATTCGATGGTGACACAATGCAATTATGCAATATATAGTCACTCCAGTGCTTTTAAAATTAACGGTAGTGGAAAATTATGCTTTGATTGAACCATGATCGTAGTGCATTTTAGAAACATGAATTGTTAATTGTTCGCTATATTAGTTACTCTACCACTTATATATATTGATACTCTTAAAGATGTCAGTTGGATCCTGGTAAAATTAAACACATTATCGTAAATCAACGGGAAGATACAAGCCTATTCTAAATTACATGTGTACGCGTTGCACAAGTATGACTGTCTGGACACAGTAGCCTGGAGGTGAACGCGGTGGCGTTTGGTACGAAGCGAACTGAGTTCGAATCCCAGTGTGAGCATCGACATCCAGTCGATGAGTCCCGATTAGGACGAAACGCGCATCCTGAATTCCACTTGCCAGTCACAATCCAACTTAAATGTGACATTATCGTAATTGCTTAAGAAATTTTAATATGATTCTTTGTTGGTTATTATGACCTATTGTGATAAATAATTAGAGTTGAAGTAAGTTTTCTTAATGGAAAGCTGTGAATATAACATTTTTGTTTACTTATAAATCAGCAAAGCGTAATTACCATAACTTACATAATAGGGATGTGGGTATGTCTATATCTCATTGCTAATTTTATGAGAACAGGTCAAGGACTAAGATAAGTGCTACATTCTTTGTTTAGTTTATAAAAACTTGATTTTACTGAAATGGAAACCTAGAAAAATAAACATTTACATTATGATATTAAAGTTCAATTAGTCGCTATAACCAATCTCTGCATGTGAATTAATCTATAACAGTGAAATCGAATAATTTAATTGGTTATGAACGCTTCATTTATAAATGAATCTCACTAATCTAATATACATCGAATTGAATAACACTCAAGTGAATCATTCGATATAATAATTGTATGTAATAAACTTTTGCTCAACATTAAGTTGAATCTGATTATCATCATCATCACTCAACTGAATTAAACTAATTTGTTCATAAGTCCTTTTATGGTGTATTGAATAGACTGATGAATTCTAGTCACTTCAAGTCTATTTTTAACGTAATGTAAAACATGAAAATTTCTACATACCATTTAGTTACTTTGACTATACATCGCAGAGAAACCAGAATAAGTCAACTTATTTTAGTAGCCTTAATGAAAAACATAAACATAAATCAATAAATTTCTTTTTAATAAAATCATCATTACACCTGACGATTATATTTAAATCTAAATGTCCATTTTAAAAAAACAAAACTTCAGGCGGAACATATGAGCAATGAATAAACATTGCATAAATTTGAATTGGAAATTTTATTACTACTAATACAACTGGGTAATGTTCTTATTAGTAATAAGAACTCCGATCTTCAGTCACATAATAACGTAGTGAGAATTTAGAAACGCACAAATGCATCACGAGTTGACTGAATCAGAAATATCAACCGTTAAGGGCCAACTCACTGGTCCAATGGTAAAGCGTTCACCGCAGAGCCAGAGGGTCCTGAATTCGATGTCTGATGGGGTCGTGGATGCCCACTGCTGGAGAGTTCCATACTAGGACGAAACATCTGTCCAGTGTTTCCAGGTGATCAATGGCTGTCTGATTCAGATCATTTCGTGATATCAGGATTGACAAATTTAGAAATAGTATTAGTTTAACTGTATTGTAACAACCAGTAGTGGAATCACAAGCAGTCAGCATTCAGCAATCAAGCATTCCAGTGACCAAAGGAATAATGAATCTAACTAGGATATTTATATAAATGAATACCAATATCCTAAATATAGATGATCACAAGGAGGTGATGATTGTGTGACTAGTAACAAATATGAAGCTCAGCTTAACACACTTCACCTAAACAAATGCAATAATGGAGATGAATAGAAAATCACGCACACAGGGTAGGGAATACATGAATTATAACACATAGCAGCATATTGTAAAACCATCAGGAGTAAAAGTACGCACTAGTCATATGATTGTCTAGGTTTGCCTGAATTAGACATTGTAGATCGTCACAAACTGCTATTAATAAGTCATTTGGGGTCCACACTACTGATGAGTCTCGTACTGGGACGAAACAGCTATCCAGTGCTCTCACGTGAGTTTCCAAAGTAATTTAACTTTAAGTGACTAATGTTCATGTATTATGGAACATGTCTACGACGTCATGTTGTCAGTCGATTAGTGAAATGCACCATTGACTCGAATGATAATAACAACTTAACTAATAAGCATCATCGAGCGTAATTACACAGTATCAAACGAACCTTTTCATAATCACTTAATTCAATGAAAAGTACTTTCTTGTTTTTTTTTCTTGAAGGCAAGCAGAAAAGAACGAACATTGTACAAAATAAATGTATTTTACTGACTAAAATAAATATATTACAGTTAACGCAGTCCAGTAAAATTTCCATTCCACATGAAAATAATTACGTATTAGAGAAAGGAGACTTGAGAATCAGTTTATAAGTGGCCCTGAAATGGGCCTTTTTACACTTCCTTTTATCACACCTCCGGTAGCTATCACCATACACATTTAGGAAAAAAGCAAAACAGAGAAATGTCAAAATGTGCTTAGAAAATTGTCAGGCAGATCGCTACTTAATTATGAGCTTACTGTCCTTAACAAATAGTCAGGTTATGTGCTGTTTTGTTAAACTACGGTTGAGTAAATTCACCACATTTAGGACAATCGTATCTAATATAGAGGATATAGATCCCGATTGCATAATGCATTAAAGTTGGCATCTCACCTGCAGCATTTCTATGATGTTCCCCCTGCGTTTTTCTTTGATGGTTGATAAACCTCATGCTATCCTTTGGCTTTAATATAATCATCTCGATTGTTATTGATATCATCGAATTTTTTAGAGTTAATGGATATCACCTCACCTTGATTGGTGGGCATTCCAACAAGAAACACGTTCATTTTTTGATTACGAAATCTGGTGACTTTTGTCCAAAGTGGAGAAATGAGCGTTAGTAGGTTTGCTTCCACTAGTTGATTATTAGGACTGGCAACGGTAGTTGTCATCGTGGTGGTGGGCTGCTTTTCCGTGGTAGTGGGTAAAAATTTGGCAGTAAAGGCACCTTTATCAAACGTTGAGTGTTATAAATTACTGACTTAAAATGTACTTGTGATTGTATAACGGTCTAGATTTGATGCTATAAAATGACTTTATGATGCATATTAAATACAACTTGTGGAATTAGTCGTTTGTCGAATGAATTATGTACAAAATCATACTCCAAAGAGTTTCATTCGTGGTTGTGTTGAACATTGCAATCAAGAACAGTCCAATATCCATCCTTGCGAAAATATGTAAGCTTGATATTCAAATTTCATAGATGGCCTTCAGGCACATTATAAAATTTATTAACATACTTTCTTCTTAAATTCTGGTTGATTTATGAAGCTATTCTTTTGTGAAACCTTCTCCAACAGATGAATTTTATATAAGGTTTGCGGTTCTCATTCAGTGAGGAATCACAAATCATAAAGTAGCAATACGTCGTCTTTTCTAATTCTGAGATAGCATTCTTCAACGCTTAGGCAGTCGGAAACGCTTAAGAATAAGTTCTCAATATCGGTAACTACATGAGAACCAGATTCCATAACAATGTTCCCTAAATTCGGATTATCAGTCATTTGAAAAATAGATAGTTTTCTAGAAATGAACACTTTATATATCCTCTTAGAACCAACAATTTTAACTTACATAATGTTAATTTTTCATTTTTGACATGTGACTAGTGGGTAGGGAGGGCTAGAAGAGATTTGATCTTAATTTAGGTAGTAAGAAACCTTAATTACTACAAATAATGTTACGTATGAATGGTCTGTCTGCATCAAACCAGTTTCGTTAATCAATAAAAGTTAGTGTCAAATCATTCAGTAGATCGGTTCTAATATGAGCCATGTTATTTTCTTCAAGCTACAGCTGAAAAGAAAAAAAGATCAAGTATGTTAGATTGTTATATTTTATTTAAAGGAAACTTCTAGTGTGAAGAAACAAATGTATGTACATTCAGTCTTGTCGATCAGATGTCGTTACTACAACATTCCATTCACAGTAGATCTCGTCATCTATTAAAAATGAGTAAACGAAATGATCAAATGTATTGCATCGTAAACGTCCAGTCCTGTCAGTATTACTGTCATTGTTGTTATTTGGTTGAAGTAGTTGGCATCCTGTATACACGACATTGCTGACGTCATCCGATTCCACGTCATCTGATTCCAGGATTTCAGATAACTGATCATTGTCAATATTTAACATATTATTGTCATTATAGTCACTACTGGTCTACATTGTAAATTATCTCAGTATCCTCTGCTATTTCTTCATCTTCAAACACAGGTACTACTTCGCCCAATATTTGTGGGTAACTCACCTCATTCAACATCATTTAAAACGATTTGGCTTGTGGTCTTAATGCTTGAGTCCAGTTTTTCTTTCATATAGAAATCTCAGCTTCACCCTAAAGGAAAAAGGTGGGGATTTTCCTCCTAGGTAGAATTTAGGTCTAATGGTATTAGTTGACTAACAAAATTTTTACTACTCAACGTTCTTGGTGCGTATTAATTGCAAAACGTTTGGAATATCGCTGTCGAACAGCTCTACAAAAACATGCTTACTTGGTAGTGTCAACGTACCCATCGAAAAATGTTACGTACTCTGTACAGTAGTTGGTACTTCTTTTGATTGTAGGTAAATAATACATTGCTTAAGTTAGCGCTGTTATCACTGACCAAACATTCAACGGATGCTGATGCCATAACACTGTCTCAGAAGAAAGCCAAAAATCTTCCGATCATTTCAGCAGTTTCTCGAGCTACAAACCTGGATAGTACTGTCATTGCTTTCACTGATACATTCAACTCCACAAACTGGTAAAGTGGTATGTCTTCTTTGTTACACTTATTGGTGTCATCAATAACTACAGCGTCCGAGAGACGTAGATCCAAATTTTCATATTCTTGTGCTGTCCACAAAATATTCTGTACATTACTGTCTATATCACGTTCGGTCAATGATTCATCTTCAGGTTCGATTATATGGAATGCAAAGTTTTCGAAATTGCCTATTGAATAAAACATATAATAAGATATAGACAGACCTGGAGGATTTGTTTCTTGACAACCCAGTGATGTATAATGGAGATGTCCTTTACAATTTTTTCGTTATGAAATTTGCATATTAAAAGTCAATTACAACAAAAATCCTATATCATTGGATGTCAGTAATGGATGGACGTTCTTTGGTTAATCTTTCGTGAGATGACAAAACCATGGGCTTTCTTCATAGACAGCATGCAGCGAATCGTGGTTATGGTCGGTATAACATCTCGTTGCTTCATAATCTCTCCTTTATCCAAGCAAGAACGAATGATCCACATACACAACCAATCGCTTATTTATATTATAAGATACTAGGTAGTTTTATAAACTAACCCTCATGATGATGACGATTTTTTCAGATAGTGTCGATGGAGTTACTTCCCGGATGCATATTTGGTGTAAAAATGAGTTATTCTGCGATAAATATCACGTTTAATAAGGTGACAGATGGTTTCATTCTCATATACTGATGATTGTTTAGAAACTATTTTTTCGTTCGTAACCAAATACCCACAAACATTTCTTGAAAAATATTACGAGCCTCGCTGTTCGAGACAGACCTATACAATGATATAACTAGGTTAATAAAATTTGTAAATTGACAAGTAGATTGTGATTGGTTATAGTCAAGATGGAAAGGAGGAAAAGGGAAGAAATCGTATAAATTTCACATCTTCAAAGTTTAACTTCTGTGCTGTGTGATATACCTGAAAACGAAATCTCAAACTAAGTAGTGTTGGATGTGAGATAAATATCATCAATGACAACAAGTGATGTTAAGGTAAAGAAATGAATTTATGGTAGTTGAATATGTAAACTGGTGAATCATAGCTGAATGATCTAAAGAACAGATACCTGCTGCGGGACGTAGAGGTTCAGAGTTCAACCTCTAATGTATTTATGAATTTATACTTCTAAACAGTCCCGAAATAAGACGAAACATTTCCTTATCTATTTTCGCAGTACTCACCTCAATCCCCTGTAATTTACCATTATTATTTATTCATACAACTTTTCTTTCATGTTTTCGTTCACTCATTTTTATCGCTTCTGTTTCTTTTCTACAATTTTAGATGGTAATGATAAGTGAAGAAATTGACTGTAGAAAATCCTTTAGTATTACACAGATTTCTTTTACTCATTTAAAACACAAATTACTTGGAAATTGGCTTGAAATACTTTCATTTCATAAAATGTAAGTTGTTAATGGTTTTGTTTTTTGACGAAATATATTTATTACTTATGAAAGTATGTAAATTATTTAATTTTTAGATGAGTTTTGAAATTAATCCAAACTAAATATGATTGATTCCAATTGCTGAACGAATGTTTAATTACATAATTTACAGTATTTCGAAGATAATAATTGAGGCTGTTGAAAAAATGTTCTTAATGATTTATTCTATAGCAACTTGAAGATCAGTCAAAACACAGTTAACATTGAATTTTGAACTAATTTCACTTTAAATACATTTACTATTATCTCTTTTATTAAATGATGGTTGAAATTTATGATATTTTTAATACCTTGTACTTTTTTAAATTGTTGTTGATATTCATGACTTTAGTTTGATTATCTACTATTGATACAAAAGTACCTTTAACAGGTACATCTACAATTATTATTTTCATCAATTTTTTGTATATTTACTTTAACTTTTGGCAACATATCAACAGTAACAGTAACTATATGGTATTAGAGGCTGGTTAAGATCTAGTCCTAACTATCAGCAAAGAGAAAACGCAAATCGTTAAAGTGAACATATAACTGATGAATATATTAGATTCGAGACCCAATGTTAACAACACACTATGAAGTCGAGAAACATTCAGCTGATAGATCTTAGATAGGATGAAGCGAAAGTTCTGAGTTCTAACATTGGTCACTATCTCAACATATAATGAAAAATGTTGATTCATAAGTAATACCTATTCAAAATATTTTAAGGTTTGCATTTTAAGATGAGATTTTCTCAGGATGCTTTTTGCTGTAAAAGTGACATCAGATGAATTATTACTGAGTGCCAAGAGTCATTGGGTAGATTTATGTCTTTAGTGACCATCGATAGAATTAATGAATTCAAAATACTGAATTTATTTGAGTACTTGAATTTGTTTACTCCAAATAAGCAATTGAAAAAAGCTAACCAGAATGTGTCATTTCAAGTCATGAATACGAACAATCTAATTCATTTTTACTTCATCCTGTCAATTGCAGACAAGTCCTACCTTCATTGGAAGTATGCAATGGAAATGCTAAGTTGATTAAATACTGGGCTACCGCTATGGTATGTTTTTTTGAAAATGGTTATGAAATTTATTGAAAATCAAATAATATTTACTTTACTCAATTATCTGTATTGGTTTAAACATTATCATATGAAGGTGATTTGTCTATAATGTGTTGTTAAAAAGAAAGCTCTTGTAATTTCCATTTTGATTTTATTGCCAGTCATACTTTAAATAATTGAAAAATCCAACTATGTTGGAAGAAATGACCATCAACATATCGGCAACCTTATAATCAAAAGCCTATTAATCATAACTATATCTCAATCATAGTTATTGATGACCGGAGTGACTCAGGTAACTTGATGACTGTAGTAAAGTTAAATAACTGGATAGTCGACTACCATATTTTTTTAAGAAATTACGTTTGATGTCTGGTGCGGAGAGGTATTCAGGATATCATAAATGCACCATTCAATGTTAGTAATTTTATTATGAATACTTTCTATTCTAGCATTTTCCATAAAAAATCGAAAGTTCTAGTGGCAGTGTAATTATGAGTAAATGCAAAATGTATAAAATAAAACAAAATGTTCATTTTATTGAATGGTAAATGCTTACTATAAAGTGACCACTATCTCCATAGAGAAAATACTGCTGTTTTAATGCTTCAAATGTATATTTCTCACTGATCCAGTTGAATATAATGGAAGTAAGTTTTGTGTTAAGTGTAATGAAAATATTTGAAAACGTAAAACGAAATCGGCTAATCAAACTTACAAAATATATCATCCACTGGATTTTTCCTAGTTCTTTTTAATTACCGTATGCTTGATCATTATTTTTGCTTAGTTAATACGTTCTGCTGAGACCTTGAATGTAAAAACATACTATCTATTTGGAAAAAATATCCTATAAGAATGATATGGAATAGGAGGAGATATTGCAGAACCAGCTTTTAAATAATATACCGAAATGATGTGTTTGGCAGAAATGATTACAAACGAAGACTGTTGGTTTTTATGGGAGTATTATATTGGATATTACCAGTGGTCAGTAATTCACTTACATATGAATGATAATAATGAAAATTCCGCTTATTAGTATTTCAAATGAAATTCAAATTTTCAGTTAAGATAGATTGTCAAAAAGTTCTCTTTTACTTTTTACCATACTATTTCATTGTTTTCTTTTTTTAAAATTTAGGCTCCATGTTTCGTAGACCTGTATACTACGTATTTTTCATTGCATGAAAAGACAAAAAGATTTTGTGCTTATCTGGAAAATGTTTCATCCAAAAGTGCTAATTCACAGAAAGTGAATGTAACTAATGAAGTGATGGAAAACTGTAAGAATTTTATAGGGTTGTTCAAATGTCAGTTAACCATACCAATACAACGTATCCAGTCTTATCATTTATTACTGGAAAAACTTCAGAAGGGATCAAACATATCTGATGCGTAGGTTTTATTAAGCTTTTTTGATAAACCGTTTAGCGATCCAAGTATATTGTCCGTCGTACTTCCGTTTTTCTTAGACAATTATAATCCTAATCATCACATGAATGATATACCTTTAACATCTCTGACTGTGAGATCGAGCTGGTAGATTTTGATATTGCTGTACAGTATCTTTTCCAAAAGGTTACTTTCTGATAAATTTCGCACAGTATAATTTAGATTGACTGATTCTTGATGATTTTCTACATTTGCCTACAGTAACCATAGGGTAACACTGTGTAAGATCAGTAAGATTAGTGAATACATTAAAGAGCTAATAGAAAATTTAAGATTAACAGTAAAAACAAGACAACAGGACATTAATTATCACAAAGTAACCGATCACACCAGATAAACTACTCAGATTTCAGCCGACAATAGGTTTATTTAACTCTAAATTCGGGACAACAATATACACGTTGACAGTGCATTAAAACTTATGCTTATTAGCATTTGACTCGTGAAAGATGTTTACTGGTTATATTTAAAGGATTTTAGTAAAAGCATTTGTCGGTCTAAACAGCTTTCTTAGTTTACTACGGTGACCACTTAAATAAGCACTTCTAATTTTCATTTTCTCCTAAAATAATTTATGCACTACATTTGCGTTTTGATTTTTTGCTCCGACTGACTTGCACTTTATTGACAAAATAAATATAATCTAAAGTGCGGAACTGAAATTTAGCATATAATTCATTTTCGAAATGTGACCGATTCCACTTGTCAGGCAACTTTCTCATTCACATATTGTTGTCTCACGCCAGAGAATTGAATTCATAGTTAAGCTGCAAATTTCTGCTCACGATCGTCTAACAAATGTCTGTTCTTTCTAAAAAAGATATATGATAGGCATTCACATTATAATGACGCTATTTGGGGATGATCAGGATGTGCGCTCTAATTCACTGGCCAGTGTTTTAAGACTGAAACTTGAAATATGGTTTCTGATTCCAATGGAAATAGAAATCATTTGTCGTAAGATGATAAAATATTGCTTTATCATATTATGAAGTCCATTTAGTGATGGAAATGTGACTGTGAACAGCGTAGTCAAGTATGAATTATCCATGATGGTTAGGACACTTCACATTGACTATTAACGTTAGTTACCACCAGATGGAGATACACTGCTGATACTGATTAAGCTCGTACTGCTATGAAACTGATCATTCAGTTGATGCACTTACATTTTATAACTCCTTAATAATGAGTCGAACCAATAATATGACTTAACGTCAAATATTTTCTCATTTGACCAAATTGATCCACAGTTGATGTGATAAAAATCCTTAAAGATGAAAAATTTTTGCAGACTATAAAATATACACTACAGTGCTGAGAAGTATATTTTATATTAACAACTTCTTCTTATGTATACATGAGATTTAACTGCCTATTTTAAGAATAAGAAATGATTCAAAAATAATTTACTAGAAATGCAACTTAACTATCTGTTCGATTATTTATTTAACAATAATGGTGATCCAATAAATATTATCCATTAATAAAATCAATCGATGTCTTATGTAATATGGTTACATCAGAAATAATCTTTTATGACGTTTCATGAAAAATTCATTTTTTAAAATCACCTTAATCTTGATAATTTCAAATAGTGTGTTAGTTTAGCTTGTATCTATTCAAAAAAAAAAACTCCATTGACTGTGAGCAAACTAAAAATAACCCACTGAGCCAATGACGAGAGAATTCAGAATGTTCAGAGGAGAAAATTTTCTCCTCGAAAATTTCATTTACATCAGTTTAACAATCGTATTGAAAGAGGGCAGTTTCACACATAATTGCCTAAAATAAAATTGAAGTATTGCGTTAAGCAAAACAAAACATCTAAGTCATTTAAGAAAGAGTTAATAGGATTCAAGTAATAATTATGAATTATATAATAATCTTGAAAATAATAGGAAGACAGAAATAGGTTAAATCAGAGTTTAAGTAATTGTTGGAAGTATTTTTGGAAGACCGAGTTTTAATTGTAGTTATAAATTTATGAATTAACTATCCACCGTTTGAATCTAATGATAAGAATCAGTGAATTATGTGAAAATGCTTATTAGTACATGATAATAAATTACAAAATTTATTATGGAAAACAAAAGAAGGTTAGGGTCAGGATAAAATAGCATTTGAATATATTTCTTCTGGATGCAAAGTATTAGTTTGAATTGGTGGTTGGCTACATCCTCCACAGTACACAGATTACAGATTGATACCCATTTTGAGTCAATTTGTTTATCGAAGAGAAATTATCTCTTCTGAATATTATGCACTCTTTCTTCGTTAAAAATAACCTAATACCAACTTGTGATTGAATATTCGCGGTAAATCATAACAAGGTAAATTTGACATGTTTGTCATGATTAGTGGTTCATAATTCATATTTTAACTGGAACTATAAACTACGCCAATATCTTATATTCGTTTAAGGAAATAATATTGTTTTACGCTTTACAATTTAAGTAAATGCTTGGATGATGCTCAACAAACATTCAACAAAATATGCAATACACTGAATGTGACAATGAATCTTCGTGGTCTAACGGTAATTATCAACAAATTGTATCATAAATGCTTTGAATAGTTATTGTTCCCCACTTAATATCAGGTTATAATGAATTCACCTTAAATTAATTGATATTTTAATAAAGAAAAATACGTTAAATATAGGTAGATATGTTATATGGCAATATAAATTACATTGTGAAACAATAGATTTTGTGTTTCTGAGTAGAAATTCACTGTTATCTAAATACTAGTCTAATATCAATGATTTTTTTTATACACCTGTAATAATTTGGAGATGCACAATTTCAGAGGATCACAGGTAAAAATTAAATTGTAAATCATTGACTCAAAGCGTCTAATCATTCTGTTTTTGTGTCACGTGATTAGCCGGAAGTAAAAATTGCATATTGAGGTGTTTACTAAAATCACATGGACTTGACACCTATTAGGATAAATACTATATCGAGTTAATTATAGCAGTAAAATTAAAAAACAGATGAATGTCCAATTAAGAAAGTTTCCTTAAATGAAGGGTGAAGAAGATAAAGAGGTTTGAAGTTCACGCTATCTAGTTTGGTGAGAATTTGATCCTTGTGTAGGCCACGACAAAAAAATGATGTTGGACATATTTCATTTGGTGCTATTAATAACATTTGCATGTGGTATGTACACGTTTTATGTACTGTGAGAAAAAGCTCGAAATAATTAATTTTCAGTGATTGAAAAAACAACTATCCATGTATTAAATTTATCAATTGATCCTATTTTGGTACTCGAACCAATATGAACATTTAACTTTGCCGAAAATGTATACTACTTAAATTTACTGCTACATATTTATATTATAATGCATGAATTCACAAGTCACTTTCCTACAAAATGAAAATGTAATAGTGTGTTTTGTAGATTATTTTGTTAACTTATATTTATGTTGTTTAAACTACCTTTACTTTATGTTCGTTTCTAGGTATCCCCATCAAAATTGGGACATTTTTTAATTAAAGCCAATTTCTCAGTTAACCGAACTACTAAGTCTACCTTAAAGTCAAGACGAAATTATCATGTAATTTTATTTACTGATATGTTACTTCTGACAAAATATTGTGTTTCATTTAAGACATCAATTTCAAATGATAATAATAAAAGGTAATTATTTCTTATTCATACTAATATTGCGTAATTGTTTATTTGGCAGCACTGAAGATCATTTCCCAAATTTAGATGATTATATGGCGTTCTTTGATTTTTCACATAATACCAATCTCACTTGTAATAAATCATATGAAGTAGAGAAGGAATTATTAGTAAGTTTATGTGTTTTTATACTTTTAATAGACTGTGTTGTAAAGATTGTTAAATTTTGTAGGTGATATTACGAAGTGGTTTAGTTTGGTGATCATCAAAAGTTCATATCAGTATTGAATCTCTTATTAGTGAGCATCTATAAAACTATTAGGAATCAGGAAACACAGGACTATTAAAGATAATCATATCGTATGTTTGATCTTAATACTACTTAGTTGACATCTAACGATTTGTTACTTTAACCGATTTTTCAACTTTTAGGTTTGTTTATTAGTTTGTATATTTCTACAAAATCCAGTAATGAAGTGGATTGAGTAACTGGAACAACTACATATCAGACAACGTTTCCTTTTTGTTTTAATCAAGACAGAATTATAAGACTCATACAATTTGTTCCCTTCAAATATTCGAATAACGCAAGAATGATGACATTTGCAGAATATTTTGAATTCAATACATTTCGTTGCATTCCCATCATCAACATACACGCCACTGATTGTCAGATAACTGAAATTATTAATACATGTTGATTATGTTAATTAAAATGTTAATCAGATAATGTTAGATTGTCTAGGTTGTGGAACCGTAGAAAGGTTGAATTTAGAGTATTTATAAACAAATTAAATGAGTATTTCAGAGTTTAGTTACGTAACATGTTCAAAATATAATTCAATAGATGACGTAAGAATTAGAGTTCTATTGAATAGTTGAAAGGGTTTGATTACTTAATAAAGGATACACCAACATGATCTGATTAACATTTCAATTAACATAGTTAACATGTATTAATATTTCCAGTTATCTACAAATCAACAGCATACATGTAGCTTATGGAAATGCAACGAAATACATTGAATTCAATGTATTCTGCAAATGTTATCGTTCTTGCCTTATTCAATGAATTATAAGTGTTCAGTTCATAATTAGTTCTCAAGATGATCGAATGAAATGTAGCGTATTTTTAAATAATAATTCAAATTATTTTAACCATTGTCAGTTTTATTAGTGATTTCGACATTGGATCGTATACACGTTACTTATGAAGTATGATATTGTTATCATCAAGTTACCGACTTTATACTACTGTAGTATTTATTGTCTTAATGAAAGATATACTTGAATTAGAGAATCTGTTACAATGAGTTTTATCTAATAAAGAGTCAGTAGGTTTTAAGAGAGTTAGTGTATAGTGAATCGATACAAATATATGTATTTGAAAATAATTTATATCTGGAATGATTGAGACTTTTGACCGTTCCAACAATCATTTAATTATCAAATATATTTCTTCTGTAATCTGTCTATATATTTAAGTTTTGCATGACTAAAATGAGTCTTAAAGTATGGCTCTAAATATTTACCATATTACTACCTAATTAAAACATAATAGGATTTGTTGTAAATGCACTTTAAACTCGTGTGTTCAAACACTTTGACCAAACAACATTTCACTAAACACCGCATTGTTGGACTGAATCCGATAGGTCAATTTAAAAGGAGCCATTAATTAAGATCGTTACTAGTATCGTAACTCTATTACACCTATTCCATAAAAATGAGCGTTTAATAAACAACAGTTTAGCTTGAAAAGCATCTACGAATATATCAGGTTATCTAAGATTCGGTGTAGTTAAATAAATGTTAAGGTACATATGCTAAAAGTTTTCAGTAAAATGCATACACTTTTCTTAAATTCATCATTTTTTATTTGAAATCATATTGAAATATACTTATTAATATTATCATTGAATGTTCTGGAGATTGTTTAATGCTCAGTTTCACATCATGAATTGACCTTAGTTAAACAATTACTTAAAATTAGAGAACATTTAATACCTGTTCTATCTCAGTCCGGTACATATCAATGGTGATTATCAACGGATCCATCATAAATCGAACCTAGTAAATCGGTTCCATGTGACCTATACGTTGTCTTTAGATCTGAAGTGGTAATTATTGCATTACTGCATAATATATAATGCTTCCAGTTAAAATGATTGTATTTGCTAATCGAATTGTACTTGACTGAAAGGACCCTAATGTAGAACAAAACAACGGTCAAACGCCTCTTAATTTTTACTTACAATCTAACCGAAGTCAATCCTTGAATGAGACCATTCTTAAAAATTATATTCTTCGAAACAATTTCTACTCTTATATAATTTAATAATTTCATATCTTCATTACCTTTTTCTAAATGTAAAAGTTAACTGGAATTGGATTACTGTCAAATTCATATGATCAATACTTTTCTCTATTTACCGAGAACTATGAATCTTCATACATATTTAGAGCAAACGATACTTCACTTAAACAGTTATGGACAAATACAATCAGTGAGTTACTCAGAAATCAACTGTCTGGTTCACGTGTAAACACAAACCGAGAATTACAAATTTTCAACCGCCGACCAGTTTCATGTTGTTATCCTTATTCTTTGGATACGAAATCATCAGTAAGACATAAAACAAAACATGCGAACAAAAAATAAGATATAAGTGATGCTGTGACAAAAAACATTATTTCATTTTAATTTCAACGTTAATTGCTGATGTAGTTTTAATACATATTAGTGACTAATGGTGTTAATAAATGGTGTTGCTTATTAGAAAGGTCAGTCATGGAATACGACATGTTACAACTTGGAAGGTATGTTGTAAAAATTCGTCGAAAATTGAAAACTGATGACATTAACACATTTTTTAAACGAGAGGTTATCAGTTTGCTAAATATTCGATTTCAAAGAATACTTAGCAAACATAAAATATAATAAATAACATATCAGTTCCATAAATCAATTCTTCCGATTCCGTTAATGATCCCAACAAGTAGCTTCATATTCATTTTTGGACATTTTCTAACGAACAAAATTATGTCTACTTGAGTTAATTCACAAGGGCAGATTATTTTTAAAGTGATTTATTTAAACAGCTTCAATTCCTTTAGCACAAACCATTAGTCTATTCGTTACATTTAAGTAGTATAAAAGTAATTCGAAAATTATGTAGGGGAAACAGAAGATAAAAATGACCGCCTAAAATATCTTTAAATTTATATAGCATAGCACAGAAATTAACTATAATATCTCAACATCTGTGAGCTTGAAATAAATTGCGCAGAAAAGAAGCTATTCACAAGTAGGATTGAGATTGAATAATAGATTGAGAACCATTGCATGAAAATCAAGAGGAGGAAGAAAATAGACAACATAATGTAAAAAAAAGGATGAAAATAATGTTGGATTACAAAATTAGGCCACATTAAAATAGTAAACATGCATGAGATCAATATCAGGTAATAAATTAAAAAGGTTCAAACAGACTTTGACCAATAAAAAACAGTAAACAAAGTTTGAAAAATGGAACAGGTTATTATTAATACAAAATGAAAGTCGATAAAAATACATGAGGCACGAATAAAAAATATGTTATTCCCATTCCAATAAGTTCAAATTCTTAAGTCAAACAATAACCCAGTCAATAATAAAAAAAGAGTATGACATCAAAAGTAGAGTAAATTTCAAATCATAATTATGTAATTTGGCAAAAACTTTCAAAATAAATAAACCACAGTCCAATTTCAAACAACAAATTTTGGAAATATCCTTACATCATTGTTATAACTATCATAGTAATAATACTAATCATCTTCATGTCGATGGAAATCCATATCATAATATACATAAATGTGAACATGAACGCAAAGTATACGATTAAATGACATTAATCCACTGCTCACCTGTATGCAAATATCGAATTATAAGAGAATTTAATAAACTCCGAAATATCCATATAACACGTCATGATGTGATTTTCAGTTAGACAAAGACGAAGACGTAGAACAACATAAGGAAGTAACGACTTCGCATTCATCACCACCTCCCCACAAAGTGAGATCCACTACCGTATTCATACGTATGAATGTTAATACACCATCGAAATTCTCACGTTCACAAACATCTTAATATAATACTATCATGCTAGCTGAGTGATCACAAGTATATTCACTACATAGGCTCATTTATCGTGTAATTATCTAGAAAATATAACAGCTGTGTTGATCCGAGATGTAATATTCACATCACCTAACAACATTTCGATAACCAAAATATAAAAATTGAAACGTTATGTATCACAGTTCATCTGTCATGATATGTTGAAGGCGAATGAGTAGAGAATGTCCTAACTTTACATTGTGTGACTTTTGGCTTCATTTGAATTACATACCAACATATTAATCTAGACTATATAAACGAACAGTGAAACAACTTTTTAATAAACACCAATTAAATAACGCTCAAACAAACTCACGAAACAATACCTATCCACGTTAAATATTTCGATATACTCAATTTAGCATCAGTGTAGGAAAAAAATGGAGAACAAACTTGTGTACTTCCGAATGATGTAGATCTGTGATGAGTCACATCTAGAAGTTGAGCTTCAAACTATCATAGTAATATTTATTTTGCAAAATTAGATAATCGATTCACAAAGCCTTGTTCATTGATTCGTATACTGTGACTATGAATATTATATGAATGAGCTTGTCAATGGACCTATCATCTTAATTAAGGCTGTAACGAGTTTCCTTGTGTAGTTTAACAACTAGCCTTCATTTTCTGTCTCTTACACACCATGGTTAGTTATGCCATACTTTTTCAGAAGCGATTCGCATCCCCTACAACATTGACACATAGTTTCGGTAAACCACTGTATCGATTAACATTATTATCTGCAATTGAATGCGTTGACAGCACATTCTTAGGGTAGACTTTATCGCTAAGTTGCCTCACGTTGAGAATAACCATCCAATCGTACTGTAAATGTTGAGTGATTAATCCTACTTATCCACTGATATAACATAATAGTCCAGATATTCTCACCACCACATTACGACTCCTTACAATCTAATGGTTTATTCCATTCATAGACAGGTGTATTTACACACTCAGACAATTATTAATTATTGTTTGAATTTCATGTGACAGAATAGTCTACAGTAAACTTCATTCACCTGTTTAGGCTTCTGAATATGATAAGTATTTTCTTGAATCAAAGTGTGCGCAATTAACTTGCTTTGATTCTGACGTTCAACTAATGGTTCATTTAGTGTATCATCATACCGGTTTCATCAGTCGAACACTTGTATGTTCTGCCTCTCAATGCTTTGACACAGTCACAATTGCACACGAAATTACAATAAGGCATCTTCGTGAACCCGGCCATTCTAATCACCATAAAAATAAGATTCGACACCTGCCTTCTCCACGTTACTCCTTAGGAAGAATTCGTTCAATTGATGATTTATATATATTTATCGGCCATCCATTCATCCCTCATTTTCGCATAGAGCTCATCAATATCATCATCAAGTACATTAAGTAAATATGTGCAAAATTCAAGATCACAGTGATTCACGAGAATCAACCCCAATATCAATATAAGTTTAAGTTGATATTTAATTAACAAACCCTTTCCGAAGTAATGAAGTGACTGTAAACCATCAACGGTTACTGATATCAAAAAACAATACCACGATTAACAACACTTTCAGCTCTGAACAATATACTCAGATATGTCTCAAGTCACACAATTACTCGTCTTCTAAAGATCCGAATTTATACAAGAACTTCATATTTAACCTGTTTATTTTAGTTAAATTCTTATTGAGTTTCTAAACATCCGTGATTCTTTTGCTTGTGCTATTAATTGCCTCTGTATTACTTCTGAAGTGATAACAAATAGTTTTCATCGTGAACATTTCAACTACATTTCTTATTGTCAACGTGAAATGTTATCTCATGAAAAGGCAATCTCTATTTCTCATTTCACTACTTCGAAATTTTCTACTTTAACATGCATTCTAATGATGATTTCATCCCATATTTAGACTGATTAAAACGTGATAGAATTTCCCACCTTTAATTTAACCATTCCCATTCATTATTTCAACAACAGGCGACATAAACACGAGACATAATCACTGAAACTCATTCAGACTACGAATGTGAGAAAATCCCATTAAAAACTAAACTGACATAAATTAACGGCAAAAACAATAAATATGCATAGGTGTGTGAATGAACAGGTGGAATATTCTCTGATTCACTGTACACTACTGCTAATATATTCTCAATATTTTTGATGTCCATGAAATGTGTTGTATCTAGAACATTCCATCATTTAACAAGTGTGATGTATGTCATGATGTCGATTTCACTAGTGATATCACATAGATGGAGCAATCCTCACCGACCTAATATGGATATTTATGAATAGTGAAGTTGGATATGTCGAATGAGAACACATTTATAGTAAGTATTAGGGCATTCAATTAGATCAGTGATGAAGAATATACACTCACAGGATAAATGGAAAGTCAAAGGGAGATTTGGATTCAACTGATTTTGTGAATATTATAAACATTGCTGATAATCTTATTGCATAAATAACGTTCATGAAAATGTTTCTCGCAAATTATTGTTAAAATTCACATGAACACCACGATTAGAAAATCAGTGGCACTTTGCAGATAAATAAGAGTTTGATTCGACTAATTTCTGTGTACTGAATTCGTTTTTTATAAATAATGTCCACATTGGAGGTGAATATATTTGAAGTATATAAATGGAATATGACCTCAGTCATTCTTCATTGTGTCATGTTTATAGCGATAGTCATTTGTAAGAACTGACAAATTTGTATTATATTAGTTATACTGTGTGTGACCACCGAAATAATTATTAATTTGTTGGATTCGTTTACCAAATTTGCTTTGTTTGCTGCTGTAATCAATATTCTTTAATATGAAAGATAATCAATAATTATGTAATTCACAAGAATAACTTAGGGTATTTGTGTTGGTACAAGTTCAAACACTGATTTATGAATAAATAAGTAAATGAATATAGAGTTTGATTGTGTTTTTTTTGTATGTTCACATTAAGTAAAATAAGATGTACACATTCGATTGTATTCGTAGTCATTAAACATAATAATATATTTTGTACTATGCAAATAATTAACATTTATATAAGTAAGCAACTTTAAATCATAACTGAATTGCTTCATCTAAATTTCTCGGTTATGAATATTTTCAGCAATTTGCATTCATTTATGTACAAAGTTATACTGTGTGGATTAACAACGATTTCAAAAATTTCAAATGGGTTAACTAATGAAATGTTAAATTTTGAAATAATAAAGATTTGTATAATCCGTTGATAACCTAAATGAACTGATATATTCTATATGGAGTAGCCGAAGATGATGTTGTTTTGAAAGACAACGAAATCTTTGTAATTAAACGACTGAGATAAGATTTTTATTTAAATTTCTATCGTACTAAAATTTAGATAAATTAATATTTACGCAGTCAAAGTAGCCTGGAGGTATTGATATGTACTTCCTTGATTTGGATGCTAGGAGGTGATTTTCGCATAGGATGAGGGTTATATCCGGTACATGTTTAGACAGTTTATGTGCGGATTTAAATTTGAGGCATTACCTGCAGTTTCGCGGTTATAAATTAATATCTGTCTTGGTCGGTGTCATACAAATGATTTGTGCATCTAATTAATTCACTCTAAAGCATTAGATATTCCAAAGTGATTTAACTATTTATCATTTCGATGAGCATATTTAATCGGTCAATAGAATGGAGATAATGTGACGCATTGTGATAGAGGATTATAGTAATTACATCAATCCAATGTTTCGACATTACCTAAATATCCATCTGTGTTATAAACCGATAGCTATAAACCACTACACATAGGCAAATTTGGCAGTCACATTTCAATGTGATAAATAATCGGATACGTAGGTGATACTTTGGTGCGTTGCTTAATGAAGCGGTTTCGTGAATGAGATTGACGCTTTCTTGCCGAGTCTATCAGCTTATGTGATTCGATTAAATTCGGATTGTACAGAAATGATCGTAATTGACAGCTGTTGTCAGACAATCTGTGGACTGCTGACTATTTGTCTGTTGAATAGCTTTTAAGTAAAGTGACGCAATATGATTGAAACAGACTTATGGGTAGACTTTTAAAAACAGGATAGTAAGTCGGAAATAAAAAATATAGATGTGAATTACATAATTATTGATTATCTTTCATATTAAAGAATATTGATTACAGCAGCAAACAAAGCAAATTTGGTAAAAGAATCCAACAAATTAATAATTATTTCGGTGGTCACACACAGTATAACTAATATAATACAAATTTGTCAGTTCTTACAAATGACTATCCTATAAACATGACACAATGAAGAATGACTGAGGTCATATTCCATTTATATACTTCAAATATATTCACCTCCAATGTGGACATTATTTATAAAAAACGAATTCAGTACACAGAAATTAGTCGAATCAAACTCTTATTTATCTGCAAAGTGCCACTGATTTTCTAATCGTGGTGTTCATGTGAATTTTAACAATAATTTGCGAGAAACATTTTCATGAACGTTATTTATGCAATAAGATTATCAGCAATGTTTATAATATTCACAAAATCAGTTGAATCCAAATCTCCCTTTGACTTTCCATTTATCCTGTGAGTGTATATTCTTCATCACTGATCTAATTGAATGCCCTAATACTTACTATAAATGTGTTCTCATTCGACATATCCAACTTCACTATTCATAAATATCCATATTAGGTCGGTGAGGATTGCTCCATCTATGTGATATCACTAGTGAAATCGACATCATGACATACATCACACTTGTTAAATGATGGAATGTTCTAGATACAACACATTTCATGGACATCAAAAATATTGAGAATATATTAGCAGTAGTGTACAGTGAATCAGAGAATATTCCACCTGTTCATTCACACACCTATGCATATTTATTGTTTTTGCCGTTAATTTATGTCAGTTTAGTTTTTAATGGGATTTTCTCACATTCGTAGTCTGAATGAGTTTCAGTGATTATGTCTCGTGTTTATGTCGCCTGTTGTTGAAATAATGAATGGGAATGGTTAAATTAAAGGTGGGAAATTCTATCACGTTTTAATCAGTCTAAATATGGGATGAAATCATCATTAGAATGCATGTTAAAGTAGAAAATTTCGAAGTAGTGAAATGAGAAATAGAGATTGCCTTTTCATGAGATAACATTTCACGTTGACAATAAGAAATGTAGTTGAAATGTTCACGATGAAAACTATTTGTTATCACTTCAGAAGTAATACAGAGGCAATTAATAGCACAAGCAAAAGAATCACGGATGTTTAGAAACTCAATAAGAATTTAACTAAAATAAACAGGTTAAATATGAAGTTCTTGTATAAATTCGGATCTTTAGAAGACGAGTAATTGTGTGACTTGAGACATATCTGAGTATATTGTTCAGAGCTGAAAGTGTTGTTAATCGTGGTATTGTTTTTTGATATCAGTAACCGTTGATGGTTTACAGTCACTTCATTACTTCGGAAAGGGTTTGTTAATTAAATATCAACTTAAACTTATATTGATATTGGGGTTGATTCTCGTGAATCACTGTGATCTTGAATTTTGCACATATTTACTTAATGTACTTGATGATGATATTGATGAGCTCTATGCGAAAATGAGGGATGAATGGATGGCCGATAAATATATATAAATCATCAATTGAACGAATTCTTCCTAAGGAGTAACGTGGAGAAGGCAGGTGTCGAATCTTATTTTTATGGTGATTAGAATGGCCGGGTTCACGAAGATGCCTTATTGTAATTTCGTGTGCAATTGTGACTGTGTCAAAGCATTGAGAGGCAGAACATACAAGTGTTCGACTGATGAAACCGGTATGATGATACACTAAATGAACCATTAGTTGAACGTCAGAATCAAAGCAAGTTAATTGCGCACACTTTGATTCAAGAAAATACTTATCATATTCAGAAGCCTAAACAGGTGAATGAAGTTTACTGTAGACTATTCTGTCACATGAAATTCAAACAATAATTAATAATTGTCTGAGTGTGTAAATACACCTGTCTATGAATGGAATAAACCATTAGATTGTAAGGAGTCGTAATGTGGTGGTGAGAATATCTGGACTATTATGTTATATCAGTGGATAAGTAGGATTAATCACTCAACATTTACAGTACGATTGGATGGTTATTCTCAACGTGAGGCAACTTAGCGATAAAGTCTACCCTAAGAATGTGCTGTCAACGCATTCAATTGCAGATAATAATGTTAATCGATACAGTGGTTTACCGAAACTATGTGTCAATGTTGTAGGGGATGCGAATCGCTTCTGAAAAAGTATGGCATAACTAACCATGGTGTGTAAGAGACAGAAAATGAAGGCTAGTTGTTAAACTACACAAGGAAACTCGTTACAGCCTTAATTAAGATGATAGGTCCATTGACAAGCTCATTCATATAATATTCATAGTCACAGTATACGAATCAATGAACAAGGCTTTGTGAATCGATTATCTAATTTTGCAAAATAAATATTACTATGATAGTTTGAAGCTCAACTTCTAGATGTGACTCATCACAGATCTACATCATTCGGAAGTACACAAGTTTGTTCTCCATTTTTTTCCTACACTGATGCTAAATTGAGTATATCGAAATATTTAACGTGGATAGGTATTGTTTCGTGAGTTTGTTTGAGCGTTATTTAATTGGTGTTTATTAAAAAGTTGTTTCACTGTTCGTTTATATAGTCTAGATTAATATGTTGGTATGTAATTCAAATGAAGCCAAAAGTCACACAATGTAAAGTTAGGACATTCTCTACTCATTCGCCTTCAACATATCATGACAGATGAACTGTGATACATAACGTTTCAATTTTTATATTTTGGTTATCGAAATGTTGTTAGGTGATGTGAATATTACATCTCGGATCAACACAGCTGTTATATTTTCTAGATAATTACACGATAAATGAGCCTATGTAGTGAATATACTTGTGATCACTCAGCTAGCATGATAGTATTATATTAAGATGTTTGTGAACGTGAGAATTTCGATGGTGTATTAACATTCATACGTATGAATACGGTAGTGGATCTCACTTTGTGGGGAGGTGGTGATGAATGCGAAGTCGTTACTTCCTTATGTTGTTCTACGTCTTCGTCTTTGTCTAACTGAAAATCACATCATGACGTGTTATATGGATATTTCGGAGTTTATTAAATTCTCTTATAATTCGATATTTGCATACAGGTGAGCAGTGGATTAATGTCATTTAATCGTATACTTTGCGTTCATGTTCACATTTATGTATATTATGATATGGATTTCCATCGACATGAAGATGATTAGTATTATTACTATGATAGTTATAACAATGATGTAAGGATATTTCCAGAATTTGTTGTTCGAATGTCAACAGTCGATTCTAAAGTGTATTTATTTTTTTTTTATTTATAGAATAGATGAAACTACAATTTGTTTAACTTCTTTTGTTTTTTCTATTTCGTCTTTGGAAAATTTTTCTTTTTTTATGCAGCCTTATATCTTAACCTCGTCTTGAATTATGGTTCGATGTGTAATATGATTTATTTAGTTAACTTCAGTTCTAAACGGTTTTCGTTCGATTTTTATGGTTTATATTATGCAAATATAGGAATGCATTGTTTGAGATGTCTCTTTCTGAATAACTATTTTTCTAAATCCGGAATTTAGAGATTACCATGCGTCGTTTCTGCTCAAAAACCTTTTGTTTGTTGTATTAATTTGAACTTTTAATGCCGATTAACTGTGACTAACTGTTATGATGTCAAAGAGCTGTTATTATTGATGCATATGACTTATTATTATATATGACCTTGTGTACACGAAGTTACAATAACAAACGCCGATGAGCGTCTAGCTTTCTCCTGTATATCTTCTTGATTTCCACTGATTCCCTAACCGGGAAAGGATGAACACAGACAAATCAATCAATTAGACAGAATCAAATTATATTTCAAACAATCCTTTATATACACATGAAACCTGACCACTCAGTCAACCAATTAAAAGTTAGCACTAATACAAAATAAGAGTAACGGTGACTATGAACTGAACTATCGTATGCACATCTGATTGACCATAGTTCATAGTTCGTAAATGATATACTAACAGTGAATCTAGTAAACGGGAAGATAAGGAAAGGAGAACGTAATAGTAATATAAATAAAATATTACTGTATGCAATGAAAATAAATTAAATAGACTACCGGAAAACAGTTTTAAAAGTTAGACGGTCTTCTGTAGCTGCTTGAAATATCATTAAATTTCGCTGCAAAAAACTATTCTCCACGTTCTTAAAGGACAAGTTTTCACTTTTGGTCTACTCTATGTACATTCACCAGTTCAGTTGAATTGCTTTGAATTTTTATTATGTGAAATATTATTAAAAGTTAAATCCAAATATTAATCATAAGTGAATTTATTGCAAAATAAGCATACGCATTAATTTATTTTCTCCTTTACCGTAATGTTATAGGTTCTATTGAAATTTATCAAGTTTCATTCTGTATTTAAGTTATAATGGGATATCAGCTAGCTACAATGAAAACTATCTGTTAGAATTACGCACTGACTGAAGTTTTTGTTGAAGAATTATTATTGTGCATGTAAATGTAATTCCTTGTGTTAAACTACATTAGCTCAAGTTTATACAAATTTATTTTTATTTACCATCTAACATGGAATACATACGTTATTTATGTGTGCATTGCAGATACTACTGATATTCCAAATATTATTGACAATTTATGATGTGTTTTTCTACAGATGATTCACCACCCAGTTATGATGTAACATTATTTTCCACACCTACGCGCGTAAATATCCATCCATATCAACCCATCCTACACATGCAAATGAATTTATTTATATTTGCTTGTCTGTTAAATTTATCAAAATACCCTGCACATTGAGGCTTTGAATATTCGGAATTCTTTCCAGTCATCAAAAGTCAATTAAAGTTAACTTGAACTATAATTCAGACACTCTGTGTTTAATGCATTCTGATAACCCGATAAATGTGTTAACGTTAACGACAAAGAAATTTATCATTCAATTTCTGAATACTTAAGGTAAATGGCATCTACAGATGTAAAAGGGTTTCAAAAGTTTACATTGATCAGTAATGAATGCTTATTTAAACCAATGATAAACCCCACTGAAAGCATATACTTAGATAAAAATGTATGTTAAATTGGCCATCATCTATTAATTGTTTTGAAATCTATGAATTTTCGCATTATAAACAGGACAAAAATATGACAATTCGAGACAGTGTATCACTTCCTAATAAGTTGACCTGATAGATTCATTTTAGTGTTTCACTACAATAAATAGATAGTATACTTATTCAAAAATATTACCTGGTATCAAGGGAGTACTGACAAATCTGTAACCAAATAACTACGTAATCATCTTTTCTAGAAAATTTCTGGTATTTAATTTTGTTATGCTTAATGTTAAGAACCAAGTAATCAACTAGAAGAAAAGTACACTTTATGGTGTGCAAATTGAGACATGTGTATCTGCAGTTTTAACAGCAGACTTATCGTTTATTGAAAATTATGAAGACTAATGTACTATAGGGTAAATATTAGGACTCGAACTAAATCAAAGCAGACTTATGTCCTTTAAAACTTCAAGTAGAAGTGAACATAAACCTGTTAAATAAACTATCCAGATTAGAGAAAACAACACTATCAGAAGTACCCTTCTAAGCTAACAGTTTTGACTGTTATTTCAAAAAATATGCTTCACGGGTTCATAAATATTGTCACAAGTTAGTTAGTATTCAGCGACTTGATGATAATACTGATAGAGATAAGATTAGAATGATACGGATATAACGAAAGCATTGACTGTATTATTAATTTGAAATACACACTGCTAATAGTTTTAGTTTATGCAATACAATTACAAACTGACTGACAAAAATTGATTGTAAAGATTGGAATACAATACAAAAATTGCTATCATTAGTTATTCACTCTAATATATTTGTTAGCTTGACGATTTATCCAACAAAATATATGTATATCTGACTGAAAACATAATCCACTCAGTAAAGATAACTATAGTCAGCCATTTTCAACAAATACTTAGATTAGATTGATCCTGATTGAACTAATTTGTTGGTAAGAACTCAGATTTCATTACTAGTTTGTGGTGGTTTAAGCATGATATAGTTTTAGTATTCTAAATGTTGAAAGTGTACTTTAATCGAGAGTGATAAGCACTTAACATCCCATTAAATCTTTAGATTGTTTCCCTACAACAGTTTGACAGTAAGAAGTTGAAGTATATTCGTGAATTATCTGTTAGCTGTAGAAGTTTTAAAAATAAATAAACAGTTTAGATGATAAATGATTGAATTTTCGAAATTTTCTTTGAGATTGAAATATTTATATAAAATAATTTAATGTGGATTTCAAATAACGGAGCTTTGACAATAAAATAAATGTCAAAGTATATTTAGCAGTTTTAGATCATTGGATAACTTTGGTTAAACGACTATTAGGAATCAGGAAAAAGAGCCTAACTTACTCATTATTGACTACCTTCAAGAGATAATCATTTGAGTTCAAATGAGAAATAATGATAAGGAGAGCTGAAACAATTCGAGTATGAGTAAAATTTTGATAATTATAGGTAGCGTAGGGGTAATACAATTGACTGAAATTAAAAACGTAAACTAATGGGAGTTTATTTAGTTGTATGAAAGTCAGCAGCCTATCACAACGTCTAAAGGTATAAAGTTTGAACCCTATCATGGTCTTGGATGCGTACTATTTAGAATTTCCTAACATTGATCTGGTGTTTCTTGACTCCCCAAGGTTAACCATATTAAAGTTAGTTTGTGATGTGAAGTCCCGAAATTCACAATAGATTTATTAACTGGAATGAGGAGCTTTTGTTATTATAATTATTTTTTTGTTACCGTCATCAACTGTATGTTTACTTTAATTTGTTTACATTATCACTAATTTACTATGACTATTTTATTTGACCAATTGGTAATATTAAACGTAAATATAAAGTAGGTAGAGTATTTACGCTATTTTAAACAATAAGTACATATTCATACTTTTTAGAACATCAGCGATAATTTCATTTCAAAATTATATCCGATTACATATAGAAATAGGGCGCTTATTCAGAGAGTTTGATATGATATGTGAGTTTATAGTAAAAATGTTATGATTAGTTTGATACGTTTTCTCAGATGAGACAAACGTGTGGGTTCTTATTGGCTGAATACGGTCCGCGATATGATACAGATAAATTATCTAGGGTAGCCCCATTCTGTGTCTGATTCCCTCAATAGGTTCAATAGGATATCACCATTTTTTTCCTTTTCAGCCCATAGCTACTCGAAAAAAACTAGACTTGTAAGAAGATTATATTATGGAACAAAATATATCTTACGAGACTAGCAAACAACGTTTATATACCTCACATTTGAAATTGAATTAATTGATAAAAGTTCACAAATCAATCTTACGAAAAAATGAACACAACGCCTTTCGCTTGATTTAATGAACGATTGTATTTTTGGGAATTTTGAATCCCCCAACACCTTCCCCCTTTGGAAATGATAATGTAAATAAGTTACTCGAATCCAGTTCAGTTTTGTGTACGGTCAGATAAGGAACCACAATTAACTCAAAAAAAAGAAAGGAGACATGATTAATTACATAAAAACTAAGAATTTGCAATCTACCACTAAGCTCCTCTTCCCCGGAATATAGTGGGATTTTTATGCGGTAACAGTAACAACACTTCGTCACATTGAACATCTGCTGTTTCCGATGCGATCTATTGACGTCTTGATTCATTGCACCCACGAATTAAAGACTCAACGATGTAATCAAGTCTGGAATGCCTTTTGATAGCTGTGACATTTTGACTTGGCTTAATGCTTCTATCTGATGCATAATGTGGTTTCTTGAGCTCAGCAGACAGCTTAGGCACGGTTCTCAAAATGACTTTCTGCTCCAGACTGGCGGCTATGCTTCACTCACGTCTGCTGGGATCAGCACTCTGAATTTTGTTGAGTAACTAAGAGACTACGGTTGGCTTATCACCTGGCGATTGTTCCTTATTTGGAATGATTTCGGCAGATGTCTCCAGTGCATCATCTTGTTTCTCTGGAGCAGTGTTATAACGCACGAGGGACAGAAGTTCTTGTGTCGGATATTACGGTTGAATTTGGGGATCAATTCCACACGTGAGCTTAAGTACTATTTCATTGACTACTGGTAGGATGATGCTGCTGACTTGGATACCAGTTCACTCTAATGCTAACTCAACCAACCGCTGGTTAGCAAGAAGAAGCTCACACATCAATAAGTTTGCACGTTCACTAAGTGCTGAAATGCTGTAAAATTATAATGCTAGTAGGTTACATAAAACTGAAATTAAAGATAAACATATTATTTTTTCGCTAAACGCTTTTTAGAAAAACGAATAACTGGTTTGTACTGTCTTTCGCCCATTAGCATACAGTATCTGTAACATTAAATTTTGCATTATTTAAAGTTTAAAGTTGCCCTCATTTATAAATCAAAATGATAACATTCTGTTGCCTTTATTTTTTCCTGACTGTCTGTGCGCATCATTCAAGAAGTTAAAAATCAGTGCAAAATTTATGACTGCCTGCAGGTCTTCACAGGAAATAAGTATAAAGACTTGAAGTGAATTATGGTGACTATGTAGAACTATAATAGTGTTATACATTACTTTGAGTACTAGCTAAATTTTAATAATAGATACATTTACCTGTATTCTGGGCCTTTTGATTTATTTTAAGTTAATCCTTATGTATTCAGTATAGTAGGTCCAAAAAGTATTGGGAAATGCAGCTAAAAACAAATACAATAACATTTGCAGAAATTCTGCTACAATAAGTAGACTATAGCACTTATAACCTTATTTCGTCTTAAGCCTTACTAAATCCTTAGAGGTCTAAAAACTACTAATGAGTTTTCTTAAAATGTAGTTTTATAAGTTCATAATGATTCTTTCAAGTGATAAACAATGTATGTCAAGTAATTTTTAATTAGCTTAACGGACGAACTGCATGTTTTGGATTAAAGGTCTTCGCCCATCTAAGATAATAAGAGCAAGGCAATTAACAATAAAATATGCATGTAAAACAAATAAATAACGACAATTTTAAGCAACTTAATTGAATTCATTGAAAAGTAGCGGAAAATTAGTAAATTCGATCTTATGAAATTTACGAACATATGGAAGTTGAATTGACCATTCAGTACGATTAATTGATCATACAAGATATTTATGTAGTCACCCCCCTCCTCCAAATAGCTTAGTGTCAACGGTCACATACTCTGAAACTGAGTAGCGCCAAGTTTAAATCCATTAGGGAATATCAGTTTCTTAAAAAACTTCAGGTAAGGCTTTCTGCACCCAAGCACAAAATTTAAGTTAAAGTGGTTTTCTTATGGATTATCTCCAACAATTTAATAATTACACGTAATGTATATAACGGCGAATCAGTAAGACTAATGGCTACAGTGGAACCCAGATGAAAATATTCCATTAGCGAGACGTAACCAGATAAACATCACGTTAGTCACTGCTTAGTAATTAAACATGCACTAAATTTAATTGTTAAATAGTATATGTTCAATTATAAGATTAATTCAGACTAATACTGCTAGTCTTATAGACAGAAATAATGTTTCTAAAATCTAAGATTATAAACACCATAAGGATTTAAAGTTTATCATTTTAGTTTGAACAACATTTCTGCAACAAACTTAAAATTGACACGATGAATGTTCGATGGCTGATTAACTATCACTGAGTATCATCATTTCAATTTTTGCAATGATTGTATTTATAAAATAGCAAATATAAAAATTTTGATGTCAGAATAGTAGTATATTAAAGCCTTTGTTAGTTGATAAGAGAATATTTCGTTATGTAACTGCGAATATTTTCATTAATTCTTAAATAGGCTGAATGTTTGCCTTAGCAGCTTACATTGCTATAAAAACCACATTGGTTCTAATGCATTACAATGATAGTTTAGCATATATATTTCTGATATGTTTATTATATATAACGCATTATTCAACATCATGTGATATTTGTCAGAAGTAGTTAATTATAGATTTTTATTAGTTCAGTTAACACCTACTTACTAAATCAAATTAATAACAGATTAAACTTTAGATAGCAACAAAAATAGAACTAATTAATCATTTTCATTAGGTAGGAATGAATATACAAAACATAAACATTTTTAATTAATTGTTTTTAGTGATATGATTATTCTATTACCTGGTCGGTGTACTCACGTATGAAAAAAAGCAGGATTACATTTGAATGAACATATGAAGCATAATTTGTTGGAATTATCGTGGTAACTAGTAATACAGAAAGTGCACTATTTGATATTCTTGTTAAAAAATGATCTTCTTTAATGAGCTTAACATTTTGTACTACACATTTTCCATATATTTTGCTTTTCTATCAAGTAAAAACAGACATCTTCATGGTACCAATTATAATAAATAAAAAATTAAAATTATATCAGTGGGTTATGTCTAAAATTTTATAGATGAATCCATTTCAACAATAAACCAAAACCTAATTTTTGAAACATTGTTCTCAGCCCCTCTATCATTAAATTATTTAGAAGTGAAAAAATATTTCACTTCAATGTCAATATTAGTATAAGTTTTATAGTTTGTTGTGATTAGCTTAAATTACTAAGACAACCAATTATTAAGCTTTTTCATCAGTACTGGTTAGAAATCCCTTTATCATTTACTAACCCATTAGGTTTCTAGTCAGTTAGATAAACGATAATGGTATACATGTTTTCTTGTGCATTGCTTGCAGTTTCAGATCATGTATTAACATTAGTTAGGTTACTATCACAAACTATGCAGGACTTATATGGGACTCCTTAACTGCATGTATACACCTGTATACACCTGAGAATTCAAGCCATGACCTTCAAAAATCGGGGAAATTATTCAAACTTCAGATCTCTGAATTGACAGCCTATGGTTTACATTACTAACTGAAGTTAGGAAATGGAAGTATGAAATCAATAAAAACAGTGGGTATAGAATTTATCATAATTTGCGTTGATTCGACATGAAGTTGAGAAACGATAGATTTTAACTAAGTTTGTTTGAAAAAGGGTCTAGAGTTATTAATAGTCTAAACACTTTTAAAGTTTTCTGTGAGTAATGTTGTTGAGCATTAAGCTATAGCAGAACACATTTATAATGAGTTCTGAATTTCGATTGTATTTCATCCATTTGACATTACCTCATATTGAACTCATCTTGAATGATACATAAACATCGCTTTTGAACCTTAAACTGACTTTATTAGTGGCAATTTTTTTTATTATCTAATCTTTAATTCCATAAAAGTTAATGCTTTTTATGTAAATTTGGTCTGTTTTAGACTATATAAATTCTAACATCATTCAAACGGAACTTGTACTTAATACAGTTACTAATCGTTTTTGAATAGGAAAATTATTAGTAATGGGCAAAGTTAACATAATATCGATGATTAGTTAAAGTTAAAATTATGAACTACTGAATGTCAATTTTATGTTGTTTCTTTCCTTTTTTTTGAGTTTAAGCTTTAACATAGAAATCTAAAAGTTTTGTGTTCAATACCTAGTGAAATTTTATTTGATACAAAAGATTACATATTTTGAATATTTTAGAATTTCATTGAAACAATTGATTATATACGTTTAGTACAGTACTTTTACATGAGAAGTATTCGCTAAACATAACTAACCAATCTTTGTTAACTGTAACAAAATGATTTATTCTTGTTTCTGGAAAGTAGTTTCATTGTCAATTATTCACTTATTTACTTAGATAAATTAAATCTATATTGTTTTAACCATCATTCATTTATATATATGTTACCATTAGACAGAATATATTAGTTTTCATCTTATTTTAAATGACTTTATTGACTTCTTAGAATTGTAACTAGTTTACTTCTAGGATTAACTAATCAATTTATTTCATTAATTTAGTTGTGCATTGATTCTCTCACAGTGAGATTCTGGCCAAGTTTGGATAAGTTATTTATAAGAATTGAAAATGTTTTCATTGATAGAGATTAATCAACAGCTAAACTAGTTTCGGGATTACCGTGGAGTGTCTATTACCTATGAAGTCAATAATGTCGGTATTGAAATATTTGCTTATCGATTATATAAGAATTAGGATATCTCTGATTGACTTCAGTTGATAATTTTGCACCACGGAAAACTGACTCATAGGTTAACGAATATCGTACTAGCCACAACAATAAAAAATCATCAGTCAGATCATCTTTAGCATTTTAGAAGAGTATCTTTTTACGGAAGTTCGAATAAGAAGAATATGTTTTGTAGTTCTTTATTTAATACCTGCTGGAGATTATCTCCATAAACAACCAAAGTAGACGTAACAGAAAATCACAGACAAAAAAGATCAAACATTTTATACGATTGATTTATTTTTTAGAATCGTTTCATGTAGTCATTATAAGAGTATACAATTTGGACAAACATTATAAAGTAGTTCTATTCTACCTCCATTCTCTGTAGTATTTTTTTATTTGAAAAAATATGAATAAATTGAAATTTCGACTTTTTACTTGTAGATTAGTTAGTTTCTCGCTTCCACCTGGATATTGACTACACACAGAATTCACAGTAAGCTTTTTTCTTGTCTAGAACTCATTATAATAATGTTTTTTCTTACAATGTTAACCATCTTTGTTTACAGCTGTAGACCATTAACCATTAATATAATTAGTTATTGTAATCGATACTTGAGTAACGCATAAGGGTGGTTATTTAGACAGGTTAATACCATACTGTTAATATATCTAAACAAAATTAATGGTTTTTCTATTTATCGAAAAAAACACTCTGAAAGTAGGGGAAGGAGCTTAACAGTGAAATTAACGACCACCATTATATAATTTACTAGATTCATTAGCTGATTTTGTATTTATCAATAGAAAAACAAATTGAGAAAACTTAACCCATTAATTACAAACCTGAAGAAAAATATATTAATAGTTGTTGAATTTTATAAACTAACTGAACACTCATGTTTCTATAGTTGTTAAAATACTATTCACGACAAATTCTATAACAGAATTGGTTTCGATTGACTTAAGCATATAATTTCTATGTGGACAAGTGGGTAATGAGTGGGTGGATTCTAAACTATCCCTAAATGGAATTATTCGATATCGTTACTGGTAATAAATACACACCTAGAGATTCAAATGTTTATCTTAATTAAGTTCTCCCGAACAAATAACACACTGGGCTCTGCAGTTGTAAGCATCAAGGAAAGAGCACCGAAAGGAGGACAGATGAACTGTGTCTATGAGATCAAATGCAACGAATGTAATGCTATATACTTTAGAAAAACATCACGAAAGTTGATTATAAGGGTGAAGGAACATATATTTTCTTTAAAGCATATTCCTATATCCTCTTTTGACCTAAGAAAACTCGAAAATGAGTCGACAATAGCATCGCATTCAACAAAAAGAGGATACTGCATCAATTTTGACGGAACTAAAATCCTACTAAATTGTTTTAATTTATATAAAAAAATATTATATTTGAAGCCCTACACATATAAGCACATCCCAAAAACATAAACTAATGGGATAGAGTACTGTTAGTTGCATCATGGCAACTAATGCTTAAAAAGTGAATTCAAACATTATCTACTACCCGGATGTCCAACACAAATTCCAATCATTTATATATTTATTCTGTTGAGAATTATTTATTCGAATTACACAATTCGTGTTACCATATGTAAGTATTCATCCATCTTTTGACCCATAATTGTCGTCACATCGATTTGCTCCTACTCACATTTACATGATCTAACAAGCCTATCTTTAGATTGTCTCTTTCCATGAACAGAGCTCAGAACGATACGTTTGCACAAATGATTGTAACATGAAACTATATACAAAATGCACACCTTCCTTCATCCTTAACATATCAACATTAGTTCACTTCTAATAGCTCTTGTAAAATAGGTACATACTCTGCATACTATTCGACATTCATTATGAAATTTGACCTTTTATTTACATTTATATTTAATAATCTTCAGTTTTGGTTATTTTCCTGAAGAAGTTCAGACCAGCTTGCCGAGTGAAACGTTTGATATTTTCCTTAATTTCATTCGCTAAGATTATTTACGAATATATTCTATTTATATATCTTACATACACTCGGCGTCTAAGTTTTTTGAATCTATTTGTTCTTCTTTGGACGAAAATTTCTGTAAAACGGGTTCAATATGTCTAGTATTTTTGATGATATTACCTTTTATTTAACGCCTATGTACCATGTTCTGTAGCCTAATCACTAATGATTTCATCTTAAGTAGTTGAGGTTATCCGCATCTGTCTAATAGAAAAATATCTATGCGGTGTAGCCCAACAAACAGAATGGATAATAAAAGTGTGGTGAAGGTTAGAGCATAAAAGAAAAACCAATGAAAATAATAGAGATATGCACCCCATTAATTTGACTGAAAATTAATTGAAGGTATTATGCATAGCAAACTAATTAATCACTGACAACCTTTGAACAACTTTCGTTGAAATAACTTTAATATGTATTCGTAAGCCTGAAAAGTAACTAACTTGTCATCAGCATACTCGCTTACTGACTTAGAGTATGCTGCTGACATAGTATTATTTGGTGAAGACGCTGACAAAATGCAGAGTCTTCTGACTACCCTGAGCAACAATGCAAGCATGTTCGGGATGCGGTTTTCCCCCTCGAAATGCAAAATGTTGCTTCAGGATTGGGTTGCATCGGCGCCTGAACTAGTGATAGGGAATGAAGTAGTCGAGCGTGTAGACCGCTTCACGTATCTAGGGAGTCTCATCAGTGCTGATGGCCTGGTGACTGACGAAATCTCAGCACGGATACAGAAAGCTCGCTTGGCTTTTGCCAAGTTGCGTCACTTATGGCGCAGGCGAGATATCCGCTTGCTAACCAAAGGACGAGTGTACCGTGCAGCAGTTTGCTCTGTCCTACTATACGGGAGCGAAACATGGCCGTTAAGAGTAGAGGACATTCGTAGGTTACTGATCTTCGATCATAGGTGACTCCGAAGCATTGCTCGAGTATCGTGGGACAACCGAGTGAGCAATGCTGTCGTTAGGAAACGGGTTCTAGGAAAGGAGGGTAAATCAATAGATGAGGTATTGAAACTTCATCAGTTGAGGTGGTTGGGACATGTGTTACGCATGTCTAACTACCGTCTGCCTCGACGAGCTATGTTTTGCGGCGTAGGAATAGGTTGGAAGAAGGCTAGAGGCGGCCAAACCAAAACATGGCAGAAATCGATGAAGTCACTGACAAGGGGACTAAGTCATGTTGGTAGATGTAGGCTGCGTGATTGGGGTCTGCGAGACGAAAGTCACCAATGGTTAGAGACCTTGAACGACATGGCTCAGAATCGTTTACAATGGCGCAGATGCATCCACTCTTTGTGTTCTCTCAAAATCTAACCTTGTGAATTCTCTATCTTCCTCCTTTCAAATTTATCTCACTGAATTATACTTTTCGAATCATATCTTCGCTCCCTAATTTTCTGCATTACTGCTAATACTTCTACTATCGCTATCACTCTTGGATTTGAACTGACAGTTGCGTCTCTGTGCTGATGTGGTATGGCAACCTGAACTGATGTACGTACGTACGAAGTTCTGCGTTGTATCTGTCTGTCTGTCTGTCTTGGATAATATGTTTTAGGTTGTAATCGTTTT
Source organism: Schistosoma japonicum (assembly GCA_025215515.1). Classification (NCBI taxonomy): domain Eukaryota; kingdom Metazoa; phylum Platyhelminthes; class Trematoda; order Strigeidida; family Schistosomatidae; genus Schistosoma; species Schistosoma japonicum. The sequence goes on from CM046061.1 coordinate 33,995,457, forward strand.
TTCAACCATATTAAAATCCACTTACCGTGACCAACTTATAATTAATGTATATTGTTTGAAACAAGGAAAAAGTACAACTTATAAATTATATTGATAAATGCTTAGAGAGTATGCTACCGACATTATTAATAAAAAAATAGTCAGAAGGTTGTCAATTTATACTTTTTATTCGATGCTGATATGCGAAATCCTTTTTCTTGTTAGCCATTAGGAAATGAAATCACAGAGATAAGCCATTCATGAGCTTCGATTGCTTAATTTTCTCCATAATTAATCACTACTATTTAAGTTCAATTTAACGAATTTCTAGTTGCGTATAAACTTAGAAGAACCGCGTTATTCAAAAATTTATGTATACAATCGAAGGCTTCCGTTAAATAGAACGTTTTTAGCCTGCGGTTTTCATCAGTACCTTTAATTGTTTATATATTTAATAGCGAAGACAGAAAATAGCTTATTGTAAAGCAATAATTAGCGAATTTCCGTTGTATTGCAGCTAAAAACGAAACATTTACAATTTATTTTAATTTGAGAAATTTTCACTTCACTTACCGGTCTAATTTATCGATTATCAGAAGATGTAATCACATTTAAGTAGATCTATTGACATTCTTCTTAGTCTGACTTTTGGGTAAATGATTTGCAAATAGTTATTTAGATTGCGTAATATCTGCTTCAGTTGTTTTTTACCTATCCATACTAAAATATTAGTAATGTGTTAAGATTCACACATTCCACTTCTCTCCTCTGACTGACATTAACGTTTACAGCTCAGTAGTAAGTCAATTTATAAAATATAGGAATACATTTTTTTCTAAAGAAACTAGACATACTTTTTACGATTAAACAGTTACAACGATACCTAGTGGATGTTGTTATAAGTGATCATTTAATGGCTTTCCTCAGCCATGAGTAAAATAACGATTACATAAGACCACACTGTATGGCTTGGATGAAACCCGCATATAATCAAACATATAACACATAGTCTAAAATCAATAATATCAATTCGAATGATATTAAAGCCTTGTGTAAAGTAGACTTTAAGCACACTTATTGATTAGAAACTCACCGAATTCTATTCTGTGTGCAAAAGTAAAATTTAAAATTTCAGCATTTGAATTGTGTTAATCAATACAAAAACAACACATGATTCGAAGTGTAATCTTAGTACTACACGTAAATGACGCTTAGTGTTTCTTTAAAAAGTTTCTTTAACCAATTAATATTGACGTATATGAAATGAAGCTTCACAGATTTAAAAGTGAAATCACACCACAAAGTAAAATTATCCAGTAAACTAATACGTACCGTAGAGCATTGAGCTATTGTTTTTCTATAGTTGGAGACTTCATAAAAGTACATACTCATGAATCCACATGGAGTAGATAGAAACTAAGGTAAAATGATTGGAGCTACATAGTAGAAAAATTAAAAATTGTCTGAATTTTCGAAATTATTGAATAATAGGTAGTTATGGTTAAACTTGTCACATTGTTGTTTATTGACATTGAATTAAAACAGAATTCGTTGATTTTCAAAAATTAGATGCTCTACGTAGCTGATCAATGACATCATATTGAAGATATAAGCCAGCCAAGATGAAACATTGAAATGTTAACAGTGGATTAGGACATGAACATATAGGTTTACTGGGGGGTTTTATTTGGTTCTTCAACTGTAATTATAATAGCCTTGACTAATTGCGCTATATCAGATAAAATTGAGCCTCATAGTCTGTTAATAAAAGTTTAATGAAGATTAATGTTTTCAATAAAGCTACTGATAGATCTATCAACAAGGCAGAAAATTTAATCCAAATAACTAATATGCAACACAAAAATAACAATAAATAGCCAGTAGTTTGTCTTGAAGCGATACAGCAAGAGTGTAGGAATACGACGGAGTTCAAACTGCAATGGTCAGGCAAATAATACTGAAACACTATTTTCACCATTATGTTAATTACGTCATCATTTCACTCCAATCAAACTTACCTGACGTGTATCAGAATAGTGCCAGAGTGAATGTCCTACTAAATTTAGTGAACAACCCATTTAAGTTATTATTAAGAAAGCATGTTCTTATATAACTTGAATGTACTTGAAGGTACATTCAGTAGATCAGTTTCTAAATGGACTTAAATCATATTCTGAATGTCACTTATCAGTCACAATTCAACTTTATTCTTATGATCTTACAGTTTAAAACACATTATTTTACTGAAATAAATGCAGACTCTAATTGTTTGACTAAAATAGTGCATCATTTGCCAGTATTGTCTGAGAAAAATGCTTTTCATCATTTCTATCAAATGTAGCACAAAATTATGTATCTAAATTCAGATTAACATTGTCAAAAAAAGAAGCATTTCCATAACTACAATTCTTGTCTATTTAAAAGTGAAGCCTGTCAAAAACATTGCAATGATTATCTTGAATAACTAAAATTCCATTGAAGTTATCAAGCCTGAATAATTATTGTCAACTAAAGGAAAGTTCTTTAAAACTAAAGAAAACATTGTAACTGTAGAAAAAAAGGGGATCATACTATCAATACTACCACAAACTAAGTATTTTGTTCTATTAAATTTCTGAAAACTGCCATCAGAAAATAATCAAATGACCTTAAATTCGCCAAGGTTTTTTTTGCCACTGCTAGATGGTATTCAAAAATGTAAACTTCATAACAAAAGTAACATGAATAGAGATAACGATGTTGATCATGTTCATAGAAGTAATAACAAATGACAATAGATTACATAATTATTCATGTATTTATGCACATTTATACGAGAATAATCAATTTCATAATACAAGTTTAATATGAAATGACTTCACTGGTACATTGTTATAGAGATATTCAATATTTTCACTATTCAATATATTACACACGTCATTTTATGTAATCATAAGAATGTCATATATTTGTACAGTTTTTATTTATTTGTAAATGTTGTTTTGATGATTGTATACACATAGTTATACATAATTGAAGTGAAAATAAAAAAACTGAAATCACTATTATATCAGAGTCTATTTGACCTATTGATGTATTTACACAATATGATTCTATAAAAAACACAATAGATATTGACTCACATGAAAGAGTCCGTGAGTAGAATGTGCATTTATTGTTACTAAAATTTCTGATATGCATATAATTTTCTCTAATATTGACTAATGAAAGACATTGAATTTTCATTTGAGAAAAATGGAATTTGTTTGAAATTTTAGAAATTAGGGAAAGACTTTGAAATTTTCTTGAGTCCTTTATTCCATACTAATCGTACATGTCATTATCTATTCAGAACGTGGTTGAATGTACAATGATTCATCGCCTTCTTAAGAAACAAAAATAATTTGAACTAGATATACGTCGTTTTAATTCAGAGCTTCGACGTGTAATCACTGAATGCCCAGTGACTACACCATTTGAAATTGATTTTTTTCTATGGATCGGTAGAATATTGCAAAATTTCGATGATCTCATATTCTCTTTTTCTGTATCCAGTATAATTCGTGCAGCTAATTCAAATATACAATTAACATTGGATCTTGTTAAGGCGGAACACTCAATCACAATTTGTGCACCGATCTGTTTACTAACTCTTTCTACGTCAGTTGGATCAATTAAAGACGTTTGTGACGTGTTCACAGTTAAATTATTAGATTTTCCTGGCGAAATAACTACACGTTTATCGGCTTTACATCCGACTAATATTAATGGTATATGAGGACAGTAGCATTTAACTTCATCTAACCATGTATGTACAATGTTTTCCAAACTAGTTGGACAATCCACCGCATAACAAAGTAGAATTAAACTTGCACCAGGATAAGCGAGTTGACGAATTTGATCGAATTCCTCTTGTCCTCCAGTATCCCATAAGCCTAAAATTAAATGTCGGCCATCGGGTAACTCAACTTCTTTAGCTGATGTTTCAAAAACTGTTGGAATATAGTAATCTTGAAATGCACCATTTACAAATGCTGACAATAAAGCTGTTTTTCCAACCATTCCATCGCCAACAACAACAATCTTTTTAGTTGTTTCAGTCATTACTACTAAATGGGTAATTCATTTTAATCTCCATAATGATTATAGGTAATTAATTAATCAGTTGTCATAAAATGTAAAATGCGAAACAATTTTATGTTTTCAAATATATTTAAATTAATTTAAACCAATAGTACTGTACAACTGTTTGTGTACTCTAGTCTTATTTAACCTTGAAAACTGATTGGTTCATTTTGAGTGTGGTTAACATTTATGTTTAGCTAATAGAAAATCTGTCTGGAATACTTAACTACTATTTATCCATCTGATTCACAATACTATGAAGGGTATGATTGTTAGTAGAAACTAAATTAGAATCATCATAATAAATAAAAACCAGTTGGGATTCATCGAAAGTAAAATCAGCTTACAAATATTAAGTGAAATTAAAACTAAAATGTATCTTTATTAAAATAATAAAATGTAGCGAAGAAAAACTGAATGTTATGGATGATCTATAGGGTATATGAATTAAAGTTGTTTTTGAGAAAGTTTTGAGGTAGAACAGGGTTGTAAACTATTAAATGTAGTGATCTATACAATATTTGTAATGTATATATTTTCAAATAAAAGGATGTAGTGTAGGGATGTAGGGATGTAGTGTAAGTGGAACCTCACTCAGAGTTAGTTAACCTAACTAAAACATGCATAGAAAACACTATAAGTGGGACTTCGTGGTTCTAAGCAAGTCTACCATTTTAGAATTATCCAGTTGAATTATCATACTTAATACATGTTGTTTATGATGCATGGACATAAACTAGTTGTGCTCTCGTCATTTCAATAAATAGCTTTCGTATTTCGTACTAATTTAAGCCCACCACTTCGCTGTTATAGTCAGGCCTGTTAGCCGTGTTTCTGTAAAGTTTTGAATAATTTTATATTAGTCACATATGGAAATGTCTTCAATTAATCCTCAAAATATTTAAATCAGAGGATATTGTTGGCTGTGTTATGCAAGAGTTGTTAATTTGTATATATTTATCTATACATTCTTTGCGATATGCTATGATTAGTAAGGTTTCATCGAACTCCTGGTTGCTTACCTGGTAAACGTGAAAAATAGTGAGGCTCAACATTCAGACTAATTAAGGTTAAAAAATATGTTTTTGTTGTGACACGTGGTTTTGATTGTTTCATCGACCGCGAAGTCTCTGTCGCCAATTATTATCTCGTCTAGGTTGACCGTTTAATTCTCTTCCTAAGCTTGATACGACCCACAGGCTGAAACTACACTTCAACGTGAATACGAGAGTAAAGACAGGAAATAAAGGCAAAATAACACTTTACTGCAAGGTTCAATTATGGACAGAAAACTAGGGTATTTATAGTATCATAAATGTCCATTGGGCTTCTAGAGATTTCTGTATCACAGTAGTAGTAAGATAACTGTCCAATCAGAGACATATCATATGACTTCTGATTGTCTAAAAGTTTCTGATAAAAAAACTATCTGTGTGCTGATTGGATACAATGTCTCCTATTGATTTCTACGCCTTTTGAGCTTGTTTCTAGGGTTTTTCTGGTTTTACCCAACAGTTTTAAATAACTAACTGCTGAGAATAGGGGCTGCTTATCCGTCAGCTTAGGTGTTTACATGACATCGTAACCAGTTATCGTGCCAATACTAAAATAATCTGTAATCAGTTATTTTTGAAATTCACACTATCTGTCATAGAAAAACGTAACTGTACATGCATATTAAACTATTCTACATGAATGTAGTTTGCAGTAAATTGCGTAGCTACCACACAATCATAGGGCGTATTTTTTTGGAAATACAATTTGTATATGGTTTTCTTGCTGTGAAATATGTCACTTTACGTTTAAAAAGAAATAATGATGACATTTTACTTTCGTTAAGAACGAAATTGCAGTGTATTTACGTCGTCTAAGACCATTTAAGTAATCTAAGTTAGGTTTATATAAATACTTATTTTGCTGGATGGTTTATATTGTTTTTAGTTTGTAGTGATTAAACTATAAATCCAGATGTAGTATGTTCATACTTTTGCATGCAATAGTTATATAACTCCAATTTACGTTTTTCATTTACATTCGCAGATGGTGCTGTGGTGGCCTGATTTTATTTCAATAGACTTGTTGAAACTTACGAAGTTGATGCTAAGCACAGAACTTATAAAGATAGCGTGATTGAAATTGCAGTAAAGATGCTGATGGATGGTCAGTTTATCCCTGAAAATACCGAATCATTCTTGGAACGGTTTACATGGTACCTGACGAGTTACCAAAGAGTAATGAAAATGTGCAAAGGAAGTTCTACAATGCAAAACTAAAGTTTTACATAACCTACGCTGTATTAACAACTGAAATACAGAAACATTTCACTTATATAAATCGACATTCGGGCAACATATTGAAAGTTTATCGGAGTTCAGTTAGAACTAAACTTTGATGGCATATCTTTATCAATCAGTGTGTGTAGTTATATAGTTCCAGAAGTTAAACACAGATAACTGCACTGATTACCAGTGAAAGCAGTCTTGTTACTTTGTATCACTTAAAGCTTATCAAAATTGTATGAATCATTCCACATACTGATGAATATTTATTTGCACATATTTTAATACGGCTTTTTCATTTTAGCTTGTTACAGCGAATACGAAGTGGGGAAATTAATGCTAATCGTACAGTGAACGCATGCTAATGTTTACGTTAGCTACATTACGTTGTAGCCTTTCTTTTTGATAACCATTTATAATAGTATACCATATGAGAAAGATTACGTTCTGGGATCTCATCCAAATTTGTTATTTATTAGGCTATTAACTAGGAAGAATCACTCTTTTCGCCGTTATAATAGATTTTTTATTATCAGCTCTCCTTACACGTAATAATCTATGCATCCATGTAATCAACGATTTTTATTATTCGCTGGGCTAACTAGTTAGACAACTCAAGTGACTACTTAAATAAGTGTTGACATACTTCGCAGTATTAACATTGTAACGGTGAATAATAATAACGCCGATTATAGACAATTTGTATAACTTGTACCTAAGACGACACCACTCACCTATCAGTTCAATAAAAATCAGGCTCGAGGATCAAAGCAAGTAAGCTGTTGGCGTAGGCCATTAAGCCTATTACTAGAAATACACTAATATGCGCAAACTACAGTAGGCTAGTATCTTATAGTTCTAAGTACTGTTTACCGCACAGAAACATGTTTTAACGCGCATTGTTAAATAGGTGCTAACCACTTAATTAGAAATTTAACTGTGGATGATTGTTAGCTAACAATGACATTTTGTAGCATCGTATCAAATAGTCGCATTTAAGCTCCTGAGACATAACGCATACATTACCGCGTACACTACGAACCCTAATATACACCACTGTACTATTACAAATATGAAAATACAAAAGGCACTTATTAAGTATCAACCATTTATTATAGACAAATCGTTAATGTTGCATGATACAAGCAGATTCTTCAGTGAATGAGGTGATTAGGAAACCTGTAAAACACAAAAAAAAACATTAGAGTTAGAGATGAGAAAACTTATTTCTTACTTATCTTCTAAGAATTCTTTTCGTATAATTTTCAATCTTGGTAAACACTCGCATTGCAAAGCTTTTGCAGTAGCTGTTTAGACGGTTTGAAACATGGAGTCACGCTGTTTATTCGGACACTTACGTTGGAACTGTGCATTCAACGTTTACAGTGTGTTAGCATAATATCAACTGTCGACTTAATAAATCGCAACAAAGATAAAACTTACTAGTAAAAGTATTGTTTCTTAAATTTGCTAGCAACATGTGCCGACATGGATAACGGCACTTGATATACATTTGGCAGGTGCACTCACCCGAAGTCAGATCCACTCCGTATGATTTCGATTCATCGTTAATGAATATGTAGTTTTGAGTGGCTAAACTGACATATAGGTTTCTAACTTTCTTTAATTGATATAAAAATTTAGTATGTCATCAGAAATAAGCTCTTTCTGATATGTATTTCGCGCATGTTTCATAAATGCATCAGATGAAGTTGACTGTTGGAGAACTGGATTTATATTTTCTTTCTCCTCTTCTGATAAGCGTCTAAACCAAGGATAGCACCTCATAAAAGATTTCGTGCAGGGATGGTTGTGCGTCATGATGTACGTACGAACGTTATACTCATTGACATTCAGCACTATACAAAACATAGATTTACAACCAGTGCATTTCGACCTAAAGATGCGATAATTACAGTTAAACTTACGGTTTGTTTCTCTGACCAATCCCGCGAAGTATTCTTTTATTACTAAATGCACATTTAAAAACAACGAATATGTATTTGAAAGACGAAAACGCGGCACTTTGACTGTGCGAATGAATATAATGAGTGAAGGTAATCTACGATTGCATTAAATTTATTAACTTACAGACTGAAACTCTTCAACTGCTTGCTGTACATCCTATCAACTGAAAAATCGTCGGCTAAGCACTATATTTTCAAAGGCTGCTTTCAGATCAACACTTATTTCTCGTGAAGAACAGGCCAAATAACTATTATTTAATAAGTTGATACGTAAAAACTATAGACTCACCTATTATTAGTCATATTTCCCCGTAAAAATAATGTTGTTGAGATTTGTGAGAGATAATAAAGAATGGTCAGTCTGCCATGCTGCAAATGTGGGACTGCTGCCATGCACCTAACTGCTCAAAGTCACAAAAAATGTCATATTGCAGCAAATTAAACCAGGCTGATGCTTATCTAGTGCCTGCAAATACAGAATTAACTTCGAAAATCCCAAGTGAATTTTATTTCGTATGGTAAAGCTTAAAACACTCAGTATAAACTTATTGGTGAAATAGATTTGTAAAAAGTAGCTTAATATTGAAAACTCAGTAATTTAATTTATTTCTGTGAAATACAATTTTGTTCTTTATGTATTATCTAGGTATTATTAAAAAAATACTTACACAGATGATAATCATGAATTTAGCTAGAAAACCTATTTTGAACATCATGCAACTATTTTATCAGTCGCTTTCAAAGTACTTACTGAGAACTTAAAAGAAATTGGATTTATGACCATATTATCTCATTGTGCTTTCTGTGACATTTAAGAACTAGGCATAATTATACTTCAGTTTTCACAGTTCATCAGTTATACCTGTAGAAATTATCTTAAAGGTTGCTATCAACGCCCGCATGTTTGCTATTGAGATGGCAGAGGAAATCTTGCAGGGAGTGATATGTCTGTGATGAACCCAAACATTAGATTAAATAATTACAGCAAAAGCTACTTATAATTTTAACTCATAAAAATCAATTTAGTGTAACAGTTAGTGAACACAAACATTAGTGTTACATAAATTTATTCGTGAAGTTAAATGTAATTGAGTCAAGTAGTCAACTGATTGTTGATGTATGCATTTCCATCAACCGAAAATAATTTGAAATTATGAAGAATCTTAAGACAGTTTAATACTTAGTATAATTGAATAATTAGTTAATTAAATAAAGAAATCATTCATTGATAAAAGTAAAGAAAATGCATATTTGGATATAGTTGGACTGTATTTAACAACTCAGTTTAGGACACACATCTCTATGTTTGAAAGGCACTGGGCTCTAATCCCGATGTGACAACAAGCACTGAGATGCTAGTTTATTCGGTTGATCGATTTAAAGTAGAATGAAAGACATTTCCTTGATTATGCAGCAAGATACAATCCAACTTTCGAAATGTAATCCGTTTCACTAAGTTCTAGTTTTGAAATTGTTAATTGCATCCGTTAATAATACTATCCTATACACTGCCGAATTTAGGGGAACCTGATTCAGCATAGGAATTTATTGTTAAATTAAATAAACAGTAGGTCCTAACTTAGTTCATAAAAACATCTTTGTTTAATTAAATAAAATAACTTAACTCTATATGCTGTGAGAATATATGCTAAATTACTTAAGTGTGAGTAAAGAAACTATTGATAATGAAAGAAAATATGGTGAGAATACTGCAACTCTTTTCTTGTTCACTTAACATTTTTATTAAAACAGTATTTTATTTTGTACACAGCATGAATCGACAAACATGTGAATATTAATAACAATAAATGATTATTTGTATTCATCACAGATTAATCACGATTGGGTAATGAATAGTTGTTTTGTTCTAGTATAGGACTCATCAATGAACGTTAATAATCCCACTATACAATCATATGCAAAAGCTTCAGGTCTCCAGATAAACATCTAACTATCAACACCACTAAACCGGTTTATAACAGTAGAATTTTTGTTGCAGTCAATTTATGATGTAGAATAACAAACATTAATTGCTACTGGTGATAACTGTTTCACTCTCTATTAAACTAATTCAATTTAAATAATAATCATTGTATTAATAATACTATGAATTATTATATGAGATAAATGAATATATACAATAAGGTTTATAATTTGATTTATTAATAAAATATCATTAAAAAGTATTTGAATGTGTCAGTCATCTTCAGTTATACAACGAAATGTAATACACATTGTACACTCATGTCCCATTTAATAATAATTACATTCACATGTTTTATTGATTAAACACAAATATACATACAGATGTAGACACTTTGATAAACGCATATAAAAACAGACAATTTTATTGATCATTTCAAGAGATAATTTTATTGCAATTGTCCTCTTTATGTCATTATATCTACAAAAATTTATTATAAGTAGTATAAATTTGTACAATATTCAATGTATTTTGTTTTTTGTGTATTTGATAGTAAATAATTTGAAATATGAAATTAGATAGTTTAAGTAGAAGACTAGACATTACTATTCATGTAAAATTCATATCACTGTGAAAATTATTCTGATTAACTAAATAAATTATCATGTAAATATGAAATTAATTACATTTTCTTGTTTGTGTATACGTTGTCTGAATGATTGATTTCTTCATTTATTCCTTTTGTTTATCTTGATGAAACTATTAATCAAGTGTGTCAAACACTACGATCTACTACTGTATGTTACATAAAATGATCAGTTAAGAAAATAATTGTTATTTTTACAAGTTATAGTATTGCGTGAAAATTAAGTAATTAAAGAACGACAATAAAAACATGCATTATATGAATCATTTCTTCGGCATTTTTAATTTCAAAATATTTAGTAACAATTAGGAGGCTGTTGTGAAGATAGTTAATTTGTCAATCCTGATATCACGAATTGATCTGAATCAGACAACCAGTAATCACCTGGAAGCACTGGACAGCTGTTTTGTTCTAGCATGGAACTCTTCAGCAGTGCGCATCCAGTACCCCATTGGGGTGTGAGGCAGTTACCCACCGATGACAATGGATGTGGTTGCGCAAACCTATCACGAATTGACTGAATTAGAAATATCGACTGTTAGGAGCCGACTCAGTGGTCCAATGGTAAATCGCTCGTCATGAAGCCAGAGGTTCCTGGGTTCACTCCCGGATGGGGTCGTGGATGCGCACTGATGAAGAACCCCATGCTAGGACAAAACAGCTTTCCAGTGCTTCCAGGTGATCACTGGTTGTCTGATTCAGATCAATTAGTGATATCAGGATTGACAAATATTTTGTAGTTAAATAGATCAGTAATCTACTTACCTTTTAATTATCTGTAGTATTTTAGAGTGAAAAACCTTATTTTGAATATCGCATAATAATATGATAAAAAGTCAACTCATATTTCAATGGGTTCAACTTTGACCCAATAAATTGATGGTACGAACCTAGTTCAATTTTAGTTTGGTTAGATGAAAAATGTCACGAGCTTTCAGAGTTACACAATGGTAAGAAATGTAGTTCACAAATCGGTACCTGATAAATGAGATTACTACAGAGAAAAAAATATCAATCGGATGATTAAATAAAATTATTCTAAAGTCAGGCAAAAAACTTAATGGCTATTAAGTATTGCAGTGAATTTTATTTTACAAATTTCTGGGTCTTTTATTCATCGAAGACACTAATCTTCATATCATGAGGTGCATATATGTTCATCGAAAATGAAAATCTTCCAGTAATAAACGTCACACGCTTACTGACTTCAAAAGACACATTTTGGAACCCTAGTAACCAATGAAGTTCAGTCATTTGGGAAATAAACAAAATGACATGTGAGGTCATGAAATACATTGTTGATAAACTGAAATATGAAATATAAACTAAATGGATATTAATTCAGTAGTATAACTATTAAGTTATGGAAGCTAATCCTAATGGTCTTGAATTCAACTCTATGTGTAGTGCTTTACACAGGTTACTATATGGGACTTCGAATTGAAGGTACTCCACAACACTCTTTGGTATAACTAACTGCTATTCATTATATATATTACTTATGTTGTAGATACATCGACGAAAATATATAATCTAAAATTACAGATGAATTTAAAGGATTTCTGGTCCAAAGCATTTCGGTCATTTATATAAAATGTAGTCCTTAAGTGTTTAATAAATACTTTATCCTAAGATTACTAGCAGCTTATTCAGAAGACTATTTCATTTATTTTGAATATATGTAAATCGATTATTTTATTTCTATTATTTTTATGTTCCCATCGTCCTAAACTTTCCTTATACTCATGAACTTTTTTACATCACTTTTTATTCAGGAGCTGTGATCAATTAACCATGTACTTGTACCCTAAGTCCTTAGTCAGTATTGTTCCCGTTTTGTATAGATGTTATTCTTCCTTCTGTTGTGTTATGTGGTCTGATCTTGAGTATATATGAAGAAGCGTTTGAAATACAATATGATTCTGTCTGATTGGCACAACAATCTATGTTTTCTATTTCTGGCTTGGGACTAAGTAGGCGTCGGGCAGATTTGCAGTGATCAGCTAGAAACTCTCATTGATGCTCGCTATTGTGACTTCGTCAGTACAAGGTTGCATCAACCACTTGGTCATGCAAATCGATCATATCAGCCCCAAACTAACACCAATGTAGGTCAATAAACTCTAGTGTTGGTATTGGTGTATTAAATGAAATATCTTAACTGTCTAGAGAACATATTTAACGCTGAAAATACAGTTGATAATTTCCAATAACTTATATACACTGACATAACAAATTTTGGTTGCAGACAAAACAAGCAAAATATTTTTGAACGGAAAATAGTTTAATGATTAAATTGTCACAATTTCTCTGCTCAACTGAGAACTTTCACTATGTAAGTCATGAAATAAATAGGTGTGGGATAAGTTAAATTTATATAATAAGCGGTAATATAGAAGTGTGTTGTGAAAACAGATGAATAACGGCATGGAGTTCAAATCAGTAGTACTGAAAACTTCGAAGATTAAATGTTGTATAACCGAATGATTTGCGTTTGATCGAATAGTTTATGTGAATTTTAGTAGTTATATTCCTTATAAATCATTTAACTATCATCAACGCTAGTGTTTCTTTACAATAAATTAATAGAGAGGCACAAAACTGAACTGTGTAGGCGAACTTGAAGAAAGCAGTCAGAATATTGATGTAAGCGTAGCAACACAAGAATTATACTTCATAAAGACCCAGTGAAATCCACTAATATTCAGTTGTTAGGACTTAAGAATTTAATGAATATCTCAGAAATAAACAAAGCAGATAAGCTGGCTTGAATCTTAAATTGAATTTATAAGAAGGTTTACTGTATCGTAAAAAAAGTGGTAAATATGAGAAGAATAACTTGGAAAGGATTAATTAATAAAAATGTATTGCATTTTTATTACTAGAGATATGAGATAAGATTTAATGTAATGTATCTCTCCAGGAACCTTTAGTAAAATGGCAAAAATTTCCTTCCTGTTATCCAGTAAGCAAAAAATATGAAGTAACAGGCTGTTACTTGGGACTCATGGTAGAGTCAAAGATGAAATATCCCTTCTTAAAGGAATATCTAGATTAAAGTCCATTGTAAACATTAAAATTAATGTACAAATAAATTAATCATAGTCTCGACCTGAATTAAAGTGCTAACTCCAAGAGTATATTTGGAATATTTACTTATTTGGAAGTAATTTCCGTCATTTTACAAGACATTTCCATGGAGGCGCAATTCAATGGGTCTTATCTTACAAGTTCATTAGCAGCATAAAAAGTCAATAAACGTCAGAATTTCTTGCACCACCTGTAAGTAATCATTCCTTAGTATCACCTGCATTCTGATTGGCAGATAAATTTAAAAAGCTATTTAGAGTCACTCAAGTTTCGTTGCAATAGATGCTAAGTATATTTGTAACTAGTAACTTTAACTTAGAATCAAACAGGTTGATTAAGCTACTCACGTTCGTATGTGGCTGAGATCTGATTGGCTGGTACGATAAACTGTGTTTGAGAAAGGGAGTTAAATTGGTTATAAAAATCTTTTTAGATTAGAATATTACAGTTGTAGCGACTGCTTAGAGCTGAAGACTTCCAACTTCAATCAACTGAAAAAATATAACGAACTGTGTTTGAATAAGAAATGTAAGTTAAGAATAAATTAATTTGTCTAAATCAAACATTTTAATCAATGCATCCATTCAGCTAATACAAACTACAATCAGACCGGTTTATTACCAATTTACTTGAAGAGTTAAAATTAGTCCGCTCATGCTAAAAATAGAACCGCATATTAGTTGCAGCATAACTTTAAAGTGAAACAAAATAAATCTAACTATAAAAGTCATTTCTAACTAATCATAGTAACTATAACTATTTTTATAACTGGTAGAACTATTCATTTATTTTAACGTTCTGTTCATAAAACCCATCTTACTGTGCCACAAGAAAGACAGTGCAATTCAGAAGAAACAAAAAAGGTATGACAAATATGAAGGTTATTTTACCATTAAAAAAAGCTTAAATACAACCTATTTGTCGACATATTTTAAGATAATACAAAGGATTGTACTGGTCTTGATGTTCATACATTTATTCAGTTTAGATTAGTTTATTTGTTAATGTATCGATATTTTGTTTAATTAAAAGACATTTAAGAAACATATTGTCAGGTGGCTATTGAAAATACTTATTGAGTGAAACCATTAGTAAATTTTATAGATTATCATTCCGGTATATTTTAAGTGTATTGATAAAAGTGTTGAACCGTTTCACGAGTCTCAGAGTAGTTTTGATTCCAAACCCTTAGAACGATCTTGTAGATCACTTAAGATTGCCAGTATTCATATTTAACTATTATCCCCATATTCAACAAACAATACGTTGATTGATCATTGGGTAGTAACCAGTGTAATTATCTCAAAGCAACAAGTTATTTACAGCTTAATAAGCTAAGTGAGTTATGACGACCTTGATCCCACAGATAGCATCTATTTCCTCGATACTTCCCATTTACACTGTTACGAGTATCAGTTAGCATGAAACCTAAAATCAGTATTTCCTACCAACTACAGTCAACCACCTAACATTTAAAATACTTTCTGTTTTTTCATCATACCAGCTGAGATTATAATTTCACATAACGTCACTTTATGCATTGCTAAAAAGTCAACAATGTGTTTATAGTTGATTACAGATGATCTTTTGTACTCGTAAAAACGAAGAAAATCTATTAAAATCGAGTAATTAACAATCACAGTTTAGTATTTGCCAAACTTAGTACTGATTCAAATTGATTTAATATATCATATGAACTTTACTAATCATTTATTTTTATCTACTTGTTTATCAACACTTCATGACAAATACAACTTATCATTGCAGTACAAGATAATCAAAATGAACAGCTGTAAATTTCAGCTAACACAGTCATGTATATTTTATTTGGATGATATTATTGTGTATCTAGCGCAATTTGACAACAAAAAGGACTAGAGATAGTGGTAGCAGCAATAGCTATCTTATCTGATGAATTCTATCGAGTTTGAACACGTTTTACAGACATATATTTGTAGTTTGTTGTGGATGTCCAGATAGGTTTATTGACTTTTTCCTCGTAAATGATTAGTTTTTTTAATATTTTGATGCAATTTTGGCAAACAGACTTTTGAATAATAAACAGTTAGACAGCTTATACTAGTTAGGGTAGTTATTTGTTCAGTTAAGTCACAAACTGACTGATATTTCACAGGAATACCTGATTTACATAATTTCGTTTTGGTTAAGGTAACTTAATAACGCAATTTTATTGTTATTTATAACGTTCAAAAGGATAATGTGGACATTTATAAGGGTAAGGGATTAGTCTGACTTTAATTCTTGAGACATTAAACAATTCGAATTTGTCGACATCGATATGCAATTAATCTATTCTTACTATAAGTGACTAACATAAATTATTATTAATCCAATCATTAAATGAGGTTATTAAGTAATTGATATGTCTTACACCCGATTACTGATGATAGCGTGTACTACCTTAACACCTAAAATCCTTGAACCCTCCAAAGCAAGTCAGAAGGCTGAAGTAAAGCTGGAAAAATGTTTAATCCAGTAAGTATCAGTTACGTTCAGAATACTCGGGAATTTATTGTTTTCCGTAAAAATGAAACCATCATTGCAATTAATCCTATTCTAAAGCAGTAGTTTTCATTCATTATTCAAATGAAATACTCCATGTCAAGATATTCGAAGATGCTGTGAATGGTGGTTAGATGAGATGACTTCTGCTCCTTCGAGGTTTCCGGGACTCAACTCAACAGAAACAAAACTAAATATAATACCACTTTTAATAGTATTTATGTATTGTAATATAAGGAGAGAGGTTAACATTATTTATTAGTTGGTTAAACAACTTTATTCCGTGTGGCTTTCAAAGTTGTTTAAATTCTCTTAGCATGAATTACTAAATATTATGAGTAGTAAACCACTGTAATGGACTGTTTTCAGTGGATTCTCTACTTTCCAAGTATAATTTGTAAACACTTTAAAACTATCAGTTGATAAATGGCTGAATATTTTTAAAGAAGAAATTCAATGATTTCATTTAAATTGAGAGGAAATTTTTACACAGGTTTCATCATTTACCTTGTAATATATCTGATTTGTGATTAATAGCGATATCTGGCACTAATGTTTCGTTTGATTCGTGGTTCGCCAGCTGGATGAACCTACATCCCAGTATTGACGTTTAGTTTGAAGTTCTAACTCAGTGCTTACGATTTAAAGCATTATGCACTAATCTGCTGAGTCCAGATAGCCCCTAACTTGTCGAAAAGTGTGTTTCATTTTCAATTTATAAACATAATGGGTACCACTCTAGGTATTCTACAGCGGCAAAAGTTACTGAATAAGAACCTTAAAAGAATTAATAACACATTCTAATCCAGTAAAGAGGCTGAATGGTGTAGACATATCTCCTAGAATTCACTGTTAGGTTGTAACAAATAAATCTTTCAATTTCAGTAAACTCTTACTTCGATTTTCGAAAGGAAATACAAAAGAAAAATGTTTCAACAAATGCAGTTTCCACTTGCAGTTTTCCACTGTTTAGCATCAAAGTAATTTGTAAGTCTTTTATAGTAGCTTATGTGTTTAGGTAGTTAGGATTCATAGTTATTCAGTTCAAATACATGTAAAGCTGGCTGAATGTGCACAATTGGATAATAAGATGTAAGGTTATCTGCAACGTCTCTAATGTTCGCTTGACCTTCAGTAACTTTCATGTTCACTTAGCGACTTAGCGCTACACATTAGAATCTTATTTTTACAGATTTCATTTAAACTGTCTGGGGTTTTTTTCTTGTTTGTCTGTTATGAATATACTACTGTAACGCAAATATATCGATAGTTAGGTCTGGAAACTATAATATCAATGACAAATGCACTCTAACGTGTAGAACTCATCCACTAAGTAGATAGAAAGTAACCACAAATGCAGGATATAACACACTTAGTGAATAATGAAAACGCCTGGATAATCTAGGCCGAAATAAGTGGCACAAAACTTTCATAAATAATGCAACGTATCCGGAATGCTCATCATCCGATATTGTTATGGTCGCTTGACACTGTATACATCGTTATCCAATAGGAATTGATACTTATTTTCATTTCTTCATAATAACCACTTAATACCAGCTATATATTAATTTTATCATGATCATAGATATACTTTGATTTTAATTGTAAACAGGGACTACACGTAGGTTCAGTGTGTTCTGCCGATTGCCCATGAACATTTGAACACCAATCCATGCGTTAAGTAAATATCAAAATAACTGATTGACCAAATTTAGTCATTAGTAATAATTCGACAATAAAATATTTAACGGAAAATAATCATTTAGCATACTTTATACACCCTGTGAATAGATGCTTTGTCCATAAATTATCATTATATTTATCCGATTTCACTCAGCATTCTAATATTCAAACAAGGTTTAATTACATTTGTCTATTTCAACAACTTTATTACTACTAAAAAATAAATAACATTATTACATTTTAATGATTACCTAAACATTCATTCAGAAACATTATTAACTCTAATATCATTTCAACTGTTTACCATTCAAGAAATCACTTAAATCCATTCCAATGATAACATAAACAGGAAGGTGAAAACACATCCAAACTACGTTACTTCATCTCTTTATTGTCATACATAATAACACTGTGTTCATTGTTTTCCCACGTAAATTGATATTATTTCAATTATTTACATTTAACATAAATCAATTTAAGACAATTATAGTGAACATTGATCATGAAAAGATGAACATAAATAATTACGTGTTACATGACACGTGATAAAAAGCCTTAACGACTAAATTCAGTTAACTTTTAGGAATAGAAATATATTAAGTAGTTTAATCTAATTAATGGATTACAATAAATTTCATCTATTAATACTGCATATTATATCTGCTTTAGTGATAAGTTCATAATTGTGATTAAGTATGACAACAACGATTTGATGTATACTAGAGAATCAAATAACAAAATAATTATGAAAGGAAAATTAATTGAAGATAAAAAGGAATGTACTGATATAAGTACAAATATTTATATAAAAATGAATTGATTTAATGTTAACAGCAACTATGAAACTGGATGATGTATGTATTTTTGAATTCTACAAAAAACATCATTCACCTCAAGATTGCAAGTATACTTGTTGGTAAGTGGTAACTAGTACGAAACCTAAGATAAGTAAGGTTTCTTACAAACTAACTCCAACCACTTGACATCACGACACATTGAATGTAACATCTAGTCATAAATACCACTGACCTCATAGGAACTTGATCATTACAATTATATCAGAACCGAAAGATTAGACAAGCATTGTATTGATCACTAACAAGCGTTTAATCGATAGAAATGTCTACAAAAGAGGTCAACGCCTACCGTTAAAATGCATTGGTTATTTTTATTTAATGTTTTGCCACGTCATTAGTGGTATAGTAGTTTCGTGCAACTGGTTGTTCTAATTAATTACCTTTGGTATAGTCCTTTGTACAATGACAGTTGAATATGTTATGTGTTGGAAGGTAGTTATCAATAAGCCCTACTTGACCTTGGTTTCGTAACAATTGGCACTCATCGAAATGAAGTACTCTCAGTCTTAGGAATACTGATACTTTGTCGAATACAAACTCACGGATAATATACAAGAAGTATAAGTTTATTCCTTTATCTGTTACTACTTGATGCAGCGTCAACGGATTTAAAATTCTACTCTCTTGCTTGTATGGGTGTAACAGTTTGTTTGTTGACAATAGATTAATGTTTGATTTACTTCTGTTAGTATTCCTATTGAGGTAAAATGTTAGTCATAAACGACATGTATTTGATTATTTATTTCGTTATTAGTAGAATTAACATTGAAAAGATGCTGAGTTTACCAAGTGAATAGTGTTTAGAATAGACGGTAATTTCAAAACGAAATAGGGAATCAGGTAAGTAAGATGGCAAACATATATCTATCAACAAAAGGGTTATAGGCGGTACAATATTCCCCCACAAACGCATTCACAAGGTTACATAGGTCTCACCGGATCATACTACAGAGAATCGAATCGATCATATATGCATCAATCTAAAATTCAGAAGATCAATGGAAGATGTGAGAACCAGGAGAGGAGCTGATATAGCTTTAGATCACCACCTAGTGGTTGCCAAAATGAAACTGAAACTAATGAAGCAATGGATTACTGGAGTAACAGCATTACGACGGTTCAACACGACCTCTTTTCAAGATACTGACAAACTCAAGGAATTGAAAATAACTCCCAACAACAGGTTTCAAGCCTTACAAGATCTCCTGAACGAGGAAGAAACCACTGTGGAGAACAACTGTAAAGGAATCAAAGAGGCACTAACTTCAACTTGTCAAGAGGAACTGGGCTGCAGGAAACACCATTATAATGAATGGATTTCCACTGAGACTCTGAACAAAATTCAACAAAGGAGGAACAAGAAGGCAGAAATCAACAACAGCCGAACTAGAGCAGTGAAAAATCAAGGCAAAAAGTGAATTTAAAGAAGCGAATAAGCAAGTAAAGAAGAGCATTAGAGCCGACAAACGGAAGTATATAGAAGGCCTTGCAATGACAGCGGAGAAAGCTGCAAGAGAAGGAAATATGAAACAGCTATACGACACAACGAAGAAACTGGCAGGTAAATATAGTAAATCAGAGCGACCGGTCAGGTACAAAGAAGGCAAGCTAATCACCGAGATTCAAGAACAAAGAGACAGATGGGTAGAACATTTCGAGGAACTCTTGAATAGACCAGCTCCACCGAACCCACCAGACATCGAAGCAGCATCTACAGACCTTCCGATTGATGTTAATCCACCAACGATGGAAGAAATCAAGATAGCCATAAGACAGATCAAAAGTGGGAAAGCACCAGAACCTGACAATATACCAGCCGAGGCACTCAAGTCAGACATAGACATAACGGCAAGGATGCTCCACGTTTTGTTCAAGAGAGTCTGGGAGGAAGAACAAGTGCCGGCAGACTGGAGAGAAGGATACCTTATCAAGATACCAATAAAAGGAGATTTGAGCAAATGTGAGAACTACAGAGGAATCACACTTTTGTCAGTACCAGGGTAAGTCTTCAACAGAGTGTTGATAAACAGAATGAAAGTTTCAGTGGAATGCTTAACTTCGAGATCAAAGGCTGGTTTACGTAAGAATCGGTCGTGCACAGACCAAATAGCAACACTACGGATCATCGTTGAACAATCATTTGGATGGAATTCGTCATTGTACATCAACTTCACTGACTAAGAGAAGGCGTTTGACAGCGTAGACAGGAGATCGCTATAAAAAATTCTTCGACGCTACGGTGTACCAGAGAAACTCAACAACATCATCCAAAATTCCTACGACGGACTACAGTGCAAAATCGTGCATGGAGGACAGCTGACAGATGCATTCCTAGTGAGGACTGCTGTCTGCTCTCGTCTTTCCTCTTTCTTCTAGTGGTTGATTGGATCATGAAAACCTTCACATCTGAGAGGAAGCACGGAATTCAATGAACAAGTATGATCCAACTCGATGATCTGGACTTTGCAGATGATCTAGCAGTTCTATCCCATATACACCAACAAATGCAAGTGAAGACAACCGACGGTAGCAGCAACCTCAGCAACAACAGGCCTTAACATACATAAGGGAAAGAGCAAGATCCTCAAATTCAACACAGACAGCACCGACCTAATTGAACCTGATGGTGAAACTCCGGAAGAAGTGGATACCTTTACGTACCTGGGGAACATTATCGATGAACAAGGAGGATCCGATGTAAATGTAAGCGCAAGGATCGGCAAAGCAAGGGCAGCATTCCTACAGTTGGAAAATATATGAGACTCCAAACAACTGTCAACCAACCTCAAAGTTAGACTCTTTAATTCGAATGTCAAGACAGTTGTTCTATATGAAGGCTGAAACGTGGTGAACTACTTCAAACATCCTCAGGAGAGTACAGGTATTTATCATCAACTGTCTTCGCAAGAAACTGAATGTCCGTTGACTGGAAACCATCAGCAACAGCCTACTTTAAGAGAAAACAAACCAACTTCCAGCTGAAGAGGAAATTAGGAAACGATGTTGGAAATGGATAGGACATGCATTGCGCAAATCATCAGACTGCATCACTGAGACAAGCACTAACTTGGAATCCTGTTGGAAAACGGAAAAGAGGAAGGGCCAAAGTACACACTGCGTCGAGAGTTGAAAGCAGACAATAAAAGGATGAACAGTAACTGGAGACAGTTAGAAAGGATTGCTCAGGACAGAGTTGAATGGAGAATACTGGTGAGCGGCCTATGCTTCTCCGAGAGGGATAACAGGCGTAAGTAAGTAAGTTGTTCGAGTCTTTAAGATCGGGGTACATTTGGTGGGTGTGCTTCTTAGAATAATACTGATTACGGGTTGAGTAACGAAAGCGTTACAACCTGAATGGGATCACAACGTTTCATATGTATTCATTCTTATACCATCTTTTAAAAATGTACTTATCATATGAATTCAACCGGCTTATATTTTTGCAGATCATGGGAAGATGTGTAAGTATCCGTTTTTAGTACCATAGTATTTTTAGTATTTCTACTATCCTTATCTTTATAAAACCAACTAGGAGCTTTAACTTTCTGAACACTTTCGTAATCATCTTTTAAACTTCAGTTAAACTTATGATAAATATTTAGTTTAGTTAATAACAATAAGATAAACATCTATAAATATGTATTTTTTTCTATGTTGGTGTATTATAAACATTGTGTTGATTCTATACAGAAATATTCATATTCCAAATTAAGTGATTTAGTGGAGATTATATTAATATATCTGTTGTAATTATCATAAACTAACACCATTTGAAGTACTATTGAAAACTAATAAGAACTGGACGGAAATTGGGAGATGACGATAAAATATGTAAAGTACATTTTGAATTAATTGTTCTTTTGAAATCAGACCAAAATGAATACCAACTAGTCGGTAGCTACTTACTTCCCAGTTTATTATTTTTAAGCATATCCATTTTTAATAAATGATTTCCCGTATTTTGTTAATGAATTACATAGAAAATATAAGATATTTTATATCATATAATCATGATGACGAGTTAGTTTATTTTGATTTGATACCTTTTAACGTTAAAAATGTATCAATAATCCTCCGGTCACAATTAGTGGTGTATAAATATGTCATTGTTAATTGTAAATAAGCCTAAGTAATATTTATCATTAATTGACTTCAACTGGGGTGCCATTCAAAACCCGGAGGACTAAAGTTATCCTTTGATTTAGTATGAAATTACGAACATTAGAAAGTCATAGGTGGTATAATTTAACCATGAAGTTAGTGAAACATATGTCGTCAAATGTATTCGATAGTTGTTATGAGTTAATTTAAACGACATATATTTATCAGTAGTCTAGTGGCTAAGCATTCGCCACAGGACTTCAAATCCCGAAATTCAATCATTTTCAGGGTCGCCAGTGGACAGTTTTAAGAACTCGAATACATGTGGTGTTGCAAGATTTTCAACGACACCATAGTCAAAGTCTATCCGTTAAGAATTACATCTACACATATTCTTTAATGACCTAAAATAATTAATTGAGTATAATTAGTTGTTACTGGAAAATTATTAGTGTTTGAATGGTAGTAAGTGTCAGATAAAGTAAATTATTCACTTATATTAGTTATACAACAGCTATTTCAAGCATATTTTCAATTTTCATTTTATGAATATTTTATAAAATATAAGGACTCATTATTAAAAATGATGAAGTACAAACTAAGAAGAAACACAAATTAATGTTACATTTCATTTACCTTCAGTCAATGATAATTCTTATTTAACTTTTAGTAAGTACTTAATATAAAATGAAGTTTCTTTGTATTAACAGCAAACTGCAAGTTTCCATATATTTTTCTCTCTAAAGAGTAATATTCTAGTATGTTTATTATGCGGCTTACAGTATTATCAAAGATGCGCGTTTCGTCATATTTAGGTCTTGACAAATGAATTTACCACCATTCTAGTGTTGATGTTTACACTAATATAAGAAACCACAGCCTATTGTCAGCCTCAATTCAAACATGTAACGAAAGACAGTATACAGACAGTCTTCTTGGCATACATATGTGACTGATTTTTTACAATCCTATGTATCAACTTTGATGAAGTGCAAAAGCTTATCTGAAATAAATTAGCATGATGGGATCCTGTTTTGCATTTTTCATCTATTTGTGGTCATTCAATTATTGTCTTGATATTATTTGTTAAAAAGCTTTGTTTAAAAACGAACAGACGATTGCAACAAAATATAAGCTGTAATAAGCAAAATAAAACGAGTACTTACTGAGAAAAACGTCAATTAATGTATCAAACTGGAAACCCCAGTTGCTGTCATCCTATTGCCGGAGATCACAAATGTATAAAGTATAGGTATCTTAGGGAATGTTGACAACCGTAACAGTAAGTTGAGTTGATTAGTTACAAATAAAGTTAAATATTCATTTTGAAATTCATTATTTAATAACATAAAACATAACCTAGATAATAGTATATTAATGGCACTGTGTAAATTATCAAAACGAACCGGTGCCTGATAACGTCCCTGCAGTAAAATGTTGCATCACTTTAGCATAAAATCGATACTCGTCTACTAACCAAAGAACTAGTAAGCTCTTCAGAAGTCTACTCTGTATTACTATATGGACATAAAACATAGACTGTGAATGCGGAAGACTTGAAAGGACTGCAGGTGTTTCGTCTTAGATAACTTCGAAACCTATCCCACGAATCATACGAAGACTGTGTGGATAATTCTTGAACAAACTTACGATACTAAGAAACATAGTAGATAGATTAATGAAGTTGTGAGTCTTTTAATACTAAACTTGTTAGTTTCACCTTGTTATGTTAATGTAGTATAGCAACTTAAGCCGATTTAATTAACCTATATAATTCTGATAGTGAGAACTTGCACAAAACACCAAGTTAGTACTCTATAGTTATTAATAGTCTTTAAACCAACATTTGTCGGTGACAAATTTATCATTACATTTGAATGATATCTCGTTATAAAACGCAGAAAGTTATGACTTTGCTCAATCCCCTACATTATTGTCTATTAGAATATCAGATACACCGTCACCCTTTGGTCCATGACTTTTGATAATTCTTCTTCCAATAAAATTCTTGTCTTATAAATGCTTTCTTAATCACTGAAAATATCAGGGTTATTCATTTAAAAGACATACTTAAACTGTTATATAATGAAAATGCCTTTATTGAATGCAAACACATTTCACTGATGGTAACCAAATATATATCGATTATTGTTGATGCAATAAATCCATCTGATAGTGAGTATAGTAATAGACCATTCTGAGTTAGTTAGCGATTACTTTATAAAATTTGATCATTAGCTATTCAAATCTATTTATTAGACAATAAAAATGTAACCGTGTGAATAGATGCCAATAGAAATACTCTGTTTTTGGCTACATATAAATTACTAGTGTGAATACGTCTTTGCAAAAAATAAATAAGGTCCATTACTTAGGTGCTGACTCAATAACACATTCACTTAGATTTTGAATACTGTACTTGTTTAAGAATCACATTACTTTTTTAAGGATGTAATATCGATTATTTATTCTATAGATTTTGCCAGCTCATCATGACATGCAACTACTGACTATTGATTATGTAACTTTATAAATATACGAATATAAACACGGGTTTTATTATTTATACCAAATAATTTAACAGAATAAAATAATATTGTTACTATTGCTGTTATTAATGTTACTATTATTATTATTATTGTTATTGTTGTCATTTCAATCAATTACCCCTACAATGAGCTTCAAATGTACATATCAGATGATATATTTATCTACCCACCTCATCAGTTAAAGGATGATTTCCGTACCAATATTATTTTATTATTAATTGCAGAAGAATTCAATATGATAATTGAAATAACTAATCAAAATTAAATAAATGATAATTGTAAAATTGACTTTATTTATACATTTTGTATGTTTTAAGAAAGATGTACATAAATGTATATGAAAAACATAAAGTAGTTAAACACCGCATAATCACGTTCATACACTACAAAACATGAAACTGATTTATAGTTTAAAACTTATGATACTCTATTAGGTAATATAACTGACGCCAGTTATTACATATATTTAGATAAAACAAACTTTTAGAGAATTAGATTGAATTAAGTTCATAACATTTTATTGCATACTATCGGTCAATTACACATAATAATGGTTCAATCATCAAGTATATTTCATGTTTGAATGTTTGTAATAGGTGAATGGTTCTAAACATAAATAAATAAAAATAAATAATAAGTTATAAAATCAATAACAAACTTCAGAACATTCAAGTTTGGTATAGATTTTTCTGTTGTTTAGACATACTCCTTCCCTTACACTACCAGCAAGATACGTTTCTATATGAAAATTTTGTGGTTTTCTTATTGATGTTTTCGTCTTTGTGTATTGTGTAAACAAGTGAGTAATGCATGAAAAATCACAACATTAAGATTTTGCCTGGCTCAGGAGCCATTTAAAATAGACGAAACCTTTTGATTGTTCACGCTTCTCGATTTATTAGTTATTTTAAATAGAATTTCTAAAATTCATAAAGCGTTTATAGAAAACATTCAACCTGTTATTGTTGTGTACAAAAACATGCTGGTAAGATGATGGTGGCTACATTTTTTAAAGTCTTTTTTTAATTAGAATATCGGCGTATTTTATTGTTCTGGTATACAGGAAACTGGTAGAGCTAGTCTTATTTAGTAGTGTGTACTTTGGATACCCAGTATATTGGCAAGTAATTCAATTCACTTGAGCTAGAATTCAGTCATTTTAAACTCGTGACATCCGAAGAAAATATGATTATTGGTCAGTGGGTGGTTATAGAGATTGAGTCATATTTTTCCTAATAACTAGGGTTTATCTAATTTGCATTTGACACTAAGACATTATGTTTTCGGTCTCATTTCGTTAGTGTATACGATACATCTTTTCTTACTGAAGTGAATGCTGATAAGAATCTGGTAAATTTGAAGTTAACCTGTTGATTGACTAAATATTACTTTTATAATTTAATGAAACCCAGTAATCAATGGATAGAATTTTCAGAATGTTTTAGTATCCCATAAAGATGCACATATATATATCATGCGTTCTTTATTGACTTTTTTAAACACAAACCTTGCATTTTATGCCTGTAACTAGTGATTGCAATGAAATATAATCAAACCAAGCAATACATCCTTCAATACATATTAGTGTTAAGGTTATGAAAATAATTTGTGAAAAAAAGCAAGTGTATGGTATGATGACAAAGATTTGTTGCTTAAGAGTACTTTCAAAAGTCGTCTTCTTAGGGAAAGTGTAATTAATCAGGAAACTTTCTGTGTCGTTCTAGACAAGATCATTAGCAAATACTTTAAAGCAGATGATGGTTTTGTATGGTTTTGCTACAATAAAATGATATTTTGACATAAAGCTTTACTGCGTTACTCTTGTAAGTACAATTATTACTCACGTTGAGCTATTATCTTGTATCTTTTATTTCTTACTCAGTTGACTGATAAATGATTTGAGCGCAAAGCTCTTAATGTCCGCTGATATATTTGTCTCTTTTGTCCAGTGTTTTAAATTTTTGTTAGTCGAATAAACAATCCCAATTGTTGACTTGCATGAATATTAATAAAGATAATTCATGTTGCTTAACAACTTGTTGCATTTCATATTGTAGACGATGTTCGGCATGTTTTCTTTTGTCATTACACCACTTTTCCATACAATATTTTCTAAGTCTTCAGACTGGTAATCGTAATAGCAATTGTTTATTTGATAACGCGTATGTAGAAATTTAGTTCAAACTAAATCAATGAATACAAGATGGGATCTTTAATACATAACTTTACTATACACTAGCATGTATGCAGAATGTGACATTTATTTACGAGCTTATTGCCTCCCACTCTAATTATCCTAAATGTATTTTATTAGCCTAGAAAATATCATTAAAGCATTATTTTAGAAGGAATCCTATGTATTCATGAAAGTATAAGTGCTTTTTAGTTGTTATTATTGCAAATATTTCGTTTTCATTAAAATTTTCCAACAGTCATTTTGTTAATATTAACTGTGTAAAATGACTTAATTGACGTAATTCTTCTTTAGAATTGATTTGAATGCTTGATAAACTTTTATAGAAATGTGGAAGAGTCTGGAGTCTCTGCATAAATTTTACTGACCACCATTAAGTTCTATGACATTTATGAGGAGTCATACCTTATATATGGGACAGTTATGTAGGTACTATTTATACATCTGCTGTGTGAAAATATGCTGAAACAGTCTACTAAAATTGAACTGTCATTCGTAATTCCAAATAAAGATTTTGCTGTTTAGTATGCTAATTGAATGTCAACCCTAAATTTAATCAAAGTCACTGTTTAAATTTCTTAAGAACTTAAACTTTTGGCTGGCACTGGAATCGATAACATGAATTTCGTCCCGTTAGAGATTTGTCAGTGGAATGTGCGCATTTCGTAATAGCGACTGCTTAATATGTAAATGTATAATAAACATATGTGACAGTGATGCATTTCATCGAGTCAAATGTGCTAATCGCTGGTTATTCTGCTACACAGATTTGATGCGTATAGAGTTTTCAATTATATAACGAAACCTCTATGCGGTATTACTCCACAAGCTTTAATAGAAAAATAAGAAACCTTTAACGTCAAAATAAGATGTTGAAGAAAACAGCCAGACATTTTTAAAGACACTTATAATATACTACAATATACTAACCTTATGAAATAATACTATTAGCTTAATGTCACTGTAAATATAAATATGCGGTTTTTGTTATTTTCGCGAGATTTCTAAAAAATTCTCCATTGGTGTACAACATATCAAGTTTCAGCATAGTTTGTACACAATTCACTTCAAATATCAGGCATTCTTAGTATACACATAGTCAACAGTACAAAATAATTAGACAAGTATGTTGTCGAGAATTGTACTATACCTTATTTATCGTTGATAATGTTGATTATTTCTCTGAAGAAGCTTGGACCAGACTAGAAATATTTAAATATTAACTGCTAAAATTATTCAATTTACTATTCCAATTAATATTTACCTCATATATTTGGCGCCTAATTTCTGTCATACTATTCATTTAAATTATGATGAGTGTTTATTATAGATTCAAAATGGAATTGAATTAAAAGTAACCCCCTCCCCACCTCATATCCCCTATATATATATATATATATATATATATATATATATATATATATATATATATATATATACAGATATGTGAACAAACACATGGACAAATAGATATGTACGTAAAGTGTATCTACTACATTCCTATATCATATTAATTGACGTTTAATCCGTTTGATAAAATTAATTGATAATATTAACTTAATTGGATATCATGATTATTGTTACACATTATCCAAAAAGAAAACTATAAAAATTCAAAATTAAATAAAAATTCTTTAATATTTAATAAACAAAGTATCTTTTATTTAAATTATCTCAAATACAGTCTAATTTAAATAGTTTCGATCTGAAATTTAAGATTCTGTTCAATAAAAATTGAATAGTTTTAATTATGGCATTGATTGGTTGCAATTTTTTCGAAGAAGAAGACGTGTAAATAAGTCTCTATCTATAAATATATAATCATAGAATAAATTAATTGCAATTAAGTGGGTTGTTGTGGAGATAGTTAATTTGTCAATGCTGATCTCACGAATCGATCCGAATCAGACAACCATTGATCACCTGGAAACACTGGACGGCTGTTTCGTCCTAGTATGGGAATCCTCAGCAGTACACATCCACGACCTCGTTAGAGATCAAACCCAAGACCCTCTGGCTCCGCGACGAGCTCTTTACCACTGGACCAATGAACCGGTTCCTAACGGTTGATATTTCTCCTTTAATCAATTCGTGATACGTTTGCGCGACCTCATCCATTGTCATTGGTGGGTAACTGCCTCACACCCTGGGTTAGATCCCCAACGGGGTCGTGGATGTGCACTGCTGAGGAGTCCCATACCAGGACAAAACAGCTGTCCAGTGCTTCCAGGTGATCACTGGTTGTCTGGTTCAGATCAATTCTTGATATCAGCACTGAAAAATAAAGTAATTGATGAATAACATATATTCTACTATCTGTCCATGCATACAACCTTAAGATAACAAATAGAAACAGAAGAAACAATATACATTACTGAAAAATTTTTGACTTCCTACAAACACTGTCTACTAAAAGTGGTTTACAATTATTATTATTACTATTATGGTTTAGCCTAATAATTCCCAAATGAATTGACCACTGTCTCGATTGTTTATAATAATAAAAATAATAGTTATATCTTTTTAATATTTCGGTCAGTAGAAAAGTGGATTACTAATGTTTCGCATTTCAGTGTGTTACTCACTTTCTCAGACAGTATCTAATTAAATCGTATATTAATGAAAGTTTTACATTTAACATAATGTGTAAAGTGATAACATAGTTTTGGCATTGTCAAACATTTATCATTACAATTTATCACTTCTTACATATTGCCTATTATTCTATATCGTTCTACATTATTTTTTCTGAACTTTTAAGAAAGATCTACTTAGTGTTATATAGAGTATTGAAGGATGTTAGTAGAGCTTGTGACAGGATCTTCAATGTTACTATGACCATGGCTGTCAACAAATATTTAAAATCCTGTAAACAACATCTAGTATTATTCTGTCAAGTACAAACTATTCTCTTTATTTACACCTTTCACCTTGTATATCTTCTAATAGAATGAGATACCATTTCATTAGATTTCCTGCACTCAGAGGAAAGGATAAAACCTCCAGTATTTTGTATGTAGCTCACTTTCAATGCGATGACAAAATTTTTAAACCGATTTGATTCGAAATTTACGCATTTAAAAATAAAGGTTATTACGTAATGCTAAGACTCTAATTACTTATGATACCTTTATCTGAGTCTTACATATGAACATACCCGTCGTCTGTTTTATTCATCAGATATGTACTTGGAAAAAGAGTAAATTATTAAAAATACTGTTTGCTGAAAATGCTTGTTGTATCAAGTGTAATGTTGAATTAGTCACATATTCCTATTATTCATTGAAAAAGTTAGTAGCACATTTAATATTTTGGCTTGTGAATATATAAACTGCACTCTACTCATTGTTCATCTGATAATTTTGTTGATTGAAAAAAAGAACTCATATTATATAATCATATAATTCTAATAAAATTTGTCTAGTTTCTTCCATAACGATAAGATAAACCTGAGGAACATTCTACAGGTACGTATGATGAGTAAAACAATGTACAAATTAATTCTAACGGTATACGTACAACTAAACAAATGAATGATAGGGGTTATATTCCCCTTAATAAATTGAACTAACGTCTCGATGACAATAACCAACACACTAGTTTTTGTCAGTACTAATACAAATATCTTTTTGTAATGAGTTAAAACTTAAAAGTTAGTTTGCTTGCCAAAAGAGTGAGGATATATATATATATATATATATATATATATATGATTATAGTGAGCATTGATAAAGAATAAACTACTATGATAAAGTATGCTTCAATGTGACCAGAATGAAACCAATAAAACTGAGGTGAACTTGGAATTACAACTTCAATATTGGCTATTTCCACGCTTAGCTTTTTGTTGACTTTACACTAAAGGATTTTGCATAGTTTGGTTTCATTTGTCTGAGGTAATCTTCACAGATTGACCTCTGTCAGGGTACTTTCGAAAGCCAAGGAGCAAACGATATCTGTTTTGTTAGCGAATTATGTGTAGAAATGTTTCATGAAGCTCTAATGGGAATCCATAACCATGAGGCTAGTCGAATAGTCATCGCCACTGTAATTTAATGATTATTGTGCGTGTTAATTGTTAATTAATCGGAGATATGTGGCTCAGCTCAAAAAACATAATGCCTCTAACATTTAATCATATGGAAATTGGTAAAGATATTATTACTGTCGTTAATTAGACGTACTGTATCGTGAACTGATTAAAACTGAGTGCACGAAGCAAAATAGTCGAAATATGTAATATTTGTTAAGCGTTTTAAATATTATTTAACTCAGTTTCATATTACGCCATTGTCAGATAAGACCGGTGAATCCAAAATTAAAAGAAAAAGGTTACTCAGTAGTTTTTCTCTTCAGTAACAGTGCAGATGATTTTAATTCTTGATGAAAACCAACCCAATTTATTTTTATACATAATTTACAAAGTATCTGACTTTCGAAGAGATATTTAATTATCTTGGTAGGATGTTTTTCTGGCTTTAATCATTATTGGATATATTAGATAAATGGATATAGGAATCCAATTTGACCATCGTTTTAGTCTTACATAACAAGTACACTAGATGATAAACGGGAAAAATGGATTAAAACAACTTTAGACTATTAACCACTCAGTAAACATTACGAACTCTGTTCTTGCAAGTTTTCTGTCTATTAATCCATGTGATAACCATTAGTTACTTAGTTAAAAGGTCAGTCAATTAACTCAATAAATCACATTCAATTTGATTATCTTTTTAAAAAAATTTAATTACCATTTAAACCTAATTTAGAAAATTCGCTTAATACTTACATAAGTCGTTTTAATTAATTCTGTCTACTAATCAATTGCATTAATACATCAATGATGTTGTCTTTAGAAAAGAAACTTGATACATTCATTCTATATAACAGCTGTTGTATCCTTATGAACGTTTCCTTTTCTTCAAAATATTTATTGAATATAATTCATTTGAATCATAGTTTCAGCCAAATAATTCAAGAATTCATTATGAATATAACTAGGAATACATAGATCTATGGAGCATCTAACTATTATTCGAGGTTTAAACAATTTCTTATGAATTTAGGTCTGTTTTAATGTTATACATATGGTATAGTCTTTAAAGTATCAATCTTTGTATATCATCGTCAGTTATGAATAATATTTAAAAGCATATGATACTTCCCATGGTTCAATCAGATTTGAACTTCACTCTATTGAATTTCATAGCCAAGATTATGTTAAAAATGTTCATGTTTTGACATCACTGTGATGACTTAGCAATGGTTTTGCTCGATTCCAAAGTGATTCACCTTAAGGATTTGGTGTGAGATAAGAAATGACTGAAAGCCAGAGAAAAATGAATAGCTGTTACGTTTTAAATCTTGGTATACTTAATTCACTCAGAATTCAAATACCTTTCTATCGATTTCACATGTGTGTATGTGGATGTAAGAAGTTAACTAAAATGAAATAGCTTTCTACTTCTCGCGAGTATTCAATAATTTTTCAGTTGATGTCAGTTTATGTGATGAAATTTTGTTACAATGTAATAAATTTAGTACAAATAATGTGAGGATTAATTTGGTTATGATTCTTTTCTGTTTAAATTTGTTTATAAACAAATCGAATAATCTACCTCTAATAATGAATATAAATAAACAATTCAGTAAAACAAATTTATCTCCTCGGTGACTTTATTTTTTATAATTGTACAATCATAATTTCTGTGAAATAAAGTATGTGATAAACAGATATTTCATTTGAACTTGTTATCGTAAATTGATCAGATCTAGCAAACCATTGAAAACCAGGGAGTAATGGCCAGCATCCAACGGCTGATATTTTTTAAGTCGGTCAATTTTATAATACGATCTAGGGAGAAGTCATGACTAATGGAGTTCGGACATGTCAGGAGTGAAACAGTTATCACCAGTGACTCTGATTGGCCGTCGAGCTACATCATAAACTGACTGAACTGAGAGTTCCACGACTGGACATTTGCCGAGTGTTGAGGATAGTTAAGCGTTCGCCAAGACACTTAAATGTCCTGAGTCTAGTTCCTTGCCTGCATCAAGAGTAAGGACTTCTGATGGGCATCATTCTATGACGAAATAACTTCCTTCCTCTCTCTGATTTGCACTGGTGTTCAACCATGATCAATATATGGCGAATACAAACCACGATGTTTAAGTTACTTGAAACATTGCCGAATAACCGAATATGTAAATGAAATTTTACACAAATAACTATCCTGTGAAGACAATTGTATGTCATATGCAATCAAAGACAGTAACTAATTTCATATCAACCTGCTTATTTCTAGGAGATAAGTCTTAGTAAATGTAAGTTACTAATTACAATGTGCACGATTACGATGTACACTTGTATATTACGATTAACTTTTTTACGCTTAATTTTACTGTAACACAAGGTGTGAAGAATCTAAACCTTTAACATTTATTTAATATAAATTGTGTTTTATAGAGTTTAACTAATAAAAAAATTAATAATTTACGGCCAATTAAATAGTCTTTAATGCTGTCTTTCTGTCGAATCCGATATGTATAAAAGTTACTATTTATCACTTATAAATGAAGAACCTTTCTATCAAGATGAATACATATAGGTAGACAACTCAAGCTACTGTGGCTTTGGGGTCAGGAGTAGTTACTTTTCGGTCCTTTGATCTGTCATATTGCATAATTTCTACACCTCCAAATAACTCGATTATTTGTGTAACTAACCCAGAAACATAAATATAAAATGAGCATAATTTCGTAGGTAGTGAATTATAGTCACTTTAAATAAAGATAGAAATTGAATGGAAATGAATATATATAATAATAAAATACTGAATAGAATACGCAAATGTCAGTGAAATATATTCAGTATGCAATAAATAAAAGTATAAAAGCCATAGAGAGGAAAATTAGTCTAAGAAATTAAAGCCATGGTAACAAAAGTGACTTCATAATCCGTTTCTGTATGAATAAATCTGGTTTGATATTAAATATCATCAAGGATTTCGTAGTACAAAGAAGACGCGTCAGCGTACCTTCAAGTAGGCTAGGTTTGATCTCGTACATGTTTTCATAGTCCTATTCTGGGGCCAGATATTAATGATCTATTACATGCTATAGAATAAAGTATTTCATACTTTTCTTTGTCTGATTATGAATTATACTGACATGTGCTTTTTCATGCGTTTACGGTTATTTCTAGTTAAATGACCAGACTACCAAAAAGTTGGTGAACAAATAGATACACGTTGCACTGATTAGACACAGCACCTTAGCTACTAGTGTAGGATACGAGATATGTGGCTGTATAGATTGATTTTTGTAGTGATCTGGTTAGACAATATCTTTAAATTTAATTTAATCATGATTGTCATTGGAAGTGAACTTTCTTAGCCAAATTATTTGGTTTCAAATTTTAATGAAGAATATGAATTGAGTATGAATAAGTTATTACTTGGAATCAACTTCGATCATGAATAAATGTTAAATCGTGAGTTGTGAAAATAAAAGAGGGGTATCAGGCAACTAATTCGATTCTAGTTGTCATCATTAGTAGATTTTTACATCTCCAAAACCTTTCCATACTTTGTGACGAAACAAATACAGTTAGCTACTAGGTCAAAATTACTTTGTGCTAGTTTTCTAACTACATCGATTTAGTGCAACGTATTAATTAACTAGTTACTTATCTTGCCATTTATTGTCTGATAAAACGAAAAAGTCACTAAATACTCTAAAGCAATTTATCACTTAACAAAAATAACTTTTTCGCTATGTGAAGTTTCAGGACATTTGGAGCACTTAACCAAAAAACAAGCTGATGAATGACATAAAGTTCAGTTAATTTTGGGTGACAACAGTTACTTGCTATTTGTTTCTATTTTGTGTCAGTAGTATGTGAGTGTCATTTATCTACTAAGAAATTCGACAGAAACTTATCTGTGGTACTTATTAACTTAAATCATCGTTTTTTTAAAGAAACATTTATATTCATAGTTAAATGTTCTCACAATCAATTTAGTTTACTTAATTATAGTATAGAATATGCTTAAAACAATGTAAATAGTTGACTCAACTTAAAAAATACTTCAAATGTTCGGAAAGCTATAAATTTAACTGTACTTCAACTGATATGTAGTGAAGCAACACCTTTTGCAGTCATCTTCATTCAGCAGTCATTGAGAATTAAACTCTTAGTTTTCTCAGTAGAAATTTTATTTTCCTATTAAATGACATTTTACAAATCTTACATGAATTCGAAGCTATTTACATTTATATTCGATGATTCTGATTTTTAGTCATTTTTCTGATGAAGCCCGTACCAATCTTCAGGGCGAAACAATCGGAATTTTGTCAATTTTCTCCTCCGAGTTTATTTACAAATACAATCTGTTCGAATAATGAGAAACTACTTAAAATTGAATCTATCAAGCTGTCGTTGTTACAGCTCTTACTTACTTACTTACTTACACTCGTTACCCTTTCCGAAGGAGCATAGGCCGCTCACCAGTATTCTCCATTCAACTCTGTCCTGAGCAATCCTTTCCAGC
This sequence comes from Schistosoma japonicum, assembly GCA_025215515.1. Lineage (NCBI taxonomy): Eukaryota > Metazoa > Platyhelminthes > Trematoda > Strigeidida > Schistosomatidae > Schistosoma > Schistosoma japonicum. Next base: position 34,031,911 of record CM046061.1, read on the forward strand.
ATTTTCCAGTTGCTGTTCATCCTTTTGTTGTCTGCTTTCAACTCTCGACGCAGTGTGTTCTTTGACCTTTCTTTTTTTCATCTTTCAACAGGATTCCAAGTTAGTGCTTGTCTCGTGATGCAGTCTGATGATTTGCGCAATGCATGTCCTATCCATTTCCAACGTCGTTTCCTGATTTCCTGGAAGTTGGTTTGTTTTCTCTTAAAGTAGGCTGTCGCTGATGGTTTCCAGTCAACGGACATTCAGTTTCTTGCAAAGACAGTTGATGATAAATACCTGTACTCTCCTGAGGATGTTTGAAGTAGTTCACCACGTTTCAGCTCCATACAGAAGAACTGTCTGTTATTACAGCTCACATACACAATTAAATTTTGAGCATAGTATTACTGACAAGTCATATAGCTGAAATTAACAAAAATGTGCAAATAGCCGACTGCATAACGTTCTATTGAGTCATATACACATTGTGGAAAGGAGATAAGCTTCTAAGCTATAAATCTCAATTCTAGTCAGCATAAGTAAATATAATTAATAAATGTGAGTACCAAGAAAATGCTTCATGGTACTGCATGGCATTAACAAATGTATTATTTATTACTGTGCTAGGGCATATCACGTTAGTTAAAATATTAACGAATTGCATGTGTAGTAAACTACTAACTCAAACCTACGTCTATTGGTAAAATTATGTACTTAATACACAAAAACCTTTACTTATAGAGATATTAATCCTTCTTTAATACTATTGTCTTCTACGCTATCATCTATTATATATTATACTTCGTCATATTTTCATAATATTCCACTGACTACTTAAATTTCCTTTCAGCGCATTCCATTGCATCATCTATCAGAATATAGAAATATTCTGGGAATTCACAATGAATTTAAGCTAAAATTCTTTTATTTTAGTATACTTATTTTAGACTGTTCGGTATGGTTATGAATCTGATTTAGCTTTAACAAATCTTTGTAAATACTCTACAAACTAATAATTCTTTAGAAACCAATAGTTCTTTAGAACGTAGCCCAAGTTCCACAGTTTCATAAGATGAGCCTTATAATTTTAAAATAATAATTTTCCAATTAGTGCTTTGAAGGCCCCAGTCGTGTAGTGTTTTTATTTATCGATGTCCGTTTCAGTAATTGTAATCATAAAATGGATGGCATCAGATATTAAGCACCTTAGTCTAAATACTGACCAATGATGCATGATACCTACTTCAGAAAGACAGATCAAATAGCGACGCAACTAATTCAAAAATGTTTCATAAAAATGACATGTCATTCACATTATGTTGCGAAAAATTGAACACATAGTTTATAATAAAAGCTTCACATTTACTGTTGTATTTGATCAGTTAACCCCCCATCATTCCTCCCGCATGCATATGTACTTCATATTGATCTGTTTTTAATGGAATATGAGTCTTAGAAATATGAAAAGTACTCGTAGCTCATGTGATTACATTTAGCTTTAACGGAACCTTTGTCTACGAGTGTCTTGATTATTTGACAGATCGTTGAATATTATTTAAGCAAATCATTAACAAACTCTGTAAATTTTTGCCATCAATCTGAACTTTTCATTAATTATTTGAGTCCAAGTTACTAGTTTCTGAAAATTAATAACGGGAAACTCCTAAATAAATAATATTTGACTGGTCTGTAAATAGTTATGTAAACACATTTATTTTTTGAAGTGAATGGGGATTCAAATGCTTCACTCCATTCAGGCTGAATTCAGTAATCTACATTTTCAACAATACTCAGGGCGTAAACCTCATCACTGAAAAGATACTGGTTTTCATATGGATAAATGAAGCATAAGTCGAATGAACTCTTAAGATTATTTCAGTTTCATAGCGTATATATAATTATATTTTATGCATACAGTCTCATATTTGAAAGTCAACGATTATAAAACTGTGCTAAGTGTGATAAAAACATCATCAGATGCAGAACGTTACACATAAACAAAGATAAAAGTGCACACAAATTTGTGATTAAGGGTTGTATTAATACTAACGAATATAAGACGAAAGACTGAACAATAAAACATCAGTGAAGAAAAATATACAATAAATCCTTAGTAGACCATAGAAAATGGGATTGCATTATATTGTATAAATATAACAACAGATCGGGATAGGATGGCTATTGTGTTCGATTCAGCAGCAGAAAATCACGTGACTATTGTCAAAAATCAATTTAAAAATACATAATTTACTGTAAAAAAAATTATCAAATCAATTAACACGATTTCGCAAGACTAACAACATCATCTGACGAAAAAAAGAAGAGTAAAACTATGATAAAAATTTTCAGCAGTTTCTACGTTACACGATTTTAGACAAAGATTTCCTCAAACATGACAACAAACAGAACAAATTCTGGTTACAGAAATAAACATTCGCAAGTTTAAAAAGACCTAAAAGCATTTCTTACAAAATATAAGGCATCATATATCTCACACGATAGATAGTATTTAAACAAAAGTTATAATAATTATCATTATTGTTGCTTTTGTGTAACTTCATCAATTATCTTGACCAGAGTTTGAATGAAACTTTTAATCTGAAGCATAGAAATATTTATAGTAAAAACAACAATTAGACATAATCACTAATATACGGGTGGTTTCAGAATTCAATTCGATATTCAAAAACTCAAAACAACAGTACAAAGCATCTCAAAAATTAGTACAGTTAGCGTAATCATATCATGCACAAACAATTTTAAAGTACCTCTACTTAAACAAGTATAGTCAGTATTGTTGAAGGTATATGGGTTATAACTGGACAACTAATATGGGACTGATGCCCTTCACATGGCATGGTTTTAGGAAAACGCACTATCAATTTAGAATTTTTTTAGCCCAATACTACTTCTTATTTTATTCAAATGAGAATTTACATAATAATAAAACAAACTCGATATATGTCGTACTTCAAAAAGCGTGAGTGTAACATTTAATCTTATAATAAAATGCGCTGAACTTGACTAGTTAAGTATTAAATAAAAAATTGGTTTAAAAGCAGGTTACCTAAACTGTTTCAGTCATTCTTCCTCTTGCTGGTGGATAAGAATTGCTGATATATATTCGGGAAATTTTGTCATTCGTCGACTTAAAACATATTGTCGGGTAAATTTAAAACCCGAATTGGCTTACATTACACTAAATCTCACTGCACTTTTGTCTTATTAGTGCAGTTGCTAAAATGTATCATATTAGGCTAGATATACGCAGCAGTCGTAGCAGACTTTTTATATCAAAACCTAAAAATGTTGTTTCCTACTTTTGGGTTTGAATTCGCTACACATGTTAGAATTCTTTAGGAAGAAAACACAGTACCATTTTTAATGTTTTATTTATTGACTCAATTTATCAGATAAAGTTAGTAGAATATCAACCAGTTGTCACTTATCAGTTAAACCGAAATTATCATTTTCAACCTGACGTTATGTCTGATCAACGGCTATAAAATGGATTTAATTTAATTCATAATCACCCCCAATGGCTATGCTTTTTAAATTTTACTTGGAAATTCTTACTCTGTAGAAATATTGAGTATTTTACTTTGGGTTATATAAATGAACACGTGACTGTGAGATACCTCAGCACATTCAAACTTCTTTGCTAGAAAATAGTCTGTTAGCAACATTCTTTTTCATGTATAGTTAAAGAGTATAGCTCAATAAAGCCAATGACGGTAGCCGATTTCTTTATTATCGTTACTTCTACTTGATGTATAGAGGCTGAGACTACCCCATGAACATATCAACTTTTACATTGTACATTGTTTTGTGTTTGGAAGTTCAATTCATAGTTGAACCTCCTCACTCTCTTTAGGCCTGTTTGAATCTATATAGTCTGTTAAGTTATTTTGGTCCAAAATACATTTTTATCATATTCTGTATATCAACCTTCTATTTTCTTACATCCAATCGGCCGTATATGTGCGTGAAATTAATTGACATGCGAGAATTATGTAGATATTGAATCCAAGAAGCTGACCTTAGCGAACTAATATTCCATAAGTAGTAAGCTACTTGTAAGTTATTTTTTCAGATATCCTAAGAAACAGAGAAAAGAATCGTACAATAGTCAAAAATACCGCCAAAAGACAAAAAAAGATCTGTAGTAAATAGCGTCACTAAGTCATAGACTACTTTGTTTCGCGGTATGTATTTTGTATCGCATGGAAATATAAGCTTTTGATTGATTATACTACTATATGCGCGGAGTTAGACACAAGGATGACATTTATCTTTTTTCATACAGTATTAATTAATAAACTTTTCCTTGAAACTACGATCAAATGTTTTAATAAAATTATGACAAATTAAAGTGTTTAACTTACTGCCCTCAACTGTTTACATGTTTCGTTAGGTTTAGCTGATTCTCCATATTTTTGGTGAGACTGTACAATACTATACATATTAGCAACAGCTCTGTTAAAAGAAGTCAGCAACAAAGAATTCCGACTTACATTACTAACGTGCCAAGTTCATAAATACGGCTAGCAGTTAAGTCTCTTGTGTGCTCCCACTGAGTTTCCTTATTTCTTCCATCCATTTGTTGAAATTCCAGGTAATTGCGAAGCTTAGCTATTTCATTAGTTAAAGAGAGTTTTTCATCTCGTTTTGACTGGACAAAAATATCAATTCATTCCAGTAAAATTACTTTCTTAATATAAACAATTTCGTTGCTTTTTTCGTCTATCAGTTTCTGAATTTTTGTATCTGAGTTTTGTAAATCCTGCAACTGCTTGAATTTTAAACTAACAAACTTCTAAGTTGGCTTTTAGAGCATCATATCGTGATATGAGCTCATAAATATCTGAAAATTCTTCAGATATTTTAACGACAGACTCTAAAAACAATCGGTATTTCAAAAGTGACTTTGCTTTTTTTTCTTGCTTTTCACGCATTTTAGTAAACCTCAGAATATCAGCATTCAGACTACAAAGCATGTTCCATATATTTTTCTTGGTTAACTGAAATACGTAATTACATATCAATTTCAGTCTGTTTTTGTTGTTGCAAATTTCTTTCTGTCGATATTTTCTTCATTGCTCTCAATCTCTTTTCATCATTGTCTCTGAAAAACTGGTCGAACTTTATAAGTGACTCCTTAAGTTCACACTCCTTTTTCTCAAGTTCCTCACGTCTTCTCTGAATACTTTCCATTTTAAGCCTAAATTCCTATAACAATTTTGATCGTGATAGTCAAAATCGTCATACATCTTTTTTTGCCAGAAGTGCACTCTGAACATTTTTTAACTCCTTGTATTTTTCCAAAAGTTTGGTAGAATTAGTTAAGTTTCTATCTTCATCTGCAGGCGCATTACTTGAAAAGGAAATAGAAACAATGACACTAATTACATCACAAGTTTCTTATGAAAGACAGTCTTCAGATATTCTTCAATGGTGAACTCTGTATGCTTTAAAGCTTCTGTAAACGAATTAGACTTTTCAATTTTCGACTCCATTGAAAGACAGACATTTAAGTAACTAAGTGTTCATGATCTTTGGTGAATTAAAACGATCACAAGGTCAGGTATTTGAAACATGCTAATAAAGTAACCAGACAGAGTAACTCTTAGGTTGAAGGCCTAAACTTCTTTGTTTAGACTGTTAGCTTCTTATAGTAAATTCTTAATGGGCTTTCTACCTAAGTAACTAAGTAGGCTGAATATTTCATGGTTCGAATGAGTATATATTTATCGTATTCGTTTAGGAGATTTGTTCGTCATATCAATTGGCCTTGGAATTTATAATGCTACTTTGGCATATATCTAAGGATTGCTACTTAATTGTGCAAAATACCTGTAGTTTTATGCATTTTCTTGACACAATGTATCAGTCGTTCCGAAAGTTTTGAGAATCGACACAAAGTTGCGATTTTGATTTCGTCGCAAGATCACCCAAGTACTAATGGCAGTCAAGAACCAGCATTGAAAGATGAGCCGGTAGCCAGTACATATGGTGTCGATTAACGTAAGATGTCTCATTAATGTTAATATGCCTGTAGCGGTAAAGGATCCCCGAAATGATAAGTTGCACAGGCTCTTGACGTTGACACTGATCATGCTTATTTTAGAGGACGCGACCAGTTGAAAGCATTTAGTCACGCATCACCACCAAATCACGACACGACACAACGTGGGAAACAACTCTCAAGTTAACCGGCCTACACGTTGCTAACCTATTGACGCTCTCTTCTATCCCTCGCTGCCTTCTGATTTATTATTATTTTAGCGTGTAGGGTGTAATCATTAGAAGTTGTTCTAGTTATACGACAAACGTTACTTAGCCATATACCTGGTGCACTTCATTGGTGATCACGACGTCATCTGGGCGCGATCATAACTGTGAGTTCGTTCCTATTAATAGTTTTTAACAGAGTATTTTTGGTGTGACTTCTCAACGTCGTTTTGTGTTAGCATGTATTCACAGTTTAATGATGTCTAACCAGACTCTCAAGCCTACAAACTTTCAGCTCATCCTCTTATGGGCAGAAAACCTAGGAAGTTGGTTCTGCTAATCAGGAACCGCGTTTCGAAACCATGGCGTAACAGATCCATGTGTTTAATTTCTTGCCGTCTTAAGGTCACTTCCTCGTGGATTGAACAGGTACTTACTGCTCTTCCAGCCCTGACTGCATAGAACCAGACGAACAACTCAAAAAGTCAATTATAACCGCGGAGACTTGTCCAATAGCTAACGTCTTGATGAATTTTCCCACACCATCTAACTTGGTAATGGTTCACTGACAGAAATGTTATCGCGCATGCGGGAAGTGATTGATCAACGTTCTATGACGATGGTTTTTTTCGTCAACTCTTCTTGTCTAAACTGTTACAATGAGTAAAAGCAGTTTTGACGAAATTTTAAAACAACCCAGTAATTGAACTAGCTTCATCTGCTGATCGAATTCTGGAGATCACTAAAACTCCCCCCAGTGAAGTTTATTCCGTTACAGAAAAACCTGATGCGACCGAAAACAAAGTGACGAAATAATAATGATAATAATAATAGATTTATTCTTGAGTAGATTTCTAGGCGTAAAAGCATATCATTTTACAGGTATTGTCAGAATGATGCAGGTTTATTTACATACAAGGATTGTGATAGAGTCTTTGATAAAGGATTCACTCCTTATAAAGGCATTATTAAAAGCAAGACCAACGACATCAAATTTTACAGTACTATGGTGCGAGAGGCATGTGTTGCATTATATTGCACTTCTGACAAACAACCGCGCGCGTTTTGTCGATGGAGCTACTATTTTGGGTGACGGCTGAGAGTAAACGGAATGGATCATACAGCATATCCAGATACTGGACTAGACTAAAATTATTTGGAACTTGGTTAAGGGCTCTAACCGAACACATGTATGGGGGTATTCTTCCATTGTTGTGGGATCTATGTAGGTTGATTTTGACCGGTGAGTCGTTGATGCATAAAGTACATCGTTAATCAGTGTTAGGAGTATGTTGCTGTTAAGGAGGCCCATTCCTTATATGAGCAGCCCATATGCTCGGGGAGATGATATATAAGAATATACAAAATGCTATATTCTCTCTCGTTTTTTCGACCAACAGGAACGACACCGACTAAGTGACACTTGACAACGAAGTTCTGTTCGGAGGTAATCCTTATCTTGACCTAGACGAAAGAAAAACTCATATGAGTGTAGATACCACAGCATTAATGGCGAGGCTTCGAAGAAGCTTAGAGATCGCTGTTATTTTCCCATCCACAAATTAACCGTTGTCGCAGTGGAAAACTGTCCCGCCGGTACGCGTCAGTGGCAACTGTAGCCGGTGGAAACAGCCACGTGTCATTCATCACAGAATCGATAATGAAGATTTGCTACCTTCTCGGTACTGACACATAAGTCAGCATCCTACATGTAACTTTATACGATCGTTAACATGAAGCTGCATTCGATTTACAAGTGGCCGACAAGAAAGAATTAGCAACGTAACCAAAAGATATGTCTGCCGATCGCCGCTCGATTTGTCAAGACTTAATTGAATACATAGCATTTGTAACCGGTCAACGTACGAGTTGAAGCCCAGATTTATCGAGGTGAAGGCGGTTTCTACGACCTCACCTGGGAGACTGAGTGTCGTTCCGTAGACTAGTTCTGCGACAGTGCACCCAACATCGGCTGCGAATTTCTAGTTAAACTAGTGGTTAGGCCTTGGTCCACTGAGGGATGTTCGTATCTAAAAGTGATGCTTTCAGCTGTCGATGAAATCTTTTCACTAATCAGTTAGATTGTGGGTGGTAGGCGCTTATTTGGAGACGCGTAGTTCTAAGGAGTTCGGTCGAAGAGCGAAGCAATCCAGATTCAAACTGACGCTCACCGTCTCTCATTATCATAGATGGACAACGAACGTTTGCAATACATAGTTTGAAGAAAGAGCTAGCAATCGATTCACTTGCTGTCTTTCAGTGAAACTGCTTCTAATCAGGGTGTAAATTGGTTTATACATGTTAAAAATAAAGAATCCGTTTGATTCTGGTAAATGTCGTACTAAATGAATGTGGATGTGGTCGAATCGGGTTTCAGGGATCGGAAAATGTTTAAAAGGCATTTATTATGCTGAGTCACTTTGTTCTTTTGCCACGCCACACAGAAGCGTGTCCATTCTATGATATCCTTGTTTATCTTCGGCCAGCAGAATCTCTGGTTAATCAATTAAGTCGTAGCGAGAACTCCAGGATGAGACAGGTTCTGCAATGCCTAGAAGATGGTGCATTGATAACTTTCGAAGACTATTGGACAAACCATACCAGAAAAAAATTACAAAGTAAAGTGGTTTTCCTATTTTATATCGTTTTGGTTCGAAGTTTGAGCATTGTTGTGAATAACTTTTGATACATATCGTTTGTCTTATTTTTTATTTTATTTATTTTCATTAAGATTGGTTCCTTGGATGCGAATCAAGATATATGTTTTCGAAAACACATTGACGTGCCTAAATATAAAGAAAGTTAATTCGATTATATGATGGACTTGGCAACATTCCCTCTACCCAGTAGTCCATTGTCATGTCCATTCTTATGGTCTCGAAAAATGTCAGCAATTTTTAGGGGATTATTTAACGCTACAATTATTAAAACCAACCTGTTTTTAAGTTAAAAAGTTTAATCACAAGAAGTAACACTTTCTTGAGAAAAAATGTAGCGTCAGCAAATACAAGTTCTACACAATATACATCCTATTATCACGTGACTGCTGTAAATAGTGTTACGTACCTTACTATTTAATATATCCACCGACACTGAACTGTTTCTTAAATTATATCAAGAACCTGGAATACTACAACACTTTCAGAATTATTCCCGCTTTTATAGAGGGCTTCAATGTTTATAGTGGACTGAAAAATGTTGCGCTTCCTACTATTATACTAAAACCCTTCAGAATAAATTATTTTGCTTGTTCACGCATTTTGTAAACTACCTTAACGACCAAATCTACACTTCTTCCTCATGTTTTAACGTTGAGTTAGGGTTTCGAGTCTTTAGTAGTAACCACTGCGAAGTATCAGCTACTCGACTACCCAATACTCTCAATTTATGATTGTTGGTTTGTGGGCTGATGCCACTTAAAAATGGGTGAACCTACAGCTTAGAGCTGTGAGTTAACGAAACTAGCAGCCAGTAAGTTACAGACAATTGGTTGTGTAATGAAATAACAAACAGGAAGACAACAAAAGCAATGAAATATAGAGAAAAAACGGTAAGTAAAGTAAGTTGAGAAAATGAGATATAAACAATAGTAAAAAAATGGGTGGGTGAGTTAGGTGGACTAATGGTGATGGCGTATGCTGCCGTAATTGATAATAGTTGTGCGACGAAAAGTGATAACAAAAAATCAGTCAGCCTTTGCTCCTAAAGGTGGACGGAATTCCATATGTACAAAAAAACTTGTCCGGAAGCTCCTAATAGGACCTTATTGAGTTTGCTGAGGTTATATCAGTAAAGGGAGCATTTCATATCGAGCTGACTCTTAATGAGAAGCAGTGCAACATTATCCAAATGGTCGCGCTCTGGTGTGCGATAAATTGCATTGCCTTAGATGGGTGACCCGAGATGTTCAGGATTTTGCTAATCGTCGTTAATGCGCTAGTCGTTCTTCTGTAGCTAAACGAAGATAGACCGGAGGGAAGGGGAAGAACGTAGCCGGTTATCATACGACCTACCTCTGTACTTTTGGCATTTGTGGAGCGGATGGAGGGACTACTTTGTGTGGCTAGAAATATAGTTGGATATAGGTCCCGTATGTAGCAAAAAAGAATTTAAGGGTGGGAACTGCCAACTGCCTTCAGACTAATTGGAGTTTGAAGAAGAGGAAGTTACGGGAAATCTACGCATTCAAATTTCATACTACCTAAATAGCCGAGCTACAATTTTTCTTTTTCTCAAAGTAAACATTGTCTATGTTTTTTGTTATCCTCACTTAGTCAGCTCTTACAAATACTTTCGGTACGGTTTCTAAGCCCTAATTGAGAGTACCCGATGAATCATATTGTCCTATGGCATTAAGCTTGTATCCAGTGCAGGACACAAAGATTAGAAAGTGAAATAAGATCATGATTATTTAGAACGCTGACAACCTTCTTCATAGTGACAAACCCTGAATAAGACTCGGCATAAAAATTAACCGTAGAGAATGGTCTTTAGAATAAAACAACTGAACTCGCACAAAAGGTAATGCTAAGCTTTTGCCATTAGAATCGGTGTAAATTTTAACCTGAAAATATAATAATCGAGCCTTTCAACAAATTTAAAACAGAAGGCTTATTATCTGATTTAAATAACATGGTTGCTTGATGGAAACAATTGCAGTAACTAGACCACTAAAATGTGGGAACTTTAAAATACCACGTCAATGCTTGTTTAAGTCAATCAGTGTAGTTGACATATTCGACGGAACTTGAGGTATAGAAGACATGCGCAAAAATGCACCTTGTCTGTTCCTGTACTTCCAGTACTGAAGAAAGCCTTTACAGGCTTCGTAAACGAACAAATTACAGAATTCTTCAACAAACAACAGGTTATCCACCAAGAAATACACTGTTTCAGTAAATGCACAGGGAATATACGACAGACGTTTTTTAAGTATAAGACAGCTTAATAAACTGGGACCAAAATATTTTTTCACACAAATCCAGTACAGCAGACAGTATCTTATGAAAATGTCAAGCGTGGTTTACGAATTATTCTCATGAAACTAGTTCTTCCAACCAAATTAAATCTATATAGAGCCGATAGGTTCTTGGATCGTGCACGCATCCAGAATAGGATAACAAACAAAACAATTCATCGGTACAAACGTAATTCTATATTTAATATTGAACACAAATTTAGTGCACAAAGTGTCCCCTTTACAATGAAAGATATTCAAACGATTCGTACAATTAGCCTATAATGCAATGAATAGGTAGTTAAAGATATCATTTTAGTTACTTTTTTAAGAAGGGATGTTCCTAACAAATACAGAAACCAGATTATGTTTGCGATCACGTAATTGAGTCAAAGCACTCAGGCTTAGACAGTCAAAATACCAACCCAATATGGTTTGCAATAAGACCTTGAAATCCAGTGAAACAAGAATAAATACATCAGTGGTATGCAACATAGGTGGTCTTGAGTGCTGTCAGAGGTATGAGGGCAGTTATCACTTCCCGGTTGCCCACACGGTGGAAGGTATGCAACATATGCCAGTAAAAACATATAAGAACCTAATCGAGAACAAGAATCCAATAACTGTTATTGCAAAGGAGTAGACGAACAAAAATAAGATTTGTTACAAAAATAGAGAACAATAAAGTGACACCAAATATAGGCTAAAAAGAGTTACTTAATACACTATAGTGGTGGCATTCCCACATATGCGAAATAGATTTTATAAGAAGTTTAGTCGAAATCTATGACGTCAAAACGCTTCTCCACAAACTGATAGATGTATAACTGATTCTGTCCTGAGGCATACTAAGTCGTCGAACTTCACCTCTGTAAACGTATCGCGATAGTATTAGAGAAAGTCTTGAGACGGCCCATTCAGTGAGTTACTGGACTCAGATAAAAGACGGATTATGTTCCTAAATATATTTTTGATAAGTTGCAGGAAAACGACAATGAAACTAATAACTGCATATAAAATCCTATATAGCCTACCACAACCAATTAACTTGGCATTTAGTGAAATCTGCTACAATTTGAACCGAAGTAATCCCCACGACACCGAAAACCAAAGAAAAACATTCCCTAATACTGAGGGTTTGGATTATTTATAACACCCTGCTGGCTGTCATAATTTCAGCCAACTAACCATGCACTTTAAAGAAGAAAAAAATTAGCTACTTACTCTTTACAGAAGCCTTGCATTCTGCCTACAATAATTTTAGAGCACTTTTCACTAATACCCACTCCACAGCATATCCATCATTAACTTTTACCTATACTCTACGTTAGTGCACTTACCTCTCTTTGTATCATCCATTTACCCACCTCATTATTTTACCTTTGTTTTCCCTGCCCAACTGATAAGTTTCATATTCCTACTCTCCACCCCCGAATTACAGCTGCGAAATTATTGATCCATAGCTGAACAAACGACTGGCCGGTAATGTGTTGGCTGCTGGCTCTGGTAAACCTACAGCTTACTGATACACACCATCTGGTCACATCAACCCACAAATTAGCTGCCGCGATTAGAGTGCATTGTGCAGTAGATAGCTCAGATATCCCACGCCGAAAGCTACCAGGAACCTTAAACCATACCTTAACATCAAGACACGAACGCAATAAAATGGACTAGTTTATTCTGGTATTATTATATACAGTAGGTATTGGGTAACTCATAACGTGACTCTGAGACACTTTAATTAGTGTATCCCAATCAGACTACAGTGACACACATTGGATTATGTAATACTCGGTAGGACAAAAGCTTTCTATTTCTTTTATAGACCCCCCAACATTTTGTTAATTTTGCGAGCTATAAAGTTGGTAATTACTGATATCCTTATTCATACTTTTTTACTGACCTAACTGCTTTACAATTGGCTTCTGAAACGTAATTCGGTGGACATTTTAATGTATAGAAGCATCATTATTCAAACTACATACATTAAGTTGCAACAAAGCAATACTGACTCTTCTTAAGTTTCAGGTTCTTGCCTTCTCTTTCGACTCAAAAAGAGGAAGGAAATCAGTTAGAAAAGTTGACTGTTGACTTTCATTTTTTGTTGATACTGTTCCATGAAAGTTCAGCGTTACAAATTTAAAGGTAGGCAAAGATTCAGAGACATTTTAGAATTTCAATCAATTTTTAAAAAAAAAGTTAAGTAAAAGCCGTATGGTGACTAAGTTCCCGCCCCCCTCTTTAATTTAGCGACGTTTACTTATCGAACATTTCTCTGTGATATTCATGTTCATGGCACGACTGAACAATTCCCATAGAAAAACACTTTCCTCCTACCTGGTTGCACTTTGGTTGACTGTTGAGTATAATTGACTCCATATAGAACCTTATACAATCTGGTTTACAGATTTTCTAACAGCGTTTTCTAAACATTTCATATCTGTATCAACCTGGTCAGTTTTTAATGGAGTCTATGAACTAAAGATACTCAGTCAAGCATCACTACTAGATCATAACGCGATATGAGGCCCAAGAAAAACAACAAGTCAAAACTGACAATAAGAAATCGATGGTTAAGTATGTGCGAAAATGTGTATTAACGGTTATAATAAGTGTGTGCACCAAGTAAGAACTTATATTGTGAAAAGACCAATTGGGTAAGCAATGTTTATTGAGCGAAAACAGAGTAGGTCATAAAATATTACATACATTACTTCCAAGCATCAATTTGCAAATCCTCTGCGTTGTCTGCACTGCATCGTTTCTCAGCCTTCTTCTCTTAGTTGTTCTCGATTGTCCTCTGTGTTTCAATCATGTTTCACTTCTTGTCCTCTCGCAACTCGTCTTGTCTGCTGTTTACTGATTCTTCCCAATTTACTTTGACGCTCTGCTACCTACTACTTATTGATGACTTATAAGTAGTATCCACCACAATATTAGTTTGTTTTATTTGGGCAACAACGAATAATGATCATAAGGTTATATCTATCGAGGATGACATATCTTTTTAACCACCATTTTGGTGTCTACCGTAATTTTGGGACCACAGTAGTCCTGATCAGAAACATATGATTTGACAGATAATAGCAGGGGTGATTCAGTATAATCCTGACTAATAACTGCATAAGATAATAATTATGTAATCAGTATAGGCAACCGCAACAGTAATTGGGAACACTAAGTGTGGGGAGCATTATGCTTTTGCGAATTGAGCTAGAAAAGTGTTAACTGTAGAATGGTTGTTTGGAACGCCTGAACTATAGTCTAATGTTGATATCGTCCACTGTGATGAACTTCAACGCATTTGGCCTCGTTTAAACACATCAGTTGCTACTACGCCTTCTGTCTGGCAAAGTGTTTCACCTTAAGCTAACTTTCATCTTGTTTCATTGTCAGTCAGTAAACTAGACCCTACCATAAATATAGTCCTCATGATTCATAGAATGAAGATGAGCGATGAACGTCGCACTATTTGAACACAAAGAGTTAAGGCTGTTGGTGATGATTGAAAGCTTAACTTACGCCATGAGAAAGGATCCTAGTTCAAGGATTGTAGCCCCATTGTATCTTTGGTATCATCAACTCAGATAAGCCTTTAAGTCTAGTTCTTTTTATCGCTTATAAGCTTGGCAGGGACAGTTAGAGATACTTTGGCCGTAGAGGCAATTGCATGGCTTGAATCCAACGTAAGATTACGCAAATTAAGGGCATGTTTCATGTTGCCCAGTAGGGAATCGGGGTAAGGTTGCTTAATCTCCAGTGTGAATAGACACACCACCCAATTCTATTTCCGTGCCACCTCGATCTGCATTACAATATTTCACAACAGGATTACCTTTGAGAAATATAAGGGAACAACTTATCAAAACTTGGTGTGAGTGTTGTTAGCATCTATGGAAGCCAGCTAAACCTACATTTACGACTTATCACACTTTATGAATTGTGATACTGTATAATAAAGTGTCCTTCACTAAGGCATTCACCTTTGTATCCTCTAATCTAATTTTGACTGAAGATTCAGCAACATAACATTGTCGCAACTCATAATTAGATAACGATTACAAATGGTTTGAAGTATAAGATTAAAAAGTATAATTACTAATAATAAATAAATAAGATTTATTTTTATAAATAGATTGTTTACAATTTTCTAAGGTAAAATTATTTTAGAACAAAACTCAATAGTCATGCTGATGATATGCACTAAAGGTTATCAATAAGTAATAATATATCTTATCAAACGTTTGGTGTCTTACATTTATGTGTATAAATAAAACTAAAGAGCAAATACGAATATTCGTGACTATTTTAAGGGAATGCACTTAACCTGTTCATTATACACTTTTAGATAAAAGTATGATGTTTTGAAAGCCCTATTATACATAGTCAATATAACAAGAATATATTTATCATATATAATTTTGTTCGTTGAAGTACAAATAATCGATTGTATGCTTGTGTATATTGATACTATATCAAAAGAGAGTATATATTGTGGCCTTGATTAGACAGAAGCATCTTAGTAACAGTATACATACATATGTAATATAATTTAGAATGCAGTGAACTTTATACTTCCTCGTATACCCATACACTGTACTTCATCAATAAATAAAGTTGCAGCTTTAATTTGAATTTCTTCCTCTAAATCCAACTGACGTCGAAGTAATGCTTTTAAAGAGGCATGTGCTGCATGCAACCTTTGCTTAAGTTGCTCAATATCTCGTTTAATCTCTTCTACCTCTTGAATTAATCTATAGAATTAAAAAAAACATCACCAAAGGGAATAAGCTGATTTATAATAACTTTAAAAATATTAAGCTAGATTATCAAATATAGTGTAATTAAATATTACCTTACGTAGTCCACTCATGAGAAAGAAAAACACTTCATAAATCAGCCTGATAACAATTACTGTAATGAATTTGTTGGAGAAAACCGTATAGTTACAGTAATGTCAGTGATAGCATGACAATCGGTTAGCAACAAGTAAATTGACCTTAGTATACTAAGATCAAACTAACATTAGATCTGTTTGTTAGAGATGCATATGTAGATTATGTTTGATGAGCTTTCATGCCAAATAATGTTGAATGACAACTTAAATGATATAACAATCAGAGAATAATGCTATGCAAACCAAGAATTATAAATTTACATTTTAATAAAAGAGTCTTAAAAATTCCACTCATAGTCTCACTTTAAATAATATCAAATCTTAAAAATTGATCTGAGACTACTTAATGAGGCATTGTGTTACCCGTAACTAACAGCGTTGTTATAATTATATAATGGAATTTACGAATGATGCTTTTATTAATGAACTGTAAACAAAAATTTGGTCGTTATTTCAACACTTTTGTAAATGAATGCAAGTAAACTAAAAAGAAAACGATTATTAATTTTATTAAAGACTTTCGATATAGTATATATTCGTACCGAAAATCTGCTGGATCTCGACATAATTCGACATTTGGTCTTTCTCTACGTATGCCTAAACGAGTTCCAGCTAAACGCAGTATACCATCTTTATCTTTGATAGCTTTTTCCAGTTGATGAAGTGTATCTTCTATGTCTGAAATTTCTTTTATAACCTTAATGTAAATAAATATAGAAGATTTGTTTTAATCAAATAAATGAACTATTCACCCATTTAAATAAATTAATTAAGTAATATAAATATGCTAGTATGTAATGTAGATTTATTTTAACACATATTGGTAGTATATTCTTCATAAAGTAAGAAAGAAACACTGAACTAATTGAATATTAGAAAATTTTAAATGCAAAAAAGGAATGCAAAAGAAAGCAGTTATTACTGTGTTGAACAATTAACATTTTCTAATACTGAAAATCTGAGATTTTCATCACTTAAAATTAATATTGGTGCAATATATACTACTGACCTACAGAGAGATATTTTTATAGGACAGTTTTTCTCTAAAATCAATGTGAGCAACATTTAACACTGTTCATTTCTATGCTGGTCATAAACTTGGCTTAGTTAGGTATATTTCCACCATCATATGATGTATTAAACATGGAAGATTTATAGATGAAAAGGTATTTCAGTTGGACGTAATTAGTGTCAGACATTTCTTACAAAAATATTTTGATATTTTTAACATTTTACAGCTGAAAATGATTCATATTTTGAAGATAATAGTTATGAATCAAGTTACTCAAATCTAAAAGTCAAAGGACATAATAATAAAAGCCTTTTTATTGGCTAGACCTATTTTGTATCAGGTACTTTTTCAGGAGTAACCTACTTGAAGCTCATCGACTCGTTGATTATTTGGAAGAAGTATCTAATGCTTAGGTCATTTTTTTAAAGTGTGAAAAATACAAGCAGTGCATGATTATCAAAAAAATACATGAATATATTTTTATTCTATTGTATTACTCTCAAGTTTAATAAGTTGGTCTGTTGTAAGCTTAGATATTCCAGAATAGAAATGACAGTACGGATGATAAAAAAGTCAAACAGTTAGTATGGAACTCGACATTGAGCATCCAGGTTGTTCTCGAAGATCAAACCCAGGAGCTTCAGAATTCACTGTGAATACTTAACTTGTACACAACTGAACTAAAATTGAATGGTTGATATAAATTACAGTGAATAAAATTGATGATAATAATTGTAATATAGTCATGTAAATGTATGTATGTAGTGTCTTAGAAGTGTACATATGAAGTAAAGGAGTAATATAATGAAGGAATCATTAACAAACATTGTGATTGATGCGCAGAATGGGAATGCAGATAACAACAGTAAGGTTAAACAAGATAAATATACACAACCAATATCACCCAGTGGGTAGTAAATGCCAAGGAAGGCAAAGGGACCTAACAAAAGATTTTTGTATGCATAAGTTTGGTCGGTAATTTTAAAGGCTATTGCATCAGCTATGTTTAGTGACAGGGGGTGGTGCACAAACTTAGACAAAGCTTATTTGGTAATCTATATGTGATAGTGTCTAGGACTCTATTAATAATTTCGAGTTCTGCATCAAGTATGTCTACACAAGAGTACCAATAGATTTAGCTTAACCTTTACCTAACCACGCTGAAAAATATTCGAAAAACCTTCGATGGGCTTGTCAACTAGCTTTACCTATGTAACTGTTACCACAAAAATAGCTGGATTTATTGATGTACATGGAGGTGTGGCAGGAAGAACTTGGAAGCTAACCCTGACTCATATCGGTACTCTACAGCGGGTAGTAAATCTGATGAATTGTATAGAAGTAAATAATGTTTTAGTTGTAATTCGTCTTAGCCAAGTTGTTAGTGCTTCTGTAATTACATCTTCCTTGAAGATGAGTGTGAGATGTAGTTCCTGCGGGTACAAATTTCTAAGCAAGTTATATATTCATTTCCAAAACTTTTTCATATCTATCATCCCCAAATTTACTCACTCATTCATACACACATATTATCATCTCATTAATCACAATGGTTCAACTATTTTCAAAATACATTTCTATTTGTAATTGTAATGCCCGATGAAATTGTACTAAAAATACATAATTGATTAAATTGTTTTCTCAACGTATCACGCCCGAAATACTTCGAACTAAAAAAGATAGTATTCATCAAATAGAAAATAATACACATATACAACTTACAGCACTTAAATGCTCTTCTAGTTTAGCTTTAGAACTTCGAGTTTCTGAAATTCTTTTATTTAAAGCACGATTAGTTGCTTCGATTTGACGTTTTATATCAGCCGCAACTTGTTGTATAACTCCATCAATAATACTCCTTAATTCATGTGAATTTTGTAATTGTCTATCACCATTTTCTATTGAATTAATTGAAAATGTTTGCCACTCTTCTGGAGTAAATGAACTGAAAAATTTATGTTTATAAGGTATACATATAAAAAAATGCATAAAATGAAGGTGATACCAGAGAGCAAATTTGAGAAAAAATATAGTAATAGTAATTTAATATAGTAAGATAATGAGTGAACAATAGAATAAATCAATAATAAAGTGAATATAATACATTACAAGAATATGTAGGAGGATATTCCTAGTCAATGATGAGATTTAATTTGGCTATTGAGAACCACACTAAGATGTGACGAATTCCGGGTTGGAATCCGCGCGAATATCGTAGTCAGTAGATGTAAATATAAGAAAAATGATTCAGAGTTGGCCATAGTAAAATTTAAATATATGCTTATCTCTTCTTTAGGTATTGAGTTTTAATGTCAATTAAACGTCTCTATTTTCCGACTAATTTATTATCTTTTGAAATACGTGTATTATGTTTTGTTTTCAATTAACAATGATGCAATTATTTCGAATTCATTCAATCAACGAATCAATACCTGTTACCCCATGTGGAGCATAGGCTGCCGACAAGCATTTTCCAACCAACTCTGTCCTGGACTTCCCTTACCAGCTCTTCCCAAGTGCTGTTCATTCTCTTTATGTATGTCTCCACTTCCCGATGCAATATGTTCTTGAGTATTCCTCTTTTCCTTTGGCAGTCAGAATTCAATGTTAATGCTTGTCTTGTGACGCAGTTTGATGATTTCCTCAATGTGTGTCCCGTCCACTTTCAGCGTTGTTTACTAATTTCTTCCTCAGCTGGATTGTGGTTGATATGTTCTCTGCTACCGAACGTTGTTGTTGATGGTATCTGGCTGATGGATCCCAAGTTTCTTAGGCAGACTAGTTGTTTATAAATACATGTATCTTTCAAATAATGCTTTTCGTAGTTCTCCAGGTTTCAGCTCCACACATTAGAAGTGTCTTCACGTCTGTATTGAAAATTATTATTTACTGACAGTTGGTTTGAGTTCCAGATACTTTTCAGTTGTAGAAATGCTTGTCATTGCCTTTCCAATCCGCGCCTTTACATTCGCATCAGACCAGACCCTTCATGTTTATCGATGATGTTGCTCAAGTATGTAAAGGTTTCTACATCTTCCGGGATTTCTTCGTTAAGTGTAATCGGGTTAGTATACGTTGTTTTGTATCGAAGGATCTTGCCTTGCTATTTGTTTATGTTGAGGTCTACTGCTACCGAGAATGATGCTACATTGTCCGTCTTCACCTGCAACTGTTGCTATGTGTGGGATATAAGATCTAGGTAATTTGCAAGGTTCAGGTCACCTGGTTGCATCGATGTTGTCCACTGTATTCCGTGCTCCTCTGAAAATGTTTCAACTTTAATGAACCAGTTGACCACCACCATGAAAGAGGAAGGGCTAGAGTAAGTAGCCTTGTCTAATACCGGTCTTCACTTCGAATGAATCTGTGAGCTGACCTCCATGCACGATTTTACAATGTCGTCTGACGTAGGAATTCTGTATGATGTTGACTATCTTTTCGGATACGCCATGATGTCAAAAAAGACCCTATAATATCCTCCTATCAACGCTGTCGAATGCTTTTTCGTAGTCAAGGAAGTTGATGTAAAGTAGTGAGTTCCACTCAATTGATTGTTCAACAATGAACCGTAGAGTCGCAATTTGATCGGTAAACAATCGGTCTTTACGGAATCCGGCCTGTTGATCTCGAAGTTGGTCGTTGACTGAGTCTTTCATTCGGTTCAATAACACTCTAGTTCAAGACTTTTCCGGCTACTAAAAGTAGGGTGATGCCTTTGTAGTTTTCGCAATTGCTAAGATCTCCTTTCTTTGGTATCTTGATAGGGTACCCTTCTTTCCAGTCTATTGGCACTCGTTTTTCCTTTAAAAAATTCCCCTGTAGAAAATGTGGAGTATCTTTGCAAGTTGCTCCTATATCTGACTTCAGTGCCTCCGTTGTTATGTTGTCTGGTATTGCTGACTGACATCTATTGATTTGTCGAATGGCCATTTTTGACTGTTGGTGGGTCGGTGTTTATAAGGAGATCCGTAGATGCTGCTGCGACGACTGGTGGGTTCAGCGGAGATGGTCTATTCAAGAGTTCTTCGAAGTGTTCTACCCACCTGTTTTGTTGCTTTTGCATCTCAGTGGTTGGTCTGCCATCCTTGTTTTTGATTAGCCGTTCTGGCTTACTGAATTTATCAGCTAGCTTCTTCGTTGTATTTTATAGGTGACACATATTACCTTCCCTTGCAGCTTTTTCCGCCGTCATTGCTAGGTTCTCAACATATTTCCATTTATCTGACTTGATGTTCCTCTTCACTTGCTTGTTGGCTTACGTGTATTCGGCCTGTACCTTGACTTACTCTGTTTTTCTCCGGCTATTATTAATTGTTATCTTTTGGCTCCTCTTTTTCTTAATCTTGTCCACAGTACCGACAGAAATTCATTCTTAATGGTGGTGCTCCTTGCAACTTGAAACCTCCTAACATGTTGAAGTTATTGTTCTCTTAATTACTTTTCAGTTGTCCTCCATAGTAGTTCCAGCTTGTCCTAGTAGGTAGTGAAATACCTGGAACTTATTGTTGTGATTTGTTTGAATTCGTTATGTTTGTTAGTATCCCGAAGAAGGGCTGTGTTAAACTTTTGTAATACTGCTGCTCCAGGTGTCCAGTGCTTCCTCAGCTTCAGCTTTATTTCAACCACCAACAGATGGCAATCTGAAGTTGTATCGGCTCCTATCCTTGTTCTTACGTCTTCTATAGTTCTTCTAAAATTATTACTGATACAGATATGGTCGTTTTGGTTCTCAGTATTGTGGTCCGGTGAAACCCATGTTGCTTCGTGTATGCGTTAGTGAAAGAATAAGATGCCATCTATAATCATTTGTTGAAGACACATCAGTTTGCAAACCACTCACCGTTTTCGTTCCTTTTCCGCAGTGCATGTCATCCAATGACATCTTCATATCCATTGTTGTCCATTGAAATCTTGGTGTTTAGGTCCTACCATCAGAATAGTCAGGTCCTTGGCTGAATATTTATCGATGACTGACTGCAGCCTAGTATAAAACTGGTCATTGTCATCTTCGTGGCTGTTGTTAGTGGGCGCATATCACTGGATGACATTCATTGTACCCCCTCCCTTCTTTGTCTTAAAAGAAATTTCGATGATTCTAGGTCCATGAGTTTCCCATCATATAAGAGCTTTCCATGCTTCTTAGGACAGCATTATTGCTACTCCTTTTGGGTGTGAGTCATTTTTCTTTTTCGTGGTTGGAGTATAAAAGTACTTCTCCTGAGGATGATTTTTGCTGTCTAGCTTGTAACCAATGGGTTTTGCTTATTCAAAGTATCTTCAGGTCGTATCTTTTCATTTCTTCAGCTAATTGCATGCTTCTCCCTATCTCCTACATCATGCGAACATCATGTACCTATATTAATTGTTGCTCTGGTTTTCAGAAGCGGGATCGGCCTCATGACTTTTGAAAAGACTCGGCTTTCACCATGAGGCGTCATAACTCTTCAAAATGAAGACCTTTAAGTTCCCAGAACAGACTTAAAATGGTCAAGAAAGTTTTTTTGTTTAACATTTTTTTAGCAAGTTTATTTCATTAAGGGATGGGGCTGCTAACCTCGTGCCCCAACCCTCCTCCTTTATCCGGGCTTGGGACTGGCAGCAACCTTAGGGGGATTCCAGGTGGAGTTTCGGCTTCATTACTCTTGAGTGATTTTCTTATAAAGTGATAAGTGTTATTCACCTACTACTATAATTTAGAGAACTTACTGTGGTACAATTTTTGGAAGTTGAGTAGATCCAGATAATGAGTCGTCAGTTGGCTTTAAACTAAGTGCATATTCATCAAGTTGTTGAGCTTGTAGTTTATCCGAGGAGTCCTTTTTGAGATTGTAAATTACTTTACGATTTAATCTACAATTCAAAAAAACAATAAGTTTACAGTGAACAGAATTAGTTTTAAGATGATAAAAATAAATGCTTGATGATTTTCGTTAACATTTACTATTATACAGTTGATTGTAATGTAAAAGTACTGCACAAATGTATGACAGTATGGGCTACTCAAGTCAGTAACCGTAACATTTTATCATCCACAAACTGTAATTTAAACATCCAGTGTTAGTCTCCGTCATTATCAAATGAAATAAATCAAGGATTATTCAATACTCCTTGGTTTTTATTGTTTCTTTAGATCATCTTGATTTTTGTTGAAAAGGATTTTCATCATGAACAAATCTCTGCAGATACAAAACAGCATAACTTGAATGTCTGGACACGCGAAGCGATGTCAGTGTGCTTACATTTGCAACAGACATCAAATTTTTATAAGACAATCTATTCATGCAACGATATATGAATATTCTCTGAAATAATACAGCATTTATTAAACAAGCAAATGGTGAGCACTGACAAGGCTTGAACAAAATGCCGACTAAGTGATACTATACTAAAGTCGACTTTCTGCAATTTTAGCATCAATTTCAGTCACGAAGCATAATTCTTGAAAGAAGTTCACGTGATAACAGAGATGGTGAAAACAACATGTTGAAATATTTTGTGGATTGTCGAAAATATTACTAAGAAATGATCATTCAAAACCAAAGCCTAATTAATCGCAAAGTAGACAATCGTAGAAATTCATGTGATTTGCAACATGATTTACCCAGAAGAGGAAGTGGTTTTGAAATCTAATTGATATGAAACACCAAATAAATCCTCTGCTCACTTATAAAGTTTACTGGTTTTAGCACATGCTTAACATGCACAGGTAGCTTTGAATAAAACTAACAACTTAACGATTACAAGTTAAACATCAACACCACTAAATGACACGTCCACATGAAAACTATTCAAAGTATCAAGAAAGGGTAGTACTACTTGAAAACAACACCATGGGCATACGATATCTCTGCAAACATTTTAAAATATTTAAATCATGGTTTAGTAATCATTTAAAACAGTATTCAAGTCTGTACACATTAATAAGCTTAACCTGTAATACTTTTGTACTAAAAGGTAAGTTAATCATTTTACTTTGCTTGCTATGAATTCAATCTCAGCTTAATTCTATGGATTAATGTTGATGCTAAAATGTTGCCGTATAAAGATAGTACCCCTTTTATCATAAAGTCACAAGCTTATAAATTTATTAAATACTAAAATAAAACAAATAACGTAACTAAGTAAATTATCTTTTATTATATTCATATGATTTGCCTTAGTATTTATTTACGCAATAGTATATGTATCATGAAATGAGTATAGTATACCGAATGGAGGCAATTCATTCTGTTCAAAGTGCATATGATAAAAAATACATCAAAAGAAAAAAGAAAAAAAAAGAAGTTTGAGTAGCTTTTCTAAAGGCATACACTTGCAGACTGATATATCATATGATAATAATTAATATAATTTTATGCAATCAACTTGGAATTTTAGTAATACGTAAGTGTAATACGCCAAACATACAACTGTGCTTATTTTTCATGATTTGAACGATGGCTATACGGAGTTTAAATTAAATGTATTGTACTTATTATCTCAAAAAAACAAAAAAGAACTTTCTAAAGTATTTTCAAACAAATTATTCTAATCCAAATAATGAACACTTTAACTAATTAAGAGCTGAAATATGATTGACACTCTTATTTTAGCTTTAGCACCCCAAGAGTTCTCTCGATTAAACGTTATTTGAATTAAAGCGAGAAATTAGATTACAGTGGATAGCAGTGCCACTGATGTTTATGACGTTAAAATTCACAAATACTTATTGCATCCGTCATTAGAACTAGAGCTCTCCAAAGTCATGAAACTTCATCCAAATAGGTAGTCAGCCTTTAATCGATAACAATAATAGTTAAATCGATGTAAATTAAGATTAATGGGATAATAATGGTGCTGAATAATGTCTCAAAACTATCATGGAAACACATGTAAATAAGCCATAATATAAAATTCTATGCAGGAGTAAATAACTTATATTACAATATCGACCATAATTTAAGCCGCTGTTAGTTAACGGACTAGTCTAGGGCTAGTGAAACCTTTTATAAATAAACAACTTATATGTAGCTCAACAATGAAGTATATGTTCAAAAAATGTTTCTAAGTCATATTTATATTCAAGGCATAATTGTACCATAAATCAAAGTTTATGCTCGCAACTCATTTAACAATAAAAAACAGGTTACGTAGTGTGGTTTGTCGGCATCTACTACTTTATACAGAATTATGAATATTACCAGGAGATAAATAGTGTGCTTTTATGACAACAAAAATGGTAAATGCTATTTATATTATCTCATACAAACTTATTAGCATCATTTTATAGAAAACACTGGCTTCACTGACCACATATTGTATAAAAATGTTTCAGATTAGCTTAAATCAGTCACATTAGGAAGTAATGTGGAGCTATTTATCAGTGAGATATGGAAAATTTGAAATAATAGACGGAATCTCCTTAAAACGTTAATAATTACCAACTCAACATGCTAACTTTGCAGTTTTGACTGTGTACTTACGATAATTCTTTATTTATAAATATAAAAAACGAAATATTTAGCTAACTTGTGTTTTGACTACTATAAACTGTTTTTGGTTTTGTATGTTGTTAAAAATATGTAGAATTCCAAATGAACCTGAAATTATGAAAATTTATCAGACTAACAAGAACAAAATTTGATTGTGGATGAAGTTTATTCAAAGCGCAAATGTCTAAGATAACAAACAACAGATCGAATCACAACAAACAGTTAAAATCAAAAGATTTATTGAATAAACTTTAAGTCACATGAGATCTACCATTCAGAGCAATAAGGAAATCAATGTCAACATAAATTACATATTTTGATAAACTTATTATGTCATATAAGCATGAATCAACTACTAAGAGTTCAGTGTTACGACTGTTGATTTTTACCAGTTAATGGCTGAGCCTCTAAACCCTTGAGTGTTATATAAATAATGAAAAGTATTAAAAGGCCACCAGTTTCATGTTATTATGAACGAAACAAATCTGAGAAAAAACGACTAAGATCACGACGATATAAACACGGATTCTATTCAATTAAGTCGAAGCGATAAAAAAGTGAGCTAGGTGTCTTTTAGTGTGAAACAAGGTGGCTTCTGGTGAGTGATAAAGTTTTAATCCAGCAAACTATGGAACTGCTAAAAGTAATGATAGCACGTGCCTTTAACTAAAATTATTATTACCTAGAGGATAACTGTTTACTCTTAAGGAACACTTCAGTTTTAATTGGCAGAATTAGCGAACTGATGTTCTTTGAGATCTGCATTTAGGTGGCAGAAATGAAAACAAATCGTTCAAGTTTTCCAGCTAAAAGAGCATTAAACATCCCAAAAATCCTGGGTAACGAACTTTCCCTGATGCATACAGTACTAAAAAAGTGATTTGATCAAAAATATCTGGGACTTTATTGCATAAAAGCACTACTTGATACCACATAGGTCAAGGCACGACACATTTTTAGCCCCAAATTTATTGATTTTCAGAATAACGTGAGCAATGAATTAGCAGATGTACAGAGGACTCTATAATTTTTCTAAAACTGTCTATGGTGTTTATTTTACGTAAAAGTTAAAAACAGTTTCTGGAAAGAAATTGAAAGATATTACCACTTTATTTTGGAGTAAGTTGAACAAAGGAGTTTTGCAACAAGTCATTTTGAAGCTCGATATCATACTGCCTATTCTCTTCTGGAAATTATGTACCCATAAACTGTTTTACTAAATGCTGAGTCTTAATAATATCGCTATTATACAAAACCACCTATACAGAATAAATGATTGAACTGCATACAGTGATAAGTGCATGATAGTAGATGCAAAATGAAGTAAGACTACTTGTTCTCGAGTGATTCGAGAGTAATGACGTGCCAACATAGTTAAGGACATGAGTATTGATCTTACAACCATCGTTAAGCCAGCACTATGTAGTGTCGATAACATACCAGCTATTCTTTAGTAGGCTCTATGAGAAAGAAAAAAACGTGTAGCTTCTGGGTATGCTCTCGGAACAAATGTTCATGAGATTATTGCAAAAAGAGCTTGAGGCATGTTGAAGGAAAAATGGAGACAATATACATATAGATGCATATAAACTCGCCTCAATTGTTCTTTTGCTTGCTCTATAGTTCTCTGAAGGATTGCTTGAGCTCCTTTTATTATTTCTATCTCTTTAATGAGCTCTTTTTGTGCGTCATCATGGACAAGATCAATACCCGTTCTTCTCTCACTGAGAAGATAATAGATAAAAATATATCAACAAAAAACCTACCGACTAAGTAAACATTGCTGAGCAAAGTGGAGAGGTTCTTCAGTTGCTTCGAGAGTTTTTCTTAATCTAACAAAATACTCGTCCAATATTTCAGTTTCTTCTGTAATGTCCTGCAATTTTTTGTTAACTTCAGATTTCCAGTACTTGATGTTGGCAATTCTTTGATCTGTCTCATATAGTGTCCTAGAAAACAAGAACATACCGAACTTTTTTTCCACGTCTTTAAGAGTTTTTTCTGTGCGTTTGGCTGTTTCTTCAATGAATCTATCGCATTCATTTTGTAGTCCTTGCGATATTTCGCGTTCCTTCTCCGCACTGCGATACTTTAAATTATTGCTATACGTCCACTCTTCATGAGTAAATCTCTGAGGTTGTTGCACCAAACCAGCCATAATTCGCAAGAAGTGAAGAAGTGGCTGAAACTTTCAAAATTTTACGCTACGCGTTGTCATAACAATGAGCTTGCAAATTTAGTATATAACACAAAATGTTTTCGATTATCCGAAATTTTAGGATTATTTTTCTAAAAACAAGCTGAAATATATGATTTTTAGTTCCAATTATTCAAAGAAGAAGAAGCGCTCGTTCAAAAACAGAGGAACAATGAATGAAGAGGAGGCACTTAACGTCACAGTAATCCAAACTTACGATAAGTATTGTACTCAAATTATTGACAAGTCTCCAAGCGCTCACGTGTACTCGTTTGAAAAAGATAAAAATGCATGGGTAAGTTCTTGAGTTGTGGCATTATTGCACGGATGGTTTTTGCTTATTAAATTTAGTTCTAAGTTACTTGAACCTTTTTGGTATGTTAAACTATTACACACTCTGATGTAATTGTTTGTATTTAGCGCGTCGCTTCGCCTGCTTTGATGGAAATGTTCTCCGAAACTTATACTACTTAATCTTTTAAACTGCAGTATGTAATGTGGATTTCCATCCTTCTTCTTTATGGTGCTCACAATGATTATATTTGAATTTCATTAAAAATGCGCTCAGTAACCCAAGATGATCTCGTTCGCGTTTATTTCTTAGCATAACTTGTCTCACGTGAGGCTAGTGATCTGTAGTTTGCTACCTTGGTCAGAAATAAGATCTAAGAACGAGTGTTTTAAACTGTATTTCGAAGTTCTGGTAACACAATTAAGAATAGTTTCGTTGTGCCTATGAGAGCGGTTAAATTGAGGGGTTAGGGCAGTTTTATTATACGTGGAGTAGCTTTTTACCCTAACTCCGACTGAATTTTTTAGTTGGGTAGTTTTGTGAATGTCATACGTTTCACTTTGTTGTGATCCTTGCACGTAGTTTACGTTGCATCAGTTCTTTATTTGTTTGCTTTCAAACACTAAGCCATGGGTTTAGTGTTTTTTTTTCGTAGGGGATCGGTAGTATTTCCAGGTGTTACAAAGTTTGTAGATAGGCTTACTGAAGTTTAACGCCCTAACATATGTTGTAACACTAATAGTTATTCTACTTCATCTGAATTTTCGCTCTTATTTCAGACTAAAACGAAAACCGGCGGTATTTTCTTTTTATATAAACGGTAAGCTTTGTTCGCAGATTGTTAAACACGTGTTTCAGATCCAAAGTTCCGTTTTTCGCTTTCATGATTCTAAATCGTAAAAGTCCAACATTGAATCAAATCGAGTTAGTAACTGGAAGTTTACAGCTTCAGTTACATTGTCCCTTTCTTCTATACAAAACATCGAAAGGTAAGTAGTAAATATACTAAGCATAATAAAAACAGGAGGAATCTTTTCTATTTGGTTTTTCTCTGGTAGTGATTGTGAGCGTATTGCTGAAAAACTTGGCAAGTAGGTTTTCATACCTTGCTAAATTAATCATTTCACTTTATGAATTCATGTAATTTATGCAGTACCTCTGGAAATTTAACCTTGTTTTTGCCTTGATTTAAGATAAGTATTATTGCAGTAGATTTATAATGTACTAACCAAAAATATTTGCAGGCAGTTCGTCATTTGATTACTTCGCAAGTTGTTTGTACTTGATTGCTTCATTCATTTCAATACATTTCGATAATTCACATGGCACTACATTTTTAGCTGGCAATTTACACGTAGGTGGTTTGTATGCCCAAAATGTTTCTTAATGATTTAAGTGATGAAAAAAAACACCCGGATATATATATATATATATATATATATATATATATATATAGCAACTGTTTGGTCGCTGATGGTACTTTACAAATATCGGTACTTCATAGCTTACCAACCATTAATGGACTTATCAGTTGTAGTCCCAATCATCCATTTGGTGCATTTCGAAATCTTCTCTTAGGAACCCTGCGCTTAAGTCCTAAAATCTGTAATTAGAGTTAGTGTTTTGTAATCGTTTACTTTTCTATATTCCTTTTTTCTTAAACATTAATTGAGGCAGGCGACGATTTGGCGCGTGTCAGCTATCTAAGTTGGCATAGATTTACTGCCCTCCTAACTTCCTCACATATTTCGTACTTAAATTCAATATTCCCTGGTAGCCCTACTTTGTTCCTGTATGGGACAAAATACTACAGAATAAAAAGTATATCCTAGTTTCTAACAACCTAAGCCTAATATTTATTTGATAACGTGTAAGACTCAATACTGGTCTCCTACTTTCTTATTTGCTAAGATCAGTATCGACGTATTATGGTTCTGCATTTGCAAGTAAATAAAGTTTTAGTTATTTTTTTGTTTCATAATCTCAAGGCAGAATATTAAATAGTTGGCTAGTTTGCCTTCTTACGATCATCATACTACTAAATCCACATGTATAGTGTTCCTATTCCCATGTGTATAAATATACTGGGGAATGTTCACCTCTCTTTGTGTTTCGTTTTACAGACTTGTTCACGATGCCGGTGGATTAGGACTAAAAATAGCTCCTACAAACCAGTCCACAAATTTTAAATTTTCCAATCCGGGGATAAATCTAATGACGGCTGTTCCTAAATCTCCAGAAACCGTTACAAAGGGACTAAATCAACTAATGGATTTTGTTCGTGCATCTAATGAAAATTCCAAGGCAAACTCTTCACCAAACCCATCAAAAGTTAGTGATGGTAGTAACAATGCATCCAGTCATTCAGATGGACCAAGCATATTTGACATGTTGCACAAGGCAGAAGCTGATTTCAATTCAGGGGTTAGTTTCTCACTCTTTCTCCTCCTTATAAGTTTTAACAATGCCAGAACAACCATTGTAGCAGAATAATGAGTTCATTTTATTCCATGGTTTTTCATCAGCTGCATACAACCTAGAGTTAATTATCATTACTAAAAAAATGAGACGGTTATACATACTTCAAACGCACTTAAATAATTCTAAGTTGTCACATTTATGCGGATCAGTAAGAAAGCAACAATTAATAATAATTAAAACATCATTAACACAGCTGCTTGTCTATAGCCCAGCTATGAGATTCTAGTGAATAAAACTGAGGAGAGCATGGATACAAGGTTAAGAAGATAAGTAACGTAAATCATGTAATAATAAATACAAGCAAAAACAGTGACTGACTGGGAAAAGCTCGGATAAGAAGAATCGGAGAAAAATCTTAAAAAGATCCTGTTACACAGCGTTTTCTGTGCTAATTTTTTATTCTCATCTTTGCATTTTTTAAATTATACCTTTCGTGGGATTGGTTTAATGTCCATCTGATAACCTAAGGACATATATTTTACGTAGTAGTGCTCTCTGTTCCATCCTGTGGCTGTGAAACATTGAGCCACGAATGTGAGAATGCATGCATGAATCTGTTGATGCTTGATCACAAATGTTTGCATAAAACTGTCCACGTATTGCAGTAGTCTCGCGTTAACAGTTATGCGACTTTGTATAGTGTACTGGGTACAAATTGCCAAGGAGTTTGTAATCTTCGTCGACTACGGTGATTTAGACATGCTTGATGCGTTCCTTGTAATTCCCGCTTATGGAACTATATTCTAGTAATGATCTTATAGTTTGATCTACCAATGTAGTGTGCTAATTTAATTTAGCACTCATATGTGCCAAGCCCTACGTCATTTATTACTGACTGGGCTGTTAAGACTTCCATGCATTCAGTAGTTTATAAACCCATAACATTTCTTGTTAAATGATCCTCCTTGATCAGTTAACTGTAGTATTTGTGAAGAAAAAATACTTGGGGATTTAAAATCCCCCAAAAACAATTGTTCATCAAATCAAGTGAAAGGAGTTTTTTGTATGCTTCATTTGTAAACTTGCGTCACATTAATTCAATGCTAGTCATACTTCAGGGTATTTGTCATGACATTTAATTATACGAGGAGTGTCGCATTGTATACACTTATTATATTAGTTGATAATTACACTTTGATGAATGATCATTGTAAATTAATTGATATAAAAATAGATGCATCCATAAGAATGTTGTTCACTCGTTTCGTCTCAGTTTTCTTTACAATACAATCTTTCTTCAAGTCTATTCTTTAAGAGTAAGCTGTGGGTTGGGAAGGAACATGTCGTGGTATCCGATCTGAAGTATCATAAATAACGTTCGCAGCGATCGAATCGACTATCGAGGGGATCGGATATTAATGTAGCTACTCTAGATCTATTAGCTGTATCGTATCGCGGACCGTACCAAATCAGTGAGGAACCATACGTTTGTCTCGCTCAAGATATCATAGATATAACTCAATAACCATGTAGATGGTGC
The DNA here is from genome assembly GCA_025215515.1 of Schistosoma japonicum. NCBI lineage: Eukaryota > Metazoa > Platyhelminthes > Trematoda > Strigeidida > Schistosomatidae > Schistosoma > Schistosoma japonicum. The sequence goes on from CM046061.1 coordinate 34,063,911, forward strand.
GTATTTTATATAAAGGCTTAGTTACAAAAAATCAAGTGCACTTTTTGAAGTGTTCGAAACTCAGGTACTGTTATCACTAAGCCATTTTACGGTTTTAATATTACTTTAAGCTCAAATTTTCTTTCATATGAAATATATGCGACTAATGACGTTGTACTGTTGCTCTAAATAGACAAAACAGAGGATTGTCATCTCATGGTTTACACATTTTACTTTGTTTTTTTTCCAGAGTAGCCGAGCTGTATCACAATCAGGTGAGATTAAACTTTTCCAACTAGTGACTTTTTTCAAATTTGAACATATGAAGTTCCATTTCTTATCACTTATCCATTGCATTGTAGATGGTTTCTTCCTTTTTGTGTAGTTTACTATTAACAAAGTATTCCCTCAAGGAAACAAACGAACATGTACAAGTTTCAAGTGTTTGTTTCTCTTATTTTAGTCCGTTAAAAGTTTCAGCTAATGAGTCACTGTTCCTTGATATGGATCGCTAGCGGACTGCCAAGACACCGACATTCAGGTGTGGGTACATCCAATCGACGAGTCCGAAATAGAGCTAAAAGTGCCTCCACGCTCTCATCAACAACGTAACTTCAATCATTAATGAACATAGATTTTTATCGCCATAGTCATATGTGGTCGGTTTCAAGTGAAAAATACCTTAATTTATAAACTTGTTTTTAAAACTTTCAATTTTTAAATACTTCTCTTATTCGTTTTTGTGGATATCTTTGCTCACGAGTATATTGTACAGATACTTCATTTGCAATTTTAATTATTTCAAATGAGAATATTGTTTATTTATTTAGATCTAACCATCAATAATGAGCTACAACGTTTTCGTACAGCATGTAATCTCCCTGTATCAAATGGTAATAACGCATCTGATAATCGTTCTGGATCAGTAACTAACGGAGTTTTGTAAGCAGCATATTTACATATACGTGTTATGTTGTAAACATCTTAGTAAAGATTATTTATTTGTTAACCTTTTGCTTACCAATATTTATCACCTACAATGTTTTTTTGTATTTATATACGGTATATGATTATGAGCAGTATTCACGTGTAATTTTTTTAAGATGTGCGTCTTAACTACATCGCCGATATTGGACTTATCAACGTTAAATATGGGGTAGTAGAATAGTGATTACAGTAGTTGGCTTTCAAGGTCATAGCTGATAATCTCGACCCACATGCTTCTTTGGGTAGCACAAAACTAAGTACTTAAACCTGTACTCTGTAAATAAGTTACATTATTTATTTTTGCTTGCCAGCTTAAGAAAATATAAACTTAATGTAATAATTATTTGTCGTGAAATATGTGCCTTAAAAACAGTTGTGATATTTATGTAACGTATTCAGTAACAGATTGAACTACATATATAATAAAGTCTCGATGGGCATTACTTAATAGCATTCTGAGTAAATGGTTAATAGTGCTCATATAAGTTAAGTGCAGAGGTTCACCCTCAGCTTTTTACAACATTCTTGTAACTATTTTTTTATCTGTGGTCAAAACGTTTTCACTGCAGACTGCCATATGTATGTAACATATGGCACAAAATCTGTTTCTCATGCAAGACTTAATATTCGGATTCGTATTCCTTTGATACTAGAAATTAATTAGTGTTTTAAGTCATAGATAATAGTCACTTTGGAGCTTGTAGACAAAATATGCGTATGGTTGGGGGCTTGGAGATTACTGACTTCGAATTTGGTACCACTCATAGACCAGAGTTAGAGGATTTTTGAAAACATGAAAACACTGGAAAGCTGTTTCATCTTAGTATATGACTTAGCATTTCATGTTCACTATATTACTGGAGGGTTGAGCCCAGAACTTTCAGGTTCCGTCGATAACACCCAACCGTCAGACTACTGAGCCGACATTTTTGATCAATCAGCTATGGACAACGTGGAAACTGTCATATGTGCTCGTAGGTCCAAGTTACCATACCATATTACCGCCACAAGACTGGATTTATGAGATTACGACGACAATAGAGTACTACAGAAAGACATTAAGCTAAGGTTTACACGAAAGAATAATAGATTTTAAGATCTTCAAGATACACTTGTACCACAGTGATCGACACTGAGCCATATCACAATGAATCCAACCAGTGATCGCAATTATCACGCGGACCCCAACCAAGGAGTCTACACCAATCAACATGGTTTAGACCAACAGTCAAAGACTTCATGAACTGATGCTGTTCTAGTTTGGCCACCCGTTGCCTTTTTCCATCCTGCTCTTGCAATAGCTGACATTGAGCGACTAAGCAGGCGGTGGTTTGACATACGTAATGCATGTCCAAACCATCTCAGTAGATAAAGGTTTATGACCTCTTCGAATGTGTAGCATGTTAATTTATATCATGTTTGTTGTGACTTGTTTAATATTTATCATAACTATATAATATTTAAGCAGTCATTTCTTTTCAATTAGTCGTAATTGAATTCAGAAACAGATTCGTTAGTTTTAGAAGTGCGACATTCTAGTTTATTTGAAATTATAAGTTAATCTTCAAGGCTATGTGTACTTCATGTTATTAGATAGTTATAAAACATTACATACGATAGAATAATGCATGTATGTATGACAGCAACTTATCAACATGGTGTATTATTGCATAGAGTTTGTCTGAGATTTATATCCGTTTAACTTTGGCATTTGTGAACAGTGTTTCTTTAAGCAATAAACTTTAGGATTCCTTTTTTAAAAATGTTTTCCACTTTTTAGTCTACAAATTAGACCAGTGTCAGCTAACTTCTAAATTTTATAAAGCAAAACTTTTCCGCTTATTTGTATTTGTTCAAAATGTATTACTGAAAGTAATGTTTCTCGAGATTTGATTTAAAAGACAAGCATAGTCTATGCTTACTTGTAACATATCTTCTTGGTTCATTTAGTTTAAGATGTGGAGTGGAAGTAGCGGCTGGTTACTTTGTAAAATTTAATTGAATTATTTTGTGATACTGAGTAACGCCTGAGGGTGCCGCTATCTTGACTCAATCCTGCTATACTGGCTAGAACAATCGTTCCTCAAGGTCTTACCATACCAGGCAGGTCGATCGAAGAGCAGTGAGACCAAAAGCAGAAAATAAATATAAGGTCCGAGGATGAAGTCGTACTGCTGGCTGTACAGAGGTGTGACGGGAGCAAGGTGTTTTACTCAGACAACCATCATAACATCTATGCTGCCTTTCCACAAAGGAAGGGTGAGGCTAGAAAAGTTCGACCCTAAAAATGCACACTTCACCTTACTCCGCGGATTTCCGTCTCTGGCAGTAGGGCCCCTAACAATTACGGAGCTACAACAACGAAAACATCTCTCAAGAAGCCGTGTGTGACCGGCCTCAAGCAGTTGTTCCTTGGGGGCTGAAGTCACGCTCCCAGATCCTTAAGACCAACCCTAACCTAATTCGCTTTTCAGGTACATCAAGAAGAACTCTTCCACAGTGTGGGCAACTGGGAAGGGATAACCGCCCTCGTACCTCTAACAACACACAAGATCACCGCCATTTTAATCAAACTCCTTCTATTCATAATATTTCTCTTACCCCTACCTTCAAGCCTAAATCCCTATTTTCAGCTTCCTCCTGTGTCATGGGTGCCAACGATTCCGGCCCACGAAATAGTGTCACGAATCTATTGAGACCACGCTCCGAACTCCACATCGGTGCATTCAATGTACGAACCCTTTGTCAAATTGAGCAGAAAGTCTTCCTAGCTAAGACTTTAGAATCCCGCACCATTGATGTATGTTGTTTCTCCGAAACACACATACAGGGTCCTAGTGTGGTCATTTAGTTGACTTCACCTAGCCAGTTTGAAGAACCTATACGATACACCCTTAGTTTATTTTGCAACTCAACAGCCACTTCTCGTGGGATAGCCGGTGTAGGTACTGCATTAAGCATAATGACAGAGGAGGCATCTTCTTGAATGGTTTCCTGTCGACAGTTGCCCATGTATCGCCCAATTAAATGGTTCAGTAAGAACTTGGAAGGATAGGGACACACGCCGTTGTCTTTTTGTCATTTCTACCTACTCTTCCACTGACTGCAGCCCGGATGAGGTGAAGGATGAATTTTGATGAAAACTTTATAAACTTCTTCATAGGGCCAACACAGATACTCGTGGCTGGTGATTTTAACGCCCAAATAGGTAGCTTGAATCAGTGTGAAAGACATTTAGGTGGATGCTTCAGCGTTTTAGCTCAGAGAACGGATAACGGCGACCGTCTGCTACAATTTCGCTCAGACAATCGTTTATTTCTAACAAGCACTAACTTTAAGCATAAGGAGCGACATCGTCTAACATGACGACCTCCTGACTCTACTCAACGGTGGATTCAAATAGACTATATCATCATTAGTCACCGTTGGAGGGGCTCAGTAGAAGATTGCCGATCTTTGTGGAGTACATGTTTGGATTCTGATCATGCTTTAGTACGAGCACGCATTCGCTTGCTTACTACTAGATGAAGAAAAACTACAGCAAAACCTATTAGAATTCAGTTCAGCAACTAAACAGCCAAGATTAAATTCCAGTAACAACTGGAGGATCACTTAGGCAATCATAAAGATGCGACCCAACTAAATACTGCTTGACAAAATGTCAAAATAGCTGTGGCATCTACAGTGATATCTATCAAGGGCTGAAATTAACACCTCCAAAAAAGTTAGTGGATCTCGATGGTTTCTTTTGAGTTGATAGACTCCCGAAAACTTATTTCGTCAGGCTCCGAACACGATGAGGAAGCGAAGAGTAATCAGGTACAAACTGACAAAAAGTCTGTGAAACGACCGTGAGAAGTGGTGGGTAACAAAAGCAAAGTAGATGGAAAAAGCAGCGGCGTTAGGTAACACTAGACAATTTTTCAAGTTAGTAAAAGAAACCGGTGTTAAAAAATCAAGTTTTAGTGAGACTGATCTCCGAATAAAGATGAAACGCTTATTCGCTCTCAGTCTAGACCTTTAGAATAATGGGTTGAACACTTCAAGGAGCAGTTTAGTTGGTCTTCAGCTGCTCTAGAACTTCCGACTATTTTGAGACAGCCAGAATGGAAAGTTGACTTAGGTCCCCCGACTCATGTTAAAGTCGAAAAAGCTATAGCTAATCTAAGGCGAGGCAAGGCATCGGGTCTGGACAGGATTACTCCAAAGGTCTCTAAGAATAGTATTCTCTCTTTAACGATTATACTCACTGATAATTTGACTAAATTTTTGGAACTTGACATTATTCCGTCTGACTGGTGTCGACTGTTATTGTCACAGTATATAAGAAAGGGCTAAAGTTGTCCTGCGATAACCGTGGAGAAATTAGGTTGATTATTGTAGTGTCTAAAATACTGGCTTTTATAATTATCAAACGTTTAACTGCAACTCGTGATCTACAAATACGAGAAAAGCAGGCTGGTTTCAGACCTGGTCGAGGTTGGCAACTTGAACAGTTGCACACCTGTTCCTGGTTCTGTGTTGATCATACACACATACATACTTCTTCGACTGACGTTCCACATTTTTTAGTACTTTATGTCTAGCTTCAATATCGCTTTATCCGTCATACCATTGTATGCATGTGATACTTCAAAGACTCTTGTGATTAAAGATCTGAAACCCACCTGTGTCTTGTGTTCATAAATTAAAGCAGAGCGGACTGCTCCGGAGTATAGTTGACCTTTTGTTGAGTGACGGATATCTTACCTATCCCATAAGGAACTTTAGTCGGCTAGTGCTGAGCGAGCTTTCTGAGGTTTCGTCAGACACTAACCCACCAAAGCTAATAAGACTTCTGAAATTAGTGAAACAGTCAGCACTCTCAACCATTTTATTTCCTATGGTCAATTTAGGCGATGATGCAGATCATTCCTGAAGAAACTTTTTGCATTTAGAGGGAGAGGGTTGCATCACAAACATGCTTGCGTTTTAAACCTAGACTTAAGAAACTGTTTGCCGTCAACGTACTTACCTAATAGGACTTTGTCATCTACATATCCACAGTCAATATAAGAGCCTCTTGGTAGGTGGTCACTTCCTTAAAAGTCAGATAAATTGTAAATTCTAGGGGGACATCTATCACTAAATAAAAAATATGGAGAATAAGCTCTGACGAACAGCGCTTCAAACTGACGGTTCTGATGACAGTTCGACATTTGTCGTGGGTTCTACCAGTATTATTCCAGTAGAGAGCTTTAATATGGTTTATATACTTCTAAGATACTCCTTTTAATGAGGTATCCTCACAGAACTTAGTTTACGGGATCGAAAGCCTCTTTCAATTCAAGAAACGTCATTAAGTGATCCTCTGTTCTAGAAACTGGCGAATGATGAATATTTGATTATTTTCAACTTTGTCGTCGAATGATTACAGAGGCTTAGCTTCTAGACACTGTACTAATCAGTTTGATTCCTCTGTGGTTATCATAAAAGGACTTCTATCCTTCATAAAGGAAGACAATCAGCGATCAAGACCAGTCACATGGGATTATATAAAGTTCCAAGACATTAGTTAACATATCTGTTAACCTACCTGTAGAAACTTGTCCATTGTCTTTATCAATATCTGGAGTCAATCTCATCAGGTCCTACTGCTTTCATTTGCTTCAAATTACTTATGCCATTTCGAACCTCACTAAGAGTTTGGAGACATACCGATTCTCCGCTCACGTTGTTTGGGGATAGCTGATGAACGAAGAGTTGCCGGAGACCAGTCTAACTGCCTCTGAAAGTATTTCTTCCGTTTATTGAATCTTCTTCACTATCAGCCTATCTCCCAACAACGTATCCCTTGATAAATGGCAACAGACGTCTAGTATTGCCTCAACCATTTCTTTCGATTTTGTTTCTGTTATTCGCCACTGCTTGTGGTCCTTACTCAGACTTGTTGTTAGTTCACGAATGAGTTGTTGTAGGTGTTCATTTTTCAAGTTTACCGGAATGAGTTTTATAGCCTCCATTCCACTAGATGTTTAAGAAATCCACTGGTCTTTCCTAACCTTCTGGCTAAGTTTGGTTGCAGTTATCGTTGTTGCATTTACAGTTTCTTCAATTAGTACCTATTCTGATTCAAAAGACAGTACTGTACCTACATAAGCAAGGCCACGAGTACTTGTGGTTGGGTCTGTAGAAAACGAGACGTGCTTCGTGCTGTTTCTCTGTACGGACTTGATGACGCCATGTAAATGATCGCGCTAGCATTCCTTATGTGTCCTTTAGAGACACAGCATATATGAATAGCAAGAGATTCTAGGGTTTATGTTAGCAAGACCTGTTGACCGACTTGATACTGCTCGCACATCCAGGGGATGGCATTTCGTGTCACGTGTGGGAGAAGTATGAGAAAGATGAGAGTTAAAGTGAAGGCAGAAGAAGCATTAGGAGAAGGAAGGATTTAATCATAAACAGAGTAATCTTGAGTGTTGTTAGGGTATATGAGCAGTGATTACTCACTAGTTTCCCACGACGTGAAAGGGTTCTTCTCTTTGAGATACATGACAAAGAAGTTGGATTAACGGTCTTCTCAACCTAAGAGTATGACCACAGTGCTCAAAGAACAACCGCCGGAGGCCGGTCACACACGGTTTTTGTTGAAAGGTTTTTGTTGTGTTAAAGCCTTACCATCGAGGATGCGAGTCCGTTTAGTAAGGTGAGACATGCATTTTTAGGGTCGAAAGGTAGCGTTGTTGCTAAGCTTTTTGTTAGAGGGAAACACCCTTGTCCATACCCCTGTTCAGTCAGCAGTACTATTTTATCCTCTTACCTTGGGTTAGCGTTTTTCATCTTACCACTTTTTAACCAACCTAGCTGGCGTGGTGGGACCTAAAGAAATGATTGCTCGTACCAGTATATCCCAACTGAATCGTCACGATATGTAAATTTGATCACCGCATCAAGGTAGCTGCAACGATCGGTTGACATTTGTAACTTCATTGGAACGCTACAGCACATGGATTCAATTAAAATAGTTTTTGTAGACAATGGATATGTTTGTTTTCATATATATGGCTCATTGTTAAATGGTATTAAACACGTTTCAATAAGTAAAATTTCTTTATCTGTTATCTTTATTTTAGAATTAGTAAGAAGAATAAACCAGGTAGTGAGTCGTCTCATATTATCAGTCACATTTCGGTTTCTGAACTTGAAGAGCAGTTACTTCAGGAGCATATATCTGTAAGTTACCAGTATTTATTGTTACCAATGAAAAAATAAATTTAAAATCTTATCTGTTTGGTTAATTTGTTCAATATAGTTATTGTGCTCGTCTACCTGATGCAAATGAGAGCAGGTTTGGTGAAACTTTATAATAATATGTTAATCTAATGGGAACTCACCAGCCAAATAACACTAAAAAAGATTTGTTTTGATTCTGAGGTTTTTATCCACTTATTTTTATTAACCAGGTATAGCAAGGGAGTGGTTGTCCATGTTTCATTACAGAATTGCCAACTTAGCTCATTGAAATGGAGTCGCTGGTCCTTTAAAATGACTGCTCACATGATTATCAGATCAGTAACCTTCAATTAGCGCAAGTCTATGGAAACTTCCTAGATTTTCTTGTGCGTTCTATCGCCGCCGATTCATACGTGGATGAGGTTCCACGGTTTTTGTTGATGGGCTTTTTATTGTTAACGTTAAAATCTGCATTGTTTTTAAGTAGTAGAGGTTTAAGGAAGCTGAGTGTAATTTGATTGTTCTTTTTAATGGTTAGCCTTTCTCTCAACTACGTTTTAACTAATAACTTTCTGTCCAAATTCGTTTATTAAAACCAGTTAAGTTTCAAATAAGTATGTGGCTTAATAATCCCGTGACTTTATATATATTGAGTTGTTAATCATTTTGCTTTATAAATAGTACTAGGATATACTTGTCAAGTAGATAGATTTACCTGCTTACCATGCAATTCACACATTACAACACTAGGTACTGAACTACAACCAAAGTATGTAACTCCATTGTATTGCATCACAATGTACATATAAATACATTCCTTTAATATGAGTAATAAAGATTTTTGAGGACTTCTTAAGAGGCAATAATATTTCTTAGAAATAAATCAAAATCCACTACTTCACCCAATCTATTTTAGGCTACCGTAGTATGCTCTTTCTATTTCTGTGTTTTATCATATTCACTAAAATAAAAAAAACGTAAAAAATATAAAATGTTATCGTTGTGAAATATTTTGTAATACTGTTATTGTCTTAACTTTTCATGTCCGAAATTATAACTATATATAGTAGTAATTGTAATTTTGACGTCTCTCGGGTTTTTTCATTAGCTTCCAGAAAACGTTGATAGGTTGACATCACGCTCAAAGATTTCCGGTGGATTGAAAACTGTTATTGCCACAGATGACAGTTCTCCGGATGATCAGGGTGTACCACATATGTCAGCTATGGAATCCCCTTTGTCGTATCATCCAATACGTAAAGATGGTCATGTTGATCGAAATCGTCGTCTTCTTAGCGATGATGCTGGTTATGTGGATGATGTCGACGAAGAGGCATGTGAAAATCATGGTGGTCGTGGTTTGCCTAAAAGTTATGGAGTGGGCCAACGTAAACAACGACGGCATGTACGCCAGCAGCAGGAGACTTTTATTGAGGAACTACATTCACCATCTAACCGGTCGGTTAACCGAAATAAATCCTCAAATATCACCCCAAAATGTAAATCCATTATAGGTGAAGATACACTTGTTACACCGGACATGTTAACTAGTATTCCACCATCAGTTTTACCTGGATTAATATCCGAGTTTGATAATAATAAAGATACAGTGTCAAGTCCTTTCTCAGAGAACAAAGTTTCTCCGTTGTTAACAGAAAAAGCAAGAATGAGTGAATGTCTCACTAAAGATCAATTGAGAGAGACGCTGATTCACTTATTACAAGTAGGTTTTATTGTTTTTGCTCTTGTTAAACGATTATAAATCTGTTTGTAATTATTTTTACTTTTTTAACAGTATTGTCATAGCAATTGTTAGATTTTTTTATTTGGATTTCTTATTTTCCACCAATCCCGTTATTTTTCTAACAATTCTCAGAATAAATTCTATTTATTTCTCTTATTCTCAAGCTATTGTAGGTAGTTAGCACAATGTTATAGACCTTAGTTTTATGCTGCTTGTTACTCGTTATCAACAATATCTCCAATCTTGTTGAAACGAGTGCTTTTTATGGAATTTATTTCAACTAACCTGAGGTCGCATTTAAATTTACCGATAATTATAACAAAACAACATGAAAACATCGATTAATGTTAAATTATTACTTAGCATCATTTTACCTAACCAATTAGAATTAGTTAATTTTGCTGGACAATTAATCATCACTACAAATAACGGAAATACAACAGGGCCATTATTAACTAGATCGAACTAGTTAATTTTACATTAATGTTGCTCCTGTTTGCGTCTGTCCCTTTATCATATATTCCTTTAATTTGAATGTGTGTCAATCGATATTGTAACAAGCATGTTGAAAGTATCCAGTCGATAATGCTAAATTAGCATATATATAAGTAACTTAAAGGCTTGTCGCTTACTAACTTCATTGAGCTGATCCTAACATTCTTGTCAATTTCTAACCTGAATCAATTATTCCCATTGTTGTCCGAAAAGTATTTTATAATTTAAGCCCTTAGAATCTGATCGTAGAGCTAGGCATGTTGAATATTTTTCTAACATATAACACAATATAACCCTTATCTGGTACAAAAAAATTGTTCCCCACGGTTTCGCTTGTAGTTATTATGTTAAAATCGCGTTTTCTTTGTTCAAAATAACGATAGAGTTAGTAGCCTGACCTTTTCTATTCTTAGAAGAATGAAATAAATGTGTATGCACTATAAGACACAATTACTTGTTTGACAAATTATTACATGTAAGTTGTCATGGCATTTATTTACAGTTATGCAAGTAGTATTTGTTTAGCCTTCGCAGTTTTTATACATAAACCTCCAATCTCCGCTATTTTTCCATCTTTGAACAACAAATAGCATTAATATGAATAATATCTCAAACCAAATGATATGTGCTAAATCGAAAACACGTTTACTTCAGTTGCATACAAATATTAGCCACATTCATCATCGATTGAATAAATCAAAAACTAACTAAGTTGTGCAGATTATTTTATCGAGAAACGAGTAAAGCTATTTTGTTAAGACTCGATTTTTCTTACATACAAAGATTCTTTGCATATTACTTTTAGGTCATTTTTAGACCTTTTAATCACGTTTCACTTCACTACTCCTTGTAGTTTTTTTATTTTGATAGTTTTAGCATTATATATATATAGACCACTCAAAGAATATCTCATCGTTAACGAACTACAGACTCATTCACTTGGGTTTAAACTACATTATAAATGTGGGGGCTAGTTACTTGGTTATCCAAAATAACAATAGTAAAAAATTAATAATTCCAAGATAATCGAAATAAGTTTTGAATTCGAGATTTAGTGATTAAGAGTTACAAGCCTTACCACCATTCCACATAATCTTATTTAACTAAACGGTTTCGGAATTGAAGATAATTGAATACACTTTTTTTTTATGTTTGTTTTACAGTTGGTTACTAACTTTTCTTACTGTTTAATCTTTTTTTTTCTTGCAGACAGATGATGATTTTATCCATCGTATTCATACTGGTTATATTAGCGTATTAGAAAGACGATTATCCAGAAAGTAGAAAGTGCAATTCTTCTCATCTTCACTTATGTATTCTTAGTTGTTGACAAAAATGATAAATGGATTATAGTCAATTTTTAAATTGTACTATATCACAATTAGATTTCGTTAGTTTTATTTAGTCAATCTGCATATTTATTTCTTGTAAAAAGAAACGTAACAAGGAACACATGTTTTTCAACTTTTCCATTATTTTCTCGTGTATATTTCTCGTTAATGATATCCTCCATCTATTGATTGTTGTAATTTTTAAGCACTTATTATCTTAATATGAAACTGGGCTTATACACATGAATGTGCATTAAATTATATTATGTATATGTTATTACTCGTATAAGATGATTACACAGTGTGCAAGCCAATAAACAGTTAACTGATGTACTTCTTCAGTGTTTTTACTGATAGTAACTTTCATCTACTAACAATTTGTGATGTCTATTTATTGGTTTGACTAATTAAACTGTTAATTGTTTTTTTTACAACTACGGCTTTTTATTGAATATTTACTCGGATAAAATGAAATTCAGGAAATTTACTAAACTGTATAGTTCTTCGCACTATTCAATCGTGTTAAATGCAAATATTACCGATATGTTAGTTAATCTATATTTTTTCCCTTTCTTTCTATACAGGCTGATCTTATATTACCCTGCTCTCTGTGTACATAGGATATCTAGTTTCATCTTGTAGTTCTCTGGAGTTAGGGGATACAGACATGTGGTCCTATATTTCTTGTAGATCAGTTACTCAGTTATGAAGTGTGATTAAAGCAAGCTTAAGTCCTTCATAGATGGCCCTATCCAAAATACTTTTAGAATTTCACCGATGCCAAAGAGATAATGGTAGCTTTCTGAGATTTGTTTAAACCAATTTCCTATTTGTCTCAACGGAAGAGGATTATATATACTCCCAGTTCATCTGATTTGTTTTTATAGCGTCTTCAAGATTGACAATGAAATTTTTAGTGACCGGGATAAAACTAGCAGAAATTGTATGTTGGAAACTAGTTTGTATTCTTTGGTTGTAGCTTACATTTTAAAATATCAAGGCATCTATACAGACTACGGAGTCGGACTCCTTTTCATTAACTTTATTTTCGATAATCGATTACCACCAACATACTATTGAATATTTCCGTCACACTGATTGCCTAGAAACATCCCAACAGATTGTAACTTCGGTGAGAAGATTTTATTAGTTATAAGTGTTAGGTAGGACGTTTCCACGTCTTACTTTATTTCCATCAGAGTATTGTATTTGAGTACTAAGCGATAGTTCATGCTTTTCCAATTTATATCGTATCGAAATACGATATTAAGTCAGTTGATTTAGAATTAAGGCATCACTTTTTTTAATATTAAAACATGAATATTTGGTACAACACTAAACCGGATTCAGTCAGTAGATTGACAAAAGACCGTAAACAACACGATATTACTTGTCATTTTCCGCCTTACTAGTTTAATGGTCAATCAAAGTTGATTACGTTTGATGTATAAAACTCTTGTGTTGCTAACAAAATAACGTTCATCACATTCAAATCGTTTATTGCTGACGGTTCGCCTTATAATAATAGCAGAAATACAGTAATGCAGTTATACCTTGAGCTCATACAAGTTCGCTTTTTTTCATTAACGTACTTGAGTTGATTTTTCATTATTTTGATTGTCGATCGTTACGACTGACACTTAAATACGTGTGCTCAATACACCATCAATATTTCAACATACCAACAAAATATGCCTATTTCAATAAGTATTGAGTACCAATTAGTCAGTCTCATTACTTTTACTTAAATGATTTTCGCTTTGTTAGGATTGTAAAGGTAAAATCTTAAAAACAAAATCATTTGTTTTGAAATTTTAGAAGCATCAAAAATTAATATAAAAGCATTGTGAACCTTTAGAGCAAATACCGATTTTAAGTGTTCCATTGTGGTCAAGTCTAGATTATAACTACCATATATTATTATACACGTATTAGTTTTAATGAAAATCATTTCGTTTTATGTTTATACTTGTATTTTTCATCTGATCATTGAATTGTATGTCATGTTATTTGTTCTCAGGAGATTTGATTTTCGAGACTTACTCTCAATATTTCGTTACCATAGCCATTTGAGTTGTATTATGTTCGTTGGTAAAGCATGTTGGTGGGATCTAAGTCTATGATATCTTCCTAATCCTTGGGCAACGCTGATTCACTTTCTCTCAAACAATATATATATATATATATATATATATATATATATATATATATATATATATATATATATATATATATATATAATTATGCTACTGTGATCAAAAGGAGACGCTTTAATAAATGAAGACATGAATACGGTTGGAAATATAACATTGTAGTATTCATCATATTTCAAAAATAGTCGATAACACTATCTTTCCCATAAAGTGAACCTTTATGAACATGATATTTAGAAATACTAAACTCAATGCCAAGCCTTCAAATCATTTTAAATGATGCAATGTGTTTCGTAAATCAATAGATTGGGGTGGTCATTACTTTTGATTAGAAATATCTGGTAGGTAGAATGTCATAATTTGCTTAATATGTGGGTTGTTGGAGTTAAATGTCATGTCTTAAGCATAATCCAGATCATTGGTCTATGGATTAGGTTGTGTCCTCGAGGTCTCAAGGACTTATATATGGTCTCCACTAGGAATGGGGATCAGGAATGTTGACGACTGTCACTGTAGGACAAAGCAACTCTCTAGTGCTCCCTATTTTTTAATGGTTGTTTAATTAAAGTCAGTCTGCGGTGTGAAACCTCAAAATCAACATTCTCTACAACACCAAATAATAACATTCAAGAGTTTTATTAGCCAAAATACATGTATATGTGGTGACTGTAATTTCTAATATTATATCATTTCAAATAAGTTCATTTATGATTAGTTGGAAGAATCATCATAAAGACTATGAGTAATCAAAATTTTAACTGGATATCGGATGTTACATTGAAGTGAATTCATCTGAAGCTCAATTTTATTAAAACACCAAAAGAAATCTTAGAAATTAAGTTAATCTCCTTAACTTTATTATTTAGCATTAATTTTATGATTGAATATGTCACAGATTGATATTGGTCGGGTACCATTGAAAACCAAGGAGCACTGAACAGCTGTTTCGTTCTAATGTGAAGCTCCTCAGCAGTGCGCACCCCAGATTTCGCACTAGGGGCTTCAGGTTGATGGCGAACGCCTAATCTGCACCACTGGGTCGGCATCCAATAGTAGAATTCTCACTTCCATCTATTTGTGATATGTAGCGCGACGATAGTCCATTGTCATTGGTGATAACTGTCTGACTCCCAACAAGTCTTAACTCCACCAGTCACAACTTCTCACTAGAGCTTCAGGAACATGCTGGAGTCAGTCACTAGTGAGTTGGTTATTATGGTTCAATTTAGATGGTTATTTTTGTGGAGATTGGTTATTTAGTTGATTGAACTAACCATCTAAATTGAATTTAATAATTCTTGAAAAATATTCTTGCAACAGCATAGAATCGTACGAAAATTTAACTACACAGAGAATTATGCACGGAATGACTAATCATAATTACATTTTTCAGACTTAGTTTCTATATTCTTATTAATTGATGATGAAAACAGAAGTAATTAAGCTTTCAAAGGAATTAATTTAAAATTTATACAAAAAAGAGGGATATTTCTATTGACTATTTATTATTTGTGAATGGCTGTATTATTTCGTTGTTGATATTCATTATTACAGTTCCATCAGTTTTGATAAGGGTATAGTCATATTTTAAAAAATTCTATAGCTTATAAAACTACCACTAGCAATAAAATCTAGGACTAAGGTTTGACTTGTTAACTAGGTATTCTTTCAATTCACGGATGGTATTAGTACTAAAGCTTGAATCTACTTTATTTTGCTTCAAACAACAAACATTACGTTAACTGATCTACTGAGTTCTAACATCTAACAAGTAATATATAATATCGGTAGTATTATTTTTCGCCATCTTCTTGACAGTGATAACCAATGCTCAAAAACCGTCTGGTTCATTATATTTTGTTGAAAATGCTGCTATCAAAATGTTGAAACTAAACTTATATATTCAAGAAAGATACATTAGTCAGTTTAGTAATACCCTGTTAACTTCAGTATCAAACATTTAATCACTTAGCAGTCTTGTTTCATCCATTTCCTTCGTGAGTATTACTCAGTGTTATTCTATTCATTTATCCATTTTACTTTTGTGATTACATAACTTTTGACCTCAGTCATCATTATCCATAAAAATTTATCATAGTATATATTCCTAAACATTTTCTTCTAGATTTCTATAATTGGTTGTAGTATAAATCATGCAAGTGAATTGATCACATGTTCATAATTCATTCATAATGTTAGCTCCCCGTTTAATTCTTCATGATTAACGTGTTACAAAATATGTACAGTAAATTGAAATAATGATCATTATTATTGTTTTTAGACTGTAATGCAGGTAATCTGTAAAACGTATTCGTTTTGTCGAATTCATCTACTTTAAACTGATAATTGAATGCAAAAAATGTAAACAGGTTCTTTACTTCTGAAAATATGGTGCATTCAGAAGCTTACGGGTATTCATTTAGGATATAAAACATCAATTGTCAAAGATTTACAGCGAATCTTGACTGGTTGAATTAAGTTTTATCAGTTTCCTAGAACTTGTCTCAGGAAATTCAAGTAGAAATTTGAACATCCATATATTCTAAACAAATTTATTGTGTATACAAAACTCGTAAGCGGTTGAATATTATCGATATATAAGTGGACAATTTTAGTTGATTCGTGCACAATAATAAATAAGTTCAAAAAAGGGAGTCTGTTTTCAGTCTTATAGCTCTTAGTCAGTCAGTTACAACGTAAAATGTGGTACATGCGTATGTAGCGGTAAATAATCCCTAAATAAATAGTTGCGATGGTTCTTGACATTGACACTAACCATGTTTGTTTTAGCGGACAGAACTAGTTGAAGGTATTCGGTCACGCATCAACATCAGATCACGACATGGCGTGGGATGCAACTCTCTCCCTAGTTAGCCACCCTAGACGCTGCTGTCCCACTGACGCTCTACCTATGATCAAAATATAACTTCTCTTCCATCCCTTACTACCTTCTGATGTTTTCTTATTCGAACGTGTGGGTTTAATCGTTAGAAGTAGCTATGTTTATACGATAAACGTTACTTGGTCATATACCTGGTACACTTCACGTACATCAATTCAAGTTACCATGCCTTAATCGACAGATGAAATCGTCGGACCAAATCCCAAAGTAATGATGGTAATAACAAAGATAGTATTAATGGAGAAAGAGATCGGAGATAATATTAAAGGAAATATGACTCAGTATAAAGAACATTGTGATAAATTAAGAAGTCTAGACTTTGGAGGAAGGCGAGGAATGAATGCACCTGCTGTGCAATCCGGTAATTATGTAAATTTGAAACCAAGTATTCGAGCAGCAACAAAGTTTAAGAAAATCGTTAAAACATACTTATTCTCATTTAAAATGTTATAGTGATTAAACAAAAAGTTTCTGGATTACGTTTTCACAGGCTTTGAAATAGGTGAGAACTAATCATTTACATTTCGTTAATTTGTTGTGAAGAAATTGGAAATAGGTAATTAGTAATAACTCCGAAGTTGGGTCGTGTAATGCACTAGAGCTGACAATACGACATCCAAGAAATCTACGTAAATAACAGTAAATTTAATCTTTATCAGCTAGAAGCTGATAAGTCAATTAAATTAAAATTTCCTCTTGAGTCCATGACAAAATCAGAGGTTGGATCAGTTGCTTTTGAGCTTATAGTTTTGGTTTCTCCATGTGTATTGCAAAGGCTTTAGAATTTCATAGGAAACAGAAACACACTAATTTAACAGGTTTCTGGAGAGAATCTGTTTATATTGAGTGGTCGGCATCCAAATACTCTGTAATGGCATTTCTAATACAACCGTTGATCTAGTCCGATAAAGTTCTTCGATTATCGTTAACAAAGTGCACTATGAACGATCAACACGCCTTACTTCACTGTGAGATCAGTCAAAAAAAGTCTTTGAAAGCATTCATGAATACAGATTGACTCAAATCACTATTTTCAAGGTTGCTATATAAAATATTCTTAATTTGGCCTGCGTGATCTAACTCTTTGATAGATAGATTTCCTTCGAATTCAAAGTTAAGTGTGCTGTCTTTATAAGCCAATAGATTATAAATACTTTAAGTCGTTTTGATCGTGTTTCGTCTACGAACAATGGGTACTTTTAGAAGAGCTGATTTCCAATCTACGACATTAAAGAGGGAACAGATTACTCAAATTCTCAAGGTGACAGAGACAACAAGATCTCTCTTCCTCTTAACAGTGGACCAGTTATGTAAATAGATCACTTAACTCCTTTACATAGGCTTTATTTAAATGGGTCATTGTAACGTTCTGTTAATTTCCTTTTTAATTAAATGAATACGTCACACATTGATGTTATCTTGGTACCATTGAAAACCAGGGAGCACTGAACAGCTGCCTTGTTCTATTGTTGAACTCCTCAGCAGTACGCACCCTAGATCCCACTCCAGGGGCTTCAGGTTGGCGAACACCTAACTCTCTACACCAATTTTTTATTTAACATCTGGAAAGTGAACATTTGATCCATTTTCCTTCTTAATGAAAACTTGACTGGTTGGTGTTTATTATTAAGCATATGTATGGTCTTATTTATAGTAATCATTACAATTAAAATAAATAACTACATTTAAGATAAGTATGAAAATAACAGTTATTGCTAAAATTTATTAAACTTACTTAGATATAATAAATTACTATGCAGTGAAATCATTTTCTTTAAACATAATAAAATAAGTTCATACAAGTGTTTCCATGTATGTATTTGGAAGACAACAGTTTCCTCACTATCACAGAAACAAAAATGTGTTGAAGTTCTACAAGTTATTGCCATTATTAGAGGAAGACGTAGGTGATCTTGGATTAATACTCATGATCACTAAAAAATGTAATGCATACTGATCACCAGTGTTTGAAATTGTAAATACTGTGTACAGTTGCATATTGTTTAGTCCTCAGATACTTTAATATTACATGTTAAAAGAAACGGAAATAATCGTCATTAAAATGAGACTGATTAACTCAGCTGTAATTTATTTGAATATAAAAAATGATTCATTTATAAGTTGTTGAATTTGCTCTCAGTAAGCTTAATTACGTTTCGTGCATACCATCTCCAGATCGCTACAGCAAAACTTTCAGTAACCTGTATTAATTCCAGTTTGTTCTTTTTTGTGCAATACTTAGAAACGTACATGTAACATCAGAGTTACCATATCTTCATGGTTGAGATAATAGTATGTTTATGTAATATCATATTTCATAATCATTTGGTAATCACTCTGAATATGTTTGCTTACATCTTTGAAGTAATTTGTATAGAAGAGAGATGAATAATTTTATTCGTTTCAATAGTAGTATATGATTAAATCATTCGTTGTAAAACAAAGGAATCATACGGTTAGGTAAAAGTTGACTTAAATATTTATTGGTATGTAGTAATTTTGTTGGAATAGAAAATAATAAGCATGTACTGCATGTGTAAACATTCATCACAGATGAGTAATTAAACATTTGAGTCACTAGGTACTCTGTTGTAAATTATCAAGTTAACTGACTGGATTCAGTAAAAATGTAATGCCGATAAAGTTGATGATCAGTTACAATAGTTTTTGAACAGTTTATCTCATAATATATTTATAAGATAAATGCAGTTAGCATAATCACTTTACTTAAAAGAATTAGTTTGAACACACTTTATATTGCTAAGCTTTGCCATTTCGAGATATTTTTTATGATAAACAATTTATCTACTAGTTCGTTTGTAAGTAGTTACAAAATTTACTTGGATTACAGAATTTATACGTTAATACTCGAAGAATTAAAATCGAATAAACTATGAAAAAGAAGGTTTTAAGGCTGTTCAGTATATCGTATGATTATGCGAAATGAGGTGAACCATACTTTTAAATTGTGTTACGTGTACAAATGAAACTGATAGCTCATAACAGATAAGTCATTTTACATCAGGAATTTTATGAGGAATTTTTATTTAGAATTTCGTTCGCTTGATTTCATCTAGACTACTGTCAAAAACTCGGCAACACCAAACAGGCGTCACTGATTAAAATTACTAACAGGTCATGAAATAGTTATTGTCATTGGTCGGAAATAACAGGATGTGGATAAATGTGACGAAATGCCTCAACGGTCTAGATTTAATGATTTATGGCTGGAACTTCATACTCAGTTGGAATCATTTACGAGGGAAAATCCATCACATTATATCTCTGGTTTTTTAGTGATTTTCTGCCCAGTGTCAGCAAACAATGTTTACAGGAACTACAATTATAAGTACTCTAAGATATATGTTCAGTCTTTGTGGCTTGAATACTTTCATTCCTAACTTGAATTTTGAGATACTAAGGTTATTAATAATCGTTAAATGATATTTTTAATGAGAGTCCTAAATGACTTGTATAGTACTTACCACTGTCAACAGGATTCTCTTGGTCATTCAATCCATTAATACAGTTAATTAACGTTTGTAACCAACCTTAGAAATAATTTCCACTTATTATAAACAGGATAAACGAAAATTGTGTCATTAGAAAAGTTAGCATTTAGAAAACATAAAACAGTTATTTTTGCTGGTTCGGGACTCTTTAGCAGTGAGCACCTACGACTCCTCTGAAGAGTGAGCTCAAAGCTGTCCATAACCTCCTGGTTTTCAGTAGTTATTTAATTCGGGTCGATTACCGATATCATGTTCATATTTTATAATCACCCTAATATTCAGTTGCAATTTAGCTTTGTTTAATGACATTAAAGAAACTAAGGAGTTAAGGTTTATTACTGTAGTTATCAATACTTTTTTTCCAATCATTAGTGTGAAAGTCTTGGTCGTTGTACTTTAATTTGATAACAAGCAACTTACAAATTGTCGTTATCTTTAAATGAAAATATAAACTTTATCTGCTAATTACTTGATAAGTAATGGAGGATGTTTTATTTATTCACTGCATGGGATTTCTACAACTGTTCGTTAATGAGATTTAAAATGTTTAACGCTATATTTTGTGAACATAATCAATCATATAGTTGAGTGAAAACAACAAAGTTACTGTTTGACTATTCGAAGTAATTTATTTTTCGGTCGACCATTGTGCATCGATAACTTCATGATTATCATAAAGTAGTAAAAAATCTAATCGTTATTATACTATTCACTAGTCTTTGGTTTAAATCACTTCATTATTGCATCGTTAAATGAATTTCTGATATCTTATAGTATTAATTTGTTAAGTCAATTGGTAAAATTTAAATATATAATGTATTTACTTAAAAATCAGTAGTGTGTTAAAGGACTATAGAATTAATTCAGGTCAAATAGAATGCTTATATTTGCTTGTCCCGATTAAAAGTTGAAGTTTTTCACTTGAAGTTGTTCACTTCTTTCAAAGAAGTCACTATTGAACCTCTTTTATGTTTTATTTCTTTGATAATCAAGGTCAGTAATTTAAAAAAGTGAATTCTTGAAAGAAATTTGTAATGTTGGAAATTCTTTAATAAGAATGTTATTACACAATTTTAGGATTACAACTGATCACTTCTTGTTGCCATATGCATTTTTTGAATCAGACTGTTTCAATTAAGAATTAAATCACCATCTTTAGTATATTTAGTATATGGCTAGCAGTGGGATATTGGATATACATCACATCCTATTTAAAACGCATCAGGTTAATATATTTGTATTTCACCACTTAGTAAATTTAAATATGTAATTTCACGCTTTATCAAGGCCATATGCTAAGTGTGTTCATATAGCAATGAAGACTAATCAATTGAAGTTTTGAATATAGACAACAGGATACTCCAAACTATTACCATTACTTTCATATAAGTTGAATAAGTGAAACTGAAATATGGACCGAATAACTGACTGAGCAAAGCTTTTGGTGGTTTTAATTGAAAATTAATAGTTCAGAGTTTCACTGTAGGAGCCAACAATAGAAAGCTAATGCATGCAACTGATCAATCACTAACTAAACACAACGTAGTCAAAATACTTGTTAGAATTTTGACTGTTTGTCAGTAGATAATATATAGTAGTAGAAGTCATTGTAGCAACCAATTTGTTTTGGAATTGTTTTATAATTTCAGATCGATTATATTCATAACTATGATTAATCAGTCTCTGCTGCCTTATGCTCATGGAGGATATAATCAATCTAAGTGATGTTAGATCACATTAATCAAGAAATGATTTATATTACACACTAATGCCAGTTAAAAATAGTTGGGTTTTAGTACACTGCTTTACAAATATCACACTGTGAGATTCCATAGACTTACACTAAACTCCTTGTAGATGTGTTATAGAGCAATATAGAACATGGGACAGGTGTGGATCGGTTCAAGTTGCCACAACTCGAGAGCACAGAAAAATTAAAATCAAGTTAGTAAGAGTAGTAGTTAGTTCAGTGCTATAAAACAAAGAGTGAGCATAGGAATATGGAATTAGTTCGTAAAAAGAAGGGTACAAAACAATATTAAGCTCACGTTCAAGATAAGTGAAGTGGTCAATACACTCAACTGCAGCGCTCCCTATCTTTAGCTCAGATGTTAACGCAGACTAGATTTGATGCAACAAATTACATTTAGCGGAGAGCGGAAGGGAGAATCCATATAATATCAACCTTCAACAAAATCAACACTTGGATATTAAAATATGCGCATGCACAAAATTTATGAAGTTGAAATTTATGTTTTAACTGTTTGAATTAGGTTTTTATTATTAAAACAAGATGAACAAGAAAACTATATTACCAATGCATATTTGTACACAAACATTGTACTACATAAGTACTCACATACGAATAGTTATAGTAATAGTAATAAATAATTTCCTGTTTAACTAAACTATTAACAATGATAACTCCATTTATATTATTACTGATAGTTTATGTTTCCTTTATAATTCACATTTTACTTAAAACTAAACAAATTTAACAAGGAAGTTATAAAGATGAATTGTAGTAAATGTTAACAATTTCAATATTATTTATTTTTTTCTTTTGATGTAAAGGCATGGTAATATTCATTTCCGGATTAGGTGTACGTCAGTTTACTAGAAGAGTTGTTCAGTACTTGATTTTACTTTCTGTTAAAACAAATTGGCTTGAAGTATTCTGTATATGTAAATGCTATCCTAAAATCAGTGAACCTTTTAATGAGTTGAAAGATGACAACAACCTAGTATTGAAATATAGAAAATATGAAAAAAAACCAAGAGAGTCGTTTGAGGAAAAAGCAAGAATTGTTTACTGAGGACAGCTAGATAGCCGTGTAATTTCATTTATTTGGAATGTTTATATTCATCGACTAATTGACTAGAATTGAGGTGGCTTGTAGAGATCGGTATTAAGTTTCAGTTGATCGAATTCGTCATAAATTGATGTTGATATGGTTCCAATGGAAACCAGAAAGCACTGGACAACTTTACAGAGGGTTAGGCGTTCGCCATCTGAAGCTCATGGGACGGAATCTATGGTGTGCAGTTCGAAGAGTCCTATATTAAGTGAAATAGCAGTCCAGTGCTCCATAATTTTCATTTGTCTCCTATCAACATTAGTCTGTGACAAATTAATCAAATAAGACTAACTGACAAGTTGAAAACAATATTGTCAATTTATATGTACTATTCTAATTCACATGAAGAGGATTTTTAATAGTTGATTCGATGTAAACACTTCTAAATTCAATAGCACTTTTGTAATTACGAAATGGAAGTTATTCATTTAAGATTTTGTATTTACTTCAACATAAGTATTAAAAAAATCTAAAATTCATTTCGGAAGATATTTACCTTATTCTTCATTAGTATTGTCTAGGGAATGTGTTTAGTTCAGTGAATGTTAAAACATTTCACTTATATCACATTTTGCACTAACAGAAATTCTCTATTTCTGACTGAATTTTAATAGGATAATTCTGATCTATGATAACGGTATGCTTAAACATCAATAGCAATAATCATCTGCTTAAAATAGCGATTGGATATAAATTATGACTATATATTCTTGCATTGACAACACAAATTAGTACTGTAGAAAAGACTAAAATTTTAAGGTTCGTGTCTACATTTATACTAGATATAGAAAGTTATTTAAAAGTACAAATTCATGAAAGTCTGTGCAGAAACATTTTAACTCTTAAATTGAAAACAAAACTGGCAGCGATGATGTTAATCCGACCGACACTCACTTATGTTGTTTTAATTATGCAGACGCCTTGATTATTGATGATAAACAACTTAATTTATTGCATTGTAACTAACTTTTAATTTGAAAATTATTATATGCTTATAGTCACATAAATGATGTCAGTTGATTTAATTCTAAAATGAAAATAACATTCAAATTTTTAATTCAGTAATATTGTTGGGATAAAAAAAACTGTAGATTATATTTGCATCAACCAAAAATATACAAATATTTCATAATTCGATAGGTTATAGACGTTTATATACTACTCGCATAATATTTTTCAAAGAGTTAACATTAAATTAAAAGAATACATTACATAATGTCTGAAAGTTATGGAGCATCATTATAGTTCCATACTATGCAATAATGTAGACTAGATAAAGCTATCATTGCCATTGATCTATGGGGAATAGTTAATGAACTCTTTGAGACGAGTACATTTTAAGTCAATTTTATATGGTAAATGTCAACTACATGGAGATTGTATAAGTTGGATTGTGGCTAGTAAGTAGAATCAAGGAAGCACGTTTTGTCTTATTTCGCGTTCGTCAGCTCGCTGTGCCTACATCCTAGTGTTGATGTTCACACCAGGGTTCAAACTTAGTTCGTTTCTTGGCGAACGCCACCGCGTTCACCATTAGGCTACTGAATCTAAACCGCCGCATTTGTTGACTCACTAGCCTAGTGGTAAATGTAGCGAACTTTAGTACGAAGTAAAATGAGTTCGAATCCAGATGTGGACATCAACACTGGGATCCAGGTAAATTCAGCTGCTAAATCCCAAATAAGATAAAACGCGCTTTCTGGATTCTTCTTAACAGCCACAATCCAACTCAAACAATACTTATGGACTATCGCTATATTGAGGCGATTCGCTTAGGATACACATATAGCAACACAGGTTGATCAATTTCAGTCTATGTCTAATCAGCGGGAAGATTTAAGTACATTCTAATTATACATACATAGATTTTATTTTAAAGATTTTTTTTATTGTTAGTGTCAATTTTTACTTTTTGAATTCAAAATTAAGTGATGTTTTACTAGAAGGTAGATATTTTGGTCGCCTTCGTTTTACATTAATGTATGTGAAATTTAATAAATGTCAGTTAATTGTATTGTGTTGTATATGAATATATTCAGAAGTATCGAAATAAGTAGTCTAAGCCAAGAAAAAAAACTCGAAAACATTCCACTTATCTTACTTGGTGTACTATAATTTAAACAAATCAGTATGATTTATATACATGACTATAATAGTGTCTCATAACTTATCTGATTGTACAAATAATTTACTTTAAAAATCTCACAAAGTAAAGTGATTCATTTAATTTTAACTTAGTCCATAGCATGAATAGAATTCGCTTGAGAGACTACTGAAAGCTGAAAATGTATTGTATGACTATTCGACTGAAATGATACATGTTGAATTTTAATAATATGAATACATGTATTGTAATCTGAAAAAAATGATAAAACCTGGATTATAAAGTCGATTGCATACACTACTGATTAGTCACAAATATCAACATAATACCTGCTCAACGCTTTCCTCTTGAATACATTGGTAAGACTTCTAAAACTCATTTATCATAAAAAGAGACACTAAACTTTTCTTTTAAGAATATTCAACTTATTTGTGTGAAATAAAATTTTACGCTTAATGAATGACAAAAATAAGAGAAAGAATGAAACTACACTAAAAAAATATAATTCAAATGTTTGCTTCACCTAAACGTATCTCACTAAAATACCCTAGAACATTCTACCATATATTACTGTGAACGTTTTCAAAAGTTTTCATAGTGTAAAGACAATTGTTTTCAATGGTTTTCACTGGTAATCAACCAACACCAAACTGTGGAGAATACAAACTACTGAAGGAGAATGTATCTAATTACAAGGCAGACAAAAACCACCGGTGGTCACCTCACAAGCATTTAGAAACAAAGCCAACCTGAAACATCTGGGGCAGAATCTAAGGTATGCACTGCTGAAGAGTCATATATTAGGTGAAGCAGCTGTCTAGTGTTGCTTGGTTTTAAATTTTACACTACCAACATTAATCTGTGATGAATTTAATGAACCAAAGACAAATTGGTTTAAATTTGGTTGTGACTGACTACTGTAATTCTGGAAGCGTTTAGTTTAATTTGGAGTTCGTTAACTGGATGCACTTTCATCTCAATGCTGATATTCATAGTAAAATGAATCTTTTTTGGATTATATAACTAAAGTGTTTCAAAGTATTTCCACGTTTTTATGAAGTATTCATTTTAGTAAAATAAACCATGAAGTGTGGGGATACTATTTGTGTTTCCAGTTAACTGATCATCTTATTCAATTGAAATAATGTAATTTTGAAAAAACTGATAAGATTTTAAAAGAAAATTATATTGTAATTAGATTGACGAAACTATGTTCTCTTTGAAAATTCTATAATAAAGACGTAGTGTTAGTTGTAGGATGAATATATACATTCAATTAGGCATACTTCGTACAGGATTTATTTTGATCAATTATCCAGTAATTAATAAAAGTCAATAAAATCTAAAACAAAAAACCACTTTGTAACAGGCACCAACTACATTTGGGGGAAATTTTTTACTAAACAAAGTGTATACATTCTGTTAATTTGATAAATGCAACTGTGTCTACACTTTCCTACTAAATGACAAATCTGTATCAAACTAGTATTAGTTATTCATGAAAAATAAAATCCTTTATCATCATTTAAAGGATGAAGTATTATTGGTTGTAATTGATGGCTTCAATTCTAAAATTACGTAGAATGAGTTCATATTAAAATATCATTTTCATGCATTTTTTATAATGTAAACTAATAGTCGTATAGTTGCAAGGTGATACTAACAGTAAAACAATTCTTAAATAAACAAAACCAATGACAGTACATGTGTAATGAATTAAAATTAGGTTCTATTAAAAATTAAAATTGACTGGATAACTGCTTTATTCAAGTAGATACTTATTAATTAGTGCTCATCTGTGATACTACCGAAATTCTAATTTATAATCTTAAATTTCACAAGTTAAACTAAGAATGTAAACTATTAGCTTCTGACTCAGTAAGATGTAAGTTACATAATCGTTGTTAGACATAAAATTACAACATTTAATCATGAATGTGGTTATGAGTAGTCTTGTACAAAGATGAAACTGTATTCCTATTCTTCCTTAATTTCTCTGAGGATTGATATCAGTTTGTAACATAAAACAACACTTAGTAACTTTACTAAGTTACACAAAACAATAAGTAAACTTCTTAAAAATGAACGAATAATTTTATTGTTGTTTTACTCTCTATTGTTCTTTTTAATCATCAACAATCACTGAAAAAAAATTTAATTAGTTAGTGTTGTATACAACTTCAATTAGTAATTTCTATTTAAAACTAAAAAAAGGATATATACAAAATAGGAAGAGCTATAATTTAGAATAGGCTTGTATCTTCCCGTTGATTTGTAATGGACTGAAACTGGTTAGCCTCTGCTGCCATATGTGCATCCTGAGCGAATTGCTTCTATATGTACCCGTTACACAAGTGTGACTGTCTGGATATAGTAGCCTAGTGGTGAACGCGGTGGCGTTTGGCACGAAGCGGACTGAGTTCGAGTCCCAATGTGAACATTAACATTAGAATGCAGGTACATTCAGCCAATGAGCTCCGAATAGGACGAAACGCGCGTCCTGGATTCCACTTACCAGTCACAATTTAACTTAAGGAAAAACTGTATTTTCATGTTAAAGATGTTTTTGCATTTCTTCTTTGGTAGATACTACTTAGTTATCTGTAGATACACTGAAATTATACTCATGAATAAATAATGCTATAAATGCAATAATGAATAAAAATGTATAAAACAAGCTTTCAAATCAAAATCAACTGTATATAATGATTGTAATTGTTTTAGTACATACATAAGATACTCATAGATTGAGTACATTTTCAAATAATTTTTTTAAATTGTTATAAAATGAGCTTTCATTACTAATAGACACAAAAGTTTTTTGATTATATTGCATTCTCTTAGATGAATGGTTTAATTTAAAAAGCTACTGTTAGAAGACTTCTATTTGAAGTCTATAATGATAAAGTAGTTTAAAATGATGAATCGAACTGTACACTTACATCAGTCAGTTTAAAGAACACAGTATAAACAAAACCATCATCTTGAGATAAACATCTCTGTCACTTGCGAACGCAATTTTTATAACAAACAATTTATAAGACAAAGACGTTTGAACGAAGAATATTCTTTTCGATAAATGCTCATCAGGTTCTACATTTATTAGTTCAAAATTATTATTTACAAAAATAGCCAGTTCTGAGGCAGATATAACATTATTTAGATATTAACGATAATTGCATATAAAGTTTTCCCTCATCTAGTTATTTATAAAATACGAATGTTAATGTTGAAATAATAACCATCATTATGTAACTTGTGAAACGTAAACGACAATTGAGGTAAACAAGATTATTAGTCAAATATGTGTATATAGGTATCTCTGTAAATGGGTGACAAAGGAGATGGGGTGGTAGCAAACCACGATTAGATCAAGTGTTTGTAGACAAAGGTCAAATCCTACTTAAAATGAGACCGAATGGGTAAGACATATGAATAGAATATATTTGTTAATAATCTCAGCGGATGAAATTAATGAAAAATTCCAACGTTTCGCTCGGCAAACTGGTCCGAGCTTCTTCAGGGAAATAACCAAAATGGAGTGTAATGGAGTGAATGATAATCAAAATTCATCAAATAGTAACAATAACAATAATAAGCATTACAATCAGTTCATTTGTTTGATCTTAAAATGTGATATTCAAATTCATTCTGTGTACTTTGATTAGTAATAATAATAATAATAATAATAATAATAATAATAATAATAATAATAATAATAATAATAATATGGAAATGCACATCCAGAGGGAGAATACAAATGCATTAATCAAATTAAATCGTCGTATGATTAAAGTGGAGATTGGTTTAGTGGATCTTGCGTTGGCCATGGCAAGAGAAGGGGTTGAACGTACTTAATAATTAATAATTAATATGACAAATGTCGAAATAGGTTGAAAGACATATGTGAAAGTTTTAACATGAAAGATGGATACCATGAGATTTAATTTTGATGTATATTTATGGAGCAGTTATCTTTTTTATCTCTGAAAGCTACTTCAATGGGTTGGTCAATTAGTTTTCTAGTGTTAAGTATTGTTTGCTTTTACTAAGATATATATTTCAATTCACCTCGGTCACTTGGACTCATTATTATATTTGGTGTGTACTCAAGTTTGGTCATCAGTACTATACAGAGAACCATATTTGATTTGATTGACAATCAAGTACGTATCCAGACTTGCTAAATGTATTAAATTTTATAAAATACTTTAGAAGTAAAGCGTACGTATACTAACTGATGTTATAAAAATTCCCTGAAATAAGTTGTTCCTGTTACGATCTTTATAATGCTGAAGTTATTATATGTCTGTACTTAATAAGGTACTAGAGATTGTTTTTAGTAAATGCGAATAATCTAGAAGTGAATAACTTATGTGGATGCATATGTATATATCAAACATTTTACAATGAAACAGGTAGATATGCCAGATTAATTGAATCCAGGAAATGCACATCCTATTTGAATTACACACAGTGTCATTTATCCAATAGCCCATGGACGTCTGATAAATTAGCTCCAATTAGTATGAAATTGGAATCTATTAACGATTCCTATCAACTACGTTTAGAATATATTGTATACAATATTGAGTTACTTGAACTAGTGGTCACACTTTAACTAGTTAGGTAGAATCCTATCAAAACTAAGAACTAAATAGAGTTAATCGTTGTTTTTGCTCTGTTTAGTGATCAATGAATGCTTTAGTCTCATTAGTAGTTTGTTCATCATTTATAAATTCTCATTCTCGTGGACAAAATTTATTACAATAATTAAATCAGTTGAAGGCAAATTTTCCTTCAATAGGAATGGATGATATTATCATAATAACACAATACAAAATAGTCAGCATGAAGTACCAAGTATACTTGAATCCTCATTCTATCATAGTGGCTAAGACATGCATTATGTCTGCCCAGCAGCCGACTACCTTAACACGTAATGCTAATCGATGCTGAAGAAAGATGGAAACAAGGGAAACTTAGAATCAGTTCACTGAAGTCATCGACTGTTTGAGCCATGTAAGTAACCAAAGACTACTTGGCTATGGTCCTCTCGATTGTCATAACAAATGATTAAAATCTGCCACAGTAGCGATTGTGTATTCAGTTTTGTCTTCCTGCATATCATGAGCTAGAGATTACTTCATATCTTACTTTCCACATACTAATTTTTTCTACGTGTATCATATTCTTCACATGTTTACCTTTTACGTACCACTGATGTGACTCCTAGTTATATCAATTCGGGTTTCAGTATCACACGCTAATAAGACGTGGCAACTTGGATCGATGCATGTACACCCAAGGTTCTATGTTGTACATGATTCTTACTAACTGGATTATTTTTATACATACATCATAGTGTTTACACATCTACATAATAGTCTGTCGATGAACATTAAATAAATCATTGTAGTATAAAAATAGTTATTATGAAGAATTATATCTTTTGATTGACAGATGACTTAGGCGGCTATTAATTCAGGTTAGTAATCAATACACTTGATATCTCGTCAAACTATATTAAAAGGAGTTTGAATGAAATCGCTTCCATATTGTTTTCTTATTCAAATATATTTTATAATAAAATGTACAATATGCTGGTGAGTGTGCGCGCCAAGCCTGTTAGCTAGTATCTGATTAACGGAGCCATTTTTGTACTGAATACTGGTTTTCGTTCGATTCGGTTACAATGTAATTTTTTATTTTAGTCTCAAATCAGACACATTTTCGAGTTAGTATCCTGTTAGGGAGTCTTTTCTATGCTTTGGTTTTAGACATATCGGGTCGATATTCAGCTAATAATTTATTACACCATTGTACTGTATTTTCAACTAAGTACCTCCCTCCAAATGTGACTATCATAAGTTTACAAGAAAATATAGATCTATGAAACCAAAAATTTAGTGTTTAAACCAATTCATTTTTTATAACAGAAAGAGCTTATTAGGTCATTGAAAAGGAAGTAACAGCAATCCAGCAAAGAAAACTTTCTTTCAAACTATATTATTTACTATAGTTGTACAACCAATTATATATCGTCATTTCTACTAGATAACTGTCTATTAGTAGGTAGAGAGTGACGGCATCCCAAGTTATTTAGTGATTTCAAGTATCAAAAGAATTGCAGGCGCGTCATATAATTGTCTAAATGACAGACAGTTGGACTACAGTGTAACTAACTTAACGATAATTACTCATACTTTAATTCAATTCTCTATCATTTAAAAAACCACATAATGCGATTGTAATTCCTTTTATACTTGAAATTTCTATTTTCAACAGACAAGTGTCTCGTAAAAATGATTATATATTATGTATTATTACTGAATTGTCTTTACTTCATCGTCAGTGCTATTTCAAGAATCGCCGTCATCACTAAGCAAGTAACAGAACAATGATAAGCATCCTAAATTTGGTCAACGTTAATTAATTGATCAGCAACTTTTTTATGGAATTATTAACTTTCATAAAAAAGGCTATTATGATACCAAGCTTATATATATATATATATATATATATATATATATATATGATAAAGGTTTTCCGTGTCCGCAATTTTAGCCATGTATGTTTATGATAAGCGGAGAAATCTACAAAAATCTTTTTTCGACATTGCCATTTAAAATTGTTAATCTAAATATGAAAAACATAATTCAACTTAGATACTAGACGACATAGATTTAAAGAATTTGATTACGACATATATTTAGACCAGAAATTCAAAATAAAAATAACATTTTATTGATAAACCTAATTAAGTATAGAATAACTAGACGATTTGTACAACTGTAAAGAATCTATCTATAGCGTAGTTCATAGTTTAAAAGTATTTTATGAAGTATAATTAAGAATTAACTGAGAATGAATGAAAATCCAGTAGGGTATAACATCGTTTGTAAGTAGCTATTCTGTATTCACTATAATGATGGGCTGTTAAAAGTCACGAAATCATAATCTGTGTAGTATTTATTTATCATGAAAACTAAACAAAATAAGAGTTACATATCGTCGATTTACAAATGTTAACAATACTGAATAGTTGTATTTTGACTAATTGACGGTATACTATTGTATTGATCACAAAAAGCTAGGTGTTTTGAGTTTACGTTTACACAGAGTCGTTGGCACGCTCTATTGATAACTCTGAAATCAGTAGAAAGATGCTCTGCGTATCTAGGATTTTGGTAAGTCTCAGACCAGCATAAAAATACATGACGAGCAACATAACAATTCATTTAACTAATAAAAGCATTCAAAAAATGAATTAATTTATTTTGAGTAGTTAAATTGTGGTAGTTTGTAGAGCTTAGCATTAATTTTTAGTTAACTAAATTTGTCGCAGATTGACGTTGACAGTGTACCATTGAAAACCATGTAACACTATAACCGTTTCGTCTAAGTACGGGACTCCTCAGCAATACATACCCTAGATTCCATCCCAGGATTTTCAGGTTGTCTAACGCCTTACCCTTTGCAGTACTTGAAAGCATCCAATGATGGGGTTCCTGCCCCCATCAATTTTGTGATACAGCTAGATGATCATCCATTATCACTGATGATAACTATTTTACTCCCAACATATCTGAAGTCTACCAGTCATAACTTCTCACTAAAACGTCTAGAACATTCTGAAGTTAGTCACCAGTGAGTTGACTATTGTAATCACATTGAGGCTGTTCGTGGAAATCGACATTAAGTTTTAACTGATTGCTATCAGTAGGGTGTTATTAAGCGAACTAGAACTCATTTCAGTCAAGTTAAATAGTATGATGTACTTAAAAGTCATTTTGCAAATACGTCATTATTATTTTATTTGTACCATGAATTAGTAGTTAATTAACCATTTTATTGTCTACAGATATGGAGTGGATAATTACATTGTTTACTTTTAATTTCAGTTTTCATAAACAACAGCACCCACTAGGACTTGATTACACAATTATGAATATCTCTGTCGATTATTTATTTTAACTTGATGAAAAAAAATCAAGCCCAATATTGATTACAAAGTAAGTGGTATAATGAGGTATTGCATGAGATAAAACAGCCATTTTTACATCTGTTCATGTATTAAGACCCGTCAGTTGTTAAATGACATAATGTGGTTCTGCCTACATCACTTCATGTTTACAAATATGCAGATGAATTCAACTGGCTATACGCTGAAGTACCTGACAATATGAATGCGAATTTTTGAAAGCCTTGAATTGGGGTCACACAACTACAGATTAAAAGTCTTATCTAAATCAACGTAAACTGTTAGTCAATGTCAAATGATTAATAACTGGTTGGTTAGGAATTAGAGTAGAAACAGTCAAAATAGCAAAGACACACACAACGATAATAAAGTTACGGACAACAGTCAAATGTAGTGAAGTTGTAATAATTCTGCTCATTATGATTTATATACTAAAAGCGTTGTCTAGAAAGATGAAGATATATTCATGATTTATTCATTCAGCTTAGTAAACACACTGGTAAACTATTCTAAATTTAAACAAGCTATAGAAAATATACCAATCTCAGATGACTGTCTAAGTAACACATTTTATACTTTCATGTTAAAGAACAGAGACATGAAATTGTAGGTAAGGTTATGATATATCAATAATCCTAGTCAACGACTCCTAAGTTTTCAGACTGTATTACTGTAAAAGCAGAAAATCAAAATTCAAAAAGAAGTCAAAAAATTTCTTTGTGTTCTAAACCAGACTAACTATGATGTGTAATCATATCATCGGTTCCGGTAACAAAAGTCATTGATTTGTTTCATAAAATACTTAAAGTTTAATTACCAACTTCATTTATCACCATTGGATACAAAATTTTCAATTGTTGTAGTTAATGTCAATAAACGAAAAGAAATTTAATGTTTTATTTATGTTAATATATACCAAGTAATTCATTGTTATCCTATACGCATTTCTCTATAGTTTTTTTTAACCACAGTATATTTTATTCATCTGTAAAAGAATTTTTGCGGTATATTTCCCTTCTTAATTTTAATATATTACCACAATAACTCATTTTGATGTGTACATAAGCCATAATCTAGTAATTGTTTTTATCTAACGAATCTCAAATATGCCAGTATTTTAAAATATTAATTTTTGATAAGAATAAACATTTTAGTTAGTTGTTAGATGGATTACTATTGTTAGTAATTACACAATAAGAATACATATAATAGCATCTACGAAGGATATCGTCGTTTAGACTGAAATAAATATTTAAAATAAGCAAATCAAGTGAGATAAAGGATTCAGGTTTAGTAATTGATCATCTAAAATTACAGTTGCAATGGGCAGTTCATTAGATCCTGTCCTAGTAGGCATTTTTATAAGTAATCTTGAAAATAAAAATGCTCTAAAAAGTCTTTGAGGAACTGATGCATTATTCCAAGTACGTTGATGATACTTTTATCGTATGCAATAATTAACAACTTGAGAATCACTTATTAAAAAATTTCAACCAAGCATATAAAAATATTCAATTTACTATAGTGTTTGAAAGAGACAGTAAATTTCATTACCTGGATATTCTCATGCAACAACAAGAATATGGTTCTGTGCAACGATCGATCTACAAAAAGACAACATGGAATGGATTGATCATTAACATTAATTGCTTCTGCCTAATCCATTAATAGCTTCTATTTAATCCAAAGAGCATTAGTAAAAATACTGTTTCTTAAAGTCAAGAGGATATGTACCTCAGATACAATAGACTCGGAACTCACTAACATCAAATAGTATCTAAAAAAGAATGGCTATCCAAAAACCTCATTGAAAAATAAAGCGAACAGAAACCTGATAAATCAAAAGAAACCACAGTCTAAAAAAGCCTGTTTTCATTCAACTTGATTTTAAAGATGATGATATTGTAGAAACAATCAGAAGAAGACTTAACTCAGCATTAACGAGAACTTATCATGCTGCAAATGAAATGGTATCGTACATGACAACATGTTCACTGAAACAATCGGAAATCGACAGTTATCATTCTTATGTTACTGCTAACTGTTTGTATAAATTTACGTGTGCCTGCAGAAGCAGTTAATTGGGCAGAATAAAAAGAATGGTCAGCCTATGTTTTAATCAAAATGTTCCCAAAAATCTACGATTCAACGAATTAAAAACATTTAACATATCTATCGCTAAACATATGATTGACACACAACACCAGATTGATGTCATTGAATCCTTGAATGAGTTCAACAGACCGAAAACTTCAAATC
This sequence comes from Schistosoma japonicum, assembly GCA_025215515.1. NCBI lineage: Eukaryota > Metazoa > Platyhelminthes > Trematoda > Strigeidida > Schistosomatidae > Schistosoma > Schistosoma japonicum. The sequence goes on from CM046061.1 coordinate 34,099,437, forward strand.
TTCTAAAATATGCTTAGACAATTGCTATTAAACACTTGAAACCAAACTTGTGTATTTAAAATGAAACAGTGGTAAGCCTTTCTTTACCTTGGTAACTTAGCTTTTATGTCATTACGTCCTCGTTATTATTCTTTTTTCAAAATCTGAAGAAATACGTCAATATATTTTCTCTTCAGGTCAGATTTAACATTTTCGTTAAATCACCGTTTTCAGATTGTCAAGTCTAACTTATTTAATTAGGTCATCACCTCACATTTTGAGTTTAATAACTGAGCTTAATTCATATCATTCACCAGTGTGTTCAACAGTCTCTTAATTTTCTTATTGTGTAATCATTTAAACTCTAGTCACTATTATGTTTTCTGGTATGTTCTTTTGTATCGAATATACATTCATTGCATTTCCCTCAACATATTAGTTATATTTACATATCTAACATGTCTACATACTTCTGATTTCAATCAAGTACCACCATTCTCATGAAAATGTTAAACTTCCTTTCAAATATTAATATTGTAAAATATTATTCTGGATTGTATGCAGCTGATGAAAAACCAACAAAATATAATGAATTAATCTTATTTTGCACAAATATTAGTTCTTCCTTTTTTGAAAATTGCTATTACTGTATATCAGCTATCTGATTACTGATGTACACATGCAGTTAAGCAAACATAAAGGAAAATCGTATTAAAAATATGCTAATATGTAGTTTACCATAAAAGTTACAAGTCGCTTGTTGAGCACTTCCAATCACTAAATAAACTGTAATGTTTCATCAACCAACGTAGTCTAATACACAATTCAATTTGAGAAATATGCATGATACTAATAACGATCTAACAAACAGTCGGTTAATGTTTACTGATAAATAAGTTTGTAATCTAACTTAGACTTTTTGGTCACTGATATTTATGTCAAAGCTGCTTCTCAGAAAAGTATATCATTAGCATATATATATATATATATATATATATATATATATATATATATCAAAAGCACTTAAGTTCCATTCCCAAAATATTACGCTTCATTTGCCAATCAGTGTAACATCTGTTCTAATTGTTTACTCAATGTATTACTTTTGTTCTTTCTCATTAATCTCTACAAATATTTCCCAAAAAACATTAATAACAAAGTAAATTAAATTAAAAGATGAACTATGTGATAATCTTTATTAAACAGTGTTCCCTATTCGATATTTAAGTATAATGTTGAAGAAAATTTTCTGCTCATAATACTTGGTTTTTATTAAAATGCTGTAAGGTAGTTGCTTCCATTGTCTATTTCTAGACATGTTAAATTTAAATGAATTAAGAAACATATCAGATTCATGGCTTTATGAACATCATTTAAATGTAATATGTCTGGAAGTGTTCTGACGAAATCTTGACTGACTTAAATTTTATATTATTTGTCACTCATTATGAAATTGTACCTGAATGTTCAAGAGAAGTGATTCTGACTATGGGATTTGGATCCACTTCCACAAATATTAGTATTCTAAGCTCACTGAATGTTTTGAATAATTTAAATAACACACATTGCATATCATTTAATTTAGACATTCTGTCTATTAAGCTTGGTGGACCATATGCAAACGGTAGAAATAATCGAATAACTGTAAATATATTCTTTACAAAAGCTATGACATTAAAACCCGTAATTAAACGTTGTGACGACTAGTTATATTGTTAAACCCATTCGAGGTGATCATTTACTTACACTGAAACATTTAAAATGATATTATTTGCCTTCATGTTGGGAGAGACATCACTGTCTGATATATTTGAATGGTGTTCTATTACCTATTTTCACAAAACTACCTCAATTCAAGTACAATGTGTTGAAAGTTTAGAAACCTAGTATAAAGCTTTTATGTTTGTTCTAACTCTGTTATCCAACAAGTGGAAGTGTGGGGCAGTTACTCATCGATGACAATGGATGAGAAATATCAACCGTTAGAAGCCGACTCAGTGGTCCAATGGTAAAGCGTTCGCCACGGAACCAGAGGGTCCTGGGTTCTATCCCCAATGGGGTCATAGATGCTCACTGCCGAAGAGTCCCACACTAGGACGAGACAGTTGTCCAGTGCCTCCAGGTGATCAATTTATGATATCAGGATTAACATAAATTTCGACTGGATTCATTTATGGCAAAATCTATTTCATCTAAATAATGTAATTATCATGTCGACTAATCTAAAAAGAAAACAAAAGGCTGAACCTAAAAATCCTCAATATAATTTAAAGCAGATCTATACAGTTCTCGATTGTATACAAATTCCTGAATAAAAGACATTCAAGAGTTTAATAGTATATTTATAATGCAGTATTTGTCCTCTATGAAAAGAATTGAGAACAACATGAAATAACAGAATACTTTTGATTGTTCAAGTGATCAATATGAATGTATTTAGGGATGATGAAGAAGAACAAATAACATAAATAAATTAATGTATTAAAACAAAAAAATCTATACATAGCGTGTTAAGTACAAAAAGAATACCTTATTTAATTTGGGATTAAGTCACATGTTATGTCAAAATATTACCATAATAATGAAAATATTGCAAATTAATTAACTTTATTATGTATGGATTCATATATACATCGGAAATAACTTAGTTTGTCAATAGACATGTGATGAAACTATGGAATACATGAGTGATTGTTATATTTTCATATAAACTTATCGTATGTTAATTTTTCCCGTGTTAATTTCATATCACGAATTAGTCTGAGTCAGGTAACCACTGAAAATCAGGAAGAATTAAACAGCTGTGTCATCCTATTAGGAAAATCTTCAGAACTGCTCATCTGTGACTACACCAGGGAACCAAACTTAGGACCCTCAGTGTTCGTGACCAGCGCTCAATTGTTATACCATTGGACCGTTATTAAACAGTTGATATTTCCAAATCAATCAATTTTTTCTTATATTTTTACTATTATGTTATTAAATCTAATAAGTATATGTATATGTACCTATTTGCATAACGTAGCTAAATTTATGCAATTAAATAAACAATATGACAATTTTTTTAAATAAGTGAACTTGGAAAGAATGCTGTAGTTAGGTAACTTAATCATTTAATGATTTCCCAGAGATTTGTATTCATTTCATTACCATTTTTCTATCACTTAATGTACAATAAAATGTGATGTACATTCTTGATTAATATCATTTCAACAGAAACATATTATATTACTAATGGGTAATATAGATTTTATTACATTGAAGACAACAGTTTTTTCTTGCCCCACAAATATAACAAAAATAATCTATTTTAAAATTATAGAATACAGTCTTATTGACAAGTTTGTTCCAGTTGTCAGATAACACAAGAGTAGAATATTGTTAAATTATTTCAACTAAACTTTAAATTCAAAGTTAATGAAAGCTGAAAGAAACATGTTGTTGACAATATGCATAGTCATAGATGACAACATGTTAGTTACATAATTATCATTACTACTGAAAATGATTTTGACAATACATAAAATGTTTATGCAAGCTAGTGGTTCGCATGCATAGTAGCTTGGAAACATCATCACGGCGGTCTTTAAGAGGGTGATGTCTCTTAGGATCCGACTTGTTTTATCAGTAACAATCTAATATACAATAATGAGAACGAAAAACAAACCATAAAGAACCGGTAGATTCTATTCACGTTTTGTTTATGGTTATTTACAACTAGATGGAGATAAACAAATACAGAGAACACAAAACGGTATAAAAGATATAGAATTAGGATGCACTTGGACCTTCTTGTTGATTTGTCAAGGACTGAAACTGGTCAGTCGCTGTTGCCATATGTGGACCCTTAGCAAATTGCTTGAACTCAATAGCCTAACAATGAACGCAGGAGCGTTTAGCAGCCAACGGGATGAGTTCACGTCCTGATGTAAACATTAACACTAGGATGTATGTACATCTAACTGACGAGTCCCAAGTAGGACGAAACGCGCTTCTTTGATTCTGCTTTCCAGTCACCATTCAACAAAAACAAAATCAAAAATTTCCTAGAGTTAGTGAAGTGACTGGGTAAATTTAGTTCTTACTTGCGCATTACAAAAAACAATTTATCACACAAGCTTTTAATAAGGTAAATAGGATATGATTAGGTTGGAGGTGACAATGCGTATCACTATTATTTTGTTAATAAAGAAAAAATTGTTGATTTCAGCACTTTAATGTAACTTCGTAAGAGATGTTATCATCAATATGTCATAAAAGTATAGAAAGCAAATTATTTTTTATTATTGGTCTGTGGTAAACTGTTTCAGATCCCAGGGATTTTAATTGCTTTGGTAATCAAATAGAAAGTGTATTTAAAATGTGATACTATGGTATATAAATTAAAGTTTTGGAGGGTATAATAAAGTGAATTTGTAAATTGAATTATATTCAAGTGTGTAAAAGTAATTTATTCATTATCTTGCAAACAAATTTAAATGTAGCCGTCTACTCCACAAAATGTTTAGTCCTAATTTAGTGCATCAGTTCCCAGAATACGAAGTGTATAGCAACCTTGGACATATCCTTTGTTAAGTTTATCCTTAGTGAAAACACTAGAGAGAATGCAAGTGTAGTATTCTGTCAGTGGTCGCATACATATTGTGTAAGAGAGAGTGCCAGCATTTGATCTAACTTGAATATCTGTATGGTAACTTGCCCCGAAATTGACAGATTATGAATATTCGAGTCGTCATTAGATTATTGAATAGAACTCTGATAACTTATTACAGTTTATAAAAAGATTAAAGTGAGTCATATATTTCTTAAACATATTCAATCACATTTGGAGGCAGAATTCCAGTTTCCATGTCAAACACCTTTGTGCGACTTTATTGAATTTAAAACTATTGTCACTGTGTATGTGCGTAAGGTCATAAGGAGGAAAAGGAGGAAGAAAAGACATATGGGAATATCTTCTATATTAGAACGATTCGGTATCGGTGACAAGACGAAAAAAATTGACCATGCAAACATAGGTCCTATCATCCCATAGACTGTAAGTTCGTCTATACAAAGCCTGTGGTTGACCCTATCAAAATGTTAAGATAAATCACTTTGTATCACTACTACCAGGTGGCCGTGGCTGCATTTAGTGAAGACAAAGCCGTATAATTCCAAGGGACAACCCATACTGCATCCAGCTTTGAGAAAACTTTGTTGAAAGCTTGTGTCAGGCTTTTTACTAAGTAGGTGACTTGCTATTCAGCCACATACAATTTTTCCAATTATTCTGGCTTAACTGAGGTTGATATTTGTAAGGGTCCTGTATCTTGATTTGAATCGAGGAATTAAGTAAGAGGCTCTCCAAATATTATGGCAAGTGCCTATTTTCAGATTGTGATTAAGGAGTCTCAGTACGATTAATTGTATGCAGGACCCACTATATTGGAAATAAGTAAATGCTGTACCATTTTCTCCATATCTACTTAAGACCTTAAGGGTGGTTATATCATTACAGATATGACGGTTGGTTAAGAAGATCGTACTGCGTACAGCTAATAGACATGTGAATGATATTTTCTTCACACTTTTTGAAATGTTTACATCTGTTTACAAAAATATTTCTGAACAGGTTAATGGTAATATTAGAATATTCTATAAGTGATACGATATGATATAAGAATTGTTACTAATTTGGGGTGATTAAAGGCGTTTGTTGGACAGACATCAAATTTCGCACCTTAGATCTACTAATGTGGAGCTGCTAACTCTAACATATGGGCTTCTTTTACATAGCTAGAAATCAGGATCCACACACAGTATCTGAAAAGTAATTCGACTTAAGATAGCACTTTGTAAGCGTATTAATTAATTAATGCACATCGTATAAAAACCGATACCAGTAAATAGTGGTGAATAAGATAATAATTATGGAAGGATGGTTGACAACTAAAACTGGTTACATAATGACAGTTTTATTCAAAAACGTGAAGCGTAGTTGTTCTGAAATTATATGGCCTGATTAACTGTCCATAATGATTATGTAATACTAAAGAGTAAAAGCATGTGAAATTAGATTTAAAAGAATTTAATGTTACAGGATTATTTACTATGGTCTTTAGCCATCTAATTTTGATGTCTTGAAGTAAGGATTGATTGCCTATTTCTACCGTCTAAATGTAAATTTATCAGTTTAACTGATTATATACAGCCAGTTAAATTAGATGTAAGACTATTCAAGTCCATCATTCACTTCATTTTATCAATCTTATTAATCCAGTAATCATTAAACACTTGAGTTCAGTTGAGGAAAACTATGAAACGATCATTTTTTGTCCAAACTCCTCTCATGTCCTTTGTTAGCTAAACGAGTTTTATCCTATCCAGCCAACGTTATTACAAAAATGTCTGTTTTAAGTAAATTCTTCATTATGTGCAATCATTATTATTTAACGTATAATTGAACAGACCGATCAACTGTATATTAAAAAAATATGTATCCTCCTCAGTTCCATTTAAAACTTATTTCAGCATCTACTTAAATACTACTGAAATGAATTGTTATAAAGAACTATATATAGATTAACATGAAATAATTTCGAACAAGTCATGATTTCCATATTCCTAAAATTGGTAAATGATATGGTTACCCATGAAGCATATCATAGTATCACATCGTACTTTAACCTTTGCCTGACACAATTATTATCCCCCTTTGTACTTTGAATTGTTGCATATCTTTGAAATTTTCATCATCTATAAACTTTGGTAGAATTACAATTATTTTTTATTTCCCCTGTGTTCGGTTTATAGACAAATATTCCTCATTTTAATTACTATACCCAAACCACATTATAACGTGTTGTTGAATTAGTATTTTCAATTTACTTTATCTAATTAAGCAGTTCCTCTAGACGTTACGTAACCTGTCTTGTTATCATTTTCATTATGTAATTAAGTATGATATTATTTTAATTATTAATGTATCAAGTTATTTTACAATAACTTTCTTGCTTACTATTCATGACACTAATTGTTCAACTAGCTCAGTATATCATGTTACGTAGTTACTAAGTTTTGTTTAACAGTAACGTTTTATGTATATGAATAAATATTAATTGCATGCAACAGTAAAATATTACTATGTTAAATTGTAGTTTCTACCAAAGCGACCTATGAGTATTCTGCTGCTGACGTTTTTGACGATTAACAAATGAATTTATTATCTTATTAAAGTTATATCCATTTAGAAAAACACCAAATCATTTCATCGTTGAAATGTATTACGTTTTTGCTGTCAACAATTTAACTGATTGTAATTGGTTGTTATGGAGACTGCTGAATTTTTAATTCAATATCACGAATTGGTTTGATCGCTAAGAAGCACTGGACAGCTGTTTCTTCATAGTATGGGACACTACAGTAATGCTCATCCACGACCCCATTGAGGATCGAACCCAGAATACTCTGACTCCTCTGCGAACTCTTTACTACTAGAACACTGAGTCGGTTCCCAACAGACGATATTTATTCTTCAGTCAATTTACGATAGACTTGCCTGACATCATCTATTACCATTCATGGGTAAATGTCTAACACCCGATAAGGTTGAACTACACTGACGACGTCAAATTGAAAGTTTAAAAATCTCCACAATAACCAATCAATATCAGTCCACTGGTGGATAATTTCAAGTGGTAATTCATAGAGTTCTGGTGAGAAGACCAATTACGTTTAACTATGTGTTCAGCATTTACTCACCAATGACAATCAATATGGTTAAGTAAATATACCGTTGATTGAACAAATTGAGAATATCAATCGTCGGGAGCTGCAGCGGAGGGCCAGAGTGTTCTAGGTTTGATCTCTGATGGAGTCAATACTAAGAAGAAATAGCTGTTCACTGCTTCCTGGGGATGACTGGTTGTCTAATTTTCAACAGTTCGTGATTTCGAATTAAGAATTTAGATGAGGTTGTGAATATTTGTGTGAAGCTACTGAAATTATACAAGTAGAGATGTTAAACCGAAGATGAAATTAATACCATAGATATTGAATACATTTGATAATGAGGTTGATGAGTGAAAGTTCACAGGGGTATACAGGTTTAGTTGCGTTAAATATGATACCTTGGTAAGTTCTATCTGGAAACCATGATTCGTGTCAATAGGTGTGATAGCTACACAAAACAACCTCCAAGTAATCCTGTATATCTCGTAAGGCCGAAAATCAACAATAGCAGTACATTCTACATACAAAAACCACAAAATAGACGTAAATAATATCTAAATCATTCAGAATGTCTTTTCCCAATTACAACGAGAAGTGTGTAAGTGAAGCATTTCATATTTTGCTAAACCATATTGCAATTAGTAGAAAAGAAGGCCATATCATTCATCTTACTTGGTCTATCTCTTCAAACAACGGCAATAAAATATGTCAAATTTTTCACACACTACATTTCTCATACTGAACAGTTAAAAGCCCACACATGCAAAGTTCACAACAAAACTCTGTAACCCAGATTAACATGACTTCAACACAACAAGACTGGTGATTGGATTTTAATAATTACCTTGATTTTTATTTGATCCATAGTGTTACTTAGACTTGGGTTAATATAATTCGGTTATTTATCCTCTGAAGAAGCGGTTTACACACAGTCATGAAACTTAAAAATGTCTTAATTTCTATTCATTGGAGTATTACAAATATATTACTAAGTTTTACAAACCTCTTGTCCAATGCTCACTCTGTTTGAAGTTATCAAGTTCAACCTTTGTAACGATGCTTGAAAATTCATAAGGTTTTTTCTATTACAAAGTGGAACAAGTTTTAAAAGAGCTTTATCATAACTGCATAGAAAACAATATATTATTGAAATATTACTTTGTAAACAATGCCTAGTGATTAATGAAAGTGAAGAAGATTATACTTACCATGTAGAATGACAAAATTATGCATTTGTGCAACACACAAAAAGTATGAATGATCTTTAATATTACAAAAATAATTCACAATTTCAGTTTCTATGTCGTTGTGTTTGTCATAAAACTTTTACGTAGCAGCGATGACATTAATTTATTTGGAATTCATTAATACTGAATACGAATTAATATGATAAGTTTCTGTCATTTGATTTCATAGTACTAGATTAGTATTGCTAAGATATGTAATAAGTAAATAAGCAATGACTGAACTAAACCGTATTTTACGTTAATTTAGTAAACTTTACTATCATTTACGGATTATATGCATAACCAGTATGCCGTTTGTAAGTTTAAAAGACCATTTACGAAAAGACTAAAGGTGTTTATTTGCTATCGTTATTTCAAATCATGTGAATATAATGTACAAAACAGAAGGCGTAATCTTGGTGTCTAGGGATCTAATATTAAAATAATATAGATTCTTCTCTTTCATTGTTTTACTAAGTGAGAAATGATGGTGTTAAAATAAATTTTGTGGCTTCATTTCCAAGTTAATCATTTACAGAAAGGTAACGTGTACTGTGTAAGGTTTACTTAATCAGCTTCATACGATCACTAAAATCAATGTGTACATATTAGAGAACCAATCACTTATCTTAAAAATCCTTGATTCTTAGTTTGAGTAAAGGATAGCGTTCGTACCATGACTTTACGGAAAATAGAAAATGCAGTTTAATTTTGATACAGTGATCTCAGAATATATTGAGTCAGAATTGTGCACTTATTAAGACTCATAACATAAAGTAAACCAGCAATTCAATATTTATTAATTTTCGTTGGTTTTCTAGATGATGTCATTTAATTAGAAAAGTTACATTCGAATATATTCTGCAGAATTTTTACTTTATCGTAACTATACTACTCAATTAGCTCAAATATAAACATCACTTGTTAAAAAAAATGAACATAAAGCACTGAAAATGAAGAATATAAATATAACTAATTAAGAATACACTAACTTTAATAAAAAAACAGATCTAAGGGCAACTTTGTAATATTAATCATATAATAAATGATTTGATCCTAACTTTACATTCTAATGATTCCATTTAATCAAAATTTCTAACTTCAGTCAAATTGTTCTTGTCTACTCAAATCATCATGCAATAATTAAACGGTAAGACATTTAATCAAATCATAGTCTAGAATAATGAAAACACTTCGTTCTTTCTAAATTCTAAATGACCATATTCAATGAATATTGGAATTTTTAACAAATCAAGGGATATAAAGCATCCCATTGATTTTATTACAATAGAACATCTAACCTGTTTAAAGTGATTTACTCTGTTCATGTTTTTTTATTATTCTGTAGTCTGTAAATTTGGCATGTTATCGTTTTAAATGCTTCTTGAATAAAATAAATCAGGTTTCATCATTTCATGGGTCTTTTGTGGTTTTACATAAAAACAAGAAGAAATTAATCATTTAAAGCCTGTTTAACGTTTTATATAATATTCACTTTCTATTTACTTAAAATATTGACAAGTTACAATAGTAGTTCGTAATCTTAAAACGTAAACAGAAGGTTTAGAATATATCGATTGTGATAGAAAGTGTAATTCAAAGTGATCATTTGAATAAATAAGTCTCTATATAGACTGAACATCTTAGTGTATAACGTACTTTGAATATTAAGTGATAAGTAATTAGTTGAGATATCACTGTACTAACTTCCACACTAAGTTATACTTATATGTAGTTGACAAATCTCGAAAAGAACGAAATGCTCACCTTGAAATTCATTAGTCATAATACACATAATTTGAAACAAATAGGTCATGGTGATTAAAACTTCCCAGTGTATATGTATGCCAGTAAAGACAAACTTAACTTCTGTTATCAACAGGATAATCACTACCCTTATTTTTGAAGATAATACTGTCACTAAAGTAAAATTTAAAAAAAATTAAAATAAAATTAAGAAAACACAATTAGGAAATTAACTACGGATAATTATTTTTCATGAAACATACTTTTTCATTTGTTTCTTTCTTATGTTAATGAAGAAGAATAAGCTGTAACATTGTATGATGGATTACGATATGGTTTTCTTGATAAAGAGAAGTGTTCAATTAAAAATATGTCAATCATTATGGCATTTAATAGAATCATGATAGATACATAGACATAGTTGAAATATGAGCTCACTTACTAATGTGTGATAAAATGAAAAAGTTTTGATGCTGCACAAGAAAACGATCTTTATATTATTTGATCTGATATAGTTAGTGTTTAAGAAGACAAAAAATCATTTTCTATAAACAGTAACATCACTATATTTTATTATAAGTAAAAAAGGTTGTAAAGATGAGATCTCTCCATTGAAGATTTCATTTCTACCTCTTAACATTTGTGACCTCATAAAATAGTCCCATTTGTTGTCGTATTGATGAATATAAATATAACTTCATTACAGATAAATATCTAAATTAAGCTAAATAAACAAACATATAGGTGTTTAATGTTGTTGCTTGTATTCATCACAGACTAATATCATTCGGATACCATTGAAAATGTGATAGCAGTGGATAGATGCTTCGTCCTAGTACGGAACTCCTCAGTAGGGTACACTCTTGATTACTCTAGGGGATATAAACAATGAACGCTTAACCATCGGAAGTACCCAAGGGATTATCACTTCAATCGGTTTTTGGACATAGTGCAACAATTAACCAATGTTACTGGTGTTAACGGTTTTACTTTGGACTTTACTAGTCTGTACTTTTCCCTAAAAATTCGCTAACAATTTGAAGCTAGTCAATATTAAGCGGATTATTTTAAGTTGAGGTAGTTTTATAGAAATTGTTATGTACTTTTCTCGTTTTTATTTGTCACTTATTAATCTCCTTACTTTTTAGTGATATGATACTGGGATCAATCTATGAGAAATACAAACAACACAATTGATTCCACTTTTCCCACAACTATAACTATAAGTATTCACTTGAATATCTAAGGGAAGATAAAGCGAGTTACAGTTGATCACTAGTTTCATATTTAAAAATATACCCATATTCAGTTACATTAAGCTCTTTAAACTATGAATCGGAAACCCTGTAAGATTCAAGCAGAATGATTCGCCCTAAATGATTAACACTACATGTGCACTTAAATAGAATTAGAAATCTGTAAGCAGTGTATTGATTCCTTCTATAGAGAATGTTAACTTGTGTTGCTAAATTAAAGTTTGTTATCTTTTTCAGTTGTTGATTTCCAGAACTGTAACTGATCAAGAAATGTAAACTTATGTTCACTGAACTCACTAACATAGTAAGACCATAAGAAATGAATTCAAGCTTATGTATAAAAATCGGTATTCTTAACTTAAATCTAACTTTAATAAAACGATGAATCAACTAAGTTTTTTAACAAGTTTAAATAATTAAGTGTTAGAATGATTATGAATAATAAATATTTAATGCTTATATCAATATTTAACCAAAAGGATGGATACTGCTTTGAATTGAACATTCTTGAACATTGAATGAATGACGTACAGGTTAGTGAATACTTACACTACCCATCAATTCATTTGATCTAAACATAATATATTTCAGGATCTTAATATTATTAATATGAAACTTATTAAAGAAGAAACAAACTACTTGTAAATTGTCACTCACTTCAAGCATATTGTATTAACAATGAGATGATAAGAAAATTCAGAAATGTATAAATTACAAAAGACTAAAGTAACTTAGAATAGTGAATATGTACTGTATATTATGAACAAGAACTATATTAAAATAAACATATTATTTAACCAGAATATTCCATATCTGATAGTACATTTACCTAAAGTATGTACATTCAAATGTGATTGCATTGATTATCACCAAAATCTGGACACTACTTGTCAAAAAACACTTATGAAACTGGTAAAATAAAACTAAGCAAACATACAACTAAATATGATTGCTATTTTCATTCTACTATATTAATGCATAAACATATCAATGAATGCTAATGTGTTGATCGTATATCACAAACAATTTTCACTATTGTCAAATTAATACAATAAGTGAATTTTTTTCAAGTTGTAAAATCAGTATGTTAAACATATCAAGAATTTTGAAAACAAAATTAGGAACACACGAATATGTGAAAATGATCATTCAATCGATCAATGCCTGTTAACCATGTGAAGCATAGGCTACCGACCAGTATTCTTCAACCAACTTTGTACTGAGCTTTCCTTTCCAGCTCCTCTGAAGAGCTTTTCATTCCCTTCATGTTTGACTCCAGATCCCGAAGCAATGTGTTCTAAGGTCTTCCTCTTTTACTTTAATTTTCAGGGTTCCATGTTAATGCTTGTCATGTGACACAGACTGATGATTTCCTCATAGTGTGTCCTACTCACTTCCACCGTATTTTCCTAATTTCTTTATCGGCTAGATTGTGGTTGATTTGTTCTCTGCCACCGAACGTTGTTGTTGATGGTATCTGGCCAACGAATACGAAGTTTCCTACGCAGACAATTGTTTATAAATACTTGTATCTTTTGAATGATCCTTTTCGTAGTTCTCCAAGTTTCAGCTCTACACATTAGAACTGTCTTCACATTTGTATTGAAAATTTTGACTTTATTGTTGACTGACAGTTGGTTTGAGTTCCAGATGTCCTTCACTTGTAGAAATGCTGCTCTTGCTTTTCTGATCCGTGCTTCCACAACCACATCAGACCCTGTTTGTTTATCGATGATGCTGCCATTTGAAAATAATACATAACTAATAGTGTTAACTTTTCACTATGAGTACAGGATAAAACATGATTTTGGTCAGATTACATTCTCTAAGCTGAATAATTTATTTGTAAAGCTTTTATTGTTACTTCGTTTGGCTTTGTGAGTGCAAACTTCTGATGGAGATTTTGTGTACAGGTGATTAGAAATTGAATTTAGTTGATTATTGTTGACACCTGTTTTATCAACATTGGCACGTTCATTTTATCTCCTCTTTTAACTTGATTCGTATTATTGTAGATGTCCATTATTTTTTTCAAATTAAAAAATTCAAGATAGACAGAACAAACTACTAGTTATCAGTAAAGAAAATCAAACAGCTCACTTCTGTCAGAGGTTTACATTGATGCGGTTGTATAGAATGACGATGAAAGCTCTGCAATTAAGCAGTCTTGCTTGCAAACAAAATATAACCAAAATCATCTACAAATCTTTTCTACAACTTTAGATAAGGCAAGAATATGGCTTCCAGTTAACAATGCATGGCAGCATTTAGTTTCGAAAGTTTTCTTAGAAAACCATATGCATTATATGTACATTAATATATTATGATTTGATACGTGATATTATGGACTATATCTAATCAATCTATTGGATTTTGTGGATTGTCAGTAGACTTCAAACTATAACGTAGTTGGAGTATAGCCATAAAATTAACAACATCAGGATTTGAACCTTCATATTCAGTCCTTATTCATATCCAAAAAGTCGGTAGTGATGTGAACACGTTTATTGATTAAAGAGAATTACTAAATTTAGTTCTCAGTTTGAACAATTATTAGTCGAATACAGACGATTCTATTACATTTATCTCAAATGGCAGGTAGCATTCATCCCTGATTCTATTGGTAACTTTAATACAGATATACAATTTATACTATAAGTTACAATTATTTCCATTAATACTTAATAATATGGAATCATAAATGGATTGATAAATTTGTAAAGTAGTTCTAATTGCAATAAGATGAAAATCAAACGGTTCGCATTTATATTCCAGGGATAAGTAATCGTCAAACTTTAGGAAACATCCTATTATACAAAATTAGTACAGATTAACACTATATGACTAAATAATTATTCGTTCCACTGACATAAGGCATTTCTATTGAAATGGTCACAAAGTAATTAGTTATGCAATCAGTGACAGTAAAACAGCATTATAAATTACTGGTTAAGCAAAAAACATATTATCTTATTGAAATTATAGCATAGGTCATCATGAAATCATTAAACCATCAGGAAAAAATTGGATGGCTCAATAATAAAGCACTCTACTATTTACAGAAGACTAATTTCATTTTGGTACCGTTGATAACCAGAGAACACTGGACTGTTGTTTCACCCTAGAATGAATCTCCCTAGCAACATCCAATCTTGATTTGCCATGAAATTCAACTCAAGAACATTAAATCTCGCGACAAACATTTAACTATTAGGATTACTTGTAGAATTTTTACTTCAATCGATTTTTAAAATAACACGATGATCATTTATTATCATTGGTGATAACTATTTTGCTTCCGATATATTTGATCTCCATAAGCCATTTATCTCCCTAGAACTTCACAATCACCTGAGAATTAGTCATTATCAAGCTGTCTTTTATAGTTGGATTGTGAATTTTTGATTCTTTGGATGGATAAAGGGTGAGAACCACTAAAGTGTTACATACTTGAAAACAACATTTATCCAGTGTTTCCAGGTTTTCAATAAAATCCCACCCAAAATCACCCTGTGATAAACAATAAAAATAATTATCAATCTGCACAAAACCAATTTTATTCAATAATAAAACATTCTGTTAACTTTTGAAATAGATTGTGTAATTAATTGCATTTTGTTGCCAGTCCTATTCATATGTTTCACTAAAATTGAATTCTCAAATTATAATAAATTCAAATAAACACTATGAATTATTTTAAAAAGGCGCAATTCAAATAGCTACACTAGAAATGTTCACTGTTGCTTTTTTCAATGTTCAATTGTTATTTTGATTGAAAATTATTCATCTTTATTAATTACATTGATATTTTAAATATAAAATGATAAAAGTTAACTAGATATTTTGTTTGTCAAAAAATTTCAATGCCTAAAACATAATACAGAAGTTATTTATCAAAACAAAATCCCCTTCTTTTATTCAAAATTCAATATTTATGTTACATTAAAAAAACTGTTTATTTAAATTTATTTAAATGTAGAAAATGTAAATTTTGTTTATGTTTATCTTTTAATGAAATAATGGAGTTATGTAGATGTAAAACATTTTTGATGGTTAATATTTATTTTTTTGGGATAAAAGATCTTTAGATAATTTAAAATGATATTTTCATATAAGGAAATGGATATCTTCATTATTATACAGTAACTAATAATAAAGATAGATAACATTACTAAAGGTGAACTTAGTAATCTGAAGTAAATTGAGCATTGATTAAGACAGTTTATAATAAATAAGATATTTGTACAATTCCAATGAGTAGAAAATTTTTATATTCTTAGGTTTCGTATAACTTCACATACATTGATTTCCCGTTTGACATACATGACATCATGATATGACAACACTTTGGTATTTGCAGTCAATCGAACGATTAATTGATTTGTTTTCATTTGTCAGTGAGTGTTACTTAAACTACTGTCTTCTGAAGAAGCTATTTAAATTAAAACTGCAAAACACCAAACGAATAAAATTTTCAATTCATGATAATTGTATAAATATATTGTCTACTTATTATTGTCTACTTATTAATGAAAATGTTTTCGATTCTTTATCATTTGAAATGTTATATAAAACTTTTTATAAGGTGAAGTTATATGTAACATGTTTCATTGTCTACTAGTCACATGCTGAAATTTCTCATATTATACATTAGAACAATATTATTTTTTTTATCTAATCTCCATTACTTTTTACTCTAACATGCAATAATACGTGCTTGAAGACATGAGAATTGTTATGCCAGTCGAGGTCATTTATGAATTGTTTCTAACAAGAAGACCGATGGATTACAGTAACATCTGGTATATCATAGATGCCTACAGTTATAGAATCGCATATTAGAAAAAAGCAGCTAAATTAAATTACAACGATCAGCTCACTGGTGATTAACTTCATTATGTTTCAGAGGTTCTAGTGTGACTGGTTGTGACCGCTAAAGATCAGTCATGTCTGAGATGAAATAACTATCACAAATGACAATCGGTGACCACGCTATACCACAGACTGATGGGAGTAATAATGCTTTCATCAGGCCCTCGCCTAATGGTGCAGAAGGGTTAAGCGTTTGCTAAACTGACGGACTCTAATTTAGATTCCTTGATGAAATGCAGAGTGCGCACTACCCAAACTAGGACAAAACGACTATCCAGTACTTCTTGGTTTTCAATGGTATCCTATCAATATTATTCTGTTACGAAAAATAAATGATTTTTTTCATACAATCATAAATATACTTCTACGTTACATCTAGCAAAATTCAAGAGAAAATTTATAACATATTAATAAATTTCAACATTTATCAAATTGCACTAGAGTTTGTTAAATGACAACCGCTCTGCATTAGTGAAATGCATTTGAGTTAATCTACACAAAGTATTACTAAAAATAAAAATATTCTGAAAAGTATTCATTTTAATACGACACTGATCGATTAATAAGTAGCGATAAATGTGGTGCTTGTTAAGTCCTTTATGTTATTGGCTGAATTCTATTGATCAAACTGTAATATCACCAATAATCTAAGTGGTTTAGTAGTGGTCACAGTTGCAGACTACACAAGTGAGTGCCTAGAAATTGAACCTGCTAAGTAGGATAATCTCCCTGAAGATTAGAGTTACGCCTTGTTGACGAGTGTCAAATCGCTCGAAACCCATGTATAGAAATTTCTATCGACTACCTTTAAACTATCTTCTTATCTTAACTTTATTCTTCTATATCTTTACAGTAGATTCTACAGAAGTATGATAAAAATTCCGTTGTATTATAAGCAATACTTTTGTTCTGTTTACTTAAATTAACTTAAGTATATTATGTCTGAAAAATAAATCAGTATTCAAGTTATTCATGGTAATTCATGTGTGGTATATTTTATTAACTAGTCTGGTTTTATCCATAACGATTAGTGTAAATGGTTAACAAATGTTTTCCGCGAAAAAAAGCATCTCTCTAGAGACTTTTTTCATGATAAGTTTTTTCTGGTAGTTTACACTTTCTACTAAATTTCATGCAAAAACAGTACAATTTAGATTGTTAATAAGCTTTGTTGGTTAATGTTTTTTTGAGAAAAACAAAACAAATAGACCTAAACACAAATGATTAAAACCGAAAGTATTTCATTTCATAAGTATTTTTCAAGATTTTTCTTTGATCTATAAAAATATATTCAAATTGATCAATAACCAGTTTTGTTAATATCAAAACTTTATGTTTTGTCAAAAAAAAATCAGCCTGTTATTAAATTGAAAGTTTTAGGTATACTGTTGAATTGTAGCCACCTAGAACTGGAATTAAGAAAGTAAATGATGGCTGGAAATATATTACAGGTTTCTGCTACTAGTTTTAGCGACCAATTAAAGATATGCACTTCTGGCGGGATGTGTGTCACATTTCCTCTACGTCTTAGCCATTTCGATTGGTGTTCTTTATTTTGTCATCTACGAGGTTCATAGTAATGTATCTAAGGTTGTTTCAGATGCATGGTTTCATTCTGGAACAAATGATTTAGTTTGGATACTAGAAGAAATTAAGCTGATTATGCTTCATGTAACTTCGTTTTTTAAGTCAAATTCGTAACCAAATCACTGTTTACTATTTTCATTGGGTTACTATTGACTGAGATTGACTAACTTTATATCCTGTCATTAAATCTTGGTTTCCCCAGTTACCACACCTCATGGTAATTATCTATCACACCAAAATAATGTGCTTTGTAATGTTTTGTAGTATCAACATTTATTGTATAAATCCTGCTATTTTATTGCATTATATAACAATGAATTTTTAGTTTGAATAGTCATACGTAAACACCACCAGCAATAACGATGAATTGTTTACATCTTTGCATGTTCTAGTGTTTCATTTTATGAATTTATTAATTAAATGCATTTTATATCGTTGTTTTAGGATTTTTGTTTATTTTTTATTTCTGTTACATTACCCAGCTATTCGTATATTACACATATTGCTTCTGAAGATACTTGGTGTCTTCTTACATTCAGTCACCTTATACGATTTTAGTTTATCTGAGTACATAAATAAAATGGATCTACTTCATATTTCGTTCTTGTATATCTCTATAGTATTGGATCAGGGTCGTATTTATTTGGTTTTAATATCACCACGAGATATTGGTCTTCATCGGTTTGTGTATTACTACGTTTGCTGCTGGGCTACGGTGAATATGCTTATTATTCTAAACGTTATAACGAAAATTAAAGTATTAATTTTTGTGAAATGATGCATTAAATGATTTGGATGTATACCAAGTTTCATTGTCTACATAAAGCCCTGAAGCTTTCAGTTGGAATGTAGTACGAAAGGCCTAGTCGTAATCGATTATCAGAATTAAAATAAAATTAGCCTATAAACTTATACCCATTCGAAAATCGATAAAATTAGCCAATATAGGAATCTCGATCTCTCCAGAATTATTCCTAGATTTGGAACAATGTATTCTATAGCCTTCAGTTGCGACAACGTAAAGCCACAATTACACTTCTGTAGTTGGTAATTCGCTAAGTTGGAACACTACAATTTGTAAACTATGAATAATACATTAAGATTAGAAAGAATTCACGTTGCTCGTTACTACAAAGATGAAACGCAAGATGAATTTCCTTTTAAAGTCAGTTAAAGTGTATAAGACAAAAAAGGTATATGTATACCCGATTCCAAATTACGCACCAGGCTTAGGTATCTGTTAGTGACATCAGCACACTTGTTTACTTATTTTTACACATAATACTGTATACTGACATGTCTACATAATGTGAGCTGTTAGGTTTATTAGTATCTTTTGATCAATAGATTAAAAATTAACTATCTGGTATTTCAATAGTCGTTCACCCGATGAGAGAAGCATTATCAGTCCTAGTAAATTTATTTTAAGTGTATTTGGCTAGTATTGTCCAGGGTTGGCTTTATAAGTGATTTCTAGTACATATTCTAGGTCTGTATTCGTATTATGATGACCTGTAATATATTTTCAGCTTCCATAAGTAAACCAGTATCAATAAACTACTTATAATCAAATTCTAACCTAGTAACTGTATGATAGTTATAAGGTAGTTGTATCACACATTCAGCATGTAGCATTGTATTTACCTTAAACAATGATACAAACTGTTTGTAAAGAATGTGAATAGTATTCTATTTTTAATGTTGCGGAAGTAACTGTTGTAGACACGTAATGAACCTAAGCGTCCAATACAGATTTTTAATAAGTTTTATAATCAATTTTAGTTAATTTGGTTTCTTTAAGGAATTATGCGAGGATATATGCTTAAGTACTAGAGTACACGTCTAAAGCCAAATAAAATGATTCTGTTGATTAGTAAATACGACTTGCAATCCATATTAGGCACGGTTAGCTGACGACTGTATCGAAAACTTATAGCAAACGACCTATATAAAACACTACAGTGCCCATAACCACGAAAGTCCCATAACGTAGTTCAACATGTGACATAAGATCGAGGATTACATTTAATTTCTAAAAATTTCCCATATTACCACTGAATAAACACAAATTAATAAATGTAGCGATTAATGTTTACACAACATCAGGGTCCCCAATCTGTAGTATGTTACCAGTTTAAATGATAACTTAATTATTCTTTAATTCTAAACTTTTCAAACTTTAATTCAAATTGATCTCTATATAAAACGTCTAGTCACAAATTTTTCACTTCTTCAATAGTAAATGATATCGAAATGAATTTTTCAAGTTTATAATTGATGGAGGCCAAATTATTAACAAGTATAAAACAAATTAACTGAAGCTAAATATGTAAATCATTGTATTGCAATTTATTAGTTATAATTACGCAATGCTAGAGCTAAATTTCTTTTGAGGGCTTCTTGATTTTCAATAACACCTTGATAGACCCATAAACTAGCACAATACATTCAATGTTCAAAGGTATGATAAAGCGTCAAATTTCATAATTTAAAGTTCATTTGAGTTAACTGATATATTAACTTAAACAATTTTGTAAACTTATCATCAACATTAAGGAATGACAAATTTACTATGTTATCCGTTGTCTATACTATTGATTACTTGAGGGATTGTAATAAAAGAAAAGGGCTCTGGCTTCTGAATATTACCAGGACAGTTATGTGAAATTATTATAATTAAAACATCTGTTAGTCTTGTATACTTTATACTATTGTCACAATTCCAATCAACTAGTATAGTTTACATAATGAGGTCAACCGAATTTATTTACATATTTTAAGATGTTTGTTAATGAAATAATCTCAATATGTTGTATATTGATATATATAAGTTTGTAACAAATAGATAGTTTATGAGAGTTATTTAAGAATAAACTTTCAGGAGTACACTCATTGTTATATATGGTATCTAGTGTTCCGTTATCATTTATGACGGTTGCTTAATCCCTTGAACAAACAGGAACTCAAATCTGACTAATTTGATATGTCGCTACTAACCATCCGGTCTACTTACATTAGGTTTATATAAAATACATACAGACATCAACAGATTCATATATCTCTTTTCATCGGTTATGCAATAGAAAGTAGTTTATTTTTAAGATTTGTAACCAGAAGTTTGTAGTTTTCTTTTGATTATTTTTTTCAACATAATTAAACACTAGGCCAACTAATTTCGTTTATCTGACAGGCTAAAAGTTGCATTCTTTTAGAAAAGTGATTTTCTTTATATGAATGATAACTTTTTGTGCTTCTATATTTTTAGCTGAACTGTATGTCAAAATGTTAGTGATAGTATCTGATTTAGTTTATTTAAATAAGTCAGATGACTTTAAACTCGGGATATCACAGTTGAAAAGTAAAGTTTTCAATTATTTAACCGCTTTAAAACACGAAACCATATCTGTCCATGAAAAAAAATATTACTGAGTTGTATTAGTTTAATTCAGTGCAGAACATAATTACAGATATGAAATACCTATGACAGACATAGATACAACACATTTTTATGAATCTTTATTAACTAGCTATGCTTTTGTAGATAAAGTAAGTTAACAGTATTTTTTATTAAATGGTTACAGCTATTGATATTATTTGTGGCTTTATTCAGAGTAAATTATGATGTTTCCTGTGAGATAGTCATTCTAAAAAATTTAATTCAGTGTCTTATGAATGTTTTCTACAAACACAATCTAAGTAAAACGTTGTTTAACTATTGTCACGTTCAACAATCACTTTATTTGTAATGGAATGATGTGGAAATTGTTGAATGTTAATTTACCATCATGAATCGGTCTGAATTAGACAACCATTGACAAATTTCATACCATCTAATTATAACCAATATCACCCTATTAGTGACTAACTTCCTGAGTTGACTGCTGGAGTTCTAGTATGAAAATATGACCAATAGAGTGCAACCATGTCAAATGTATGACATTTACCTACCAATTGCAATGGGTGAGGTCGTGAAATATATATCGCGTATTAAATGAGTTAAAAACATTGACTGTTAAGAACCGGCCTCTTTATTAATACCACTGAAAAACGTTCACGGCGGAGCTAGAAGGTCTAAAATGGTGATGATCAAATCTTTAAACAATACCGTTCCTTGTTTTCTTCCCATTGTGCGTTTACGAAGGTTGCTGTTTGTCCATACACATTATTGAACACGTTTGTGTGCATATACAGTTTTAGATGTAGTAATGTTACTATGATTAGCAAGTTAGATACTGCAGAAACTTATGAAGAACGCATTAAATTCATCAATAGATATTCTTGTTTAGAATTCATAACAACGAAACCTAAGTAAGAGGTTTAGGTGCATATGATTTTCAAGGCATATTCACAGTTAGTATGAAAGCTTTTCAAATGATTTCTGATTTACAGTGGTCGTTTTCAATTCTGAGTCAGAAACCTATCCACTGTTAAGTCTAAAATATAGCTTATTTATAAATAACAGTAGCATGTAAAACCATTGACAGTTTGATTATGCATTTAATTGATGCGCTTGTATGTATCTGCCAGCATTGTGGTTAATTAATAAAAACACATTTCGCATATTAAAATCATTCAATATTATAATAATTCGAATTTAATGAAACTCACATTTATTTGAGTTTGATATCGCGAACCGACATGATTTAGACAATCACCAGAAACCTGAAATCACTAGACATCAGTTTCAACCTAGTACAGGACATTTCGTTACAGCATATTTACAATCCCTACAGTGAATGGTTACCTGACTATGATCACTTTATGACAACAAATTCGAATTCACCTTTCGATACAACATCTAATCAAAATTATTATCCTCTCACTAGAGGCCAACATCAGGAGACAATAGCTGATATCTTTGTATAATCATATTCAACAATCACCATGACATTCACTTAGAACATTTATTTCTTTGTGTTTAATCGAAAAAAAATTATATTCTACTGAACGAACGAAATTCTACTTATGACTGTTCAATGTTTTACGATAATATGGTTTGGTAAAAATTTTGATACCAACATTGATTGATAGTCAACTAACCGAATTGATTATTACAATAAATTTATAACTGTAACTAAAATAATGATGATTAGGAATTATTATGCTATCAAAATGACAGTATTATAAATAATTAATAAATTATCAATATATATATATATATATTCCTATGATATATATGTGTGTATGAATCTGTAATTGTATCAGTTGAACAAATCATCGGTTTTAATCAACTGTCTATACTTACTTTAGTAGTCATGTAAATTATTTTAACCAGATGGTTCAAGTATAGATTTCATACTTAATTATATGCAATTTAATAAGTATCGTTAGTAGACGGTAGCATTACCAATGTACAGACACTGGTACAAAACTTCTGGATACGTCGGCTAGACACCATCAGTAACAACCTATTGTGACACAGAACAAACCAACTTTTGGCTGAGGTGGATAGGATGCACACTGACAAAATCATCTAAGTGCATCACAGAACAGGCGTTTACTTGGAATCTTCAAGGCTAAAGAAAAGTAGACAATAAAACAACACATTTTGCCGGAAACTAGTGGTAGAAATGGAAAGAATGAATAGCACCTACAAAGAACTAGAAAGGACCGAGTTGGTTAGAGAATCCGAGTCAGTAGTTATGGTCACCAAGGCATTGATTAGTCGATTGGATATGAATCTTTTACAGTACACAGGTTAAGATTACATAAGACTGCAGAAATTTGAATGTGTCAATTTTATACCTCCCCTCTCTCTGTATCTCGGATTATTACTTTTTTAAAGACAGATATGCCAGTGTAAACACTAAATGGAAGAATGTGGTACGTTGTTTTAATCACCTATTTTGCATATTAAACAAAGTTTCGTGTAAGTGATGTTTGTTTGAAAAATATTAAATATTTGACTGTTTCCAAACTTACAAATTTATGTTACTAAGAGTGCAGGACAGTTATATACATATACGACAAATCTTCCTAAAACATAATCACAAAATATGTTTAAATCTAGATATTGTTTCAGAACTTTTTAAATATTAGCAATAAGGACATAACATTCTCAGTTTTAAGAGCATTAAATATACAAATCCAATAATTTACTTTCAGTATACCTAATCATCAGAAAGGAACATTAAAGACTATTGTGTGTTGCTTTCAGTATGATTAACTTATGGTGATTTCGTTATGAATAAAGCCATTTTCATAGGTTTGAACAGTAACTGATGTATGTACTTGGATATTTGAGTTTAGATGTTACCAATGTAATGTTTGAATGAATGACTTGATCAATTTAAAACATTTATTTTCCATGCCTAGCTATCAAATGAATATGGGATATCAATGTAAGTATTTATTAGGATATCAATATCGAGTGAAATAAAGAAGCAAAATAAATAAAAGTGAGGGATCTAATATAGTTGTTCAAAAAAGGCATCGTAACAACGGATAAGCTAAGAAGAAGAATGAACAATCATTATCACTATTAAAGTGATTGACTGAATCGTCTGCTTGCAGAAACTAAAAGAATAAGCTTACTAAACATGACCGTAAGTTACTATGTTCCTTATCAGGAGCAAGAAAATATTTATCTAATTAGATACATTTGAGTAGGTTAGTATGTTTAATTTCTGTTTAGAGCATTATCTAGTTTTTATCAGTTCATTTCGTTCTTGTGAAAGGCTAAGATATTTCGAAGCTGCCTACATTCATCTGTCAAAGAAACTTTCCTATCTGTCTTCTGTAATAGCATAGAAGTAAAAGAGTTATCTATGAAATTTTAATCGTAGATATGACGAAAATGTGTATTTTCATAATTAGATTGAAAGATAAGATAAATAATAGCAATTAATTATTAGTTTGAAGTTTAACATCACTGACAAAGCTCAGTCACATAACCAGTAACAGCTAGAAGCCACTAGACATCTGTTTCGTCTTATTATGAAACTCGGTAGCACACGTCAGCGACCCCAAAAGGAAGTGAGCTATAAACTTTCAAGCCATCAAGTTACTAAATAAGTAACCAGTAGTTTACGTTTTCATAGTTTAGCCAATTTGTAATGTATGAGAAATTAAACCAGTAATTAATTTACATTCGACTTGAATGATCCTCACTTATCACACCTAGAACTGTTCATTCGATCTTCGCGATACAATTAATCAGTTAATCACATCGTAGAATCTGACATATATGTCTATAGGTTTAAGTTGCTAAACTACATTATCACGACGAAGCTGAATCTATGAGAACAACACGACAATAAAATACAAAAAGGAAGGGTAAAGTAAATATATTTGTGGAAGAATAATTAAACTCATGATCTAGAAAGACTTACAAAGTGAATACGTTCGCGCTACTGCAACCGATTCTGATCCATGTCACCTGAAGTTTACAGCCATTGGTCTCAAAAATCGCGTGAACCCCAACCAAGTAGAGTGAATCTTCCAAAATGAAATAAGCCAACAGTAAGAGACTTCATGGACTGTTGTCGTGTTATGATTTAGCTATCAATAACTTTCTTCCATCCTACTACTACCCTAGCCAACATCATGCAGAAAGTCAGGAGGTGGTTAAACAGAAGCAATACATTTTCAAGTTATCTTATTTGATGAATGATCACGACGTCTTTGACCAGTTTTCCATGTTTTCGAAGTACTCTGTATTTAACCTTGATATTACATATTCGATCATTTCATGGTATATGGACGATACTACGAAGCTTCTATGATCTTGTATAATTCCTGTAACACAGAGCTTACGTATGTCTTCTATTTTTATTAACTCATGTTTTGCATTCATAGGTTGGAACAGAGCAGATTGCTAAGAAGTGCATTCGGTCTTTCATTGACAGACGATATCGAGTCTACGGTACAGGTGATTTAAGTTGGTAAAAGCTAAGCCAGCTTTCTGAATCTAGGCTGAGATTTTATCAAACACCGACCAACGACGCGTAGTCATAAACGTTATATTATCAAACAGAAATATGAATCATTAAGTGTAGTTGCTTTCAGACTATTTGCAATAAGTCACAAGTTGTTTCATGTTATTAATGAGCAATGTGTGTATTTCAAAATGGAATCAACTGATGATGATCGGAGTTATCTAAGGTAAGTATAAATACTTTTTAATTGATTAATATGGTTATTCAGTATATAGGTAATAAAATTTTTTTGAAAACCTTATTTTTACTTAGTACTTATGCCATAATTAAATTTATTGATGCCACCGTCAGACAATGTTACAGAAAAAAGTTGACAAAGGAAATTGAAACAGGATTAATATAACCTAAGGCTACGTCAAATTATTTGCTTAGATGTGCTTTCGTTACACATCTAAATTCAAAGTCTATTACATAATCCTTCATATGTTGTTCTAATTAACTTTTGAATAAAATGTCACCTTCATAAAAGACAGCATGATAGGAATATTTCAAAATAATTTATAATCTTCAAGAATATATATTTATACATATTGCAAACGACAACTTCTCTTCTAAAAGCTAAGCTAATCACTGTTATAAATCAGTCACAAAATTTACACAAGTAACTAAATGTGCACCCAATCACTTAAATTTCCAGCATGTTTACGAAATAAGACGTAAGCAGTAAGAATCTGTAACCATTGGTTAACAACATTCTCCAAATCCTTTATCAAGCAAAATTACATAATCGTTATAGAAGACAGCTGTATCCTTCACAGCCTCTATTAAAACAACAAAATGAAAACATTCATTCCAAAAGTCATTGAATATACATATCTTATCATTTTTCAGGTTAATCGAAATAATATAATTTGTACTAATTAGAATCTAGAATATTTCAGCGGAACACAGTTGAATGATGTTGAATCTGGTTTAATCCAACATTATTTGTTAGACGGTTAATTCGAAGGAACAAAGATGTTTCATGATGATCTATTAAAACTTCGCAAATACCATTTGTGTAGTATAAAATTATTGAGTTCTCAACACGTTTTTTTAAAGTTTGGATATAAACTTATTCGTTGTAGACGTTTCAAGGTTGACAGGATATTTAATTTAAAGTAAATTTTTGAAGTTGAAAAATATTTTTTGGTGACATTTTATTTTCAGACAAAAAGCTGTAGTCAAGTAAAGACAATGTATGCATCTTTAATGTGACTGTTGTTAGTTCAACACTGTGTATAACGCTTAAGTGTTTCTTCACTGTTTAATTTGTATAACCTCTGTCGTTTCGAGGAGACAATAATGAACACAAAAAACAAGTAGATTGATCTATGGTTAGTTAGTAAATATAATTACGGAGACAGGTACACTGAAATAATATCTTTCAAATATAATGAAAGGTGCTGCTAGATTCCAATGTCAGCTACAATCTAGTTTAATTATTTATTTATATTAGTGTAATATTCATATTCATAAAACTTTCAATTCATTACCTTATTACTGTGAACTTTAATCTACGTTTTACGCTACTTGAAATTTCTGGAGTAGCATTCTTACAATTGCTGCATTAATGGACTCTAAAACTACTGGAAAGTTGTCTTTTCATTTATCAATGCAAATGTACTGAGTTATGTAACAAGTTTTTAATAAATTATATGAGTTTTAGTCGCCCAGATACAACAAGTCCTCTGAATATTTAGCATACGTTTCCAGAACTAAAAGGTCATAGTTTCCTGATTAAAAGGTTAATTCAACATTTGTTATTCTAGGCTGTTGAGGAAAGAATAATATGAGTTATTTGAAAGCCATGTTCAAGTTGAGTTCCATGTACATAATTTTCTTCTCTTGTAATATTTTAGAGACAGAATCCGTTACTTTTGAAATCTGTATGGATAAAAGTTCGGTTTACTGAAGTAAATCTGTACCAATTCCAAGACTAAGAGATGTGTTTTGTGTTTTATGATAAGAAAATTAATTTACTTAAATGGATCTTTAAACTTATAAATTTTTTATTTGTTTTAAATGAATTTTCCACTAAATTAGAAAGTTATCTTTACACTTTCCCTGGCCTTCATCCTGTTTGATTATTGTAACGTAAGATTTTTACAGACAGTAAAGTGGAAATGATTACCGGTCATCTGCAAAATTTTACGTTAAATAATGACAATTTTGGCTTAAATGACTACTCAATTAATAAAAGACATTTGGATCAAGATAAATTAACTCAAATAAATAGCAATTAAATTGAGGCAGTTTGTGGAGATCGGTGTTTAGTTTAGTTGATTGAATTTATCACAGATTAATGTTAGAAGGGTACCAGTGAAAATCATGGAGCACTAAACTGCTGTTTTGTCCTAGCGCAGGACTCTTCAGTGGTGCGAACACTAGGAATTAGTTCTTACGAATTGCTGACCTCACTTCCACAAATAATTCATTATACCAGAAAATTGACATCAAAAACAATGTAAATACAATATTTCTACAAAAATTGTTATCGATCACTAGATAAATCAAGAATATACTATTAAGATGTGGATTGAAATGTGAAGTGTGTTGTAAGTAGTGAATAACAAGCTTAATTAGCATACATTTTCAGTATAGAGTTATTAATTGTTGCTTTTGCCATATCAGATTTAAAAATAGCATTTTCAATTTTGAATTATACAAGTCTTTAGTTCTTATTGTTGTATACCGTTGAGATTTTATACTGTTAATCACAAATTCCTGGCACAATTGCAAGTTAATCGAATACATGATTTAATATTTCTTTATGACTATTAATAAAACCATTCATTCGATACTTTTATGGTTGTTTTATTTTGTTGAAATACATCCTTGAAAAATTGTAATTCATGCTTAATATTATAAAATATTTTTTGTTTTAACTAAAGTAACTTAATTTTTCGTAGATGCAGTTCAATTAAAGTACATATTAGAAGGTATAGACAGTCATTTTAAAAATATTAAAGTACGAGAAATATTTTAATTTTGTCAGTTAAATCTGTGAATCTTTAAAGTGTATTTGTCATTGTAATGATTGACATAAACAGACAATAGAAAAGGTACTTAAGATTTTAAGTTCCTACTTTTTATATACTATCGGTAACATTGAAACATTTGATACTATTGACCGAAATTTCTTTGTTGGTACTGTATAAATAAATGACATACTATCAATCCCATTTCATTCCTTACAAAAATCTGTTACATCAGTATTAAAGTGATGTGATAGTTCAAGACTAAACTTTATTGAAGAAGTAAAGAATAGATTCTTACATACATATAAATAAATGTCAATGTACCTAAATGTTACAAGTAATGGATACTGAAAGAAAACACTAAGTGCTAACCGTAGGTGAATAATTTTTCTATAGATAAACACTTAAACATTATTTCTATCGAAATCAGGAACTCTACAACTTCCTAGAGACAAATTAAATGA
The DNA here is from genome assembly GCA_025215515.1 of Schistosoma japonicum. Classification (NCBI taxonomy): domain Eukaryota; kingdom Metazoa; phylum Platyhelminthes; class Trematoda; order Strigeidida; family Schistosomatidae; genus Schistosoma; species Schistosoma japonicum. The sequence goes on from CM046061.1 coordinate 34,129,177, forward strand.
TCAGTTCTTTCTATTTCTGCTCAATGAAATTAAACTAATGTAACACAGTTTAGTAAACTGTGCGATTTCTAGAACTCAAAGATATATTATTGTTTTCCTATAAATTAAGTATTGTACTTCTAGAATAAACTGACGTTTAGTATAAATCGATAGTGGTGTCACAGTCACGTAGTTTAAAAGCTAAGTGAACTAAAATCCTACTACTTTGCAGTAGGTCATGAGGTTAGAACCCTTGGATAGGCAAGTTTTTCTCTGAAATAACACCTTGAAAATCAGCTTACAATTAGTCATAAAACTCAGAGTGATCATTTCCTTATACGTATATATACTATTCCTTAGACATTTTTTCACTAAGAAAGTAGGATTACTAATATATTTTTTAAATTATACACAAACAGAATCATACAGTATATTTATATACAAAACAGTGAACAAAAATTGAGAATGGATGAAAATCATTGCAATCTTTATGATTTTTGCTGAAAAATATAGTTCCGTTTAGAACTTATTAATTGTTTGATAGTACTTGAACATTTTAGATTAATTGAATTCATTTTTTTTATCAACAGTCCGTGTAACTGTGTTTTGTTAGCTTATACACACAATCTAATGTCTATATTTTTAATCTTGACAACCATTATTATCGAATGTAATATGTTAACTTATTTGTTTTGTTCATATTCGTGACACTTGACTTTGGATTTGTACCACTATAAACCCGAAAGCATTCAACAACTGTTTGGTTTTAACATCAGATTCTTCATTGGTGCTCACCACAACTTAACCAGGAGTTCGTTCTAGGACTATTAATTTTCGCATCGGACTCATAACATTAACGCTGGCAGGTACATCCATCTGATGAGTTCCAAATAGAACGGAACTTACCTCCTTGATTCCACTTGCCAGTCACAATCCAGTTCAAAAAATACTTGTGAATTATCGCTGTATCAAGACAATTCGCTCATGATGCACATATGGCAACATAGACTGATTAATTTCAGTCCATGACAAATCAACTGACATGATTCAAACATATTTATGATGGCTATTTGTCCTATGTGTATCTATTCTGCCAAATAAGGTCATCTGTTTCAGAAGCCATTTACGCAAATGTTCACCTAACTTTACAATTAAATCACGATCAGTCCTCCCAATATATGTGTCTACACGCACGTAAATTGACAAACGCAGTGGAATGGGACGCAACTACTAAAATATTTTTAGGATTGTTGATAATCATAGCTTTGAACTTTTCAATCGAAAAGATGTTGGCAGAATAACACGTTTAGTCGACAGTTGATACAAGCCTAAGTTTTAATATAAGGTTAATTAAGTCACCTGTGAAAGGTAAGATGATATAAATCAACCTTTTGTAGTTAGAAATATACTAGATTTCGAAATATATTACTAAAATATATCAAATAGCATTGATAGACTTCATCTTCGTATTACATTACCAATACTACTTATCTATTTCCAAAAAAAGAAAAAAATGTTATCTAATTTTTTTCTGTTTTTTTTTTATTTTGATTTTTTTGACAATGAAAATAAAATAAAATTTTCACATTTACAATCCAAGTTGACAGTTTGTCATTAAATGAAACAACATTATCAATAATAACAAAAAATTTTATTTAAAACAATTTTATTTTCTCTGTTCCGCGTTTTCATGTTCTATGTGAAGCGTAAAATTTCTATCAATTGATAAAAGGAAAAGAATTAATAAAATGATTATTTTTTTCTTTATAAATAATAAAACTAAATATTTATAAGAATGATGTTAGAGAAGACATGCGATTGATATATGGCGCCGAAAATAAGTAACATAACCTTACTGAATAAGTTCAATGTACAATAATTGTTTATAAAAATATTTCTGATAATTACAGGTATACAAAAACAATAATTAAATGTAGGTTTAATCGTATTGATTTTTTTGCATGTTTAGTTGTTACTATGTTAATAGTATACAAAAGTATGTATTCAATTTCTGTAAAGCTTTCCGTTTTATGAGTAACCTCGATATCCTATAAGAAAGTGATTGTTTTATAGTTAACAATAAAGGACTGATTGGTTATTTCACTAAACTAGTAACAAATTATGTGGGGATTTAAGTGGAACACAGATACATACATGTTTATGATAAAAAAAATATGTTTACTTATTTGTTTTCGTTTTATATTGATGTTGGTCGGGTACCAGTGAAATCCAGGAAGCTCTAGAATGTTTTGTCTTAAAACGAAGCTTTTTAGCAGTGTACACTCCCGACTGAACAACCGGATCTAACTCAGGGTCTTCATGTATCACGGCGAACCCCAAATCGATTTCAGTTCCGAAATGGATCCAATAATAAAATATTTACTTCGATCAGTTTGTGATAATATGATACATATTAGTTATTGACATTTTGCGAGTTTCATACAAGCCACTTCTTCAGAGACAAACAATTGAATCAAATTAACATGAGTGTAAATATTACAGAGGAACAAATCGCATCAATTACTAATTATTAGACTAATCGTAAAGATTGGTCTGATCATGCCAATCATGTCGAAGGCGTAATAAATGTGTGTATTTATCGGAACAGAATTGGGCTTAAATTTTATACATCCTCTATTGCAAAAATTCCTCTTGTCAAGTCAAATCATGATAACGAAAAAGAAGTGAAGAATATAAGAAACATTAAAAATTAAAAATTTCCTCATGAACATTGTCAATAACATTAATAAATAATTTTTTCTTCTGATACATAAAAATCTAAATGAGACTTCATGGACTAGCTTAGTAGTTCTACCCTACCGTCAAAGGACGACGAAAGAATGATATTGAGTTCTTTAGCTATACGATATAAAAGCCTACTATGAAACAAGAAGCGTACCCTGTAATGGACTAATTTGAATGAAAACCTAAAGATTATTTCCACCTCCATACAAAATGGCGTTTACAGACTAGATTGTGTCGATTGCAATGATTTTTGCTTAGGAAAATATCGACAAATTTCAACTTGAGCCAAACGGCATCTGAGTTACACAAAATGACCACCAAATAATAATCCCGTAGATCTTGAAAAGCTATAAATAAAATCAGCAATAGCCGTATATGCAATTTTCAATAACTATTAAATTTATATTAAAAACATGAAAACAATTTACATAAGCTTCTCCAACTACAAATAAAGGTGAGTTGGTGATGCCTAATACATTACTGAACTCAACTACGCTAAGTAAAAAAGAAGACCTTGTGTTTCATCCATTTTAGAGAAAATTTTCAATCACACATTAAGGAATGAAAGTCATACGTGAAATTGATTTAGTGATGGAAATTTAAAGATTCCCACGTTTTACCCGGCAAAATGATCTAGCTCTGTGTATGGTAAATTAATCATTACGAAAATTATCAAAGTCATAAATAAGGTAAGTAAACCAGCTGTCTTCTTGCCCGCTCATATAATGTAAAACCTTTCAGATAAATCTAATGTGGATATATATACATATAAGTACGATCAAATAATTGCATGTATACGTATGCTGCCTTGTTTATGTACATCTAATTGTTATTGAGTGCAATAACAAGTTACGCCTTAGGCTACGGGTAGGAACAATTGATCATATTTAGCTCATACTTTCATTATCACACTAGAAATTCAGTAGCAAATTTACGCTTCCGTTTCACATTACAAATATTTATCATCCACTTGTTTCATTTCCCTTCTGTTTACATAGATATATACATTAATCTTACCATTATCATAAATGACATGATCAGACCGGGTTTTTTTGGTTAGCATACCAGTTTATATTTGATATGATTTGTTCCTCTGTAATATTTTCACTCATGTTAATTTAATTCAATTATTTATTCCCAGAAGAAGCTACTTACATTTTATTGCCTCGCAACGCTAGAAATTCAGGGTTTCTACTCATTAGAATTTTGTAGTAATATTATTTTTTAGAAACTATCTACTCCAGTCTTCAATATATTTCAAATTACCAAATCAATCCATAGTAATGATATCCATATCCATATACAATACATAGTTAAATGATAACGTGAATGTGTACGTATTTATTAGATCCCTGTTAAAAGTCATTTCAAAAAGCATCATATCAAAAATTGAACCATTAGCCAAACTGTCAGTTACATTAAATTCGAAATACAACTGTTGTGTTATTTGCATATAAATTGTGTCAAGATTATGATGGTTAAAATTATGAGTCTTTGCATACTGACTCATTCACTATCATAATGAATAGAATGCATTAAATTTCATGCTGTACTGAATTCTAAACAGTATATTTAATTGTACTTGTCTGTCGACAGTTGTTAAAATATATATTTCATACTTTGTCGTATATTTCCCATAGGAGGCTAAATAGTTGAAATATCTTTTTTGAGCACCCTCAAGTACTCAACACAGAAATCGGGTCAAACAAAATTTCAACAGTTGTCAACTCTACAGAACTTTGTCTAATTGCAAACAAAGTCAACTTTTAGTCATCAATATAGATTACCTGTATATCGATGTATATGCTAAAAATGTCACATTTTTCCAAATTATATAGATTTATTCTATTTCCAACTTAGGTAAGATATCGTGTATACATCTTTTGTATAAATGTTATTCCCTATGTAAACGATACTATCTCTTACAAAAACGACTTATATATAAGAATTGCGATTTCATTTTCTATATATATATATATATATATATATATATATATATATATATTCACGTCTATTATGAAACTCTAAAATGTGTGTTCAGCCCCTCCCCCTCAGTTCTATCAAGTCAACCTAGCGTTGTTGAAATTCGGACTTTCATCGAGATATCTGAACTTTCTGGTCCTAATTCCTTCATGGGATCAGCTATATACACTACTAAGAAGAAGTCTAAAAATATTTAATGTTTGTTTTTATTTTCAATGATATATTTGCAATCAATCAGTGATAAGTAAAAACAATAAATTAATAATCAATCTTTACAAAACCACTATAAATGTCTGTCTCATTTATGTTCTGCATAATAGTCACTTTTAGATAGACGTTTTCACTGATAACACTGATATTTTGAATCGGTTTGATATGAACGAATTCAAAAAGTTTTTATCAATACAAAAACATCAGCAACAAACTGTTAAAAAGTGGAGTCAGGTATATACTTCGAGAAAATTAAATATCAAATTGAGATAGTTTGTTGAAACTGGTATTAAACTTTTGATTGATTGAATTCATTAAGGAATTATGTTGTTAGGATACCACTAGAAACCAGGGAACACTAAATAGCTGTTTCATCCTAGTATGGGACTCCTCATTAGTTCACACCTGAGATTCCGTTTCGAGAGTTTCAGGATGACTGTTGCTTAACCTTCTTCACCGATGGGTTGACATCTATTGGTAGAATTTTCATTTGCATCAGCCGTTTAGTGCTTCTTGGTTTTCAGTGGTACCCTACCAACATCAGTCTCTGATAAATTCAGCCAACTAAAAAACGTTGGATATGTTTAATTCATTTATGCTTCAATCTATTAACAAAAATAAAATTGTATAACTGAATGAAATGCATCAAAGATCAGAATAATTGTTGAACGACAAAATTGTTTTGAAATTATTTGAAAATACTTTTTTACTTTATAATTGCTTTATGAAGGCGTTTTAATAAAAGAATCATTGCATAAATAAAATTATTAAGTAACAAATTCATCAAAATATTTTTCTACGACCTGGTCTCTTTAGAAATATGAACGATTCATGAAAGGTAAGATTTACCGTATAGGAAAGAATCATTAACAGGTAAACAGTGTGTCTATTACTTTGTTTCGTAGAGGAAGTTACTAACAAATAATCGTAAGCTAATCTGTGTGTACAGTATGATAATGTAATAAGCCTTTGTTCACTATGGTGATTATACCATTTAAGTTATGGTGGTTTGGTGAAGACTGATGCTTAGTTTTACTGTTTGTAATTTTTACAGGTTGATTTTGGTTAGGTATCACTGAAAACCATGGAATATTGGGTAGTCGTTTTGTCTTGACACGGGACTCCTCAACGACGGGCACCATTGTATATGATAAAAAAATCAAATCTAGAATCTTCAGATATCAGATGAAACTTTTAGCCATCAATACAACTGAGATGATGTCTAACAATGCGGAGTTCCATACAACTGTCTTACGTTTCTTGGTTTTTAGTGACACATACATACGATCAATCTGTGATAAACGTAAATAACGAAATATGAGAATCATCGTTCTGATGTAATTTTTTGTGTTCATAGTTCAAATTAGTTTTCGTCTGAAATTACATTGAATAATTATATAATTATCAGTTTAAGATCATGTAAAGCCTGTTTAATTAGTCTCATAACAAGAATGTTTTTTATCTTCTATTAACCTCATCACTTTCTTCTAAAATTTTTAGCATATAAATAAGCATCAAACTTAATTACACCTAATATCAAACTTTATATTCCATTCTAATCATTGTACTTTTGTTTCTATTCCAAACTTCATCAGGTAAAGTATGCTAAACATCCAGTTCTTTTTTATTACTTCTAATCTGAATTTATTTGTAGTTAACAAGATACCTTTAAATCGAACTAGTTCATTATCTTTTGTAGATCTTGTTTTTCTTACGATGTTTAAATATTTCTTTTATGTTCATCAAACTATTCGTCGGTTATACTGTACTGAACTGTCGTTACGAACTTTAATGCACTGTACATATCAATTCATTTGTCCTTATAAATCAAGATGAAATGTCAATGATTTTTTTATATCTTTAACAACTGTAGTGTAAGTCTTAAATAAAGGATTGATGACTAGAGATTTTTACTCTAAAACTTAGTCTATGTAGATACATGGAAGTTTAGGACACAAACTGAATTAAAAACCCTGAATAACTGAATCAAATCCACTGAAAATAAAAGTTTCAAGATTCTAGATTACTTGATTTATTTCTTTGATGCATGTAATAAAAATGTTATGACAGTAACATTTTCACATTGGATACTGTGTGATGTGTACTTCAACCTCTGTGGAATTATCACTTTCCTTAAAGATATTCAAATATTTCTTTAAAAGAACTCTATAATGTATAACATTATAAGGTATAGTCCATTGATCACTAAATTCCTCGATCAACTACAAACTTGTTGTTGTATTATCTATTTTTAGTACATTGAAATCACTAAGTAACACTATGATATTCACTCTACAAACGGTATAGAGAGGGGGATGGTAAGTATACAATACAATTTTGTTTAAATGCATAAACGTTTACATGAGAATATGTTGTGAAGGAAATTTAAATTCTCAAATTATGTTGTGTTAACTAACATTATTATTATATTTACTCTTTGAATATATAAGTATAATGTCAATTAATGTCAAAGATTGTACCAATCTATTACTTATGCAGGTGAAAAATTTTATTAACGACATTCTTTTTCTGTAAAATTCTAATCATAGTACTCTAAGTTTCGTTACTGCTGCCTACAGCAAAACGAATATGGTATAGGTAGAAATACTCACTTATTAATTACTGAACTCTTAAAGTCTGTTAGTTATATACGAAGCAGAACCTGGTTCATATTTAGATTTCACTAAGTTGCCATTGAACATAAACACGATAAAATGGGATGAAGTAGACAGTGGTTTAGCATAACTGATGCATAATTCAACCGTCTCAGCTGATGAAGTTTCACAATGTCGTTGACAAAATTCAAATATTTCCTAATCGGTTTGTGATTGACTTCAGCAATGCATACTCGATTATTTCATGATATACGAGAGGTGCTTTGATTGTATCAGCATCAGTCTTTTAACCCACTCGTATTTTTCATTCTAGTAGTTCATATTGAGCATCCATAAATTAATACTGAGCAGTGCACTCGTCCTTCCGTCGGAAGATAGATATTTTGTCTACCCGACGTAGGACACATATTGATAAAGTCCAAGTTAGCTTTCCTAATACTAGCCAAGATCTCGTCATACATCAATCAATCTAACAGGGGAAATTTAACTTCCATGATAATTGGAGCGATTAACTCACTCAATTACATTATTTCCCATCTCTATTATATGCAACGATATAGAATATCACTAAAGTGACATTTTGTATTTTCTGAGGGGAAGTAACACAAAATCTCCAACAGATAAGTCAATGAAAACATTACTGGCATTAAATATATTTATTTTCTCAGTATTTATATTAAGTTAGATATTGCAATATTCATAAAGTTGTATAACTTTTACTTTAAAAACGCATACTTACTTCTCATGAAGTTGATAAGTCATTTATTAATAGTGTTACAACAAGAGGAATTCGTCCAACATGCTACATCATAATAACAGTCATCGAAGATACCCTCGTTTTTGAAATATAATTTATTATTATTCTTGCCCTACTCATCAAGACTCACTTTTTAAAAGTTACTTTATTGAAACGTGGGCAAAACCTTATCAACACAAAAAACAATATGACGTTCACTTATCTAAATCAATTAACTTCTTATAAATGATTGTTCCGGTATCTGTCGATTCTCGCTCACTAAACATATAAGCAGATCAGCTGGATGCATAGGGAAGCATCATGGCCCTACTCGTTGTCAGTCAGTATAATACCCCAATGTATCTTAACTAGTCTTATCTTTAATTCATATAAGCCTGACAGAAATTTCTAACAGCTCAGAAAACTGACTGATACCCAATAGTTTAAATGCACCGTGGCGTGAACGAATTTTTCCTTTTGCTATGAACAATATGAATGAAGCTCAGAACATATTGGTAGCTTTCAACATATATCCTTACCCTTATGTAAATATTCTGATATGTTGTCAACTGATTCACTACCACTTACTTGGGACTGATTCCATATGCATTTAAAAACTATACACATAAGTGCAGAGCTCTGATAAAGAACTAATTAAGAAGAAACATTTCATTATACTTGATAAATTCAAAGTTCGCGAAAGTGATTTGAGTACAAAATAATTTTGATTAACAAACTCACAAAGACAAATTACTCTTTTGCACTAACTGTATATAATATTTCAGTTGTCAAGTAAAAGGATTCGTATCTGTGTAAGATATATGATTACATCTACTAACAAGCAGATGACGCTTTTGACTGTAGGATGATTTCTTTAAGTTTTTATAAATTACCACAAAATGATGAGTCTTAAGAAAGCCCATTTATTAACAGACTGAAAATTAAATTATGAAACAGTAAAACTGGTCAGACAGTAGAGGTTTATTCCGAGTAAACTGATGCGATTCTTTATAAACCACTAGTCATTAAGAGTTAGTCAATATGTAAACACGTATTTATTATATAATTTATCCCTTATTATTGAGCAATCTCATGTTGTTTGATTTTCAGCGAATATTTAATTCTGCTGAGTTAAAATGTATTCATTAATGACTGTACATTACAGTACACTATATTTGATCATGTCAACTATTAGAAGGACTTACAGTTAAGTATATCTTTAATCTCAAAGAAATTACTGTGGTCAATTAATCGCTTCTAAATACTAACTTACTTGAAAATGTTATCACCTAATGATTTGTGTCTCGATCAACTTTTATGGGAATGATATATCCAGCACTAAGTAGTCAATGTGTTCATAAATGTTTATTAGCTAAATGAATTCTCATTATCGAATTGTGACACTAGTTAAGCCGAGGTGGTTTTATGGAAATTGCTGGTAAGTATCGTTGATAGCATCACTGACCACCAGGTTTGACCTTACCATCATTTTCTTTGGCCCAGCCTAGTGATAAGGAATTATATATCAGGATGAAGCACAATTCCAGTGCTTTCTGGTTTCAATGCTATCCTACTCATAATTACCTGTGACGAATACAAAGTAAAAAATTGAAATCCAATTCCCACAAAACCACCGGGTTTGTTTAAGTAGCTAAATATTACTCAGAACTACAATTAAAACTAATTAACTAATGCTTATTTGATTTATATAGATAAATTAATGAAAACAGAAACCACCTTTTATATGATTAATAATTTACTCATTCATTTCCCACACTTAGTAACTATAATCAACATAAATTCATGTCATCGGAATCTATTGCTGATTTCTGATTTAAAGGTAAATACTCATTAGCAATTATGGACCATATGAATAGACATATCAGGTATTCTACATTTAATTTTCTTCTTAAAACTGTTCTTTATTTTTTCTTTCAATTGATTCACATTATTAACAATAAAATTTATTCTTTCTTGGTTTAGAATAAAAGTTAGAGTTAGATGAATCGATTGAAAACTCTGATCTGGCTGTCATCTTTTTTCCAAAAAACATTTATAATTATCTGATAATGGTTTGCTTAGTTTAGTTGTTTTGCTTCTGATTTCGGATTTTCGAAACATGCTACTTCTTTTTTAGATTGCTAGAAAGAATACAGTGAATCATTATCGCTAACCAAGTTTATTTGAACTCTTTTTGTTTCAATAACTGTATCAGTTTTGGACGACTGGTTCTACTAAATTGATGAAAATATACAGGGTTTGTACACAGAACTTTACTGTTAAAGAGTAGATTAATAAACTATATATTTTAGATTTGGATGAAAGAAATATACAACGTGGCTGTTGTTCGATTCGAAATGGTAATATTTTTTCATTTAGTAAAAAACTATTGTAGATGAGTTGTGGAGTTTCATATTTTTTCATTCATCTATTACATTGCATAAGTTTCACTAACTACCGTTCGTTAGTCTGTAAATACAACACGGAAAATTATTTTCACCTGTTTACCTGATACCTTCATTTTCCAATGTCGATATACTAACCTGAGCTTTCAGGTGATCTTTCAATGTATAGGTGAATTTCGACTGAATCAATCAATCGTTGAAAGATGTATGTTTTGTTTCATGTGTTTAATCTAAAGTATTTTGTTATTAAATAATGGAAAATAAGTAAATTGATTGATATTATTATATCCGAAGTATAATTACTCCAACTGCAAATATGAACACAAGCACAGAAACAAATGGTTACAAGCAATTCTGAATAAGTATAATCTTTGACTTCATTTAAGTTATCCAAATTTACACACTTCATAATAATTTACCTAAGCACCCTCTGATAATTCTTCCATATCTTCATTGTTATTTTGGTTTGATAGGGTCGCATAAATGATATGTAGTATCAATTATGTCATCGTTCTTTTGAAAGAAGTCTGGATAGAACGACAGTTTACAATCTTACTCATAACAAAAATAATTTATTTTAAAATAAAAGAATACACCCTTAGTGACAAGAGTGTTCAAATTGCAAAAAAGATAAAAGGCAATCATCATTAAATAGTTTTAATTATATCTTAAATTCAAAGTAGATAGAAACTGAGGAGAATATAATGTTGACGATTTGCATAATGATAAATGGCAACATGTTAGTCACATAATTATGATTACTACTGCAAACTAGTTTAACAGTATATAACATGTCTGTGTTAACTAGTATCATGAAGATGAAGTTCGCATAAAGAGTGGCATGAAAGCATCATCACAAACGTCTTTAAGAGAGTGATGTCCTCTAGGATGCAACTTGCTTTATTAGCAATAATCTAATATGAAAAGACGGAAACAAAAAACTGAAAAATTTAGCACCAATATATTTTATTTACATTTCGTATACGATCATCTACAACTAGGGAGAGATAAACTAGAACAAAGGATAAAGTGAATGGTCATAGTCAGTTCTTACTCTAACATTACAGAAAACAATTTTTCACATAGACGTATAATAGGAACAAGAGGATATGGTTAGGTTCGAGGTGCATTAAGTGATAAAAGTGTTCACATATTGAGTGTCGTTTTCATGTCGATAGTGCAGTAAAAGAAAATAGATGATTTTAGCACTGCTGAAGTACTTTCGGAAGAGCAGTTGTTACCAATATGTAGTATAAGTATAGATGATGAATCAATTTTTCTAACAGTTTGTGGTAAACTCTTCCAATTTCTTACGAATTTAGTTATGGGGGCATTAAAATGGAAGATGCATTTCAAATGTGACATTCCGGTATCCGAATTCAACTTTTGAAATGTATAACAAAATGGATTAGCAAATTTAATTATATTGGGGTGTGCTAAAGCTTGTTTATTCATTATCTTGTAAAAATAACATAAATTAATTTATCCAGTTCATAATTTGTTTAGTCCTAAATTAGTGCATGTAGTTTTGTAGTTTAGTGTGAAATCAATCCCAGGAATGCGTAGTACAAAGCAACGTTGGACAGATTACTAAATTTTATCCGTAATGCAAACATTACTGAAAATAAAATTTAAGTACTCTAATAGTAGTCAAAAGCATACTTTGTAATCAAAAATGCAAGAATCACTGTTATTAAAATTACGTAATTTGTTACCCAGAAGTTGATTTTATTTAATTGTTTTAAGTGTATTTTACTGTGTTAGTGAAAGATTGCAAAAATATTTAAGTTCTAAATCTGTCACTGAATGAAACTTATAATTATTTATGGAGATGACTAAATTGGGCCTTAAGTCTTCAAAACTGTAATTCACTATACTTCAACTACATCAACAAACTTTATTTGAAAGGTTCAAGACTAAATCTTACAAAAGTACACACTAATAGGTGTTAGGTAATCAAATGAACTGTAACTTAAAGTTTCTCAATGAATGAAGAACAATGTATTCATGTTACTAGGCCTATGCATTTAATATTTTTTGAAAATGCGACAAAATGCTAAGATTATAACTTTATTATTTTAAAATACTACTTTTATTTTACTCTAAACGTTATTTATTAATAGATTTATTAGTACTGTAGCAAACCCAAACTCTGATTTTACTGATGATGATGTTTTACAACATGTAAAACACCTTATCTATAAGTTTTTTTTAGAAATATTTTAAATGAGTTATGCATGAATCATATTTTCTCTATTCTTTGCCATAACAACTGTTTATGTCGATATCAGTTCATTAGCTTATCAGTAAATTATATTCAACATAATAAGTTATATGTTCGAGTTGTAGGCTGTGATTTTGTTTTGAGTTTTGATTATTTTGTATTGTAGAAAGAAACTGTCACTGCTGGACTAATATCAAGTAAATGGATTTTGAATGTTTCATACGATTCGACATAATGAATCTAAATATACTTTTTGTTCACATAGTTTCAGATGATTCATTTTAAAATCACTTTGATAAAGTTCCTTATGCCATGCTTTCATAAAGTGTTGAATTGTTTCTGTAGGGTGTGTTGAAATGTTTGACAATGGTGTGAATGTGGCTGTGAATAAAAATGTGAAACCTTGGAATTGATTGAAAACGGTAAATTCTAGTAAATTGAAATCACCTAATCCACCAGTATCTTTTTTTCTGTATATCATGTAATAGGATGATGCGTAGCTACATAAAAACTCATGTATTTATGGTGAATTGCAAAAATCGAAAATAGTATATTTGAGAGATAAGCTATGTTATGAAACCCTGACAAACAATGACTTGGTCAGGAATTTATGCTGTTCAAGAGAAAGCTTATTTGTTGATGCAAAGGTTTGTCACAATTTGTTAAACTATAGTCTAATTCGATGTATGGTCGTATGCACTTTAACTTCATATAATTATGTATATTTCTCTAAAAAATAATGGAATTTCTGCTACAAAAAATATATTCTAGTCACATCAGATGAAAAATTATTGAAAGTTATGGATCACGGGACAAATGTTTCATTTTAAACTATGACATCTTCACAATTTTACTAATAATTCCGTCCTATAAACATTACTTTTCTTACCAACATATGAGTCGGCTTTTTGAGTAAAAGTAACTTGAAAACAACTTTCGTATACCATGTAGTGATCGAGTATGAATTAGTGAAGTCAATTACAAACCGATTAGGAAATATTTGAAGTTAGTCAACGACATTGTGAAACTTCATCGACTGTGATGATTGAAATATGCATCAGTTATGCGAAACCACTGTCTACTTCATCCCATTATGTTGGTTGATGTAGGTTGGAATAAGACTAATGGCTAATACGAAATGTGATATTAATTCATGTAGTTGTTAGCTGTTAGCGTTAGCCAATGTATATAGGTGTAGACAACCTGTTTGAACTCTTTGTGAAAATTGTGATGAGTGGTTGTTGACAGTGGATGAGATGGTTATAATATGGTGAGCGTATCTCTTGTGTATTTACTGTTTGACTTCTTTTGAATGTTTGTTTCAACAACTCTTTTATACAGAAGTTTGTTTAAGTAATAAGTAACAAAGTATTTTTTGGTATCAATGTTGATAATTTAATTTTATGGTGTTTACGATAAATGACAACTTAGTGAGATGAATATACAAACCAGATTCCGCTTTGTACATAACTGACTGACTGGTAACAAGTTATTATGATTTAAAACATTTTTTAGCTTTGAAGTATTACGAATAAACGAAGATGTATGTTTATAAAATATGTCCAATCTAAAAGATTGGACATATTGTATACAATTTTGTATCCAAGAGTTTACACAAAAATCTTGAAGTATGAAATTTTGACATATTAAACAATTTCAGTGTATTGGCATTCAGTCACGCAACATCAAATGAAAATGTTTTAGTTCTAATGATTTAATACGAACGACGTTGATGATTAGGAATGAACTTTTACATGATAACTTGCCGATAATAAATTGATTCAAATTAACACATTCCTAACATGTAACAAATGATGTTTTATATTTAGATTGTACACGAACAGCTAAAATAATTGTCAAGTGCACCACAGTTCTATCAAGATGACTGGTAAAATCGAATAAAACGCGTAGACATTAAAACCATATCTCGATCATTAATAATACTGTAGGATTTGTCATTATATCAATTAAATCTTGTTACTAAATTGCCTTTCGAAAGTTCACACATATATAGCACTGGTATATGTGTACATACAGAACTTTGTTAAGTTGACTAAATGTGTAGGACTATTCAAAATGTCATTTCATTTAACTAATTTTCACTGAAATCAGTTATATATAGTAAGCAAAGTATTGTGAAGCATATAGGGTGAGCGATTTCATTAATTGGAGAAATCTAGATGCGGTAACTGTAACGTCTGAAATTGTAAACTGAAAGATTGTAATTCCTCTGTAAAAATAGTTATTAACAGACTTCATTTATAACTGAATTTTGTGGAGATTACTCTATGCTAGTTTTAATGTCACGAATCCATCTTATTAAGACAAGTTATAGATCACTAGAATTCACTTTCTCGGTTATCAATTGTTATTACATGGTTGAAGTGTAAATGAATTTTTTTTATCAGTAAAAATTTTCTTAACCATCAAAAACTTATTATTGAAATCTTATTGGTTGAAAATAGTACTATTTAATACATTACATAATTTTCAACTGAACATTTGTTTAAGTTTGCATTCACTCCAAATTTTTTTCCTAATTTCGTTTATCATTTTAATTGATGTATAAATTAATTAAAGATAACATCACTTACAGTTTGTCATTTTGTTACTAACACTTTAACTATGATAACCACTCTGAAATTTTTTAGTTTTTGAAAGTTGTATTATACAATTCAATACAAGAGGTGACAGTTAATTATGATTTCTAACTACTTAACTTGATTAAAGTGTATTTCAAAAGAATTTTTAGTATCACCTTTAGTGTATGACTTGAACAATTGCACTTCAAATAAGAAATCAGTTTCATTTTGATAATGTAAAATTAAACGATTTCAATTATTTCACTTCACTTATTGTTCCTTATTTGTCATGATATTTGACTTGATACTTAGATAACAGTAATGGCAAATTAAGTGACTAAATAGACTACCAGCATATCTAAGAGATAATCATGTGATGTGACGATGACAAATAATGAACATAGAATATAGACTGTTTGAAAGCTTATAGATAATGTTACAACATACTGTGAAGTGGGAAAATCGCTTTGATACCCCACAAACCAAGACTATATTTCATCTTCAGCATGATGATCTATTCACTGTCCTCTTCACTAGTATATCAACAACCTAATATCCATTAATACTGTAAAATGTGTTAGCTGAGTTTTAGGAAATATGCACCTAGTGAAAATACTTAAGAAATTTTTATTTCATCCTATGTTAGCTAAAATGATATCATGGAATTTACAGTCCATAAAGGTTTTCCTTATGGATAGGTAAGAAATGCATACTTTTGTGATACTTTATTACGGTATGATATGTACATAAAACCAGCTATTTATTACCGGAAGTCAATAACTACGATGACTACGTAACAACGTTAACATGCTTTGGAATAATTTATCGGTAGACGTAACTACATGCTTAATCAAATTCCATAATATTGCCGTCACGATCATTACTGTTCGTTATTAGGAATAGCGTTAATAATTTTCTCAGGAATGAATAGTTTGTATGTCTCCCCCCTCCCTAGAATCAATTATTTTAATGTGAATATTATTAATTTC
The DNA here is from genome assembly GCA_025215515.1 of Schistosoma japonicum. Lineage (NCBI taxonomy): Eukaryota > Metazoa > Platyhelminthes > Trematoda > Strigeidida > Schistosomatidae > Schistosoma > Schistosoma japonicum. The sequence goes on from CM046061.1 coordinate 34,145,645, forward strand.
TCATAGAACAAATTGAAACAAGGGTGAATATCTAGAAAAATTAAGGGGAAGGAGGTGAGAGGAAAATTTCTATTCAACCAAAAAATTTATTATGTACTGAAGAATTAATTTAGTTGTGAGTTGGGAACGAACTAAGTCATGATATCCACTCTAAAGTGCAATCATCAGGGATAATGTACTTATCGACTATCGAAGGAATAAGAAACATAATCAGGCTACTCTAGATCCATTAGCTGTATAGCATCACCAACCATACGAAATCCATATAGACCTAAGAGTTTTTCACATTTAGAACATACCAATTTTATTATAATATATGTAATGATATATGTGTTTGTACAGAAATAAAAATAAATCACCGTAAAAGTTATCTTTTCACTGAATGAAATTCTTGTTCTACGTAACAAAATAAATTCACGTAACATTATAACGACTAAAATATCACCGTAAAATATAATTCAATGTGTATATGTTTTGCTTCAAGTATATAAACTTACTTACACCCGTTACCCCTCCAAGAGGAGCATAAGCCACTCACCAGTATTTTCAATTGAACTCGGTTCTGAACAATCCTTTCCAACTTCAAGTATAGTGTGAAAGTCATAGAAATATATAAGTCTATAAATGATTTAATTTGTACTGTCTAATTTGTTTTGTTCTGTAGTTTTTTTATTTAAATTTTACTGTCAAACAAAATCATATGGATGAAATAGTTAATCAAAAATAAAATATAAAAAAAATAAATAAAAATTTCAATATTTAACACCGTTTGTAATGAAATTAAGCTGAATTTCTTTTTAATTTAGATTGTCATTGTTAATTTCATTGTGATAATTTGATTTACAATTTAATCTGTTGAGAATATAGGAAATAATGTTTTGTATGATAACAACTTTATTCTCTATTGGTAATTGTTTATTACTGTACATAAATGAGTTTATTTTGATGACATCCTTTCTTTTATGGTGGGTGATAAATGATTTTTTTTAATTGTTCATGTGATTAAATTAATATCGTTTGTCAAGATTCGTATTTTAACTGAATGAATAAGTCCCAAGTCGATGTTGGCAGGGTGCAATCAAAAAACTATGGGACAGTGGAAAACTGTTTCATTCTAAATAAAGACTCATCAGCAGTCTACATCCTTGATTTCACACCCCCCACTCATGAGCTCCAAGCTAGCGAATATCTAACCTTCTGTGATATATAGCGCGACTATTATCCACTGAAGTTGGTAACAGCAGTCATGATTGGTAAAGTTCAGATCTGTCGCGAGTGAGACTGTTGTCAATAATGTTAATTGATAATCGTCGCGCTATATATCACAAACTGAAGAAAGTGGGAATTCTACCACTGGATGCAGGCTCAGTGGTGTAGAGTGTTAGTTATTCTCCAACCTAAAGCTCCTTGGGGTGGAATCTATGGGTGTGTACTGCTCAGGAGTCCCATACTATGTATATGATTGTTATGTTTTGTTTTTCCTTCCACTCCTACAACTTGTTATTTTTCAAGATGAACCAATAGAAATAGATTCGAAGTTGAAAAATAGTTGTCTAGGGTAATCTACGACATGTTTAATTTTTGATAAGTGTGATATATCTAGTATGTTTGCTCATTTATTCCATTCATTTAGCGAGTAGGTATTACATATCACAAAGTAGTTTATAACAAGGATTTCATCCAAATAGTATGTATTATTTATAACTATGAATATATCGATGTAGCACCATCGACATTCTAAATGAAAAAAATAAAATAAGTTTAGTTAGGGCATGAAGGAATATAAAGATGATAGAAAATACTGAATTTAATACAGTAAATACTATAAACGTCGAAGGTGGTCGTTGATATATAAGGATGTTAGATGAAAAACATTTTATAATGATTTATACTTACAAAAATATAAAAAATTAAATCCTTCGGTGATGTCCATCAAGCTAGAGTTATAATTCAGTTAATTAAAAAGAAGTGTTTATCTGTAAATATAGTCTAGTTTGGAAAGATACAATAGATGAAAACAAGCATACACCGTTCAGAAATTCAACAAATAATCACAAATACACTGACCTGTTTTCACTACTTTTTAATCTTTCCCATTTTTTTCGGGGCAACAACACTGACCAATCAGAAAAAAATAACAAATTCACCGACAATAAACCTATTCTATTTAACTGGAATATAAAATCGTCTTGGTATCCATAAAATCAAGATCGTCCTGACATTATTTTGAACTTTGCACTATAAGTTAAGATTCATAATTTGGGAATGTTCTTCATTCTTTAATAACTAACTGTTTGTGAATTGTTCTTTGTTTCTATGATCAACTTAAGTTACATAATTTGAAAAAAAGAAGATCATTTAAATGTCTTTACATAAAACCATTAAATTGTTCAAAAAGCGTAATCTTCAAAATTTTTGTTTAGCATCAAAATGTTAATTCACAAGTATTCGAATATCAAAAAAAAGTAGCTTCTGAAAACTGCAAACCAGCTACATTGAGAGATGTTCGCAGTTACGAATTGTGTGAGTACACTGATTGTGATCAAACAGTACGAGGAGTAGTAAAAGCTTACTTTCTGTAATATAAAATTCGCAAGTAGTGAAAAATTTCACAACTAGTTACTCAGAATTAAAGGTGCTACTTATTGCCTGAATTCTTGTAAATCAATTTCTTCTCGAGTAATAATATGCTTATTGATAAGTAGTATCAATTAATTAAATACATACATGCATACAATGACAAATGCACACTTGTGTATGCAGAATACTTTTATCTGAGGAAAGCCTCAATCCTTACCATTAGTTTTGTATAGATTGAATGATCTGAGTTAAACATTATTGTCGTAATAAAAAGAAGTGATTTCATAAATCATCTTAGTTACAGCTCACAATATCAAAGAGGAAACAAAAAGTTATTAAATCATTATTGTTGAAGCAAACGTTTAATATGAATTCATTATAAATTACAATATATGTAGTATTTCAGCACCGATATACATCATTTTATGAAGCCTATATTGTTGTAATATGAAAATCTTGATTATCGCTGGACAGTAAGTTACGTTAGGTCTAATTTCCGTGAATAATTAACACTATAGCATGTTATATACAAGAATTTAAAATATATAAAGACCTACGGATTGTTAAATTTTCTTTATTCAGTGTCATAGATTCAACCAAAATGGCTTGTTTATACTTAACAATCATTGAGTAATAAACGGTACTGCTCGTAGATCAATCAATTTAAGTGAGTATCAAACCAAACAATCATGATTATAATTCGAAACCTTCAGTAATCATTTAAACTAAAGGCTTTGAGAATTTTAGACGTAATCAAATTGTATCATCAAGTTGATTACGCAAATTGGCTGTCTGGAAAATGAAATCATACAGTGCGTAAACATGAGTGAGTTGCTTAGGAAATGTAATTTCTTATATAATTAAAGAATACTGTAATATAACAACCATCTGATAACATACGTAACTTATTCTGTTACATTGTATCCATTGAAATAATATATGAAAATCATGAATGTCGTTTTCATTTGTCATAGACTAATCATGATAGGGTATTATTGAAAATCAGGAAACAGCGGATAACCATTTCTTCTAAGTATGCATCTTTTCACCCTCAGACACTCTTGAAACTTATCATATTATAATGAAATAGATATCCAATATTTTCTGGTTCTCAGTGATACTCAACCGAAATCAATCTATGATGAATGGAAGCAGTAAATTTCTACAAGATTCCCTCACCATAAATTCTTGTTTGACAAAATTTAACTATAACCTTTTAACAAATATTATGTACGTGAATGTAACTGCGAATATTACAAACTGATTGCTTCATATAACCACTAGTTTTATCAAAACAAATTCACTATTACCTATTCTAATAACTAAGTTAATGTCAATTCATTTTGTTGAATCATTAATTGAGTTAATATTCATTTGTCTACTCCTATACTATTCAATAACTTAATAAAATGTCCTAATTGTCCTATTAACCACAATACAATCAAGTCATTCATTAAGAACCGATTTCAAAATGTCTATTTAAAGTAATCGTTTGATTCTATAACTATTTTATTCAAGTTAATTGTTTATTAACTGAATTATTCACTAACAGTTTGATGGCTGATTGTCAACCTAAACTATTATTATTCAGTTACCTGATAATAAAATGAGTATATTATATCGTTAAATATACCTATATAACACTGCAAAGTCACGATGAATATTATTCCTTATAACGATTATTTTTTATCTGATACATATTAAGAACTATTTGTAGATACAGTGTGCTGATACAATATTCATTATAATCACTTCCCAATTTGTGTATCGGGGATTTTATTAAGCGACTATTAAAAACCTTTTGTTGAAGTGTTTTTGACACAATGAGTGTCATAAAATCGGTACTGAAAGTGATGTGTGGATAATAATCAATAATTTGAAGCATAGATAACATTTAAAGTAATAATAATAATAAGATATAATCAAATTAAAAGACAGGTATGCTCTGGTCATGACAAAGAAAGGGATTTAACACACTGTTCTGTTCATATCTCAAGTTTGAATTACGGAAAGCTAGAACTACTACTACTTAAAGTAGAGCTAAATGAATGTCTATTAATTCCTTTGTTTAAACTTCATAAATGATCTCAAGACATGAACCTGAAGTAAATTATTTTGAGTTTACATATGTTATAAAAGCTATGTACATATACAGTGGTACATCTAAAAAAATGAATTCGTTGAAAAGGAATTCTTCGCTGAATAAATCACCGTATTTCTCAAATAACCATGTCGGATCAACATTCGAAACCAATGTATATACAAATACGTCTGATATATATATATATATATATATATATATATATATATATATGCAGAGAGAAATGGAGAGCGAATGTCAGATGTTTAACAAGATGATTATTTTCTTAACTTTGTTTTCAGGATTCATTAATTTTATGTCTTGGTAAAATGATATTTATTCCATATCAGTGATTTCGTTTTTGTAAAGCCACAACCATCTAACGCTAATTGGACATGTTCCATTAATGAAAATGCCGTAAGGCATATGCAGATTATTTATCAGCATATTGATTAAATAAATTATGATAAAACACACTGATTTAATCTTCTCAGTTTACGTAAAATCTAAAATTTAAAATGTATGTAAATTAATTTAATTTCTTTTATTGTAGTAGAAAATGAAGTGAATAATTCAAGTACTTAATAGTCTAAATGAGGTTTATAGTAATCAAGCAACATTAGAGAAATGTCAGACAACAGTTTATGCTATGCTACTGAATAGTTGTAAATAGCTGAGAATTAATTAAAATGTATTATTGAATAACACTGCATTTTATGAAATTGTTTTTCCGAAGAAACACTAACTTATGTTAATACAGTTACTTAGTAAAACCTAAATATATTGTGAAAGACATAAACTTATCCTTCTGTTCATATGTTATGAGGAGTAGTTCTTCTAGTGATGTTACCTCTATATGATTGTACTTCGTTAACTCACAGTGGTTTGTTTACTGAAAGAAATATTTACAAGCACTAATGATTTAGCCTAATCCAATTCATCAGTAAATACAGAATATAGACTCTCAATAACTCTTAGATTTCCTTTCAAATCTCTGAACTTTGTGAAAAGTTGCCTCATTACGCTGTGTGTACTTGGCAGAAGCTGTCAGGATATATATGAAAGAGGTTTATACTTTTATTTTATTTATTTCTAACTCACTTCTCAATGTGAAATTTTTCTGTACTATACTTATATAACTTTCTACATTCATATGATCTTCTTATTACTAGTATCATGATTACTCATGACATTAATGCTCCATTCATTTTGTATTATATTCACATGATCCTATTCACTACCGTGAAGGTACTTTTTTCAATCCTTTCTTAAATGATTTTTTGATTTTATTACTAGCATGTTTGGCAAATATGTAAGAAAGTTTAAAGCCCATATTATTGATGTAAAACAATAACTAATTCAATCATACCCCATTTTATCTAATTAATGTTGTTATAAAATATTTCTGACGATCTTACATAGCATATCGTAAAGACACTGTTACTCAATTACATACTGTTTTTTAACAATTCTACACTTTAGTTGATTGAATTCGTCACATGTTGATACTGGTAGAGTACAAATGAAAATCAAGGAGCACTGAATATCTGTTTCGTCTCAGTATGGGACTCCTCAGCAGTAAGCTCCCCAGATTCCACCCCAGGAGCTTAAGGTTGTCGAACATCTAACCCTGTGAACCTACTGAGCCAGCATCCATTGTTCGAATTTCCATTTTCATCAATTTGTGATATAGCCAAAATCAAGCAGTAACGAATTCAATCGACTAAAATTTAATACCAATCTTTACATACCACTTCAATTCAACTCTACTTTTGCTAATCTGTGTAATACTGTTTTCCTCGGTCACACAATGTTATTCATATTATTATTAATTAATTAAATAAACATTACCATTTCATGAACACGGATTTTTTGTTACTGTAACTGGCGGGAATATGTGAACATTTGATAAATAGATTCGATATTCTAGAGTTTATTTAACAAATTACTAGCAAAATTACAATCACTTAAATGCTTTCATTAAAAAAATGTCTATCAAACCAGGTTTTGTGATCTAAAATATGATAGAATTTTTATTTCAATTTAATGCTTTTAAATGGTAGCAATGCTGAAAATGAATTCAACTATTCTATTCAATTGTCGTTGTTTAAATAAAGATAATAAAGTTGTTGTTCAATATTTGAAATTTATTTTTTAACTTGTCATAAAACAACAAAGTGAATTGTTGATATGCATTTTACTGAATTTCAAATACAATTCAAAGTAAAATTTAAACTTTATAAAAAACTTTGAAAAAAACTGAAGGACAATTTAACTTGTTACATTTTATGCTTACACAGAACTTCAATGTTTATCCCAATAATTGAACTGAAAATGTGTTACATTGTATTGCTCTATGTAGTGGAAGTAACTGATCTTAACTCAAAGTAACCTAACTTGTGCATACGAAAGAAATATATTCAATCTCTGCTTACATTAACCCACAATAAGGCCTTATCCGTTAGAATTTTTTCGGATGTCTTTCTTCATTTTCTTTCTTGTTTCATGCGTTTTCTGTTTATTTTCTATTTTTCATTTCTTCTTGTAAGATAGTCATGCTCTTATTAACAGATTACATCAAAATTCATTTCTCCAGAGTATCCCCATTTTTAGTTTATATTCCTCTTCATTTTACATTGCAATAACTTTGACTTTTTGCTAATAGTACTACTTTTGCAACTACTATCGTTATTTTACCTACTACTACAATAACCCTTGAACCCAACATGCTTAATTAATCTAGTTATTTTAAATAACCTATTTAGTGTCATGTTACATAACCTTCCATATTTATCTACCACAATCTAATGTATTTAAAGATCATATAGACATGTAATTTGTTAATTACAATCTACGACTTTGACACACTCAGTCACAATGCATGTATGATTACCTACACTATTACATTATCTAATAGTGACATGTTACATAATGATTTATAAATGTAGAGCCTGATGAGGAATTCATCAAAAATAAATGTACGCTCCAACAATCTTAGCTTTTTAACACTTTATAGAGATCTTTAAATTTATGAAAGTGTATTAAATCATAATTGAATATGCTGAGAGGAAAGTGGCTCATTTTCACAAATTATTGTATAATTTGACTAAATAATACTTAAATAAAAATTTTAATACTCCTATGACTTGTCATAAATATCTTAGAAACTTGCATTGAATTATATTCTTAGTTGATCTCAACAAGTTTATTTTTGTAACTGAAAGCATAAATCTCAGCCCAGGGAAATAATTTCAACAAATTCGTCAACAGATTCTACATATATGTGAAGATTTTTTAAAAATTCCGTAAGGAGCATGTGAACAGTGAATAAACATAATGATGTTATTGAAATGTTTACACTTCTACAGTCAAATAAATTGAAGGTTGTGTAAGGTTGTGTTACATCATTGCAAGTTAAAGAAATTCGTGAAAGTGGCTTAGAAACTGTAATATTTTCTGCTGTGAAGATTTGAAAGGCAGCTAATTCGTAGATGAAACATGGGGTCAAGGTCACGTAGTCAGCAATTTGGATCATAGATCATAGTTTATTTTGACCCATTTGTCTATAAATCAGTTAAATTACAGCAGTCATGAGTTAAGAAAATCATTGATTGTGAGTGATTTAAATACATTTCTGAATACAAAAATCACATCGAATAAATGAATACAGAGTTTTATGATTTATTTCTAAATGATTATATTCTTGGAGAACTAAATACCAAACAGGTTGTTTACAGAAGTTATCCTTCTCCAGCAAGATTTATTTTTAATCAATTTTTTGAAACAGTAAACCTCTGGTTATTCATGAAATTAAGGTGGAACCCGGTGTACAAAGTATGTCTTATTATTGTACTTACTGTTAGTATTAACGATTACATTTTAGTAACTGTTCGCTTTAAAAAGGGTTTCTCTCCACTTTGCATTCTATACCATGAATTCCACTCAATAATTGTTTCCGATATTATATCATTTAGTCCTTTCAATCCCTCCTAAAATTAATGCTTGAGACGTAATCATTTCAAAATCGTGAGCCATCCAGCCTTAGTTGATTAGTTTCAAGATCCGTTTGTAGTCAAGTTCATCCATAAATTAGTTCACATAACCTTATAGTGTAATATTATCATATAGATCATGCAACCCCATTTGTTTGTTTACATGTTTGTAAACGTTACAGTTACATTATTAAGTTTATTCACTGTTCATATGTTTTTCATAGGTTTTGATTCTTTTAGAAACTTCATACGAATATAAGCCTAATGTTGAATTCGTAGAAAAGTGATCATCATCGTTGAAATTTGCAGTTCGATTATTTTCAGGCGTCTTGTTTAACATTGACTGCAAATCGAAATTCTCTCCGTAATTTGAAACGTTTTGAAACAAACCATTCAAATTTTATTATGTTTCTCTGAATTCATAAATGCAGATGACAAATAACTGTGTACAAAAGAAAGAGGAAATTTTCTTTTCATAATTTTAATATTTCTATTCGGTAGTTAGTTAAATGTAAGAGAATTTCAAGCAGTCGATCATCTTTGATGACTAAATATCATGACATTGATAACGACCGACAGATCATCTTAAGTAGAAGTATTATTTTAGTTCAGCGGTGAGTTGGTTCTACAATACTTTGTCTATGTCACTGAATAATCAGAAATTCAAAACTGGAAAACGAAAGTTAGTAACAATAAGTTAACATGCATTACTTGTTGACAAGTGTAACTAATAGAAGCCTCCTCTGATTATTGCTAGTTATCGAATATAGATAAAGTTGATTATCTAAAGTAATTACATTATAACGTCGTCCAAAGAGTTTGATCTGTATAAAGGACCAAATATAAATGGTTATTGTTAGTGTGATTTTAAAAATAGATCACACTTAGGTGTCTATGCCAGAATAAATCGAATTTATAATGATAAATACACATGAAGGTTGTTTTAGGTTCTTATAAACAGACCGAGTTTTCAAATTATCATTGTTGGAAATTTAATGATCATCATGAGGTATCTACTAAACGTTATCATATGTAGCCTTATTTTCTCGCTATGTAAATGGCATACTACAAAGTTGTTTTAGAAAAATCATTGTCTGTTTAATCGATGATTTTATTTCTCTTCTATTTATTATGAAGTTTTTCTTTGATGATTTAATCACTTTTAGTGATACTTTGCCACAACAAATCAACAATAACATAGAGGACAATTAAAATAAATTACACTTATTTGACCTTTCTTAGAAAAAACAAATGAAATAAAGTTAAGCTAAACAGAAAGAAAAGAATATGAATGATGACACAGGGATAATCAAAGAAACATACTGACAAACGAGAAACACTGTAACATAATCATACAGGAATGTTATGTTGTTACAAAGGGAAAACTTACTACTTCAAAAAGATCAACTTCAAAAATGATCTAATATAGAATGTCATTCATTAAGTATTTGACTTGAATAAATTAAGATACTACTAACTAATTTTCTATATAACCGATGAATTAGCTACACAGTTAATGACTTCCTCATTCTTCAAATAATGAATAGACCATATAATTTGACATAAATGTCATTAGGTATGACTGTAAACGAAGTCAAGATTTTGTTGCTTTTATCTAAAAGGCTGAATAAATGTCTTGCAATCTATCAATAAATGTTAGCGTGGATTTATAATACTTTATCATGAGGTTAGTATTTCTTCCGTATAGTTATTCAACTGATTCGTATCTAGCATTAAACAATTATAACTACAAATTAATCTTTGACTGTACATTACTACAAATGTATTCATGGTCTGATATGTGGCAATAATTCTTCCTAGAATGATTAGAATCAAATATGTTGTCGTTATTGTTAAATAACATCCACATGATTGAAGTGATGATTATTTATTACAATAAGAAAATTCATTATATTCATACCCAATCACAGTACATACTAACATACACAAAAATGTCTTACTTGAAATTATCTTAACCCGAATGACTTGACACGATCAGACATCTATTTTGTTTGTGCTAAATGTTTTGATTTTGATTGCTTCTTTTGCATTATTTCAATGTGTGTTAATTCAGTTCAGTTTATACTTTGAAGAACTGGCTTATACTAAGTCGTGATACATCAGAAATTTCAATTTCTACCCATCGGAATATTACAAATATATAGATATAATCTCTTACTTTTTATAAACAACTTATCCAATGATCAATTTGTTTGAAATTATCAAATAGAATTTTGATAATGATTGCACATTAATTTAAAATAACTTTGAAATAATTAGAAATTATTTCTTGAAATGGTTTACGTAAGTGTTTGGTAGACTGTTTTAGGTAAAGGATTTATAACAAATACCGTTCTTTCTACTTCTCCTGAGTTAATGTAATCTAAGCGGGAAAGATGATAATGTATCCATTAGTCAGTGTTATCATAATGACACTGTGATAAATTTGTCATGAAATTAAATAATTAGTGTCTTGAATGTCGATTGTTATGATTGATAATTAACCAGTAAACTGTTATTAGAAAAGAAACAAAAATAAAATTGATAAACTAAAATCAGACTCACATTATAAGTTTATTCATTCAACATTATCTAATACTGAAATGTTTTCATCCAAATGGTCATCACAACATATTGGACTGGGTTCATCCAACTTTTGTGGAATAACTGAAAGCCCATTTTCACCTACAGTAGTCATTGATGATATTATCCAAAAATATAACAGTGATTGCTTTAAATTTATACGATTCGGTTATGAGATTACTATACTATGATCCATCTATCTTGAAACAATTTTCAGTAATTAAGTTGTTGAATTAACTTTAACGTAATGTACAAATAAACTCAAACATATACACAGGAAACTATGTTAATACGTATTCATTAAAAAACAATCCATTTCGATTATATTCTTATTCATGTACATCTAATACTCATGTCGACATGAATTAATCATTCCACTTAATCTAAATTTTTATTTAAACAAATAAAAAAAACCTGGCAATGCTAATATTTTCATCTAATTCTATCATTTTTACAATTTCATTATTTTCTTTTAATTTAACATAAACAACTAGTTACAGTAATTGAATAAAGTAAACACAACACTGTTTATTTATCTACTACTTACATTTCATGGTTTAAGTAAATTATGTATTTAATGAGAAAAAAATAATCAACAAGAAACGAATAAACATTATAAAATTAATTTAATAGATAATGCTACTTTTTCTTGTCATAGCCTCAATCCCCATCTCATCATATAACATATGAATAGTGAACTATATTTTTTTAGTCTCTTAGTTGAAACAAACTCACTCTTGTCAGGAAACATTAATTTTGATTTATAAACACTGTGGTTAAGTTTATCTAACAATAGTAATAATAATAATAACAATTATTATTATTATTATTATTATTATTACTGTTACAGATTAAATCTGATAGAGCATCAGTAATAACGCTTACAGTCAAATTAACCAAATATAAATCATTGATTTCCGTGAACCTTATAACAAAAACAAACGATAAATAGGAACACGTAATTAATAATATCACAAAATCTGATTTATCAATGCAATATAAACATTAAATGCTACAATATCAGTAGTGGAACAGAGTCTATGAAGCAATTATATATATATATATATATATATATATATATATATTCAGAGATCGAAAAAATTTATCAAGGTGAAAGGTTTATTCTTAAATCAAATGACATACTTGAATATCTGATGTTGATTAAATACACAGATTGCAAGTACATATATTCGTATAAACATACATACAAGTAATGAGTAGTACACGAAAACATAATGAATTGTTCTCTTAGATTACAATGGATTTTTCCAAGTTATAACAAAGGATTCGAACTCAGGTAGTCAACTTTAGTGAGGTGGATTGGCGTAGGTAGCATAAGAAAAAAGTACCCGTCAATGAAAATAAATGCTGTTTGTGACACATATTTAGCCTCATTAATCACTAAACATTAGACATTAATGTTCTAGGTTGCATTCTTAACAAAAAGAAGAGAAGCGTGAGAGACTTTGATGAAACAGCCCCATAATTTTCTTACTTTGGTATAATGTAAGAACACAAAATTCAACATTTTCTGTAACCTCTCATACTAAAATTCATGTTGTCGATTAACTATCGCATGAAAAAATCTCTGAATGTTTTGTAATAAATCGTGACCAGTGAAATTTGGCAATTTCGCGAAGAAAACAATCACTACAAACTGAAATAGATACACTTACTATGAAAATTTCATTACAATTCTCAAATAAGACGCGTATATAAGTATATTGAACCAGTTGCATAGTTAGACAATGATTCCTGTTAGAATGGTAAATGTTTACATTGAATACTTTATAATTATATTCAAAATTTATCAGTTATAAATTAGAAAGGTTACATAATTATCATATGGTGTTGAGTTACATTGCAATTACTACAATGAACAAATAAAATCATGTGAATGCAATGCAGTAGCAAGCGAAATAGTATGTTGGGTTGATTGTAATAATAAGAATAGTAAAATAGTAATATTGTGTAATTACTGATATGAAAAATTATTGTTAGGGTAATTGTGATAATAATGATATGAAGTTCATGTAAATTAAACGAGACATTGTCAAGATGATAATGATGATAACTGAATTGATGTTAATTGAGAAAGTTAAATACGTAATTGAGAATAAGGTAGCCTAGTAACGAGCAGAAAATAAGTTTATGGCACAGTCCTAATCCGTAGCAGATTGAGAAGTTGATCATACCCTATCTAGATGAATTAGCTGAATTGTCTCGAGTTTATCTTCTTGGCTTTAACCCTGTAAATTCACTGTGATCTCTCTGCTTTAGATAGTGTTAATCCGGATTTCGTACAAGACAGAGAACATATTTATTTTGATTCGATACTCGACACCAAATGTGCCAGTACTGTTCTGTTGATAAAATTAGTTACTTCTTCTCATAATTTCCTATGCCACTTATTACATAATATTATTAGTTTACTTTCCATATAATCACAATCAGCTTAACATACTATTTCGCTTATTGCATTTTCGTGTTTACATAATTTGATTTGATTATTATGTTATTAAACGCAACTCAACACTTTATGGTAATAATTCGTTTTACCTAGGTCTGTTTTTAAATGACCTCTAAAAGTTGCGACGGACAAATTTTGGATACTGAAGTGGTTTTGCGGAGATTTATAATAAATTCAGTTGATTGTATTTGTTACAGATTCTTGTTCGTATGATATCGTTGTAAACCAGGGAACCCTGAACAGCTCTTTCGTCCTAGTATGGGACTCTTCAGCGATGCGATTCCTCGATTCTACCGTTGAAAATAGAATTCAAGGGCTCCAGGTTGCATGATCATCGTAGTACATCACAAAATAATAGAAGTGAAAATTCTACTGTTTAGTGAAATTTTCATAGATGTATGTGTTAGTGCCTGACATGGAATTCATCAAAAACAATTGTTCATTCATATATTTCTTATTCTTAATTATTCCATGGCGATCTTTAACCTAAAATAGTTACAACAAATTAATTGAATCTGAATATAGAAAATACTAAATGATAACTTTGTCCTTCAAAGGTTAACCGTTAGCTTGAACTTCTGGAAATTCACTACTCGATAATTCAAGGGCAGTATCTTGAATATGCACTACAAATGTATTTACGATGAAATTACTGTTCGTTTAATGATAAATTTCAACAATCTCCACAACCATCAATGAAGATAAATAGTACTGAGATTTATTAGTTTATGAACCAAAAAAGTAAATTAACTGAAATTACGGTCATTAATCTATTCATGTGTATATGACTAAATATATTGAATTAAGAAAATCTCATACCAGTGAAATAATAATATTTTGATTTTACTATAAATATAATCAATTTATGTCATATGATATATGACATTTAATTTATGCAATTCGTACAAGCATACAGTGACGTAGATTCACTTCAACTGTAAACTGTCAATACATTTCTGACTGCTGTAGTCTATTAGTCGGGTACATTTATGGAAATAAGGAAAACCTACATACTGCTTTTCTTAAATGAATTTGTTTAGAAAATACAACTAATTTACATCAATATAAATAATTGAATAGACTTTCTCAAAATGTTGTTACTTCACACATCCGTTATTGGGAGATTACATCAATGGTATAGATAATTTCACTAGAATGATATACAGAAACAGTGAGATAGACTAACAAGAAACAAATAAACAGATTTGACCTTAATGAAAAATCTATTTATCTAGTGAATCGGTAATCCTATATTTAACATCTCGTCTGTGAAATTCAACGTGTAAGCTGAAAACATTTATCTGGAAGTAATTTTCATAATCATGTGATGCTAATTTAAGTACTAAAGTGTAATCTAGAAGTTACAATGTCGAATAAATCAGAAGTAATCGTATTCAGTGAGGATTTTAGAATAGCGTGAATTGTTTGTCGAAATTCTCTCTGACTTTCATTGTTTTACTAATTGCAATCACTTGGAACTGAAAACAATTTTCAAATTGAACTAACCAACCATGAGATCATTTAATTAAATATTTATCAGCAAAAATTAAGAAGAACGCATTTCGAAAATTGACAGTGAAATATTGTTGCAATAATGATTTTCAGGACTCAAAATCATCAGTATATAACCAAAGGATAAGTTCATGCCTAATTCTACGGCTATGAGTCTGAATTACTTATCTTGGAACAAATGTTTGGTCAAAGATTACTTAATACATAAAACCATATAAATTAAATACGAAGTAATACAACTGAACGTCTATGAAACCAACGACAATAATACAACGATACGCTAATAATAATAATAATATCATTTGAATAAAATGAATTAACGCAATGCAAATGCAAAAGAAGGGGCCATATATGAAACACTTTAGAAGACTTATGTTATGATTATAATAAATATTAACTTACTGGGTCTGAGGTTAACAAAAAGTCAAATAGAAGATTGCCTACGTTTCTATGGTATATATAGCTCGGGAATTTTATCTAGATTATATATATAAACTGCCTCTGTTGTTTGAAGAATATTCTCTGATAGATTTTGGCAAATATTCCTTGGAGCGATAAACTACTGAAAACGGTTACCTTATGCTGATTTATTATCTATTTTAAGCGAAGAGAAACAAATAACTTTTAAGTCTTAACTATTTCACTTATTTATCCCTGGTGAAAGATGTTTATGAAAACACAACGGTCTATCTAGTTCCATTAGTCTAAACACCCAGTGAACTACTTACTTTTAACATTTTTCATTAAAGTACTTACTACTGAAATATAAAATTACTCATTCACTCACATAGGTCACCAAATAGCATTCTCTAATTCCTCCTGAAGCTCTTCTGGGCTTAATGTAGGTTCCGAACTCGAATAAACGAAGATAGATGGGCATGGGGTTAACGATTCCATCCCGTGAAAGCAGCCTTGTTAAAAAACGCTAACAACAAGTATAAAGCAGCATAATATAAGTAAAAACCGAGTCAAAATACTTCTAATCAAACACTTAATCTGATATACAAGATTTATAAGCGTTTTTATCTGTTCTTAATTAATAGAAATAGGAGAAATATTGGATATATGAATAAAATTACAATGATAAAGTAAAAGTGAACAAACATTGAAAAGTCAAAGTAGATTGCCTGAATCAATTGTTAGCTCAAAGTCACAAGAAGAACTTAACAAAAAGGAAGATAATTTTATCCATAATATAGATCTGATGAAGTGATGCTTGTATTAATTGTCAACTATTCAAAGGAAATATCTCGTTTAAATCTTAATGTTGAACTTTAAAGTATTATTGATGCTATCACCTTTATATATATAAAATAATGATTACTTTATTTTCTTCATATCCGTATTACTGTATCAATTGATATAACAGGTAAGTGTATCTTTAATACAAGTCACGCTATCTTATCATTCTATTGTCATTATGATGAGATCAAATTTTCAAAGAAAACAAAAACAACTAACATACTAAGATCCTACTACCAATTCGCCCATTGCACAAACGTGACTGTCTGGACTCAGTAGTCTAGTGGTGTACGCGGTGGCGTTTGACACGAAACGGACTGAGTTCGAATCCTAGTGTGGACATCAACATCGGGATGCAGGTACATCCAGCCGATGGGTCCTAAATAGGACAAAACGCGCGTCCTGGATTCCAGTTGCCAGTCACAATCCAAATTAAACTAAGATACCACTCAATTTTAGGTTTTTCTTTAATTAAACCACACATTTTGACCTTTATTTACCAAGATAAACAATGTCGTTGATAATATTGAATCATGTCACAGTGTTGTTGAAGAGAATGAATCTATTCAAGTAGGTTACTGATTTCATGAAATATCTCAAATGTCATCAAATAAATGTTTAGTATAGGTGATGTTTCGAAACGATAGAAAACTGAAATGTAAACGGTTATGTATACAAGTATACCTTAGATTTTTATAATGCATTATGACATGTTAGTAAAATAACGTATATTCTCTTATAAGCAGCTGAATTTATTGCATGTTGTGGAAATTGTCGAATTTGACATCATAAATTGACCTGGGTTAGACAACCTAGTAAAAAAAGTGAAAAACATTAGACACTTGACTATTCCTGGCATTAAATAACTTGGTAGCACACATGCACCATCCTACTAGGGGTTGGGGCTGATGACCAAGTTCCAAGGACTGACCAATTTTAAAACTATTGGCCATCAGATAACGACTAACTGGTATAGAGGTTACACGGAACCTAAAATTTCTAGGCTCTGTTACTTAGTTACGTTTCGCATCCCTACTGATGTGGGATCCGTAACTAAGGCATAACAATTGTCAAGTGTATTATGATTTTCAATTATTGAATGACACAGGTAAATTCGTGATGGCAAAATAAAGACAAAATTACGTCATCTGATTACAAACATATTTATTAATTGATGAATTAAATGTAATCTCGTCCCAACCCAAACATATGACTTCGAAAAATATTGACAAGTTTATTTCTGGTGTTCCGTTTAGTTTAAGCTTCTGACAAATCACTAACATGCAAGGTCCCATTTATAATAGTAAATATTAAATGAATATGTTTATTTATAGCAGCCTAAATTAATAGGTCTTACTGTAGTATGATCGCATTTAATACGTACTCAGATAATTTGAGACATTACTTGAAGTCGAAGAATACCTGATTGTTAAATTTTCGTTTTGTAGTTAGTCAACCAGAAACCCTCGATATATGTTTATTACAAGATGAGCACTCATCAATAACGTTTACTAAGTTTAACTAAGAAATTGATGCCCATGTAGATGTATATCCACGTTCCACAACTTCATTTACCGATACCACCAAGTTAGTTGGATCACGGCTGACTCCCTGTAAGACTGAGATATTCACGTTGATTATTGGCTGAGTAGTTAAGAGTGTAGAACCTATCTAATCCTTTTACTAGTGATGTTGTAATATAGACACTAGTCTAAGTGACTCAACACCATGTAGAAATCTTTTGATGAAAGGTGATCTTGGAAAACTAAACAGACATCAAATCAGACACTACGTAGGGATTAATCCATTTGCTAGAGAATTATCCAATACAAACTTGAGCTTACAACATCTTTAAAAACTAAATATACTAACCTAATATTTACTGTTTTAACTAGTGCAAAAAAATACAGTAGTTCCTATTTCTTGCTTTGAAATTAACCAAATTAAAGATATTTATCACTTTATATTTTAGAAGGAAACAGAGGTTATCTAATTTTAGTACAAAACTGTTTACCTTATCAAGAATACGAAATATATTGCATAATTCGACAGTATTAATGATACAGAATTCTCATCATATTACAACTTACAAGTCTAATATTGATTATTAGTGTAATTATTCTCATGTGACAATATATATAACTAATGAATCTTTATAATCTTTTCTTAATTAATTATGCATTTGTCATATATCTAGAAAATAAGTTTATATACTATTTAATTAAAAGGATATCTGAGAGTAACTGAATTTTCTATGATTGAATGATTAAATCATTTTAAGATTGATCAGAAAATATAATAATCCTAACTACACTTAAATATCTCAAACTGAAGATCAGTTTTAGTTATGTAATTGCTTATACGTTTGATAATTTTTAGTCAGTTTGATGATTGTTAATCTACTTTTCCTCAAGGTTACTAAATGTACAACCTGATTTTTATCCACTTACATGTTAACATACTAAGACGTATTTGCCACATAATTTTTTTCACAATAATATAAACGTGCACATTTTGAAAATGAAATAGTCGATAATGAATTCTTCTTCTCTGAAATGTTTATTTTATTTTCTTGGTGAAAATTATTATTGTCGTCTAAACGATAATTTATGGGCACTGCTGACTTATCTGTAAATAGGCAATGGTACAATTTAGAATTAGAATAGTAGGAATAATTATTAATATAAAACCAGTCGTTTCATTCAATGCCATATGTTTAATTGCGAAATAATTTCCCGTTTGTTAACATTTTAACTAACAGACTGAAATGATTATTCAACTGGTATTAATTACTATTCATAAACAGGTATTATTGCTTACGGGCAATCTTGATGCGATTACAGATCGTTTTATTGCAAACTATAATCGATGAATTAATTAAAAGTTAATCTTCTATCATCTTACAACAGGAAACAGTAGGATAAAAAAATGTTTGAACCACCTCGTTAGTAGATAGAGTTAGATTATTGTTAGCGACCGAAATCCAGGACGCATGTTTCTTCTTATCCTGAACTCGTCAATTAAATGTACTAGTATCCTATTATTAGTGTTAACATCGGGATTCAAACACAGTTTATTTCGTATCAAACCCCACCGTGTTCACCACCAGACTATTGAGTCCAGTCAGCCACTCTTGTAAAAAGAGTGCGTATATAAAATTTGAATATATTAGAATCTTCTTCTTGGTTTGTTATGGGCTAAAATTATTAAGACTTTGTTCCCATGTGTACATCTTGAGCAGATTGCCTCGATGCAGCGACAATTCACAAGCGTTATTTGGATTGGACTGCGGCTAGCAAGAGGAGGAAATCCACTCAAAATTCACATATGACAACAACAAAATGTTCAATTTCAGTCCATGACAAATCAACGAGAAGACTCAAACGCATTCAAATTATATATACATTCCCGTTGCACAAGGGTGGTTGACTGGACTCAGTAGCCTAGTGGCAAACGCCATGGCATTTTACACGAAATAAACTGAATTAAAATCAGTTTAACAAAGAAGTCCTGTAGGAAGTAAGAGCGAGTCGTTATCTTTAGTGTTAAACGTTCACCAGTGAAGTTATGAATTAATTCATCATTAGAATAGTTCAGTATAACATTAGGTTCTATTCTAATAATTTCAGTTGCTGATGCCTTCAGTAAAAGGCTGATACGGACTGGAATTTATTTAATTAATGTTGTCGATTTCACTCCTGTTGTACTTCGCTATTTTGTTTTATCAACTCAATGACAATCGACACTGATAGGTAGCTGCTTACTACCCTTGAGAGTTAATTATGCACCAAATAATCTATTTATTTTATTATATTTCATTGTTTTATTTTAATGAAATGAAACTAAGCAACAGCCTTAGCTGTTTTCTATTTATGAATAGTATCAGTGACAACAGTAATGCAAAAGAAAACAGTCTCAAAACAAGGATGATAGGGATGATGACAAACTAAACATACGTGTAAAATACAATGATTTACTTACGAAATTAGTGTTATTCAATCGTCAATAATTAAAATGTAATTGATGATACTAAATGTTTTATTATTCACATTCAATTTATATAAATGCGTAAATAAATAAATCATTTTGTTTAAATATTTATGAACCCTGGGAAATAGTAAAAACAATCTAGCAATGAACAATACTAAGAAAATCAACAAATCGGATCAAAAGTAAGCCCAAACTTGGAATCCATAAAACCAAAGAGAAAGAGGAATATCAAAGAACACACTGAGACGGATATCAGCGACAGACATCAGAAGAATAAATAGCATTTAAAAGTAATTGTAAAGAAGAGCCCAGGACAAAGGTGGTTAGAGAGACGTGGTATGTGGCCTAAGCTCTGCAAAAGGGTAATGGGTGAATAAATAAGTGGATCAATAAGAATGTTATGATCTTTTAAAACCAAACTGTTATCGGACTATCGTGCCCGATGTCTTGCAGGTGTTAACAGTTTACTTATTTACTTTACATGAAATGAAAATTAAATACGAATGTGGATTTTTTTCATTGTACATATATATGTATATCGATTAGGTGGTTATATGTTGTCATGGTTGCAAGAAATTCTAAAAATTCGGTATTTAGTCATCACGAAAACTGTGTACTTGAGGTGTTTAAAAGTAAACAGCTCCTCTTAGATTCTTCAATATGATAACTGCTAGTAGTAAAGTTTACTGACACATCATACTGATAATTTTGAAAAGTGATTAAAACAAGTAATTTTCTCAACTAGCTCTGATTTCATTTCATGTTTGTTTTATGTAGTTATTATGCTTTGAAAGTGTTGGAATATCGACAGAAAATAGTAAATGTAAATTACTTCTCGATGTATTTGATAGGAAACAAATAAAATTGTTTGCAAGTTAACTAACCCAAGAAGTTGACTTGATCAACCAACAGTCGGTTTGTTAAGAGAATATTTTAATATACACTGACGTGCAATCAGAATTACGAAAAAAACGTTATGACAATACTTTACTGGCTTTGAATAAGTGAGGATTCAATAAGTCTCATTATACTTCAATCTTTTCAAACAAACTTCTGGATGCTTGCTAAGCATTAAGACTACTTTGGATTGTCGACGAATATTAACATTTTACAAATCTGATGAATTAACTAGCACGATTTCTGTGTTTCTGAATTCATGTTATATAAAATATAATAAATGTGACTATCAGTGTAGTTGAGGTTATACGTTTCTTCATGCCTGAAGTTTACTATATGAATGCGTACGTATACCGGTGGTGATGTCCACTTTGAGACCTCACGGATGTATTTATTTCTATGACCACTCACCTCTCAGTGGATATAACTAACCGTTTTTATTTCAAGTAGGTGGAGATAATATAAATCCAAATGACAACTATTTAATCCAGAGAGCTCTACATTTCTGTAGGCATTCCCTTTATCTGTATACGTATACAGAAAAGGAATATTTTAAAACTGGAAAAGCTGATATTCAGTCTACTGTTTGTAAACTAATCTGAAGTAAAACAAGACAAGATTCAATAAACAGAGTATCACAACTAGTTTTTATTTTGGCTTAAACATAAATTTGTATTAGATCTTAAATAATAATAATTTTTAGCACGTATTTGTTTAAATGGTACCAATGAGTAGTACTTCATGACAGCTACTTTAGGACTGATCAAGTAACTAATTTATCATCATTCGGAAACATTTTTTACCAATGTGTCCAGATTGTGTTATTCAAGTGAACCATAGAACGCTTGCTAGTAAAGATGTTTTATAAAGAGCAATACATTTGGTCTTATTCTAAAAGGTGAAGTTAAGGAGCACTAGGTGTACTTTAAAAAGAAAAGTAGTTATGTCTAAAATAATAAGTTATTAAGATAAATAAGTCTCTTCTTTTATTGCTAGTACCATAACAAATGCAATTAAAAATTGTCCTTTGGTTTATCATTAGCATTCCTATACTGGTCCATGGTCGAGGAAAGAGCAAACTTGTTTCATAATGTTAAAGCTCCACGTGGTTTAATATTGGGTAGTTACAGATAGACACAGTAAACGAGGATTTATCATCAACAATAATTATTGTATCTACAATAATTGTTCCCTTAAATATTAAATCATGAAAGCGTTTTGCTTCAGCTATTCAACCATGTGGTGCAACAAGACCACTACATAACTAGTTGACAATATTGGTGCTATGGGAATGGATATATCAGTCTAGGTATGTTGGCTGCAGTCCAGACTGGCATCAACTGAACAACTAATGGAGAACTGGGTGTTTTAAAAATATGTTTCCCCCTACTATGGTATCTGCCTTAACATTAAACTAATAACGGTGGAAATGTACCACACAGTCATAACATGAAGTTAACAATTATCTGCATCATTTCTGAAATATCTTAACTGTACCATTTATGACTACTATCATAAGTAGATGTTGCAAAAAAATAATTGATATAGGTACCTAGTGCTTTCAGGTTTTTAAATAACGGTCTTGTTTATGTCGACTCGTGAAGTAAACTGCTTAATTAACAATTCATGTAAACGAAACTATTACCTAAAATATAGTTAATGAATCAAGAGTTATCTTAATCAACTTTACTTAGAGATTTTATCTATGAACGTACTTATTTCTTGAAAATCAGTTATACTCGATTTTGATGCAGCAAATCAACAATGAAAGCTCTTTCTTTAACAATTTTATAATGTTTGACAGTGACGTATATCATTTTGTTTGTATCGTCCTCGAAACAATGTGGTATATGATTGCATATACATTATCCAATTATTCTGATGAACTTTCGGTTGTATTCAAAATGTACATTTTTAAATATACTCAAATTAATTATCATCATTATTAACATTTCAAATCTTTTCAACACGATAAGTGGTGCTACTTTAAATCATACTTACAATTCTTATTTATAGTCATAACCATTTCTCCTAGTTACAACGACGGAAAACCAGTATAATTCGTTGAAATCTTTTGCATTTTATGGATACACATTCTTTTTTAGAAATCTTGCTTATGCAGATGTTTGGCGAAATAAAATTTCAAGCCAGCATTCGATTGGCCATTAAAAGATAATATACTTTATCATTATTGTTGTTATATTTGATCAAGTTAAAATGACTTACAGTTATAGTTAATAGGTAGTGGTACCATCCGAAATGAAACTCCATATTTAAGTAATAATAAGATTTCTAGAAGTAGTCTCCACTGACTATACTTTCCGAGATGTTCAAATAACGTTTATGTCTTTTAACTAATGTTTTCTTGATCAATGAACAGTTCACTGAAAAAGCATTTTACTAACAACTATTTTCTAAATCAATTGAATGTTTTAATATTATTAACTTAGTTATGATGAACAATTTGAATTTCATCACACTGTTTCAACATTGTTATTAATCAATTTCATGAGTTTCATTAATAACATTTGTATTAGAACATTAGAACAAGATGATATAGAAATCAGTAGTGTATACATTTGTCTAGAAAATATTATTACATGGGATAAAATTGAGTATGATTTATGTGCATTAGTATATCTGTAATAAATATATCAGTAGAAAAATATACACATATATCATAGTTCATCAATTATATACAATTAATTCACACAATTAGATCTACTTTTAATTGATATTATAAATTACATAATGTTTACATTTACTAAATGCTATAATCTAGTGTATTATTGTAGAAAATGTGTATGAATGCACAAGATTGATTCAGAGAATTGTACAACATTTAAAGAACTACAAAACTACCTATTAAGTTATTGTGAAAAGTAAAAAAAGATTAGAATGTGATATTTCATGAATTTCTATATAAATTTCGTTACATTGTAATAATGTTAACAAACTGAGCAATTGAGTTGATTCTGTTGTTGGTTAAAAGTCAAATCAAAGATTATGTGAATATGATTTAAAGTGATGATGTGTTTTTCTGTACAACGATACTTCATGTGAACATGTTAAATGTGTATTCATGAAGTTATGGACAGTCAATGATAAACTACGAACTATAATGGCGATGTGAATGTGAATGCTGTTAATGTAGTGTTTTTGGACATGAAATGTAAGTGCAGAGTAAGTTAAATGAAGTATGCAGATGATACAAATGTATGTATATAACAAAAAATAGAGGAAAGATAAAATTATGCTGAATTAGTTCATCGTCTGCCACGACCGGTTTTATGAGCATAAAATTTATTAAAATTCTCCGTTATAATTGGTACTGGAATAGCCAATGTCAGTACACCTGCTACAGCACAAACACTACCAACTACTTTACCTAGTGGTCCTTTAGGTACTTTATCACCATAACCAACTGTACACATTGTAATGACAGCCCACCAAAATGCATCTGGTATACTTTCAATCTGTGAACCTTTTCTATCAATTTCAACATAATATATTGTACTTGAAAATACTAATATACAAACAATAAAAGCAACAAGAAATAAACTTAATCCTTCAATACTTTCTTTAAATGTTAATACAAGTACTTGTAGACCAGATGAATGTTTTGTTAATTTAAACACTCTAATTAAACGTATTACACGTAGAAATGCAAGACTAGCGCTATTCTTTGCACCTTCACAACTGAATGTAATTAAAACATTGAACAGTGTAATATAATACGGTACAATTGCTGCTAAATCAATTAAATTTTTTATATCTTTAATAAATATTTTCTGACTTGGACAACTAATAAAACGTATAAAAATTTCTACAGTAAACCAAAATGTGCATAATGTTTCAATGATAAAAAATGGATCACGAAAATTTGGTTTCGCTCCAGGTTCACAATGAGTTTGAGCATAAACTGGTAAAGTTTCAATACAAAATAATATAATAGAAATAACAGTGAAAATAAATGATGCCATAGAGAAGGTAAATGCAAGTACTGATGTTTCCGGATATTCAAATAACATCCATAATTTACGTTTTATTACATTTTCTGGTAGAATTATAACATCCGGTACATAACCTTCATTCTTTTTATAAATATCTAATGCTTCTGATTCTATTTGGAAAAATTCTAATTCCGTAAGAAAAACATCATCAGAGACTATAGCTGGTCGTTTCAATCTACCACCATATTGATAATAGTTAAATATTGCTTCGAAACTAGGCCGATGTCTGTCAAAAAAATATTCATTACGATATTCATCATAAAAAGGTTTACGTTTATTGTAATCACCTAATAAAGTGTTAGGGTGACTTTCAAGTACAGTTAGCCATGTTTCAAATTTTAATCCACTTACGTTAATAATAACTCGTCGACAATCATCACATGACGTAATACTTGATCGTGAAATAGAATCGTTATGACGATGATGCTGATGTGTATAATCCATTGAAATAATCATACTTGGTCTCGATCTTGTAGTGGATAAGTTTTTCATTTCATTCATCTTATTATTTTTGTTTAATTTATTCCAAAATTTGCTACCATCATAATCACTGTGAAGTTGTTTAAAACGTTCTTTGATAGTTTTTCGCCTTTTCATTAACTTACATTCAACATTCATTGTTGATTCCGGTATTTTTGTCATATTAACTAATTGCGATGAAGTACGTCGATCTATGATAGGCATTAAAAATTCTGGTATGGCAAATTTCAATTCTTTTTTCGGCATTGATGATTTTATATCAATTACACCAGTACTATTATATTTTCCCATCTCATGCGAACTATTGGAAATAGAATGGAAACAAATGTCTGGAAGAATTTTCTATTATTAATCGACTGTTTATTTTAGGAAAATAAGACAAACGATCTTTGAAAGAATCCTTATGTACATCGTCACATAAATTACTGGCATCCGTATCATCAATGTATTTCAACTTTGATTTATTCGATGTTATAGAACTATATGAACATTGCGCTTCTGAATAGTTATTCACTTCAAAGACAGCTTTTGTATCAAATAATGCAGTCTGGTGTACATTTTGCGATCTTAAATAAGAATTTGTAGAAGAAGGAGAATCAGGCGACTGATTAGATTTCTGTTTATCAGTAGGCATGTCAGATA
The DNA here is from genome assembly GCA_025215515.1 of Schistosoma japonicum. Lineage (NCBI taxonomy): Eukaryota > Metazoa > Platyhelminthes > Trematoda > Strigeidida > Schistosomatidae > Schistosoma > Schistosoma japonicum. The sequence continues at coordinate 34,172,126 of CM046061.1, forward strand.
CATGTATATTTACACACGAGCGTAAATCATCATCAGAATTAGCTAGACCAGACTCTACATCATTTCCTAGAATGGAAGTGGTTCTCATTATTCCACTGGAAGAATAACATGACTTCTCTTCATCCATATATTCAACTGGCAAAGATAATTGCTTACTTATTAAGTGACGAGATGTTGATTTAGATTTAGATGTACTAGGTTTATGATTTACACAAAAGTATGAGCATTCTTGGCGTCGATGATTATAATAACGTTGATAGTCATGTTGATGACGACAATGTGGAGCATGATGATAAAGTGGATGACGTGAGCATACACTTTTCTCATTAGCTGTACGTTTTTTTATCAAACCAAAAAAATCACGACTACGATTTGTTGCATGTGAAATTTCTGGTGTTGATGAGAACATAAATTTGTCTGATTCTATTCTTTTAGGTGTTTGTGGAATAACTTTCATTAAAGATGTTGTATAAAGCATTTTGACAATTAAAATTAATGGATGTACAATTACAATTGAATTATCCTTCAGTTCTAAAGTAAGTGTTATGAAGTAAAAAATATTCAACTGACTAAAGAAATATTCTGCCATAAAATTGTGAAAAATACATTCCCTCATCAATAATGTACTATTTTATTTAAGTAATATATAATGATATTTCATAAATTTTATACATTTGATTTCATGAAAATCAAATAGCATTGAATTGTGCTAAAATCATGTTTTTATTTATTGAAAGATAAAAAAATATGAAATTTTCGTATATTTATTCAAATTTTTGGAAACAATAATTAGATTTCAGTTACCATTTGAAATACTAATCAGATTTCAGTAAAATTTTCCCACTTTAAAATGATTGGTTGAATAGTTACCATCCAAATTATTATTGGTTATTTACAGATAAGTGATTTAAATAGTTTATACACTTGAATTCTCATGATAAAACATTTGCAATTAAATAATTCGAACAAAAATACCTATTTAACACTTAAACAAAAAGTTAATTTTAAAAATGAAAATTCTATTGAAAATGTTTTTTTGTGAAAAATGTTTTAATCAGACTATGCAATTGAAACATCTGAATTATTGAAGGTTAAAATAAGTTATAAAGGGATTAGTGTAGGACATGTAAATAAAGTGATGAAACAAGGTGTTTAGAAAAAAACTTTGAATGGTTATTTCCGTTATCAATCTTAATAGTTTAGATGTTAGGTATAAATACGGCTGTTGTATATGTTTAAAATAGCCTAAAATTGTACACGGGATAGACTATTTAGAAGATTTCAAATGGTAATAATTAGAAATACAATTTAAATATCCAGTAGTCCGATCAAATGACGTAACTGTAATAAAGTTAGACTCAATTCAAGGAATGAATTATAAGATTGAACTTAAGTTGAAATCTGGTTAGATTACATGCATGTTTTTACAAGCAAATTGTATAGTTCAGTATCATCCATCTAGGTTTTGCATTATTTGTCTTTATAAACGTAAACTATTGTGTTTTCCGACGACTGAGATAACTTAATTTAAAGTCACCTATTGAAATTACCTATTGAATTTATTGCCAGACATGAATATAGCAATATACTTGAAACTAAACCAGAGAGAGTACCTAAATATGTACCCATTTCATCTTCAGACGTATTAGGTTATGTTGTTCAATATAGTAAATTAACCACTTCAGGATGCACATAAGCAAATAAAGAAACAATCATTGGCGGTCTTTGGCATCAACAAAGAGAAAATATAATCACTTACAATTGTCTTCTTATAGCTAGTGATTTTTCATTATTGATTTACATTACACTTGAATACCTTGCAAACCATGTCCTATTAGTAAATTATTCTTCAATCAAACAATGATTATAGTATTAATTACGTTTAATATCATCACAACTTGCTACTTTCATTCATGCATATAAATCAGGCATGGTCTAATAGCATGCTGTAATCAAAGTCAGATCAAAATTATTGCAAAGATTTAACACAGTCATTTACAGAAAGAAAGTGGTTAATAAGATAAAATGATATACTAGCTACAGGTAGAGGGAAATGTATTTCATAGCTGATTACTAGTGTTCTTCCATAGTATATTCACTTGTCAACCTCTGTTTTTTAGTGATATACTGGACAAAATCTTCAGATTCGTTATAACTGTAACATGAATTGAAATGTCAACAGACCAAGTCCGTAAGATTCCCCTATCGATTAGAATTCATTTGTTTTTCAAGTAAACTGGTAACATACGTGTATGTCATAATTGTTTACATTAGCAAACCAAGAATGGTAATACGTCAAATTTGTTAATTGTGATTGTAAAGGTCAAAATCAATGGTAAGAAAAGTAGTAGTACATAGACTATCGTATTTCATACCTGTTTTAACCCATGGGATACAGCTCGTGACAAGTTATTTATGTATACCAAAATAAAATTTTCGACTTCTGAATAGCTATGACTTCGTCGAATGCGTGAATTTATTAACAGTATCTTATCTTTGAAATAATTTCAGCTATAAAGTAACAGACGAAGATTTATTGAAAATATCAATTACTTCATAGTCAATTTAGTACAGTTTTAATCTTTCAGGAGTGTACAATGCAGTCATTCACAGTCGTTTTGACTTCACAAACTTAAAACATCTTCATCAATAAAATATCTTATGAAAATTAATAAAGAGTCGTATACTAAGAAGGATCTATTCAGCACTACCTAAATATTCACTAGTTCTGAAGTTGAAATCTATTCATTTAACTCAGGTACGATACATTTATTAGTGTTTATTATTGTATCAATTATTGGACTTCAAGACAATTGTACAACTTATATTTTGTTTTTAAAAAGCTTTTAAATATTTTTGATCATTGTTGCATGAAAAAGTTATTTATGCACTTGATTGTATAGATCATGTCAATGAAATCGTTATGAAGTAAGTTTTGTTCACTGAACCATTCGTTGTTGTTGTAAGATTTTGAAAACTTTTAGACTAATTTTTTTTTCTAGAAACGTATTGTTAAACAAAAATTCAATTTTTAACTTTATTTTTGTTGTTCATCTCTGTTACTATTGAATTTAGAAGTTGCTTATTTATATATAAAATTTTCTAGTATTACGTAACGTCTATTATTTATTGTATAAGTTTCAATTCACTCTTGATGTTAACAGATATATAGTTAGTTTATCGTTCTATCTGTATTAATATTAGTGTTTTGTAAATTACATCTTCATTATCATAAGTGATTTTGAAACATAATTGTTGTATCTTATTTCTTTAAGTTTATGAATTGATCAAATGTATATGCATGACAATGCTACTTCATATAGAAATACAACAAAAGATAACTAACCGATATAAATGATTGTATTGAAGGTAGATCTTAAAATCAGTGTTACGTATTTATAGGATTGATATAATTATAAAAAACGTTATTTTAGTTGGGAATAATATAAGTGATGATAATTTTACCTACTTGTGTGGTCTGAATGCCTCAACAGGAAATTTTGTAACTAAGAGGTATGTTCGTCTTCACAAAACTGGATGAAAACATGGAAAAAAACAGCCAACAGAATTTAATAACATAAAGAGTACTAGTAGGTGTAACACTGTATTTCTAACTAACGTTTGATGGTATGATTCGGAAGTTCATAAATTTTTTAATACCAGTGGTTTAGTACAGTAGAGTACATGTATTAAAAAACAGCATGGTTACACAAATAGGCTGAAGACAGTATTGAAATTTAAGCCGACGTGTCTAATAATGAAGTTATTAAAGATTAATATAGTCAGTTCCATCAAATTATTTTAAAATGTATGTGTGTCAATATTATATAAAGCCTCAGCGAAGGTTATTAGGTAGAATAAGACATTTACGTTACTTAACAGCCACTCGTAGAAAACCATTCACAAGTTTAATTCTTTTTACCTAGTTTTTAATCTACTAGACTTAATTTATTGATGATAAGTTGTACCATTTTACTATTTCCCATCATATTTATCATGCTAAATAATTTTAGCTATCAACCTATAAATGGTGGTTCATTAAATGGGCTAATCAGATTTTGCATCTGTTGTGGTCTCTTATTTGGGGGTGGGGAGAAGCATGTTATCAATAGCTCAGCAAGTAAAACATTAATTCCGCATTGTGGCTTTATTTGAAGACAGTAATCCCGATACATTTGGTAGCTGTATCTGAAGACTATTCTGTTTGACTGACCTAAAGCCAAATGATAGGATGACTTGAACAGTTTAAATAAGTTGGTAGGGATTGTGCAGATATCACTGTTAATTGATCTAAATACTATACTTATGGAAATTCTCTATCTTCAATTTTTTCTAGAATTTTAAGTTTGTCACGGTTAAAACTTGCATCCGTGATTAACTGTATGCACTAATATAAGTAATAACCTCTTTACCGTTAGCTGAGGTTATCCGCTATATCAAATGAAGTGTTTATCACAATTTAGTTAATAGATACGAATACAGATTTCTCTACATTACAATTAGTTTAATCACTTTACTTCACTCATAAAGTTCTAAATTCTACTACTAAATTATCAAGATACAAATGAACATAACAGCCTCACTTCAATTATGAACTATAAAGTTTTTCATAATGAATACTAAATGACGGGAATAACTAATAAAAATAAACCTCCTCATCAAACTATATCCAATTTAAGGATATTTAATTTATGCTGTCAAGTATTCATTGATTTCTGTAGTATTTTTAATCACCTTAAATTATTACATCGTTTAAGGAGTAAATTGTTTTATTCACTAAAATGTGTACTTTATATTTTAAACAATACAAAAGTATCAAAACATTTTAATAAGTTTTAGTAACAGTTTATGTGTATAGTAACAACTTATTATTCAGTATTAATGTAGTTACTCATAGTTTCTAGTGTTTTCTATGAAATTTTCAACAAAGTTAAGTAATATACACTGAATCTAAAAGGTAAACAATGAAACTTTCATTGAATGAATTTCTGAGATCTTTATAGTTTGAATGTACTCCATTGTCTTGAATATATAAATTGAGTAATCATAATAACAGTAATTAAAATTTCCTCCAGTGAAATTCTTTTTTTAATGGAATCATATTTTACATTTTGGGATAGTTTACTTAAATATTAATTAATATGTTATAAAGTAGCATATTAGTATAATTTAGAATTTTTCATTTCTCATTGATAAAACTTATGAGTAAAAATTAACAGTTGGTTAACTTATAATTAGGGAATCACTTATAGATCGATGTATGTTCTAATATAATAAAATTTGGGAACTTGTAGAATTTGATAGTTTTATATCATTCACTGATCACTGATAGATAGTCACTAAAAATCAGGCATCACTAGACAGGTAGTTCGTTGTAGAATATGACATGCATTCTAAATACGAAGTAAGTATCACTAAAGACAATATATGATGGTCATAAATACTGAAGATTGATTATAGTTAGAAATGTAAACTCTTGAATATCACTTCATTAACCTACTGGCTTAGCTGTCGATAAAGTACTGGGTGTTTTTGATATCTATACATAGTGAAGCTGTATTGAGGAAACATATGCTATGACGAAATATCTATCGAATTCTTCCCAAGTTTTAGGGGTTTTCTGAATAATTTCAATCTGTGTTATAAATCCACATAATTATTAAATTCATATTACTTAACAATATTAGGCTCTGGATATATTTAGATAGAAAATTATTGGTACTTGTTCTTGTACATGTTATATAACTTGAATTCACCCTGTTAAAATTGTACTTTTACTCTAATGAATTTTTAATTACTCTGAAATTAATCCTATTGTTCATTAAGATTCTCAGCATTAACTTTAAATAAAATTCAATTTTAAATAACTACAGTAAAATTAATTTATGACATTGTGAGTCGATCATCCGTTGTCGTTGGTGATAACTGATACTTTCCAGAAATGTTTGAGCTCTCTTAGTCACGACTGCTTTGCTCTATATTACAAAGTGTTGGAAGAGACAACTCTACAATTGGACTTCAGCCTAGCTGTATAGATGGTTAGTCGTTCTCTGTAAGACCTGAAGGCCCTAGGTTGAATCCCTACTGAATACAAAGGATATACACTGCTTAGGAGCTCTATACTAAGACGAAATAACTATCTATTACTTCCGGTCTTTCACTGGTACTCAACCAATATCCAATGTGTGACGAACACAAACAACTGAGCTTTATACTCATTTTGGCAAAACCACTCCAGTTTAATTGTTATAGAAAGATGATTAAAATTCCTGTCATTTTTAATACTAATTAATAATGGTAATATATTTTGAGTTGTATTTGTTAGTTACTAAATAGACTTATAACAGACTTTCTTGAATTTTGACTAATAATAAAATATACACATTCAAATAACCATTGATGTCAATAAAATTCGTGACCTGGTATATCTGTTGATAATAGTCAGCAAGAAACCGTTAATCTAGGTTTCTCACTGGTCATTTCTCGTTAATAAGGTATAACCGTCAATCGAAGAAAACTTATGATTTTTGTTTGAATAACACTCTGGTCACAGTTTCACTATCTGTGACTTTTGCTGCTAAGCTATTCAACTAGTGGATAATCTCCTTTAAGTCTGAAATAACACCGGTTTATCACTAAGTTGTGATTGATCTTATATGTTAGCTGGTCATTTACGCTAGTGACCATACTGCAACTTGATCGACAAAGCTCATTCATTTCTAGGGTCCATTTAATTACTACCCTGATCCCTATTCTATAATCAAACAGTTTTGATTGAATGTTTTTGAATTAAAACCTTACATTGACAAACTTATGATTGCCGTAATAAAATAAATTTAGTTTACCAGAAGTATGTAGATGATTCACAGATTATGAATATTTGATTAATTAATTGGTTTTAACCAATGAGATAATGAATAAGGTGTAGTTATCCATCACAATTTAATAAATTTTCACTGAAGCCTGTTTTTTATTTGGTGGAAGAATTATCCTGCTTCTTTATACAGATTACAATCTAATAAAGAATATACCAAGTGAAATTATATCCAATAAGTGATAGGTGAATAAAAAACAAGTTAAACAGCATTTGATCAATCCAGTATACATACTCATTGTAAATATAAGCATAAAGCATTATCCTATCAAGTTGTAGTTATCCGTAACTTCTTTAATATTAAAAATATACTGACCAGTATAGAGTGATTTCATTTGAGTTGATACTGTGTCACATGACTTGTACTTCTTGATATTAACTATTCTAAATACAACATTTAAATAGATTAATGAATACTGGTTGATTAAATCTAATTCACTCAAAATTTATTTACTATTTATATATTTTACTTGTAAATTATAAAATACAATGTATATTCAATAATGTTAAAGAATACATCAACAACTGTATCCATGCTGATTATGTTTTATGACAATAATTTCCTCTTGAAAGAAAAACATAAAATGCCCCTTATGAATTTTTGTCTTTTAGCTTTATCTGTTAATTGTAAAATTGTCATTGGGAAATTTATCTGTCCATCAATCATTGAAAAGATTGTATTTTACCTTTTTCTTTTTTAGCTTGTTTCTATGTTAAACAAGTAAACTACAGAGTTAAATACAACTTTCTTCTACATTTTGTATAATAAAGGTTACACCCATAAAACTAATTTAGTATATCAGTACGTTGACTACAATTCTAGTAAAATCCTCTTGTAAATATCCTCTTAATAAAATGAAAATTTATTAAACCTCTTAGTAATTCAATTTCCTATCATAAAGGAAATTGAAATTAATAGATTCTACTTACTGTTTATTTTTAAAGCAAATTTGTTTTAGTAAGATTATCAAAGTGTTAATAATTTATGAACTCTGCAGTAGTATAATTAAATAATACTAATAAACAAATGTCTTAGCGAAATTATTTGTAGTCGTCACAGATTGATGTTGGTTGGATACCAGGGAAAAACAAGAAGAGGTGTACAGCTATTTTGTATTAGAGGGGAACTTCTTGGAAGTTTTCCTTGCCTTCTGTGTCACAAGAGAATTCGACTCAGGGCATTCACGTCTCACGGAGAGCGCTTAACCATTTGCACTACTAAACTGGAGTTCAATTGTAAGATTGTCACATCCATCAGTCAATGATAGAGAGTAAAGATCATTCATTATCATCGATGATGAATGTCTCATTCCCGAAAAGTTTGAACTTCAATAGTTAAGATTGCTCACTAGAACTTCAGAAACATCTTGAATTTAGTCCCTAGTGATCTGATTGTTGTAAATGAACTGAATAAATACGTTTTATTGAGAACTATACAGTTCTGTATTAGAGTAAATTTACATCTGATAAGTTCGTTTTCTTTTAATAATAATAAGTTTCATTTGATTTCTTCAAATCATATTAACTACCTTTCATATAATCTATTAATAGATTTATGCAAAAATCAACAAATAATACAGAAGTTTTACAAACATTTAAATGCATTTAAGTAGTTTGAAATGCTTACTAAGATACCTGAGTGGTGAAATACAGAAAATTCAAGTAATGCGTCCATCAGTCTTTAACAAAAAAATGACTTATTTTACTCATGTAAAATTGTAGCCGGACATCCGTGAGTACAAAGTAGCTGCTCACAATTAAACAGCACTGTATGCACTCAAACCAGGTAAGGAAGGAAAGAATTATAATAAAAAGCCAAACAGCAACAAACAATATATACCATGGATAAAAAGGGTTTTTAATTTTACCATGTTATGATCTTCAGTAACTTAAAATGAATAAGCTTACTGAATTGGAAGGATAAGTAATGTGATGAATAAATCAATGGGGTGTAGAAGCAACCCTGATTTTTCTGGCATTGAACATAGCATTTTGTGACAGTGATACCATGGTGGTAAATTATTAAGCTTTATAGTCTTTAATTTCAGAGGTTGAAAATGATCTACAAACTTAGAACTCAATATATTCTTACCTCTCAAATGAATACAAGTGTATCATTGAGCTATACACAACAATTTAGTGTGGGTTATTCTGTCTTCTGATACTCATAAATTGCAGATTTGAGTCAATTATCACATTTATCAGTAGTTTCCACTCATTAACAATCAGTTAGGTAGTCAAACACTTAATCAATCAAACTGTATTTGGTACAATAATTATATACGTATAGTGTATATAATTTATTGTGTACATTAGTATAGCTAACAATAACGAAAGCACGATATACACAGCCGACTATTCTTTCAACGATATCCCTATAATAAGTTGTAATTAGAGTTCAATTTTATTCTACATCTGTTTGACTTGAACCAAACAAATAACAATTCTCGGTAGTTCTTTTCCCTGCATGAAGTTTCTCAGTATTGACCCAGTTAAATATATAATCCAAGACCTTCAATTTAAACTTTTAGACTATTGGATTTATATTCCATGTGTTGCATTTCTAACCTTTGTTAACTTGTGACATTTTCTCTCCTGCATTCGTTGCGATCAATGATATCTGTTTCACATAAGATTTACAAGCCGATTACCCGTAGCTCACTAGTTTCCAATAGTTGTCTCGCCCTGGTAAATCTGTGATGTAACTTACAAACTAAGCAATCTAAACATGCCTACTATATCAAATAATATTCTTTTACATATTGTTTGTAATTTGACATTGTTGACTTCAACACTGCTAAATGTTTATAATGCAATACTAAGATTTCGTTGTACATTGCAATCAAAACAATTGTATATGTGAATAAATCATGATGATCAACTAAATTTTTCGCAGATTTATTTCGACTTAGTACCATTAAAAATCGAGGAGGAAGAGCACTGGATAATTACTTCGTCTTCATACAGGATTCATCAACTGGGATCAATCTATAATAATTGAAAACAACAAATTAACACAGTCTTCTATATAACTAACTACATAATTATATAACTTCTATATAACTTTATAACTATTACTATATAACTATGTCATTTTTGTTGATTCTATATGGTCACCTTCAGAAAATACGACACTAGAATAATGAATGCAATTTATCTCAAAACTTCTATAAGAAATTATTAAACTTACTACTTAAAGGACAGAATAATTTAACAACAAGTCACCAAATTACATTCTATTAAAAAACATCAGCAAATTCACCTTACACAATCTACCTAACAAGGGTCCTTCAGACAGAAATAGAATGAATAGATTTGATTATTATCACCTCTTATCCATATATATGCACTTTGATTGTGTATTCAAAATACTAATTTGTTATAGATGTCTGTTCTACTTATCAGTAAGTACTTGATTATTCATAATAGAAAATGATTATGTTTTGTTGTTACCAATTCACTTTTAATATAAACAATATAAACTAGATAAAAGAGGTAGAAATCTTTAAATTAGGTAAGTGGTTACGGCTTAAAGTGTGCTGTTTTGAAACTTTTATTATTATTATTATTATTCTTTATGTTTATTAAAAAAGATAATGTAAATCAAACAATGGCGATTATCAGTGGACCATTATCTCATACTACTTATCTATAAGTTACTTTCATTTACTTGTTTATCTTTCTATACTGTTACTAAAATACTTTTCCATATTTCAACTTCTTATACTTCATTTAATGTGTACTATAGTGTTGTTGAGTTTTTGTTGGATTTAAAGTTTCACAATAGAGATTCACTTCACTTTGAAAATAATTGGTAAAGGTATTCAAGAATAATTTCGTTCTAGTATTAAAATCTTTAAAAGTGACCATTTATATAAACAGGGATAGAACATAATGCCTTCATGCTTTACGGAGTAGTGAACTTTATTATTTGCTTAGGTTAGCATGTTTTTAAGCTCTCTTTGTGTGCAATAACTGAAATTACAATAAGTAGAGCATTTTACTTTAACTATGAAGTAAAGAAAAAAAATCTAGTGTAACAAAACTATACAAACACAATATATGACTTTGAACGTAATAGTATAAAATGAATTAAATTTATTTAGATAGTTAGCATTTATTCCTTGATTGCCAGCCGAGGAAACTGAAGACTGACAACCTGGTTGAACTCCTTCCTGACATTAAATAATATTTTTAGATACTCAGTACAGTAAATAGGGACATAGCAATTTGAGGAAATAGTATAATCGAAATTGTTAGTATTTATTTATCTTATGTTTGTCATAAAGATATTTGTGAGTGGTGTCGATATGTTCTAAAAACGTGATTTACTGGGTTCCATAAATCAATAATATTGAATGTATTTTCGGTAGTGAGCATTCATTTCGTCATATTTCATCCAGTTCTGCTAGATTTACCTGGATCTCAGTGTTGATAATAAGTTCATTACTGAAACATAATAATAGCTGATTCATGAATTAAAAATAAATCAATTATATTAAAAGTTATAAGTGTTCTACACTAGTAGCCTGGACATTACGTTTCAATTATTTGAATCACAGTGTATTGGATTCGAACGTAAATAAAAACGCTATCAGACACTAAAGTTTAAGTTTTTCAATGATTCATTACTGAATTATATCCAACATCATGTTTGTTTAATTCTTCGTTTCTAATGAAAATCTATCAATGAAGCTACAGTGAAGTCATTATTCTATGTTGGTGCACGTCACGTGTTTAAATGCTAAGTTGTTGAAGGTAGTCTGAAGGATGCATTTAATGAGTTTAGTCTTCATGATTTCAGTAATTAACTTAGTGATTGACAAAATCTGAAAAAGTTAATTTACTTGAAAGTAAACAAAATGCCTATAATCATTATTTTTTGCAAATTGTTGATCTTTAATATCAATATTTCCTAGTATTTATGATGAATTAATGTAGTGAATATGAACTGAGGTGGTTTGTGGGGACTGGTATTAAGTTTTGGTTGATGAATTCATCACAGATTGATGTTTGTTGAGTACCATTGAAAACCATAGAGCACTAGACAGTAGTTTTGTTTTAAGTATAGGACTCGTCAACAGTTATGAATATGAATTACACCTTATTTTAGAATTAAAAAATTGTGAAAGTTTAACTTTATAAAATTTAACAAATACAATCTTATTGTAAGTTATTAACTGAATTTGAAAGGAAATTTGAGGTTCTTTTTATTCGGTTTGTCAAAAAAAATCGAAAGAGTAAATTGACTAATTTTATTTTAAATTCATTTTGTCTGTATTTATCAACATCAAGTACCTTTCAAATACGTGTATACCTCTTCATTTCTTTATGTTCCTTTTTTGTTTGACAGATAACATCAACTATAGTTTATTCTGTTTCTATGGAATAAAACTGACACTTTATTAATTATTTAATCGGTCCTTGTGCACAAATGTAGTGTTCGTCATAGATTATATAAATTAGTACGTCTGACAAAATAATGAATAAACATTCATTAGACTATATTTCTTCAATACAAATTAGACTAAAACCACATTAATGAATATGCATTTGAAGAAAGGCTCATTTCTGTAACATCTACAGATAGATGTATGGGAGGTGTGCTTTTCTGTAGGTTAATGCATTCAGTATCATAAAATAAATCCTGACTTCGTGTTGTGATGATTGTTGAATTTAATTCTGTTATATTACGAAATTAGTCAGATTACTACTGAAAGCCAGGATGTACTGGATAGCTGTTTCGCCACTAGAAGTGCGCATCCACTACCTCACTACGGACTCCAGCCAAGGACTTTCAGTTTCCTAGGTAAACGTTTAATTAATAGACCACTAAGGCTGTTCGCAAACAACAGTTGGTACCTTCAACTCAGTCGATTCACGATTTATTAGCTCGACATCATTCACTGACATCCTTTGATAACTTCTTTAAACGCGCCATGGTTAAACCCTACTAGTGAGGCCTTCTGATCAAAAATCCATGAACGGCCTTCTAAAAATAGTCACTACTGAGCTGATATTGGATGTGATTGGGTACTGTGGAGATAGTTGCACTGTAACTTGATATCACAAGAAAACGTGGTCGACGATGTTAAACCATGCAGGTGTGAAGCAGTTACCCATCAATTGCGATAGATAAAGTGGCCTAAATCAATAGCGATTTGACTGAGTTATAGGTTAAATTTAAAACTGAGCAGCCCACCTTGACTTTCCACAAACTGTACCAAATCTTCATCATGGCGAGTTAAAATTAACTGTACTATTCATAGAATACCATTATGAATTCAAATTATGTCATCTAAGTGACACATAGGCATATATCAGTATTAAAGTCGACAGTTATAATTATTGCGGAATGTAAAACTTCCGGTAACTAGTCAAATAAACAATAAATTATAGTTGATACAAGGAATTGTTTTAAATATATAACAGTGACATTAGTATACATTTAACACGAAACCGTCTCATTAGTAAACATCATTACATACATGCGGACCGGAATACATTTGTGCAGACTGGTATAGAGATATTATAGATTTGTAAATGCATATTAACGCTACTTTTGTAATAGATTTTCAGTCACTACGCCTGTAATACATATCAACTACAAGATGAAGTACTTCATTCTATAATACTATAACAGGATTTATTTAATTGCTTTCAATATCGACGAATGAGACTCGATTCAGATGGAAGTTGATGTAAATGCATTTATATGAACACCATCAGTGAAATATATAAAGCAATAAAAAAGTATATATATGAGGTACAACAGCACTAATCATACATTTTAACAATGTCAACACAATATAGATTACATACGTATTAATAAAAATATATTACATAATGGATGTTAATATGAATTTACAAAACAGTAGCATCCCCGTATCAGTCTGTATGAATCTTGGATGTTAAAAGCAACACATATGGCCTTCTGAGATTTTAATCAAAAAGTAGTGATGTTAAAGTATACAATTCTAATACATTCGAACACCTTTGGTCACAAATAGGGATTGTTAGAGAACATTGAAGAGTGTGAAACGTACATCATTTATTATTTGTAAATAGTGTGTTTTATCTCCAAATAATAATTAGTTGTTACCGTTATCTACATTTTTGTTGACTGAACGTTAGTAAGAACCTGTTAATCCGTTTTGCAAGCACAATAATATTTGATGGTCATCCTATTCGTTATATGACATTAATAAATTACAAGACGACTTCTTTGATACTGACTTCATCTATCAGGAAAACCCTTAAACATTAGTTAAATTGTCGAAAATAATCAAATCTTCATTATTTACTACTCACTTTTAACTTTCCTTCAGTGTTTAATACGAAACATGTAAACATTGAGATCAGCAAACCGAGTATAAGGATAAAAATCGAACCGATGACATCCACTGAATCAGTAAATTTTTTAAAATATAAATTACAGACGGGTTCCTCTCTCTCTATAATCGTTTATTGTGTTTATGTTAAACTTACATTAGTATGGAGTTCAGTAACTGTAAGGAAAGAAAAGCAAAGCAGACGATTGCATAAGATGAATTTTAAGCTAAGTCATCTTGGCTTGTGAACATCTGTGTGATTAAATAAGAGAGATTTATTATGTTCAACATGATAATAAAAGGTTCATCACACTATCTTTCTTCACGCAAAGGTCAGGTTGAAGACGTTTCATAACGATTGGCTCTGTTAGACGTAGCAATATTGGTGCTGCTTGCATGTTGACAATTTTGAATGCTTTTGAAGCATTTATATTATGTCCACTGTCAAATGGTGTCTGGATACAATATTTTTGAGGACACTGCTTCCCTTTAAACATAGATTCCTAAAAACGAGCTATAAAAACCTGTTAAAACCTCTTCGTCTAGCACTTCTTATATAGTTGCTACTACATAAGTTCATGGGAATTCGTAAATGCAATAGGTGACATCTGGAGGGTACTGGTCTATCCCTGATTAATTTAACAAGCGTCTTGTTTTGTTCTTCGAGACCGGTTGAGAGGCAGGAACAAGTTATCTTTAGTATTCTGCTAATTCCTTCATTAACTTCTGTGGAGGTCTCATCCCTTTTAAGTACAAGAATTATAAGGACCAGCTGTTTTATAGTCGAATGCCCATCGATTGTAAAACGTATCTTTCTGTACTTCTTAATAAATTTCCTTCGGTATCCATTGTTTATGAGGCACTATACAGTTATCATTAATTCTCCAACGATTCTATTATTTGAGCATAGTGTTTCGGCTTCTTCAAAGGACGTTTTTACTAGACTATGTTTTTGGATGAAAGGATGAAAAGATGTCATAATTTAATTACAGTCCTGTCCATGTTTCTTTACTGTACATACTTTTCTCAACTGTTCCATTCATTTACCGTTTTCTACCATGGTCCATAAAATTAAGTCAGTCATCATATTCATGTTCCACTGTAAATTGTGTGTTTTTATTACATGTTGTCATAACCACAATCAAAGATAATAACAGCACCAGTTAAAACCAGAATTAACAAATATACAGGTCTCTTAAAAATGAAACTTGTTGATTGTACCATGTATAACAACCTAAAATTAAAAAGGTCATAGCTAACATTCACAGAATAATTCTCTCCAACACAATCACTCAGATGTTCACAAGCTAAGATAACTTTCGTTCAAATTCATTGGATAGTTACGTAATCGTCTACTCTAATTTTTTATTCTTAACTTTTCAAAGACTATTATTCCACCGAGCCCCCCAACTTCTATTAACTGTATTCACACGTATCTATACGTGATTTGCAGCAGATAAATAGACATCAGACATAACATATATAAACAAGTCATATATATCTTCGAATTAATCGAACTCTTATTTTTATTCAGAACAATCATTTCAACTTCAAAACATAAAGTATATCAAATATTTGATTAAATATAACCTTAATTTTAGGCTGTTTGTAGTTGAAACGATGCTTGAAATATAATATATTCATTTTATTAATGCTGATATCACGAACTGATCTGAACCATACAACCACTGATCACCTGGAAGCACTGGACAGCTGTTTCGTCCTAGTATGGGACTCCTCAGCAGTGCGCATCCACGACCCTGGTGGGGATCGAACCCAGGACCCTCTGGCTCCGCGACGAGCGCTTTACCATTGGACCACTGAGCCGGCTCCTAATGGTTGATATTTCTAATTCAGTCAATTCGTGTTACGTTTTGCGCGACCTCATCCATTGTCATCGGTGAGTTACTGTCTCACACCCGACACGATTGAACTCCACCGGTCACGTCTTCACACTAGAACTCCAGGAATAACCTCAAGGAGCTAGTCACTAGTGAGCTGATAATTAGTTACATTTAAGGGGTTGTTGTGGAGATAGTTAATTTTATTAATGCTGATATCACGAGTCGGGTGTGAGACAGTAACTCACCGATGACAATGGATGAGGTCGCGCAAAACGTAACACGAATTGACTGAATTAGAAATATCAACCATTAGGAGCCGGCTCAGTGGTCCAATGGTAAAGCGCTCGTCGCGGAGCCAGAGGGTCCTGGGTTCGATCCCCACCAGGGTCGTGGATGCGCACTGCTGAGGAGTCCCATACTAGGACGAAACAGCTGTCCAGTGCTTCCAGGTGATCAATGGTTGTCTGGTTCAGATCGATTCGTGATATCAGCATTAATAAAATTAACTATCTCCACAACAACCCCTTAAATATTCATTTTATTCAATAAATATCATTCTTCATGCGTTATTAAAATTTGTCAAGGAACTTAGTTGTATGAAAATTAATTCATCGAAATACAGTTTTCTTACATGAAAGATCTCATTTTCTTTTTCATTGATACAATCGATGCCATTAATTATATAGATAGGGTTGATATATAAGCACATACTAGGCGTTTTAGAGTACACTCATAGGCAACTATGTTTGAAAGCTAACGATGTTTTCAAAAGTGTTCACAAGTCAGTTTAACGATATCCCGATGATATCAAACTATTATACTTACAAAAGAGTATGGGCGTAGCAAATAATTGTGATATGAAAGCTCATGAATCTATTTAATATTGAGAAAAGTCATCGAACATTGGACATAAGTGTTGAATGATTCTTACATCGTTTCTACATGATTCACTCCCATTTTAAGTACCTTTAATCAGGGATTCAGATATTGATATGATCAATTGGATTTTGGTATGACGATTCGAAAAGACAATAAATACGATTACATTTCCCACCTTTACTATTTTACACAATGCTGACCAAAAAACATAAACTAGGCTGTTTCACTAAAATATACAACACTTTTAAATAGGAATTATCTCATTAGTGATCAGTATCTGCAATCACGTATTCGTGAAATATGTAATCCTGAAAGCATTCATAACTAAGGTTTCAAAAATACAACTAAGCATTTTACTGAAGGCATCAGCAACTGAAACTATTAAAATTGAACCTAATGTTATACTGAACTATTCTAATGATAAATTAATTCATAACTTCAATGAAGAACGTTTAACACTAAAATAGTGACTGGCTCTCTTTTCCTGCAGAACTTCTTTGTTGAACTGATTTGAATTCAATTCATTTCGCGTAAAACGCCACCGAGGCAATATGCTCAAGATGCACACATGGGAACAAAGTCTTAATAATTTTGGCCCATAACAAACCAAGGAGAAGATTCAAATATATTGAAGTTATATATACGTACTCTTTTTACAAGAGTGGCTGACTGAACTCAGTAGCCTGGTGGTGAACATGGTGGCGTTTGATACGAAATAAACTGAGTTCGAATCCCATTGTGTACGTCAACACTAGGATACAGGTACATCCAGACGACAAGTCCGAAATAGAACGTAACGCACGCCTTGGATCCCGGTTGCCAGCCATAATCCGACTAAAATAAAATTTTTAAGTGGTTTTATTGATTTATTTAGTGGCACATTTATTACCTGGGATTTTTTTTCTGACCACAAGATCACTCTGTGTTTAATATTTAACTGTTTAAATTAGATGTAATACTAATAGCTACCGAATAAGGAATTTATACTACACGTATTGATGTATGCTAATTTTAGACAAAATGCATCCAATAATAGTAAAAGGAATGATGATGCTAATGGTTCATTGAATATTTATTACACTTAATAGAATAAATTAGAATCTTTGGTTTGCATGCATTAATGCAAACATGATAGGCATATTGATTGTTAAGCTATGCCTTTATATAGAGTAAATTAAACCACCGGCTTAAAGAATATTACTATATGTAATAAAAAAGTTACAATCAGTTTACGTAACAACATATAGTATGCATTATTTGAATGATTACAAATAGTTCTATATTCTTTACAAATCGTTCTTTAGGACAGAATATAGAATATATGTTCTTTGTTGTTACTGACCAATCTTAGTTAAGCACCAATTAAGATCTAGTAGCTCAACAGTGGCCGATCTGTACTGAATAAATACAACAAACTAAGATCAGTAATCACAAAACCACATCGTCCTAAAATATATTTCATGTTTATGTGCAAGCGATTTGTTGTAACTCTATAATTAACAGAACCGTCACATATATGCATATGTATATATTCATCATGAAAATGTGAGAGACAAGTTAAATACAAAAAGCAACTTGATGCTTTACAAGTTTACTGCTCCTGGTTTGTAAAGATGTCCATGAATGTGGCTTCCACTTAGAGCCATTTTGTCTACAGTTATGCTGCTTCGTGGTAACACCTGGTGACCAACGTGTGATTTTACATATTCACACTCTCTTCAAGTAGCTGACTACAGTTGCCGAGATAACAGTACTTCAGTTTATTAGAATGTTTCCTTAACATCGAAATGACTACATCAAATCGGTAAAATAATTCTAGAGAGATTTAATTTATTTGTTACCGTTTTATCGAATACTTGGGTCACTCAGTTTTACGTAACTATCAGCTATTATAGAACGAAAATAATGTTAAAAATATTGTATTTAGTAAGTTGTGTTTTCGTTAGTATCATTAGTAAATGGAGTTTAAAATTACTTAATTGACATTGTTAGCTTAGCTTATTATTTTAGATCAGTTCTCAAAAGTTTATCATATTGAATTCTTTAGGTTTACTTTTGACCGATCGTACACATAGACACTTACACCTATGCTACGATGAGTGAGATATGAATACAGAATATTACTGAATCTAAAACCTTGCGTAATGCAAATTTATTCAGACTTGAGCAGCTTCTAATAGCTTCATAAGCTACAGTTCGACTGAAAAAGGTTGCTAAACCATATGATGATTGGGTAACAACTAACCAAAAATCGCATGTGTTAAAACAGGAATGAATTTTTTACATAAGAACTTATCACCTAGGAATTATTATAGAAAGGATTACAGTAAAGTACGTTAACATAGTTCAAATCAAATCGTTAACTTCAAAAGTTGACATTATGTAAAATTCTTTTAATCCAAATACCTTTTATTAAACCATTTCCTTAATAACTAGAATTGCTAATGATGGAAGACTTTTGTATGTATGAGAGGCATAGATTTTAATCATTTCTGTCGATCTGGTGTCAGATTTTGTTCAATCGAACTCACCTTGTACTTTTGTATATACAACGATGTTGATAATCATGTTTAGCAATCACAACTAGGTCAGTAGGTATTTTCACCAATTCCGAAAAACCACTAATCGTATGGCTATACCTTGTATTCTCCAGTCAACAGATAATTTTAGTCAATTTGACTTTCTATAAAAGTCAAACGACTAACACATTCAGATGCTGGATCCACTTTGTAAAACTTAATGATAAAGCTGACTCGTTGTACAATGGTAACTAATATTTAGCTCATGGGAATAGATGTCCAGTATCTGTAAATTTCATTCAATGTGAGCTTTGCATTATGTTAATGGATAATAATTTGATTAACATCACGGATAAATTGTTTTCGAAATTAACATTAAGGAAAACTTGTAAATTAAACTTCAAAGAATTGTTTGAATCAATTATGCTCCATTAATTTCAAACATTAAAATAAGTAAGGATACAATTAGCTCATCTACTTTTATGACCTCGATCGTTTTCTAAATGATTCGGACTATACATTTATTATATTAAAACTATGCAACTTATTAGTTAAAATAGAGTTTTATCAATACTGCCCTAATTTAAAGTTTGAAAATAACCAACAAGCACAATTTAATTTTGTTACAAGAATATCTCTATCGACAATTCAGAATAAACTTTTTCTAGTCATTTTATAATGGCTACAAGTAAATTTGTTACCTAACACTCTTGTTTACTGTCTAAGTAACAAAACATAAAACTTTTTGACTTTACTTGTTCAGTGAGTAGTGACCAGTGTTATATTTTTCTAGTCCTTTGTGGTGATCTAATTCTACTGATAAATTTGAAATGTGCTCAGTAGTTTAAATGAATGGACACTGAGTGCATTATGCTTTGATTATAGTTGAGGTTGATTTTTAAAAACTCTAAATGCATTTACTCTCTTAGTGGGCAAAACGGGTCTAGACTCTTCGACAGGATCAATGGTTTCTTTAGGATATAAACCCTAGTGTCTTTATATCCGTTTAATTAACAGTGTTCACATACAAATTTATTTCAATTTAGTGTTACTCAATTAATAGACTGTCTAACTTACAATTCAACATTTTATGATATTAGCTAGTGGAATGAAATCTTTCTTGCCCTTGGTTTTAATTCATGTATAAGTAACCTGACTGGACTATTCATTCTGTTGGTAGATCAATAAGTATAACTCATTTTATCAGATTGTTATTGTAGTCCTGTGTTTGACTAAAGATATATATAAAGTGATGTTTTCTGATAAATAGTAGTTCTTCACAGTCACATGTCATACTTCATCTTTTTATAACTTGAGGATCAGCAAAATATTATGTTCTGAGAGTAGCTAAAATATTTTTTGTATAAACAGCACAAAAGTATATCGCACATTATCCTATTAATTCGGGCGGTGTTATCATTAGTAAAAGTCCATGATGTCACCCTTAATAAAATTGTTTACTATGAAATTAGCCATGACGTTTAATATGATTCCTGTGAAACACTGTGACATAAAGTCAGGTGATCTAAACGTTAAGTCACAGCTCACATACAATCACATGCATCACTAAGTTCATACAAATGATTTTACTTTAATGATTGGCTTCCAAAAGAAAATGTTTGGTGCCCGAATGTACATCTCATTAATTCTCCAGATTTTAA
This sequence comes from Schistosoma japonicum, assembly GCA_025215515.1. Lineage (NCBI taxonomy): Eukaryota > Metazoa > Platyhelminthes > Trematoda > Strigeidida > Schistosomatidae > Schistosoma > Schistosoma japonicum. The sequence goes on from CM046061.1 coordinate 34,193,234, forward strand.
GAAATCTTAATACATTCCTCTAAATTATATTATTCGACTAACCACAACATTCCAAGTTTATTAAAGTCTGTAGTAAAACAGCAATATAGAGGTAGTTCTCTTAGATGTACATTTATCTATAGAGACATATGAATTGTATTTCTGAGTTTCAACAACAAATTAATTCACACCATTACACATATAAATTTATCCACGCTGGATAAGTTAGTGGGTGTCTGGACCTAACAAATTAGTGTGTAATACGATGGATATTTGAAGCAAAATGTACAGGTTTCGAATTCCAGCACTAATGTAAACAATCCTAGTTTTCACTGTTAGCCACTCTACACAAAAATTTGCTATTGATTAAAACTTTCTAGAAATCTATTGTTACCATGATATAAATATGAACTAGTTATCATCATCAACAATATAATGAAGAAAAAACGGTTTGTTTTCAAAAGTAAAATTTATGAAGATTATAATTTTATATTGTCATAATCAACATATTTAACTTCCTAATTATTGATTACATGAAATTAGACATCACAATGAAATATCTCCAATGTTTTTATGTAGAGCTAACATGTTCACTCTTTTTTTTCTACCTGATTACATTCCAACGATTATATATGTACATATGTAGTGAGAGGAAAGGGCGGGAGGAGTGATTAAACTATTCTGAATTATGCAACAACCATAACAACAAAACTAAATGATACACATGCACGCAATTATGTACAGACGTATACATAAACTGCGTAAATACAAAAATAGCAGTAACGTAAAATAAAATGACGAAAGCTTCTTTATTTCAGAGATATTTTTAGAATTTTCAAGGAATCGTGCCAGAAAAAATTCGAATTGGCATCATTTATTTTGATATTTGGTGGGAACAAGAACAGAAATTTTCTACCTTTCACCCCGCTCCTTCCATAAACAAATTCAAAAAGAAAAAAAGAAATGTGAAATAAGTAAACAAACAAGTAGCATCGTAGAAAGTCTAACTAATAAACATTCTGCATTAATTTACTGATTCCAGTGTTTTTTGAAAATTGTACATCTATTAAAGTTTATCTAGAGAAAAATATAATTGAATAATAAATATTAGTCGACTGAATACGTCATAGATTAATGTTGGCAGAATACGATTGGAAACTACGTAGAACTGTACAGCCATTTCATTCTAGTATGGGATTCCTCAGCAGTGTATACACTGGATTTCGACACAAGGCGTTAGGCCTTTTTCAACCAGAAGCTCCCGAGGCGGAATTTTTGGTGTCTACTGCTGAGGACTTCCACACTTGAACGAAACAGCTGTTCAGTGGCCCCCTGGTTTTCTATGGTACTCTACCAACATTAATCTGTAACGTATCTAATCAACTAAAAATACCAATCCCCACAAACCGTCTCAGTCCTGTTATAATTATTATTAAACAAATTCCAAAATTACATTGTTTTTTATTCAATGAGATTATATTTAGAATATCATTTTGTTTGTATGGGAGGAAACTAGCGTACATTTGTCTACGTAACTTTCAGTATTGTTTTCTACATTAGCCATCATTTTGTAAGATGCCTGGAGCCCCACTAGGGTTGCTGCCGGTCCCAAGACCGGATATAGGAGGAGGATTGGGGATCGGGATAACAACCCCATCCCGTAAAACAACTACCTTGCTAAAAATAACGCTAACCAGTAAAAACCTTTATAACAACTTTAACTCTGCCCTGGGAGTTGAAAGGTCTATTATGACACCTGATAGTGAAAGTCGAGTTTCTTCAGAAACCATGAGGCTGATGCCTCATCTGACAATCAGAGTAACCATTAATATAGGTACGTGGAATGTTCACACGATGTGGGAGACAGGGAGAAGCAAGCAAATAGCTAAAGAAATAAAAAGATACAACCTGAAGATCCTTGGAATAAGTAAAGCCCATTAGATTCAAGCTGGACAGCAAAAATTATCCTCTGGAGAAGTGTTTTTACACTTCGGTCACGAAGAAGGAAACGCCTCACATACACAAAGAGTAGTACTAATAATGTCTCGAAAAGCATGGAAGGCTCTTATAAGATTAGAACCTCATGGATTTAGGATCGTCAAAGCATCCTTCAAGACAAAGAAGGAACGGATTACAATGACTATCATTCAGTGATATGCACCTATTAACGATAGCCACGAAGACGACAAAGATCAGTTCTATGCATAGCTGCAATCAACCATCAATAGATGCTCAGCCAAGGACCTGACCATTCTGATAGGAGACTTCAACGCCAAGGTTGGAATGGAAAACACCGAATATGAAGATATCATGAGACGATATAGATTGGGAGAAAGAAACGAAAGCGGTGAGAGGTTTGCAAACTGATGTGTTATCAACAAATAATTATAGGTGGCACCGTATTCTATTACAGACGCATACACAAAACTACATGTGTTTTGCCGGATCACATTACAGAGAACCAGATAGACTACACCTGAATCAATAATAAGTTCGGAAGGACCATGGAAGACGTAAGAACAAGAAGAGGATCTGACATAGCTTCGGACCATCATCTGGTGGTGGCCAAAATGGAATAGAAGCTAAGGAAGCACAGGACAGCTAGAGCAGCAGTAATACAAAATTTTAATACAACCCTTCTCCGGGATACTAACAAACATAACGAATTCAAAATAACTCTCAACAATAAGTTTCAGGCATTTCATGATTTACTAAAAAAAAGGTGAAACTAATATGGAGGTCAACTGGAAAAGATTAAAGAAACAATAACTTCAACAGTGTCAGGATGTTTTGGGTCGCAAGTAACAATATCATAAAGAAAAGATTCATGTTGGTACTCTGGACATGATCCAATAAAGGAGGAGAAAAAAAACTAGCAATTAATAGCAGCCGGACAAGAACAGAGAAAGCCAAAACAGAGGCCGAATACACAGAAGTCAACAAGCACGTGAAGAGGAGGATTAGGTCAAATAAACGGTAGGATGTAAAGGACCTAGCAATAAAGGCGAAAAAAGCTGCAAAAGAAGGGAACATAAGGCACCTATGCAATACAACGAAGAAGCTAGCTGGGAAATTCAGTAAGCCAGAAAGACCAATCAAGAACATGGTTGGCAAACTAATCACTGAAGTGAATGAACAACGAAACAGGTGGGTAGAACACTTCAAAGAGCTGTTTAATAGACGAGCCCCACTGAACCTGCCGGTCATCAGAGCGGCAGCCAAGGATCTTCCCATAAACACCGACCCACCAACAGTTGAAGAAATCAAAATGGCTATCCTGACAAATCAAGAGTGGTAAGTCAGCAGGGGCCAGACAACATATCAGCTGAGGCACTGAAGGCAGATATAAAGGCAACTGCGAAGATACTTTACATTCTCTTTGAAAAGATTTATGAGGAAGAACAAGGGCCAGGAGGTTGGAAATGAGGGTATCTCATCAAGATACGAAAGGAGATCTTAGCGATTGCGAGAACTACAGAGGCATCACTCCTCTTTCAGTACCAAGAAAAATCTTCAACAGAGTGTTAATGAACCGAATGAAAGACCCAGTCGACGCCCAACTTTGAGACCAACAGGCAGGATTTCGTAAGAACTTAACGTGTGTCGACCAAATCGCTACCCTATAGTTCATTGTTGATTAGTCAATTGAATGGAATTCACTCCTTTACATTTACTTCCTCGACTACGAAAGAGCAGTCGTTAGCGTGGATAGGAGAATATTATGGAGCCTTCTACGACATTATGGCGTACCCGAGATAGTCAACACCAAATTGAACTCTTATGATGGACTTCGTTGTAAAATCGTGCATGAAGGTCAACTCACGAATTCATTTGAAGTGAAGACCAGGTATTAGACAAGGCTGCATACCCTCGCCCTTTCTCTTCCTGCTGGTAGTTGACTGGATCATGAAGATCGCGACATCTCTAGGCAATCTCGGAACACAGTTCACAACATGGATGCAACTAGATGACTTAGACTTTGCAGATAACCTAGCTCTTCTATCACACACACAGCAATAAGTGCAGATGAAGACGAACAATGTAACAGCAGCCTCTGTAGCAGTAGGCCTCAACATATACAAAGAGTACAGCAAGATTGTTTGACACAGGACAACAAACACTAACCCAATTTCACTTGACGGAGAAATTCTGGATGAATCAGAAACCTTTACATACTTTGGCAGTATCATCGATAAACAAGGAAGGTTTGGTCTGATGCAGATGTGGAGGTTCAAATTGGAAAGGAAAGAGCAGCATATTTACAACTGAAAAACATCTGGAACTCAAACCAACTCTCAGTCAACATCAAAGTCAAAATTTTTAATACAAACGTGAAGACAGTTCTGATGTATGGAGCTGACACTTGGAGAACTACGAAAAGCGTTATTTAAAAAATACATTTATTTATAAACAATTGTTTGCCTAAGAAACTTGGGATCCATCAGCCAGATACCATCAACAACAACCTCCTATGACAGAGAACAAATCAACCACAATCCAGCCGAGAAAGAAATTAGGAAAAGACGCTGGAGGTGGCTAGGACACACATTGAAAAAATCACCAAAATGTGTCACATGACAAGTGCTAACATGGAATCCTGAAGGCCAAAGGAAAAGAGGAAGACTCAAGAACACACTGAGACGGGTATTGGAGACAAATATGAAGAAAATGAAGAGCACTTGTGAAGAGCTGGAAAGGATAGTTCAGGGCAGAATCGGTTGGAGAAGGCTGGTCGGTAGCCTATGCTCCACATGGCGTGACAGGTATTGAATGGTTGATGTTATAGTCCGCCATTTTCATAAATTTATTTTCGATTGAAATAAGTAAAAACTTAACGTGAACAAGGAGTAGTTTTAAATAGTTATTCTATTATTGTACACATTTACGGCTGAAAATTCTAATTCAACCCAATGACTTTATGGAGTTGAATATGATTAAATGGGCTTATGGTTAGTATAAATACCGATCAAACTACAATCACTGCTACTCATTCCATGCCTTCACAAGAATTCAGTAGTTATCTGAACTAGTTAACTTTGTGGATAATGCAAAGTACGGTACATGAAATGATATTTACTGTGTTCTAGTCTGATGAACATCTTCATTGCTGTGTCGATAGAATCAGCTGACAAATACGTATGCGTATGATATTTGCAATTACCCGATGTAACCAATGTAAAAGTGATTATCCTTATCATCAAATTGATAGTAAATATTTCAGGTGGGAAAACAGTGAACGAACTCTTTTGTAGGCACAAATCTTGTAAGGAACTTTTAATGACAGTAGACTTTTCTGTACCTAAACTCACAAACACTAGAGGTTATACTAGAGCTTTGTATACTAGAAGTAAACGATGAGCTCTTATTGAATTTGTGTTCTACTGTCCGCTAAATGAGAACATGTATAAATTGTCATAGATTTTTTTAGTACTTCGCTTAGCCATGTGAAATAATTTTCGAATTTTCTGGATTATTCTACTTTTGCAGCTGTTTCTAAATTGGACGATTTCAATTAAGAAATGCAAATAGTAGCATCCGAACTAAAACACCCGTCTCTAAAAGAGATCTTGGCAGTATGTAGTGGGTCATAAATATAATCCACAGTACAGACGCAAAATTGTTTTGCGTATATTTATTTTTAATACAGGTGTCAGTAACTTTCGACTGCATTTTTGTGAATGCGAAACTTAGATACAGATTTTTCTTACTTACTGATTTTAGATCTTTTTAATGTTATTTCATTGTAGCAATTATTTTTCAGGTAATCATTTTCACGAAGCGTTATTTACCTCTGTTGTTAACTAATCAAGTGTATCGTTCATATAAATGTTACTGGGTCAAAATATTAAGATATGGATGACGTTTATTTATTTCCTGGAATGTAATAGTAGGGATAAAATGAGTGTTTTAGCAACTACACAGTTTTCATTTAGATGCTTTTCCCATAAAAATATAACTTCTCGACAGTTAAGGCGTTGATGATTAAAGAACTTCACTTTTATTCTTCCCTTCAAGTAAATCCAGTTTCTGGATCAGCAGAGTTAAACGCCTTAGACATGGAGTTAAAGTTAGTAACATTTTCATAAAGGCTAAATATGTCAGTAGTGGATCTGTAAAATATACATGCTTACTGGCAATACCATACAACAAGGCATCAATATACAGGCCAAGAAAACTTTTACAGGTGAGCTCAATGCTACTTCTGTTTACAGTAAACTTTGATATAAAACTGTAGGTATTCATTCATTATGCATTAAAGTAATAGTTTCCGAACAGTTGCTCATGGTAAGGAAATTTCTATTTTGTACTATTATATTATTTAACAAACACTTCGACTATTCTCTATTAACAGAACATTAGTAAACAATATTTTGAAATTCAAAAATTAATTACCTATTTACTACTGCTTTGCTTTAAATTTTGTCAATAGATGCAAACATCCAAGCCATATCTAGTTACTTTTAAAGTGTGATAGCATAAATATGTGGACGATTCATCCACCTACATTAAGATTTACAAAGTTAGAGATGTTAATGATTAGTTCTACTGGTAGTCTAAAAAGATTAGGTTAGTTCTACGGTTTTTTAGTATACAGAAAATCTTTGCTGTATGTATTCCTATTGATTTGAAACAATCTAAAAAGATCAAATGAAATTGAAAAGCTAGAGAGTAGTAGTTTTTATTTGTTGAAGAACTTCTTTATCTTCTGATCTCAACCAACAACTACTTTTTGAAATCACCTAGTGTTAATAAGAATAAAATAAATTTTCTCAAATTTGAAAAAAAGAAACAGTTATTGCTAAAATGCTACAGCTAAACTTCAACGTATGTCGCACTTTTATTATTTACATTCATTACACACCACTCAGTAATAATAATAATTGCAAGAGTTAAAATGAAACATTTCCAGTTGATCTTTAAACATGATAATTTAAGCAGTTTACTTTGAAAATGATATTCGCTATTTTATTATTCCACTTTAATGACGATTAATTAGAATTATGATATTACGAATTAATTGTATTAAACAACTAATGAATACTACGAAGAAACGGATAGCTACTTCATTTTAGTATGAGACTACTTAGCCTTGAGCATCTATGACCCAGGAATCAAGCTAGGGATATTCAGGTTTCTCGAAAGTTTTTCTGTTAGACCAATGAATTTGCATTAAATGATTAACATTTTTAACTCCGGTCAATTTTCTGGACAAATGAGCGACTTAATACATTGAAATTAAGTGGTAACTGCTTTAAAAACAGTGACAAAGTTAAACTCTACTTTTCACTCCTCATTAAGGCTCCATGAATAGCCTTCTTAAATTAGTCACTAGTAAGTTGACATTAATCGTAATTAGGTATTGTGGAGAGTATTGAATTCTAATCTAGTTGCATAATTTAACCCGTATTAAATAACAAATAAAAACTAGGAAGCTCTAGACACTTGGTTCGTCCTAGTTTAAAAACCAAATATTTACTCTAAGAATTTTTAATTAAAATGAACAATATGATAAACCGAAGAAACAATACACCTCTACCCTCTAAAAATGAAAATATTAAAATTACGATATTGTATTTTCTGTTTAAAAAGAAACTAGAATAACTTCGTTTTAAGCATCAGTGTCTAGTGAATTATATGTTGAAGAAGTGAAAATTATTCTCAACAGATAGATTGTAGAGTAACTTGAAGTCTTTTAAACAGCTTCCTAATGAATCCGGTGCCTAAGCTTAGGCTACTAACTTGAGTTTGACATAATGTTTCTCAGATATTCAGCACCCGAAACTGTTATATTTAAAATAAAAAATTTGAAAAGGATACGAGTGGTTTACTTCAAGCGGCATCACAAATGTACAAAACATTACATATCGTTTTATTAAGATTAGAAATCATTATCACAGTTCAGTCAATGTGATGTCAAAAAGTTAAGCAACTTTCCAGTGGACTAATGCCAGACCTTTTAGAGATTTAAATAAATGAATATTGAGTGCAATATCATCATTACATTCTATGCCTCTATAGACCTTCTCTAGTTATCTATTAATTTTCCTAATAAATCTACTTAGAATATTCAAAATGTCAAAATTTATTTACAACTATGTTTTGTTAACTTGAGAATTTTATGAAGCTAAATAATTTGAAATCACAAGATAAAACTGTTTTTCTGTTCTTTAACATGTGACATATTTTAATTTGTACATCAGAATGCTACAAATTTCATTTAACAAATTAATGGAACATGTTAACTAGATGTAAATGAGTAAATAACAAAATTAGAAAGTAAAAACAATCAGATAATGATTGTTCCTTTTTTTTTAAACTTTATCTTATTGTAATAATGACTTACTTATCTACTGAATGTTAAGTGAATGATAAAGTGTTCATAATAATTTCTAAAATGATGGCAAAAATTTGTAGCTAAGTTGTACGAGGCTGGGAATATTGTTTTCTTTATGCTAATCGGATAAATCACGAAGTTTCCTTAAGCATTTTAAGCATCTCTAGCGCCTGCTTTAAGAAGAAGTTAGTATTTCGAGTATTCGGCAGACTTTGGATATTAAACATTTTGGTAAAATATTTTAATGCATTGAGTCTAGAATGTCTGAATTCTAGTTCTAATGAATTCTCATTGTAATTAAATTACTTTACAACATGCCTATTCCACAAGTACTACTAAGTCGGGATTGCCCTTACAAATTTTCTCATCACTATTATTAACTACGTGTATATTTATTATTGATTGGTCATAATGCCTTGCTGCTAAAACTTCTCTGGCATCTTTAGAATCTTTTGGGTGCGAAATGGGAGTAATTTCTTAATTAAATTGATTTAAATGGTTTCTGTGTTTACCGATGTAAGAAAAAGTTATCCAAGCCTTTTAACTTTCTGTCTGTAGTTGCTCGTAAGTAGATAAATCGACTATTCACTTCATTCAACGCATTGCTTTGAACATTTAAAAACATTTATTTATAGATTATATTTCATCGGTCATCTTTCACCGTTTCATCTTTCCATTGGTATAGAATGGATTGAAGTGATTTCATTTACTTGAATGGTACTGATACTGAGAAGTTTTAAAATGTTTCTTGGAGCTTTACGAACTTTGGGTTATAATGATTTAGCTTACAAGCGAGTGGTTGTGATGTACATATTTTGATAATATTACACAGGTAACCATTTTTACAGAAAACCAATATGAAATCGACTTCTATAGCTTGTCACACTACATTAGTTGAAGTATATTTGGCCCTCAAACATCTACGCAATCATTCATTCATAAACAGTAACAAATTGATGTCATTTACGATCATTCAAATTTATGATTAAAAGGAACTGAAAATACGATTCCTTTTTTTTCTCTGAAGAAGCAAATTGCGCTAGGCCGCGAAACATCAGAAATTTTAATTTCTACTCATTGAAATTTAACAAACTTATATCACTCATTTTTATATACATGCTAATGATTGTAGAAAACCCGAAATATTAATACATGTGAACATCATAAACTGAATTGTTCGACAGATAACATGAGGAATAAAATATAAATACCAGTCACCGATATGCGGTCGTGAAAAGACGAAAAAGAAGATAGGCGCATCAGTTTATTGTTAGAAAGCAGAGAAGCTTAACATCTAACTCATTATGAGTACAAATGTCAGGTTTTAATCTTTTAATTGTGATGGTATCAGCGAATTCCAATAACATCAATGATGTTATTTAGGGAAAATTTTAAAAGTACTCGTTATTTCACTTTTGTATCATCATTTCTTCTAGATGGCATTCGACTTAACTTTTAAGAATGTTGTCCCGTTTCAGATATAAGAGTTTTTCTAGTTCTTTTGTGGCAAAAATAAAGCTGAAAAATAATGAAGTCATTGAACATGACATTTAGAATACTTTTATTAAACATTCAATGCAAACGAATGAAAAATCTCAAATGCATCACAGCATTCAGAAAAGATGCACCATGACTAAAGTAACAGATTGGTAATTTTTTTCAAACTGATTTCATCAGTCTTATATATTTGGCTGTATCTCGTGAACTTTTTAATCAAAATCTTATTTGTATACGGACACCATAGAAATGTTGTGGAGATCATTGAATTGCACATCTTACTGCTTGTTCCTAAACATTGATTAAGGAACTAAGAGTCACTGGACAATTGTTACATTCTAGCACTGGACTAATTAGCGGTAGACCTCAATAACCCTTCTCCCCCACTCACAATCAGAGATTGAACTACCCAGATGAGTGCATAACCTTTAAACTATTGAGTTAGAATTCTATGCTTCATAATTGGTAAAGGTTTCCTCCGTTACATTTATCTGATAAATGTTGAACACTTAGGTAATTAAAGAACTAATAAGTGTATGTATATACTAATGAAACAAAATAACTTCCCATATCTAAAAAATAATACATTTGAAAATTGAACTGTTTGTTTATCTACTTACTAGGTTTCATGGTACAGCAAATAAGCTCCGATTTGTAAAAGTTGGAGAAATCTTGTTTAATTGTATAAATAAAGCCTTAAATCTTTGTTTATACAATAGAGAAGATGAATGAATTACTGATTGAAACATTGTACATATAAAAATAAGTAATCAAAGATATCGGCATTCAAGCAGATATTAAATTTTAATAGATGTTGGTAGTAACATAAGAATATAAATGATCAAAATATTAACAACATTTAATTAATAATATTTCAAGACTTCAAATTACACAATAAACAACAATTTCACTACTTATAATTAATTAAAATTTACTTCATCTACAATTATATAAACAAATTTATTTCATTTACAATTAAGGGGATTGTTGTGGAGATAGTTAATTTGTCAATGCTGATATCATGAATTGATCTGAATCAGACAACCGTTGATCACCTGGAAGCACTGGACAGCTGTTTCGCCTTAGTGTGGGACTCTTCAGCAGTGCGCATCCACGACCTCGTTGGGAATCGAACCCAGGACTCTCTGGCTCCCCGACGAGCCCCTTAACATAAGACCACTGAGCCAGGTGATCAGTGGTTGTCTGATTCAGATCAATTCATGATATCAGCACTGACAAATTAACTATCTCCACAACAACCCCCTTAAGTGTAAATTTATTTCAAATAATTGTAAATAAAAATGGAAATTGGTTTTAAAGAAATCGCATATTGTTGTTACGTATATATATATACATATATATATAATATATATGCTGCATATATATATATATACATATATATTGATAAGTTTAGTGCATGGACGCTAACTTTCTGGACTTTATCTATTCTCCTGCGATTCTCCCATGCTTAAGACTAGAATATATATATATATACATATAAATGTATATATATATTTATATATATATGCATATATATACACATATATATATAAATGAATCGCAAGTCAGTTGACAATCGCTTCAATCACCTGATGATTATAATTTAGGAGGGATAACAATAAGCTCGCTAATATAGTATGATCTTTATTATTTGCTGTGGGTTCTTAGGTCTTCCAGTTGATTATATTCACTAGGGAATTAAGCCACCCTTTGCTAAAATATGAGTTCTATGATTGTAATCCTTAGTATATGTCACTGATAAAAGTAATCAGAGAAAATATCACTTAATTTAATATGCAAAATCTACGTCATATAACGATTTTAATTGAAAACACTCACTGTGAAAAAACTTTATTGGGATAGCGAAATTCGAGTTAATTTGTTCAAATCAAAGCGAATTAATATGAAGCTCAGTGAAAATACATGTTGCCAAGGATTGTTTTCCACTAATAGATGAATTTGGTTTATCTGCCAACTACTTATTAGATTACATGGCCAGCTGCTAGCAGTTATTTAATCTGTGTTACCTAAATAAAGTGTTTATTGTTTTCCTAAAAGAATTGAAATTAAGCAATTAAACGGATTAGTTGATACTAGAAAAAATATGTTAATGAGTTTGATGGCATTAACCAAAAAGAGAAGTTAAAAAGCTACCATTTTATCTGATATAACCTTTAGGTAAGTTGCTCCGACTTAATTCATTGATAATATACGATCATTCCTTATTTATCATTCTATATCTTAGCATAATATGGACTTCACAGAATTGTGTGCTAGTAAGCTACACCTATTTAGGAAAAGTTTAACAAACCGGAGTTATCTTTAAGATAATATATATAAATAATTACAACATTCATTTACTGAAACCTACTGTTGGTTTGAGTTCCTTTTCTGCTGAAGTCATGTGAAGGGGAGGATATTTTTCTTTTAATTAGCTGTACTTAAACATATATCGTCAAAATTATTGATATCGATTACCAAAATGTTAGTCATCTGTGATCAATTGCTAACTGTCAATTCATTCATTTATTTGAACTGATCGTCTAATATAGAAATATTTACAAAGAGAGAACTACTATCAATATAACACCTCATAAATTCTATTCTTAAGCTTCTTATCACTCATCCCTACACTTTTATTACTATCAAATATAATGTAACTGTTAGATTGTTTCTTTATTCAAAACAATAAAGACAATTTTTTTAAACTGATGCATATCTTTATGTAACGTTCTTCTACAAACTTATCTTTTGTTACAGCATACAAATGATACATTGAATGAAGTGAATTTTAACTGAACTTATAACCTTATTGGTATATAAAAGATAAATAGATGACAAAATTGTGATAATGTATTCATTAGGAAAATATGAAAAGTATTTCTTTAATATAAAACATAAGACAATTAGCTCACCGTACTAGCCACTATTTTGTTCCCCTTTCATTTACAATTTTGATCCAGCCAATGTCATATAACAAAACTGATAGTAGTTTTTTGTTGTTATTCGTAGATTTCATTCTGAAATCACATTGAAAATTTATTTGTTTTAAATAATCAGTTTATAATGTGGAATCAGCTTCTTCATATGGTTATTCATCGTAATTTAATTTTGTCAAGATATTGCATTGTAGATCTGTTATGTATTGTGAAAATATACAGTGCTCTTGATAATTGCCAATCAGTGTACGGACACATCTACCTCGCGACTACTAGTTCACAAGCCGGAATCCAGAAAACAACGATTGAGGAGCCAACAGACAGGATCGTATTGCATTTCAATCATACCTTTATATATACAATAAATCAGACCACACAGCGAACAAACTAAAGATTTTACACTGATACAAAACAGAAGAAGTTGTGGCAGTGAATGCGGGTAACTTGTACACAACTAATTAACTGTAGTCCACAATAAGAGACAATATAATAGTTGCAAATATGCTAAATGGGAGGATAGGGAAAGAGGAACGTAACAATAACAGAAATGTTATGTTAACACTACTCATGACTAGAATGATTTAGTTTTCTAAAACACAGTTCTGAAAGCTTTTCACTCCTTTTTAGTAGTGCGACAACAGAATATTATTGATAATTAACAGAACAAGCAATAGGCTTGTAAATTGTAAACGAATAATGTAGAACAATTACATTTTATTGTATAAAAAACTAATCAAACTCAAGATTTAATCTCAAAAAAATAATCGATGACATGATAAAACATCAAACAATACTTCGGTAATCCGTGCATACATAACTCCTTCTTAGTATATTACTTACAAAAATGTAAACCTTAACAAGCAGTATTATAATAGTAATCCATAACTAGATTAACCATTACAAAATGCTTGATAACCACATGATGAATCTAATTTATCCATGAGCGGATGTTGACTCAACATCACTAATAATCCACCTCCACTCATTTCGATTAGGATGATATAAGTGCTTAACTTAAGCAGTCACATCTTTCAATGACGTTATCGTTTAGTCCACCATAGAGAATAGGCTTTCCTGTTTCTGCAATAGCTACTGTATAGAAGACAGTTTCACCAAGCGACAATATATATAAGATAGTAAGATAGATAAACAGTTAGATCATAAATTCTTCTTTGTATGCTGAATTGTTTGAGTAATCAATTACTGGTCCTGTCAAGTTTAGATGATTAATTCATTGTCCCGTATAGCTTAATTAAGAAAACACTTTTATCATATAACTCTACGCATTGTTTGATTATGTGAAAGCAATATTGATTTCAAGTTGTTTAGAGTTGAAATGAGAGCATTTCAGAGTAAATTCACTTGACAATCGCAAGTTTTATTCAAGAAATTACCATCTTTAAGAAACAAACACGGTAAATTAACAACTCACAACTTATCCGTATGGTCTATCAGTTGATAGATTTCTTCATGGCTTAGAGTAACATAATAATAATCTTTTTATGATCAGATTAACTTTTTACGTAATTCTCGTTAGTACTTTTTACAGTACGGATACAATGACTATCGTTTATGATTTGAAACTTAGAAATCTACCCTTAATTCACATATTTTAAATATTTTATTACCAAAATGTCATACGAATTCCTACTTAATTAGCATTAAATTTTTTTATATGCTAAACAGCTATTGTACGGCCACGAGATCATGTTTATCAAGATTATTCAAAAACAATAAAAAGGATTCCTATATCCGATTATAAATAATAAAAACTTTCCCTTTTGAATTTCCCTACTTTTTGAAGTTAACCTTTCCCAACCACTTATTTTGTTATTAACAGAAGTCAACATCTCTGAAGATGCCAATTGTCTGGATAGAATATATCATACTACTGCTGCACATCTGCGCACTTGGAAGTACGATATCTGTCTTGGATTTTAAGCAGTACTGTTTTTAATTTTAGATCTCACGGAACATCCCTTTAGAAAAAAGATTACCATCTCGTCCCATCAGATTACATTATTAATGTTTAATTATCATTACTACTACAAATTTTTTAACGTCTTTGCTATTCATCTTGTTAATTTTATCGTTTCGTCTTAATGTGGTATGTTGACTTCGACTTGTGTCAGTTTCAATAATGATTAGGACTGATTATTTCATTTAATATACAAGTGATGAGGATGAATCTGTATAGCTGATTAGATAAGATTTATTCCTCCTAGTTGGATGTAATTTATGCACAATTACGATAAAATGATCATTTTAACTGATGTTTTAACCAATTAAAAGGTTGAATGGATGTACCATACTAATTAAAAATTTGCTGTTTCTAATGCATATAAAAATATAATTTACTTACAAAATACATATTTCCTCATTTTAACTCTATTTGATTGTTTAAGTGTTACAATTCAAAGTTTCTAAAGATAATAAAGTACCGTTAATCATATCACTAATTGTTAAATTGTAATTAGCCTAGATAGATCTGTGACCGACAAAATCTCAGCACCGATTCATAAAACTCATTTGGCTTTTGCTAACTAAAGTCACCTATAGAATAGGGGAGATATCCATCTATCAATTAAAGTGCTAGAATACTGCGTATCAATCTGTTCTCTTTTACTTACATTAATAGTAGATAATACTCGTAAATTACTGGTATTTGATTACAGATGTCTTCAAAACATAGCTTGAATTTGTTAAGACTACTGAGTAAGCAATAGTGTGGCTAGATTCAAGATATTACAAAAAAAATAGTCAGTCAATTAATGCAATTGTGGATCGTTACCAACTAAGGTGGTTGGGGCATGTGTTACATATGCCTAACCTGAACCTACCCCGAATCTCGGTGCTGACCGATATTGGGCGGAAAAAAGTAAATAAGAGGACGGCCAAACGTAAACACAGAAGTCAGTCCATGAAGTCGTTGACTGCTGATTCGAGCCGTAGCTGGAGACTGCGTGATATGATTCTTAATTGAACCCAGTAGCGCATATCCATTCACTCCTTATCTTCCCGTGAATAATGAGCTTAAAATTATTGCATATCTTTCTGTGAACTAATTCTTCTCTCCTGTAGCATATTCTATACCCACGTTTTTTTCTTACTACCAATGAAGTGACTATTACTTCTACCGGTTTGGTATTCATTTTGCTGTGCTGCTGTGTTGTGGCAACTTAGACTAATGTACATATGTGACAGGTTTTGTGTTGTAAATAACTAGTTGAATTGAACCAATGAGATTAATGTGTTTCGAAACTCTTAAAAATATTTTCAGAATGTTAAGGTTTAAACAAATAATTATTGTTAAGCAGATTAATCTGGTCAAGCACATCTCAAGTGACTCAATCAGATTTATTCTAAACAACATCCGTATATATCTGTAATTAAGGTCAGTCGTATTTATACATAAGCCACTTAAATCCTACTTGAACGAATAAATTTTAATAAGGAAGTTCAGATTGTAACTCTCAACATAAGGACTTTTTTGAACCGTTTTCTTGATAAAGTTAATATCAAGATGCACATTAGTGAGGTCGTACAAAGTCATTTCTTTACGATATCTTCACAAATATCAAAATGGTAGCATTTACAAACTCGAGAAAAATGATTACTATCCATATGTTCGGTTTCATGTTATTTGTAGATCCACTCAGCTCAAAATTTAAAAGAGTAAAATTGCTCAAGGATGTAGATTCGCTACTTTGGCGTGTTTATAAATACATTCAACAACTAAAACTGGTATTGAATTCTGTAAAACGAGAATCACAAATATGGTGGAATGAAGTGAATTAATTTTATTTCACGTACTCTAATAGCTCCACATACTCAAAAATCGTGTAAAATATTTTAAAGGTGGAAAACGAAAATGCATAGAAAGAAAGACGGAAAGAAAGAGTACCGAGAAACCATTCGCAATGGTAATGCCCGGTGAAACACGAATTCTTTTTTTGTGCATAAATTCGCGTTTATAAGTCGAATAGGGACTGCCTACCCATTACGAGGAAGGCAAAAACATGATTCAATAAATGACTTATGTCCATGATGCGTCATTATATGACACTAACAGGTAATCTGGAGCCATCTAATACCAAATTCTTAGGAATATGTTCTGAGAATATACCAACCATTATTGTCATCACCATAATCCTGATTAGTAATTTTGATAATTAATGTCGACTTTTTACTTCCACCTCTAATCAGCTGTCAAACAATTTTAGAATTTTGTTTGTTTTGCCTATCATAAGTGTTATCTTCTTACAGCCTTCACTACAGTTTTACGTATTCATAATACAACTTTCAATTGTTTATTATTTTTCTTACGTTACGCACTAGACTATTTAACCTCCTATCAATATTTTTTTCACACATCCTTCAACTATTATTATCATCACTGTTATCTGAATTGTCTACTGTCTACGTAACAATTGGTGCATGTTTTTTCACATTAGGGTGCGTCATGATCTCTTCCTCCCATTATTATTATTATTATATGAATGAATTACTATTATATGAATGTTGCATTCAACATTACACTTGTAAAATATTTTACACTATTTTGTATGTAGAGGAAAGAATACGTGAAATGAAATTAATTCATTTCATTCCACAATATTTGTGGTTCTTGATTTGCAAAATTGCATTTAAGGAATAAACTGTACTTAATACTGAATTAACTGACAAATTTATAGATCAGATTGGCATAAATTAGTTGACTGTTATTACTAGAAAGCATAACAATGATTACTCTGTAGATGGAAATCCATCTGCTTAAAACTTTTCACAATTAAAACCTTAAGGGTTCTACTGAAGTTGATTTGTACATTGTTTCATAATAACGATCACAGTTTATGGATAAAAAAATATAATATAGCGAATATATTGTTTGGAATATATGATGGAATGGTTCCTGTAGAAAGTAGTTTTTGTAAGCAATTCCAAACATTACACTTAATTTCGCCTATTTTTTTATAAGCAGTGATAAGTAGATGATTTGAATGCTTTGTTATGCGATTCCATTGAATATCTTCCAGTAATAAATGTCACGTTAATATTGCTACTTATTCTGGATGCTTTCATTCAGTTGCATCCTATTTATTCATTAAAAAAAGACTAAGAGAAACATTAAAAGATTAATGAAACAACTTAAGTCTAGTATTCATACTTTAGTATATACAATTATAATACCAATATGAACTAGGCTCACTGAACTTCAAATTATACTTTCTTAAAGCAAATGAGATAATTTAATAAGACGAAGATTATCAGAACTACTTGACCTGTTAGAGCAATATATTTCGAAAAATTTGATCACTCATCTTCGTAAGATATTTGCATGTTGAAAGCAAAAGGTAAAACTCGATAATTGGAGATACTTCACACAGTTAGTTTATTTTATAAGCTTTATCAAATCAAGAATAATAAGCATTATGAGGTGAATTGAATCCACTTCATTTTATGTGCTCTAAATTTCCTGTACACAGTGATTTACATTATTAAGTAAAATATTTCATGAGTACCGTGCTGAGTACAACATGGGCATATAGAGGCGTGACAACAACGAAGATTGTTTAGGAAAAAAATACAGATCACACCGATCTGGATATTAAACCTAACATTAAGAACACAGTTATAACAAACTTTATTTGAACACACAAAACGAGGTAAGTCTTCATATGACTAAAGTTGATAATACTGCCTAAAATTAAATATTCACACTAAGCCAGTTGTCAATCAGCACGCGAAGGTATGGCATGTACTTGCACATTCCAAATGCACAATACTTCTGCAAGACTGGTAGGAATGTCTACCTGCTCTCGTACGTTGTGGTGAACCGTAGGGAGTCGAGAAGTTCGTGTCTGAGTAGTTATACGCGCGTTGGTGCTGATATGACGTATGAGACCAATCTATGCATAATGAAAGCCAGATCGGCACAAATCAATCTTAGCCGTCATTGGTACCATCTTGGTGAGTCTGGATGTATAAGGTTGGGTTAACAGCACTTCAGTGAGTGCAGTTCTGCTTCATACCTGTCAAACCTTTTCTCTCCAAGTTGAGGACGTCCGGCATCTGTGTTCGGTTATCGCTGTCATTATGGAGTCAACAACATCCAATCGCAGCACTGTTAATAATTATAATGTTTGGCAACACGGTTGAAAGCAGTGATGATAACACGACTGGCGTTTCTATCTTGAAACACTTGCTTATGTGGCTTGGTCATTTTTAAGAACGTCATCTCAGCAACTTCTATACCGTGCATTATTTTCTGCCTCTGAAACTGGTTCGAAAAAGTGGAAATGGTTAGTGGTGGGATAAAAGTTTCATTGGACTAGCCCCTAACAGTCCATCCCTGCTTTCTGATTGGGGTCCTAGAGAAAGTACAAACCACTGACTTAAGACTTCATCAATTTAGTGCAAAATATAAGCTAGTGGCGATTCAGCTGCAGCTTCCTACTACAATCTTCATAAAAGTACGATGACCTTTTTCAATGGAATGCATTTCTAACCAAACTGTATGGCCTACCATGTAATTTTTTGCTATCTTATTAGTTTCACCTTCTGACAATCACCTTTCCGTTTTCATTTCTTCACAATATTATAATTCTGAGTATATGGAGTATATACATTTGCCAATCATTTGTATGTAAATAAATATCCAGACTGATGTGGCTATACTCACTATGATATCGTCATGGTAATTTTACTTCGTTTAGCCTTCGTATTGGTTCAATATAAATATTTTAAAAAGTCGGTGTGTGATCAGATTGTTCGAAATGCTTTGGGTCGATTTGATATCCAGTTCTATCCAACTAGATCTTCCGACTAAGTTATCTAGATTTTTCAAATGTACTAATTATTTGGAATTTTTCAGATCAAACAAAAGAAATCAAGCGAGAGAAATGAGATTTTGAACAATAATAAGTAAATTGAGTTAAAAACCGCAGAAATTTGCAATTTTATCGAACTTAATTTTATTTCGACTGATTTTCCTACTTCAAATTTTGAAGCTTTTTAAGGAAGAAAAATTATTAGTTATGCAAATATCTCGATAACAATTTGCTCTGAATGTCACTGTTATGCAAGCAACAATTGTGGATGAACTTAGTACAAAAGAGACACAAAACAAGAGTCATATAGTTATTTCATTTATTTGTTTACATAATTTAAATATAAATGAGAAGAATATTAAATATGAGTATACTACGAAGGAATTCGTAAAGAAATTGATGACATTCAGTAAATAAATTATGATCCACAGACAATAGATTGCATACTATATTTAAGAATTCTGTACGACTAAGTTAACGAAGATTTTCTTCCATATATATTATCATATATTAGTGAATAACAGATTTACATTGTCATTTAATACTTCCATGAGAACTATGGAATGTGATTGATAGTAAATTAAAATAGCAAAATTGGTCTGTTTCACAAAATCATATTTACAAATCTTAAGTAGTTAACAATATTCTGAGGTAAACTACTCTATAGTATTTATAATTTCTATAATTTATTTCTGAACAGCAAAATAAGTTAAAATGAATTTCACTAAGAGTTTTAAGGTCTACGAAATACGAACAAACACCCTGGATTAGACTCTGTAATTTTATAAATGTAATAGACATAACATTTTTCACTTTCATTTACTATCAGGAAGAACTGCTTAATTTCAGCTAGGTATTTCAAAAAAGTACGTAGAAATATAAGCCAGCAATCAGATAAATAGATAAGTAGCTCGGTGGCTTTGTAAACACTAATGCACTTGATAACACCGACTAAAGTAACAATCAGTTTAATAAAATGTAAACTAATCTACATATATACAAAATAATCAGCAACGAGCAAATTGTGAGAAAATCATATAGCGATGATGATCAATAGTTAACTTCGTAAATCATGCAGTAAAGTATTAAGCTTTAGAATTGGAATAATGAGGTTGTTCAGTTAAGATAGAATGTAGAAAGATCAGTAAAGTTTTGTCAGCAGAATTATAGAATTTTATACATAATTCTCATTTTAGTTTATGAATGAAACTTATGAAGTTATAGGATTCTGTCTACATATTTCATTGATAAATTACTTTAGAAGAACTATTAATTAAAAAAAAACTTATAAATAATTTATAGGCATTTTAAATTAAGTCATTTTTTTATCTTTAGGATAGTAGATAACGGTGAAATCCAGGAGGTCTAATGTACCCCACTCTGTGTTCATATTTTCACTGAGATTGGAACTAATTACTCATTTCTTCAGACTGTAAAATGTTATCCGTTAGGCACATGAGTTAACACAAGCATCTTTTTTCAACAGTTATAAAATCACTTAACAGTTCGAAAGTTTCTAGTTCACTGTGGTTGAATATCAAGATTCAATTAACCTCCATTATTGCTATAATATTGGAACATCAGTATAAGAGTGCAGGAACATTTATCAGATATTTCGAAGATAGAATGAAACAGGAATTCCCAGACATACTACCAATCATCATCTAAAATCAACTTGTGAATGCAGAAAATAGTTAAATATCAGTTCACGGTATTTTTGTCGTTGCAGAAAAAGATCACCTCAATCCTGAATATGAACGGTAGGAAAACAGGAATCTTTTAATAGATAATCGCTGATTCAATATTTTGCTGTTGAAAGTAAAAAACTGTACATCTCAATTTTGGTGACAAATTACGTCTCTAAAATTACCATTAAGTAAAGCAGCATTGTTAGCTTTCACAGATGTTAAAATAACTACTATAAAATAATTAAATGAATTGATGTGCTGAAGCAAATTTTAGAGAAAAACAATCGAAATAAGCATACGGAGATTGAGTGAAATCATTGTATGAATAAGAATAATCTTAAATGTTTGACAAAAAACTATTTAATACACCAATGTGAAATGAGAAACTACTAACGGTGCATGTGTTATACTTTTCACTTCCAACTATTTTCCGTACATTTAGTGGGTAAGTGAAAAATGATAGAATGAAATATTCATTTTGAACAGCTGGCAAAAATATATGTGTGCAACACCCTGATACACAGTATGGCAAATACAAGGATAATAAAAGTTGTGGCTTGAAGTGAAATGTCAATTAAAAATTACATTCTGATACACAGTGCTCGCTTAGTAAATCAACAAAAACTAAACAAAGTGTAGAGTAGAGCATGTGTGGTAAATACCGAAAAAGTTGCGAAAAACCTTGAGTAGGTGTCTGTTTCCTGTCTAATTTCATACTAAACATATTAAGGTGATGTAATTCAATTCCAAACTGCTTATCACAGTGATTTACATATTTGCCTAGTTTATATTTTCTTCATGTTTACGCACAATGTCTAGTAATTTTTACCTAAGAAATGTAGTTACCTCTTAAAACAAAAAGGGGAAGTTAAATTATAACGACAAATGAATTCTAAATTCCCAATAATAATACAACGCAGAAACTTTAGCATAAATAATCAAGTCAGATAGAAAACTTCCTTTTCATAACAGACTGATGATATGCAAACATTATTGAATATTTACATCTTAATTATCTCGCTCAAGGGATAGTTCATTTACTACATATCTATCCTTACTTTAATCATTCCAACAAATAATGGTACCCTCTACCCTGTCCTTGAGATGTTTGTCAATCTTTGCGTGTAGTAAGACAGAATAGTCAACTGTGTCTCCATATATATATATATATATATATATATATATATATATATATATATATATATATCAATACATGAAGTATAGATTTTAAGTGAATAAGTGAAATAATTATCATTATTATCTTCAAAAGAAACAATGTACACATACTTCGACAATGAAAAATGACAACGAATAGAGAGAACAAGTATTTCATGGTATATTAACAAGAAAGAACCTCAGGAAGCTCAGTGATAAAACGAAAAGAATGAAGAAAGGCAAAAACAATTAAGAACAGACACTATATGAATATAAAACAATTTATTACGAATACTCTTATCATTAGTTGTAGCGGTAATAATCATAATAATAATAATCACGTATATATTAGTAGATATTTACATTGTCATTCACTGTACTGAATCCTTAAAAATACCAAAGAAAAAATCATTCATTTTGTTTTCATCAAGAAAAATAGAAATGAGACTAGAGGAAAGGTGTTAAGAAAAGTATGAAAGTATGTGTGTTCGATTGAAGTAATTAATTACATTGTTAAATAAATTATATATATATATATATATATATATATATATATTAAGATGAGACATTCGTAGAATATGTTCCCATTGGTGGTCTATAGATTCTTGGAAATGATAGCAACTGAAATCGATTGAATGCATATTTACGTTTTCCAGTATTTTTCATGACATTGTCTAAACGCAGCCCAGTGCTCCGAATACAATGAAGAGCTGGAGTAAAACAACTTTCATGCATACCTTCACTCTTTAATAAAAGGAGAAAAATTGTAATCATTAGAATGAAATGTATATTGACAGTTGGTAGTATTAACAAATACGAATTCACTAAATACGATACATATCTGTAAAACTGTAATCATTAACGAGACTAGTTATCTTTCCCAAGGAAAACAACAAACCTATGATTTAAAAAATCGAAATCGTGACC
Source organism: Schistosoma japonicum (assembly GCA_025215515.1). NCBI lineage: Eukaryota > Metazoa > Platyhelminthes > Trematoda > Strigeidida > Schistosomatidae > Schistosoma > Schistosoma japonicum. The sequence continues at coordinate 34,216,584 of CM046061.1, forward strand.
CCAGATTATGGAGGCCGATATTAAATAGGTCCTGCTTACATAACTCATTAGCAGACCCCACCGCAGATAATGGGTGATTAAGGATAATTAGACTTCTATAATGAGTGCTAAAATTTCACCAGACACAAACAGCACATGCTTGATGAAAGCTGAATAATAATCTGTCAAAGCCTGCTGTTTCGTAAATTAAGATTAATATAACTAGTCATCTCCCACAGTTTCCGCATGAATTCACATATAAAAGTATTTTATTTATGCTGTTTTTAAATTTAATTTGTTCTTTGTAATACTTAAACCTGGACTAACTTAAAAAATAGTTTAATCACTGAAATGCAAGAGAATTGTTTCTATATTCATAATGTTATTAAGTCCTATCTATCAGATGACAATTTGAATAATCATATAAATCTACTCCATGTACAATCAGGCGATTCAATTTTTAAATACAACTAGAAAATAAAAATACTATCAGTCAATTTCTAATATGAAATTAAGTCCAAGAGATACAGTATTAGCAGTATTATTGGCACGAGATATGATGTTAGGTGGGTAGATGTGGTTCATAGGAAACATTGTTTAAACTACGTTTCGAGCTAATTAGCACTCATAAAAAGGGCATACCTGTAACCGAGAGGAAAACAAGGCATCCTGTGGAATTAGAACCTAAGTCACATGGGTTCACAGTCCTAGACGTGACCACTGAGCTACTCCGTTTGTAAATGACATCCTGAGACGTTAAATGACAGATGGTATGTTACTACCAATCACAAAGTATTCTTAATAGTCAGCGAGTACTTTCAATGATCTTGTTGACAACTCGGAATAAACGCGTAACGCGTAGTATTTAGAATAAAAATGCACACATCAATTTTAGTGGGTAGTAGAACACGATTATGTATACTTTGATTAAGTTTTGTCTTGAACTCAAAAGGTTGAAAGCGAAACTCTCATCGTCACTCTGGATATCACCAATCCTTACTTCAAATAAAGGTGTATTTATCTCACAAGTATTGAATCAACCTGTTCTGATGCAAAAGTAAATGGTTGTCTCCATACATTTTACGTTTAATTGACCAAATTGTCATATTTGATGTCCAGGACGACAATGAAAGTAAAAGCAACTAGACCACTGAGATCAAAGAACACAATACAACCAAGAGTATTTACTGGAAGTGTAATTCTTCACCACCATTCCAAGATTATGTATGTTGACGTTTCAGAAACATTTGACTGATGCATAATTGAGGTATATGAAGAAGCAAGATAAGCATATTTCCTACCAATTACTGTTTCTGGATATCTCATGTCAGAAAGTGAAATATACTACAGGGAAACTCACGTTATGAGTATAAATGAGTTCACAAGTTAACAATTATTTTTACATCGTAAAACAAACACGATTAATGCTCTTGCTCCATATAATAGATGCGACACAAAATTGTATAAATTTACTTTTCAAAATGAGTAATATACAATCAGTATTTAACAAATAAATATAAAATCTACTTTAAGAAAAAAAAATAACCATACATTAAACATCGTAAGCAGAATAAACCTTTAATGTTGGACACAAAATTATACCATTAAACCATAACACAAGAACAATTCACCCCAGCATTCTAATATGGTTATTTAAATTGCTCTAGATCGCCAAGCTGCAGATTCTAATCTTGATTCACCTATTATGACTTTGGCAACTGGGAAGTAATGCTATATCTCAAATTCATAGTGTGGTCGAAAGCTAAGTAACACAATTTGTACCTGGTAACTAAGTAAAAAATATATTTATAGATGGTCATAATATTCATATTTTGTAAAAGAAGCTAACAATGGAAAAAATGAACAGATGAGAAGTTTATTACAGTAAATAACAACATTCCCAAACCATGGACAATAAGTAAATCAAACTATATCAAACTACAAAAACTTAGTTTTACACGCTATTATAAAACAATGAAGAAAAATACTACTAATAATAATAATAAATAAATAAAGGATTTTCAATTATAATAGTAAAATAAATCATACAGCACATGCAAATACACCCTGAACTACTAGCACGACAAATCTTACCCTACAACATTATAAACAATGTTCACAAAGTAACAATATGCGTAATAATATACGTGGAAAAGCAAAAATAAGAAAATAACTGAGGGCGGATGGAAGGACGAAAGAGAAAAAACTGGATGCATTGTCCTACCTATATCTTACTACTATAGTAACAGAATTAATTTCATTATATATAGAAGAAGAAGAAATAAAACAACTTTAAAATTTTTCTTAATTATCTACTTAAGTTGTTTCCTCTAATTTGAGAAGAACGAGTGGACGTGTAGCTTCTCATCATTATGTTTCTTCGCCTATTGTTCTTTGTTTTGCCTTTTATTTCTCTTACATTTTACTCATCTAAATTTCCAGTGGAGGATAATAATGTAAAAAAGGTGTCACTATTAATAATTGAAAAACTATGTATGTGTGTCAATATATATACACACTTGTAGTAAATATTTCTTACATATTTTCTCTTCTACTGTATTCATACTCATTACATCATAAGACCACTTAATGGTCGATATTATAGAAACTAATAAGCTAATTGTGCAGTTAATGTATTTATAATATAAAAAATTTTCCCTATCAAAATAAATCAGAACGAAAAGGTAGATAGTGGTTACGATGAAAACGACATGGAAAAAATTCAGGAAAAGATTACTTAAGTGACTTGATAGTAGCACTATAAATAAACGATATCTACCTAAGCAAATAATAATATGAAGTAAGGGACTAAAATACGGAAACAAGAGTAAAGTCATATTCTCTAAGAATAAGATATTTCCTGTAATGGATAGTTACCTCTAATATTCACATCACTAGTAATTTACAACACACTATTTGATGAATAATGAAAGTATTATAAGGTTTATCCTTACGCACAAGCATCCAAATAAAATGAATATCAGTCAAAAAATAACAGGAAACTCCCTTCATTTCTTACGGAAATCTACATCAAGTCAATTATTCATCTGTTTTTAACAAAAGATATAACCACCAAACATCAGTAATATAAATCTGTATGTGTAATAGCGTTTGAAATTACCAAAAATATGCTGTGGTAATACAAAGACGATTTTAAAGTGTAAAAAAAGAAAATTATGTTGGCTGCATCATTCTTTGAAGTATGTTGAGTAATACAGATAACAAATCGCTAATCAGTAACAGATTTTATCACTTATGATGAATGATACATGGCTACTAGAATAGGTAGAATAAGGTTTAAACATGAGACTGTGAGATAATGCTAGATATACTAACCACTGGACAGTCGATATCTTAGTTCATAAAACAGTGTATTAAAAATGATTCACGTGAATATCAATGTATAATACAATGTAAAATACATATAAAACAACAATATACCAATGACTGGATGGTTAGTCTACCGTAATTAAGTTCGAAACTTCCAATAAGTAGGTAACATTTTCAAGTCACGCCTCCGCCCCTCCGTAATTTACCTTAGTCTAAGAGTCAAGACAGTATTATTATCTTTTATTCATATAAACGAACTCTGGTCCAAAGCTGTATTACGTATTACTTTAGCAAAACATTAAATATTGAAATAAGTAAAATAAAATTAAGTGAATCGGAAATAAAAACGGAGTTACAAAATTTACCGTAAAATGATCGTCAATGATCAATAAAACTAAAAACATATTTACACCAAAGAAGAGATGGATGGAATGAGCTTACAATAATAATAATAATAATAATAATAATAATAATAATAATAATAATAATAACAGCTTCAAAACTCTGATCACATTTTGCGATAACGTACAATCAAGTGCAGAAAATTATCTAGTATAAAAGATAGTAAACTAATAACATGAGATGCTTGTTGTGCAATATCAAAAATCAAAAAAAGTTAGAAATATAAATTACAGGAAACGAACTCAATCGACTGAAGGTAAAGCCCTCACTAGAAACCCTGAGACCAATGATTAGTATGGTCATGCATGCGAAATTGTGTGGATTCTAATAGAGCGACGAAACAGTTGTTCAATGACTCCTAGTTCTAAGTGGTTGTCAAGGTGCACTCCATGATGAAAACAATGAAATATAAAAATCTTCCTAAAACCCACCCTATACAAAAAACTAAGGATAGTATAGTGAGTAAATATAATGAAGAATGATAAACCAGAATTACAAAAAAATGTGATAAAACAGGTAGTGAAAAGAATTAGCCATTAGAAAAGATTTAATCCTCAGTCACGTCATCTTTTCATTTGTATTTCAATTAACAGTAAGCCGAACGATGTTGTATGAGATTGTGGAGTGTTATGAACAAAGGGAACGATTTTGCAGGTGTTGTGTTCACTGAAGAGGGAAGTGATTTACGCGAAGTAGCGAAATGTCAGAAATGCAGTCTTTCATACATTGGGATATTATGACTAATTATTTTATTATTATATTTCACCCCGATCGTAAAACACATTAACAAATATGACACTACTAAATAGAATAATCTACATCAAATACTAAAAAACATAAGCTTACCTTCAACCATTGAATTTGTTCTAAAGTAACTGACATAGCTGTACGATCTTTTGCGGATTTACAAGTTGTTATTCGCAAACCATGAAATGCCTGTGTAATCTCTGAGGCTAACTGTAATACTTCAACTGGTTTCGAACGTATAGGTGGAGTGAGATAATGTGAAATATCTGTAAGTAAATCGCACACATCCTGATTCGAAACAGTTCGACCTACATTTCAATAGGAAAATAAATACGAAACAAAATATCAAGATGGCATAATAACATCATCCAGTAATTATTGTTAATCAGAGTAATATCAACGACACCAGAGAATACCAGAGAGAAACTGGATTTAAGGGGGTTCTGACGACCTGGGAGTTTGAAAGCAAAACCTAAGTGACAAATGCTTGAGAATTATCACACGAACTTTACTTAAATAGTATTTAATGTGATAGCCCCCCCCCCAATACTTCTTAAGGTCAGAGACAGAAACATGCAAACAAAATGAAGTGTGGAATGCTCATGATCAACGTTTTCAAACCTATACCTTCGATCAGGAAGCCACTATTACTACAGATGCCGACAGTTAAGGATGAACACCTAGGGTTTAGACACCCTTGTACAGTAGACAGAGAGATTGCTTTGGGACATTACGTTTGCTACTTATTACTGCTATCTATCGCCAGCTGGCCTATCTGGTAAGGTAGAATCAAAAAAACGAGTATTCTAGGTAATAGAGGTTGATTAGATGATCATAATATGCAAGCGTGACCATCATGTGCAGGTAGCAAAAATTGTTGAATCAACACACAACTCTGAATCACATCATACGATATAATCAAAACAAACTAAATAGATCACAACTAGTTATCATATTTTCGTGACTTAATAGAATAAAAGACTGTTAAAATAAAACCAAATATCTAATAGACAGAAAATCCAAAATTACTAATCGTGTAAAAGAAGAAATGGATTTTTATAAAAAAAGAAAAGTTATCTCGCATTATCAACCACTTAGTGTATTAAATTTTGGTAAGGTTAGAAGTCTGCGTATAACTTTTTTAATTAAAAATGGACAATGTATTTATCTGAGACAACCAGAACAATGAGCAAAACATGCCTAGCTCTTTATTCCACCAAATATATAAATAAAATCACGTGAAACATAAATAAAAATGAAGTCAGATTGCCTAAAAAAGGAAAACAAGTTAAGATACGAATACTCGTCAGTAGTATAAAAAGTAACAAATTGAAATACTTAAAAGACGAACAAAGAACTGTTTAAAAACATCGACTTTTAATCAATGTTTTTTTGAGAAAAAAACTGCCTAAACATTGGATAACAAAAACTTTTATCAAAGTACAAAAATGTCAGCTCCTTGTTTAGTAAAAAACAATAACACAGGATGTAACAAAATAATTATGGTAAACACTCCAATGCTCATAAACAAAGTAGAATATATGAGGAAAAATAGTACAAAAACGATAGTAACCATCGAAACTTTGAGGGAAAATAAAACTTGTTTCGTTCTACATCAAAGATTATCAATGTAGAGCCTGACATAAATACATGTCATCCCAGATTGCCACATCATATCTAAATGATGAGATGAAATCATAAAGATGAGTGACAAAAGAGGTGACTGTAATGAATTAGCGATGATACTGGGAATGATCAAGCACTGAGAATATATTTTGAAAAAACAAAGTTGTACATGACGAAAAACTGAGATTCAAGATCCAGTAAAACAGTGAATACGTCTACAACTCTGTGACTAAATCTGAGCTGCTGCCCCACGGCACCAGCTACTGGTTACGATAAGCATATAGACCCCAGGCAAGTAGTCCCCACCTATCAATATGAAGGAGACAAACAGTCAATAACTTCACGAACTAATACCACATTTTGATCTTCGCCTCCTCCCATCAGTTATTCTGCCAATTTATTGCTTCAGTCTATATCGCAAGTTGAGGTAGGTGGGGGTTGGACATGTTTAATATCTACCCCAACCACTTTAAACGATTAAGCTTTATAGTGGAATCAACCTATTTGCCGTTGTTCCAAAGTACTCTACCCCTAAGCTCAGTCGGTCGCACAACGAAACGTGAGTAATGCTCCGAAGAAAACTATGATAAACAATCTACAGTCTATATGTGACTTTAATTTCATCTTCCGTGTTTGACAGGCACACAATAATAAACAGCAAAGCTGTTGGGGGCATATCCAATCCTTTATTGACAAACATGACTACTTTACGCTATAAGTAATGTAGATTAGCAAAAAGTAAAGTGAGCTTTCTGAATTCATGTTCAAAGTCAATCAGAAACTAACTCATTAGGACTGATAAGATTCATCAGCAGTACACGCTCTCTAATACGTTAGACATGAGCCTTAAAACATTCGGATTTCGCAGATACCATGATACCCACTGATTATTAAAATGATATTCGACTGTTTACAATTCCAATGGTCGACGAGTCGTTTACCAGGGCAAAATAACTACCTTAAGTCCTCTGATTACTCAGCCAAACTCAATATTTAATGTACTCCAACTTTAAAATAAACAATCTTCACAAAGCCCTGCTTCCAAATAACAGATATTACTATCGAAGACAGAGAAAATGTTTAAGTTCAAACAATTATATTCGACATATGAAACACGTAAGTTATAAACTGAAAAACAAAACAAAATGGGGAAAAACATCGAATACGTCCTTATCCGTTAAATATAGAACATATCAAGATTAAATGACAAATATGTTATTCAAAAAAAAGACTGGTGTAATGAGAAATGTGAATTTTGAATTGCAAATAAGGGGTTTAATTTCCACCTGTGTGCTTATATTTGATGATAAGAATATCCCAAACTTAATTATAAAGAGAATCTGCAATCCTTAAACTAGTATAATTTAACTGTTGATTTGACTTACAAGTGTTAGTGTATGGAGAAAATATAATACGTGGACGGTAAACATTGTGCAAAAGCACAGCTTTCAATACTAGATACAACTTAACTTTAACTCATGTGACAAGTATACATTCGCCCATTTGTCTACAGAGCCAGTCATACTACTTGGTTGCTTAAACTAATGTAGATATAGTAAAATTCGAACATCAAACTTAGTGTTAAAAAGTAGAATTAAATTTATTCTCATTATTTATTATTAAGAACAGTCTAAATTCGAGGCTTTTCATATTTCACATTATTAATCCCTTAGTAACTGAGATGACTGTATAGTTATTATGATAACAAGCCAATTTATCTACCTGCTTTTAAATTATCCCAACATCAATGGTTCAATTGATGCAGCCTAACGATACGAAAAAAGCTAAACCAAACAACAATGATATAATTTATATATCAATTTTTAACTACTGACAAGTAGTTAATACTTTAGGACAAATATTTCATTCTACTACCAATTCGCCCATTGCACAAACGTGACTGTCTGGACTCAGTAGTCTAGTGGTGTACGCAGTGGCGTATGACACGAACCGGACTGAGTTCGAATCCCATTGTGAACATCAACATTGGGATGCAGGTACATCCAGCCGATGAGTCCCAAATAGGACGAAACGCGCGTCCTGGATTCCACTTGCCAGTCACAATACAAATTAAATGATACTTACGAATAATCGCTATATCGAGGCGATCCGCACAGGATGCACATATAGCAACAGTGACTGACCAGCTTCAGTCTATAATAAATCAATGGGAATATACAAGTTCATTCTACTATTTCAAAATTGGCTTTAATTTTCAGGTAGAACTAAACTTATTTGAAGAACAAAGGTTTTCGATGACCTTATTTTCAATAGCTACGCAATAACACATAATCACAAACAAAATACATTTAAGAGAAAAAACGTGAAGCGTTCCTTTCATTTTAGTTTATCCACAAAATCATAATTTGTATTTGACAACCTAAGCACTCCGCTTAACATTTCAATGCTGTTTTCGGTATTTTTATAGACACTATTTTCTTGATCTAACCACAAAAGTCACATTTTGACAAAACGGATACATGTAAATAGTAATTCCACTTTTCTAAGGTTGTGAAGCTTTTAGAATTAATAGAAGTGGAAAAACAAACAAATGTATTTAACTAAGTTCATTCTATCTAATAATTCTTAATGAAGATACACGGTTATGTAGGAAGAATCAAAGCACCGTCATAAAAATGTCGTTGAAAACATTCACATGATATCATTGAATTAATTATTCATCTACTTTAAAAAAAATTGCGTCATACAGCAATAACAAACGTTTTAGGAAATTTACATATAATTTGCGTATACAATTCAAATTAAACTGATTAGTATACACACGAAATTATAACCTAACCTGGAGCACCGAAGTGTTTTGTATAACGATTGAAATAAGAGCGTAAAGATTCCAAACCATGATTGTTTACAGCAATTTGTACATCAGTTTTATCTAAGCTTGAACACAGAAAACAGTTGTGTAGCAAATGAAAAGTCAATGTACAAATCAATCAAAATATAATAAATATTATTTGTTGTAAGTATGAAACACGTTTACATTGATGATTCTCACAACTTAATTTATTTTTATAATTAAAAATGTTTTTTGGAGATCAATGAAATTCCGATCTAAATTACTGAAGACTATCAAAACTATGTATCATCTTAGTGTGGAACTCTTCTGAAGTCTGCATCCATGGTCACATCAAGGATTGAGCTTAAAAACCTGAAGGCCCTAACTATGTAAATTACTGAATTAAATCTGTTTTATTTTGCTTTTATAAATCTTCTGTATAAATGTCTACTATAACCTAAATATCTTAATACTAAAGAAAAAAGTATGATCATCCACCAAATGAATACATGTATAATCCATTCGTCAAAGGAGCTGATATGGTAATAAAAAATGATTTCTTCTGTCATGAAAACCAACAATTAACAGTTACAAAGCACAAATAATGTCTACCGGTGATCAATTGTCTACGAAATATATACTTCGGATACTGAAGTTGATGCACATAAAGTTCGAAACAGATTCGTTTACGTACAGGTAACAAGTTCAGAAAGAAAACAAAAAAGCATCTTAAATTTCATTGTTAGCTATGTATAAAAGAAATATTGATGAATACTTAATATTATATTACAGAGAACAGTATACTTCATAAGGGTTCAAACCATTTATGTGACAATATTTACTATGTAATATTATATCTTCACAAAACTACGTAAATGATTTACAGAGGATTCAGGCGCAATTCTGAATCCAGTTAGACATATTCAATATTCTTCCCTAAAATTACTAATACGGTGTACTTCCGAATGTCAGCTATAAAAGCAACGAAAGAATCATGATGTACATATCAAGTAAATCCTTCTCAAAAAACATTTGAATTTATATCATTGGTTGCATCTAATTGTTAAAATACGAGATAAGTGAAATAAAAGACAAACTTAGTGATGATAACAATTTTATTTTCTGTTCAGATTCTTTTAATAAAAGCAGTTCTATACATTCAGGTATACGGAACACTTCAGAAATAGATAAAAACCAATCAGTCAAAACTGATGACGGTGTAAATAGATTTGAGTATACTAGTACTTGGTTGAAAACTGATGGTTCAACCGCTAAGCCACCTTTCTAGTGGCATTATATCTTCAGTAAAGTTATGAAATTCCCAAGAAATACCCTAGTGATTACAGCCTACATTAAACTGCCTACTGACATTGTAGTCGCAAAATGACAGAATATTGTATGAAAATATTATTAATAATAATATAAATAACAAAATCAAAATACATCTGAATGAAATGAAAATTTTGATAATAAACCAATCAATTAGTTGTAAAAATATTTCAAGATTTCACAAGAAGAAAAGTAAGAAATATGCGAAAAAAATTGAGATACAACATTAATAGAAAATTTCGAAAATGAATCAAGCTACACCTACGTTTCAGCAACCGACTGTAGTTCATTGATTCCAACTACAAATGAGACAGGATGTAAACGAATCCGTACACGACCACGAGCTTGAATTTCTGATGGAGCATGAACCCATGATCTCCATGGGACTGAAAGCTGAAGAAATAAACAGAAAATAAACAATTTTACAATCAACGAATCAAATAATATTTACAAAACCTAGATGAACCAAGGATCGACAATAAATCCACATTCTTTTGTATTTAAATACAACAATAGTCTAAGCCAATAACTAAGTACAAATTTTTACAAGCGATTCCAAAAATTCGCCACTCAACTAACGAATTATAAACGAACAGTAACCCTTGACAGCTAATGGCTCTCTATCACAAATGAAATTATTATGGAGTGATAACAACGCATAAATTATGTGGATACCTAGAACAAGTGACGAGTTTTCTAAATACCCATAAAACTCCAAGCAGAGTAAAATCCAACTAAAGAAAGGTAATGTAACTTATTCCTTAGACGCTGAGCTACTCGTTGCGTTAATAATAAAATAGTAGTAATAATAAGGATCTCTAGATGCTAAATAAGAGTAAATTCCAGTTTGCGATGTCGAACCAAATTAAGAAGTCAACGAAAAGTAAAAATATTATACTAAAAGAAATCTTTGAAAATCTGTTAAGATACCTCACATTCATTCAGTTTTATGACTTTGAAACTGGGATGAAATTCTTCAGAATCACTGTGGTTCGAAGAAGGAATGGTTGTGTTAAAAGATCCAATGTTTTCAGGATTTCTTCCGGTTATATTGATAGCAGAATCAGAAACATTTCCAGTTGGACGAAGTGTAATACGGTACATAAATAAATAATCAATCACCCAAGCCCAATCCTCGATCATTCCTTGTTCATCGCCATAGCAACTCAAAAGACCTTCAAATTGGGCTAGGACACCACAGACAGCCGCTTGTTCCCAATCTCTACGATTCCACCGAGGTATATGCATTGATAACGCTGTAAGAACTGACGTCAAAAGCTAAATTTCTCAAAAAATGAAAAACTACATGAGTACTATTAAAATATCATAATGAACAGCGAACAAGCTCTATCGTTAACACTTTTATCCTTACATCATAAAATAGTAAAAGTTATTTTCTCTTAAATTTAAACATCAAATGGAACAACACTACAAATAGGAAACAATCAAGCAGATGAATGGATGTCAGAATAACCAATTAATCAATCGAATATAGAATATTATTCATTTTATTATCCACAATTTAGTATAACCAATCATAAAGAATGTATATTTGATGTTTAAACATCCTTTTAGTCGGTAAAAGGTGACAATAAATTAGAGAAGTCTATAAAACTCTAGTTGAAATCACCTCTATAAAAAAACTTTACTATCACAAATGAGAAGGCATTGAAGGAAATGTGTTGGGTGGCAAATGTTCTATTCATCGTGGGGAAACAATTTATAAAATTGTGTTCAAATGAGGTGTTTTAGTTGTCTAGGCTAACGACTAGAGGTTATCATGAAATGAAATAAGTGTGAACATATTTAGTTCCTTAACTAGCCCTTGATAAGTTGATTTAGAAGTGTGCATTTATAGATAAGATTTCGCTAACTGATATCTAGTATTCCTAATTAGCAGTATAGTTTGTGATTGTGTAACATTCTGAAATAGAGATACAACTTTCAAAATAAACTTTTAACGATGTGATGATGAACAGTGTTCCATAGAAAGAAATAAAAATAGCTAAAAGAAAGAAATTTACAATATATTGAAGAAGCATCATAATCACTATATTGGTTGTTTGTAAACCAAAAAATACGTTGATGAAGAAGGAAAGAGTATTTTCACTTCATTAAGACACCTAGCACATTATAACCTACAGATTAAAAATAAAAATTCTATTGTCTAAATAAATAACGTCTATAAAAGAAAACAGACTATACGTTCAAAGGAGAGGGAATAATCACGGGGATTGAGTAAAATGAATCATATGGTTTACGATTTCTACGAAGGCCTCAAACTGACTAATTTCGTTTTGTTATTACAATTTTATAATGAGAATACAAAGCCTCAGTAACATTTAATTCATTTCTCGCAGTGATCCATGATATTATCTCGCTCAATACTTTTCATTTAGTTTGTAATTTGGTTATTTGCTTACAATGTCATAATCGTTACTAAATAAACAGAATTATTCAAATACTAAATTTACTTTCTGAAAAATCAAGCTTCTTCTGAATTAATATCTTCGTCCTCATTGTGATCATGAGGGAATTTCTATTTAAAGAGATGTTGTTACGTAAAGAAAACAAACCGGCTAGATGATTACTTAGTAAAAATAAACCAATTAGGTTGTACAGACCAAACTGATAAAGAACACAATGACAAATCAATGAGTAAAGACTACTTTTACAGAATACGATACAATTATTCTATACACAGGTAAACTTATTAAGACAATATTGTTAACACCCTTGAATGTGCCATAACTGGCAAGTAAAGAAGAATGATTAAACTTTCATGGCTTATTATCAGAATATTACTTTAAATTTGATTGTATAAGTACTAAATATTAAGTTGCTAGTATTTTCATGCTTACGTCATCGTAACCTTCTACCTAAACTATTGACTGATATCGTATAATTCTTCACTAATGAACTAGAACTACATAATTGTGTATGCGTTACCTCAGTTTTTTGTTATAACTGACTTCATTTTTCCATGATATTATTATTCTTATTAGACTGCTTTGTGAACTGGGATTGGATGCATGTATATAAACAAGTGCATGAAATAAATAACTATTGATCCCGATCTTTGTTACTGGACCGATGATTTATATAGGTGTTCTTCCTTCTCTGGCTCGTGGCTAGGAATATCAAGCAGACTGACGACAAACTAAGAATATCTGGTCATTACTAGAAGGTTGTATATTGTTGAGCCACCTACCAAAATTAACTGTTTATTGGTTAACCGCAGTTGAGCAATCGAACAACTAGAGCATACAACAGGATATCAATTTAACTCTCCAAACTTTTAGGATTAAGGAGCATAGAACATGTTTTCCGCATCAAAATAACCCATTTTTTAGAAATGATCATGATTAGCACAAAATAAATCCTATTACAGATGTGTACTATTAGTAACAATTAAATTGGATTCCTAAAGGTTTTGCCATTTAAAAAAAGTAAAAGAGGATAAAACTGATCAAAAATTATTTAAACATTACTACATACAGAAGCCTATAAAAATTATGCATTAATTAAAAAGGAATACAAATCAAACAATCATATTGATCAAATCTACCTGACAAACACATGCATGGTGTCGATAATTAAAAGAATCTTGGAGAATTGATACAGCAGTAAGTACATTATCATTTATTGGCAACATATTAGGATAAGCTGAACGTTCTGCTTCACTAATCAAATCGAAATAATTACCGCCACCTTCTTTATTTACAGAGAGAGTTTGTTGATTCGATAAGTCAGCAAGGCCTGATAATACATGATCCCATAATACTGATGATACACACTCCCATATACGCTCTAAAGTAGTAGATAATTTCTGACCAGCTTTTTTTAAAGAATTTATTAGATTTTCACGAGATTCATAATTCTTTTTGCTCACACCTTCATGATCACTTGATTTAGGTTGCCTAACAAGTAAAGTGAAAAAGAATGAAACTTCAATATAAAAAATCTGACTCAAATAACAGACTAACACACACTAGCACACCAGGAGACTAACATTAAGTTCTATTAGACCTTACCTATGATGTTCCTGAAGTTCTAATTAGAAGTCATGTTCCAACGGTTAGGTATTAGCTACAAAACAATACGTTTCAGGTTCCGATTGCAGGCAGACCTTCCGGTACGCATTTTTAACCTAGAACGAAACGCTCGTTCAGTTTTCCCTGATTTTTCAGCGGTGTCCCATATAAGATTAGTGTGAGATTATAGTAACCTAAAGTTCAACCAATCTCTACAAAATCTTTTCAACTAAACTTTATAGTTTAGTTGAACGAATCACCAATCATATTGAGTAAAACACAAAAATAAACAACCAGAGATAAAATGAACTAACACTGGTTGACGAAAAATAGTTTACAATGAAAATGATAATCCATCTTCGGAAGATAAAAGAAATGAATAAGCCAAATCAAGTTTCAGTAAATTATAAACTGTACACTGAAATCATACTGAACGATATGAGGAAACATGAGTAATATAATATCACTGTCTTTAAGGACTAGACATTCATGATGTGTCTCTCAGCGTCTGACTTGACTATAAGGACACAGATTAAAATCTTTCTCTTGGTTACTTCGGGTAAAATTTCTAAAGAATAATGCAGTTCACAGCAGCAAACACTGTACTGATAATAATATTTGATTTACAACATAATGAATATTTAAAATACTTAATTATGGCAGCAATAATAAAATATATTTTTAAAATGATTATTTGCGAAATTAAGACAGAAGATGAGAAAATCAATCTTACTGAGAATTTGTGTATTTGATTACCTCCATTGTCGATAATTGTGTAAGCAAACCGATAATTACTTCAAAATCACTAGAGACACGTGGTAAAACATTTAAACTGGATACTAGTTGATCGGCGAGAACCCCTTGTATAGAAGAAACCTAGGAATAAAAGTACTTATTTATTGAATAAACTGGTATAAAAGGTGCTTGTTTCCGACTATTGGATAAGCAAAGGTTTGTAGTGAGCATGAATAATCACTTTTAGATGATATAATTCTTTCATTTGGTACAGATTCATGTAATAAGATTTGAATCAAACACTTCGTGGGAGGATACGTCAAAAAACAAAAATACTGAAAAGCTATCGAAAAACGATACGTATATACCTAAATGCCAGAAATATTCAAGATTTATGAATTCAGAACAACTTCACTGACTTACTTTAACTAATGATCATAGCTTAAAATGAATAAATATTTTTAAAGAACAACTGATATAGGAAATGTATGTTCTAAAAAAAGGGGTATTACAATTTCCATGTATGATTTAAAAAACAATGAAGCATTTAGTGAGAATAAAGCATTTAAGTACAATGAAGTACTTCTTTAAAGAAAAAATGATACAACCTAAACGCAAAATTCATGAGAAATACTTATATCACGACAATAACGAGTGCTGATAAGCCTGGTGCCTGGACGCTTAACATTTACCGACCGTAGCTGCTACCTTGTCATGGTGGTCGGGCTTGCCTATCGTGATGACCCAATCGAGCTATACTGGCTGGAACATATGTTCCTGTAGGTTCTACCATGCTAGGTAGGTCGAGTGGGGAACGATGAGACTAAAAGCAGCTACTCAAGGTCTGAGGGCGAAGTCGTACTGCTGACTGCAATGGGGTGTGACAGCAGTAAGGTGTTTCCCTCGGACAACCAGCATCTGCAGCGATGCTGCCTTCTCACAAGGAAGGAAGGGTTAGAAAAGGTCGGCCCTAAAAATGTCACACCTCACCCTACCTCACGGATTTCCGTCTCCGGCGGTATGGGTGCCCACTAAGGGCTTTTAAGTGCGGAGCTAATACTCAAAAAACTTTTCATAAAAAGGCCGTGCGTGACAGGCCTCAAGCAGTTGTCCCTTGGGCTCTGCGGTCACGCTCTCAGGTCTCTGAGACCGACACTAATCTACCTTCTTTTTCAGGTTCCTCAAGAAACACCCTTCCACGGTGTGGGCAGCCGGGAAGTGACAACCGCCCTCATACCCGCAAAAGCACGAGAGTCCAAATTGGTCAAAATCAAATCCTTTCTACACCCCATAATATCTCTCTTATCTCTACGACTAACTCTACTCACATTTCTTCATCTCACTGCACCGCTAATGCAAACGATGCGAGCTCACAAAAAGTCATTCCTGGTCTCTTGAAACCCCGTTCTAGACTATATGTTGGAGCTTTTAATGTACGGACATTAAGTCAAATAGGGCAACAGGCTTCCTTAACTAAGACTTTAGAATCTCACTCAATCGACGTATGCTGCGTCTCGGAAACGCGCATACAGGATCCTAGTAAAATCATTAACCTGATTTCACCGTATCAAAACAAAGAAGCAGCCCGATTTACTCTTCGTGTATCCGGTAGCCCTGATGCTGCTTCCCGGGGTCTCGCTGGTGTAGGTATAGCATTGAGTCGTAGGGCAGAACTAGCTCTCCTAGACTGGATCCCTGTAGATAGTCGCTTGTGCGCTGTCCGACTGAACGGGACAGTTAGGACTCGGAAAGATAGGGACACTCGTCGTTGCCTCTTTGTCGTATCTGCCTATGCCCCCACTGACTGCAGTTCAGACGAGGTGAAAGATGAGTTTTACAGCAAGCTTACGGACCTCCTCCAAAAAGCTAGGCGCTCTGATATAGTTATAATGGCTGGTGACCTTAATGCTCAAGTAGGTAGACTAAGTGAAAATGAGAGACACTTGGGTGGATGTTATGGTGTCACGGCTCACAGAACAGATAATGGCGATCGTCTGTTGCAACTATGCTCAGATAACCGCCTATTTCTAGCGAATACTAACTTTAGGCATAAAGAAAAGCATCTTTTGACCTGGCGACCCCCAAAATCGTCTCAACGTTGGACCCAACTAGATCACATCGCCATCAGCCACCGATGGAGGGGTTCGATAGAGGACTGTCGCTCGTTCTGGGGCACATGGTTAGATTCAGACCATGCTTTAGTGCGAGCGCGTATTTGTTTGAGGCTTACTGGACGTAGGAAAGACATTGCAATGAAGCCTCTTAGGGTTTTACTTAATGATAATAAAGCTAAGAATATATTTCAGGAACAACTAGAAAAACAGTTAGGCGACCGTGTAAGCGATTGCCATCCAAAAGCAGGTTGGAATGATACCAAAAATGCTGTGGAAACAGCAATGATATCTGCTAGTAAGGTAAATCATAAGGCTAGGATGAAGCCGTGGATTTCAGTAGCATCCACCGAACTGATGGATGCTCGTAAACTCATCCCACCTGGCTCTGAACATGATGAAGAGCGAAGTGAGCTTAGGCGCAGGCTGATAAAAAGCCTACGCAACGACCGTGAACAGTGGTGGGTGGCGAAAGCAAAAACGATGGAAAAGGCAGCGGCGATAGGCAACAGTAGGCAACTATTTCGACTTATCAAGGAAACTGGTATTAGGGATCCGAATGTCAGTGAGACTATCTCGGAAAAGGATGGGATTATAATTCATTCTCAGTCCAGGAGATTGGACCGATGGGCAGAACACTTTAGGGATCAGTTCAACTGGCCTTCAGCCACACTTCGGTTGCCCACGATCCCCAGTCATCCTGAATGGCAAATCGACTTAACTCCTCCTAGTCTTTATGAAGTTGAGAAGGCTATAGGAAATCTGAAGCGAGGTAGAGCAGCAGGTCCTGATAGGCTTACCCCTGAAATTTTTAAGGATGGTGGTCCAGTTTTAGCAGCTAGATTGACTGAAATCTTAGGTAGAATCTGGGAACTGGGCGTAATACCATCCGACTGGTCTCAATCCCTGATTGTCCCAATTTATAAGAAAGGACAAAAGTCTTCCTGTGACAATCACAGGGGAATCAGTCTGACTAATATAGTTTCTAAGCTGTTAGCATCGATTATACTTAGACGCCTAACTAGAGCTCGTGAAGAGCAGACTAGAGAAAACCAGGCTGGATTCAGACCTGGACGTGGCTGTATAGACCACATCTTCACACTGCGACAGGTCCTGGAACACAGACACACATTTAGGCGTCCTACAATAGTTGTCTTCCTGGACCTAAAGGCGGCATTCGACTCTGTTGATCGTGAGGTTCTGTGGCAGTGTCTGTCATTGAAAGGTGTACCAAAGAAGTACATTAACCTTATACAAGCTCTCTACTCTAAAACTACAGGTCGAGTGAGAGCTTATGGCGAACTGTCATCGGAATTCGTCACTTCAAGTGGTGTCCGTCAGGGATGTCCACTTTCCCCATTCTTGTTTAATTTTGTCATAGACATGCTCCTAGATATAACCATGTCTTCGTCTGACTTTTCAGGAGTTGACTTACTACCAGGAGCCTCGCTTACTGACTTAGAGTATGCTGATGACATAGTCCTATTTGGTGAAGACGCTGAAAAAATGCAGAGTCTTCTGACTACCCTGAGCAACAATGCAAGCATGTTCGGGATGCGGTTTTCCCCCTCGAAATGCAAAATGTTGCTTCAGGATTGGGTTGCATCGGCACCTGAACTAGTGATAGGGAGTGAAGTAGTCGAGCGTGTAGACCGCTTCACGTATCTGGGGAGTCTCATCAGTGCTGATGGCCTGGTGACTGACGAAATCTCAGCACGGATACAGAAAGCTCGATTGGCTTTTGCCAAGTTGCGTCACTTATGGCGCAGGCGAGATATCCGCTTGCTAACAAAAGGACGAGTGTACCGTGCAGCAATTCGCTCTGTCCTACTATACGGTAGCGAAACATGGCCGTTAAGAGTAGAGGACATTCGTAGGTTACTGGTCTTCGATCATAGGTGTCTCCGAAGCATTGCTCATGTATCATGGGACAACCGAGTGAGCAATGCTGTCGTTAGGAAACGGGTTCTAGGAAAGGAGGGCAAATCAATAGATGAAGTATTGAAACTTCATCAGTTGAGGTGGCTGGGACATGTGTTGCGCATGTCTAACTACCGTCTGCCTCGACGAGCTATGTTTTGCGGCGTAGGAATAAGTTGGAAGAAAGCTAGAGGCGGCCAAACCAAAACATGGCAGAAATCGATGAAGTCACTGACAAGTGGACTAAGTCATGTTGGTAGATGTAGGCTGCGTGGTTGGGGTCCGCGAGACGAAAGTCACCAATGGTTAGAGACCTTGAACGACATGGCTCAGAATCGTTCGAATGGTGCAGGTGCATCCACTCTTTGTGTTCTCTCAAAATCTAACCTTCCGAATTCTCTATCTTTCTCCTTTCAAATTCATCTCACTGAATTATACTTTTCGAATCATATCTTCGCTCCCTAATTTTCTGCATTACTGCTAATACTTCTATTATCGTTATCACTCTTGGATTTGAACTGACAGTTGCGTCTCTGTGCTGATGTGGTATGGCAACCTGGACTGATGTACGTACGTACGAAGTCCTACGTTGTATCTGTCTGTCTGTCTAACAGAAATATGAAACAAGAAACACATAGGGTATTTATAGTATGCATGAACCTTGATATTATAGAAGTTTCTAAATAACCTGCTACAACCGATAACAAATCAGTAGTTATAAGATGAGGATGTAAAAAATAATCCGTCGTAGAGTTTTCAAGGTTTTACCAAGTACATAACCACCCTCTGTAATATATATCTCAGTATAAAATGTTCCGTTAGTAGACACAGAAAACTGGTAGGGGAACAAAATTTCAAAATATTTACATTGAGAACTGAAAATATATAAAATGCTTTCTGAACATGTTTCGTACTGACAATAAACATTTGATTTTTAAAAAAAATAGAAAGATCAGAGAATGAAAAAGCTCGTTTTTGCATATATTCTAAGTTTCTTGTGAACATTCCACTTTTGGCTGTTAGTGTAGAGTTCTAGGACAGATTTATGTGGACGAAAAAGCGACTAGAAAGTTGAACTCTAAGTATAAGACTTGTTGAAAAGCATAAAGAGATAACTTGTAGTGAACGCATTTTAATATCATAAAATTCCCCTCCTTCAGTTAATTTAAGATCTATTCAAAAGTGTATATATAGAAAAAAAAGCAATGTTTTTTAAAAAAAAAAACTTACAGTTTTTTGCATACGCTGGGCTAATGGTTCAGCTTGTCCAGGTGCATTTAATCTGTTAATAAGACCACTTAGATCTGATCTTACCAAAGCAATAGCATGTGTTCCACGATACAATAGATCCATAGCTTTACCGATTGGTTTTGCACTTAAAAGACATGTGGATGCAGCCACAGGTGATTCAGATGACATATCCAGATACGATAATTCTGGTGGAGGATATGCACGTGTTGATGTAATCATAGTGTCAAATGCCATGCGGAATAAACCACCAGATTTATAACGCCCGGAAAACAGTGAAAATGCGCCAACAGATATAATATTATGCGAAGAGACTGAATGAAAAGCAAAATGACGAAAAAACAATAAAGACGGAAAACTTAGTCAAAAGTAAAATCGGAAAATGCTTATGTTCATAACACTTATCACACTTAACGAAGCTTATTTTTACCCGACTACAAGCAAAATCTATAAATATTTAATGACTAAGGTGGATAAAACATGTGCTAAGTGGGCCAATATCAACAATACGTATAAAGTAGAAGTGGCTACATTTTCTACACTAAATTACCTGGGATGTAAAGCCTCTTTTATAATTACAACTCTTTGTTTTCCTGTTGGGAACTCAAGAGTAGGAGATTTACGGTGACCAGGAAGAAGTAAGACGATAAACCCGCCTATTATGAGAACCTTAGCTACAATTCTCTAGCGCCTGAACACAGATGTAAAGATGGGTTTGATTCCATAACCTAATGGTTGAAGCTTCCAGTCGATATATACCGTTTCTAGACAACAGCTGCTACCTTGACGTAAACGGTGGTCGAGATGGAATATCACGATGGCCCAATCAAGTCATAATACTGTGAACACTTATTCAATGAAATTCTAACATGCTGGGAAAGTCGGAAAACAGTAACCTAAAGTTTAAGGGAAAAGTTATACTGACGACTGTATAATAATATGACGATAAAAAAGGTGTTTCCTTGAGACAATCAGAATTTCTGGCAATGGTACCTTTGCATAATAAAAGGGATGAGTGAAAAAAGACTGATAGTACACCTTGTTGTCTTACAGATTTCTATCACTGATGGCAAGATCTTAAAATTACAGAGCCGATACGTTGAGAAGTATTCACAAAATAGTCATATGTAACTGGCCTTAGATAGTTGTTTGCTAGGCTCTGCAGTCATGTTCCCAGATTGGCAAGACAATGACTAATCAAGTTTCTTTTCTAGATATTCCGACAAATATCCTCTCATAGTGCTGAAAAAATAGAAGTGATAACTGTCCAGACACGCCACCAACAGGACTTAAGTACATGGTTGAAAATCAAATCTTAAATTTATATAGAGTTCTAGCGCCAAAACTAGCATAATAAACAAACAAAGCTGTTTCTTAAGCTATAAATTAGAAAAATAAACTGTCAAAATGTAACATAGCCTACTAAACATGCATCAATTCTATTTTGATCCAGAGAGACAAATCTAAACAGCATAGAACCCATGATTACTGTGCATCCATTTAAATTTTTACTCATGTGAATTGCATCTATTAAGTGCTTTCCAGCAAAAGTTCATTCTCAGAAGTGGCATAAACTTCTCTTGTTATCACTTCAATAAGATATTTTCTTCTAAATAAATTTAATACTAGTTGTACTTCTGAAGAAATATCAAAGAAGAGAGGAAATATAGTCTATAATTCTTTGTAAGTGATTCTATGGAGATCGTAGTTAATTTAACTGTTATAACTATTACATTAGCACTCATCTACGATACAAATGTACATTCAGAGAGCAGGCTTCGAACTGATCACAGTTGTATCTCAAGAAATACTACCTAAGTTCCAAAACCAAAAAAGATGGATAGGAGTTTAAACCGGTAAACTTCTGGGTGTAAGCTGATTGTTGAAATCATTACATTGCCCGCTCACAATTAATGAACAACTTATCAATCATCTGAAAACCATATTATATTAATGGAATCCAAAAAATTACGTAAACCATTCGCAAACTGCACGTAGACAATATACCAAACTTTTCGACGTCTGTAACAAATGCATAACAACTAAAATCTATTTACTATCATTTATGCAGAAATAAATGATCATAAATAAACGCCGAATGAAATGAAAATAAATATAAAGATCGGGAGGATATTTAATAGCGCTAAAGTATAGAAAAGTTAACTATTAATCTAAAGTTTTACATTATTTTAATCAGTCAATAATGTATTCAACCATCATGAAATGATACAAATCACATTTATACGACATAATACATTAACGATTAAAAGTAAGAACAATACACTCCTCAAAGCCTCACCTAGTTGACCATCTACATCAGTTAAAGCGATCTGATTCACATGAAGGTTAGTAGGAACAAAATCATAACGAGAATTACCACGTTCACTAGACGGTTTGAATCGAGGACCTATATATTAAGTTGAATTGTTCAGTTATTTTACAAGAAAAACAAAATAAAATGAAAAGATAATCGGTTAAGGCACGTAAATTGAAGAGGTTAAATTAAAATAACAAAGAAGATCTCAAATATAACTAATTAACAACTAGGCTAAGGTAATCTCCAATGTTTTCAAGGTTTACCAAATGCATCGTAGCCAGCATTTCCAATCGTGTTCACGATAATTTAGCAGATGAGTGCTGTATAGTAGAGTGAATCACTTATTTACGGTCTTATTTCGAGTCCAAAAGTTAATTCTAAGTTTGTTTTCGATCCAGTATGTCAAATGCGTTACTCTCGCTGTGCATAACAGACAGGTGTGGATAACTCCAGCCGCTTAAAATGAAATATTTACTGGGAATTGTTCTCTAATATACAGTAGAAACACAAAGTGAGGATAAAAATGACTGAAAGTACTAGGTAAAACAGGCTTATTGAACACTGAGAATATGGCAAACAATGGCCAATCATAATTACATATTGCCTTATGTTGCATCAGTGTATTACAAATTAGCAATATAAACTGACCTATAGCGAACAGAATGAAAGTTGAGTATGAAAGATATGTTACATTCTGAGTAAAAGTGATATCAGCAACTACTTATGGTTTTAAAAAGGTGATATATGCGGTATAGCACGAAATTAAGTTACAAAATTTTTGTTTTGATTTGAACCTTGTGATTATTAAAACGGATCGTATACAAAAGGTACAAAATGTGAACACAACTAGATAGTACAAAAAAGATATCCAATTAACAACCGCCTATCGCCTCAAAACCCAACGTGTTATTCACTAAGTACAAATAAATACTAAACTCATCAATAAGTATTGCGCTAGTAGTAAACTTTAAATCATCTGTTTTTAATTTTCAGGACTGTGATTGATCCTGAGTCATGCGTTTAAGACTATATGTTTTCAATGTAGTTTAAGCAGTCAGATGGTTTTTTTATTCTATAAAATTTAGTATAAATGTCTGCATAATTTACGTGTACCACAAAACTCGAATGATAATATTGTGGAGAATCAAAAAAGGGAAGAGATTATAGTCAAGAAGGTAAAATGTAACTACAAAATAGCAAAATTACATTGTAGAAAACACAGTTTAAATAGAAATACAGACAAGAAAGAATTATTTTCATTAGAGAAAATCATCTTATTTTTATGAAAAATTTAACGGAAAACTGCGGCAGGATCGTCAACGGCTTCTACTATGAGCCATATCCGATAACGCAAGTATTCAGAAACCTCTATATCTGGGCCATAACGCTGAAACAATGATGGACAGATAGAAACCGGTCCCATACACCCATCTTTTACGCGCTGTTATTAACTGGTCACTTGCTGTTTATCCAACCAGCACCAAAGTCAGTAAATAATGTACAATGAGGTAGACGCCGGAATAACATTCGTATAGTACGTCCAACACACTAAAACCGGCATTTCAAGATGGTAACACTAAGTGAATTATCGTTACAAATTGCCGAACCTCAGTATCACTAAAGTGACATCGTCACTAGGTGTAAGCAATCCTTTGGCGACAACGATGGTCGAACACAGAGTTGCTTTAAAAGGGACAAGTAACCATGAGTATCTGGTAGTCATGTTGACTTGATTTTATAGGGCACAATATTTCAGATTAATAGAATACGGCTGAGAAATGGATACAATGAATACAATTGTGACGGTAAATGAATAACAAAGTAGTTATACAATACACGTTACTATCAGCAATGTATGCATATAATTAGCATAAACATACCTGAGTAATCCACCAAGTTTCTTAAATTGGCCTCATATCGTTCTAATGTTTGCTTCATGCTAATAATTCGTTCTTTTCGTAAGCTTTCAATAATAGGTTTCGACTGTAGAAACAATGAAGAAAGCAAATAACTAATCCAAGATGAAATTAGGTGCGAGTATTTCTTTCAAACAACATTGTGTTTGATACGGTTTTTATTTTTTTCCCATGGGCCAGATGGCCTAATCTCGAGCTTTTGTTACTGTTGTCCAGAACTTGAAGAATGAAACACCGATAGAAGTACCTAGCTAAGTTATGATTCTTCCCTATCATTTCATTACGACAGAGCTTAAAGTAGGAACAAAACAAAATAGAAAAAAGCAAGTGGGAAACAAAAACTGCTCGAGTTGCAGTTCATATTCGACGTATCCTAAAACTTTATGGCTAGTACATTACCGTAAAGTTATTGTGTTAGTTACTGAGACTTGGTATTTATTTTCAACATATATTAGCTTATACACACTAGAGATACTCTAGTATAATTAACCTGACAAGCTACTCTGATTGCAGTTAGATTCTTAGTTTTTGAACAGTCCCCTTGAAATTTTAGACAATAAAACAGTGCAATACAGAAAGGAAGAGCTAAAAGAACTGAAATTCATAACACTATACAAATAACAGGATATAGGGTGGTTATTATGTAGCGTCTCTCTTAAGTGCTTTCCTGCCTAAACCTGTAAGCTTCCTTAAACTCGATGAGATTTATAAGGCGAACACAGAATATGTTTATTTCAAAGACAAATAGTAATATAAAATTTGTAGAATGAAGTATAATGCTTAACAGTTTACTTATACTACAAAAATGCATCCAGACATTTGACTTAACAATAAGAATTATAACTTAAATTCACAACATATAAAAAGCGTATTTAATGTTTACTACGGATTAGCAACTGAGTCAACAGAAACGAACATAAATCTAACACTGTCTAGATAACTTGCAAAACAAAGACAGCATATTAAATCGGTGTCCCCTAAAAGTATTAAATGCCGTCAGTGTATAATTCATAATACTAAGTACTAGATAATTTACTTGTTTCCCAAAAAGTCGAACTATGATACATTAAAAAAAAAGATGCTCATTGAATATAATGTTAACATTTTAAAATAAAACGTACTGATCCAGTCCGAGATAAAGAGTCGTATATTAGATATTCTGACTGGATTAAGGTTTTTCTATAAGCAAAGAAGTGATAATAGTTGTAAAGAATATCGACATGAGCATAGCCTATTAAAAATAAACTTTTACAATTAATCCTAGGAAAATGCATACATTAATGTTAAAATTTTAACATACATGATCATTACTACAGAACTAATAAAAACTAAATATTATTAATGTTTCAACATAAGAAGAGCTAACTAGTGAAAGGAAATAGTAATATATGTAAAGTTCCTTTTCAAAAATTCTATGTTCGCCTAAGTGATGCTCTAACTTCTGAGAGCATGTTAGATGACACTAAACTTTAAACTGCGTATTTACTAACTAAAATCTATATATTCAATGGCTTACAATATAATGAAACAACAACATAACACTCATACATAGGAATCAATCATATATATAGATATATATAACATCGACTGGATTCAAACTTAATGATTTGATGACTAGATGCTCGCCACAACACTTGGTGCATTCAGGTTCGATTTTTGGTGCGGTGGCAGATGTGTACGACTGAGTCTTATAGCATAACCTGATAGTTGGATGATGTTTACGAGCTTTAAATGGTTGTCTAAATACAATCAATCTGTGACGTAATTTGTTACATAACACTTATCCACTTTATGACATGTTAAATTACAACATTCAACAGAGTATTGAGTAAAAATACTACACAAGTAATACTAGATACTTATACTTACAAATATTCTATGGGAAAATCATAGCAAAGTTTTGATTCGCCCATAAATTCAATGACATGCATTGTTTCCCCCATTGAATCTTGAAATTTATAACGTTTGGATAGTAGATTATCACATACTGAACGTAACGGCAACATATTAGCGTCAACCTGGAAAAAACAGTAATATATAGTATTCGTATGCAACACATTTTTTTAATATTAACGACAGTAATATATAGAATAAAGTGACGTCATCTATTTACTAAACTTTAAATATCAACAGATCAATAAGAACTAGTGACACTATCAATAATACAACAATACCGAAATAACGAGACTAAGTTATGGAATAGTGTGAAGAATCTTCAATCGAAAGCCACTAAGTAGAAAGTTGAAAATTGCGGATGGTATAGAATGAAACTGACAACTAATACAAATCCATTCACTATTTTCCAGTATATAAACTAAACATTTACGTGTATCAAGCCTATATGTTCTATGTAATGTAACTTATTAACTAAGTCGTCCTTATGCACTCACTCTTCAACTGCACTTTAATTATGTGAGGGTGAGCAATGATATGACGCGACTTGTCCAGACGATAGCATGTACAGCTAGATACACACCTACAACCTACTGGTTGAAAGCTATATGCTTTACTACTAATTCACTGACTTCATAGGTATAATTTACTGAATCTGATTGTTTATGGAATGTTATGATACGCTATCTATTTGTCCTTTGTTCTCATGCGATTATTTTAATTTATTTCAATGATTTTCTTCTACTGTAAAGACATTAAACTACTGTAATTCATAGTCGTATTCGATATTACTTAGTCAATCAGTGAATGGAGTCAAGTTCAAATCTACTACAAACAATGATGGTGAACTAAACGTTTAAAACTAAAGTTTAAAAATTAAAATACTCGATTTTTAACCACTAAGTTGCATGTTCAAACTCCTACAATTGAATATAGTTTTAGTAGATGAGTGGTAACACTAACACGACAATACACAAAGGTGAACACAAATCAGAACATAACTATAACTAAATTCTGATTTGTTTATAACTCATTTATAAGATACATATTCGTGTACTTGACTTAAAGCCAAATTTGTGAAAGAAGACTAGTCTCATACTACCCGAAGTAGGTAGATTAGGATTCTATAATCTTCGACTTAATGACTAAAAATTGAAAGTGTTAACCACTGAGCCGTTGCTCCATAACGTCAACAAAAGCGGACTACAAATTATACACAAACTACATAAATAATCGATTTACAATGTGTCGACTATATTAAGTTATTTATATATGCGACCAAGTCATAGAAACCGGACTAGATATCACCAACCCAACAGATACGCTTAAAGAACTATTACTGAAGTGTACAATGAATGTACATTTCATGTTTAATAAGGACATATATAAACAAGTGGATGGAGTAGCAAGTGGGCTCTCCACTGGGTCCCATGTTAGCCGACATTTTCCTGGCAAAGCTAGAAAACGGACCACTCGCACAACTTATTGGTAAATTGCCATTCTACTGCCGTTACGTAGATGACACATTTATCCTTTGCAAACAGGATATTAGTCGGTCTGATATTCTCAGGCAATTTAACGAGGTTCACCCGGCTATTAAATTTACATGGGAGGAAGGAAAAGATGGCAAAATAGCATTTCTAGATGTACTGCTCACAAAAAGAACAGATGACTTATTAAGAAGAAACATGAACAAGAAAATCACATGGATAGGACAATATACAAACTTCCTTAGCTTTGTACCCATACAACATAAAAGGAATCTATTGAAAACCTTGCATTATAGAATAATGACGATATGCTCCCCTGACGCGGTTGACGAAGAAACGGAAGCATTGCATAAAACCCTGAGGGAGAATGGCTACCCTATAAAGTTTATAAATAAACATGCCATCTCGAAAGCAAATAGGAAGATGATTCAGACCGTAGAAAGAAACCCGCTTTTTCTGAGGCTAGCATACAGAGGGGACGCGCCCAGCGAAATGCTAACGTTGAGGTTACGCAGCTTCATTCGGAGAACTTTTTACGCTGGAAAACTGCAACTGGTGTTTTCTACCCGCCCCATGGTGATACCGAGAATAAAGGATAATTTACCTAAGCTTGCCACTTCATTTTGTATCTATCAGTACAACTGCTACTGTGGAGCAAGTTACATTGGCAGATGCTCAAGGAATTTACTCCTCCGTGCTCGGGAGCACCTTCCGATCTGGTTAACCAAAGGAGTTGTCAGAAGTATTAACAGCTCACTTAATTCAAACAGGTCATGTGGCGAGCATAAATCAATCATTCACAATAATATTTTGTGTAAACAGTTATCTGCCAAGATCAGTTAGACTCAAAGTCCTTAAAACGGCAGACGCGATAGCTATACGGGTCAAGAAGCCAGACCTGTGCATACAGAAGAAGTACGTTCAACCTCTTCTCCTGCCATGGCCGAAGTAAGATCCACTAAACCAATCACTACCTTAATCATGCGACGATTTAATGTGATTAATGCATATGAATTCTCCCTCTGGATATGCATTTCCATATTATTATTATTATTAGTAGTATTATTAATCAAAGTACACAGAATGAATTTGAAGATCACATTTTAAGATCAAACAAATGAACTGATTGTAATTATGTCTATTATTGTTGTTGTTACTATTTGACGAATTTTGATTATCGTTCACACCATTTTACAAACTCTTACCAATTCAGTTTCATTTTAAGTAGGATTTGACCTTTGTCTATAAACACTTGATCTAATTGTATTTTGCTACCACCCCATCTCCTATGTCAACCATATACAGAGATACCTATGCATATTTGATTAATAATCTTGTTTATCTCAATTGTCGTTTACGTTTCACAAGTTACATAATGATGGTTATTATTTCAACATTAACATTCGTATTTTATAAATAACTAGATGAGTAAAAACTTCCAATTATCCTTGATATCGAAATAATGTTTTACTTGCCTCAGAACTGGCTATTCTTATGACTAATAATTTTGAACTAATAAATGCAGAACCTGATGAGCATTCATCGAAAAGAATATTCTTCGTTCAAACGTGTTTTTTTTTACTTATAAGAACATTAATTCGATTCAGAAACAATTTTTCTTAATTTTATTTCAGATTCCATTAAATTGATAAACTATGATTCACTTAATTGGAGAGAATTTATGATTGACAAATTAGTGTAAGCTACCAAATAATTATTTATAAATACCAAGCATGAGATTTTCCTAATCATTTTCAAGTTATGACGATAGATGTATTTGGAAAATTTTATTATTTACTTTGCCAACATCTAAAGTATATACGTCGATGGCTAATAACTATGATTTATGCGATAATTATAGTCATGTGACAAAAGGATGTGATCAACCACTGTGTGTCTATTAACTTGTAAGCAGATAACAATAATCTCTAGCAAGCATTAATTACGTATAAGTTATGCTTGGCATTTGTTTAACACACAACAACAAATTGCAAGCAATATGATGAGTGTCTTACAACAAAGGAAGTCATATCAAGTTATGTAATAACATAAACTGCATAAATAATGACCAATACTTAATTAAATAAAAGAAACCCTCTGTATGGATTCTTTTCAGTTTTTCGACATAAAATAAGAAATGTTATTTATAAGGTCTCTAGTATAAAAATTCCCTCAGAAACACTCTCCTATACACGTCACTTGTCAGTAATCAACTGACAAAAACCAAAAGATGGATACATAACGTTAATGACTATTGGAGTGGTAGTTTAGCGGTTAAAGCGCTCGGCTTTCAACTAGAAATTCATATGTTCAAATCCAGAAACACCTACCTTTATTAGACAGTATCATTAACCTTCACGCAAATACTGTACTACAAAGCCGGGTTCACAAACCTATGCTAGATAAGTGGGTTACATTAAAAGCTAATAAATATCACAAGTTTAAAAAAGAACTTAAAGAAAGATAAATGGACATACTCAATTAAAACTCATTCATTTTTAAAAAATTTAGCTCGTAGACACAATGCAATTTGCTAATTTTAGGTGGAGTTTAGTCAAGTATGAAACAGAACTAAAAAGCAAAGCACTTGAATAATGCAAAAAATAAACTAAGAATTACCTTAGCCACTGTGGAATCCAATGGTTTCTGTTTTCTTGACTGTACAATGATTGATGGACAACTTTCTAAACTCTCATGCTTTGTAGAAATCGCCGAACATTCATCAGGCACTGATAAAAGAAGAGATGAATTGTCCAATAAATCTTTTATGGACGTAGTTGTCTCGCCGATTAAAGCACTCTAAATAAAGCATAAAATTAAAAAATAGCTTTAAGGATTCACTTAGCACTGATTTCAAACAAACAGCCCATGTAGTTACAAAAAATAGATTAAACAACTGGCGGAAAAATACCACTAAATAAGACCATAAATGTCTAAAACTGACCTGAAAGATAACCAATTTAATGCTAATAACATGTTGCATAGTAAAATCACGAGAATAAATCACAGGAAACTTACCCTCTTGTAATTACTTTATTGTAATATGAATACCATTCATTTATGAAGTTATGGAAAATAAAATCAAGTAGACTATATAACTGCTTTACAGGCCTTCATCAAGTATGTTAGTCGTAAACTAATTAACTAACAGCGATAATAAAAAACAATAACTGTGACTAGTTCCTTGGACCAGACTCCAAGGTGAAACAAAGGGACTACTTAATTCTGATTGCCAGGATCTTTACAAGTACAGTTTTATATATAAAATATTCTCTTAACTTAGTGCTCGATTCCTGTGAGACTAGTAGCTCATATCTTGAATAACATTCATCTCAAATGACATAAAGTACATTAACATAGTAAATCCCGACCGTAGCTGCTACCTTGACGTGGTGGTCGGGCTTGCCTATCGTGATGACCCAATCGAGCTATACTGGCTGGAACATATGTTCCTGTAGGTTCTACCATGCCAGGCAGGTCGATTGGAGAATGATGAGACTAA
Organism: Schistosoma japonicum; assembly: GCA_025215515.1. Lineage (NCBI taxonomy): Eukaryota > Metazoa > Platyhelminthes > Trematoda > Strigeidida > Schistosomatidae > Schistosoma > Schistosoma japonicum. The sequence goes on from CM046061.1 coordinate 34,247,957, forward strand.
AAGCAGCTACTCAAGGTCTGAGGGCGAAGTCGTACTGCTGACTGCAATGGGGTGTGACAGCAGTAAGGTGTTTCCCTCGGACAACCAGCATCTGCAGCGATGCTGCCTTCTCACAAGGAAGGAAGGGTTAGAAAAGGTCGGCCCTAAAAACTGTCACACCTCACCCTACCTCACGGATTTCCGTCTCCGGTGGTATGGGTGCCCACTAAGGGCTTTTAAGTGCGGAGCTAATATTCAAAAGACTTTTAATAAAAAGGCCGTGCGTGACAGGCCTCAAGCAGTTGTCCCTTGGACTCTGCGGTCACGCTCTCAGGTCTCTAAGACCAACACTAATCTACCTTCTTTTTCAGGTTTCTCAAGAAACACCATTCCATGGTGTGGGCAGCCAGGAAGTGAAAACCGCCCTCATACCTCCAACAGCACACGAGAGCATCTTGTTCGAAGCCAAATCCCACCATCAACTCTTAATAACTCTCTTATCACCATGCCTAATCCTTTTAACATTATTTTATCACCTCGCGTTTCTAATGCTAATGATTCGAGTTCACGAAACGTTATTCCTGGTCTCCTAAAACCGCGCACTAAGTCGTATATTGGAGCTTTCAACGTTCGAACGTTATGTCAAATAGGACAACAGGCATCCTTAGCCATGACTCTACAATCCCGCTCCATCGATATCTGCTGCATCTCTGAAACGCGTATACAGGATCCAAGCACAGTCATTCGCTTGACCTCACCTTGTGAAAATAAGGAATCTGCTCGGTTCACTCTTCGTGTTTCCGGGGACCCCACCGCTACCACTCGAGGCCTTGCTGGCGTAGGTATAGCACTAAGTTTAAAAGCTGAACAGGCTCTCCTCGACTGGATTCCAATAGACAGTCGCTTGTGCGCAGTCCGTCTAAATGGAACGGTAAGGACTCGTAAAGATAGGGACACACGCCGTTGTCTCTTTGTTGTCTCTGCCTATGCTCCCACTGACTGCAGCTCAGATGAAATAAAAGATGAATTTTACAGAAAGCTTTATGACCTTCTATGTAAAGCTAAGCGCACTGATGTAGTAATAGTGGAGGGTGATTTTAATGCCCAAGTAGGTAGACTAGATGAAACCGAAAGGCACCTAGGTGGATCATATGGTGTTGAGGCTCAACGAACAGACAATGGCGACCGGTTACTACAACTTTGTTCAGATAAGCGTTTATTTCTCGCAAACACCAAGCATAAGGAAAGACATCGGTTGACATGGCGGCCTCCGAAATCAACCCAACGCTGGACTCAAATAGACCACATTGCTATTAGCCATCGTTGGAGAGGCTCGATAGAAGACTGCCGCTCGTTTTGGAGCACATGTTTAGACTCAGATCATGCCTTAGTGCGAGCGCGTATTAGTCTGCGACTCACTGGACGTAAAAGATCCACTACAAGGATCCCCCACAGAGTTCAATTTAATGATGAAAAAGTCAAGAATACATTCCAGGAACAACTAAAAAACCAATTAGTAAACGGCGTAAACTGTTCTCAACCTGAGCTAGCCTGGAATGATACCCAGGAAGCTGTTGAAAGAGCAGTAATATCTACTAATAAACTAGACCTAAAGGTTAGGAAAACTCAGTGGATTTCAGCTGCATCTACTGAATTGATAGATACTCGGCAACACATCCCGTCTGGTTCTGAACATGATGAGCAACGTAGGCAACTTAGACACAAACTAATCAAAAGCTTACGCAATGATCGTGAGCATGTGGTGGGTGGCGAAAGCTAAAGAGATGGAAAAGGCAGCGGCAATAGGTAACAGTAGGCAACTGTTCAGACTTATCAAGGAAACGGGTATCAGGAACCCAACTGTAAGTGAAACTATCTCCGAAAAAGATGGCTCCATTATTCACTGTCAATCCAGAAGATTAGACCGATGGGCAGAACACTTTAGGGAACAGTTCAACTGGCCCACGGCGTCATCCCTGCTGCCCACCATCCCCAAACAATCTGAATGGCAAATTAACATTGGTCCCCCCAAGTCTCAGTGAAGTTGTGAAGGCTATTGGAAACTTAAAGCGAGGGAGAGCGGCAGGACCAGATGGATTGACCCCTGAGATGTTTAAGGAAGGTGGTCTAGTCTTAGCAGCCAGATTAACTGAGATCTTGACTAGAATTTGGGAACTAGACGTAATCCCATTTGACTGGTCTCGAACACTAACCATTCCGGTCTTTAAGAAAGGACAGAAGTCCTCGTGTGACAATTACCGAGGAATCAGTTTAACGAATATAGTGTCTAAAATACTAGCTTCAATAATACTTTGACGTCTAACTAAAGCTCGTGAAGAGCGAACTCGAGAAAACCAAGGTGGCTTCAGACCCGGACGTGGTTGTATAGACCAAATATTTACCCTACGACAGGTTCTGGAACATAGGCACACTTTCAGACGCCCAACAATAACTGTATTCCTTGACCTTAAGGCGGCGTTTAACTCTATTGATCGTAAGGTTATGTGGCAATGTCTGTCACTGAAAGGCGTACCGGAGAAGTACATTAACCTTATACAAGCTCTGTGCTCAAACACCACATGTCGTGTTAGAGCTTATGGCAGATTGTCTTCGGAATTGACCACTTCTAGTGGTGTTCGTCAAGGTTGTCCGCTATCTCCATTTTTATTTAATTTTATCATTGACATACTTTTAGAGTTAACATTGTCATCGTCTGATTTCTCTGGGGTTGACCTCCTCCCAGGAGATAAACTTACTGACTTAGAATATGCAGATGATATAGTTCTACTGAGTGAAGATGCTGATAAAATGCAGAATTTTTTGACAACCTTAAACTTGAACGTAAGCATGTTTGGAATGCGATTCTCCCCATCCAAATGTAAAATGTTACTTCAGGACTGGCTTAATTCGGCACCAAAGTTAGTGATAGGAAGTGAAACTATTGAATGCGTTAACCGTTTTACTTATCTAGGGAGCCTCATCAGTCCTAACGGTCTGGTGTCCGATGAAATCTCGGCCCGTATACATAAGGCCCGATTGCCTTTTGCCAACCTGCGTCACTTGTGGCGTAGGCGAGACATTCGTTCACTGACGAAAGGACACGTTTACTGTGCAGCAGTCAGACCCGTTTTACTTTATGGATGTGAAACATGGCCTTTAAGGATAGAGGAAATTCGTAGGATCCTAGTATTCGATCATAGATGTCTCCGAAACATTGCTCGTGTTTGCTGGGACAACCGAGTAAGCAATGCATGGGTTAGGAATAGAGTACTAGGTAAATACGGTAAGTCTATTGATGAAGTAGTAAATCTTCACCGGCTGAGGTGGTTAGGACATGTGTTGCGTATGCCTGACCACCGTCTACCGAAACGAGCAATGTTGTCTGTTGTAGGAGTAGGCTGGAAGAAAGCTAGGGGTGGCCAAACGAAAACATGGCACCAATCCATAAAGTCATTGACAATTGGGCTGAGCCATGTTAATAGATGTAGACTATCTGGTTAGGGCCCACACGATGATCGTAACAAATGGTTAGAGACTTTAGGTGATATGGCTCAAAATCGATTGCAATGGCGCAGGTGCATCCACTCCTTGTCTTCCTCCAAATTCTAATTTCTGAGCTTATTATAATTTTCTCTTTACTGAATCACTTTTTATTTCAAATCTTATCTCTGGTCTCTATGCCTTTCCATTAGTACTTACTCTGTTACTACCTTCCCCTACTCTGGGATTTGGTCCGACAATTTAATCTTCATCTGCTAATTGAGGCATGGCAACTTGAACTGATGTACGCATGTACCAAGTTCTACGTTGTAACTGACTGACTGACTAACATAGTAAATGATGAACGGCATTAACATGAAAACAAATTTCATTTGTAGTTGGTTTAGAACTGTAGTGAAGTGAAACCATAATACTAACCAGTCTTATTAATCGGTTGAGTTCAACCCAAAATGAAGTAAATAACCACTCCGAATTGATAAAGACTATCAACTTCTATGTGTAGGTGTAAACTGGATGAGTTGATAAAGCGCTTCATCGGACGAAGTACTAGTAGATTTCAACACCAATTTTAAAAAGAAGCCTTTCAATCCTTTAAAATCAAAAGATCATTGCTTCAAAGGGAAGGTATAATCAACACAAGATCTGACAAAAGCGTGAATAGGCCGAAGTGGTCACAATGTACTCAGATAAAATTAACAAAATGAACAAGTAAGTCGTTTTAATGGTAGTAACCGTTATATTAAAAAGGCCTAACCTAAAGGACATAGGATTCTGAAAAGAAGAATTAGTTGATAAAGTTAATAGAAACTATCGAGAGATAAAGAATGAGAACATCTGAAACAGTGTGGTCGATTTTCAGTAATGTCACCCAAGACCTTTAACTAACGATTATAGACCCTAACTCGGTGATCTAATTGTACCAACATCATTTAAATCAACAGTTAATAACCTAATAGACTAATGCTGTGTATCAGTTTGATCGCTCCCAACATTTTTCTAACGTACTCCTGTGACAGCTACCATCGATGGAGAAGTGGTATTTGGGTAACTCTAATGAAATTGATACACAGGTAAATGTACTTGATTAAATGGGGGATCTTCTTCAGTCTTCGTCATAAAGTCCTCCTCAAAAGATTGTCTTTTCGGGTAGCTGGATTTGGAAGGGGAGGTCATCTGTGGTGTTTGATGTGACTGTAATTAGTTAAATTAAATCGAGTGTAAAACTTATCAAAAACCATACTGAGCCAACCAAGTTGCACTAACAATGTCCATTACACGATTCCTAATATAAGCATAACTACCAAGTTCACATAACATAAATAAACTTTTTTCTCGGTCAAACAATGAAATGTGTAAATGTAAATCGAAACCACACAAACGCTTTGTCATTTTTATGACCATTGAACAAGAGATCCCACAGTTCGCGATATACATGGAGAACTTTTTCAAACTACTTCTTATTGATAGTCAGTCATATAAAACGTAGAACAAGGTACATGTGCATCGATCCAAGGTGCTACACCTAGCAAGATAAACACTAAAGTAGTAGAAGTACGAGTCACATCAGTGGTATAAAAAAAGTAGTGGACATATTAATAATTTATACAAATATGAACAATTTGTTTTGCGTAAGTTTGTAATTGTTAACGCAAATGATATAAACAGAACAGTTATTATTTAATAAATTCGTTAATTGGTTCCTGTCCACTGGGATATAAAAAGCCTATATTAATTCACGGCTATAAAAAAGTTTTAATTTATAAAAGATACTTAACCGAGTTTACATTCTGATGCAAAGAAGAACGTGGTCTTCCCAGTCGGCCGTTTTCCTTAATATTACTGAGATAACAAAGACTAAACCAACAGATAAGTGCGAGTGGAAAATTATGTGAAAAAGGGATATGAAACATGGTCTACTAAGTATTTGAAGTGTTAGAGCTAGAGGTGGCACAAATTACAGCAGACAGAGTAACTCGAATTGATGATTCACAAAATACAAACGTCCCTAGGATGCTATTCTGTAAATAAACAAAACATACGGTCAGAATTTGTTATTAGTGAAAAACGGAGTTTAGATATTCTGAATGAACTTATGCGTGAATCATCACACTACCGTTTATGATATACCTATTTAAATGGAGAATTAAAGTTCCCCTCATTTTAATTTTCATATTTATGCTTTTTTTAGATTTAATTTGTCACAATAAGAGCAATAGTGATGGCCACATGAAATACTGTATAACAGTAATAATAGTTATATGAATGAAAGAAAAAAACGATAATAATAGATTAATAAGTATTTAATTGGAAAATTCTTAACAATGTCGAAATAGCTTTTTTTTGAGGGAAATTGACAGATTGTTTAACTTACAACATTCGATTTTACATCTTTAATATCAAATAAGCTGAATCGAATTGAATTATTTTCATCAAGTAAATCACGATGCAAAAAAATTGTTTTCGAAAATACTGGGTTCCGAGAGCGCTAAATACATAAGAATATGGTAAAAAAAAAAAAAAAAAGAAGTACGATGAAAACGGAGTATCAACACGAATCATTAGAAAACGTTGGAACTATTGTGGTTAGTAGAATCTTAGTGCACATGCGTAAGAATCAGTGAATAAAATTGTTGACAATAATCACAACGAAGTCATCATGTTTGTGGATAGGTTAGAATAAACGATATGCAAAATGAAACTGTTAACAGCAATAATCAAAACTAAATAATGATACGATACATAGTCAACTAATAGGAGTACACATGAAAATATTATTCACCATTATTGACACTAAATGGATGAAGAAAGAGACCAAACAAAGGACTTTTCTATAAATAGTTTAAGCAGACAAATTTTAATATATATTGCCTAAGCTATGTTTAGTAGCCGAAGGTGCAGAAACCTAGAGAGGTTATTTCGCACTTTGCATATTATACTGAAAGCCGATTTCTTGGCGATTATATGCTCTGTGTCTACTAAGCGAGATAAATTTGAGCTGTTAATAGACTTCCTTTTCCGTTTACCTAGGCAAGATTGGCAATATTCGAGAAAGCTGTGGTCAGACTTGGAAGCTCATATTTGACTTGTATTGGTATCGGTTGTAAAAATGATGTACGTATGCATGTACGACATAGAACACGGTATCAGTCCAAGTTGCCTCACCTCATAAGAACAGAAGGACGAACACTGAATCAGTCGCAGTAGTAGTTAATTCAATGGTGGCAAGAAAATAGTGTGAACACTTAGAATATAGTACAGGGAGTAACAATCAGTTCGCAGAAAGATAGAAAATAATTTTAAGTTCAGAATTCACGGAAAGATAAAGAATGAATGGACATGTATCAATGGAATCGATTCTGAGCTATCTCACTCAGAGTCGCCAGCCATTGCTTATGACAATCGTATGGACGGTAATCAAGGAGTCTGTATTCACAAATATGGCTCATACCAGCAGTCAGTGACTTTATAAACTAGTTCCACGTCTACGTCTGCCTCTCCTCCTCTCCCCAGCTTTCTCCCATCCTCCTCCGATATTAGCTAGCGTCGAGCTTCGAGATAAGTGAAGGTTAGGTATGCGTAGCACATGTCCCAACCGCCTCAATCGATGATAGTTTACAATCGCACTAACCGATTTACCATCTTTCCCCAATACCTGGTGATCCAAGCAGACGCAAGCGATGTCTCCAAGACACTGATGATCAAATACCAATAACTTATGAATATCATCAACTCTTAATGGCCACGTTTCACAGTAATACAGAAAGATGATAGATTGATATTGTACCACCCCACCCCTTCGCTACAACATAGGCGATGTAAGTTAGCAAAAGTTAAATTAACTTTTTGAATCGATGCAGAGATTTCATCATTCACCAACCCATAAGGGCTAACTGGACTTCCAAGATAAGTGAAGTGGTCGATGTATTCAATCAATTTACTCCCTATCTTTGGTCCTAGTGTCGACGCAGACTAGTCCTGAATTAACAATTTGCATTTAGAAGGGGGGAAACGCATCTCAAACATGCTTATATTGCATTCAAGAGGCACGGTGATCTATTTGCTTTTTATCAAATAGGTAAAAATGTGTAAATTGGAAGCATAAAATAATTTATTAGTAATTCGTCTTAGTCTAGTTGTTAAAGCTTCTGCATTCATATCTTCTTTGAAGACATGTGTCAGATATAATTTACTTTTATCGACAATTGTTTGATAGTTTCTTATTATCACTATTGTTGTTATAGATTTCACAAAATTTTACCGTAAGTAATTACTACAAGTCTATTACTTGAGTACTGCCATATAATTTATTAAGGTCAACAATGTTCTTACATAACAAGTATACTGTTTTTACAATTATTTTCATTGTTTCATTTTGGAAATTCTATAGCGTTAAAAACGCCCACCTTGTGTGCTTATCTAGGCCAGTAGCAAAATTATTCTTTCTTAACTAAGGTATGCAGAATATTAGCGGATACTCAAACAACAGTTCAAATAGTAACGCCATAAATCAATAACCAAACTGATACGACTTTTGAATACAGTAAAAAAAAAAAGATTTTATTAGAATACACTGAGTGCTACGATCCCCCTTCTTCCTTTTTAGCGTTGGCTAATCTAGAAAAAATCTTGCTCGAAACGCTTGTTGCAGAAGATCAGAGAAGACTGATCTAGTCAAGCGACAACTGCATATAAATACATTTACAATATCCTTTAAAGTATGTAGCATAATGAAAAATCGACGAACCAATAGAAAACAGCCCCACTAGTTGTGGTAAGAAATGAATAATAGCTTCCGTGACAAATTTGGGTGCAGAAATATATTAGAAATTACAGAGCAGAGAGTAAGTAGGTTTTGCAGTTTTCGATGTCTACATAATATATATAATGATTTTATCCGTGACCCTATGATTTACATACCGCTACAAAAAGCTGTTGTTAAGTTTCAGTTTATTTACATGTGACAATAAGGGAAACAGTTGACCATATCTCTGTTAACACATGTCAAAGTCCATATTCTCATTCTGATAGAACCTTAATAATAACTATTAATTAGAAAGTAATTTTCCACTACATATAATTCTATTAACTTTCTTTGAATCTAAAGTGGTGCTTTTTTAATACCCCATTCATAGGATCTACCAAAATTTTAAGGAATATAGACTGCACATTACGGAATTCTATAACAGCATGAATTACAAACGGCTTTCTTCATCGTTCGAGAGGAACCATTTAGTTATATCATTAGTAGTATGTGAGGGTCTAAGTTGTTACAATGTATAATAGAGCAGAGAGAAATAATAAATAAAAATGAGACAATATGAAAATAAAGACATGTTAATGTACTCCACTATTTGAGTTTTTCTATTAACTACTAACTTGCATAAACTAGACATGATAAATGCAATGTTTTATGTAAAAACATAGTAAACTAAACTGCGATTTATGATACTGAATTAAGCCCCTACATTTTAATGAAAATTTAAGCGTATAACCGACAAAAGCACGTGAAATACAATTATAATATGAAAAAAAGAAATAAAAACCAGAAAATATGATCATCTAATAGTCATGATATTTTGTGTCAGAAGGAATAAATCAATTCAAATTTTAGAAACACAATTACATGAATCGTATTCCGCTTTCAATATTAGTACTGGATAGTTGGCCACTGCCATCCCAACATGTTTAATGGATGTCACTAGACAATCAAGTATCTCAGTTTGTTGACAAACATCTGTACTAGATGATAATAATAAGCTTACGAAACAGATAACTATTAAAGATTAAAAAAACTGCCGAATCTTAATAAAAATAATGAGAACCTTATGGACAGTTATATGAGGATTCTTAGTCTCCCTGACTGTTAAATAACTTTTGGTTTCACTTTAATTAACTGTCTGATATATTTTAATACGGGACTTTTCCCTCTTTCGGCAAGCTATCAGATATCTGTTTTGTCAATAAATTATGTGATAACTTATTTAGTTAGGTACTTTTTATTAATTATGTATTCATTAAATGATCATCACAGTAATTTATTGGTCTACAGCGTCCGTTATAACACTGACAACAATGAGGAATAGCATTATTGATCGATAAGTAATTTTTGTAATGATCTAACAAAAAAGGGCTAATCAAACTCTGCGAAAGAGAAAATACTAAGTTTGCAATCAGAAAAGAATTATTTTAACCTGAAAAATTGGTTTGCTAGCATCCAAACAATCTACTTCTTAACTAATTATGGCTATTTTCGTAATAGTAAATTTTACCAATAAACAATATCCTTATTTGTACCCACTTACTTATAAAACAACAAATGTAAGAAAAATGTGTAGTAAAATGTCATGTTACATATTACATTATTAATGGGACAACTTACTTCAACCACTTCGGTTGCTCCAACTGGAGTCCAAATGTTCGTTAGCGAAGTTGAGACGGAAACAAGTAGGCAAGCATTAGGAAGATCATTAGGATGCGATATATCTCTAATATCCATGCATCCTAATATTAGGCGTTGCAATGAGGTAAAAATAGGGTAGATCAGGAATAAAGCAGGATTATATGTAGAATATATAAGGTTTTTTGAACTCAAAGTCAGCAAACATTATAGTAACAGGGACATAGGTGTGGACAAAAACTAACCAAATTCCAAGTCAACAGAACAGACACTTGTGAAGAAATTCAAGTAGCACACTTCTGTAGGGAGATTTCGCTGATGATCTTGTTCATTAAGGCAATTGATCTCTATTATACAATAAGCCAACAAACTCCAACAATTTTCTAGACTAATTTAAGATGTATGAACTAGAGAATGCAAATATTTGCTAATTCGGAAATAAATTTAATTATTTTCAAAAATTTCTGTATACTCAAGCTGATTTCAATGGACAACGTTGTAACAAAAATAGAATATATCAACAGATCTACATAGGTGTCTTAAGAAGACAACTAAAATTCGAAACTAATTAGAGAGGAAAGTTATGAAACTCGTATTGGAACTTCTAATATATCCAGACTACTTACTTTCAGAAAATTCTAAGTACACTTAGAAAATTTAAAAGACTAATGAAAAAAAGCATATGAATGAGCAGTCTAACAAACATGTCATAGCATACTATGCCACAAATAAACAAACAAGTTTGAAATAAACTTCACCAATGTTAAGTTATGTTCTCATGCTAAGTAAATACTAGTATTGGTGACCTCTTCAAACGATCAAGCCACCTTTTTTTCAGCTCTGCACATACTGCTATTAACTATGCTGTTTTAAATTTGCTTGAATAAAGTAATTACGGACACCACTTGCACGTACTCAGACGCCATTCCGAGGGGACTACAAACTATGGCAAAACTAAATACCAGACGGTTCAAGTGTAAACACAGCGGCTTGTTGAGGTACTTCCCTCCTTGTGTATCCAACGTAAAGGTTAGAAATAAGTATGTTGTAAACCATGCATGGAAGATCAGTGGAAAAAGATATAACAGCTGGACCGACAGCGAACGTATCGCGGTTAAAAACAGGTGGCACACACTGATTGTCACGATTTGAGTTCATGTTAAACATACATCTTTTGTAATATTGCTCAGATGGAGTTGAGAATTCGTTACTGTGACAAAATTTATAGTACTGAATAAATCTATTATTATTATTAGAGGTAGATCAATGTATCTATCGTTTATCCTGACCGTAGCTCCCACCTTGAAGTGGTGGTCGAGCTTGCCTATCGTGATGACCCAACTGAGTTTTATTGGCTGTAACGCATGTTCCTCTAGGTTCTACCATGCCAAGCAGGTCTGTTGGAGAGCGATAAAACTAAAGGTATCAACCTAAGACCTGAAGGCGAAGTCGTACGGCTGACTGCAGCGAGGTATGACAGCGGAAAGGTATTTCCCTCAGATAACCAGTATCTGCAGTGATGCTGCCTTCTTAATGCAAAGACAGGTATTAGAAAAGGTCAACCCTGAAAATGTCACATCTCACCTTACTCCATGGATTTCCGTCTCTGGCAGTAAGGCCTTCTGAAGAACGCTGCTAACACTTCAAAAACTTCCCATTACAAGGTCATGCGTGATCAGCCTCAAACAGTTATCGCTTGGGCTCTGTGACCGCGCTCCCAGGTCACTATGACCAATACTAACCCAGTTTCCTTTTCAGGTACCTCAAGAAGTAATATCCTTCCATGGTGTGGGCAGCCAGGAAGTGACGACCGCTCTCATACCTTTAACAGCACACGAATGACTGACCTCTCTTTTATCGCTGCATTTCAAAATACATGTCAATAACTGATAGATGAAGTATGCTACTCGCGGTTGCCTTTACAAGGTAATTACACAAAAAGTACGAATAACACCTATCCCTTATAAATTAGAAATAATTGTTGATAAATCGTGAGGTAATTAAAATGTAAGTCAATAAACAAACTTTTACTTTATGCACCTCAAAAACTATCGACTAAGTTTACTTAATCATATATAAGTAGATCATCTGATAAAGACCAATCAACGATCATTAAGAACACCTGTTGTCAAAATGCTTTATATAAATTATAAAAACTAATCAACAAGTAAGTAAAAGGCAGCTTAGATCGAACTTTGTTAAATGAGATAATAAAATTTGGCAGACTTACTCAACATGATTTCAAGTCCCTCAACACTTAATGAACCTAAAATAAGAGTAAACATACCAAATAACTTGGTTCATCGACCTACACCAAAGAATCGTCTCACAAATTACTTACATTTACTTTCCTGGACAGGAGCTGCTGGGGTAGACAAATTATTAGAAAATCCAGCTTCAAGTGGATCAGATCCTGTTATCCTTCGTATTTCATCACGAAGCAAAGTGAGACGGCGTAACTTAGGTGCCAGTTGTGCCTTGTTAAGGTTATGACACCAATTCTCTGCTTCATCTTCAGAACGAGCGACAAATATAAGAGATTTGTCACCGGAATCAAAGTCTACAAAAGGCACTTAATTTTGATCAAAAACTTACCTAAACGAAATGAGTAGGGTATTTCTTCATCTCTGGTACGCGACACGGTGAAGCGTTCTAGTAGTACTATACCTGAAATTTCACTGCTGGTTCGATCTGGAGAACGACAAAGAACCAAAATATTTCCTTTTAACCGACACCAGTGTTCAGAGAAAACTGTAAAAAAATTAATTATTAATCATAACAAACCACAACCACGCTTGGATCGCGTGTCTACTTTTTGTTTCCAATAAAGAATCCCCTCAAAGGACGAGTTCCAAGAGGGGGACACACATCCAAGCTCCTTTGAATTGACTCTATTAATATATGAAATGAACAGGATGAATAGATTATAACATTACATACCTTCATACATATATAATAATATGTCGCAACAAGTAACTAAAAGAAATGAGCCGTAAAACAGAATCTAGTAACCGTGAAAATGTTTCTGCAAAGGCAATGTACTTCTGAGTATTTTCTGTAAATTATACCACACTTAAATAAGTATTACTAAAATGTACTTTGAGAACACTTTAATTTCACTACATGAACAATAAGTTCAGTTTGAGATTTTTTAAAAATATTCCCTTAATTGATTAAAGTATGCATCCAATATGTGATTTACTTTAAGAATTTATGCGACTTGAATTACTTTGTGTTATTTTCAACTACAAATGTCCAAGTTACAAGTACTATTATAACATCACAAGTGATGTAAATATAATTATTACAAAATACAACAAAAGAAGAGTGGACTCTAGGTTCGATTTTCTTTTCCAGAGTTAAACGAGTAAGGTAAATAAGGTATGAGGATTAGTTGAAATCAACCTAAGTAATACGGTCGAAATCAGTGACTCCAGTACCTGAAAGTCTTTTGACAAACATATAAGACAGTTAAGGATGAACAATTGTGTAAAATGTTTGCTTGTCTATGATTAATAAACAGCTAAAGTAGAAAATACATTTGCAGACAAGTTTAATCAGTAGTACTTACTTCGAAAGCAGTAAGAAAAGTGTGGATACATAGAATATTGCGACTAGTTTAAGTGACTCAATATAAGTACTACAAAGTAGAGATAGGTGGTTTGGGGGATAATCGACAGGAAACACTGGACCACAATAAAACTCGACCGATAGGATTCAGGTCAGAACTATGGAAGACTTGATAAACACCAAATTGGTCACTACACAGTGATTAGCCAATGCGTACATCATAGTTCTACAGAGGGTCATTCGAAACAGGAAGAGCTCAAAGGCAACAATTACAGACTGTGAAATTAAGTATGCCATTCTGACGAGCGTCGAGCAGTATGAGGCCTAACCCAAGGGTTTCCTGCAAACTATCCCCAGACTACCTTCCATCTCTTCATAATGACAATGATGCCGAGTAACTTAGACTGATGGTCTGTTGGGGATTAAAAATCCAAAAAAATGCAATCATTCAGAAAATCAAACAGCAGATTTGTATTGTATACCTAATTTAAACTATCACAATATTAGATTAATCTGTGAGTTATACTCTAGAGTGCCTCCAATCAAATTTATTTGCAATAATTAATTCAACCGTAACTTTGTATTCAATTCGTAAAATAATCACAGAATTTGACTTAGTAAAGTTTATTTAGTCGACGATTTCCCTTGACTCGATCGATAGAATTTGACCAGTACAATAAAGGACTTGATGAACATCTCTACACGGTGATCAACCAATCTTAAATCATGTCAGCCAGTCTCCAAACACTGCTTAGGACAACTATATGGACACTAATCAAGTAGCCTGCACTCACCAGCATGGGTCACACCAGTGGTCAGTGACTTCATGAACTGATCCACGTTTACGTTTTAGTGTCGACTGAGATCAGTCCTGAATTAATAATTTGCATTTAGAAGAAGAGAAACGTATCTCGAACATGCGTACATTGTTGCTCAACTATATTAAAAAGCTCTGTGTTTTATTTGCGTTTTCGTCAAACAGGAATAGGTTATCTGCGCATTCTAAGCTAATTAGTAGACCTTCTGGTAGGCGATCGATTCCCGAAAAGTCAGACGATAAGAGCGTTACTTCCAGCAGTAAATCAATTATTACATTAAACGAAATTGGGAATAAAAGGAAGCGTTGACAGTTCGCCAAACGACTAATACTTTTCGGATAAAGAGCCTCTACATGGTTAACGTATTTTTAAAGTAAGCCTTTCAACTACAGGCATTGCCAAAAAAATGTCTCGGTCAAATGCTGTTTTAAAGTCAATACAAACCATGATTGTCAGACGCTGAAGAAAATGTCATTGTTCTAAGGCCTAACGAACAGCGAATATTTTGTCGATACAACCATGACTAGGTCTAAAACAAGCCTGTTTTTTACGAATTCGTAGTTCACGAGTCATAGTTAAGCGTCTAATAATTGTTGAAGCTAGTATTTTAGACATTATATTAGTCGAGTTGATTCTTCTATGGTTATCACCAGATGACTGTGGTACTTTCTTATAAGATAGAATAACCTAAGATTGAGACAAACGAATGATAATCTAAGTATAAGTGCATCAGATAGTCACCGATATCTGTTCTCTGAGCTGGAGCATCGAAACAACCACCTAAATGTCTCACAGTCTGATTTAAGTCACTAACTTGGGCGTTAAAATCACTTGTTGAGTGTTCAGCCTTATGAAGTTTAGAAAGCTTTATGTAAAATGAATCTTTTACTTCGTCCGGGCTGCAGTCAGTGGGAGCGTAGGCACAGTCAACAAAGTAAAAACGGCCTATGTCCCCATCCTTCCAAATTTCATTTAGTGAAACAGCACATGTACGACTATCAATAGGGATTCATTCAAAAAGTGTTTATTCCGTTTCAAACTTAGTGCTATATCTACACCGGCTTGACTCCAAGAAATTGCTGTTGAGTCGCCAGATAAACGAAGAGTATATCACATAGATTTTTCATATTGGCTAGATGACATCTAGTGAATGATCAAGCTGGGATTCCGTGTGCATGTTTCGGAGGCAGCATATATTTATAGCACGAGATTTTAATGTCTTAGCCAGAGAGACATGCTGCCCGACTTAACATAGGGTTCATACGTTGAGCGCCTCAATGTACAGTTTGGAGCAATGTTTCAGTAGATCTGGGACAGTATTTTGTGAACCAGAACTGTTGGCATTAGTAGCGCATGTAGAATAAGTCAGAAACAGGAATCCATGGTTTATAGTGGAGACAACAGAAATATTAAGAATTTTATTATGAAAACGGTGATCTTCAATGCCATTAGAGGAAATAGGGTGATTATCACTTTCCAGTTGCTCATACCGTAAAAGTGTTCTCAAATAACCTGAAAAGTAGCTGAGGTAGAAACGGTCTTGACAAGTCAAGTGTGACAAGTGCCCAAGAGACAACTGCATGAGGCTGGTTACACGTGACCTCTGTACTGCTGTAGGTTTGATCACAGCTCTACCTGACTACATCAACGTAGCAAGGTAAAATCGTTTGCCCTTAAAACAAGTAGGCTTTAAAATACACAAAGCCGATATCCACTTAACCATACAATTATACTAATCACTATTTATTTTTCACGTACAAAAATCATCGACAAATAAAATGACAAATTAGATACTGAGTATTACAAATAAATTGATGCAAAATATTTAAAGTTTAATGAAATAATAGAAGTATCCTATATAATTTTTAACTAAAAATACCTCATATCATAGCCATTTTTAGAATATTGTCTTTCCAGAGATCAAAATACACTTGAAATATGTGACTGAAGTATACAAGTCAAGTCTTAGATACAGAAAAGTACTTTTATCTTGACGTTGGAGTCACCTAAAAAAGAATAAAACGATACAATTGGCTGAGGAAAATCTTCTAGAATATACTTATCGTTTTAGTAGCAAACAGTTCATTACTCTAGTAAAACCATGATATAACACGGAAACAATTAAGGCTAATAGTCAGGCTTAGTTGTCACTTTAGCGATCTATAGTAGCCGCACTGTCCAATCATTCATAGCACTTAAACATTATATTTCAGCTGTTACTTTGTAAATAAACCCTTGATTTTATTAGACAAACCCTTTTAGATACGTGGTCCTAATTTTAACTTTAATCTATGTATGAGTCTGGATCGATAATCGCACATTGCGAGTGGTTCTCATTCAGCTGCATCGTATCACAGCATTTCCTTTTTCAAAAAGATTTATTTACTGAATCGTCGATTCGTAAGTAATCGAAAACTCGTAAGACCAGACTGAATTGCATAAGCACTGGTATACAATATTTGCTTAATTCTTTTGTATAAATCTCTTAAAATATATTCTCTTAATTGCTATGAGTAAAAACGAAGAAGTAACATAAGAAAATAGCACACAGAACGACCACATTCTCACAAATCTATTGCAGCCGATTAAGCACATCAATTCTTGAACACAAAAGACTTTCACGACGGCTGATTTTCGAAATAGTTTTGATAGAACAATTATTTTATCCGGGTGCACGGATAATTTGACACAAATGTTCCCGAATGAAGTTGTTAATTTAAAGGTATGGGTGCTTTTAAGTTGGCGCATTCAGTAATTACGCGAAGCCAAACGGCTGTCAGCTAGAAGAAAATAAGTTAGTATTAAGCTAACTGAGGAAAAACGTGGAACCAAGCTTGACATTTTAGTCCCGCATACAAACATGCAGACTAGAATGGACAAGTTTTTATCTTGTTAACCGAAGGGCGTATATTAAAATAAACACCAAGAGCAACAGTAAAATCAACTCTATGGACGATCAGATAGAAAATTATTAACAAGTGTATTTAGTTTTGATTAGAATTTTTTGATCCAATAGAAAAATATCTTTGCAAATGTGAGCAAAATGTTCTTATCTACGTCGATTTTAACAACACAATTTGTTAAAATCTCTCTACAGTTACCTTCCATGGTCTCTTCAATTGTTTTAAGTTTAATCATTAAAATTAAATTTTATATTACTCATTGCTTTGCTAAGTAACTGCTTTAAGAAAAGACTGATAGGCAAACAACTTACTGTAACGAACCAATCAACCGCGAGCCACTGGTTTCAAGGTCATAGTGCAAGGTTGTAATCATAGTTTTGTTGATAACATTAGGAAAGCTTATATCTTGTAATTTTACTTATTCTGGATGAATCAAATTAAAGTACCAGACCAGTAAGATTTTTAAAGGAATTTTCAAAGTCTCAGCAGACTTTTTTGATATTAATAACTTGTCACCAAAATAAAAGGCTCCTTCGATAGCTTATTGTCTTAGTAGTAAACTAGAAACTAGTGAAGTCAGATCTGAGGAGTAACGTGAAAAATTCTTATTCTAATATCAGCTATTCCGTCCTTAAAATGTAATCAAACCGGATCATTTTATAGAAAAGTTACTTTGAACGGAGTTATGTATTCAGTAGTTTCCGAATATCTCAAATACTGGTAACAACTACACTATTGCATAATGTGAGTGAAGCGAAGTTTTTCCAGTGGTACAAAAATATCTCTGAACCTATTTTAATATGGTTTATTTCGTAGACTTTAAACCCACTTTGTCACCAGTATATGAAGTTCTATGTTGAAACTCAATATAGATGAGTTAGGGGGTAAAGCTTTCAGAATGCTGACGCCAATTCAATCACGATCATAAATTGTGCTGAGTCACCATAAGCTCACCTGAAATTAAAATAACTGTTTTCTTCAAAGAAATTATTAACACTCACTTCAGTGACTAATTTTAAAGTTTCCTAAGTTGATTATGGGACTGGAAGGAGATTCAGGGTATTTTGTGCTTTTAGTCACTATTTTTAGTTAGTGTTTATCAATTGTAAAGCTAATTTACACATCTGTCGCTAAAGCTTTGCAACATATGTGTGTGTCTTCCGTCTGTTATCACAATCGACAACACACTATCCCAGTCGTCAACAGTGCGTTATTCCCCTCATCAGACGAAGTAAAATATGAAGAATAAAACAAGAATGCCATTCAAAATGGCGTTCGAGGACTTTTGATCTGTACTTTAGGTTGTCGTGCTTAACCAATGAGTCACGATGCAACTGCTTATTGTGACTCGAAGTAAATCACAATAGTCCACTCTGGCCCTCATTAACCCTGGAGAGATAAATATCAGCCAGTTTATAACATATCTTTGCTGTAGATATAGGAGGGTCGATTTAGCTTTGAGGCTACTTAAACTAATGACTAGATAACTAGCGGCAAATTTTGACCTTGTTTTGGCTTACTCTACTCGGACATAATAGACAGACTGAAAGAGCAGTTACTCAGTGAATCATACACAGTGCATGTATTATTGTGGTCATAATAATAGTACTATAAAGTACATGGTGAAGATACAGTTTCATTTTCTTACACCCATATACCCACCACACTTTCAGCCCGTCACATGCATTTCGGTCTCCTGCATTAATATTTTAGGTGTGATCTATATAAGTCATGGAGTTGCTTAACTCACTAAGCCTCAAGCCCATGCTCTCTTAAACTGGACCACTAACGTTAACGAAGCTCACTCATGCCAAGGACTCCACTCACATCGATAAACTACGACTCCTTAGGGACATATTTGCCAACACTAAGTATGTGGAAGACATCCTGCTAGCACACCACCTGCTGAAGCCTGAAGAGGATATGTTAGTACTCCCAGACATCCCATATTCACAACGTAGCTTAATAAGGAACCTTCCGAAAAAAACCGTGGATCATTATTTTAGGGTGACTGTTCACGAAGTACCCTAAGCTCGGATACAGAGAACCTATTGTGTAACTTTTTGGAACAGAAGTCTCTAAAATGATCATTATAGCTGATGAGCTATATAATGCAGCAGAATGTTCTGCGTCTCAAAAACAATAATGATGTGAGACCCCATCCATTGAAAATTAGATTTTGTCACCCAGCCGGAGACAAACTACATCCAAATAAATCTCATGACGACAAAATACAGCACTACAAGAACCCACCTTAACCAGTCGTTACACTAGTAGATTGTCAGGAGGCAAAAAAATAGGAAAGGGGTAGAAACCATTCGATAAGAAATTATAGTTTAAATGTCTGCTGCCAGGCTATGCTAAATCAGGATTTCACTGACACTCATAGTTTTGGATAAAAACCCTTTACACCGAAACATCAGGTGGACGAATTACGTGAGCTAAATGAGCAAAGTGATGCACATCTGATAATCATAGTGTAGAACACTAGGATCCTCTCCAATAATAGGAAAACAAAAGTGCAATATCGAAAATAGTCACAGTTCTTCAACAACAGGAATACTGTTATGAGCGGTGGAGCCGTATTGCACATACGTTTCTGCTTAGTGGCACACCCAGTTACCGTCCCAATATCGAAGAATCTACTTGCTCTTCTGTGAAATTGTTTAGTTCCACAAAATGTTTACTAGAAGTAACCTACAAGAAGCCTGCTGCTGATACGCAGTATGATAGCTCAGTACAAAAAGTAGTTTTCTCAAATTAGGACATACTTATTAAATTCTTAGGAGACTTCAATCTCTCAAAAATCGACTACTGCTAAAACCGACTATAAATATAATGGTCGGAATAAGATTCGATGGAAGCTCGACTTTTAAGCGTTCTCAAATATTCAGGTTTATTTGAATATATGAAGGGAAGGAACTGTCAAGTACCATCACGCTTGTGCTCCTACCAGCAAGGAGGTTCTGGTGGACGACTCTTTGATTTTAGCCCCTTAAGGAAGAAAGTGACCATATCGTCTTGCGTTTTAACTTTATCTGAAAAACGCAGTTGAAACGCTTTGTTCATTACATACACCTGAATCGCCATTGATTGAACATGGCTACGTTAACAGGTGTTCTCAAACAGATAGATTATAAAACTCGTCCAAATTTCAATGTTAATGTACACTGGCGATACCTGCTGGATATCACTCTGAAAGCCACCAAGCAGTCTATTCCTCAATCGGCTACCAAATTGTTCAAACAGCCTAAAATTGCATGCGATCAAGCATCAAATCGTTGAAACTGAAACGGTGCCATTGAGCGGACTACTAAAGATTGAACAATGACAGCTCTTACAAGCCCAATAAACAGACTAGAAACATCTACACAATCGTCCTACAGGAAAATAAACACCAATATCAAAGTAAGCTGACAAAGATTCATCACTTCGTTAAGTCAGATTTGAAATTCCCGAATTGACAAGCTCAAATGGACCTATTAAAAGTAATATCAATACTGAGTAGCTTCTAACTATCCAATACGGCCTAATGTTCAAACAGATATCCCTTAGTCACACTCACATCACTTCTAATTCAACAGTTACGGAAATCTCCGTAGTTAATCTAGCTGAAAAAGTTAAACTAAACACACTTCTCCTGAGCAGCACAAAGTTCCTTTCTCTGTACGAATAGGAAAGGCTCAATTCTTGGCATCTATACTCAGCAAACTGTCCATACATAGTCTGAGTTAAGATGTGGTTCAGGACAACTTAAGCTCACTCGTATCACATCGATCTTTCAAGGATACCGACAAGATTACAACACGAGATACTGACCAGTGACTATTTTTTCTATACAGTCTTAAACTTGAGAATCTCTAATCTACGACAACCTAAGTGACTACCGAAAATCCATCAATTTCTTCGTACCTTAATAGTATGGCCTCAGGAAAGGTTACTCTTGCATCACAAACCTGCTTTCTGTGATATACAATTGGACTAGCATCCTCTACCTAAATAGTATAGTTATTATAGTAACTTTCGAATTCCCAAAAGCCTTCGACTGAGTTTGACACGTTTATCTCATTCACAAACTGACTCACTGTTTTCCGACGACGTCAAACTTTGGGACGAAGTCACCAACTAGGAAGGTAGGCTGGTACTTCAGGATGATATGATTCAAATTTAACGTTAGACAAATAAAATTGAGCTAAATTTATCTTATTTTATTTTAGTGAAGTATAACTTATTTACAATATGCGTTTTGGAGAAACTATTTCGGGTCTAATCGTAGGAATTCACATATACAATGGTCAGAATGAGTCTACAAGGCAAAAGAATATTTAGAATAAAGCGTAAATATAAACAATCATATATATAATCCTAAAGAAAGAGGAAACAAGTGATGACAGAAAAAGGGCGGAAATAATTGGAACGAATTCGGGTAGAAATTCAGCAGACAGTTGGTGCGTACATACAGTGCGATTAGATTCATTGGATAACTATGCACGTACCGACGAAATTTTGAATATTTACATAGGTGATGATAGAAAGTTGAAAATTTTGTATGAAGGAAGTTGAGTGTGGGTGAGTAAGTATGTGACGTGGAAAATCAATAGGTAATTAATTTGAATTTAACCACATACAAAGAACGTTGTGAAGAAACTGTTTCGGGTTCCATCAAATTAGTGTAACTATACACTAAATAATTTAGTTTGCATGTGAAAGCAATATTCAAAACAAAACGCAAATCTTAAGTAGTATATATATAAATATTTATTTATTTATGTGACACTAGGAAAAGAAATCATAAGACAAATTTAAAAGGGTTCAAATAGTAGTTATAATAGAAATTTAGTATGAATAGGTTTATTAGACAACTAATAAACCGAAAATAAATAATTTAAAGGTCAAGGATGTCATCAGAATTTGGAATTGTTATATAAGCAATGATGGAAGATGGGTAAAAATAGACTGGAACAGAGTGTAAATATGCACCATAACTATGTAACATAGATAATAACCTGAGTAATACGACTCGATGTAAACCACTCTCTCTCTTTAGAACCTCTGAAGCGTCGTCTATTATGACATAACATAATTCTATAAATTAATAAATGACGTTTTATTTTCAGCTTTTTTTTCCGCATGGAAAAAATACCTAAATATGACGTCTGAAACTACAAGTCAACATTATTAACCAATAGGTACCAAATGCAACATCTATGTAAGTTCTGTACCAAACACTACTGCAAGCTGTGAAATAAACTACTACAAAATATTCGCACTACTGATTCTACCCTAAGATTCAAACGACTGAGCACTTCATATCAAGAATCTAAAGATTTGTACCAAATCATCAGCGACTTACCACTCAACCTTGAATCAATCAGTAAAGGTTCATTAAGGTTTAAAAACTGTAAACATCACAATCACGTACGTAGTAGTAGGAAAAAACAGGCGAAAGAAGATTATGATTTAAAAGAAACTCTTTTACTACCAATAATTAACCTTTTTCTCTATTTCTTATGTTTTTCTATATCACCTTCTTCCTAAACTTATTGGCTGCTCTCATGATGAATTGGTCCTTTTTAGGCAACGTACTTCACGAATCAATAACTGTAACTGCTAAAAATCCACCAACATTGATTCCATCGCCACAGAATAATATCCATCATATATGTGTTCGGTTGGCGCTTATTATCCAGTTTTCAAATACTGTTGACCTTATGTAGTATCTGGGCATCCTCTATGGTCTATTCTGTTAACTTTCATTCAATCCCTGGAATCACAGTGCCATAAACAAAAAGCGCGGCTGTCTGTCGAAAGTGCACTGTAATACAAAACCTACCTCTAGTACTACATACTTAGTCGGCCGTTAGTCATCCTTTTAATCATTAACTTCTTATAATGTGAATTCCCTAACAGTTACCTTTTTTCCAAAACTCTTGTATGTAGATAAACCCATATCATTTTGATGATATCCGTAAACCGGTATGCTTTAATATACAGAATGCTACTTAAGAATTAACCTATTATTATTATCATAAGATTGCACCATTAAGATATCCAAAACCTAGAATCCCCAAAGATTTGTCAATCCAAACCCATATATGAAGACGTCTTCGAAAATATGCTCCCAATCTTCTAAATCTAGACACCTTTCATTGCTAGTCACAATAAAAGAAATAAGTGTAATGACTGTGGCAATACACATGCAAATGGCCATCGAATAAGATAAACGAGCTATCGTGAACAAAAGAAATACCTCTACCCTGGTAAAAATTTCCAGGAACAAAATTAGGGGCTATAAAAATGCGGAAGACTCCTAATTAATAAAGACTAAGCATACTTACTGCTCAATTGTTCCGTACGCAACTTACTGCGACAATAACGAACGAAAGTTTTGTTGGTGGCTATCAATACACCATAACTCCATCGTGAGAACTAACAAAAGTAACCTTGACACAACAAAATATTACCTACAGTAACAGGGACATCAAAGTATCTAGACACCGATATTCCAGATAATATCCCAATGAGCATGCTAAAAACAATATGAAAATCTTCACCTATTGTTTCTTAAAATATATACATCAATTTCTACTGCGTGTTACTAATTTATATGGAAAATATAATATTGAACAGGCACTATTTAAATGAATATAAAGTCAAAACACTGAACTTCAAGTATGACTTGAGTATATGTTACAGCAAGAACCAAAAGTTAACTGAGTTTGCATCTTCAATCAAATCCAAGACCAAACGACGGAAAAGTTTTATTTTTCAGAATGTTTTTACTGGAGAAAAAAAGCTTGAAATATATATAGTGTGTTATTCTTACCTTAGAAAATTGCTGACTTATCTTTGTGAGTATGAATGACAAAGGTACATGCGAACCAAAAACCCTAAAGGAAATTTTACTGGACAATTACCAGGGTACGATTGCCAAAGAAGTTGAACATTGGTACCACTGAATGTTATTTGGTTGTATCGAGTTCCATTGTTAGCAGCCATCGGTTCTGGAACGACTGACAGAACGTTCTGTTTCTGTCGGAGTTAATATTATTCAGAAACCATTGTTATCGTCATTGTTATTGTTGTCGCTGCTGTTATTGTATATGGAGTAATAGGAGTAATTAATTGTTTCCTGACGACTTGTTAATCCTTTGGGTTGTGGGGATAATAATCGAGGTCGATACTCGATTGATTATAAGCACTTGGTCAGTGAAAGAAACGCGATAGTATTCTGAGCTCCGGTATTCGCTCAGTCGTAACATTTCAGACGGCTGAAGTGACAACGGTTGTATAACAAATTGCACAAAAGGTTTTTGTTGTTCATGCTTAAATCCTTTCAGAGACGCTTATTAAAGAATAACTTTAATTTCTCCCATAAAGTAAATTACAATCTCATTTTTCACAAAGCTTACGTCACACACCAGTGTATTATCGTCAACTTGCGTTGGTTTCTTACACCTGCTAATGCTAATAACATCCTACCCATATCTAACACTTTGGATCGTCAGCATTCTGTTATAAAACCATCACGGTTTCTTCAAGTTACGACATGATTTTTTATCTTTTGCACTTGCCAACTAATCTGGATGTACCGCGACAATTTTATAAAGAAGTGATCTCCAATAGGGCAATCGACATATAGCCTAGAGTTGAACATATTGCCTACTCATACCACCAACTGCCTGGAGCCTAGAACAGAAAAAGAGGGAGGGTGGTGTTACCGACCAGCTTACATGATGGTGAGAGTGATAACTTCAGTCCACCAGTGTTTATGAGACAGAACATTTTGTGTGGGTCCATAGTTTGTTAATGAGCAAGGCCCCAAGTAAAAGATGATTTTGCTTTCCTCTACTGGTTGCCCTGTTATTCTTGCGCCTACTCAAATATAGTGATAACTGCTTTGTATCAAGTTCACTGAATATAACTGCCAGAGTCTGTATACTAGGGGTGTCACCACCATTCCTGTCATAATGTCAGCTACTGGAGTCATAAACTCATCTATGCAAGTAAAAATCATGTGAAAACCATCTAAGTGAGATAGTTGTCTTGCTGAATCGACATATCCACGTGCAAAACTTGCACTGAATTGCGAAAAAGCACTGAATGGATAACTTTGTGCTGATTGATATTGGTCAGCCAAGTTGACAAGCAACTTATCTATTTGTCAAGTCTCACTCTAAATTAAATTATATATATCTAGTACTCACCAGCCCAAACGCGGCTGCAGTCTTATTTTTAGGAAATAAAGTTATTAAATATCTCTTTTTGGATATCTACTAGTATCATGGTTACGTTAAATAGCCATACAAGTGAGGTGGTAGTTGTTCTAAGTCAGTTTATAATTACAGGCAAGTTTTATAATTAATAGCCATGCACCCTAGATCCATAGTCCTCTTTACGCAAACAATATTCATATTTTACATAGAGACTGCCTTTGTTTCTATCTATTTTCAATGAACTTTCAGATACACTACTACATTTTTGGTCAAAACGTTAAACAACTCTTGAGGCTCAATAGTTCAATCGGTGACTGACATTGAAGCCAACAGGAGGATTATTCATTTGTCTGCCACAACCGTTGTTCTTCACTTTCAAACCGCCATGCAAAACACACTTCAAACCATATGTACAATTTTGTGGCTTCCTACAATCTGAAACCCCATACTCTGTAACGTTTAACTACTGAAACACGTATATATACATTTTTTTTATCTCTAACCAACACCCTCACGCCTAAACGTCTCATTACATTACTATGCACTTTAACCCTAGACGTACATTTACTATAGTCTAATTCGTTTGTACAGCAGTTCAAACTTGGTGTGATATTTTGTGTTTCTTTTGATCTTACTTGTAAAAATGTTATACTCCTGACACCAGAAAATAAGTTAATATTGTCACCAGTATGTGTCATCAGCCGTGACACACGGTTTATGCATGTAAAATTTGCTTGCACCTTCTAGGACATATAACTTTTAGTCCGGTTGTTTAACTAAGAGTCTACGTATTTTATTAATGCTACCGCTTACCGTAATGCAACATCCGTCAAATTTCATCGGTTTTTTTTCACAGTCGTTTATGTGGCTGTTCCATTGTATATAACTACTACTGTAAACATCATCGCTACTCTCATTCATTAAATTAATCAACAGTTTGTTATATTTATTAAACTTTCCTTTATCTCATGATACTAAACTGGGTGTATAACACTGATCATGCTTGTAAAACTAGCGCTTACACAATTTCAAGAATAAATTGTTATTAATATCCCGTATAGCTAGGAATGCTGCGCACATCAGCGCACAAACTGAATGGGAAATCCTGATGAAACTTTTAAAACTTCTCGGCTGTATTGAGGAATTCAGTGTAGATTACTGCTTGGTTGAGCTGCTGTAATTCCAATTAAGGTTGTATGACAAAATTTCAAACGTTTAGACTATAGAAACACGTGCCCTAATGTACATATATTCCAATATCAACAAACGTGATATCCGTGTGGTTGCAAACTACGGTGTGTATTTTAAAACTCACCAATAAAAGCATTTTCAAAAACTACATCTAAAAAAGTATTTCAAAAATTATTGGGATATCTGTATTGCTTTTAATATGACAAACAATATCTACATAAACTTGAACAATCCAAGCTAAGTGATAGTCTCTGCCATGATAATATATTTCTTGGCAAGTGGGATACTGCAGTATGCTGTTCGCAAAACTTCTTCCTGAAGATGATGTTCTTTCCCAAGGTGAACACATAGCACTGACATTTTAGGCTGCCTACGTCTGGAATATCACAAGGCTCAATCCACAAGTCTATTTTGTTACTTATTTCCTTTTAGCGATCTGCTATTAAACACCCGATTATCAGTTCTTATTTACGTGCATGACGTAAATATGCAAACGGTAATTTAAGATGACAGCAATATAAAAGTCACCCCTTTCCTTGCAATATGACCTGGTTTGGACAGAGATGGGGACAAACGACAACGACCTGAACCTGAACACCTAGAAGAACCACATTGAGTAATGCAGCACTCCAAACGATACACAAGCAAACTGGTACTTAGGTAGGAATAAATAACTGGCACAACTGAAGAACGGGATACAGGTTTACTTTTCACCAACAGAATGGACACTAGGGTGAACTATCATATGGCTGAAACAAAAACATGCTCCACGCGACACGGAGTCCGTCGACCGCCGTATATATCAATAACAGAATTTTTCCTGTCGATTTTTTAAACGCACATCAGACGGGCATTAAATAATTCACGACGTCATCTCTCCACATCACTCCAAGAACGGATGTTAACTACCAGGAGAAGGTATACAGGAAGGCCACAAAGTCGATTACTGAACTCGAAAACACACCTGACGGTTACGCCGATTAGAATTGTTCTCTAAGATTAACAAGCGGTCAACTTATGACTTCGTCTAAACGTTTATGAGCACAATCGAAAGCTCATATATAAGGATACTGGTTCATAGCTTTTATACCACGAAAAAATCCTAAAGTTATCCTGTCAAACTGTACACACAGGTGTGAGTTTATTTCTAGTCATTAAAGTTGTACTCCACTTGGCAAGGATTGTCTTGTGCAGCAACTGAAGCCTCCACAGTTTGAAAGTGTTATTACAAAAATTGATTGCCTTGCTGTGGTATTCCAAATACTTCTTGAAGACAAGGCGGAACACTTGATACTTACTTTATTGACTCGAATATCTCATTCCGTAGTACTATAGCTCCTTTATCGTTTTACTATGTATTCCAGTTCTGCATCACCTTCCAAATATTATCGCCTTTGAATTCTAGTTCCTTTTCTACATGTTCGATTCATGCTAACTTTTAAACTGTCCATGAACCTGACCCCTTAGAATAGTGGGCTGCTGGAAATTCTAGGACTGAAGAGGTTGTGTAGCTAAATACCTTTTATTAAAAAAACTTAAGAACCGGAACTGTAACTGAGATATTTAAGATATGAGCGCAAAGAAACCAGTTTATTTACAATAGCTTCCAATGTAGATATTGGATATTAAAAGGTCATATCTAGCTCAAGGTCGGATGTAATTATTTGATCAACCTTAATGTAATGATATGTCATGCAATACTGTAGTTTTGTTGATGTTACGGTCACGAGCCCAAGTTTTGTTGATATGGAAATGTTTGACTTGTGGGTTCATGGACGAACAAGTAAGAGTGTCATCAATTATAAATGGTGGTATTAGTTTATTTTCTTTTGTACAGTGTTTTGTCATATCACTTGCTGTATATTTTGTCACTGATGTAATTAGTGTCCTGAATTGTGCTATTTAACTTGCATTATTTACTGGAAACAGCAAGTACCGATTGAAAAAATATACAATTATCTCGTAAATAACTAAGCTATAAAATTTATAGCTGGACCACAGAGTGGGAACGAAGCTAAGCGACTTCTAGTTTGACCATGTCGTTAGCCAAGCGAAAATTGATCGATTCGAAAGCGTTTTCAAATGGGATGATATTATTAAAGAAAACTTCAAATTGAGGTTGTGTTCAAATGAATACAATAATTTTATATGACTAATATTTTTTAAAGATTATCTATGGGTTGTAAACATTTAAAATCAAAGTAACTTCCGTATTAATACTCACTCATATAACTATGAAGCATTTTCCCACGAGTTCCTTTATATTTGAGAGGATAGTTTACAAATGTAGACGAGAGATTCTTTTAATGTGTTTCTGTTTGAGGTATCGATCTCAAATATTGAGTATTTACTGTAGGTTTGAGCTTAAAATCTACCAGTATATGCTGTATGGATGCTGCGTCTTTGATTATATCTACGCTTTTTTAAGACCATTCTACCAACCTCAATAATTTCACTGACTGCCCAAAGTAGTATCTCCGAGCAAATATCTTTACAGTACTGACACCACTAAGCAGATGCAACTTCACTAACATCTGCCATGGCTGCAGCTTCACTTACAAGTGTCTCCAATAACCACCTCATTACCAGGACCATTATCTGCTATAGGGAACCTTCAAAATGTATAAAGAATGAACCAAATCTAAATGATTTGTTTAGCTAACATCTGTGACCGAAATACTAGTTTATTACGTTTTCCTAAATATTCAGTGACGTGCATAAACTCGCTACAGTCGCATAAGAACGTTCTTCAAATTAAAATTTATTCTTGCAAATAGCTGAAAATAACTCTAAATATAATCAGCTAATATACGATAAATGGTCAACATTATTTACCAAACTATGCGCTATGACCTTGAAACAAAGTCTCCAGTTCACTGACTCGTCCCTATTGTTCAGTCTAACGATGATTTTAGTGATACTGTAGCTAAACATAATATGTGACTTAACCCTTTTAGTAATGTGATTCTGAACGTCGAAATTTGTTTGGGTTTCAGTCTACGTAGGCTTTTGTTGCTAATCTAACTTAATTTGGATCCAATAAATATTTATTTATTAACATTATTACATTTCGCTAATTAATTGAGCCTACAACCTGAACATCTCTTTTGTTCTGCAGCATCAAGGGTATTAGATAATGCTCAAATAATCACTTAATTTTCCGTAGAGGTATTGTTAGTTGCACCCAATGAGTCACCGTGATAAGTGGTAATCACCTAATATTCTCGCTGTATGGAGCATATTATGTAAACCATCCTGGATTATATCAATAGCAAGTGGATAATTTGATAAAATATCTGGTTATACGTAAACTTGTTTTGCTGTTCTGTTACTTTATAGTTTCTCAGGCTTGCTCAATCATGGCACAGTTGCCTTCAGTAGAAGAGTCTGGTATGACAAGCGATATGCTGGCTGCACATGTCAGAGACCATTTTGCTCAGTTCGCACTTCTGGAATCAGGTTTACGACATCCAAATTCTTTTATGCAAGATTGTGCATATCACCAGCTTACACCAGAAACTCGCAAACAACTGATTTACTTGTAAGTCTTAATTTAAGCCATCTTTTTTCGTCCCTATTTATTTGTTTTCGGGAAAATCATGAAATGCAATTATCATGCTGAAAATAACTTTTGTGGCTAATTCTTTCACAATGAGCTGTTAAGAATCTAAATGGATCTTCGTTTGTAATTTTTATGGAATAATCATATATATAAATAAACTAAGAGACTAAGCAGTGCATTTTTACTACGTGTTTCTTTTGACCGTGTAAATGGTGCAGTAAATGAACATCTAGTGTTTTATTTGAAGTCTCACTAATGATCAATTAGCTAGGGTCTTTTCAATAATCACTACTAGTGTGCTCATTTACAGTAAAAACGCGAGTAGTTATGAATGAATTTTTATAAATACAATCATCCTTCGGTATTTACAAAAAGTCTTCCGACCTCACTTTCCCATCATTCTAACTGGATAAATCTGTAACTGGTTTACTACAAACCTATCAATAGACTAAGTACTATTCTGTAAGAAGTCAGACTGTTAGCACGAAACGAGCCTGATTGAAGCATGCTCAAAACATGCTCACGAAGCTGTGCTGTGATTGGTCCATTCTTAGCCGACTAGAACTAACGACCAATCAGGAAGTTTCTAGAATACTCTATACCATTGTTTGTGTAAACCCTAGTGTAACTATTTGGTTTTACCTTTTACCTCCTGCTGTTATTTTCTCAATACATCTTGCTACCTGCTCTTCTCTTGTCCTGATTTGGGACCAAGTCGCTGTCGTTGTCAAACCGTAGAATACCTAAGCGGGATTAGCACATAATATTACTGGGACTAATAGAGATAACAGTAGGCCATTTTAACACAGACACTTATTAAGGAATATACTAAACGAAAGATTTGTGCTGAAAGTTCACTTACTATGGTTTAAGTAACGTTATACTTCATTATCGTTCTATTAATCACATTCCATCATTTTAAGGCATACGATTTATTATCTCATTTCATTGTATGCAAAGACAAGTAAAACTTCCGCACACGAGCAGATTTCTTTCACCGTGCGACAAACGCCTTGTCCAATATGTTTCAAATTCATTGAAAATGAATTGAATCACTGTCCAGACTAAGCCAGCATACTTCGACTAAAATGCTTAAGTGCGTAGATAAGTTTTCTTTCTAGGATTTTGTGTATCTAGAACTTGTTATTTCAAGTTAATTTCTAAGTGTCCAAGTAGGTGGATAATATACCTAGTGCTAAATCTACTCCATATCAATAATATCTTGCTTTTTGTGTGTCTTAGCTAATCAAAGTTTGATCAGGATGTATTCTTCATTATTTGATTACTCACCAGACTATTCACTTCACCTAAATGTGCAAGGTAACGTAGTTTGGATTTCCGAGCCAGTTCATTAAATACTATATCTTGAATTAAGCGAAGTTAATCTTTATTGTAATATGCCAGTTTAGAAATTTTATACGGTTTTTATTACACCATTGCTCGCTACGAAGATCATTATAAGAATGCAACTCATTAGCCGAGTACGAGCGACCGTATTACGTATTCAGTCCTTGTCGAAATTATGCTTATTTCAGTTGGTTTATGTGTACCTTTTATGTCCTTACTTTTGACAATCTAGGTACTATTCACTTGATGAAAGTTTCCTACGCGAACTTGTTGGTAGGAGATTATCAAATAAATCCCGACGAGAATTAGCTGATATTGCGGAAAGATGTGAACTTCAGTTGAGAAGTTGCAAAAGACAGTTTGATAATCTGTGGTGTGTTGCTCGACGTACCGAAGATTTACCTGGTCCACTAACAGATAATATAAAAAATTGTTTTCTTCTACCAGAACGCCTTGCTGAATGTTACGCTGCTGTTATATTTATCACCAGTAACAGGTATATTCATACAAGTTAGCTATTTTGTAACCAGAGTTTTGATACAGAAGCTAGTGTAATGGTGCTGTAATTTTCAATTATGATGTCAGTCAGTCAGTCAGTTACAACATAGAACTTTGTACATGCGTACATCAGTTCAAGTTGCCATGCCTCAATTAGCAGATAAGATTAAATTGTCGGACCAAATCCCAAGGTAGGGGAGGTAGTAACAGAGTAAGTACTAACGGGAAGGTATAGAGATCATAGATAAGATTTGAGATAAAAAGTGATTCAGTAAAGAGAAAATTATAATAAGCTCAAAAATTAGAATTTGGAGGAAGACAAGGAGTGGATGCACCTGCGCCATTGCAATCGATTTTGAGCCATATCACCTAAAGTCTCTAACCATTTGTTACGATCATCGTGTGGGCCCCAACCAGTTAGTCTACATCTATTAACATGGCTCAGTCCAATCGTCAATGACTTCATGGATTGGTGCCATGTTTTCGTTTGGCCACCCCTAGCTTTCTTCCAGCCTACTCCTACACCAGACAACATTGCTCGTTTCGGTAGACAGTGGTCAGGCATACGCAACACATGTCCTAACCACCTCAGCCGGTGAAGATTCACTACTTCATCAATAGACTTACCGTATTTCCCTAGTACTCTATTCCTAACCCATGCATTGCTTACTCGGTTGTCCCAGCAAACACGAGCAATGTTTCGGAGACATCTATGATCGAATACTAGGATCCTACGAATATCCTCTACTCTTAAAGGCCATGTTTCACATCCATAAAGTAAAACGGATCTGACTGCTGCACAATAAACGCGTCCTTTTGTCATTAAACGAATGTCTCGCCTACGCCACAAGTGACGCAGGTTGGCAAAAGGCAATCGGGCCTTATGTATACGGGCCGAGATTTCATCGGACACCAGACCGTTAGGACTGATGAGGCTCCCTAGATAAGTAAAGCGGTTAACGCATTCAATAGTTTCACTTCCTATCACTAACTTTGGTGCCGAATTAAGCCAGTCCTGAAGTAACATTTTACATTTGGATGGGGAGAATCGCATTCCAAACATGCTTACATTCATGTTTAAGGTGGTCAAAAAATCCTGCATTTTATCAGCATCTCAGTTAATCTCGCCGCTAAGACTGGACCACCTTCCTTAAATATCTCAGGGGTCAATCCATCTGGTCCTGCCGCTCTCCCTCGCTTTAAGTTTCCAATAGCCTTCACAACTTCGCTGAGACTTGGGGGGACCAATGTTAATTTGCCATTCAGATTGTTTGGGGATGGTGGGCAGCAGGGATGACGCCGTGGGCCAGTTGAACTGTTCCCTAAAGTGTTCTGCCCATCGGTCTAATCTTCTGGATTGACAGTGAATAATGGAGCCATCTTTTTCGGAGATAGTTTCACTTACAGTTGGGTTCCTGATACCCGTTTCCTTGATAAGTCTGAACAGTTGCCTACTGTTACCTATTGCCGCTGCCTTTTCCATCTCTTTAGCTTTCGCCACCCACCACTGCTCACGATCATTGCGTAAGCTTTTGATTAGTTTGTGTCTAAGTTGCCTACGTTGCTCATCATGTTCAGAACCAGACGGGATGTGTTGCCGAGCATCTATCAGTTCAGTAGATGCAGCTGAAATCCACTGAGTTTTCCTAACCTTTAGGTCTAGTTTATTAGTAGATATTACTGCTCTTTCGACAGCTTTTTGGATATCATTCCAGGCTAGCTCAGGTTGAGAACAGTTTACGCCGTTTACTAATTGGTTTTTTAGTTGTTCCTGGAATGTATTCTTGACTTTTTCATCATTGAGTTGAACTCTGGGGGGGATCCTTGTAGTGGATCTTTTACGTCCAGTGAGTCGCAGACTAATACGCGCTCCCACTAAGGCATGATCTGAGTCTAAACATGTGCTCCAAAACGAGCAGCAGTCTTCTATCGAGCCTCTCCAACGATGGCTAATAGCAATGTGGTCTATTTGAGTCCAGCGTTGGGTTGATTTCGGAGGCCGCCATGTCAACCGATGTCTTTCCTTATGCTTAAGGTTGGTGCTTGCGAGAAAATAAACGCTTGTCTGAACAAAGTTGTAGTAATTATGTTGTAATTATGTTGTAATTATGATGTATCATGATAGCATCAAAACGTTATAGGAATAAACAACTGGTAGAATCGAGTGTCCATTCCTACATGAACTAATTATTAATGTTTACTTTTTTGTCCTCTTCATTTTATTAAATTTGTGCATCTGTTACTGTTTAGTTCTCCATAGTGTTGCATTGACCAGTTATTTGATTATGATCAATACTTTAGGAGAAAAAAGCTTGCAATATCCCTAAAGAAGCACTCGTTGACATCGAAATCTGTCCCATTCTCGTTCACATAATAGCTAAAAATTGACGTCTGATGTTGTTTTCTGTTATAACCTACTTCGGTTGCGGTTATGATAGGTTGAAACGGCAGTAGGTGGTTAAACAAGGTGACGAAGTGAAGTCAGTCAAACTAAGGACTATCGGTAGGAATAAGTTTAGGAAATCTAATTGCATGATTAGCATTTTCAAGTTTTCTTTTGAAACTGATGATGGCCCAGAAAAAGCCTTTTTTTATCCTTTTTCAAATTTTAAATATTACTACCTGTACGTACATCTTTTAGTCTAATCATTTTGTGTACTTGCTTGTCTTCACTCTCAATTTAGTTTGACATATTTATATGCAACGTATCTCGTTGTCTAAACTATATAGTCGGCAGTACTCTCCCTCTCTCTCTCTCTCTCTCTCTCTATATATATATATATATATATATATATATATATATATATATATGTATGCATTTCGTAAGGAGTGGTTCATATATATTTTATTATTTCTTCTAGATTTGAGACGTCAAAAAAGTGTCTTGCATACCTTACGTTTGAGAATTTGGCATATTGTGCAGGTCACCTGATGACTCATTGGTCAGCTAGTGGTAAAGGTAGGTACTAGTTTGCTTCAGTTCCTTGATAAGCCGCAATTCACCCAATTCTTATATTAGGTTTGCAACAAACGAGGTATTTATTATTTCCAGTGTATTAGAAATCCTTTAATCAACTTCATTCCAGACATTTCATGTTTAGAACAAGCCATTTTCAGAAGTTTGGTAAATACTCAATTCTTTTCGCTATACTACCTTACCTTAACTGAAGGCAGTATGGGTTCATCATACTTCAAATTTTACTAATGAGTTAATATCTTGACTGTTTTTAGGCAGGTTTTCTGTGACTGATCGAAATTTATACTGTTTGTAGTTTATAATTTCTATCTTCCAGCATTTATATCTTGTTCATTTATTGTGCGTGTATTCATTTGATAGTTCACAACTTCGTTTAATATTTCATTCTGATTTACGTTAAAGATCAAAAAGGTGAAGCAGTTGTCAGTATCGATTTGGATCTTCAATTCTTTCATGATCTTAAAGAATTCAAACCACTAACTGAGAAGAAAGAATACTTAGATAAGCACAAACTGTAAGTTCATTCTCCGTAATTTTAGTATATGCTACTATAAAGTTTCAGCCTAAATCCTTTGACATTGTTTCGTATCGTTTGAATATACTGAACAATCTGAAAAGAATTATTGTGCTTTGCAGTTATAAATTAAATATATATTACTAATCAACTTTTTGAGGTTTATCTGCAGGACTTTACTCAATGTTTGACGTTTGATATTCAGTTAGAAACGGTGAAACATTCCAAGCTCATATTCAGTACTTACTGGTGCTGATTGTCATAATTCATTCCTAGCTTGAAACATGGTTATGCATTCTTAAGAACTTAAAATTGTATTTTGCAGGTTTTCAATCATATGTGTAACTCTTAATATGGTTGAGCAGCTGATCACCGTAGAAGTGCTATGATCAACATTACAGTGAACCGAATTTATCGACTGTAACGAATTAGCAATTTTTCAATAACAATAAAGATTAGTCTTACTGTAATGTTCTTATTAGCACTTAGTATTCCGAATTGCAATCACGTAATAACACAGTGAGAACTCAAAAGTAATAGCAGTAGAATTGTTTTGTAATAACTAGTGATGGGATTACAAGCAGTCAATAGTCAGCAATCAAAGGAATAATGGATCTAACCAGGAATACGTATATATGCATACAGGAATAACATTGTCCTAAGTACAGATAAACATAATGAGGTGAGAATACAGCAACCAATGACAAGTAACAAATATGAAAGTCAACCTAGCCACTATACTCAAACAGTGTAACAAAAGCAATGAATAGGCAGACACACGGGAGGATACATGAAGTATAAAACATAGTAAAACGTTTATGAAAACGTCGAAAATAAAATTGCATACAGGTCACATAACCGCCTAGATTCACCTGAACTAAATATTGGAAATTGTCACATTTTCATCACTGTGTTAAAAATAAATTCAGTTTTTTTGCATAAGGTTATCCACTCACACAATCATAATAACAGTAGCTACTGAAAAACGATACATCTGATTCATTTCCGTATAACTTTTCAGTAAATTCAGTTCAACTTGGTTCATTGGTATTAAAAAACAATGTACGTGCGATAAATGTTCAAAGTCAATGTCTGACGTCATTAGGAGTTGGTCCTACTAACCACTCTACTTGAAACAAAAACATAAAACCCGTGGTTTGTATCCACTTGCATCGAATAGGTTGCTATGTCCTTCTAATCTATCTTCTTGGTATTAGGAATATTCTTCTGTCTTTTGTATTCACCCCCTCAACTTTTATCTGGAAGGTGTCCATGATTATATAGACGCGTGTTGTGTAGTCGTTCTGACTGCCAGTGTTAGGAACTAATTTTATCTGATACGTTCCTGGGTCAAACTGGAAACTAAAGTATAAATTATAGAACTTACTCCGTTTTCATTCAGACAGCTAACCTTGTAGGATCTTCATCACGATTATCTTTTACGAGTACTTACTAACCCATTACAAATATTCCATCGAATTTGTACTGAGCTCTTATTAATGTACTAACAAACCAGTTAACTTATCTGTTATGTTGAGGATGAGGTAATAATAGTCGAGTATATTTGACCTTGTTCCATAAGCAAGATCTTAATACTAGTTAGAATGCAGTTCTATTCGACGGTACCTTTCAAGCAAGTGCGCATTTAGAGTCTGAATGCTTTAATAGCTCATTCAGTTATCCTACCTAGTCGTTTATATTATGAATATACTTTCTCAATACAAGCTACACAACAAAAATGTTATCACACCTAGAATCAAAAAAAATTCATAGGTGCCGTTAAAACTATTAAGGTAGATGAGAAAATATAGATCTGATTCTGAAGATTGGACGTTAAAGCACCTAAACGTATTTGAGCTCCTAACTATACCCTGTACCATGTAATACATATGTTTAATCACGGAACAGTCTAGTTGTTATGACATCGAGAAAGCTGTGATGGTGGGAAGGTGTAACCAATTAGTTGATGTGACCTTGTACACACGAGATTTCAGTAATAAATGCCAACAAGAGTGCTGGTCCTTGCACGTCTGCTCAATGCCCACTCGATCCCAGGATGGAAATAGAAAAAAAACAATAAATCGACCAGACAAATCATACTATATTGCAAGCATTCCTCAATATATACATAAACTAGACCACAGTCAGCCGATTAGGAACTTAACATCAATACAAAAAGGAGACAGTGGTAGTTAATCGAGGTAACGTGTATATAATCAGTTAACTGTAGTTTATGAATTGGAAATGATATACTAACAGAAAATATGCTAAACGGAAGGATAGGGCATAAGGGACTTAATAATGATAGGAAACAAAATGTTTAATTTACATACAACTAAGCAATTGAAAAAGTCTTCCAAACATAGTTCCGAAAGTTATTTAATCGCCCAACGTAACACTAGTACAGTTTGTCTAAACCGTGATTAGTGAGTAATATATTCAAACGTTCGTAACAGAAACTAAAAGGTGATGCACAACTGTTTCTTATCAGATGTTTCTTTTCGTGTAGATTTGACCATGTTGTCGACTTGAACTGAAGTAAGGCATACATAAATTACTATACAATTCATGTTTTATTATTTTTGCAGACTTGTTATTCGGAATCTCTCTGAAATCCAAGCGAAAATCATTTTGACAAATTTAGAATCGAATTTTAAAGTAAGTCTTTTACGAATCAAGTGTTATTCCAGGCTGCTGAATATATTGATGAATATATTTAATTAGATAACATTCTGTGGTTTTTGGAATTAATTCGTTTCAAAATACTAGTAACTTTCTGTAGTGTGAACTTGTAATAAATGTTTGGAATTGATTTGTCCACAAGTCAACTTTTGTTTCTTCAGTTTCTTAAAAGTTCACCACTGTTGACTATTAATGCATTCAAAGCGTGAGGACAATTGTTATGTAACGTAATCAGGTAAATATTCATTATGACAGCCTTTTAACTCTTGGGACTGTTGCTGAATACAAATCATTTTTCATCTGGAGCTTAGTTTTCCCTTCAAATTCTCACAAGAGATTCGAAGTTTCGTAAACTATAATTTATAAAATACAGTATTCCCCACAGATTTTAATGTTTGTTCCGTATATTACCTTGTATTTTTAACTCAACGTATCTTTCAATATAAAGTAAGGATTTCTACCCATTGGTTTTAGCCATTTGTTAAATACAATTCCTAGCATGGTATTGTATTTCCGTGTAGGATATATAAGTCTTCTAAAGTCCTTTCATTAGGTTCCGTTGCAGTTATATCGTACTTAAACGATAAGATGATAAACAGTTAATTATTTGTATCATGTATGAATCGAATTTATTTCATAAAATGGTTTCTTATTAGGGTTACTTTAACCCATTCACTATGCATCGTGTAGTCTAGTTCCTAATACTAGTCGGTTACTATCAACTTAATTGCAATATGTTCGCTAGTATAAGTAACCGGAAATGGCGCAGTTAATTTAATATCAGCGGAAAGCCCAGTTATCCAGACATATTCGCCAACTAAAAAAATTTGCCATTCCTCGTTGAATTTGGATCCATGCCACCATATATCACAATAAGCGATATGACCGCTAAACTAATAGCGCAATTGTAACTTTTTATCAACAGAATCCTACCTAGACTAAGGACCAAACACGAAATCAGCTGCTACTAAAGGGTTAATTATTGGATACTTCTGGGGAATGGTTTTAGTCACTGGTTCCACACCAACCAATAAGTGTTCACGTGTATCAAGTCATAGATTATTGCACAAGTCCCATTGGTTACAACACATTTTTCAGTCCTGATGATTTCTGTTCTATTTCTGTTTTGAAGTAACGTTACATGTTTTAACTGTTATGTCATACAGGTATGTCTGTTCATAGATTCGTCTACATTATCGAATATTACTCTAAATAAAGTATTAAACCTTTGTTATTTACTTCAATTTCATTTGTTAGTAGCCTCATACGACGGTTTAAACAGTGAATACTCTAAGTTTAGCGACATAATCATGCTTGTTTGGGTACTTGAATTAAAATAGATTGTATTAAGGAATATGTAAATAGTTTCTCAATCTTGGTAAACATTTAAGGTTTTATTCTATATGTTGTTATATTTTCAGTCTATCTCCAAAGCAGTGATAAATTTAGCCTGTGGTCTAAGCCACGCCCGAGAAATGAGAAACTTTTTTCTGGATATCATTGAAAAGGTAAGACTTTTTGATTTTATAATAATTAAATTCCTAATTTAACGTTGGTGTACCGCAATTATATCATCTACGCACTATATGTTGTGTAGATAATAAATGACGCAACCGTCTATATGTTTAAAAGTTTCTTAATAGGATTTCTAGTACGAAGGCTCTTACTGTAAAACCCTGTCCATAAATTAGATAAATCATTCCAATGTATCCATCGTAGCATTGCCTTTTGGAGCATATTGTAAAATAGTTACGGAAAATGTTTGTTATTCTATCTCCCTTTAGATGTTCATATTTCATAGTATGAGGTGCAGTTAATTTGAGTGTTAACCGTCTCATATAATCTTATCCTCCTGCTCTTCATATACTGGTCTCTTCCTCTAATAATGACTACAAACTGACTATTTTGTGTCTAATATTCAGTTGTCAGCATCATTATCATCATTACTCAGTGTAATTAGTTGTTTTTTGTTTTACGTAATCATATAGACTTTTAACGTTGTTTTAGTTAGTAGAACCAATGCGTGCATTAAACTGGCCATCAAAAGAAGTAAAAATGTTCTTCGATGCTTATCATAATACCGTTAAAGCTCTACCCCTTGGAAGGTAAATTATATATCGTTTTATTGTGTAGATATACTTTGATATGCCTTTTAATTTGTGAAGAAATATGATGTCATATGTAGGACTAGAAGAAATACGTTATACATGTTGTTCTGTTATATTAATGACCTCATTGGAAACGTATGTCTGTATGTATGCTGGCTACTATTTCCACAATATCAGCCACAAGTATATCGATTTTTTTAATATCCTCATTGTACAAAGTTTTTTTTCATACGAACGTGCTACCATTTAAAGGAAAGATGACTATTCTCATTAAACTAATTACTAGTTACCTTGTCATTTCTTTTGAACTTTTTTACTGGTTAGTTTTAAGATGATTTCAGTTGTAACATTGGGCACAAAATATACTCCGATGCCGAAATATAATATGAAGTTCATTTCAACAGTGTACTGAGGTGTAATAGTCCAAATCTATACTTATTTTTGTCAGACCATACGTTGTTATGACAGCTAACAAATTGTGTTGCAGTCTTCAGTTCTACTGCTTCGCTAAAAATCATACTAATATTAAGACAAAGTTTTCGATTATATAGTGTCTCAGACTACTAAGAAAAGTCTATTAAGAAAATGAAATTCATTAAACTTAAATGAGTTGCGATTGTGTGTTATGCAGATTGTTGAGCTTTGAGTTTGATGTTACGAATTGACCCGGGTTCGACAACTATTGAAAACCACAATGTTCTGATTACCTGATTCGTTCTAGGATGTGATTTCGCAGCACACTCATATCATCATCGAGGACCGAACCTAGTACCTTCAGGCTTCGCAGCAAGCGCTTTATTTTTAGACCCCTGAATTGGTATTTACTGGTTTACACTTTAACTTCAAACATTTCACCGTAGTGCGTGATCTCACATATTATCACATAGTTAAACTCCACTGGTCACGTCTTTTCACTACAGCTCTAGTCACCATTTAACTCATGTTGACTGTGACTAAATATTGTTGAGATTATCGAATTCTGGATTCGATATCACAAATTTATTTGGGTTAGACAACCACTATAAAACAGTATATAAGTCGCTGTTTGATAAGTAAATCTGCCTTAATTATACATCAAATAATTTACAATAGCTCCTAAACAGTTCAGAGTTTATTAAATATTGAAGAAAATCTCTTACTAGACAAGGCTAAATGCGTTGTTCATCCGTCAAATTAATTATTGTTGAATAGTGGGTTTTACTACTTTTCTGATATGACATTGTTCAAATCCACTGGCTTAAAAACTGGTGTCTGCCAGTGGTACTTTGTATTCGTCTGTTCGCCAGTAGCTTTAACACTACTTATTTGTCTTTGAGTTGAGCAATTTCCTGAATACTGAAATCTCGGCTAGCCAATCGACACACGACCTTTTTGAGTAACCCAGGCATGATCCTGATGCCTACAAGTCTTCTCCCGACCTATTTAACATGAACCGGAAATAAAATAACACATTAAGCTGAGCCAGACAGTCTGGAAGAATGGATCTGACTATATGCGATTAAATCTTCTAAATACATACATGCAACCCTAGACCACACAGTAGCCCAACCAAATTGACAATATTACTATTAAACATGGACATTAACGAGAGAAATTCATGGTAGCAGATACATAATTAATTACTTTCGTTTTAGAAGCGAAAAATGATACAATAATAGTTAATAAGTCAAATGAAAATTAAAACATAAGGAATAAAAAAAACTGCTAATTAAATACCCAATTAAGGTGCATAAATTTATTTTCTAAAGTTTAGTACAAGAAGTTCAATCATTCTTATTATTTAATACTTTGCAATAGCTGTTAATATGGTTAAGTTATTTTTTGAAATGATATACATTAGCTTGCAGCTGAGTACCGAAATATCAATAGTCTTCAATCTCGGCCGTGCTACTACCTTGACGTGGTGGTCGGGTTCGCCTATCGTCATGACTCAATCAGGCTATACTGACTGAAACAATCGTTTCTCAAGGTCCTACCTTATCAATCAGGTCACGTAAAAAGCGGTGAAATTAAAGGCAGCAAATATGAGGTCCTAAGGCGGAGTCGTACTGCCTGCTATACAGTGGTGTGACGGCAGTAAGGTGTTTTCCTAAGACAGCCAGCATAACTAGTGATGCTACCTTCCCATAAATGAAGGATAGGGCTAGGAAAGGTCGACCCTAAAAATGCACACCTCACCTTACTTCACGGATGTCCGTCTCCACCAGTAAGGCCTTAACAGGTACAGAGCTACAACAACAAAAACTCTCTGAAAAAGGCCATGTATGATCGGTCCCAAGTAGTTGTCCCTTGGGCACTGGTGCCACACTCCCAGGTCTTTAAGGTCAACCCTAACCCGATTCGCTTATTAGGTACATCAAGAAGAATCCTCCCACAGTGTGGGCAACCGGAATGAGATAATAGCCGTCATACCTAATAACAACACACAGGATCACCGCCATTGTAATCAAACTCCTTCTTCTATTCCTAATATTTATCCCACCTATACTTTCAAGCCTAAATCCGTGACTTCAACTTCCTCATATGCCATCAGTGCCAGCGATCCTAACCCGCAAAATAATGACCTAAGTCTGCTGAAACCACGCTCCAAACTTCACATTGGTGCATTCACTGTACGAACCCTATGTCAAATAGGGCAGCAAGCCTTCCTAACTAAGACATTAGAATCCTGCGCCAACGATGTACGTTGTGTCTACAAAACACGCATACAGGTTTCTAACTTGATTATTTAATTGACTACACCTAGCCAGTTTGAAGAACCTTCGCGATACAATTTGTTTATCTGGCAACTCGACAGCAACTTCTCGTAGACTAGCTGGTGTAAATATTGCATTACCTATGAGAGCAGAACAGACACTTGTTGAATGGATTGCTGTTAATAGTCGTGTATGTGCTACCCAATTAAACGGTCCGGTAAAGAATTGAAAGGATAGGGATACACGCCGTTATCTTTTCATCGTTTCTGCATACGCTCCCACTAACTGCGTCTTGGATGAAGTGAAAGATGAATTTTAGACTTGAAAGCGAGATTTGACTCTGTAGACCTAAAAGCTTTATGGCAGTGTCTTTGATTGAAAGTCATACCCCAGAAGTATATAAATTTCATTAAAGCTCTTTACTCAAACACTTAGTCATGTCAGAGCTTATGACGAACTATCATCTGAACTTGTGATCGCAAGTAGTATCCGTCGACTCTGCCCATTGTCTTCATTTTCACTTAATATCATTATTGATTTACTGTTTGAAATTACACTCTCATCGTCTGCCGTTTCGGGAATTGATCTCCTACCAGGAAGTTCACTTTTTAATTTAGAATTCGCAGATGACAGTCTTGTTTGGCGAAGACGCTGATAAAATGCAGAATTTTTTAACAACCATAAGCACTAATGTAAGCATGTTCTAAATGTGTTTCTCCCCTTCTAAATGCAAACTGTTACTTCAGGACTGGTTTTCGTCAATACCTGAGCTAAAATGGAGATTAAAGTAGTTGAGCACGTTGACCACTCCATTTATCTAGGAAGTCTGACTAGCCATGATGGGTTGGTCTCTGACAAAATTTAAGTACGAATTCAGGAAGCTCGTTCGGCTTTCGTCAATTTATGCCACCTATGGCGTTGGTGAGATATTCGTCTCTCAACGAAAGGAAGTGTACTGCACAACAGTTCCCTCTGTCTTACTGTATGGATGTGAGACGTGGTCGTTAAGGGTAGATGACTCTAGGAGGCCATCGATGTCTTCGAAACATCGGTCGCGTTAGCTGGGATCACCGAATAAGAAACCACGAGGTTAGACACCGGTTATTAGGGAAAAGGTGGTAAATCAGTCGATTAAACTGCGAATCTTCATCGATTTAGGTGGTTGGAACATGTGTTACGTATGCATAATCACCATCTGCCTCGATGCGTGTTACTGGCTGATATAGGAGCAGAATGGAAAAGAGTTAGGGGTGACCAATTTAAAACATACCATCAGTCCATGAAGTTGCTGACTTCTGTTTTGAGTTATGTTGGTAGAAGCAGACTACCTGGTTGGAGTCCACACAAATTTCGTAACCAGTAGCTAGAAACACTGAGTGACATGTCTCAGAATCAGTCATAATGTAGCAGATGTGTCCACTCATTGTCCTCCCTTAAATCGTGACCTTAAAATTATTTCGTAACTTTCTTCCCACACTCCATCTACTTTCTCCCTTTACCATATTCTATATGTTCACTCTTTCTTTGTTTTTATTATTATTAAAGTAACTTCTGCTTCCAATAATATGCTGTTAATCTTGCTGTACTTTAGAGGTATGGCAACTTGGACCGATGCATACGTACTAGGCTCTATGGTTATCATACATACATACATACATACATACATACATACATACATACAGACAGAAGACAGACAGACAGACAGACAGACAAAGACAGACAGACAGACAGACAGACAGACAGACAGACAGACAGACAGACAGACAGACAGACAGACAGACAGACAGACAGAAGACAGACAGACAGACAGACAGACAGAAAGACAGACAGACAGACAGACAGACAGACAGACAGACAGACAGACAGACAGACAGACAGACAGAAAGACAGACAGACAGACAGACAGACAGACAGACAGA
This sequence comes from Schistosoma japonicum, assembly GCA_025215515.1. Classification (NCBI taxonomy): domain Eukaryota; kingdom Metazoa; phylum Platyhelminthes; class Trematoda; order Strigeidida; family Schistosomatidae; genus Schistosoma; species Schistosoma japonicum. The sequence continues at coordinate 34,292,835 of CM046061.1, forward strand.
CAGACAGACGACAGACAGACAGACAGACAGACAGACAGACAGACAGACAGACAGACAGACAGACAGACAGGACAGACAGACAGACAGACAGACAGACAGACAGACAGACAGACAGACAGACAGACAGACAGAAGACAGACAGACAGACAGACAACAGACAGACAGACAGACAGACAGACAGACAGACAGACAGACAGACAGAGACAGACAGACAGACAGACAGACAGACAGACAGACAGACAGACAGACATACATACAGACATACATACATACATACATACATACATACATACATACATACATACATACATACATACATACATACATACATACATACATACATACATACATACATACATACATACATACATACATACATACATACATACATACATACATACATACATACATACATACATACATAGTCTTTAGTTCTTATCATTAACTAAAATAATACAAATTTCGTAACGTCTGTAGAAAAAAGTTGGTCGTAGGAGCATTAAACCAGTTAACTACACAAGTTGAATCAAATTCATACAATGTTAGTTACATCGAACTGGAGCGTTCTGTTTGTGTCATGGTGTCTGTGATAACCTACTTCAGTAATAAAAAGCCTGAACCGTTGAAACGTGGAAGTCTTCGAGTGATTAGAAACGCTCCAAGATGCTTATTTCACTACTTTTTTGTCAAGCAATCTATTTGTATGAAGCAATTACTTAGTAACTCCGTTATAGTTATTCAACCGCTTGTTGTTAACTTCTTTTTTCACCTCATATCTAATTTTGTGTTATTGTTATTTCCTTTCTTACTTAGGTCCTCGAAATTCCTTAGTATATGGACACGTTTTATCGTCCCATTTTCAAATTGTGTAATGCATTTATATCGTAATTAGTCAATAAACAATGATTAAATTAACAATTAACTTCAATTAATAATATTGATCTTACTATTTGTCTTGTTATCTGTTTAATTACTTTTAATTCCCAGATTTTCATTGTAATTTACCAATATTTTTACTTTGGTGAAAAGAAAGATTTGTTGACTATAATGAATGGGTTTTATTTTATTTTATGATAGTCGCTTAGATCAGTACTGACAACTCTATGGATTCAGCAATAGTCTGCCTCAATCAGTTGCAACTGGTTGGATTCGGTATTTGAAGTAAAACTGCCTTTTACAATGAATAGTTTTGTTTGCTCATATGTTGAAATCTGATTGTAAACTAGAAGTAACGTAGAATTTCAGTAATCAGTTTACTAGAATCAATAATCGTGCATTCTCCAATTTAAACATCATGTTATATTGACAGTTACAAATGTACATACACTTAAATATATTTAAATTATTTTATAGAACGGTATTTCGAACTGTTGCCAGTCGCAAATTTTCCCACACATTTTGCTTTGATTAATTAAGTTAGTTAGTTAGTTATCTCATGGGCTAATATCGCGTACTGGGACCAGTAGGTAGTTTTCCCGTTCTAGTTTGGAACTTCATCTAAATTAAACGTTCCTCTGTAGTATATGTAAATTTTTGACTATCTTTAAATTGATCTAATCTGTACTAATTATTACAGCAAGATGAATTTTACAATTTGTAGAGATACATAAAGGTAATTTGGACGATGCGTACGATGTATTCCCTGTCATAATGTCTTCATTATTCTATAGGTTTTACACTCGATGATGAAACTGGTATCGTGTTACAGTGAATTAGCTATGAAGTTAGGAAATCACTGTAGCTACTACTTTTAGTCGTGTTTAAAATAGTTGGAAGAGATCATCGATAATTTTTTTGGCTGATTAGCTAACTACTTATTGTTTGAGGTAATGGGAACAGTTAAATAAAATACTTCAGATTAAAAAGAGCATGTTTAATAAAATGGTCCTTGATTTCGTTAATTTTATCTAGCAAACTGCATGCGTGACTTATGCCATTACTTTGAGAGTAGGCGACAAATGACTATGTAATGCTTATTCTGGTTAAATCAACATTAAATAATGCATGTTGGGGTAGAGTTCTTAATTATCTAGATAGATTAAAGAAATTTTGATGATGATTTTCAGAAATTCTATAACGAATTATTTTTGATTGCATACACTTAATGAATGAACCAACAAAAGCAGTTAAACCGGTAGATTTACTAAATAGCGATTCATCTTAGAGACATTGCTTTATTTATAAAATGTAAATTATGATATAGAAAACAGCTTTCTTGCAGTAATAGTTGTTCTCAAGTGCTCTTGACATAGATGCCGTTCCTTATAATCAGTTGTGACAATTGTCCTCATGATTTCGTTTTCGCCTAGCTAGTATGTTTGGTCTATTGTGACCAGTTAGTGCTAATTAGATAAATGTATCTATATATTAATTGCAGTGTGCATTACAGTTTATTCAGAATTTGATGCTGGTCGATAATAAATTTGAACTTACCCCAAAATAATTGATTTTTACCGTATTTATCGATTATTCTAAATGTACATATTAATACAAGTGATGTACTAATCTTCATTCGTTTATTGGAGTCAGAAACATCTACCGGCTAGGAGTCATCTGGTAAGCAAATTGATATGGTTAGCTTATAATCACTGTCTATTTTCTTTGTCTCATTACGTTCATACTATTATAAAATCAATGAATCATTTAAACATCTTAAAATGCACGAGTTTACTTAGTTATTTGGGATTTTTTGTTTTCTTTAAATGAAATTGAAATCTCAGCATTTCAGTTGGAAACGAAATCATAGAGCAAACTATGCTACAAGTAAATATAACAAAGTAGCTCCTCCAATCAACCAAAAAGATCTAAATACACAATCTCTGGTACTATTTCTGTTTGTTTATGCTGACGTATAAGTTCACCGAATAAAGTGCTACGCTATTGTATCGGAATGATTTTTTTATTCGTGTTAAATATATTCATTTCCCATTTAATCATTGTAAACTATAGTCTTGAATATTTTCAAAAATCCAATCTATTCTGTACAGATTCAATGTTAGAAAAAGGTTTTACGCATATTATTTTAAATAGTACACTACCATTATTTGGTAAAAACAAATGGTTTCAGTATTGAAAATTTAACAAATTTTACTAAACTTCACAAATTAAAAAATATACATTCTCATGAATGTTTTAATAAAACAATTGAAAGATTTGATGATTGTTGGAATTCTATACGAAAAAAATGGATTGAATATTTAATTCCAATAGAAAATATCAATGATAGATTGATTATTGAAGAAATTGAACAAAATCGAAGTAATAAAACAAGTAGAATAGTAAATGATACAATTTATTTCCAATTTTTGAATGCTCTATGTTTAAGTGCATGTTACAGTCGATATAAAGAAAACTTAAAACCGACTATCAAATCTCATATTCTTTGTCCATTTCCATGTATTCTACAGAATGATTGTTCATATGAATTATGCAAAAATTATGGTGTATTTACACATGAATATGAATGTCCTTGTAATGATTCCAACTAAATGGGATAGAGATAGTAATGAATGTATACCAAAAAGTATATACAAGATAAGACAGACAAGAGAGTATGTAAGTAATTGAAATCTTATTAATAATTGAATAATTACCGAATGACATTATTGTAAACGGTAACTGATTGAACATAGCATTAGTCTATAAATTCCCACTGTTATTTAAGCCTTGATTTATTAATGACCAAGAAGAAAACATAATGCACCAGTATTTCATAATGAGACAAACACAATATGTTTGCTTTGAATATAGGATCCTAGAAAGCAATTATTAATTGACATTAAAATAGGTCTCAAAAGATGAATGAATTACACATAGATAACAATTCTTTCATTTTATAGTATTATAAAATGTCTCGGCAATTTTGAAGATGCAGTAATTCTACAAAACATCCAAAATCGACGCCAGTTAGATTACGATAGAGCAGTAAGAAATAGAAGGTATTTGTTTTTTTCTCGTAAAGTGTTCATCTATGATCCTATACAATCAAACAATATGCATTGATACCGTTTAGTTGTGAACAAGTGGTTATTGCCTTCATCTTCAACAGATTCATACTATTTGAATATCACCTCTGAAGTCTATCTTACTTCTAACAACTACCTAATACATCCCATTTATAAATTGTTTTCAAATAGATGCCAGTCGGTAAGAAACATTTTCTTCAACTTTAAATAAATCAACATAAACTATTCAAATAATTAATACTTATGTTTGTCATTTAAATTTCTGTTTCATTAAATGTTATTCAAATCTATTTCGTTTACATAAGCCTGATTTCATTGCAAAAGAAAAAATGCTACGACAGAGAAAAATGAGAAATTGTGAACACAATAGTATGTGTAATAAAAATGGTACATTATTTTGTACATTAGATTCAAATTATGAGGTTAGTAAAATAATTTCTCTTTTATTTATGAATTCTTTAAACAGACTTTTACAAACCAGATTATATCTTAAATAGTTTACAATACAAATAAATATGATATTGAATATTTAATGATATTATTGTAACGTAGTATTCTGAATTGAAGTCGCGAAGTAACACAGTAAGAGCTCAGCAGTAGTATAAGTAGCATTATATTATATACCTTAGTAGTAGAAGTATAACCAAGTTATCAGAGAGTTTGACTAGAAATATATATTAGATCACATCGAAATACTAGTGTATTAAATTTAGCTGAACGTAGGAGGTGACAATATATTGATCAACAACATGTAAGTGGTGTGAAGGTCAGAAAAAAAACATCAAAGGCAATATAATAAAGGGGATGCGTTGGCAAATACAAATGCACTCATACATAAGGGATACATTAATTATTGTCTATAGTAACTCATTTATAATAAACTAAGGCTTAAAGTATACGTGTGTTAATTAGTTGTCTAGGTTTACATGGAAAGATTATTGGAGATCATCACAAAAGAATATTAGCACAATTAATTCTAAAGCTAAAAGTTGGATAATTCGAAAGTTAGATTGCTTGAGTTCAATTCACTCAGGTACATTTGTAGTGATATTGGCCATAGGTAAGCGAATTTGTCAACTGGATAGTAGAAGTGACAAGACTATTAATTATTGTAAAGCATATCAACGTTATTCATGTAGCGCATATTGTCAGTAATTATATTTTAACTTAACATTGGGTTACATTTTGCTTATAGTAATATATCCGTATAGAGTAGATATAAAATATTTTTAGAGATTATGTGCTCTTAATAGACTTGTACTATAAATTTTGATGAGTGAAACGGTTATCGAAAATGACATTAGATGGTGAATGCAGTGTGTTACTCAGAGGTTAATGCTGGAAAAGCAGACGATTTAATTCTGGACTTGAAATGCAACTTGCCCCCTTGTGGGTTGTAGATACTCTGATTGCATCCTAAACATAGAAACTTCTACTTACGAGGCATAATCGAACCACATCCTTGAAACTCTTCTTTTATGTTTGGCGGATTGTTTGAACCTAAATTGCTTGTTGGATTTAACTGGTTCAAGAGATAGCTTTACACAATCTGAAGTAACGACTCCTCAATCTACATTCGTCTACTAATTCGTATTTATCTGTGATGTCAAAGTGATGCGCGCGAACTACATGCACTAAAGATATTTAATTATTGGACGCAACTGCGATCCAACATCTTGAGTTTCCATAACGAATAGTTATACGTGGATTTAGTTAATAAATGTACTTATTCAATACATACACCCGCTTCCGCACAAAGTAATTGGAAAACGCTCTTAAATAAAACAAACATTTATGACTCCCTTGTTATCAATGATTTTCGATGTACCATCAGTCCGCAATCAAAATTATCTTTTACTTAGAAAACTGCATACTTTTCAATGCTTATATAAATTATTCAAAAAGATAAAAACATATTTTTTGTATAGTTTCACTTAAATCCTATTAAATTGTTGTTTTGAGAAATGTAACCTACTGGTTAGGTTACACGAGAGTTCTCGTAAGCGATCTGTCTGAAAATATGATACAATATAAATGATTGAAACTTTAAGTGGTTGATTCATGAAGCATCAGTTACACTTCCAAGTATAAATTTAAAGCACAGTTTAATCATAAGACAACAATCAGTTAAGTGGAACAAACAGCAACGATTAACCAAAGGTGAATCGTGCCCTATGTTTTGGAAATCGGCAAGCTAAACGGCCGTTTCAAGAAACAGCTTAATCTATTACAAAGCAAAAGTACAATCAGTAGTCAAACATAAAAGCAAACCACTAAACATTAAGTAAGTAGTGTGACTAGCATTAAAAGCAAATAAAAAGGTTTGAGCATTGCAAAATACTTCATAGAATGAAAAATAAAGAATAACAAATAACCGACGGTGTATTATATTCCCTAAATAAAAGCATTTAAATATCATATGAGCCTCATGTATTTTGAAAGCTTGTTGTTTTCGATTATGTAGAAGTATTGCATTGTTTAAACCAATCAATAGTTTTAAAATAAATTGAGGTTTTATGTTAGTAGGTACCTAATTCTGTTGTTTGTATTTGTCACAGATTGGTTTCAGTGAAGCACCACTGAAAACCATGAGATACTAAGCGGCTGTTTCGTCCTAGTATGGAACTCGTTCGAAAAAGAATGCCCTCTATTCTGACAGACAGTTAAATCCAGAACCTTCAGCTCTCATTACAAACGCTTAACCATCAGCACCACTGACATGCATCTATTGGTAAAATTCCAAATTTCATTCGTTTGTTATATAACGTGATAAATTGCATTGAGTTAACAGACAAAATAGAGTAATCAGAATTTCGATGCATAAATGTATATTTACTAAGTCCATTCTTATTAAAAATAGCCATTAAGTATACATTTCTTGCGTGCAAACTAGTATTATTATGCACAATACGATGTTCAACAATTCAAACAAAAAGTGGGCAAATATCTGTCTCATTTAACTCCCGATTCTATCTACCAGTTTACATGTACTTGAGAAAACAGGTACATTGAAAGGACAGAAAGGCGAATGTCATTACGACTTATCTAACACATTCCAAAGAACCTACGTCTAAAAGGAGGGAACAATTTTAATAGATCGATTACATGCCATTTTATAAATATTGATCAAGACGTAAATAAAATCGCTACATTTTAAATAATCGATAAACAAAACAATTCCGATGTCACTAAGATTTACTTAGGTCAGTGCAGTTACCTGAGCCTATGTTTAAACTTCCATTGCCATGGTAACAGATAGAGAATTATAGTCGTTTTCCATTTTTAATAACTGCAGTTCTGTAAATTTAACTCTCATACTTCCATTTTTATCTATTTTATCTCCATAAATTCCTGGTAAATTCTTTTCAGATCTTTTCCGGTATTCTCTAGAACAGTCATCTCTACTTGACTTATTTTATAGTAATTATAATGAATCTTTGTCATATTATGTAATTAATATATCGTTGATAATTTCCAGAATTATCATCCAATTCTAAATAATTCAATGCTGTATGATGAATATTTTGATTCTAAATGCACATGTATGTCATTATTTTGAACTGTCTAATATGAACGGTGTTATATTGGGCGATTCAAGAAGGGTAACTAACTTTTCGAACTGTTTTTTCATAAGACCTTCATTTATTTTCAGTATATGTCTATCTATCATTTTATCTCTTTTATTGTCATGTTCCCACCACCCCAACCTCACATTAGACTCATAAATTGTTATCATATCATTTGTCACTCAGGAACTGTAATCAATTAATAATGTATCTGTATCCCCAGTCCCTAGTCATTATTGTTCCCGTTTTGTAGAAATGTTATTCTCCCTACTGGTACGCTGCGTGGTCAGGTTTTGTATGTATATACAAATGGATTAGTAAAATATAATCTGATTGTTTAGTGATTGGCTTAGTTGTTTTGTGTTATTTATTCCATCTTTGGGATTAGTAGTCACAGGACAGATGTGTGCTTGCACTGATTAATACTATCTAGATCACTGTTTTTCCATATTTTGTGATTGCCTGTATGTAGTTGGTGAGAACGCAAATGAAATATATTTAATTCAACGTTTCAGCAAATGCTGTTTTTCTTGCTTTTGAAAGAAATACACTACATAAAGTCATATTCCATAATTAACATTGTTTACTCATCTAGTAATTTGTCTGGCTTGGTCTTTACTTCTCATATACAAATGTCCTAACAAGTTTATGCGTTATCAGATTGATCAAAGTGTATTGAGCCAAATATATCGTAGAACTTTGATAAACTTCATCTTCTCATTGCATTATTTTATTTATCAAGAGAACTAATTGTTCTAAATATTTATTCTTTATTTAATCAACTTTAAGTATACAAAATGTGTATGTAAACTTGATTATCATGGTCGTTATTGTCAAGATAAAATAAATGCTTGTCTATATCGTATTCAACATCATTTACAACCGAACGGTGGAACATTGGTTGCTGGTAACACAGCTTGTAATATTAATAATAATTCAGGCAATAAATGTATTGCATTAATAAGTGCTGAAGGTGATGCAACATATAAATGTCAGTGTAATGAAACTCATTGGAAACCAAATATTAGATTACCTTATGCAAATTGCATGCAAAAAGTGACGAGATGCAGTTCTATTGTCTGTTTGCATGGATTTTGTACTATGAATAATTGTAGTGATCAGGTAAGTGGTTATATTGTATCGGAGTACTTTTTGTTCTGTGTATAAATTAATTGTAGATTAGGTTGAAATTCTGATTTTAAAGAAAATAAAAAACCGAAAATTTGTTATTTTTTCGACCATAAGTTATGTATGACAAGTCCCATATATTCTGCCTTATTTATAACGACGGAAAATGATACATTCAATAAAATTTGTAGACTGATAGCTGGCCATTAATGTTTTTAGTATTAATTTAGTAGTCATTACGTGGAATAAATGGTTTTGCAAATTGTTGTATTGTCCTAATTGTAGTAATTTATCATCAATATAATTTGTTTATGGACAATCTTCTACTAAAATATCCCTCTTCAACGGAATATCTAATCACAAATGTGCTTCATAATTGAAACAAGAAAATTCTTATCATTTCGTATTAAATAATTTAGTTACATAAATAATGTAAGCAATAAAGTATATAACAATGTATATATATATATATATATATATATATATATATATATATATATAAAGTTCACAGTTGCTCTTACTGGCCAACTACTACATAGTTGTTCTATAATGATCGTAATAATTTGTTAACCGTCGGAAACTAGCTTTGCGTTCTAATTATTGACTGTTCATCGCGGAACCTGATGGTCTTGTGCTCCATTCCATGCTAGGGTGTGGATACACACTAATGGAAAGACCTACACTAGGGTTAGACGGCTGTCCAATGCTTCCTACTACTGAATGGTTGTTAGAAAAAATCGTTGTATCAATTTGAACAATTTCTACAACACCCAATTACAATAATTTGTCACTCAGATAATGTAGTGGTTACTCAAAGAATAAATGTATATATTTTTTGATGACGAAAAAATATTTTTATACTGAATTTTCTTTACACAGGCTAAATGTGTTTGCGATCCTGGTTATGATGGAATTGCCTGTGATGAATGGGTCGGTGAATGGTCTGAGTGGTCAGAATGGAATAAATGTAGACCCGATTGTGGAAATATACGTTTCAGTCTACGTAAGAGAGAATGTTTGTCAATCAGATTAGGGAATAAATCAAAACAATGTTTAGGTTCATCTATTGAATATGCTGAATGCTTGGAAAACATATGTAAATGTAAGTTAATAGTTATTAGATTGAAAAATGTTATTTATTTGCTATGTTTCTTTTTAAAAAGAATTTAATTGCAATTTACTCGGCCAGTCATAAACAACGATGAACCGGATGCATATGCGCATAGGTCAAAGTTGGCAGACCATGTTACCACTATGAGGTTACATTTACACGGGAATGAAGCAAACGTTTGTATGGTAGAATAATGGAACTTATTATCTAGAAAAACATTAAGATTGAATACACTTGGGCCACTGAGACCGATTCTGAGCCATATCATCCAGTGTTAGTCTATTAGTTCAACGTGACAGTTAAAAATGAATCAAGATTTTGTTTTGACTAATTAATAATTTACTAATAATTCGGTAACTGCTTGATGTCATTGTTATTTTTTGCATCATATGAATAATAAACTAACTGAGATCTACTTCCTTGAACCCGATCACAAATTAGATTTTCTTTCAAAATTTTATCATACCACTCCAATCATGATTCAGCTTTATTATAAAATTCTTAACGCATCGTAAGGATATACCTCTTGAATTTACGATCACTCATCGGTTTTTTTTTATTAATTAGATACACTAACATTAATATTACTTTTCCAAATCCCATCTCGTGATTTTTTTCTACTGATAAACATACTAAGTACTTAGAAAACCATCTTCAAGTTGTATAAATTACTTTACAAAACGCTTTAGTTAGCAGCAATCTTATATTCACTGGTGACTTTTTTCGAAATGGGTTTGGTCGTCTGAAAAACTAATTACTGGCAGTAATAGCACGGTAACAAAGTATCTCATAAATAAACCAAGGTTGAAAGTGTATATCTATCAACTCCCATTCAACAGTCTATCGGTATTGTACTGACTATGAGACCCATAAGTCTGGGGTTCACTTCATATAGATTAGGTAGTACATACTGAAGAGTAATCAGTACCAAAAATGAAATTTAGTATTTGCTAAGATTTTCAAAGAGGCCATCTATCTACTTACTGCACTATCTATGTAAAGATGAATTATAGAAGATACACTCTTTCTGTCAGTTTTGAACTTAGTGCATATATAATCAGAGGAAACTTGTTAAAAATACAAGATAAGTGAAGAAATACTTCTCAATTAGTTCTTTACCAAGGTTCTAGACTGATATATATAATTCACAAATGAATATAAAATTAATACCAAGTGAATGGTAGTGAATCTCCTAACCACATATTTTCAAAAATTATATGAAATTTTGGGCTAGTATATAGTGTCGAAACAAGCAAACGCGATACTTGAAGTGCCGTCGTTCGGTTTACGAATGGGCCTATCATCATTCTGATTGATTAATCTACAGAGGTCCAGTTTGTCCCCTGAACATATCAACTTTTACATTGTACATTCCTTTGTGTATTCATGTTCAATGTATAATCGAACTTCTTGTCTCTCTTCCTGGTCATTTGAACTTTCACCACTTGTTGGATTATTCTCGTTAGAAAATACATCCCTATCTAGTTTTTTGTATCGACTTCTCTAGTTATGTGAATCTGATCAACCATATATGTTCATGAAGTCAATTGATATACATGGATTATGTTTTCATAGGACTTAAGTTTAGCTGATCCTAGTGCGAAGAAGAACAATTGGGCAAGCAACGCTCATTTGGCAAAAACAGAGTAGCTCATAAAATATTACATACATTACTTCCAAGCATCAATTTGCACATCCTCCGCGTTGTCTGGACTGTATCGTTTATCAGCCTGCTTCTCTTGGTTGTTCTCGATTGTCCTCTGTATTTTGATCACGCTTCACTTCTTGCCCTCTCGCGACTCGTCTCGTCTGCTGTTTACTGATTCTTCCCAATTTCCTTTGACGCTCTGCTACCTACTACTTATTGATGATTTATAAGTAGTATCCACCACACTCGCCCCTCCATTTAACTGCTGTGCTCGTATGCGCGCCGACCTTCTTGCCTCTGTGGTTGCTGGTTGTTTCTGCGTACTCGCCATATCATTCCAACATATTCATCTTTGCAATTGTCTTATGTTTACACGCTTCTCTTTGTTGTCCTTCTTGATGGTGTATACCGGTCCACGCCGAGCGATGACTGTATACGGGCCCTCCCATTTGGGGAGTACTTTCTTCGAGCCTAGTCCACTACCCGTTATGCTTCTCCGTCCTCTACACTTCACCAGATCTCCTACTGAAAAGTGTCTCAGCTGATTCCCCTGATGCTGTTCTGATCGTTTAACGTCCATTTCCTGTTTCCGTTGTATGTTTTCCACCGCTTGTTTCCGCTCTCCCTTCCATTTCCTATCATTCCACTTTCGTGGCTGAGGCCAGGCGATGTTGCTGCCTGGAAGTCGTGGTCTCCTTCCGTACATCAGCTGAAATGACGACTTTCTTGTTGTTCCTTGATTCGGGGCTCCATGTGCTAATAATATCATCGGTAATTCCGTCTCCCGGTTACCCCCCTTTGCTGCCAACCACTCTTTTAGAGTGTGATTATTTCGTTCAGTTAGTCCGTTGGTCTGAGGATGATACGGTGTTGTACTGACTCTTTTAATACCTAACTGCCCAAGGCGAGATGTGAACTCCTCACTCTCGAAACATGGACCCTGGTCGGTCAATATCATTCTCGGGACGCCGTGGTCGGCCACGATGTGCCGCATCACTGCTTCGGTCACCGTCTTTCCTCGTTGATCAGGAATCGCCACAGCCTCTGCCCAACTTGTAGCATGCTCGGTCATCACCAACACGTACTGGTTACCGCTCGATGTCTGGGGAAATGGACCCTTTACGTCCACTGACCACAGATCGCCTACTGTCGTTACGGGGATGGGCTGTAACGAAGTGCGTATGCATTTATCCCCTTTCATTAACTGACATTGGGGGCAGGCGAGGACATATCTCATCACGTCTTCTTGCATTCCTGGCCAGTAAGCACTCTGTCTCAGGAGGTCAGCGGTTCTTGCGACACCTGTGTGTGCTAGTTGGTGGCATTCGCTGATTAGTTCATGTCGTAATGGCTTTGGAATTACAGCTATCCAGCTTCCATCGTTGTCTTTCCATGTTAACACTCCAGCTGCATTTAATCTTAATCTGTCTTTTTGGCTTAACAACGTCTTTACATCTCTGCTAAAGTGCATTGATTCGTCATCCACTGCTTCAGTTAACGCTCGTCTCACCGTCCTAAGCGTTGGATCTACTTTTTGGCAACGAAGTAGTCTTTCTAGGTCTGTTTGCACTCTGTTGACTCCACAGGCTACTTCCGGTAGGCTAGCGTCCTCACACGGTCTTGACAGGTAGTCAGCTATTACGTTTCGGCTTCCTGGTATGTGACCAATCGTGAAATCATATTCTTGCAGGCGTAGTGTCCATCGTGACAATTTTCCTTGGGGGTCTCTTGCCGTCTTCAACCACTGTAGTGGCTTGTGGTCGGTCTCGATGTGAAATGGCTGGCCTAGCAGATACGGTCTCCACTTATCTACTGCCCAAACGATCGCTAGACACTCTTTCTCGATGGTCGAGTACTTCTGTTCCGTTGGTGTTAAAACGCGGCTGGCATATTCCACTACGCTGTCATCCTGCCGAAGTACTGCACCAATGCCAAAATCACTGGCATCCGTGGCCACTGTGAACTGTTTTTTCACGGACCGGTAGTCTCAATGTCATCTGCTTTGCGTTTAATAGCTGCTTGATCTGATCAAAGGTTTTCTGAGCCTCCTCTGTCCATATAAATTTTCCACTGCTTAGTAGTTTATATAGTGATGCAGCGATCTCATTGAAGTTCTTTATAAAGCGGCTGTAGAATGCTGCTCTTCCTATAAACTGCCTGAGTTTCCTTTTCGAAGTGGGTGCCGTTATGTTCTGGATCGTCAAAATTTTCTCGGGTAACGGCTTCATTTCACCATCTCCTACTTTATACCCCAGCAGTGTGATGTTACATTTGGCTATCTGTGACTTCTTCTTATTGATGCGCAACCCGAATTCCTTGATTCGTTTGAGTACTGCTTCTAGATGTCTTGCGTGGTCTCTCTCTCTGTTTTACTGTAAACCACCAAATCGTCCCCGTACACCTCCACATTTTCAAGATTTCGTAACAATAAGTTCATTAATCTACTAAATGTGAATGGCGCTCCCGCCAGCCCAAATGGCATTCTTCTAAACTGGAACTGTTTGTGACCAACAGTGAAGGCTGTCTTGTACCTGTCATCCGCTTTTATCGGTAGCTGTTAATACCCTGACCTGAGGTCCAGTACAGTAAACAACTTTGCTTGTTGTAAACGATCCAGGGTTTCGGCTACTGTTGGCATTGGGCATGGCTTCAACTCAGTTATGCTGTTTAGCTCTCTGAAATCGACGCAGAATCTGTATTTTCCATTGGATTTCTTTACTAGCAGCACAGGTGAGTTGTAACGGCTATCAGCCTCTTCAATTATTCCGTCCCGCAACATTTCTTCCACTTGACGATTTACTTCCGTCTCTAGATGAACTGGTATTCGGCGTGTGTGGAACGTTGTCTTCTTACGACTGTTTACGGGGATCTCATGCGTTACCTTATCACAATAACCATAGGCCTCTCCGTCGTCGGTGAACAGGCTTCCGTACTTTGCTACTACCTTATTGATATTTTCTATGTTCTCTTGCGGTAGGATCGCGGCTTGTGTCTTAGCTATCTCGCTGTTCTCATGTACGCTAAAATGCCCATACTTAGTGTTTACTGTCTTGTTCTTTGTGTCGATTACCGCCTCCACCTTTCTAAGAAAGTCTGCCCCCAGTATTGTTTGCTGTATGCCTTTCGTTACTACAAATGGATATCGTACGACGCGATCTCCGACTTCGACACAACAGTCTGACACTCCTAAAATTTTCAGTGCATGCCCGCTCACTGTTTATACTGCTAGTGAACACGCCCTGATCTTCCGACACAATCCTACATCTATTAAGGATATAGCAGCGCCCGTATCAACTAGACAAACCAGTACTCTTCCGTTTATTCGAACTCTTGTATACAATGCATCCTTGTTAACCAACCCCACTGTGCACAACGTTTAAAATGTCTTAATCTTCGTTTCCTCGGGCAGTTTCTTCTGTAATGTCCGAGCTCTTTGCACGGATTCGTACCGCCGCGACTTTCTCCTCCAGCTCGGCGATCCGTTTCTCCATAGGCGCAGTCCTGCTGTCTTCGGTTAACGAAGATACCGAAGTGCTAACTAGCTGTCTGCATAGTCGAGCCATCTCCACAACGTCCAATGGCTGCACGGCGCAGCCGACTCGTCAGAGTGGTGGCCAACATCGACGGACCGCCGTGCGGGGCAAGACGCACGGCCCCGAACTGCTGCAACGCCAACTCCCTATCCGCCGGACTGTCGAACTCAGACACCAACCTAGCCACCACATCCTCCCACGTGGCCTCACCGCCAGCCAGCTCCACGTCGCCAAGCACCGCCTTCGCACGACCCCGCAGCAGGGTACCGAGGACTGCCACCATCGCCTTCCGTCCTCGGACACCAACCAGCTCCGCGGTGGCTTCGAATCGCCGAAGGAATGCCTTGACGCTCCCGTCCTCGAACTGTTGTGGCCATGGCACCTTCGTCTCATGCAGAGGCAGCGACACCAATTGTGAAGGAGGACAATTAGGTAAGCAACGCTTATTTGGCAAAAACAGAGTAGCTCATAAAATATTACATACATTACTTCCAAGCATCAATTTGCACATCCTCCGCGTTGTCTGGACTGTATCGTTTATCAGCCTGCTTCTCTTGGTTGTTCTCGATTGTCCTCTGTATTTTGATCACGCTTCACTTCTTGCCCTCTCGCGACTCGTCTCGTCTGCTGTTTACTGATTCTTCCCAATTTCCTTTGACGCTCTGCTACCTACTACTTATTGATGACTTATAAGTAGTATCCACCACACCAGCACAACTACAAACCCTTTTAAACCGATGAGAAAACAGTATTTATGACTACATAGTTATATAGCAGGGAATATAAGTATTTTTATAGTGAATAAATGAATTGTAGTTATAGCCCTAATTGTAACTTTAAAGCATAACCTTACTGTAAATTCATAACTTTAAATACTGATTTCGCAATTGCATTACGTTCTGCTCAACATTACCCTACGTTTCTGGTTAAAATTAGGATTTCGTGCAAAGTCTTATTTCCAATCCTAAAACATAGTTTCCAGCCTTAGGTCCCGATTCCTAAATTTGTTTTCATCAATGATATAAGACTAGGCGAAAAATAATGTGAGGTTATGTAAGACATTAGGTCAAACGCTGTAACATTAGAGACGTTTGACATAATGTTGTCCTGCGTTCTCATACATTTTCTTCAATGTTTTACATACTTTTTTCGACGAGCAATGTCTGTTGTGGGAGTGGGCTGGAAGAATGCTAGGGGTGACCAAACGAAAACATGGCACCAATCCGTGAAGTCATTGACGATTGGGCTGAGCCATGTTGATAGATGCAGACTACCTTGTTGGGGCACACGTGATGATCATAACAAATAGTTAGAGATTTTAGGTGATATGGCTCAAAATCGTTGGTAATGGCGCGAGTGCATTTACTCTTTGTCTTCCATCAAATTCTAAGTTTTTGTGCCTATCATAATTTTCTCTCTACTGAATCACTTTTTTTCAAATTTCATCTATGATTTCTATGTTTTTCCATTAGTACTTAGTCTGTTACTATCTCCCCTACTCTGGGATTTGGTTCGACAATTTAATCTCTATCTGCTAAGTGGGGCATGGCAACTTGAGTTGATGCACGCATGTACCAAGTTCTACGTTGTAATTGACTGACTGAAATCTTTTTATTTATTTTATTAAGCCATCTGCAAATTTTATGTATAAACAGGCCGTACAGTAATACGAGTTTGTGTTGAGAAAATAAAGTATATTCCAAAAAAATAATTTTACTTATTGATTTTACGCATGCTTTAAAAAAATGTAGAAGTGTGCTGTCGTGCAGAAGTTCCTTTGTGATGATTAAGGCTAACACTCTCTCTCCTTATTATTAAGTTTTAGATACATCATCTACTGTAAAACATTTATGATCTATATACTACCTTCGTGTTTGTGTGAATATTAACATTGGAATACGTGTATATCTGGTTAGCGAGTCATAAATATGATACCTGTTTTCCCAGCTTCTACTGCCAGTCACAACTCATATATTCTAAAAATATGTATTCTACTTATTGTTTTTTTTTTCAGATAATGGCATGCCTTATTCCTATGTATGCTCTTTAGTATATCACAATTTTGTCGCTATTAGTTTCACATTTGGTGCAGCAATTTGTAATACGATCATAGTAACCTGGATTTTTTTATTTTCAATATTGATAAAATCACTTTGTATTTTACTACAAGAACTATATTTGCAAAGGCGACAAACAAGAATAAGGGGCGAAGTGAATCGAGTAATACCTAAACAATATGGGAGTGAAATGTCTATGGATAACATTGAAGGCATGAACAATGTTGTAAGAGAAGATAGTGAACCAAATACCACTGATATTAATGACTGATAAGTTGATGTTACATACTACAAATTTATAGGTTTTACAAACTGAATAAGCATTTACCGTATTTATTCTCATCAATTAAACAAACATACCACTATGATCCTATTTAACTATCTTGTTATTCAATAAACCTGTTTTGAAATCAACTGACACGTCATTTCGTTTACATGTTATATTTAGACCACCGATCTTCATAGAAAAGTACGTTATGTGCTTAAACCATGAATAAAACAAGTAACAGTTTAATATAATTATCCACACTATTTCGAAGATAGTTTCGACATGGTCTTGTAGATTTTGAGAAATCACTTAACATCAGAGAGTACTGAGTAACTTTCGTTTTGCGGTGAGAGTCCGGAATAGTAACTACGGCTCCATACCCAGTTGGACCCTAAAACCACCAATCCTTGAGTTGAAAAATATATTAAAGACTTATCCCTACCAAGTGTTGTATAGTTCATAAAAACATTGAAGAAACTGATACCATCAGGGATTAAAACCTGAGTAGCACAGTGAAAGTATTACTGTTGTACTGTTCGAGAGCGTTCGGAATACCTAAGGGAGTAATAGTTTCCTAAATATTCCGTATAAATATTAATCAACAGAAGCCAAAATGAAACTACAGTCCTGGGCTTTTGTCAATTACTTCCAACTACTTGATATTAATAAAACTGCAATGCAATATCTATTCACAACCTAATAGCCAAACTTAAAGTACGACGAAGGTATGAAATGGATTAGATTACTACCCAGTGACTGATTAGTTAACCAACCTAGTGTATGAAATGAGTATATTGAAGGACTTTGTAACTCGATACATATAGTCTAAGAAGAAATGCATTACTTACAACGAGAAAATTACAAGTTATACATACGAAAAATATAGTTAAATGAGTAACTATCATTCTAATGTCCTTTTTTTCTTGAGTAATGCTTTACTAAACTATTATTTAGTTATCAATTGCACTTCTTAACAACCGTCATTATGAATACATAAATTAAACAAATAGGTTGTACATGAAGTTGTGCATTCTAGGTAAAAATCGTAATAATCTATTATATCTACCTACCTTTCAGTTTAATATACCTTTACATAATTTATAATCAGTTATCACTCCTTTATGTGAAAGAAAGAAACGGGTAATTTATTGGCCAACCACTTCAAGTTCTCAACTAACACAACAATTTTAATTGTATCTAACGATTTATTTTAGCATTTTTCAAAGGGATCGAATAGGTAAAGCGATACATAATAATAATAGGAGAAACAATGTTATTAGTCACAGCCACAATAAAAAAACAAATACGTGAAAGCTTAAAAAAGATTATTTCCAATATGACGTGAGAATATACAATGTTTTAAATACAGTTTTGAAAATTTATACAGCTGACCATAAAGTCTTCATTAGAACTCAAGAAATTCTTGAAAAAGTTTACAAGACTGAGGATTGATTGGTCCATCCGGACGACAGTCTTTTCGGCACTAAATGAACATTTGTACAAAATAAATATTTCATATATTCATGAAATTAAACGGTAAATAACCAATATCCAGAGTAATCAGTAATACTGAAATAATGTGAAAAGAAATAATAATATAATTCATTTACGAGTTTATATATTTGGTTTCGAACCACAATGTCAGTGAGCTAAGTATCCCATGATGGCGCCCATAGGCTGAAGTAGGTCAGGTGAGCTGTAAAACCACACTTTAATGGTTCAAAGTACAACGCTTCAACCATTAGGTTACTACGTGCCTAGAGTGATTAATAGGGAAATAAGTATATGAAAATTTTTGAAGCGGAATTACAGCAATTAAGTCAATGCGTGAAGATTGTATTCCTAGAATTGTCAACTTTCCGAATAAAAATTAACCAGCTATTTCACGGAAATTTTTTAGAACACAGTATAGTCACTTTGTCTTTCAGGTCAACATCACACTAGGTTCTAAAGAACAGTACAGAATTTCCAAATTAAAATATAATCCCCAAATTTACGTTTTGTCGTCAGCGAATCAATACCAGTCATGTAAGTAGGAACTTCTAACTAATACTGTAAACTAGGATTTGTAGGAAAATTTAACAGCTCAAACATACTACTATTTCATTTATCAAGAAATATAAAACTGATCGCTTTCAAATATCTAACTGAGCAGATTAAACTGATATTCGTTAAACAAATATATGACTCTTTAAACCGTTGTATTTTTTCAGTAACAAGAAGTATTAAAGGATCGAAATGCAATGTGGCTATTCGGAAATTAAAGTACGTTAAAACGATGTTATTCAGTCAATAAGTGTAGATTTATGTATCCCAGTTTATATGTGTTCTTGTGCATAAGATGGAACTAAACAGAATGATTGAGTATTTAAGCCAATGGAGGTAAGGCGGATAAAAATTTCAAACCGGTGATGTAATCGTTTAATCACAGTTCATGAACTTGTTAGTAAAGGGTTTCGAATTTAGATGATTGAGTTACCAACTCAAAATCAGCTTCACCTATCGGGAATTACGTAACTAATTGGTAACACTAGCCTTTGTACAAAAAATAAGGTTCACAATCCATGATATAATCAACATAATGTTAATTCCATATAGAATTTGAAAAACTAATTTCTTCGAATTCCAAGAAGATTTGCAAATTCTGTCAATGCTCAGTGTGATGATCAAAGTATGTAAGTCTGGTATTCTATGCAACAAAACTAGTCGATGTTTTCTATAAACAACACAACATAAATGCATAATTCATGGTACATGTTACATAAATAAGTACGAAATAAACGAATGAACAGTGAAAACGTTATACATAGGTTCTTTTGTGTAGCACGAATAATGATATCACATTTTTCACTTTATATTAACTAGTCCTGTGTAAAGTGAATCTGAAACCAAGAACAAAATACATCAGAGAGACCTAATTTCAGTGTGATCCGTAGCTGGCTGCTATGTAGTACAGTTCAATATGATGGATGTAAAACCCAAATAGTGAAGATTATGCCTCGAAATTAAATATTTAGTGAAAATACGCGAACGAACGGTAAAATGATTTAAAGTTCTCGATATAACACAGTACATGATGAAAAGTTTCGGACAACTGCTTCTAATATAACAATTACAATTAATCTTTAAGATAAAATAATAATGCTGTTAACTCGTTTTCTTAATCAATACCCATAGGCTACCTAGACAATCGTCCTATGTCTTAATATTTGACTTTCTCATTTTAATATTACACCAATCAGTTTATTATTAGGAAAACTTACTAAGCATACTGTGCAAGGGATACTAGCCAAATTTGCAACACAAGGCGTTTGTGTAGCTAGTCGATAAAGCATTCCAAAACTAGTGCCTTGATCAAGTGTTTCGGAACATATGCGCGTTTCCAACTCTCCACCAAATTTTAAGACATCTAAAACACACTGTACATCCTGAACAGTCATAGCTACCTAGCAAGACAGAAATTCCGAAAAAAAGAATTGCATCATTTATTAAAGTTATCTATATAGGCATAAATTTCATACACTTTATATATATATATATATATATATATATATATATATATATATATATTAAGCATTCTGGTTTCCTGATAAGTCTAAATTTTCATTCCATAGATGAATATTAGTTTACTGTAGTTATATCATTTAACTAAAGTAATGCGGTAAGTTCAGTAACTTATCAATGGTTCCAAAACATGCTCATGCATTTTAGTTCCAGCTGACATTTGGTTCAGTTGGTCGAAATAGATGTTTTTATATTAATATGTAACATTTAACTTTGGGGAAGTGCTTGACTTTCAACATGACGATGGGTGTACATGATTTTACACTTATTGAAAAAAGAATCCAAATGTATCGTCACATATAACTAAGACTGTTATTCGGTGAATCTCGAGAATGTGTTTATTCAAAAATAAAAATAGAAAAACACTTGTTAGACCATATCACAGATATATACACTTGTATCTAGCTCAAAACATGTACTTTGTAAGTGGACGATATTTGCTAGGATCTTAAACGGATACACAAAATCTACTTATATGCAGCTTTGTGTTGATAAATAAAACTAAATGAAAGAATAAAAAGGTGAATGTTTGAGAGATATTTCGGACGCATCTCTATGAAATACAAAGCATTCTATTCTACGCAGTTTCACCCTTAAGTTCAGTGGTGATTAGCAATTCACATCAATTAAAACTGAGACTTCTAATACTGGCTCGTCTCCATTTCAGATTATTTGTAACACTCAGAGAAAATCTAGGTAGTTTTAAGTGACGATTAAATGGACAGAAGTATTATAACTTATGACTTACAGTGCAAATTTTTGTGTTGGTGATAAATCTGTGAATTTCTTCGCATGATACATACGACGCTTGTCGACGTTCTAATGGATCAGCTATATGAGAGGCTGAATTCGCCTATAAAATTCAAATCAGAAAATGTCGCACGAGTACCTTGTCCTGAAGATACTTTAAGCAAGCTGCCCTTAAAATAGAAATAAACTCTGCGTCCACACCAGATTCGCCAGCGAACAGTGTATTAGCGGCTAACTTTTCACTGGGTTCCAATTCCATCAACAAGTAAACTTTCTGTTTGTGACCAATAGCCATAGGCACTTCCTTAATCATCTTCTTGGAAATAAGGGATTTTAATATTCTAGGTATGCGGTTCTGCGGTAGTTTGGTTTCCGAACTAATTAGCTTCAGCGATGCAGCTAAGTTAAAAGTTAAATAACTAGAATGAAATTAGAAACCATATACCTTCTTCGCCAGCATTGCGTATAGCATTGTACACTAAGCGTTCTTCCAGATCCGATAAACTTTTTAACGTTCTGATAAACGTCACAATAATTTGTTAGCTTACTTACTCAGTTGACTTCTGATCTCTGAGTAACCAAGATAAAGTCCTATCTGCATTGACTAAAACATCCAACACCCCCTCCTTTTGTAAAGCATTTAGGATGGGTAGGATTGTAGTGAGTGATACATCGGAAAATTCTTTTTCGAAATGTTTTTGTGTAAGGGCTCCACGTGACAGCTTGAACAAATTGAGAACCCTGAACAGAAAATGATTTTGAAAACAACCAACCTTTCTCGAAGGCTACTGGAATCCTCTGTCATCGATGATGAACACAATCTGAAATCGGAGTAAATCAGTTGATATGTGCATTTCTAATAAAAGAAAAGTTACAAATAGTCTACAATAGAAAGTTACAGGATACGTAACGCAGGTGAGTCGATTGAAAAAAATATGAATTTATAAAGCAATTCACTAGAATGTATTTCAAAAGTTTGACAACAGATTTAAAAACTCTGGCACCATTATGATGAAGGATATCGCAAAATAGTACGACTGTACAGAATCCAGGTCGGGTACTGATGGGCTTACATGTTATATATCCTAGAGTATACACAGGAACTTTAGTTTTCGATGCTCCCATTGTTTTAGATAATATTTGCGCCTACTTCATATACGTACAGGGCTTGGAAATTGTTACCTAAATACTTCTGAAGATGTCTTCACTCAGAAAACTCCTCCTGAAAGCAATGTAAAAATCAAGGTTTGCTGCAAACTGATCCAATATCTTTGTAATGAGTTGGTATAGATCTGGTGGCTCCTCAATGCTCACATCATCATGATACCGGTTCGGTCTGAGGTCTTTAGTGTAGTCCCTCGGCAGTTATCTAGCGACCTGACTGCACTGATTCTAATAAGGTAAGCAGGAGAATTAATACAGACATTTTTTCTTTCATTTTGTATTCGGTTATTCGCCTTTTTGGCGTCAAATATCCCTCTCCCTTTCTTTATACAATTTTTTATTTTTACCTTCTAATTTAATTTCTTTCTATTTTCTATTTCAGGAGGTTGGGAAGCCAGGAGAGGTATAGGTAGAGACGAGAGGAATGATTTCAGCAAAGTTGAGACGTAGAATGATTAGTGAAGAGGGAAGGAGATAGAAGAGCGGATGTAGGTTGTAGGGATACAGAAAATGATAATGATAATAGTGACAGTAATAATAGCAATAATAATAATAGAAAGGTAAGAGCTAATAAGTGACCAGCAACTGCAGTAGTAAGCCGGTTGTTAGACAGTGGGTAAGTGAACAGCAAGGTGAAGCAAAAATAGACGATGGCAGTCCGCTAAGGCGTGGATTACGACCTGGCCTTATTTTGAGGCTCTTTACAGTGGGGGCCTAGGAAGCATTGGCTGGAAGAGCATTTCAGTCAGAGTAGACACTGAATACAGAGAAACGTGTTCTCATTTGTGTTGTCACCCTTTAATGTAAGATTTCTGAAAAGTTCCCCCTCGGATTCGGACTGTTGAAGAGAATAATAAGTCTGTTAGGGTGTTATCGGGTAGTGACAATGTTGTAGTCAGATGTCAGATCGCTTCGAAGATGTCTACAATTCGATGAGAAAAGATCTAGCTTACTGAGCTTTTCTTCATACATATTCCGTAATCCGATTACTAAATTAATCGCCTGTCTTTGAAAATTCTCTAGAACTCTGTACCTTTGAAAGGTGGAATAGGGTGCGATGATGTTGAGATTTTAAACATAGCGCTGGATGTATGCTTTGAACACACAGACAGACAGATACAACGCAGAACTTCGTACGTACGTACATCAGTTCAGGTTGCTATACCACATCAGCACAGAGACGCAACTGTCAGTTCAAATCCAAGAGTGATAGCGATAGTAGAAGTATTAGCAGTAATGCAGAAGATTAGAGAGCGATGATAAATATTTCCAGTATCAACTTGTCTAGCTGCCAACCGTCTCGATGAAAGGTTGTGGAGGCCTTCGAGGCGGCTATAAAGTGGTTTGTGCGTGTCTAGGCCTGTTTCGTCACGTTTAGTAGAGCTGCCAGTTGTGGTTTGCCCACAGAGTTCATAGGTGAGATAGTTCTTTATGGTAGTGCGAATGGACAGGGTGTGGCATTTTTCCAAGTCAAGCCCAAACCTACTGTTTTCGGTTCATTCTTCTAGAGTTTGGATATCTTTATTGTAATTTTTGTGCGTCTGCATCATAAGTGGTACGTCTCCATAATTTTACAAAATCGGTGCATGTACATGCAGGTATCACAAAGAATTTTAAGTCTTTACACTAAAGTCCAGAGTACCGGAAACTTCTTAAAAGTTTAAAACTGTAACACGTGTATTCAGCAGTCCGGAAGGGCGAATAAGATCTAAAATCACAACACACAGGGTTAGCTCAGCACTCCACACCAAGACAGAACACGAAGCGATGGCCACGGAACTCTATATTTTTTAAAAATTAAATCACGCGGAGTTTATACAGAAAAGAGGTGGCTAGTTTTTACCAAGTCTTATGAGTCATCCTTTAAGTTCATAGAACGCAGGGCTTGCTCTTCGGCTTCCAGTGTTTATATTTGATCGCCTTGCAATAGAAAGAAAAGAGAACCAGTTAGCGAATCATGCATGGTGATTTCGGCTCCGTTACAAAGGAAAGGATCGAAAGTTTTACCGAAGAAACTTATGAGAGTACATATGAAAAAGAACTCTTTTCGTATCGGTAATTTCGAAGAAAACATAAACCTAAACGATAAGAGTATTAGGTATTCAATTTTCATAATCTCATACTTGCTATAATTGTACTCAGTAGCAGCAATAAAATGTGTAGCCTATAATTACAAAAATAGGAAAACTAGCTTAGTATATGTATTGCCTTATCTAAAGGCTACGTTGCGCAATCTTCAAAGTGTTTCCGTTAATTGTTCACTATCTAATAATTTATAAAGACGTAAAATACACCAGTTGATATTTTACACTAATGTCTTGTATTCATGCTTCAGTACAAAGAGCTTAGTTGTTATTTGGTATCTGTTGTCTAGTTATACAGCTGGATTATATTTAGTAAATTTAACATTAAATATTTTTGTGAAGATATTTTTTAAATTTTATCTTTTATTTTTCTTGTATCCTTTTAGTCTGCTTCATTAAACTTTTATAGAAATCTTATAAGGTTGTTATATAAAGTGAGAGAATGTAAGGTAGTGGTTAATTACATTATGTAAATGCAAGTTGTTACGGAAGTTTTGTGACTAGCATTGTAGATCTGTGGATAATTACATTAGAGGCACTTCTGCTACGAGTGATGCTTACAACCACTGCTTGTAAGAGACACTAGATTAATCTGCTACGGTACAAAATAAAAGAGAGGAAGTACTTGTAGCTAGCATAGATTCGGAGGCGGAAATATACACAGTGTTAACAGACGAAATTTCCTGGCTGTCAGGTTACGTTCTAAGCTATTAAGTAAGCTACTGAAAAAGACAGTGTAATGAAAATCGTTCGCCGTTACATGCAATTCAAAAATTATCGAAACTGTTTGCCTCTTTCGGCATTTCAAACATCGAGGTGACTGATAACAGGACCCAGTTTGTGCCATCTGCATTTATACGTTTCTGGAAACTGAATTACGCACACGTGATCTCCACTGTACCATCCTGTTCAAAGGACAAGCAAAGAAATCAGGTGACACATTAAAAGGAGCTCTGATTAAAGCGAAAGAGATAGTGTCAATGCATGTCATCGAAAAACTCTCAGTGTTTTATCGAGTTACTCCGAACTTTACGGTACCAGAGGAGAAGTCACCTGCAGGTTATATGTTCGGAGGGACTCCCTTTAACGGCATGTTGCCACTTACATAGTAAAAGCAACAGACGATTATTCATAGCTTTCAAATGAGTGAAAAAGTACTCATGAAGTTGTATCAAGGTAATAAAAAATGGGTCCGTGCATTATCAAACGGTGGATTGGGAAATTATTGTACCTAGTTCGGGGGAAGTTTCTGCACTTGCACGAGACATATTTATCAAATGCAAAAGAATGGAGGAATAAGTGATAATACACTGCTTACTTACATTTTAAAAGCTACTGAACAGACTCCAAAGAGCTCTGGTAAGTAAGAACACAGAAGGTACAAGGCCAAAACAGTGCAACAATCACGGGTAATAAATAAGGGACGAAATATTGTAACCTGGTTCCGAATTGATCCAAGTATAAAATCATATATACGAAACATTAAAAAATAGTGTTGGGACGGTTCCTAAAAACCTCACCGAAGCCTCCATAACCCTTGAAAAATTCGGAGATATTTCATTCAATCACTGAATGACTGATCCTTCCAGAATCGCCGACGTCACGTGTTCTGATTGGGTAGTAGCTGGAAACTTCTTAGTTCAGAATGAATGGATTATAATAATCGTTTTATTGTTTCGAAAAACCATAAGTACAAGAATATTTCGCACATAACTAACTGTCTATCTAACTACAATAAAGATTCCTCTTTACATTTTTCTGCCTTCTAAACTTTTAGACCTGAGAGGATTCAAGTCGTTCGAGTGCTAAAGTTGTCTGTGGCTTGTCAACTTATCAAGTGTGAGTCATAATACATACAATTTTGTGAGTTATTGCATTTATATAAAATTTAATTAATGTCGGTTTCTCATTTCCGAACCAATTAGTTTTAAACTTCACCAGTAGATTGTTTAAATTTGTTTTTCGCATACAGCACACGTCTTAAAAACTTTTCATTGATATACCAATATTTGTATATTTCCTTAACTGAAGCGTTCTCACATGAATATAACATGTAAATATGGTGGTGTATTGTATTGATTTTTAATTTGGTGACCATACAAAGTAAGTGAAGGTCTAAGTACTACTAGTTATGTCGCCAGTCGTCCTGATAAAACACCGTTGCAGTGATAGGATTAAAATGAGATCCAACACGTTCCATTGAAGCGCATAAAATAATCTGTTCGTTATACTTGTTGTTTATAGCATGCACCTTAATCTACGTTAACCTCCAATAACATTGTTTCACTTTAATATTTACCTCTGACTATAATGTCATCGATTAGTTGCATAGCCTGCAACCTACAGGACAGTATATGTTATGGTGTGTGTAAAGGCAGCCATCAGGTTTATCGTGAATTCTGGAAATTAGGCATTAACCTTTGAACAATCATACCAAAAGGATCAAAAGTGGGGGTTTAGCCTAATATCAGCTTAGACATTAATTTATGTAGCCAATTTCTGTGCCACACAAAACATTATCAACAAGTAACACCAGTGTGTCTATCTTCTCTAATTAAACTGTAGTAAGGATTGTAATAACCAGCGAAACAAACTCAGAATTATTACTATACAAAAGCGTGCTACTCCCATACCAGTGCTACAAAATCGCCCGTGACTCATATCTCTGTGTGCAAACTGTGAAAATATATTTCAGAAGAAGGATATCTTACAATAATCTGTTTAACAGGCAGTCGAAAAATAAAGTAGACGGAAAATGACCATGTTGCTTGTATTTATTTTACTTACAACACGAATAGTCGGAAGTTAGTATATGATATGACACATTATTACAAAGTAGTACTCGGTATTTCAATCGGCAATGCAAAAGTGTCACCCTCTAACATCATGCCTCGTCTGCAAATGGAATCAATGATGGCTTGAAGAGTTATAGCAGTTCACGGATGTGTAACTGACAACCTAATACGGCCCAACTTTCAAACAGATATCCCTTAGTCACACTCACATCACTTCTAACTCAAGAGCTACAGGAATTCGCTAAGTTAGTCTGGCTGAAACAGTTGAACAAACACACTTCTCCTGAGCAGCACAAAGTTCCTTTCTCTGTACCAAGAGGAGAGGCTCAATTCTTGGCATCTCCACTCAGCAAACTGTCCACT
Source organism: Schistosoma japonicum (assembly GCA_025215515.1). Taxonomy (NCBI): domain Eukaryota; kingdom Metazoa; phylum Platyhelminthes; class Trematoda; order Strigeidida; family Schistosomatidae; genus Schistosoma; species Schistosoma japonicum. Next base: position 34,320,831 of record CM046061.1, read on the forward strand.
ACATAGTCTGAGTTAAGATGTGGTTCCGTACATCTGAAAGCTCGCTCGTATCACATCGATTATTAGAGGATACCGACAAAATTACTAAATCAGCTACCGGCCAGTGACTCTTCTTTCTATGCAGTCTAAAATTTTGGAATCTCTAATCTGCGACGACCTAGGTAACTACCAATAATCGATCAGTTTCTTCGTACCTTCATAGTATGGCTTCAGGAAAAGTTACTTTTGCATCACAAACCTGCTGTCTGTGATATACAATTGGACTAGCATCCTCTACCTAAATGGTATAGTTAATGTTGTAAATTGCGATTTCCTAAAAGCCTTCGACTAATTCAAATAAATCTTTTTCATCCATAAAAACTGACAAAGATATGCATTATATCTCTTCTACTAGATTGATTTAGATCATATCTCGATGGATGGTGATTTGAGGTGTGGGAAAAATTACCCGTTTTCCCAGACTCTGGGGTGTCACAGTGGTGTTTTCCGGTGTTCAGTGCTAGAGCCACTCCTTCTTATGACCTTTGTAAACAACTTTCCTCAAACAGTGTCTTCCGGACTACTGCTGTTTGTTGAAGGCGCTAAACTTTGGGAAGAAACTAGTAACCAGGAGGATAAACTAACACTACAGGACGTCAGTTAGGTTTTTCGTCCAAGAAGAAGTATTTTTGACAAATAAAGAACCAAATTATGTCCTGGAACCAACTAGCTAAGTAAAAACACTCAGGTATAGTCAGGCAAAATATCGACTTAATATGGCAAGCAACAAGAACTTGAAACCCTGTAAAACAAAACTAAAGACATCAATGGTTAATAACATACGCTAACAATACCTGGAAGTCTACCTGCTACTAGACACGAAAGCTTATTAAGTGAATATTTTTCTATTTCATCCACCATTATTTGTAACTATCTAAAATTAAAACTTTTGTGATATAAAAGAAGTCTTTCTAAACATTCCCGATCGCTTTCTGCAGCTAATGAAAGACTTTGCTTTAGTCTTATATTAGTCGTTGACCCTATGGTATCCTTTCCTTTAATGTATCATAACCTGACGAGGTGAGTAAACTTTAAAAGGGTTTTCTGCATCGTAATGGTTTGAGAATTGTTTTGTCAAGTAAAGAAGAACGGTATCATAATTTGCAGTGATCTTTTGAAAAAAATTATTCTATGAAGTATATTATTTAGCCTTCTTTTCGATTACAGACAGCATCAGTTCTAATACAGTACTAGCCTTTAGGTGGTGAAGTGAAATCCTATTTGATTCGATACACTTGTCGACAAAGGAAGTCAGGTATTCTCTGACTTGTGCTACTAGGAAACTGATCTCAGGCAAATTGTTTTTAGGCTCGAAGCGTTTACTTTGGATATACTTAGGATTTACCAACACAGGTATTTAGGTCGTTGGCCTCTATGATTTCTATGGAGAAAACCCTCAATTTCTACATTTTTCTTTCTGTTTTACGATTTTACTTTTAGCTCAGTGACGCTCTCTGTCTCTACCGAGAGCAATCTTCATGGATCGAGTCTTGCCCACTATGTATGTTTAATTTCCTACTTTGTACTCCTTTTTAAGAACAATGTCGCTAGCTTCTTTTTACCCAAGGTGACGTTTACAACTTTTCGTTTCGCGTTCCAACATCGACCAGCTTTTCCATTACGGACTAGTGTGGTTTCATCAGCGATGCATGTCATACAATGGATCTAACTGGCCAAAGACCATCAGCATGATGTTTGACAGGCATGAAGCTATCGATACCCCTGAAATATGTATAACTAAACCATCAAACACTTTTTGAAGTCCTCGGTACTGTGTGTTTAATTAACATAGTTAACATTCGGCGCGTTACGTTCTACTTCTGTAGTAACTTGTTGAGTGTTCCTTGAAAAGATCTATTAATTGCTACACTTTGTCTGCTTTGTTTGACTCTAATACCTCTGCTAGCACAAACTGGCTACAATTATTTGCTTATAGGTCATCTCTTTAAAATGTCGGTTCGTCAAAGCCCACAATGCTCAGTTTATAACAAATCTACTATCTAACAAACTTCTAATTTAGTGACCCGGGTTTAACAGACACAATAATACTCAATTTTATACCAATTATCCAGTTATTAAAAATATTTAAGAGGGATTACACATCTACGTCAAAAAACAATAGCATCGAGAATGTTTACGGTGATCTGAAGCATCTAACTCAGCAGCCAGTAGAAATGCGTTCTCAATTGACGTCATTCTCAGTTATAGTATGTGGCGTTAAACAAGAACTTAACACACTGTCACCCCTAAGATGGCTACTGACCAAGGATTCAAGTTCACCTGTACCGGAAGACGTTACATTGGTGGAAACTATAGTCAACTTCATTACTACAGAATTAACTAAGCGTATGATATCCCATCAGAACAAAAGTGTCTATAATATACCGTATAAGGCACCACTAAGAATTGTTAAGTGTTCTATACCAAAAGTAGCTAATCTTTCAGATTGTTCTTGCCGATGCCTCCACCTTAATAAGTAACATTAGAAGTACTCATGCCCTATTCTCTTTTGATTTGATTCTCAATTGGTAGCAAATTGGTTAAAAGAAGATGAGCAATTATTGACTGCATCTTTCAAATATAAAAACGCCCATATAGTCGTGGATAAGACTGCAATCAAAAGACATAAAAGACAAGAAACTTTCCGCTTGAGTAAAGTTGGACAAAACACTACTAATTTAAATGCCTAATTACATCACTTAATACTTCTACAGAGTCCCGACCGTAGCTGCTACCTTGACGTGGTGGTCGGGCTTGCCTATCGTGATGACCCAAATGAGTTTTATTGGCTGGAACGCATGTTTCTCAAAGTTTTACTATGTCATGAAGGTCTGTTGGAGAGCGATAAGACTAAAGGCAGCAACCTAAGATCTGAGGACAAATTCGTACTGCTGACTGCAGTGAGGTGTGATAGCAGTAAGGTGTTTCCCTCGAATAACCAGCATCTACAGCGATGCTGCTTTCTTAACGGAAGGGAGAGGTTAGAAAAGGTCAACCCTGAAAATGTCACATCTCACCTTACTCCACGGATTTCCGTCTCCGGCAGTAAGGCCTTCTGAAGAACGGAGCTAACACTTCAAAAATCCCCATAACAAAGTCATGCGTGATCAACCTCAAACAGTTGTTCCATAGGCTCTGCGATCTCGCTCCAAGGTCACTATGACCAACACTAACCCAATTTCCTTTTTAGGCACCTCAAGAAGTAATATCCTTCCATGGTGTGGGCAGCCAGGAAGTGGAAACCGCCCTCATACCTCCAACAGCACACGATATTATCTTGTTCGAGGTCAAATCCCACCATCAACTCTTAATAACTCTCTTATCACCATGCTGATTCTTCTAACATAATTTTATCACCTCGCGCCTCTAATGCTAATGATTTAAGTTCACGAAACGTTATCCCTTGGTCTTCTAAAACCGTACACTAAGTTATATATTGGAGCTTTCAATGTTCGAACGTTATGTCAAATAGGACAACAAGCTTCCTTAGCTATGACTCTAGAAACCCACTCCATCGATGTCTGCTGCATCTCTGAAACGTGCAATGAGGATCCAAGTACAGTCATTCGCTTGACCTCACCTTGTGAAAATAAAGAACCGTGTTGGTTCACTCTTCGTATTTCCAGAGATCCTAATGCTGCCGCTCAAGGCCTTGCTGGTGTAGATATAGCACTAAGTTCGAGAGAATAATAAACTCTTCTTGACTGAATTTCGATAGACAGTCACTTGTGCTCTGTCTGGTTCTGAACATGATGAGGAACGAAGACAGCTTAAACACAAGCTTGTTAAAAGCTTACGCACTGATCGTGAGCTGTGGTAGGTGGCGAAAACCAAAGAGGTGGAAGAGGCAGCGGCATTTGATAACATTAGGCAACTGTTCAGACTTATCAAGGAAATGGGTATCAGAAACCCGACTGTAAGTGAAACTATCTCTGAAAAAGATAGTTTCACTATTCACTGTCAATCCAGAAGATTAGACCGATGGGCAGAAGACTTTGGCGAACAGTTTAACTGGCCCACGGCGTCATCCCGATTGCCCACCATCCCCAAACAATCTGAATGGCAAATTAACATTGGTCCGCCAAGTCTCAGTGAGGTTGTGAAGGCTATTGGAAACTTAAAGCCAGGGAGAGCAGCAGGGCCAGATGGATCAACCCTTAAGATATTTAAGAACAGTGGCCCAGCTGTAGAAGCGAGATTAACTGAGATCTTGGCTAGAATTTGGGAACTGGGTGTAATCTCATCTAACTGGTCTCGATCACTAATCGTCCAAATCGATAAGAAAGGACAAAAGTCCTTGTGTGACAACTACTGAGGAATCAGTTTAACGAATAGTGTCTAAGATATTAGCTTCAATAATACTTCGACGTCTAACTAAAGCTAGTGAAGATCAAACTCGAGAAAACCAAGGTGGCTTCAGACCCGGACGTGGTTGTATAGACCAAATATTCACACTTGGGCAGGTTCTGGAACATAGACACACTTTCAGACGCCCAACAATAACTGTATTCCTTGACCTTAAGGCGGCGTTTAACTCTATTGATCGTAAGGTTATGTGGCAATGTCTGTCACTGAAAGGCGTACCGGAGAAGTACATTAACCTTATACAAGCTCTGTGCTCAAACACCACATGTCGTGTTAGAGCTTATGGCAGATTGTCTTCGGAATTGACCACTTCTAGTGGTGTTCGTCAAGGTTGTCCTCTATCTCCATTTTTATTTAATTTTATCATTGACATACTTTTAGAGTTAACATTGTCACCGTCTGATTTCTCTGGGGTTGACCTCCTCCCAGGAGATAAACTTACTGACTTAGAATATGCAGATGATATAGTTCTACTGAGTGAAGATGCTGATAAAATGCAGAATTTTTTGACAACCTTAAACTTGAACGTAAGCATGTTTGGGATGCGATTCTCCCCATCCAAATGTAAAATGTTACTTCAGGACTGGCTTAATTCGGCACTAAAGTTAGTGATGGGGCGTGAAACTATTGAATGCGTTAACCGCTTTACTTATCTAGGGAGCCTCATCAGTCCTAACGGTCTGGTGTCCGATGAAATCTCGGCCCGTATACATAAGGCCCGATTGCCTTTTGCCAACCTGCGTCACTTGTGGCGTAGGCGAGACATTCGTTCACTGACGAAAGGACGCGTTTACTGTGCAGCAGTCAGACCCGTTTTACTTTATGGATGTGAAACATGGCCATTAAGGATAGAGGATATTCGTAGGCTCCTATTATTTGATCATGGATATCTCCGAAACATTGCTCGTGTTTTCCGGGACCACCGAGTAAGCAATGAGTGGGTTAGGAATAGAGTACTGGGTAAATACGGTAAATCTATTGATGAAGCAGTGAATCTTCACCAGCTGAGGTGGTTAGGACATGTGTTGCGTATGCCTGACCACCGTCTACCGAAACGAGCAATGTTGTCTGGTGTAGGAGTAGGCTGGAAGAGAGCTAGGGGTGGCCAAACGAAAACATGGCACCAATCCGTGAAGTCATTGACAATTGAGCTGAGCCATGTTAATAGATGTAGACTACCTTGTTGGGGCCCACACGATGATCGTAACAAATGGTTAGAGACTTTAGGTGATATGGCTCAAAATCGTTGGTAATGGCGCGAGTGCATTTACTCTTTGTCTTCCATCAAATTCTAAGTTTTTGTGCCTATCATAATTTTCTCTCTACTGAATCACTTTTTTTCAAATTTCATCTATGGTTTCTATGTTTTTCCATTAGTACTTAGTCTGTTACTATCTCCCCTACTCTGGGATTTGGTTCGACAATTTAATCTCTATCTGCTAAGTGGGGCATGGCAACTTGAGTTGATGCACGCATGTACCAAGTTCTACGTTGTAACTGACTGACTGACTGCTACAGAGTTCTTTGATGAAACTAATAATCAGCTAACAGGCATTATGCCATAAGACGATCAAAATACAAGTCAGATCTCTAACAATTACCTACCTAAGTGATGGAGGTTAAGACCACACGGCATCCAATACTAAGCTACCTTGTTCTTCATAAGGTAAAAACACGTGAACTTTCAAAGTGCAGGTAGAAGCCATTGTTAGTCCATCAAGTAGTTTAAGTATGATGAAAAGCTAGATAAGAAGATCATCAAAACTAAATATAAGCTCCAAGCTAGGTTTTATGACCTCATCTACAAAGAAAGGACACGGTTTCATTGAGCCTACCACGTCATCAAATTGTGAGGCCGGTTATTAGGTCTTATTTTCTAAAGGTAATCTATTCGCTAGTATTTAAGGTCGTAAGCACCTACATGCTGTAAGTAATGATTCAAAGTATGACATTTAATCATCAGCGTAAACCCCGTGATGAACCTGTACGTTACAGTTTTTATTGCTCTGACGTAAATAACTTTGCAAAAAATTATATGGCGCCAAATAAACAGCAGTACTCCCCAAACCCTAGTAATACTATCGAACCTACTTAAGTCCTGTAAGCGGTTTTACTCTTCCTTTTTACTTTTCTAACTATACTCCTGATGGGCTACTAGGACATTCTACATTTTTCACACATCTTCGACGGGCTGCTTCGTCGTATAACATAACTGTGAACATCCTAATATCTCTGACTACTATAATAATCTTTTTGGGATCAGGCAGTTACCAGTCCCCTTAGCAATATGACTTCCCCAGACATTAGCTCAAACAGCCAGACCGCCCTTTCAAACCAATATCTAGTTATATCAAACACGAACGACTTAGAAAAAGATCTTATTTAATTCTCCACAGCTCACTACATCTTCGAACTTTTTAGTAATTAATGCCATCTCACTCGAAAATATCAACCCTAAGAGCTATAGTCCTATTAGCTAAACCTTCTTTTATATTCGTTTCAGAAACATTGTGTTTCTCCTCAGTAACTGACTCAGAATAATCCATTCAGGACTATATGCTCTATCGCGCAATAAAGAATTTAAACAGGGTAGTAACTATCTAAAATATGCAAGTATTTGCTTTACATCAAGTAAAATCGATGACAAATACTCAGTAAGATACCAAAGTCGGTCCAGATCTCGGTCAGTGTCCTCGAACCACAGTTTACTTTTTAGATGCACATACCGAACCCCTTGACACCTTAACTCATGTAGAGAACATCATTCATGCTTTGTACATACCTCTGCCGCAAATTAGAAAACGAAAGTCACCGCAGGTGACTTTAACGTTCCTAGCATAGACTGCAATGTTGGCAGAGGACAGTCATATAATGAAGAAAACCTTCCCTCAACATTAAACATGCACTGTTGTGAACACTCTCGCTGGACATTGTAAGATTCTTGGCCTAGTTTTATGTCGTCATGTCACTACTCTACCACTTAAAGTTAGCAAAGGACTCTAAAGCGGTGACCAAAAAGTGGTTTTATGCGCTCTTCTTTTTAGTTTCAGTAACCCCAATAATTATATATTACAGAAAACGAGACAATATCGAGTTCATAAAAATGTAGACTATAATCTTCTACACATTTTTTTAAGCTGCCTTGACTGCAACAATGTTTTATTATCCAGTATTCTTACAAGTGCACTAGTCATTTTTTTAAAATAAAATTAATTACTCATGTTTTAATTCCATTGCACTTATGAAACTAAGCAATATAATTAAGTCAGATGACTTGTATATACTGCTTCCTTGCCGTTAGAAACTAAGACGCCTACAGAAGTGCCATTTAAAGTCAAATGCCTTCTCGGCATTTATGGATATTGTCATGACTTTCAGCTAAATGGAGGAAGCCCATAGTTAAAGGCGACTAATGAAGAAATATTAACAATACACAGTAGCTCCAAGGTACAAAACTTTCTATGGTTGTTCAATGAACACCTAAAACCTTACCGAAATAACGATATTTCCTGCATTTTTGGAGATGGATTAACTGTTAACGATTATTATATTATTGCCACTGTTATTGAAAAAAGCAAATGTTATCAGATTGGGAAAAAGGGTTTTTTCAAAATACAAAGAAATGAGATCTTGACAAGTGTGGGAATTACATCACTGTAATTTCAGTAACCAAGAAAAGTCTTCAACATAGGGTTGTTAAACCGAATGTAAGCTCCAGTCGATGTCCCCCAGGCTGGATTCTCTAAGGATAGGTCTTATACCGACCAAATCGCGACTCTATGGTTCATTGTTAAACAGTCTATGTATAGTATTAATAACCTAACATCGATTTTATTGACTATGAAAAAGTACATAATAGCGTTGACAGGAAAATATTATAGAATCTTTTTCGACATCAAAGCGTACCTGCTAAAACAGTTAATATTAAAGGGAATCTTTGCGACGGACTACACTGTAAAATCATGCATAGAGGAAAGATCACAGACTCATTTCAAGTGACTTAATCATGAAAACTGCAATATCTCAAGGTAAGCTCGAAATACAGTTGACAAAATGGATGCAACTAGATGACGTGAACTTAGTATCTGACCTAGCCATTCTATCCTACACACAGCAACGAATGCTGGAGTAGGCGAATTGTGTAGCAGTAGCTTCTTCAGCATTAAGTCGCAACATGCCACAATAAATAAAGCAAGATTAGTAGATGCTAAACAGAGATTACAAACCCAATTATTATTGGAGGGGAAGTTGTGAAAGATGTCAAAACGTTTACACATTTGAGCAGCACTATCGATGAACTAGGAGGATCTGATGCAGATGTAAATGCAAAAATTGGCAAAGAAATGGAAGCCTTTTCTGTAACTAAAAAAATTTTTGAACCCAAATCAACTGTCAACCAACACCGAAGTCACAACTTCCAATACAAATGTTAAACAGTTCTAATGTATGAAGCTGGAACTTGGAGAGTTACGAATCATTATTTCAATGATACAGAATTTATAAACAGTTATATGGACAAAATATCATCGAAAACAACCTACTGTAGAAAAGAACAAACCAGCTTGCAGCTGAGAAAGGAATTAGGAAGATACGCTGGAGGTGAATAGGACTCACATTAAGGAATTTAATAAACTGTGTTTAAAGACAAACAATAACTCAGAATCCCCAAGACTTCAATAAAAAATAAAGACCTACGAACAAATTGCAACGGAAACTGGATGTAGACACTAATAGCAGAATGAACATCACTTAGGAAAATCTGAAAATGAAAGCCCAGGACAAAGTTAAATGTAGCAAACTGTCATAACAAAAGGTTGTCGAAGACCCTGAAGGAAAATCACTATATACTAATCAGGCATTCCTTGTTGGTCGGTAGGAATTATGGCTTCAGACCAGTTTTTAGAAGATTGTACACAGCTAGAATGGATTCTGAAAGCAGTGATGAGGTGAACTAAGCATTTTAGGGCTTTTCAGTCTAATTACATAAGCGAAAATCCATTACAGATTATTTGAAGCAGTAGGAACCGATTCTACTAACAAACTCAGGAAATTAAAGGTGTTTAACCAAAGTAATATGTTTGGTTATATGTTGTTTCAATTATCTATTGCTGATACTTGTGATTACAGGCACCAAATAATTTCTAAAGGATTTCATTCTGGAATAAAAAAATAATTTGGCTTGGATACTAGAAGCAATCAGGCTGATTATCATCGATGTTACTGTTGACTGAGACTGATCAACTTCTTATTCTGTCACCAATTCTCAGTTTCCCCAGTTACCACACCTCATGGTAATTACTTATGACAGCAAAGTGCTGTGTTTACTAATCTGTTGTGGTGCCAACACTTACTGTTTGAATCCTGCTGTTTTGTTGCATTGTACTATAATGCGAATAAGTTGCGACGTTTCATTGTCTACGTAATTCCCTGAAACTCTTACTTGGAAAGTAGTAAAGAAATCCTAATTGTAATCGATTATCAGAATTAGAATGAAATTAGCCTATTATTCACAGCCATGTAGAGCCACACTTATATTCCTTTGGTTGGTAATTTGCTAAATTGAAGCAATACAACTTGTGGACTATTAATAATACATTACGATTAGGAAGGATCCAGGTTGTTTGTAACTACAAAGATGAAACCCAAAATGAATTTTCTTTAAAATTTAATGTCATTTAGAGTGTATAGGGCACAAAAGATATCTGTATACTACATTCCAAAATAAGCGTCAGACCTAGGTATCTGTTAATGACATATGCCAACTTGTTTACTTATGCTTTACACATAATATTGTATGTTGACTTATATGCACAATTTGTGAGCAGTTAGCTTTAATAGTAAGCCTTGAACAGTAGATTAAGAATTAATTAACTAATATTTCAATATTAGTTTACTCAAGGAGTGAAGCAATATCAAGTCCTAGTAATTTCATTTCGAGCGTATTTAACTAGTAGTGCGCAGGGTTGGCTTTATAAGTGATTTCTAGTATATTCTAGGTCTGTATTCATATTATTATCTATAATATATTTTAAGTTTCCATAAGTAAACCAGTACTAATAAGTTACTTAGAATCTATTCCTAACCTTTTAACTGCATGATAGGCATAGGATAGTTGTATAACACATTCAGCATGTAGCATCGGATTCATTTTAAAAAACAGACATACAAACTGTTTGTACAAAATGTTAAAAGTATACTATTTTTATTGTTGCAGAAGTAACAGCAGTAAACAAGAAATAAACCTAAGCCTGCAATGCAGTTTTTTAATAAGTTTTATAAACAAATTTTATTTTATTTAATTTCGTCAAGGAATTATATGAGGATCAATGCTTAGGTACTAGAGTGCTCGTCTAAAGCCAGATAAAGTGATTTTGTTTATTAGTAAATACGACTTGCGACCCACATAAGCACGGTTAACAGACGAAACTGCTTTTTCATATGTATGCGTAAATCATAGCAAATGACTTATGTAAAACCCTACAGTGCCTATAACTATATAATTTAAATGAAACAGTTCAACATGTGACATAAGATCACAAAATATCATAAGGCTTGTAAATTAGATTGAAGATTTATTAAAAATAGTTTCTTGAAATTCTCTCATATAACCACTGAATAAACATAAGTTTACAAATGTAGTGACTAAATTTTACATAACACCAAGGTCATCAATCTGTATTGTATTTCCAATCAAACTAACAGTGCAATACACTTTGACCTTCATAGATAAGGTGGGAGTTTTGAAGTTATCTTAACTATCCAAGGTCAGTCTACTGGTTGTTAATTGGATTGGGTTATCAGCATCATAATGAATACCTCCGATGTAATACAACATGTTGTTGCTTTACTGTATGCACTATGAACAACAGGTTGAATTTTTCATGCACTTTGTTCGTTTGTAAATTAGACGTTGGATTATATCTTATCTTTTTTACAATCCATTTGTTTAAACCTTTTATGGAATGTTCATCAATTAAAACTATTGATATCCGAGGAACCTGTAAACCTACGATTTGTTGCCTGGCATATTGTGTTTATTCGTGGATTGTTTGAGGTGCATACAGTGAAAACCCACGATTACAAATCTTTGTTGTTTAGACAACACTGCTTCTTAGTCAGTAATTATAGTTCCAGTCCGGTTTTTCATCTGCTTTATATCTCTGTGAAGTAGTTGCAAACCTTGTTTAGTCAACTCTTCCGACTCCTGCAGTCAATTCAATGCTTATTGTATAAGTGGATATAGCAATATCATCCTATTGACACTGGCAACTATTCACAAGGAAGCGTCAAGAATCTATCGATGAATACACTTTTTGGACAAAAAGAATATGGTGCAGACACTTACCTTTCTTTGACTAGATCACCATTCACAAAGGCTTCAACAGCTGTCGGAAGTCTTGGCTGAACATCTGTAAATGTCTGTATCTCTGCAAAAAAATTATAGGCCATATCAGCTAAGGTTTCAAACTATTAATAACACCACAAACCAAGAACACATATTTAAAGTTTGAAAATCACTAGTAGTTGATGCTACGTCCTAGTAACTGATATTCTTTATGATAAATCAAGAGTTGTAAAATCCGAATGAAAACTCTTGAGTTTTTGCGATATACTCGTTTGATTGAAGTCGTTTTTTAATAATTATATGAATGAATAACAATAAAATTAACGTTAACCTAAATAATACTTACTAACAAATTAGAATTCGGTTTCTCATATGTAGACAGCTATCAATTTGATCATGTAAATGTTATGCATGTCTTAGCTAAGGTAAATTTGTGTGAAACAGGAGAATGGTAACGTTCGATGCTCGTTGTATAAAATTTCTGGCATGGGTTGAATAGATGATTGTTTAAAAAATGTTGCCCAATTTGTATTTATTGTAATTCCTTCTTTTCTATTTAGCGTAGTGGAATTTAACAGTATATGAAAGCCCCAGCTATTTATCTTTCTTTGTACTTTCAAGAGCTTTGTAAATCATTGTGGTACTTTTAATGTCAGTTTGATAGTTGTTGATAAAAGCATATATACCGTTAATGATGATTTCATTTATAGATTTTAAAACTGTAGCTTAGATTTTCTTTGGCACGAGTGAAAATTTCATGAGAATGCTTCAGTACAAAAGAATCTCAACCCAAGCAACCTAGTTTTTTTAGACGTAGTTTAATGTAGAGGTAAGATGAAACTGCTTTTCATTGAAGGTTCTCATTTTTAGTAGTTTGAGAAGTAGCTATAGTTTTTATATTGTAGCTGTAGGGTAGGACTATTATACCAATCCATAGTGCATCATTCATGCTTCTATTCACTGAACATCTATATCATTTTTAAATATTTTTTATAATGTTAATGAACCTTAGTAACTACTATTTAGAGCTAATAATTCATCCTAAAAAAAATACTAGGCAGTAGACACGTTTATGAGGTGATTTTGATGTTTGGGAGATCGCGATGCGATTCTTCCAATGTAATTTGTTTGTTGGCTCAGTTTTTAGAGTATTATGTGGCTTTCAGTGAATACTAAAATTCAGACCTTATAACAGAATAGAGGTTTCACACTTAAAGTCCTGTTAAATTACTAACAACTGTAAGGTTAGCTGAATCAATGTCGGCTGTTGACGTTTTGTCTCCACCCTTCCCTCTATCGTTTTATACTTTTTCCTTTATCTTTGTTTTGATAATATTAACCAGTGTTTCCATTCTGTTATAAGGTTAAGTATGCGAATCTGAAATATCATATTAGCTATATGGTTTAGAAAATCATCAAGGTTGATGATATGTTTACGATACTTTTTACAATAAAATAGTATATTTATAATTACGTTCCTGTTGGAAGTTCTGTGACGTTTGTTGTTTAGCTTGGTTGGACCGTTAAGATCATTTTATTGGCTTAGTATTCTGGGATCTAAAACTGATTTTATTTTGTTCATACCGTTTATTACATATTTTGTGGTTGCATTAACTAAATTTACGTTTTGATATCTGCGTAACATCAACAGTAAAGGCTTCTACACCTCGAAATTTTATAAATAATGTAGTGTCTAGTATAAATAATCCGAATCCTTGCTGTTTATTCCAAGTTATCAGGTAAACCCTTGCTAACTATGCCTACAATGGCATTGTTTCCAGCCTCTGGCAATGTTCTGTTACTAGGTTGGAGATGAATCATCCAGGTGTTTGGACGTCACCACTAATTACAAATTTGCGATTGCTATACTTCTTTTGGCATTTTACTTCGTTGCGGTTCGTGGTTCTTGTCACGTACTGGTATTATTATTAGACCTATTTGAACACTAAGAAGCATTAGATATGTGTTTCAATTAGACAGGTAAAACCTTTTTCTAGTTAAAGCTCTGTACAGGTGACTGTCGGGGGGATTCATAATCCCCAAAAATACAATGGTTGATAAAATCAAACGAAAGAAGTCGTAGTGAACTTTTATAAGATTGATTTGTAGACTTTCATCAATTAATTCAATTTCAAATGTGATGTATATAAACGTTGTTTGCTAGTCTCGTCTGATAGATAGCCAATAAGAACCCACGCATTGTCTCATCTAAGAGAAAACATATTAGTATCACGCCTGGAGTCAGAAAAGTACAGTTGTGTTGTATTTTGAAGAATATTATTAAAGATATATGCTCATCAACATTATATGGCTTCTGGTCATTAGTCCTATTAGCTCTATATCTTCATGCCTTTTTAATGTCTTAATGCTCTCTCTCCCTCATAACACTGATTTAGGGCTGTAAGAAGTCTGTGTTTAGAGAAGTTTGGGTACAACCAATATTTTTTTATTCTTTTTGACTCAAAAATGCTGGTAAATTAATGATTTGTTCGTATTTCAGTGTGTTCTTAAAACCCAGTTGGTTTGTATAATGACAGAACGAATAGTTTGGAAGTTTCCAACGTCACTTTTGGATTCTCAATTAAAGTAAGATTTGTCCTTTTTAAATGCTTTTTCTGCTTTCTAGTCACTATGATCATACTTGTCATTTTAATAATTTTGTGAGTGAATTAACGAAAGCAGAGTTAAAGCATCTATGGTGCGATTGTTTCAACAATCACCGGAGCTTTTTGCAGAATAATGTCAACTGTCCTGTATCAGTAACAACAGTAAGTTATTGTCATATCAAATGAAATTTTACTTATAATATCTAGACCTACAAAGCTATTTTGGTTAAGTTTATAGATATACTTTTAAATCCAAATAATTTGAACCTAATTAAGTGTGTTGCCTGCACACATGATGAAAATGAACTAATGATGGATTATAATCTAGTTGGAACGTCTCTCTATGATGTAATCAGATATAGCCCTGGGCGCCTGCGAAACCACAATACATTGTTATTTCTTGCTTTCCAGGTAATACGCTGCTTAGTTGTTATATAGCTTTCCACAGGTGATTCATACTATCAAACAACTACACGAAATGAATTTGCCACATGGTGGTATAACACTTCATAATATATTTGTAGATGAAAAGTTTGATATCTTTCTTGGTCTTCCAAAAACAATCGAAATTTTTTCAAATATGAAAGTAGATGAGTTAAATGAAGAAGAAAATATTATGGAAGACGAAATTTCGGCATGCAGTAGTATTAAACTGTCCACGATGACAACTAATTGGGTACTTCACAAAGTAAGTTAGTGAATTCTGTCTTTGTATAATGTTAGTAACATAAACTTTAGCAACATAATTTGGTACTCCTTACTGGTGATTTCCAAAAATAAATCTGTTATGTAGGCAGTTTCTATTTCGTTACGTTACTTCCATTCACTGGTTTACGACATTATATTTATACAAAGCCTTGATGAATCTCATAATTATGTTCACTAAACTCATAGCGTTAGAATATTTTTCTACTAATGATTCTAAACACAAAAATTCACTTTAATCAGATTGTTTCATAAAACTGACAGTTTTGTATTTACTTTGTGTAAATGTATGTTATTAACTAGTTTTCTTCAAT
The DNA here is from genome assembly GCA_025215515.1 of Schistosoma japonicum. Lineage (NCBI taxonomy): Eukaryota > Metazoa > Platyhelminthes > Trematoda > Strigeidida > Schistosomatidae > Schistosoma > Schistosoma japonicum. The sequence goes on from CM046061.1 coordinate 34,336,205, forward strand.
TCCCAACTAATGGCAATGTGTTATTTTTTTGTAGAACATTAGTTGTTTTCTGTAGAAGTTTTAGTGGTCCTCGTAGACCCATTAACTAATTCGTAGCAAGATTTATCTTCGTATAGACGTTTTCGGTCATTATTAAATGTTTTTAGTTCAATCAAATGTTCAGGATGTTTATAATGATTTTATATCTCCATCCCTTATTTTCGAAATGCACTGTCATACACGTTAGTATTTTCAAGATTCCCCACTACAGTCTATCTAGACCATATTTTCATTTGTTTTGATTTTAGCTTCGTAATTTTATTGTGGTATGTATAATAATGTTTAGAAATAATTGAGTTGACGTAATTCGCAGTTTTGAAAGATTTTAGGTAATTTATTAGAAGTTGAATTTTAATGTCTGTCCTATTCTTCACGTTTGCACCAAGTTTGGTTCTGGACTAAAAACTATGTGGATAAAAAACATCTAGTGTATTATGAGCAGCAAGAAATAAATTTCGGGTTCAGATTCACCTTCCCATGGTTTCATTGATAGAAAACAATAGTCAAAATGAACCTTGAGAACATTTATTCTTATTTAGTATGTCACAGTGATTTTATAACGAATTTCCGAATTGGGTTGTAAAACACATGTATTTTAGACGTGAATCATACTTAATAAATGAAGCGATGTTTTACTAACCTGTTTTACAATTTACTGTACTAATATTTTTATTTTTGTTTGAAAAGTAACCAAAAATTTCTGAAAATCTGACATTTTCTAGTTATTTGATGATCATGTTTATCATAATTATACTCATTAAGTCAGTAGTTGTATGTCTCTAAATTAAAGAAAATACTGTTGTAGTTAATATAGCTTCTTTATCTGTCTTGTATCTGTCTTTATCTATCTTATATTTTAAGAGTCACTCGTCTATTACTGTTAAATTATTGTTCAATCTAGATCTACACAAATACCGAATTGGCAGTATTTTGAATGAGCTGATTCTTGCATGCATTTTCTTTAGCTATAGATATATACTGTCTATCTATGCAGCTTGTCAGAAACAACCTTGCATAAATAACTTTTATCTTATTCAAACTATCGATAATTTGTAGTCAAAATAAACTTAGTGATGTTTTCATATCTGACTCATCTCCAAGTAATTGTTTCGGTAAATGTCGGATTCATAATATTATATATTTGTTCTGAAGTATTACGATGTAATTTAGACTTTTTTGTCTATTTCCTTTTCAAAAGAACAGTTACTTAGTTATCTAAACTCACCATTTTTAACCAATAAATAATATTATTGAACTGTGTTCCATATAATTGGGTTTGGTCAGTTGTCTTGCCTAAAAATATTTATGGCTGAATAATAAGAGCACAAACATGTATCTAGTTGTTGTGTTCTTTCTCGTTTGTTTTAGTGCGGTCTATCAGCTAATATATTTAACCCTTAAGTTTAGAGCAAACCATGGTGCAAATAAAGGTATTTAGTTAATGAGTTTCATGAATTTATTGATCACTGCAACTTCCTCTGTCACATCAAAGTTAGCAAATTGAGAGTAGCTACAAAATGAATATTATATATGATACCCAAAGTTATGAAATATTTGTCTTCTTAATTTCAGGTTTCAAACTATGATTACCTGATGTTCCTGAATGAACTGGCTGGTCGACATAAGGGTGACCCATCGAACAGCGCAATTTTACCATGGATAACAAATTTTGATACACCATCTGGACAGTTAAGAGATTTGACAAAATCAAAGTATCATTTGTGTAAAGGTGAAGATCAATTGAATGCAAATTTTACAGCGTCACTGTATAATCATACAATTTCAAAGCGTCCTAGTTGGTCATTAGGGAGTTATTGTTCGGAAGTTAATTACGATGATAGACATCATCATGATTTCATAAAATTATGTGATGAGTCAGGTGAGGCAATAAATGCATTTACCAAATACTTCTCCCCTATCTATAGGTGTTTGTAATCTGAATGATCAAAATACCAATCTCTTGTGCAGTATTACAGGGGAACATTTGTCTAATGGTAAATTTCTTTTATTTAAATAAAATTTGAACACAGATATCGGGAAAAATCACATGAATTTCACATTTTCTCCTCATCATTTGTTGGATATAATGCCTGATCTAACATATTATACGTATATGGTAAGTAATTACTATTGTTAACCTAATTATAAGCTCATTCGATTCTTTGACTAACAGTTTTATTAAATTGAAATCGAGTATGGTGTTGTACATTCTCCACTTTTTTACAAGTTTCTATCCGATTTAATTATTCCAGTTACTGTTTACATTTGTAAAATAGACTTCATGAAAGTTGTGTCTTCAGTTAATATAAAGTGATCACATTGTGTTATATTTAGATGTCGACAAGATATGGCCTTTTGAAATATCAACATTAAGCTGTTCTTATATGACATACCTCTTGAATTTCTGAAGTCGTTGCTGACACTTATGTTCTTGTTCACTTGACTTCTCGTCTAGTTATGTGGTGTGAAGTACTTAAGTGCAACGACTCGTACGTACGCCTCTGGACGGATTGGTAGCTTAGTTGTTAATATACTTGGGTCTCAATTGGAAGGTTGTAGGCCTGACCTTCACTACAGCTATTTTAGTTTGTGCAGTAGAGTGGTATCTCTAGCCCTTCATACAACTAAAGTGTAGCTCAGGTCTCAGTACGTAAATCCGCACTAGGTACATGAGTACATTAATGCGAAACACTATATATGACACGTGATGGGCTATTGTGTTCGTTTACTATATCAGTAAATGCATAGAAGCATTGAGTCTAAGTGTTACGGTTAGGCTTTTAAAAAATGATTCAGCTGATGATAAAGAATACTACTATGACTCATTTTCTTTCATAAAATAAAACAGTCGAGGTCTCCTGGATTTATGTTTAGTGTCACTGGTATAGTGTGAAACTGATGGTTTTCTTAAAAGTTTAAGTTTAAATCATCAGACTAAGTAAATTGATAGATTGTTTACAATCTGTGAATAATTTATTTCAGGCAGATATATCGTGGCCAATATTGTGCTGTTATTTAGTTTTCTATGAGTGTTCAGCTAATGGTTAATTAAGATGAGTCTCACTAGTTTAATAGGATGTTAAATGCAATAATTCAGTAACGTTCAATGTAATTGTGATCTGAATCATCGACAAACACATTTCAATGCATATTATTTTTTATGCAACGAATTATATAAAGTGGTTGATATGTATTTCAGTAACGTGATTTTCATTCCTTGAACGAGTAAAATCAGTTCTGTCGCTCTGTGAAGTAATTGAGGGTTTATGTGGTCATTTATAGACCACATTTTTTTATATTTTTGCACCTGGTTCTGCTACTGAGTATTCGAAGCAAAAAAAAACAGGGATGAGACTCAAATGTTTGACTGAATAGTTGATAGTCCTGTACTTTTACGAATAATTTCAAGTAAAGAGAATGATTTGTCCAGTTGTTCATAAATAGTAACTTAACTCATTAATCTTGTTAGGAATATCTCAGCGATTTTGTTATCATATCTGTTATATCGGAAGACTAAAGAAGAGTAACGAACTCTCAGAACTGTTTTAGAGCATGATTTCAATTATTTTAACTGTGGGTAATGTAGACATTTCATTTCTGTAATTGTTACGTTCCTCTTACCCTACCCATCCGTTTAGTATATTTGTTGCTAGTATATTGTCTCATTATGAACTACAGTTAATGAGTTGTGCACAAGTTACCCCCATTCACTGCCACATTCTCCTTTGTTTTATATTAATGTTAAATCCCTAATTGGTTCGATATGTAGTCTAATTCTTGTGTACATGTAAAGGAGTGTTTGAAATAAAATATGATTTCTGTCTGGTTGGCTCATTTATCTTGTATTCTTCATCCCGGCTTTGGGGACTGGTAGTCGCGTGGCAGACGTGTACGGGCATTGACCGGTAATTATCAAGGTCCCACGCTATATTTTACAAACGTTGTGATTTGGACCGACCATGTTTTAGATATAACAGTGTCATTAGAGATTTCTTTTTTCATACTGTATATATAGTACATAGTTTAACATCTGAATCATAATTTATTTTATTCATTCTAATGATTTTAAGTACTCTTATTTTCCGACTTCACATGTTATAGGCTAGAAAAACCCCGTTGTCTGTGTTGACGCAGTTTGTACGTCCTATTTATCAACCTCAAGAATTTCCAACAACTATTGCTCGATTGTATGAATCTACACCAGACGAATGCATACCGGAATTTTTCACGGATGTTTCGGTTTTCTCTTCTATTCATCCTGACATGCCTGATCTTGGCCTACCGTTTTGGTGTTCCACTCCTGAAGAATTTATTAAATATCACTCTAGTCTTCTTGAAAGTGATGAAGTATCTAGTAATTTGCACCACTGGATCGATCTAAACTTTGGATACAAAGTAAGTAGCTAAAATGTCATCGCGTTATGCAATTATTTTTTTGGAAACTTTAGATGATGCGGCTCAGAATTCATATTCACAGTTGTATTCATTTTCTTTCCTTCTCAAAATTTTGAGTGTTACCTCTTACATTTACTAATTTCTAGTTTTCCGTTTATATCATATCAACAACAATAATTCGTTTTTCCTTTTGTTGAATTTTACATTTTGTACTGATATAAAGCATAGAAAATTAAATAGGTATATATATATATATATATATATATATATATATATTTATATATTTATATATAGTAGATCTTTGGTTATTTATACTGATCTGTCTGTTCTAGAATTACTCCCTTTTTACCAACGCGCCAACTACAGTGTATCATACACTGATAGAGTTGTTTAAATAGTTAGTTTTAAACTTAGACATTTCTAAAGAATTTGCATCGATTAATAGTCTTAAAATAATATCCCCAGGTGTCTAGGCCGCTCAGATTAATATAAGTTGAAGTTGAAAAGAAATATCCATAAGTTCATAGATAGATGAATACTTGTTTTCTGAACTCAGAATGTAATTTATTTATCCTCCAAAAAATATCTTTAGCTACTTGGTTCTGATGCAGTGAATGCTAAAAATGTTCATCTGGAATTGGCTGGTGATCAATCTTCTATACGTCGTACTGGTGTAGTATGTTTATTTCATACTCCACATCCTCAAAGAATTTGTAGTAAGAATTTGTCAAAGTATTTTGGTGCAACACTACCGGATATATTTCAAACGGATTTGGATGTTCTAGCTCCCGGAAATAATTCAGCTATCACAAAGGTGCACGCAAGTAATTCTGCAAATAAGGTATCTTTGGCTCAACACAATTCTACCCTAAGGAAGCAAATGAAGTCTGTTTCTGGTTCTAAGGTACGACATCTTGCATTGACTATAGCTTTTCATTCTTGTTGGCATATATTGTATTTGAGGTAATATGTTTAATAAAAATTCAGTAATTTTGAAACATCAGTGAGCTTAGTATCTGATGCTCAGTTTTGTGTTTTGAGAATACTGTATGGTGAATCTGATTTACACTTTTTATTGTTCTCTTTAGACGATTACTTATAAAAGTTTATTATTTTCTACTTGCTTCAGTGAACACTTTTTAGTTTTTTTTATCTCACGTACGGTATAAGCATAAATTGAATACGAAGTCAATTTTCGACGACTCTCTGGTAGTAATAAAATGCAGGTATAAACCGTTCAGGTCTAGACTAGCAATTTTAAACTCACATTGCGTTGTTTACGTTAGAATATTAGCAGTTGGTCGTGTGTTTTTCAATTTAGACGAAAATGTATTGATAATCTGATTACGAGAAATGGAACAGCTTCGGAAAATCATATGCGATTGTACTTGAAAAAAATAAGACACAGAAAAATGATAAGTCTGATAATGTCATACTCCAGTACTTACTGTGCAATAATGAGCTCTTTGAAAGCTAACTTCTTTTTTACGATTTGAAAAGTAACTCGTCAACAGCTGATACTTTATACATCAAACTAGTTCATACAAGCACCAGTAACCCGTTTAGCGGCCGTTACTGATAGAAAGGAAGTCGCAGTTATGTAAAAGTTTCAATATCGCAAGGGTGTGTTCGGAACTTTTCAGAAGAGTAACGCCATGAACGGTTAGATAGAATTACAGAGATTGATGATGCTCACTAGACAGAGAGGTTATAATAATCATTATTTCTTAGATTTCAAATGACAGACACTAATTCACCTTCAAAAATTCATAAGTCATTCTCTCTGACTAATTATAAACGGTGAACGTTTCATTAAATCATTTCAAGTACCGTTTAATTCTCGACATTATACTTTACTCATACTAAATGGAAAGTAAATTATCTTTCTTTTCATTCAACTTAAAGTTACTAATTCGTACTTTTGAAATCCGCTTCCTTAAATTCAGTTTGAGTATTTGGATACTATCATTACCCTTCGCATTTGGAGTGTGTTTCGAAACGAAGTATATTAATATAGTCCCGGTTAATTAGTAAATAAATCATTCCTGTACATATCATTGTAGTCAGAGCATTATTCAAGCCCAAGTCCTATGTAGTTGATAGTAGAGTTCTATGGTTGCTCAATCATCGCTCCATCAATCATTGACCTTAGGGCAAATTTTCTAAAATCAGTTGAAGTTATTGAAAAAGTTACCGATAGCCTATTTAATTATTATTTTATCATATAATTATTTGTTCTAAAGGTGAATTACAATGTAAAATTGCCAACAGATGATGCAGTTCCATATTCAAAGTAAGTTACTCACTTTTTTTCCCACACCCTTACGTTTCTGTTTGATTACCGTTGTGAAAGCATCATTCGTGTGGTTATAGACGTTTTGTCTTCTGCGTTAGTTTTATATGCTGAATGAATGCATATCCTTACAGTGAAAGATGCTAATAGTTGTATATGCTATAAAATATCGTTGGCAATCAGTTGTAGAGTAGATATACTCCAAGTTTAATTCCTATTGCATATACGCTTGCTAACAGTTTCGTTGTCGCAACTGCGGACTAAATCTTCGAAATCATTGTACGGACAATTTCAGTTAGAGTCTCAGTGTTAAATAAAGTATACCCTTTTGTGAATGTGTTTTGTTTCAGAACACGTTGCTTTAGTATAGTGCAAAGAAAATAAAGCTGTCGACATATTAATATCATTAATATTAGGACCACAGCTGGAAAATAGTGATTTAAGTAAGATGATAATAAATACGGAACAGTATTCAAATTGTGCCTTCAGAAGAGCATAAAGCATGAACAGACTCACCCAACAGTGACCTTTACCTGGCAACCCCACTTAGAAACTGTAACCGCAGATACGGACCATCCAGTGAACTGTAGTCTGTAATTCTGTGACTTTATAAACTAATGATGTCGACGTCTGGTGACGTCTAGCGTTTTTCTGTCCTAGATTCATACTAGCCAGCATAACGAATCGGGTTAGGCAGTGGTCAAGATTGTATGATTCATTCTCCATCCACTCGGGTCGATAGTGATTTAAAACCTCATTCCATTACTTATCTTGTTTACTAAGTGTCATGTACCTAACTTCACTTTAATCAATGACTTTAAAAATAGGGAGTCTGCAATTCTATAGGAGTAGCATGTTTTATTTGATCATCAAGGTTGAAAGAGAGACTTACTACATAAATTCTTCTGAATCCAGACAAATAAAAAAGTGTGTAAGAAAGGAAGAATGAGAAGAAAACACCTACGAATAAAACTATTCGGTAGAATCTTAAAGTTATTCTGAGTTTTTTGATAGAATTCTGGACAAGCATTAAATCGCTCTCCTAGAAAAAGGATTACATTCCAACATACATAAAATATCTCTTAATATGTTAGAAATTGCACAAATTATAGAGCCTATACTCGAACAAAATCCACTAAGAGAATTTTATATTATTCATCAAAGGATTTCACACATTCTGACAAAACAAACGTGTCTTCCACTTCGTATTTTAAAGATGAAAGCAGAGCTCTGAAATTCTTACAGAAAGATAAGACAATATTAATTATTGAGGCTGTGAAAGGCATTATTGCAGTGGTCATGAACAGAAAGGATTACGAAAAAAAAAACTGTTAAACATCTATCAACAGGAATTAACACAAAAATTCCCGGCCGTTGCTGCTACCTTGACGTGGTGGTCGGGCTTGCCTATCGTGATGAACCAATCGAGCTATACTGGCTGGAGCATATGTTCCTGTAGATTCTACCATGCCAGGCAGGTCGGTTGAAGAGCGGTAAGACTAAAAGCAGCAGATCCAAGGTCTGAGGGCGAAGTCGTACTGCTGACTGTACAGAGGTGTGACGGCAAGTAAGGTGTTTCCCTCGGACAACCAGCATAACAGCGATTCTGCCTTCCCACAAGGAGGGGTGGGGTTAGAAAAAGTTGACCCTAAAAATGCACATCCTCGCCTTATCCTACGGATTTCCGTCTCCGGCGATAAGGTCTTTAACAAGTACTGAGCTAACACTAAAACTACTCACCAAAAGGTCGTGTGTGACCGGCCTCAAGCAGTTGTCCCTTGGGCACTGCAGTCACGCTCTAATTCAATTTCCTTTTTAGGTACCTCCAGAAGAACCCTTCCACTGTGTGGGCAACCGGGAAGTGATAACTGCCCTCATACCTCTGACAGCACTCAAGACCACCGTATTTAAAATCATTTACTCTCTTCAAACACAAAAATTGAATTCAAAAATGTTCATATAGTTAAAAATAAAGTCTAATCAGATACAGAAGGACTCCTACAAGAACTCAAGCCTCATTGATTTTCCACTCTGGTTTTTCTTACATTCCAAATCATGTACAGCTTCACACTTCTATGGTTTGTCAAAAATTCATAAACTTAGCATTTCATTGAGACCTATATTAAACTTCACAAGCACAACAACGTATGCACTCTCAAAATATTTATCATGAAGCCACTTCAACTGAATTTACGAAATTTAGCCAACAATACATGATTTTAAATCAAGAATATTGAAATTAACAATCGATAAATCGAAATAATGATAAGCTGTGCCATTGTATCGTTATACGCTAGTATTCCTGTTGATGATTGACTAATCTTCATTAAGAATTTGCTAGAAAATGTTTACACTCTGTCAAACAAGTGTCTGTTATCCACAAACCTAATTATGAAGTCACTTAGATTGTGCTTAGATTCTGCGTTATTTACATTCAGAAAGACTTTACACAAACAAACGAACGGTGTGGCTATGGGATAACCCAGTTTCACCGATTGTACCCAGCCTCTTCATGTCATATGTTGAATCACGCACTCTTGCCAGTGCAATCAAACTGCGTACTTGGCTTAGATGTGCAGATGATACGTTTATTATCCTTAAAAGGCTTTCCTGAGAGCTTTTTTTTAAACAGATTGATACATTTTCAACACATCAAATCCACCTTTTAGAATGAAAATGCAAAAAAACGAACTATCGTTTTTAGATTGTTTAGATGAAAAGGACCATAATGGAACCTTCAATCTTAATATTTACCGTAAACCGATGCACTCTAATTCAGCACATCCTTTCAGTGCGAAAACTTCTCTTGCTTTCAATTTATTCAGAAGAGCGACCAAAATTATCACATCAATTAATAATAACGAAAAAGAAATGAAGAATATAAGAAACGTACTAAAAATTAAAAATTTTTCTCAGGAACATTGGTAATAATATCGACAAACGATTTAATCCTCTGATACATAAAAATATAAATAATACTCCATGGATTAGTGTAGCGGTTCTACCCTACCATCACGGGACGACCGAAGAACTACAGCGAATTCTCGAACTACACAATATAAAAGCCTTCTACAAGACAACAATTGTGCTTCGCATTTTGAATTGGTTAGAATAAAAGAAAAGATTTTTCTCACCTCTGCGTAAAATTACATCAAAAGACTAGACTGTGCCTATTGTGATGCATTTTACATTTGAGAATCTTCTTGAGAAATTTCAACTCGAGTTAAAGTGCATCTAAGTTACACGAGAAGACCTAATAATCCTGTAGATCTTGAGAAACTACAAATAAAATCAGCAATAGCAGTACGTGCTCTCTTCAAATCGCTATTGACAACATTAAAGTAATTCTAAAAGGCATCTCATATATTGCTAAACCTGACTGCCCTAAATGGAGAACAAAGCCTTATGATTCATCCAAGTTGTTTTCTATTTTTTTCCAAACAATCACACACCAGTCTCACATCAGAAACACACCCACGAATTAACTCCACTTTATATGAAAATTCGTCACTATTTGATCGAATTTGTTAACAGAAATTGGGCGCCGAGAAAATAGAATATATTATGGGCATAAATTATATTTGAAATAATCAACTGTTCCGCATTACAAATATCTATCATCCACCTGCTTCACTCCAATTTCGTTCACATAAATTTACATATATTGATCACTCTTATGACATGCATGACATCATGATATACATGGTATCAGACGGGTCTTTCTGATTAGTCTAGCAATTAACTGATTTGATTTAGTTATTCGTTCTCTGAAGAAGCGACTTTAATTAAAGTTGCGGAACGTCAGAAAATTGAAGTTTTCTACTCATTGGGATTTCGCAAATATATTACTTATTATACAGTATACTAACCAGTGCCCTACTTATTACAAGTTTTCAAGTCTACCCGTGGTAATGATATTTTTGATACTACAAATATTCTTAAATTTTAGAGTCTAAATTGAACATTAGGACGATTCTGTGTGCGTCATTACGATTGATTTTGATCTGTTTCTTAACACATATATCGCTAACATCTGTCCGCAATTTTCTCATATATTCTAATTTAGTTATGCACCTACCATGACCTACGCGACTCTGACTAAATTCAATTAATGCAACTTGGTTTAATCTCGCCTACTTTTCTTCTAACCATCTTTTAAAGTTAATCTTTTCAATTATAAATTACATTTACAATCGTATCTTGTGTTAAATTAGCCGGATTTGTTGGTTATAGATTTGTGTCTCCTGTTTAACAGTGTCTAGTGTTGATACATACAGTGATTTCTAATTTAGAATCTGTTAATAGTATTAGGAAGTGGTTGACTGTTTATTTGTATATCATTGATAGATGAAGACAGCCTGGTTAGGTTCCGTGAGTTAATCACGATCAGTTGTTGGAGACAGGGTGACATGACTCGAAACCAGTAATACGGCTTAGGTGCATTTATTCTTTGTCTTCTTCTAAAGCTTAAGCTTTATTATTTTATAATTCATATCTTCGTTTCATTTTCCCTTGCTGAATTACATTGTAGTACCAGTCTTGTTGTGATAATATCGTATTGCAACTTAACCCAACGTACATTTGTTCCAAGCCCTACGTTCCTTATTACTGACTGAGTTGAATTAGAGAGCGATTTCTTTATATGAAAGCATATATTAATACAACATAATTTCCTTAAATATAAAAAAAACTAGTATTTAAGTTTCCTGTTTTGGTTTGTCTCTTTTCATTAAAATAAGAAATAAAATATGGCTTCCTCATGATTATGATCCGTTAGAACTGATTAATATGTATCAAGGTCTATGCAAATTTTTATACATTGAAACACATGTTGACGATTTAAATGAATTACAATCCGTAAGTTTTGTATAGTTTATATGATAATTTCGATTTGTTTACTTATTTTTGTTATATTGCTTCAGATGAATAATTGATTTGCATGAAGTAGTGATATTCCTTAATGAATTCGCAGAAAATAAGTGGCCGTTCATATTTTTCAGTTAGGCGTCAAAATCGTTTCTTTTGGATTAATTATAATTCATCATTACTTTAAGGGATTCTATTACATGCTAGTCCGTGTACATTTAAAGAATGTGGTTATCAATTCATTTCAATGACGATTTGTATCACTTAAAAAATCTAGATCTAAAGATCAAAATATCTATTATTCACAAAATGATTTCGAGTAATGTTAGAAGTACGAGAGAGATTATCACTTCCCAATTGACCGCAACGTGGAAAGTTCTATAATCTTGACGCATCTGGAAAGGAAATTAGATTTGTAGTAATAGTCTTATTGACTTAAAAGCGTGATCACAGAGACGTAAAAACAACTTAAAACTTTTTCGTTAATAGTTTTTGATGTTTTAGCTCTGTGCTTTTTGTACCTTACCTCCGACGATAGAAATATGAGGTGTGCATTTTGAAGGTGATCTTTCTTAATAACGTTCTTCCGTCTTGAAACGGTAACATCGCTACAGATGTTGGTTGCATAGGGAAAATGTGTTAATGCTGTCACATCTTGTTACAGTCATGAGTACAGATTTACTGTTGATTTTAAAGTTCCTACTTTCATCCCACCCCTCTGCCTAATGTGAAATTACCGAAATTAACAAGTGTTTTAGCGATCATCGCTTGACATGCAAGCCAAACCATTACGTAAAGATCAAAGCTATATTTTGACAACTTTGATCCGGAGAGTGATGTGTATTTGTTTGTGATAGTTCGTCCATGCAATCCTCTGTTAGATTATGAGTTGGCACACTCTTATTATGTTTCTATAAGTGTTTCTTCATTTGGGATTTCCACATCGTTCTATCAATAATTACGTTGACTGAATGTATCATCTACATGCAAGAAATTACTTTGTCATACTAAGACGTTTATAGGTAAAAAATAATGAAGCAGTGATCTTATTAGACTTATTTGACTGTTATAAATGTTTTCAGTTCAAAATTATTATTTAATTACACTTGTAAGGTAATGTTATGTTCTTTCTCAAAGCCATTTATCTAATCATTTACTACTAGAACAATGTATTCGAAGACATCCGAAAACGAATGTTAATTTTTTTTTAAAAGGCAACTTAAATTGTATAATCGATTTAGTAGGCTGAATCCAATGCAAGTTTAAAAATTTGTACAAAACGAAACAGTTGTCCAGTGCTTCCTTGTTTTCTATTATTGTCTTACTACAGTCGGTTCGATATGTAAACTACTAAAAAATGATTTTCTCATCGTCCTTGTAATAGCTGCGCAATAATTAGTTGTAGTTCCCATGAAGTACACGTTTGAATTTTCTCAAAGTGCAAAAATGTTAGACAATGAAAAATATTTTTCTACTGAAAAAGATTTACTAAGTGTATGATAAAAAAATTACAAAGAAACCAGTTCGGTGAACATCACTGAAGTTATATTCAATGGATGGAATGCTTTGTGAAACATTAAATCAAAGAGGCGCGTACTTTTGAAGGCTTTATGGAGCACATCATTACCGTTCACTGCTATCATTAATCGGTCCTGTGTATTACAGGCTCTTTTTGTGTTTTTTAAAACTCAAAACAATAAATCCTTTGTACACAGTTTGAGGGATAATTATAATTGTTACCAAAATTCTCTAAAGGCCTATCTTTCTCCATGTTATGGAAGCCTAATTACAAATTTCATATCTATTGACAGGAATCATATTTAGTCATACTGATATAATTGGTTTCACAATGAAAAATTTATAAGGATTTTGGCAAGTAATCAATTATATCTCTCTTTGATTAAATAAAGTATTCACGTAATTTCATTTGTGTTCACCACTTATATTTGTACACTTTATTGTAAATTCTTCAGATTCAGTTATCAAAGTTGAATAATTATGATAATGATTTTGACAACTTATTCAAGACTGATCTTGAGTCATTGGGTTGTCTTATTGTTGAATTAAGTTTATATTATGCAGTCAGTTATATTGAAGCTAACAAATGGAGTCATGAAGAGCGTGTTAATTTTGCACGTCTTCAAGCGCGTTTACATTGGGATAAAATACCAAAGTAATTCATCATTTTGTTATATTTCATAAAAAAATGTTTATTGATGTTCACTAAAAATTATTCTCAAGAGAAGTACTTAAACCAGCTGTTGTGACGCGTGGTTTTGATTTTTTTTTTTATCGACCGCAAAACCTCTTTCATTAATTGTTACCTCGTTTAGGTTGACAGCTCGATTCGGCTCTTAAGCTTAATACGACGTCCCGGTTAAAACTACACTTCAACGCGAACACAAGAGAGAAGGCAGGAAATACAGCAAAAAATACTTTACTGCAAGGCTCAATTATGTACAGAAAACTAGGGTGTTTATTATATAATAGATGTCCTTTGGGTTTTTAGAGATTTCTGTATTCTACTAAATACAGTAGTAGTATGATAACTGTCCAATCAGAGACATCACGTGACTTCTCATTGTCTAGTAGTTTCTGATAAAAAAAACTATCTGCGTGCTGATTGGACAAAATGTTTCCTACTGATTTCTACGCTTTTTCGAGGTTATTTCAAGGAGTTTTCTGGTTCTTCTTAACACCAGCAAAACCATATCATTTCATGTATTACGTAGTTTGTAATTGAATGTTTAATATAACTGCTACATTGGTTGGTCATTGTATAGTGACTTATTTGGTGTTCATAGGACTGATTATAAGGCTGATTGAATTCTATCGACCGAGTTATAATGTGCCCACTAGTCTTAGTGACTTGACATCACAGCCACCATGTAGAGATGGAAGATGGTTTAAAAGGAGTGGGGGTAGTTAGCAATAAACTCTAGGTTTCGTGGTATTTGGAACTTGTTAGCAAGGCGTGCCTACTATATTTGAGGGGGAATCATGCTTCACTGTGAATTCTTTCTTGCGTCACTCAGTTTCACAGTCTGCGATTGTTATCACTGAACCGGGATTGACCATCTACTAATTATATTACTATCTACCTCACTATACTTTTCATATATTTATTATATCTATTTATTTTACAATTTTTGTAGACATTTTACGCCATGTAAATAATCATTGAAAAATTCGTTAACTAGAAACGTTAATAAACTCATCTTAGAACTATACGTTCATTATTTTTGGCTATTGTATTTACCTAAAAGTTATTATGTCTTTTTGATCATTAATTTGAACTCATAACTTTGAGACCTGATATGAAGGAAAGTTCTGCAAATAATATTCCCCTATTCAAATAATTGTGTGCTCTAATAGGATTCATTGAAACATTTTCTTTAATTTTAATATAGTTTGGGAATTTTTTTAAAATCCATCTGGTAATATCTGAAATTCATAGATATATATTATGAAACGACCATAAAATATATTTCGCTTTATCATTAATTTAATAAGGTTCAAAATATCAAACATTGTAATGAAGTCTTTTAGGCTTTGTTGTGATTCTACTCTAACTATTCAAATATTCTTTACCCGAACTTTTATTTCCGAGCTATTCAGATAACAAAAGATTGTCAATGGTTTATTCCTCAATCCAATCGAAGATTGAAAAGAATATGGGTGTATATAAATTTTTTACACTGTCCTTGAGAATCAACAGTCCACAGTGTGAGTTTTGTAGCACTAGATAAAGTGGTATACGCGCCGATTAAAATTCTAAATAATTAAGCAACTAAACATATTAATTTTAACTGATTCGTATATTTTTTTGCAAAAAATATATTCCACAATAGGCTTCTATAATTGAGTCATCATTTTTCCTACTTAAGAGATATTAGTTCGATATTTGTGATGATGATAAAGTCATACTATTGAGTTGTTGTAAACTAAAACTACTTTTTAATGCATTTTTTATACTTAGGTTATCATCTGCAGACCCAGAGTATGCACACCACATTGTCCTACTGTACTCAACTGTAAAGCTTCTCAGATATCACTTTATCCTATGGCTTTATAATAGTATTCATATTAATATTATTTTTGCTTTATGCGACACCCTAGGTACAGTTCTGAAGATTACTAAGCTTAACGGCTTAAGGCTTTGTCATACATATTCACAAATCATAAATTACTTTTGATCCAGTTATAATTTTGTGTTGTTTATAAACATTAAAACATATTTAAGATGTAGTCATTTTTGATCGTATTTCTTATTTGGATTGTATCATTTCATGCTTTGATGTTCGTTTTTATCATAATATTATCCCAATTCTACTATTCCTTAATATTTTACTTCAGTTTTTTTTTTTTGTAATACATTCCTTTCTGCATGTTCTTCTGTGCTTTGTACTGTACTGATAGATAAATGCGTTTAATCAGTTCAGAGATAGTGTTTCTAGTTTTCGCGTGATAAGTATATATCAAAGCCTAGTGAGAAAACGTATTTACCCAGGTGAAGTGTATTATTAACTCAATTCTCATTCGTTTATCTATTTCTTCTTATTTTTATTAATCATTGCCATTATGACACTGAGAACACAAACGAGTACATTTTTAGTTTTTTAGTAAATGCATAAACTCCTACTATTAAAATAATTAGGGGACTGAACATGTTTAGATCGTATACAGAAATCATGTTTTAGTCAGTAAGCTACTATAGCTTCAACTTTACACAAATTTCCGCTTCAAACCCTTACTTGAGGCATTACCGTTAACTATAATCCCGTTAAATGATGTAATACCTCTATATTTCACTATGCCTATAAATAGCATCTCGATGGCTAATGTAAAATATTTTCCCTTGATATTTTTGTAGCATATTACAGTGTCTTTGATGACGCTAGCTAATCTGTGTTCTTTTTTTGATTCCTCCAGTTGTCTTCACGATGCTGTAAATTCTGTTCTTTATCCATTCGATGAAAATCTCAACGGGGAACAATTTCAAAAACGTTTTCTACCAACAGTAGATATTTTTCTGCACCTAATATGTGAATTTCCGCCTTATATTTTTGATTTACTGTATGTTCGAGATTGGGTAAGTTTTATAATTTTTTCTCTTACTTATTTTTTAACCCTTCAGATCAACTGTTTTTCATTTTAAAGATTTAACATACAGCATTACTTATTATTGTTTAATCAATATCACTCAACTTTGTCACAATATATCTCATGAAAATAATAAAGGGAACAAAATGTATGAAATATCCGTATAAGTCTGATATTTATGTAAAAGTCCGCTAGTTGTTTAAGGTTATACTGATTTAATTTAAGAAAGATAACATAAAAAGTACTTAAAGTGCGTTATCATCTTCCACATTTGAATTGTTGCTAAACATTTGGCATATATTGGTATCTGTTTTAATGTCAATAAACTCCTTAACCGTAGACAAAATCTTTGCGACTATCTAAAATATTTGTCTTGTCTTTTATTCAACTCATACCTTGAGTATTGTTAAGCTCTGGATAAATCTGGGAATATGGGTATCATATCAAGGAATTTGTTCTATTTTGCCTTGCAAATATGATGTATTATCATTGAAAATAAAAGGATAGTTTATACATACGTTGCAGGAACTGCATTCATCAATAGCTCTGAATTATTATTTTGGTAAAACGTGGTAAGTAAAGTTGTAATCTAACTATATACAGGCTTCAGAGAAAACCAAAGTATTCTTTCTTTATTCTTATATATCCTATCAATTGTTCAAACAATCCTTTCATAGGTTATCTAAATTGCTTCAATGTACCACTTAAATCTGTGATTGGTAAAGTAAACAATGTTGGTAGTTTATATCACTGTAGTTTTCTCTTTAAATTGCTACTGTTTATTTTGTCTGTGTTTCAATAAGTTGTTAGTCTATTTGCTTTTTGGTGTGTAGCTTTTCTGTTGTCCTCAATTTTCGAGCATTTTTACTTATCATAGTGTTCCTTGCATCTTACTTTCCGATACGCTAAATCATGTAGCTAAATAATATTACCAATGGCGACCAATCATCCCAGCCGTTACAATTGTTTTCTCCTTATCTTCCTAAAACATGCTTGTTTGCAGCATTTTTCCCTTGTTATCGTCAAAATGAACTGTATGATTTAACGACTTTACCCGCTGTTCACATTCCAATAAACATAATCAAATTACTCTATCCACATATTCAGTCAGCAGTCTCTGCGAATCCGAGCTGGTTTCTGAGTATTTTAAATTCAACTAAAATATTGGGTCTTTTTTCATCAGTTGGAGGTATTGAAGTAAGTATTTCTGGTAGTTTTTAGACAGACTATTCTGCGTATTTTCGATACGTGTCATGCTCATTTTCCATTTGTATTACTGTGTTTTCGTTATATTGATAACCTTTTTCTTGTCATCTTATTCATTTTTCAACATAACTTGTTGACATGAATAAATATGTTATGTAGCGTAATGTGCATTGCAAAAGTTCTTAGTATCTAGTGGACATAATTTTAATGTATCCAATTGTCTTTCGACAATTAGCATCAAATTACCTGACTGGCTTTTGGTTCATCTAGAATATACGATACATGAAGTTGGCATCACTCTAATGACAAGTCAAGGCGTTAATTATCTTGGTGCATTTTGTTTTTCGAAATTTTGTAAACAATTACTATAAATGATGTTTTATGTCTTATCATATTTTCATATCATTTAATTACAATCTACACGGAACCTTTCACAGATATATATTAGCCTGAGTTGCGCCAATTTGACGGATTTTAAGTTAGGTTTCCAAACATTGGCTACTTATTTTGCTTAGATTGATTGCAACATAACTACAGAACAAAGCATCGATTTCGAGCTTTACTTCCACTAATTGGTGCAACAAATCCACTGTTTATGTCATCGTTAATAGTAACGTTCGTGGGTTGTTTGAAACTTTTTGTGCTTGCGTCGTTATGGCTTTAATGGTGTAATCGTTATATCGTTAAGAACAATCATGAAAATCATAGGCTCAAGGAATTTTGTCTGAGATTTTGTGTCTACTAAGACTTTTATTAACGGTTTTCATTATTTTCACCTTGGAAATTTCATTTACAGTTCAGTGTACTTGTTAATGTATTGCATCACTATCCATCGAAATAAAATAGATTCATAATTTGTTAATTTTCATTAAAACAGTATTTACAAAATTTTCATAAACCTGACTTCTGAAATTTTGATTTTCTATTAGCAATTATGCATGACATAAAGGTGGAACGTAATTGTTTTTTTATGAAATCTCTACATCTGAAGCCGTAGCTCAATAGTTACTATTGTTACTTTTGATTTTGTTATAGCTTGTACGGTCGCATCTTCTTCCACTAGTTATCTCCCTATACAAACCTGAACAACTTAAGCGTATGTCAGGCGATATCTCCTCTGGAATTCCTATTGCATTATTATATTCACGTTGCTTTCTACGCCGATTATTAGCTTACCTAGATGTAAATACATTCCTTGTACATATTGTGCCTTACATAACTCTTGGTCTTATTGGAGGCAGTATAAATGCTTTAACTGATGAAAATATTATTTGGCATCAAAGAAGTTTTACTGGTCTTACAAGTGAACTCGATACAAGTGATTTAAATGCTAAAAGGAATACACCTGATTCATTTAGCAATAGTATGGATTTAAATGATGAATCATTAATATGTAGTCAATCAGAAAATGTGTCAACAACACCATATGATTTATTGTCCAATAAACAAGATACTATGAAAGTCGATGAGATTGGAATCGATCTTCGAAGTTTAATAAATGATGATGAACTTCAATTCTTAGAAGATGCTAAAAGCTCTTCTTTGATTCCTTGTGTAAAGTCCAATGTTGAAGAGTGTGATATTGTGAGTCATAAGTCTGTTGATGGTTGCCTAATTGATGTTACTTCGACACTTCCAGCTTATTCGTCAAGGTAAGTGTTTGAATGTTATACGTTATCTGTGATTATCAAGATCTCTTGAAGTCGACTTTTGAATTGATGATTTATTCTATTGTTGCATAAGAATAACGCTTAAGTTGGATGTAGATTTGTTGTAATATATATAATACTCGGGCTTACAGAACTCTGATGAATCATAAATTAAACTACTAACATTGAGTTACAGAATACATTAATGTAATATGTTTAAGCAGGTAGTAAAGTAGTAGTTCAATGGCCAAAGCTTTCGATTTTAAGCCACTAACTTACAGGTTCGAAACCCATTTCACCAACTGTGATTTAAGAAATTATGTATTATCACTAGCCTACACACGTAGAGCGTAACTCGAAGATAAGTACATAAATCTATGTGCTGTAATTGAGTTAATATAAGACGGTTGTTAATAGGTAGGACGCTAGGAATTCAATATCAGGACTTCATCATAAAATCAAATTGTTAGTCCTAGCTTCATACAAAGTATAGGTAAAAGTTCACAATGAGAAAAAATTTAAGAAACCTAAAGGTAATCAGAAGTAATTATGTTTCTGAGAGAATGTCACTAACTCAATTCAGAATGATTTCGATGAATAGTGAAGGAAAACTAAAACGGGCTATTCTGTGGTAGTGAAATTAATTTGTACTTTATATAAGTGTTTATGAAAAACACTTGATTATTAGTGATTGCCAACTATTTTTTTCCATTTACGGGTATTAGTGATTTGTTTTGGTCGTAATGTGAAACCAAACTTGAAAAATAGCTCGAAGAGAAATAAAATCAAAAGATCATGTGTATGGATTAGTATTAAAACCTACCCATATAAAGCAACTTGAAGATTGAACCCAATTAACCAAACCATTGTTTGTGGATTTAAATCATTATACCTTTTATCAATCTATACCTTCCAAAAGTCTTTCCAGACTAAAATTCAATAATTTCACTGACTAATGTCGTACAATGTTTCTACCCACCCTAGCCTTTTTTAATTAAATCTTAACCATATCATTCCAGTGGATCACAACTTCTCCACCTGTTTTTCTCACTTTCACACCTGTGTTTAATTACAGAGCTACCTATTTGTTGGTGTTGTCATAGGCTAGCAGTGTTTCATAGACAACAGTAATCGATTAACAGAATTTTACTCATTTTTTTAAATAGACTGCTTTCTAAACATAATATTATGCAAGCGCGAATAAGTTTGGTTGGTTAACTTAAGAGGTTATCTTGAATTAGGAATGAGGAATCATTTATTTGGCGTTTATGTGATCATTACCCTGATTTTTGACAGTACCTGTCATCTCGACATAACGATCTGGCTTGCCTATTGCAATGACCTAATCAAGCTAAATGGTTTGCGACATATGTTCCTCTAGTGCTCTGCTTTATTAGACAGTTTGTTTGCAAAAAAGTAAAACTAAGGTCAAAAACTTAATGTTCATAGGCGAAGTCGTACTGTTGGCTATAGTAGGGTATTGCTGCATTGAGATGCTTCCTTGAGATAGCCATCATTTTCAGTGATGTTGATTTCTCACAGTGGTAGGAAGGTTCTGAGAAATGTCAATCCTAAAATCATATACTTCACATTTGCTCATGGATTCCCGTCGCCAGAGGTATGTTACAATGCTAATAAATTGAGAATTATTCACAAAAGTGCTTTATATAACAGGCTTCAAGTAATTATCCCTTTAGTTTTACTTTCACGCTTCCAGGTCAACAAAGTTACCTGTACTAATATAGTTTTTGGGTATCTCAAAAGGAGTCATTTTTCACAATGTTAACACTAGGGAAGTGAAGATTGCCCATGCATTTTGATAGCATATAAAGTGCGAATCGTGCTTTAGTTTTATGCGTTTTCTTGTAATTACTTCAACATTTATTATGCACCAAATTTATCTATTTTTGCAGGTCCTTTTTGGAGTATTCTAAATTACCACAATCGTTATATGACGGTTCAACAGAAGACAAACCTGAACAGAAAAAAGCTTCCACTTCAGATAGTACACCCGTCATTAATAATAATAGCAGTAATTTTTCTAATGTAAACAACATTCCACCTGTCACCGCTGCTATGGACAGTCTCGATTGGCTTGCTAGACGTGTTGGTCCTGTAATAACTATTAAATATATCGTCAAATACCTGTTATCTACACTGATATTGTGCTATGAAGTGAGCATATCTTTAATGATTTATGCTTGTTTATTACTAATAAAATACTGCCTTTAGAGTGTAGAAGCAGCTTACTGATCTCAACGTTGAAATGATCATAAATTTATTGTTTATAAAATGCACAACTCTTTTAATATAACTTTTAAACACTCATTTGCGTATACTATAGAATTTTTCACTATGTCGTGATGTTTCTAGCAGTGAACAAAGTAATCAAGGTTTTATACAATAATGATTGTCGGAAAATGCATTATTTCTGGAAACTTCGATTAAAATCAGCTAAAACATTGACTTTCTAAAAATCACCGTTGCTGGATTCTTAAATCAAACACCATGAGGTCACAACCTGAATAACTGGCCCCTAAGAATACCTTACATTTTGCATTAATCCAAATTTACGAAGTATTATCATTAGTTGTGACAGGAAATGCATTGGTTTTTTTTCACTAGTGGGTACTTGTGTCGAGAGTAATTTGGTTTTTGATATTCAGCATACTGCCAAGTAATTTGTATGTAATTAGAATTCTCTTTAATTCAAACTCAGATACTCTTGACATTCAAATAGCCTAGCATCAAGTCGGATATATTAAACCTGTATACTCTGTTGGAGTACAATCACATGCGTTCACTAATTGCGTTAAGCATTTGTATATTTCTTACAGACTTTGTATTTTTGTTAAACTACAGTAAATGAATATCATCCAATCTGTCAGTCGTTTTTTGTAACATGTAATTGCATTCGATCATTAACTCCTAATAGCGCTTAATATAAATTTCATATCCAGTCTCCATACTACTTCCCGCATTATTTACTAATAAACAGACATCTTAATATGGTTCAATTAGCAGTGTAGTTTGCACTGGTGTACATTTATTTTTATCACTATTCAAAATGAGATTACCTTAAAAAGCTTATTTAGATTCATGTCGCTCAAATTTCGTTATTTTATGGAGTAATGATATTTTCTGGTTCTAAAGTACCGTCAAATTACACAAAAGTTTCATTAACCAAACTTATTATTCTATTTCTAATTGATAAATCTGTTCAACAAATAACGATAAAAAGAGCAGGCATATATAACTGTAATATTGAATGTGGTTTTAAGCTGGATTTTCTAAACAGAATTAATTTTCACTCAACTATTTTCGTACAGAAACACTGTTGTTTTATTTAGGATGAGAATTCTAATATAAATATGGCGGCAGAAATGTATGTTTACTCCTTTACGTTTCTGCATTCCTGAAAATCATTCAGGTGACTATATTCCATAATCAATAATTCAATTTATTAAGATTCTTTCTATTAAATTTATTATATTTTTCTTATTCCTTGTTTGTGTTCATTTTGCTATGTTTTGTACTTAAAAGTAGCAGTTTAAATTACTATCATGTCATATTAGCTGGTAAATTTATCCACGTCACTTATCCAACCGCTAAACACTTCAGCTTTGACATAAGCTAGAAAACTATCTCTAACGACATCCTAAATACTATATTGTACAGTATGCGAATTTGTTATATGATAAATTAGGTTGCAACTTAGAACAGAAATTACATGACGATTCTGATCTCATAATAATGAGGATTAAATGTTTGTTCAAGTATTTATGATTATCAGAAATTCATCTGAATGCCTTTCAGTTTCTTCCTTAATCCACTTGAAAAGATTTACTGTTAACGTGAAAAATTCCATTAAAACATATAATAGGCATAAAGAGATAACCTTGGTGAAAAGCTAATTGATTTTTTTTGCTCTCGTATCTTTTCATTCTATGATTTCTTATATTATACAAGTGTCGTGCATGCTAATGAACAATTTGGTTATTATTTGGGGGACAGGATATATTTTTTTCGGACGTGAGATATAAGAAAATGGGATGTATCTTAACATGATAGACCAGAATCTTTAGCTAAATGCATTGATGTACATGGCGTCAGATACGATATCCGAGTTAGTTGTTGCTAAGAGACACACAATAATATATTGACACCAATTACACAGCAATATCATACAGAAGATACAGGGAAACTAGTCACAATATATGACAATAAAAGTATATGTGTTATAGTTCTCTATGTGCACTCAACTGTTATACGTGGTTTTTCTATCTGTGCTCCCAATAATTACCCATGGCTTACTTAAGTCGTGTATCTTAAGCAATTTCAGTATTCTGAGCATTCCTTTTGTTAAATTTTTATGCTTTCATTTATCCTACTGGTCAGGTAATGAAAGCAATTTAATAAGGGAAAATTGTTTTCATATACACTTTAAATTTTTTTCAGTAACTTGTAAGTTTGTAAACATCTAACTCAAACTATCCCTAACATTATTATGGATATCTGAAAATTTATTAAATCCTATTACCTAACTTATCCTATCATACATTGTGATTTCTCACGTATAAAGCTTTCTTAAAATTCATTTGCATTCATGAATTATTGAAATGACCAATTTCACTAGAATATTATCATAATTGATTTATGGTATTGCTTTCCTCAAAGATCATCTTTTTCTGAATCGGTCTTATATCCGTCTAAATTTATGTTTAATGTATCATGAATACAATTTTTTTATCACTTTTGTTCATTTTTAAAGATATATAGTCGATTTCGTCCTCTAGATATTTGTTTATATGTATGTATGAATGTGTCCTATTCATTATATCTTATTTATTTATTTACTAGGGTAAAAGTCAATTATCTGTTAACACTGATAACATGGCTTCATTCGAAAGATGTTTTCAATTTTATTTACAAGTTAATAATTATCCATTAGTTGGTGATCGTTCAGCATCTAGTGTGTTAAGGTGCTTAGAACAATTAATACAAATATATGGCGTATCTCTTGTTTTAGATGTGTATTTACCATATGTATTGAAAACAATTACATCAATTACTAGTCCTGCTGTTGCAACGGAAGACACAAACATGAATTCTTTAAATGATATTAACGATTATTCAATGAATTCAACAGAAATTAACAACAGTTATAAAACAAATGTTTGTACAACTTTATTGAATTTGAACTACCGTAATTTAGCACAGCTTATTGGAGCTCTTACTTTGTTTTATCACATTGTTATTTATTTGCCAGATAATGAACTTGTCGAATTATTACAAGTAAGTTGCTAAATGTATGTAAAATAATTACCATTTCATTTCTCTACTGTAGTAAAGCAGCGTTTCAGTTGTTATGACAATCTACTTTTAACCGTTACCTCAAACTTCTGTACTCTACAGTACCTAATTTGGCTTTAGGCATTCATGTAACTTAACTAGTCCTCATACTTATTGTTTTTTTAAGCTAATCATAGCTAGTAAATAAGTTGATTAAACAATATTATTGAAAAATGAGCTATTTAATTGTGAGTGTAATCTCTTGAAATACTCACTGGAGACTAATCTTTTTATGGGTAAGTCACTGTAGCTTAGTACGTTCACATTATTGAATCAAGGTAAACATCTTTTTGTTTACTTATAACTTACATTGATTACTGAGAAATGAATGTCATGCCTGTCTAGTCTCTTAGTACGATAGAATTCTATCAGTCATGTCGTAATGTGACATTTAGTCTAAGTGACTGGTCATCACATGTTCTATGTATTGATGTTGGATAATTAGAGATATTTGGCCGAAACTGTGGATCTGTTTCATACTAGCCAACAGTCATCAGGAAATCTTACTTGAAATATTTACGGAACTGGTGCTCTATAGTGGTTCGAATATGCCTCATCTCACTTCACATTCCGAGACGTTATCACTGAGATATTGATGCTATATAGTTGTATCGTCTCAAACTATGGAGCCGGATGGTAGGTTCGAGTCCTACAAAAAATATCTGTTCCCTCATCATTGTTGGTGTTTATTGTCCTTTTTTTCTAACCACCTAATATCAAAATATTTACAACTTATGGCAAAAACGGATAGCTTCTATTAAATCTACTCTTTTAAGTCATCACAAGTTGATGACCATGCATTAGTAATTCTTCAATTTCTAGGAATCATGTCGCTGACATTCACTACAAAGGTTAGATTGTCAACTTTTTTTCAAAATTCTGTTTATCTCAACAAAAGTATATCTCCAAATATTCAGAAAGAAGTGTAATTTCTTTTACCTCACTATAAAGTAAGCAACTTAACATTCATACTACTATACGACAGTTTCTATCGGTATTATACGATCAGATTACGCTATACAATTGTTTATATTTATAATGAATGTGAAATCAAATTTCTTTAAAAACTAAATAATTTAATCGATAAACTATTTGTTTCACTGTATTTACACTATCTCACATGTTCTATATCATAAAAACATATTAAAAGTCAAATGGTTCATAACTCACATTCTGTGTGATTAACACATATGGTTTTAGATGTATTAGTGTGTCGATATTAGGCCAGCTCTTATGCTATTACGATATACTGTAAATTTTACTTAACTGCAAATGTTAGAATTAAATCTTTGATAGTAGGCTGAGTAAATTATCATCATACATAACATTTTTACTATATTGTAGTAGAATAATGTAACTTTGCACGTACTATTCATTTATTTAGCTCCCATTATTACACTAAATATTGTGACCGTGTTATATTTTCATACAAAACAAGTAAATAACAATCTGTAATTATGTATTCATTTTTTTCAGCTAGGTTCGTTGACCAATACGTGTTTTGTATTGACCACATAGTATGCTTTTAAGTTTCATTTCTTAAAAGTATGATCCTATAAATATGTTGCTTACAGTACTATGTTATTAACCACATATATATACATATATATTCATTACCATCTATAATTGGATATTGTGGAGGTTTCTAGATTTTAATTTGATATCACGATTTTTTCTGAGTTAAGCAACGAAATGTTTGAAAGCATAGACTATATTACATTCACCTTATGGATTTATTGATATTTAGTATATTTAGAAATATTTGAATAAACTGCGAAAGAAATACACCTCTTCCTAAGCCGAGTTCAGTATAATGTATAATGAAACCTTTGTTGCACTTAGTCAACTCCTTGCTATTCATTGTAAGATATAATTGTCCCTGTAAGAGAAATCTACTAAATGAACTGATATGATATTAAAATTAATTCTATATAACTTAGTTAATAGTTATCTATTCATCAAAAATCCTGTGCTTTTAAAAAAGTGGAAAATTTCCGACTATAATTTCATCGTAGTACTTAGTTGATGGGTTGTGTTTTCACTTTACTTTTTATTCTTTCCTTTGTAGGAATCTGTTTTACAAGATATTCTTATTAAAGCGGTTCAAATATCTGGTCGTTTAGATGTAAATTTTCCTGGCGGTGTCATTGGGCGTCGTGCTATCTTATATAAATTTATCAATGTTGTTTTTGTAATTGGTATACGAGTTGGTTTTGAATTATCTCGTGCCCAGTTAACATCTATATTTCAAGTATTCTTTGCACTATTTGATCGTGTTATTAATACCACTACTACACAATGTATTTTAGCAAGTTAGTTGTTTGTATCTACTATGACTATTTGGTTAATAATAGATTTATTCAGTAATATACACATTTTACTGTTTGAATTTGCCGCACCACATGTGCAATTTTACGATAAATGTCTGTTTAACATGCATTCAGATGCAATTATTCAAACAACATATATTATAAAAATATTCTCAACTGTCAATATCTTCCATCCATTTTCATTCATCGAAACTTTCAGCTATATGTCATCTGTTTTCACTACTTTTACATCCATCATATGGAAGATGCATGAATTACTATTGATATTTGACCCTTGCTTTTCCATACAATAAATAATGAGGAGAATATATCTAAAATTGCAATATTTCTATTTTACGTCTTAAATGTTTAGAGTAGAGATGGTTTTTTTAAAAACTTTTGTTATGTCATTCATAATTATTTAGTTGAAACATACTTAAAACAATATAGGTAATTGCAGCGTGTACACAAATATCTGGCATAAACGTTTAAACGTACCTTATCATCATTATTCATTAAATACAATATAAAATTTCCTTATTGATCAAAATATACAAGCTCTTTTTAAGTTCAAACTTTACTGTAGTCTATAAAGTACAGTTTTAATCATGCAGATTACTTTTCTAACAATGCACACTGTCCCCTCTCTTCTTGTAATGTAAAATTTCATTGTCACTAATCAGCAAAAGTGTCTACTTATGTAATATCAATTTTGTTACAGTATATAATAGAATACAGATTTGTGTGTTTACCACACCCTCGAAATTCTCTCGTTTTTTAGATAATAGCTATTCATCCACTCGTGACAATATTAATAATGGTGTTGGCGATAAGTGTCATCCAGAGTTACAATGTGCAACATTACCTGCAACTGAGAATGTAGGAGAAATTACAAAAACATCAAATCCTTCAACTGTTTTCACTGAATTAATTGAGACATTCAATAGTGATCTTGCTCGATTGGCATATATTTCTTTTTGCCATCTAGCTGGTAGGTGGTGTAATTTCGTATTATATGATCAATAGCTTGTATATATGATTTAAATTTATAGTTGTTTTCTTAAGTGTATTGTTTTCTGAAACCATTTTTAGAGTTACTTTATTTTCTCATGCGATAAACAAATGTGTTATATATATATATATATATATATATATATATATATATATATATAATGTTATTAAATGAGTTTGTTTTACAAAGATTTACATGAATTTTAAACCACATTAAAAGAATGTTGGGTCGTTGGAAGTAGTCGCCTTAAAACACAAAATCTGAGTATCATGCTAGTTGGTACTCATCAGTAAGGCTTATCTGAAGTTTTGAAGCAACTGTTGCTTCCTGTGAGATTCTAACACATGTTACCCAGTTTAATAGTCTGAGATATTATCATTAATCTATTCAGGCCACCAATTTATTGATAGAGCTTTATCAGTATAACATACAATGCAAACGGGAATCGGTCAGTAATTAGTCGATACAGTATTGAACATAACCTTCTGATATCTACATATTGATACATATATTTATCAGTAGCAATTATAACTTGTTTTGAGTGGAATATCAGCAGTCCTTTCCAATGAACTGCAAGTCTGTGACTTTTTAATATTATGAAATTGTTTCATTTTTCCTTTTCATTAACACTGATCTCCTTCGGTTGCTGAATTGAAATTTTGTAATGCAGAACATGATCGAATCATATTTTATATAATAAGATTTTGGCACTTAAATTTTAAGTAATTTGCCTAAAGTTAAAAATTTATCATCGTTCAATGGACCTTGAATGTTTGAAACGCCATAATGAGACAGTTTACTCAAAATTGTCAGTCACCCATTCTTGTTTGTACTCGTTACAGACGAATTTCATCTGCGTACTATTTAAAACCAAGAAGCACTTAACACCTGTTCCTACCTAGTTTAGGATTCCTCAGTGCCAGTGCACACACACGACCTCTCCAGAGATCGAATTTATGTCTCATATAGAGTACTTAATCGCTAACACTATTGAACTGATTTATCTTGGTAGAATATCAGCTTCAATCGATTTCCGGAATTGCTGAACGTTCATTCAGTGTCAACTTCTTTGAACTCTACAGGTTACGATTTCTCATTGCAATTTTAATGAAACTATGAAGTACATCACTAGTCAGCTGGTTAGTATAGTTAAACTAAATTTGCTTGGTTCATATTTGTCACAAATGTATTAATTATATAATAATCGCATGTTGCTTTTGTAGGAAATATAAGAGGAAAATATTATGCTAACTGCATCAGTGATATTTTTTCAATTTGTAATACCTTATAAACACGCTTAAATACACGTCGTTAACAGATAATTAGTTTATTAATGCAATGTAAAAAAAGAATATTCAAGACCATAAATCTAAATTTTGAAAATGGCCACCTAAATGTTTGTAAAATTTATCACTTTATTGAAAGGCACGTTGTTGACGTGATTTTTATTCAGTTAAAACATCCCTGAACTATGATGAGAAAGTAAATAGTGTCGCTTTATTTTGTATCCTTATTATAAAGAACTATTATATTTTAATAATTCATTTCTTTAGGGGGTTCGTATATTGATGATTGTTTATATAATACACAATCTATTCAGAAGTTAATTAATCAACTAATACTCAACGAATCAAATTCATCATCACTGATACAATCATGTTATGGTGAGTCCGACAAAACTATACCTGTCGCTGCTGCTCCTACTAACATTCAAGATGTGCAGTCGAATCGTAGTAAAGTAAACTTTGAAGCTACTCTAGTAAGTGAATCCAAGTTTGTGTTTTGACTTGGTTTGTTTGCTCCTGTTTCTGATATACAAAATGATTCAATGGTTTTTTTTCTATTGTGAGTAGTTATATGTATAGTTCTCATTTAAGTAACTAAAAAGACAAAATATTTCCAATGATTTTTAATTAATGTAAGCATTAGGTGCAAGAAAATGACTAAATAAACGAATTGTCATTTTTATTCGACTTATCTTTTTACCACCATCATCTACGTTGTTATTCATTTCTCTTCCACTAAGTAAAAAGATTAACATTTTCATTAGAATAGTTAAATATTATTCTTGTCTTGTTTATATTATTGTCCGAGTTCTTCGTTTATTTTGAAAAAGTTTTTAATACGAAACTACAAAAAAAGTTATTTACTCTATGTTATAATGTTTTATACATTTCCCTTCAGATACTTATTTAGTAACAATCTCCATTTATTCCTACCAAAGAGAACACAAGTGATCCTCCAAGAAGTAGTATAATGAAGATCCCTACTAATAAATATAGCAGTGATGTAGTTATCTAGGCGCTCACTTTTCAATTCTAGTGATGCAGTTTTATGCGTTACCCTGCCTACTTCGTTTTCGGTATAATGTTTACGATAACTAAATCAAAAATGATTATATATATCTGAGTCTGAACCACTAAGTAAGGGGCGATGGCAGGTCACAGATATGTGCTCATTGTTTTGATAGAATATGGTGAAAACAGTGACTATTCAAAATTAATATCAAAGATAAATCTACCATCGAAAATGTTTGTTTGTGTCTTTTGTATGTTTGAGAGGTATAAGATTTTAAAATTCTTTGTTTTATAATGACGCATTCTGTTACTTTTAATTGTTCAGTTGTGATTTTGTTCCTTAAAAAACTTACTTTTAAGTTTGCGAATGATGTTTGTAACGTATTCATCCATCTAAATTACTTATCCAGCTATATTCATCTACAGTACGTTTCGTCTTTCTTGATGTAAACAAATTGTATCTTATTGCATTGCTGTTTTCATTATTGATGTAAATGAAAGATGTTGGGTAATGAATTCTTATTTACTTTTCGTAAGAACATTGTTTACTTATTTTTGAAGGGACTAACTTTATGCCACCCTTTGCTATACTGAAGGCGAAGTTCCGGATACGTTTTAATAAAACCGTATGCTTTAAGTGTTCGCATCGTCTTCACTACACATTGCTAGTAGACTACATAATCTTTATTTTCTGATGTTTGTGGTAGAGTTGAACTGTATCAACAGCCAAGTCAATAAATGTTCATTAAACTGATATTTTGTATTTATACTTGTCTTATTTATCGAATCTTCATAAAATGATGATGTGTGCATTTCGATGAAGAAAAGTTTCTTAATATTTTTGTCGGATAAGATGGACCTTAGTTATCAGGTATTTCAGTAAAAAGCATTCAATGAAATAATGTTGCAAAAGCATCTCTCAAACTATGTTACATTAATATGTAGAAAAGTATGGCGTGATTACTATTCGGAAAAATATTTTTATTATTTTTCTCTCAATCCCAGAATTGGTGATTTCTTCAATGTATGTCCTATCTTCCTCCAGTGTTTTCTTCTTAATTCCTTCCTTTGGGGCAAGTTGGTTTGTTTTCTGCCACAGTAGGTTGTTTCTGATTGTATCTTGCGCAAATAGTTGTTTACAAATACTTGTTTCTTTATAATAACACTTTTCATAGTTCTCCAAGTTTCAGATCCATACATTAGAACTGTTTTCACATTTGTATTGACAATTATGACTTTGATGTTGGTTGACAGTTGGTTTAAGTTCCAGTTGTTTTTCGGTTGTAAAAATGCTACCCTTGTCTTGCATCAACACGACATGATAAAATTAATAAGATAATTAATAATTTAGTTGAAATAATCGTAGTAGCAATGATAGTGAGGGAGATTGAACGTTGAGAATATGATCAGGAAAAATGAGAGGTAAAAATTCGCTTTAAGGTGGATTATTCGCGCATATAATTTAAAGGAGGATAAGAAGTGGTTTCTTTTTGTGTGACTGATTCTGGGACAATATCACTCAGCTTTTACGACTTATAATGGTGGTTACCACGCAGACCCCACAGAGATTTGCTTTAAATACCATCATAGCTCAAATGAATAGTCTTTGTAATTATTTGACTATTCTTTAGGTCACTTCAGTGTATTTCAGCGTATTAATAACCTAAATTATCGTTTATCTTGTTAATCTAAATTCAAAAATCTTAAATTGGCTATGCTTGTAGAACGACGTGAGTACAGAGTTCTTTTTGGACACTGGTTACTGTCTACAATATATATTTAGTGTGACTGTAATTTGTTTTACTGCCGCTGTTCCCAACTAACCCAAAAAAGTTAAATAAATGACAATTCTCACTTTTAAAGGCATTTATGCATTTGTGTAAATTATTTCAGTTGTTTGTATTTGTCACAAATTGATGTTGGTTTGGTACTTCTTAGAACAAGAGAGCCAGCTCTTTTGTCTTGGTATGGAAATCTTCAGTAGTGAGCACTCAAAATTCCACCAGGCGATGAAACGATTGCATTTAATACCTATTTCCACAAACTCACTCTAGCTCAATCACAATAATCAGCTAGTTAAAAGTCGCTACCGGTGGAGTTCAGAATTGTCGGAACTGCAACAGTTATCATCAGTAACGTCGGATAATCGTCACACTACATCACGAAATGATGAAAGTGGGCATCCTACTATTAGACGCCTGCGAACTTGTACAGATTATTATGCGTTTGTCATGAGACCTTAAGGCCCTGATTTCGGCCTCCTGAATAAATCTATGGTACATGCTACTAAAGGGTCTCACACTACGGCGAAACAACTGTCCACTGATCCCTGGCTCTCAGTGATGCCTGATAGATACCAGTCTGTGACGAACACAAACAATTAAACCTAATACGTACCTCCATAAAATCACCTTGATTCACTCAAAACGGTTGTTGAGTCACTTTTGTAAACCTATCATACTTGATTTATTTTTATCTTTATATCAGTTTTCTAGTTCAACACTGTACAGTAACAGCAGATTTCACTTACCCCTTGCCTGGCGCCATGTTATTCGTGATATCCATGAGACGAGCTCCCAACACCCGTCATCTGTTTTGAAGTACCATGGGGTACATGTAGCTGCGTTTACAGGTAACACATTTCTATATATCCAGTTTTAGTAATGTCAGTTCATATATAATGTAACTAAAATGCTTTAGTTAACACTCAAATAGGATGACTCTTCAGTATTATATAAATAATCGTTATTCTCCGTTGACCAATTTATTCAAACCTGTTAGTTGATGGATCTGTTAAATTGCACCGGCAAACTGATGTAAAAGATATAAAATACTTCATATTTGTATACGAATGTTTTCTTGAAATAAAATATATTTCTCTTTATGTATCAAATGAAAAAGTATTGATAACTCAAACATCACTTAGTCATCTATTCTTTCTCCTACTTTTGTTATATGTTTTAAGTTTCGGACTCCAAACGTTTGATATTTGGGAAGTTCACATTCCTCCAACTTTTTTCAGCATAAGCTCGTTACTATTGAACCTGATTATACACCTTATTCATTCATATTTATATTAATCTAAGCAGAAACTATGATAATTAAATTCTTTTTAACTTTTTGCAAACAGGTTAATTACTACTTTTATAAAAGCTAGTGATTACATTTTTCTTCATTAAATTATTGGTGCTTCTTATTTATCAATCACAGATTTTAAGTACTCATCTTTGAATCGCCTTCTGTTTATTTATGAGCTCAAGATGTTAAGTTGCCGAATTCGACGTAGATGTCGTAGGATTCCAATTAATAACTCCTGACTCCACTAATTCATTGCTATCGTATTATCTTATGAGCTTCATTAGTCTGATCTAGAGTTAAATTCCATTTTCTTATAAATACTTTTCTGTAAACTGGCACATTTATAATCAATTTCATAATTACGTATTTTTTCTCAGTCTATTTTATGACCTTGGCTTTAAACAGTACATGATTTTGTACGAATTCGAGTCATTAAGTTTTAAGACACAACATCCTATTAGAATGGCGACCAGATGTTTTAAACGATTTGTATTTCTAATTATCATTTACACTATTAACTCGTTAAATAAGGATTATATTCTTGAAACCTCGACGATTGAAATTATAGATATTTCCGATGTTTCTCTCAGCAATATTATCGGAGCTTCTTCAGGGAAGCAATAACCTCGAAGCTCACTGTAAATTGAAAAATCAGTGTTATTTTAGTTTTAATCTTTGAGTTTCTTACAAATGGGATTTTCCTTTCATTGCCTTTTAAACACTCCGGAATTCAACTGTTCGTTCAAATTTAAACTATAGTCCGTACTTATTCCTTCATAAACAGTTAATTCCTGTTTTAGTGTAGTTAGTATTGAACTACTCATTAGTCCTGAGCCTTCCCACGTTTCGCATTAACTGTTTTCAAAATTGATATTTCATAGGTCATATTAACAAAATCAATTGTATCACACATTTGAATACTGAAAATTGTTTCGTTACAACAAGTCGTGACAAAACAGTTCAATTATGGTCATTAACAGATTCTTATAATTCTGGTCATTAATTCAGTGTCAATTAATCAAAGAATTAGTAATATTAGTAACAATATAAGCCATTCAACTAAAAGCATACTTATTGATTCAACGAATAATGTAGTTGCTCGTCTAGTATATAGAGCACATAGAAAATCTGTCATTGCTGCACATTATTTGGAACCTTATCGATTAGTGGCTTCTACTGATGGTCGCTTAATTTTTTGGGATCCATGTACAGGAAAAACGGTATGTCTCGTTATATTTTTCATAAAGAAATATAGAATTTGTATTGTTTTAACTGCATGGCAACAAATTTCATGTTCATCCAGTCATTAGTAGTGATGGAATTCTTCCGATCACGTTACACTGGGATTACTAACATACTTGACCTAACATTACGTACACTATGTTTAGTTGCTGTTGCAGGTTTGAATCCCACCATGAGTATCAGTCCCCCAAGATTCCAAGTCTGTTCTATTTACGAGTGCCAAATTTCCCGAAACATAGGTCCTAATGTCTTTAACTAACTACATTATAATTTCTAAAATATTCTAAGTGTATTGCCTTTTTAAATTCGATTTGAGTAGCTACAGATGAGTCATAAGAGAGATAATGGAAACGGGACACGTTCTTACATACCTGTTTCTAAGTTTTTCAGCATAATTATGAAGTTAACTGTTTTTTGTAATCACTATGTCTCTATTCCATTAGGTGCGATCTAACTGTCAATGGGAAAATTCAAGTTGGCAAAATTTGATTGCAATGAATCGTTGCTCTGTTCCTTATGGAACTGTAATCTGTTCTGACCAATCAGGCTTTGTACACTTAATTGATCCCCGTGCAGTACATTCTGGGCGAACAGGAAGTTTACGTTTTCATAGTGGTGCAAATTTAGCTTCATTTCTAATAAATAAAGAACGGCCGAAACTTGAAACTTCTTCGTATGTTTGTTCTAAAAATGCAAATTGTGTTTCCAAATTAAGTAAGTTCATTACCGTACATTTTTGTGCTTATGTTTATTATTCAGTACTGTTTCAATAGTATGTTGTCATTTTAAGATAGCACCAGCTGAGTTTATCCTTAAAAATATCAGTATTCACTGTTATGTATTCAGCACTTCTGATCGTTTTCCTCTTTATTTAGAGGATAAGCACTGCATATAAGAATGCAATTTTCATTAATGACTTCATTACCAAGTTTGGAGTTATCCGTAACTACTTACTGTCAATTTGTCATTACAGAGCAGTGCGACGTGCCTTACATACACAAATATTATGAAACTTAAAGCTTAGAATATTTTTTTCTGGAAGTTACAGTCTAATATTTAGGACTCACCTATTGAATGTATGGGGAATATTTGAAAGGTCTAGGTACAACACAAAGTGAACATTGAAAACGTTCCGCCTAAACTCGACTTAATTGTTTATTTAAGGTAGTATAACTTACCCTATAACAATTAAATAATCTAAAATCAAAGTCATCAACACATCTAATAATCCGTAGCTTCTAATTGTCATCACTTCACATGGAAGTCTGTGCCACTCACAATCACATTCATGCGTTGATTGTTTTGTAGATTATATATTTGATAGAGCTTTTTACTCGTCCACTCTAACAAGGAATGCAATACACAATTTTAAGTTTTTATTCTCGCCGTTAAACTATCGTTGTTATACGATATCATCAGCTTTGCAAGTCGGTTAACTTTTACTTACAATCTCAGTGTTCAGTAGACACATTCCCAGTTTTCACTAGTTTGCTTCACGCACCTGTGATATTAAGACGCATTTTAAGCGTTCTTCTTTCATATAATTCATTTACCAAATATAAGTTTATTTACTCAGTTTGTGAGTTATGCCATTTTTGTGCAAGGGATATTGATGCTTCCAAGTAGCTTACATTGAAGAAGACAGAACAAGTCTCATAACTGGGACCTATTCGTTAAAAGCTAAATGGTTTAATGACTATGTTTTTAAATCCTCAAAAGAATTTTTTCAAAAGGCTGCATATTTGTAATTAGTCATTTCCCTACCTTTTATCGTTTTCTGTTTGTACACTCTTGTCATTCATAGTTTTTTTTATGTATCCATTCAACAGCTCCTTATTGCAATCAGTCCACATCGAGTTCATCTATTACAAACATTATGATGAATATAACTAATCAATTTCACCCTTATCATTTATCAATTAATTCATTAACTAGTGTAAATAGTAGTTCGTCAATTACTTCTTTAATGAATTCCAGTACAAATATGGCCGGTTTGTTAAACTGTTTGACAACTAGTCAAAATGGTCATTATTTATTATGTGGTTTTACGACGGGTATGATTACTCTATTAGATTTACGAATGGGACAAGTTATTCATGTATGGAGAGAATATCAAGATGCAATCGTTGATGTGAGTAATTTATGCTTTTTCGTTAAAAAAAATAATTCCTACACTGGTTAAAAGTAAAATTGATATTTTTCCCCTGTCTAGTACTCATAATTTTCTTTGTTTAATTCGATGTACTCAAGAAGTATAATCACAATTTTCCATAGAAGTCCTATTCACAGCGCTGTGAATACATAACGAACCTATTGAACCTTCTGTAATTGTTTACTAGCACTAAATGGTTGAATAATGACATCAAGTAATATGCGTGCTTTGAACTTTCAAGATAAATCATGATATCTGTTCTTCTTACACATAATATGACTCAGGTTCAGTAAATCTATGAAGAATATGAATGCAAAATAAAAGTTTTACGTATTCATGCAAAATCATTTTTTGAGATTTTGAGAAATCCCTAGGTCGATATAATTTCGTTGTGAGCTTACGCAGAGTGAACTGCAGACAACTTTAGTTGGCAGTAACATGATATTTTGGAATTTCACTTAAAATTTTCACTGATGCATTAATGTTAGACCCATTTATTCAGTGAATAAATTACCAACCTAATATCTATCCTGAAAATTATCATAGAACCAGTGATAACTATGCATATAACCTTTCTTCGTCTCATTATTGTTGAGACCACTTTCACCTCATTATCCCTCTTTCAACTCATGGCTTATTCGGTCCAATATGTTGGCCGAAACCACAGCCCTGTAAATCTCTGACCAGCTAGCTAAATATACTTTTACGGTGTGTTTCATGTATGATGTCTCATTTTTGTTGACAATTATCTGACTGGTGTTTATGTTGTTTAAAATAAGCGTAAAATAAATCTATATTATTTGTATATTAATTTGACTGGAGCATTAAGGTTACTGTTTATTTTTCACTGTCACCTGTAAAATTTTATCACGAATTCACTAGAATTCGTCCCAGTTTATACAGACGATGTTTTTTCCTATTGCTACATAAAGCTAGGTTTAAACTTCAGTTAAATTACTAATATGTTATGTCGAAAAATATTAGATTAGAATGAGTTCGCATATCAGATGATCTTTTTATTTGTAACATTATTGAAATGATGAACAATACAGGTAAACAATATTTTTCACAGAGTTTATGTTATGGCGTAAAAGAAACTGATGGCAATATCAACGCAAACAGGTGCCTAGTTAGTCACTGTATGTTTGTCTTATGCCCACTTGGTCCCAAGCTGAAACAAGAGAACATAAGATTGACGAACCGGCTAGATAGAGTCATATTACATTTCAGGCATTCCTTTGCAAATGCGAAAATCAGACCACACAGTGAACCAATTTGGAATTTTACATCAACACAAAACAAAGGAGATAGTTGCAGTGAATAGGGGCAACTTGTACACAGCTAATTAACTGTAGCTCATAATAGAAGACAATATACTAACAGCAGACATACTAAACGGGAAGATAGGGTAAGAGGAACGTAACAATGATAGAAATGAAATGTCTACATTACTCACAACTGAAATAAATCAAATTATTTTCTAAAATACAGTTCTGAGAGTTCATTACTCTTCTTTAGTTTTCCAAAATAACAGTTTAATCAACATTGGCTATGGTTTTAACAAATGTGAATATAGTCCAGATTAGTACCACCAGTCTGGCTTTCACTTTACGTATCAATGGTTATATCTACCATGCTGTTACTATCACATTATTACGTGGATATACGAAAATCGAATTTTTCAATGGCTTACCACAAAAATTTAGTCGGTTCCTATGCTGCTGTCAAACGTGTAGAAGAATTTTGACTTTTGATGTGCGAATTCACATACCTCATTTTCATTTAAGTCAGCTTCCATTCAGTTAAAGCAATGTTAAGCTTCATAGTAGACATTTGAATTGTCAATGATGCACTCTAAATCTTTACTACATTAAATATATTACATAGTGCACTTTGTGTAATTATAATCCTTATGTGTTGTTACTGTTATACGATTTAGATTTTTCCTCATAATTTAAATGGATTTATATCATGCAACGATCGAAGTTTATCTTTCATCTATCCGACTACTTCATCAAACCCCAATCAGAACTTGTATACAGAATTAGATAATTTAAATTATTCACCGTATAAATCAACTATTTTATTTAGATCAAAAAGTATTCGAATCCCACCACAACTGCACAGTATCACATGTCTAACTATGTATAAGGCGAATCCAATCTTCTGTGCTAATTCCTTACCTTCATCATATCCGTTACCTAGCACAAGTCGCTTTCCAATTTTCGGGAGTGTTGGAAGTACAAATAATAATTCCACAACGAAAACAGAAAGACCAAAAACATTAATCAACGAGTCAACCATACCTTTGTCCACTGCTACAACAACAACAACTGTATCGTTAACATCTCAACCATATTATAGTAACAATAATAATAGTAGTGGAACGGTATTAGC
Organism: Schistosoma japonicum; assembly: GCA_025215515.1. Taxonomy (NCBI): domain Eukaryota; kingdom Metazoa; phylum Platyhelminthes; class Trematoda; order Strigeidida; family Schistosomatidae; genus Schistosoma; species Schistosoma japonicum. The sequence goes on from CM046061.1 coordinate 34,375,595, forward strand.
AATGTATTCACATTCATCCAATAGTTTTGACAATAATAGTGTAAATCCAAACTTTTATACTTTAGGTAGGATTTCTTCAAGTTTTCTACGCGGTAGTATTAGTGTCATCAGTTCGTTATCAGAAAGTGATTTATTATTAGTTGGCACTGATACTGGTTCATTAAATTTATTATATTAATCTATAAAAATTGCATAGAAATCAAACCTTATTCTCAATATTTAGTATTTTTGAATTATCATTTATACTCCATTAGTACTCATTTTCTTAATTTCATCTTATGAATTGAATATAGTAACTTGAACTAGCGCACATTTGTGCCAAGCATTGTATATTGATTATGATTTATTGACGGAATACATTAATTTTGAAGAAAATAAACGTTTCTCTTTTGTATATCGTTCACTACAAATTGTAACATATAACAAGTATGCTTTAAAAAAACCAGTGGTACACAGCTATTCATTCACTTATCCATTACTTATTGAATTATCACTACAATTAACATTCCTTTTTAATAAAAACAAAAGACAGTCAACATAAATATTTCGTTCTATATACATACTACTTTACGGATTATTACTTAATGTATGCGTTGAAAAACCTATTGTCATGGTTATTTTTCTTTATTTATTTTTTTTATTTCTATGCTTCTCGTTTATTTTTTTGTTTCTTGTTGTGTTTCTTTATTGTTCTTTCTTGTGTTAATACATAGAATGTATTACTGAGATGTAAATTACTACGTTACATTTTAACTCTGATAAATATTATTAAAAATTGCATACTTTCAAAATTTTAACTGTATTTATAATGTGTTATTTTAGACTAAACGACACGTAATTTTTTTAAGAGTTGAATGTATTTGATAATGGAGTATTGCTATTATTTGATTGTATAGGAACCTATTAGAGTATATAAAGAAAGATAACATCAGATTGTATCTGTAACATCACTGTTAGTGTTTGATGTATAATAACAGTGTTTACTTATATGCACTAACCTATGTGTTATGCAATAATTGTTTTCTATACAATTCTTTTATTTTGAGATACTACTTATGGATAATATTGCTAATTTGATACTAATTTTAATTAGAGAAATAAAAATATTTCTGTACATCGTTTATGTTTTGCTATCATATTTACATATATTGACAAGTCTTTTTTCATTGAACTTGATTTCATCTCTTTTAAGCTTAAAGCATGTATGTGATTTTATGAAACCAAAAATATTACCGTGAAAATGGTTGATCCTTTTCTTCAATACAATATCAGTGCTATTTAAAGAAACTAGTTATCGACCAAGTGAATTATTTATGACTTAATCGTTTTTGTTCTCTTTCATATGAGGTATATTGAATGTAGTTTCCTTAAGGTCATATATTTCAATTGAATTGGTAATTGTAGTGCATATATATGTATTTAACTTTCTCGTATTTGACCACTGAATAGTCTAATGGTAGCGCGTTCGCTGCGGAACCACAAGATCCTGGGTTCGATCCCTAATAGGACCGTGAATGCACACTGTTGAGGAGTTCCATACTAGAAGGAAACGGTTGTCTAGTTCAAACCAATTCGTGATATCAAATTAACATTCAACAATCTCCACGACACCCAATTTTAATTTATTTTATATATTTGATGTTGTGGAAATCTCTTATTTTGAATGAAAAAAACAATTTCCATGGATTAAAGACAAAACGTTTGGTTTCTTGTTGTTGTAACATACTCATTTGGCTGTGCATAATAATTATAATTGCATTCTATCGTAGTCATTATAATGGTAGTCTTTATAACAAAGTTTATATTTACATAACATAGATGATATTGCTGTAAATTCATTTACAATCTTAAGAACTCTGTAGAAATTAATTGTTCTCATTTTTTTTTCAGGTTGCAATTAAAACTATGTTAATTAACTGATATTTGAAACTATATGATTTAATTTTATGTAATACAATAACCAAGTTTATATTCTACCTAATTGCTGAGATTGACATGGATGAACTAGTGACTAGATATACATCTTAGTGATTATTAAAACTATTGAGTTATGTTGCATATTATAAATTGCATAACAATCTACTTTGTAAAACATTAATACAACTACTTGAAATGAAACAAATAAATTTATTCAGCAATGAATCAATTGATGGAATGAAATTTATGATACTCTACATGAAATCTACTAGAGTTACTGGGTTTAGCCAACATATAAATACATCTTATTAGGCTAATTGAATGTGTTTACGCTGACAAGACATGCATACATAGATATAACAAACGACGTTGTTAGAAATATAGGGTTGATAAATCACAAAATCTGGTTATATCAGTTATTGTATTGCCTTATGTTCTGATGGAATTCTTATTATGTAGGTTCTTGATACAGCATTATTATGTTAAGTGTATATACATACCTCTTGGTGTTTTTTATTTAAAATATTATGATGTCTTCTGACTAATAAGGCTTCTCTAAACTAACCTATGCACAATAGATACTGAAATACGTATTATGAAAATAGTCTATTAATTCACGCTATTATATATTGGTTTCTTAGTAAAGAAAAAAATCATCATGTGAAAGGTTTATAAACTCTGTTTAGAGCGAAAAGTGCTCTTCACTTTTATGTTAGCTAAATGTTTTCATTAACACGATATCAAAATAGAACTCAGACTATTCATTTTCCTACTATTAGTAAGGGTTTGTACCAAATCTAGACACCACTTCTAGTTTCAGTCCAAACATTCCGAAAACTCGTTACAAAATAGCTATATTGAAGTAGTCTCTTCAGGATGCATATATACCAATAAAGATTGATTAAAAATTTGCTATTGAATATCATTAACAACGTAATATATAGTGTTTCTAATAGTACTGTACATCATATCCGTGAAACAAGTCAGTAAAAATCATTAATCAGTAAATAGCATGTTAATGTTTAAAACAATCAGTATTGGGTTAGAGTTTCATTGTAAACATAAACACTTGGAAACATGTGTATCCGAATGATGTGGATCTATGATAATGAAATGCATTTCCTGGATCCCGTTGCTAGTCAATAATTTATATATTTAAACTATTATGTAGTCTTTACTGTAGGTAAGTGTTTCAATGTCATTAGTGTATGAATTATGATGTCTTTCAAAGTCAAATTGCTACTTCAGTGATTTAATTTATTCTTTTAATTAAACTATCCTTTACTAGTTATGTTGAACATATTACTGAGATTTGTTCGGTATTCATCCTAATGCATTCAGTTCTATACTAATTCTTACTCAACATTAGATCGAATATAACAGTACTATGAGATTCATCTAAATTTCAAACTTATATCTCATCATCTAAAAATATTTACGTTACAGTCTCCCCACACAAAAGTTGTTAGATAAAAAATATTAAGTATAGAATAAACTTCTGATTATACTGTGAAGATGGCTTACATTGTTTAAAAGCATTATTGTTGTATCACATTTTTTTAATATGACAATTTGAAAACTACTATAAGTTTCAGAATAGGCTTGTATCTTCCCGTTGATTTGTAATGGACTGAAACTGATCAGCCTCTGTTGCCATATGTGCATCCTGAGCGGATTGCCTCTATATAGCGGTATTACACAAGTGTGACTGTCTGGACACAGTAGCCTAGTGGTGAACGCGGTGGCGTTTGACACGAAGCAGACTGAGTTCGAATCCCAGTGTGAACACCAACATTGGGATGCAGGTACATCCAGCCGATGAGTCCCAAATAGGACGAAACGCGCGTCCTGGATTCCACTTGCCAGTCACAATCCAACCTAAATACTATAAGTTTAAAAATGGTTACTGGATTTAGATAAATGAAATAATTCGTATATATTCTAATTGAACCCCTATAGGATACCAATATTTTGTGATCAGTTATTCCAATTTTCGTCCCTTTTGTTCATTCACTGTTTAACGTACGTGACTAGTTTTATCAGTGTAATCTTTTCAGTTGTTGAGAAAGCCTGCTATTGGAATACTGAATATGTTTCTAAGATTTCATTGTTCGTCCTAACCTAGTGATTTGGAATCCTATGCGTAAAACGATGGACATAATAATTAAGTGGTTCTCGGACTCAAGTCAAAAAGTTACGATTTATCGACTAAGTGTTCCGCTATTCTTATCTTGTGATAATTATCTGCGTGTAAGTGGTTTCAATATTATATTCAATCAACACTGTTACGAGAAATAAATCCTTTAGTTAATAATCTAGAGGTTCCGAGTTCACATCCTATAGAGATTCAGTTCATTTTTTAACAAATTCACTTCTCTTTCTTATAAACATGAAAACGAGTATTTGCAGATTATGGCAAATTTACTTCATTTAATTGTTATTTCGTCACCTACGTTCAAGCCAATGAATTTTGTTAGTTCAAGGTATAAACATACTTGATTTATATCGATTGTCATCTAGAAACAGTAGGACAGAATTTTAATATAGATTATACTTTTAAAGGGATAATTATTTGTAATTGTAGTGAAAGTCCTAGAACATTTGAACGAATGATAATCTTGTTAAATTGTTTTATGAAAGATATTGACTGCATGTAATAGCATTTCTACATATACTAGTTAATCTCTTAATAGGAGTTATTTTAGTAACTAAATTTAGTTAATCTTAAATTCATCAGTTACAATCAGGCAGAGAAGGAGGAACGTTAGAGATTCATATAGTTTTGTACCTGGATAGTTGAGTAGCTTCAAATGGCGATGAAAAAATGCCCACTGTTTCTGAAAACACAGTTATCTGAGCAGTTTTCAATAATCATTAAATACGCTATGCTGATATTTTGGTTTAATTGATGAATAAGACATCATATTCAGTATGTTGAGAGAAATCGGTTACCAACATGGTTTTCCGAAGGAAAATAACTCTAAAGTCAACAGTAACTCTAACGCACTGAACTTCAGGAAGAAGTCCCTGTTCTTTAAACCTCAATCTAACGAGGACGTAGCTAGTGATGCACACAGTAGAGACTAGCTAGAGGTGTTAAAAGAAAACTTAGTGCATCAAGTCTTTACTTGTCATTCACTAGTCGACCAGTGATATTAGTCAACTGAAGGATAAGTTGCTTGGTTTTGTTACATCCATCTGTGTCTATGGATTCGGCTGCTGTGGAGAAGGCTACATTAGGTGTACTACCGGACGATTAAACCAACACATCGACAAGCAAAGGTGGAACCCATACGCATCTTTGTTTTGTCACTGTTAGTAGATAGTGGGTATGTAATAGACAAATAAAACATTCAGAGTTGCATACTGTAAAAATTCCCAGATGTGAATCAATCTCATCTTCTACACATAGCAGATGCATTTGGGGATTCGAGTTAACAACACGAGTTTGTGTACGAAAGAAATATGTAGCACCCTCATCTCTTCTATGGTTATGTGAAACTTCATAAACAACTTACTCAATCCTCTGCACCCTTTACTCTTTATTTGTTCTTACTCCATCCATTTAATATTGCTCTATATAAATGACCACATTTTCACACCTGGTTTTAACAAGGTTAATTTCACACGTATTGGCCTACATCAAACTTATGATTACTCGTATTAATCTTACGTTTAAATATGTATTCATGTTGTTATTAATCTTCTTATCATTACTACTAGCACATGTGCTATCCTGCTACCGATTTGCACCTTACACTTACCATGATTAGTTATGTAACTCACCTGTTTCATTCTTATCATTAAGTCACAAATTGCCCTCATTGGTTTAATGATTCTTATATTCGCATATGAATGTTGCTGTATATTAGCGTAAAGCCTGACCCTGATCTAATTGAAAACAATATTGTTTATTTGTGTCTGTTATTCCGTGGATGTGTGTTGCATATTAAAGTCTAATGTTTATTACAGCTTTCATTTGTAGTTCTAACTTCTAGCATTTTTGTACAGTGCGTCAATTGCGCAACAATTTCTTGTCCACAGTAGTTAGCTAGGGATATTTTTACACGCTTGAAATGATTTTTTTTGTAAATTACATTCTAATTAACTGCACCACCAACTAAGTGAATAGAAGAGTAACTAAAAATACAGGATAGACTACACTTAGTAAAACATTTAAAAAGTTGAAAATAGCTTCAGTTAACTAAAATAATAAATTGATTGAAGAAACCACCGGAAACTTCTTAAGTAAATTTGTATTAAATTATCTACTTGATTATGAAATCATTTACAGTTATTGTCTTTCTTTTCCAAATAACTTTGTTGCAAAAATATATGTGGTATCTATTCATCTATTAAATATGATGAATTTTATTGTTATTATTTTCGTATCTTTTTCATGTCATTTGTTTATTTTCTAGTTTTTACAATGTCATTATTTTCTTTTTCTTTTCTCGAATGCAAGAATAACTAAGCGTAATTATGCCAAAGTCGTCTAGTAAAAATGATAATTCCAAAGGCGCTAAGTCAAGTGGAAAGAATTCAACTACTGTTAACAATACTGAGTCATCCGCCGGTTCTGGTAAACAATCCAAGTTGGCAAATGCAGTGAAAGTAATTCTATATCTACACTATATATATATATATATATATATATATATATATATATATATATGCATGCTAGAAAGTGTTCATTTTAGTAATATGCTCTATTTTCAAAAAAACCATGACAAAATGCTGTTGTGCGATACTGGAGGCGATTTGCGGCTCTAAAGAAGCATGTGTTATGGAGGAAGACCTGTAGTCTTTAACTTTGATCACATATCGTATGCTTTTCAGGTATCATATGATGTATTTGCGGTTTTTCAGGCTATTACAGATGTACAAAGAGCTCAAGGTCTGTAGTGAATTCAAAGGATAGTTAGGATTACTTAGGTGAGGTCAGGCTTGTTTAGGAAAAATGAAAATTAAAACTCTGGATAATTTCATTGTTTAACTTTCGTTTTAGGCGAATACGTTATAACTTTCCATATTCATCAACGTTTTATATTTTTTTTATCATGAAACTCTTTATAATTTAATTGGTAACCACATTCTGACATTTTGATGAAACATTCTCAATCATTTATTACGACCTATCAAGGCAACAACTGTTGTCTTCATAAATAATTGTAGATCTTAGCTGGAAATTTTAATGGCTTTTAAAAGTTTCATTGATGGGATTTATCTACGCGTCTACAGTTTTACTATTATCCTTTCTTTTTTACTATATTTTGTCCAAGGTACGTCATATATTATGCGAGAAATATAGTAAATGTTTAGAGGCTTTGGAACAACTTAAGAATGGTAAACGTTTCAATCAAGTAGCTGAATTATACAGTGAAGATAAAGCCCGTTCAGGTGGTGATTTGGGATGGATGTCTCGTGGATCAATGGTTGGTGCATTTCAAGTGAGTTCAATTTTTATTCTTTTCATTGAGAATTCAATTTATTTGAGTTTATAGGACGATATATTAAATATTATTCCTTTATTTCTCTTTAAGTAACAGGAATAATATCAATAGTCCTTGTGCAAATCAACGTGTTTCTCAAAAATTTAAGCGTATTTATTTCTTATTAGTGAATGAGTTACTGTATTAGGCAACGTTAACAATTTGACATATAATCCTAAAGCTGAAAGGAAATAAATAGATTGTGAAATTAAATCTCAATAAGCATTGTTCGGTGTTGATCTATGATTATTTGAACTTTCTGTGACATTATAATCTTGTAGTTCATTCATCGATAAGCAGGTTGAAAATAGATTAAGATAAATTTAAGAACGTTTACTCTCGAAATACATTTTCAGTCAGTATTTTAATTCATACTTTTACTAGTGGTTACAAGTTTTTATTTATTCCACTTTATATGAGCATTATTTTATCTGAAAATCATACCATTATTGCTAATATAATGCTAATTCATGATATCTTCGGTAATTGTAGATCTAATATTTGAGATGATGAAGAGGATTTGTGATTTAGGAGAAAAATTTTGTAGATGATGTTTATGATTAGGATTAGTTATTTGTGCAGCTTACAGAAGTATACAGTAATCAACGTATCTAGGAAAACAATCAAAACATCGCGTTTTAATTATCCACTTCAGTGAATACAATACCTCCAAAATAAATCAGTTATCTCGTGATTGATCATTTCAGCCTGAATTTTACCGATATATAAAAAATATCATATAGACAATCAATTAGTGTTTTACCACTGGATCTCACATAAGTCAGAAATACTCCATAGTGTCAGGGTTAAATGATTTCTTTTACAATAACTGTAATACTATGATATTTTTTATCATAATTTTTTTATCGTATTGCATACATTCATGTTGTATGAAATTTTATACCCATCAAAATATAAATTGTTGACATTGCTCGTCATACGTTTATCATCCGCTGTAATATAATGTTAGGCTTAGGGAGTAATTTCAATGTAAGCATTCTCACAAACAATTCTAATCGTAATGATTAGATAGTCTATTTATTTGATGTGTCGGCATTACAAATACATAAGTATTATGATATAGTATTTTCTTGTTCAGTAAACGCTTTTATTTGTGTTTTTCGTGTTTGCCTAGCTAATTAATTTTTATAGTCTAATTTTCTAACGTTATGCATTTAGCTGTTTATAGGTTTCTCTGTCGTAGATTATACTATAAGAGATACTTAAGTTTTCATGTTAGGTGGTTGGAGGTAGTCGATAGAAAACCTTAGATCTCTTTGTTTCATGCTAGTTTGCACTTTTCAATAAGTTTTACCTAGAATCTTCAGAGCACAGCCACACTAGGACAAAACAGCTGTCCAGTGCTCCTTGGTTTTCACTGGTACCTAGCCAACATCAGTCTGTGACGTATTCAATCAATTATTTATTTCGTCAAACAAAATTAACATTCTTATAGTACTTTGTGGAAACAACTTTACTTATGCTTTATCTAAGCCCGCATTTTTAAGAAATTCTAGATGTACGCTTTACACGTTCTAATCACGATGAGGTTATAGGCAACGTTTTCAATATTCAATAACTGTGTTTTATTAATCACTTCTGGCCATTTTTTTTCTGTTCCTTACCTTGATAATAATAATCATGGACCCACTAGTGTCTGGCTTCAATGTGGATTTCGGAAGTTCTAATGAAAAGTTATTTCTGGTGTATTTCACAGAAATTGGGTATGCGAAAGTTGCCCATCTACTAAATTGGACAGCTGTCACACTAAATGAATTCGGGGATGTGTACTATTCGATTCTATCTAATTTTAAGAGAGAATTTCGCTCACTTCGAGATCAGAATGTTTGATCTCCGGTACGTTTTTAAGTGCACACTAAAAAGGAGTCCCATACAATTAACTGTCCCATTTCTCCAGGATCTTAATGAGAAAACGTATATCACTGTTGAATCTCTCATAAGCACTAAATATTACTATTATACTGTGCCAAAAAGAGGATATATTCTGATTATTACTGTTTTCTTTTTTGAACACAAATTCCCTTCTTGTAGGATGCTGCATTTAACTTACCTGTCTCAACTTTAGAAAATCCCAAGTATACTGTTTCTCCAGTTAAAACACAATATGGATATCATATTATTATGGTTGAAGGAAGACGGTGAACCAAAAATCAAGAGGAGTGGAGATTAAGTACATACTGATAGGTTGTCCCTTATTGTTGACTGGTTAATTATTTTTTCTTAAGACTAACAAGTATTATTACTGTATATTTCATATATTAATTAAATACTGAAGCTAGATGACATTTGTTCGTTTTACATTGTGTTGCGTGAAACATAATACTTATATTATTGTCTGGGGTAAATTTAGAAGAGAAAATGCTTCATAACCACATGAATTCCGTAGCTGAATATATGGATCTATGAATAAAGGAATCTCCTGATTTAAGTTGGATTCTGGTTAAAAAAAGGAATCAAGGACACTCATCTCGTCCTGCGTGGGACTCGTCAGCTGGATGTACCTACATCCTGAGGTTAATGTTCACACAAGGACTCCAACTTAGTCCATTTTACCTTATATATCACTACATTCACCTCCAAGCTGCTAAGTCTATACTTGTAAACTACCGCTGTTTTGAAGAAATCCATTCAAATAACATATATGGTGACAGAAACGGATCAATTTCAGTCTTAACAAATCAACGGACAGATGTGAATACTCTCAAACTAAATAAACAATCTTAATCAAAAACGTTCATGACATTTATTAACGAAAGAGTTATTGATGTTAAAGTTATTTCAGGCAATATTTACTGGACTATATTTTGAAGCTTAGAATTATCGAAGCAATCTGCACTGACCGCGTATACGCCAAAAGACACTGATCAAATGCTGTCCATAATATCAAAAACAAGAAAACGTCAACACTTGAATATTAACCCTTAGTCAATAACAAGTTAAGTAACTTGATCGGAAGAGTTTGATGAATGCCCGAAAACTAAACAAAGTGAAATATTTTACTTCAATTATATCAGGATTTCGCGCTTAAATTCAGGAAAGATTTCAGCACAACAGATTGATCGTAGATAGACAACCCATGGAAACCATGAAGCACTGAACAGCTGTTTTGATTTAAGTGTAGAACCGCCACCAACCCACGATCTTGATAGGACTCGGGCCCAAGTCTTGCGAAACACACCTGAATCGTAGACTATTGAATTGGGACCCACTGGCTTATATTCCTAACTTCAACCAATTGATCACCATTGATTGACTTCAAGTAGTTCACGGGGCCCTATAACGAGGTATGATCAAAGGAATTCAATCATACTGTGCGTGAGACAGATATCCACCATCATATCGAACTGAAAACGGAAACGTAAACCACTGAATGCTAAGCAGTTGTCTCGAAGTTCGGTAGTCCTTGATTTAATCTTTGGCAGGAGTATTACCATACTAAAATTAAACAGCAGTCCAATCCTTCCAAGTTTTAAGTGGTTGTTTGTCCACAGTCAATTTGTGATGTAAAATGCAATATCAAAGGTAACAAGCTAAGCTAAATAATCCTTAGATTAGTTCTGATAAACATTATCATAGTCGTTACTTTTGTCTTATACTTAATCATGAAGTATTTTAGAGAGTTGTAAATTTAGTAAATTAATTTACGAAACTATAGTCTCAAATATGTATATAATTTTATATAATTTTTATGAAGAACCGTAATTTAGTAAGCAAATAAGCAATGGACATAAAAACCAGAACTGCACATTAATGTATAAATTAATACAACCTCTTCCCTTCACTTGGTTGTAATTATGATCTCGACAAATAATTTTGTGGTTTGTTTTGTCGTATTATGCAATACATCATTAATATGATTGAATATATTGTCTAGTAATGTCGTAGCTTCCACCATTTAAATGTTAATTCAGTGAATAAATCAATTCTCAGGTGATTGCAAATTTCGCCAGTTACAACTCATTGTATTGTACTGTCAAAACTACAACTGGAATAATGAAGTTGCCTTGAAGTGTCAGCTTAACAATATAATCTTGATTACTTTAGGGGCATAATAAACAGTGTAGCTGTCCTGCTTCTATTGAATGCGAGATAAGAATTCTTTGATACATTATGGAATTTAGCATAAAGATTTATGAAACCCTGCATGAGTAAAGCTATCACTAGATACAAATTAAACATAAATCATGTTTGTTATAATTTCAGCAATAAAACTTCTCTACTCATGATTGTCGCTTAAACTACTACGTGCTTTGAGATGGAACCAATCACTTCCACTTTAATGAAAGATAGATTAGTATATACAAAGCTATATGTTCACTAAACAACAATATAAGTATAAATCCCAAGTAGTGTTTAAGTTGGATTGTGACTGGCAAGTGGAATCCAGGATGCGCGTTTCACTATGTCGAGGCAATCCGCTCACGATGCACAATAGAGGCTGACCAGTTTCAGTCCATGACAAATCAACGGAAAGATACAAATTTATTCTAATAAAGTACATAATTTCTCTGATAAATTTCACATGTACGATGAATGGTTTAAAACCTGACTTACATACGCTTTTCGGCTTTATTTTGGAGATGCGTTTGCTAGAAATTTAGATATAAACTACTTACATTGAAGGATGTATTCACTATGTTACCTTTAAGATTTGATGCGGAAGTACACTATGTTAAACAAAGAGTTCACTAAACACTTATAACCTCTTTGGTTACACTTAATTTGGTAGTGTATTCAACTGGTGAATAATCAAATCATGGTAGCGAGGAAAACTGATTGATAATTAAGGTTATACAGGCTATTCCTGTATCGATAAATTTTTTAATGACTAAAAACTTGTTGGAATGTGCATATATTCGGCAACTGATAGAAAAAAAAAAGAAGCTCATCGGTCTGTAGCCTTGCCGAAAAAACTCTAAATGAAATAACTGTCACACCGGGTGATTCATAAAGAACTAGATTTCGGCACTGTCTTTTAGGAAACCATTTCATTTATTTTGAAGACATGTAAATTAATTAATTTATTTATTTCTACTATTTCCTGCTCCCCTCGCCCAAACTTCCCACTAGACCTATTAATTATTAGCATATGATTGGTTATTCAGGAACTGTAATCAATTAACTATGTATCTGTTCTCTCAGTTCCTAGTAATTATTATCCTTCTTTTGTATAAATGTTATTCTTATTATTGGTCCGTTGTGTAGTTAGATTTTAGATAAACATAGACGCGTGTTTGAAATACAGTATTGTTTGTCTCGTTTGTCGTTTTGTGTTCTTCCTATTCCCGTCGGAGATTGAGTAGGTATCGGGCAGACGTTAGGCATCGACTAGGCTGGCGTATTTGTCTTTAGTCGCTGTAATTACGTGCACATAAAGTCATATCAAGCAATCAATCGTACGTTCCCATCGTAACAGTTTGGATGCAGTAACAATAACCTCTAGTGCTTAACTGAGTTAGCCTACAAAATCGAAGTTATGGTTTAAATGGACACTTTCAGCATCAAAATTACAATATTCTTTACGCCTGTACGAAACTATCTTTATACAAACTACGTTATAATATTATACAACCGTGTAAATAAGTCAAGAACTTGAATCCTTCGAAATAAACACTGAATTCTTAGTTAAATGGAAATGTACACAATGAATTGGACAAATAAAGTGATTTCTAAAACAAAAAGTACGATATAATGTTCAAGTGTACATAAAAGCAAGGTATATATATACCGTAAGACAAAAAAGTCAACATTACTTGGATATAAGATACAGAAAAATGATAATGATGTAGTTGTTATCCAAGAGAGTAGTAAATGTTTTATATACAACTGCTACGCACACAAAGAAATAATGAGAAAAACAAGAGTTACATAAACAAAACCGAACATAATTCACAAAATAAAGGAAAGTGAGCCAGTCTGTTTATAAGTGATAATATTATGACTAATAAAAGAAAACTAAATTAAGGTAATGTATTCATGATAGTAATGTGATTAATTTCAGTGATCTGTAGATAAATGTGCTATAAAAGTGATAATAAAGAGAATAACATTAATAACTTACATTATTCATATTAGATTTCCTGTACATTGAATTCAAAGAAAACTTCAATATCAAAACATAAAGGGATTAAAGGGAAATACTAGGATGACGTCACAGTGATGCTACTTATATGCACAGTTTTACTGTACGACAAAAACTAAATAAAAATGTATCTATAATAACTGGAATGATAAGTTTTCTTATGGATAATCTGTTCACAATACTATAAAACGGTGAAAATATGTATAATGAAAAACAACATTACAGTATTACCAAACGTGGTTGATCTTGATCAAGACATTTAGAGTTGATCTTAGAATAATTAGAATGCACAGGTAATTTTGCCATATCAATAAATGATTGTGAAGAACCTAGAGTTTCTGAAGGCACAGAAAGATGCGTTGTCTGACTGGTGTAGTTAATACTATTCTCTTTAACCCTACAATCCAGAGATAGAGCAATCTGTTCACCATGCTCACCCCAATTGACAGATATATCAGCGCTTCTTTCAAGGACAGACCTGTCACAGCTGGTTACAGATGCAGTGACCGCTGGCCAAACACTTTGAATAGGAGAGAAACTAGATTGACATGCAAAGTGATTTGCTGATTTATTTTCAGAGGCGATTTGTCCACCTACACCAAGTGGACAGTTAGTCTTAAGTGGTTGTGAGCAGGAATCCTTAACCACGTCACACAGTTTGTATTTTGAATATGAAGTAAAATGGGGCTCTACGTCCGATGAAGAAGTAACACGAACTTCTGAGACTAATAGATCTGGTTTAGGTAATGTAACGCAGGAATCGTTTGCAGAATACATTCTAGGTGTATCATTTAGATTGTCTTCGGTAATCGACGTTTGTCGTAACCCATCAATAGTTGTTATACTGTCTTCAACAAGTGCTTTACATTGATTATTACTATTCTTTACAGGAGTAGATGTCCTACCTTCATGATTGTCATAAGATAAACGTTCACACTCTTCGTTTATATGACAATCACTAACCAATCGACAACCGATTTCAACGAGTTGAGATGATGGTATTGCTGTGTTTGTGTTTTCCACGTAAGAAATTGAACAAACGTTGAAGGGTATATTTTCATGCACAGAGGTTACTGTTCTAGTTGTGTTACTATTAACATCCTCCATATGAGATGTGGATGTAACATAACAATGATCATTTGACAAATTCAAGTTGTCTTCATCAGAAACGTCTTTTGTCGTTGTTGCTGTGGAATGCTGTCCACTTGATTTAGGACGATTAATAAAATGAGAAGACAAAATATACTGATTCCCAAGGACAGGATATTTAGTCACACGTTTTAACTTGTAATCGTACAAGCCACGGCAGAAGAAAACACTGTGACTACTGACACTATTAAAACATTCATTACAATCAGACAGTAACTGCAGAAAAAGAAAGGAAGTGGTAGACTGGATTTAAATACACAAAATATGAAAATAGTAGATTTTCAATGAACAAGCAAATATTAAGTACTACTATTAACTTTCACCATCAACTAACATCAACTAAGGAATTACAAAATTACAAGTGTTCTTTATTTACTGTATAATTTCT
Organism: Schistosoma japonicum; assembly: GCA_025215515.1. Classification (NCBI taxonomy): domain Eukaryota; kingdom Metazoa; phylum Platyhelminthes; class Trematoda; order Strigeidida; family Schistosomatidae; genus Schistosoma; species Schistosoma japonicum. Next base: position 34,390,644 of record CM046061.1, read on the forward strand.
CGAGGTCTACATAATGGCTCAGAAATGTTTACAATATGACCACACAGCTAAAGCCTTTGCCATGGAAGTGCTACTAACTGCCGTAAAAATGCAGATGTGTCGCTAAATTATTACAAATACATTTATTCGACACCCATTCATCTTTGCATCTTATTTTGTCACTTTTGTATTTTCACTTCATATTCAACTAACCTAGTAGCTTGTCTATGTTGAAAGTTCTGCCTTGTTTATTTGGTATCCAGTCGTTGAATGATCTACGTTTTGAGTGTTGCCACTAACTTAAAAGTCTAGCAATCTTTCCATAGTTATGTGTAACATTTAGAATGACCTCCAACACTTATACACACGCTAATTGAGGAGAGAGGTCTGTCTGTCTTTGGAAAAACTTAATATCGCAGTTTGTTTATGTCGGAGACTATTACTCAAGACACTAGTAAAATCCTTCACAGTGATTCTTCACATGTTGATTCGAAGAGCGTGGTTTGCGCGCGTTTTTTATATGTTCATGTGACATTATCATCCGGTTTGTTGGAGGTGGCAATAAACAAGGAGGATCAGATGTAGATGTGACGATACGAATCGGTAATGCAAGGGCGAAAATTGAAGAACATCTGGAACTCAAAACAACTGTCAGTCAACATCAAAGTCAAAATTTTCAATGCAAACGTCAAGACAGTCCTATTGTATGGAGCTGAAACTTGGAGAACTACAAAAACCATCAACCGAAAGATACAGGAATTTATGAACAGCTGTTAGCTCAAGGTACTTCAGACCCGTTGGCCAAACATAATCAGCAACAACCGACTGTGATAGAGAACAAACTAACTTTCAGCTAAGGAAGAAATTAAGAAAAAACGTTCGAGGGGGGGGGTAGGATAAGTTACGAAAATCCCTAAACTGTGTCACAAGCCAAGCCCTAACCTGAGATCCTTAAGATAAAAGAAAAACAGAAAGACCACAGGACATATTAGCGCCTGGAATTGGATGCTGACATAAAAAAATTGAACAGCACTTTAGGACAACTGGGAAGGAGTGTCCAGGACAATTAGTTGGAGAATCCTGGTAGGCAGCCTATGCTTCATGAGGGATAATATGCGAATGAATAATGAATGAATGGTCTACAATAATAATTTTGTGGCATCTAGGACTCGAAATATTAAATTTAACAAAAGTGGTGGAAAGAAATCACACAAGTGACAAAATAAATGATTGCAATACAATACCACATGTTTAAATGATCGACTTATTCTTTCTTGAGTGGGATATATTGAATACCAGTTATCCACTCCACAGTACCGTACATTTCGATTGAAATTTGTGTTCATCAACCTTAAGGTTAAATGTATATATATGCAAGTGTCTAATAGTATTACAATTTTAATAACGCTTTGCTACTTAGCTCACAGTACAATAAAGAAATTTATGTAAGATTAAGATGCTATTCAGAATCCCATATGCACAATCTGAGTAGTAAGTGTAAAAAACACTCTATTAAGTATTCCAAACTCACATAATTTATATACATGTTGTCATTTGAACTGTTATCACCATGTAATCCACACTGTACTGACTGTGGAACAATAGAACTAAGTGGTAACTTTCGATAACCCACCTGAAATATCACAAGTAAACAGAGCTTAATAGAATCAACTTTGAACTAAATACAATACCTGCAAATGGAACAAAATATTTACCACAACCACAAAAATCATGGCTTACGTTCTAGCGGTTTTGGATAAAACAAATCGTTATTCTACATTGACATATATTCTAGACCTGTTAAAAGTCTTGAATGTAGCATACTGTTCCACCGACCTAAATATTTTATGGTATTGCTTTTCAGTGGAGGACGTAGAAAAGATGTCCAACTCCTTACATTTTCTTTACTTGAATATCTGTGACTGCGTCAACGCATACAAAATATTGATTTTTCATAAATTTATCCAAAATATTGTCATGAATATGGTTCCTAGAAATCGATTACTTGTCTTCAAGCTCATCAGTAGAAAAAATACTACATTACAGTAATTTGTTCTCCATTTCTTTATAAATAGGATGGCTAGTATCTCTGAAACATTACTAATACGTTTTTCAACTACTGAATGAAAAACCTTTAAATTGAGGGTACAATGATCTTCGCTTCTCTTTTAGCTATGATGATATGAAATGTAACAACTACTACTAAAAATTTGTGTTCCGTTCTATGCTATTTACGCCTATATATTAATCCTAAAGTATTCAATTCAATCAGTAATATAAAGGGGTTTGCATTATCATTTCATAATTTAATCAGTGAATAATACAAACAGTGAAGCACTGATTTTCTATTAAGATATAAATGCTAGTTTTAGCACTTACTACACCGTCGAAACGGAGTTTCATAACGTCAATTATGAAAAGTATCACATTATCATTTGACTGTGATTAATTGAAGAATTTAGAGTGCTCAGTCTATTTGCTTAGAGTTTTCACTAGAATACACAAACTAATCCTAAGTGGAAAATTTTTGAAACGTAAGAAAACATACAACAGAGTAAATCATGCGGCATCGTTTTCTTGTGCAGTATACTAGAATGATACGAAACCCAAAAAGGCTTCAGGAAAGACAAAGAAAAGCAGTGAGCTGCATGATGTAAAACGATAATCAATAGAAATAAAATCAATTAAGCAGATTAGAATTGATACAGGAATCTATATCACAAAATTAACTAGTTTTAGAATATGACAATAATAAATATTAAACAGAAAATACTGATTCCTCACTGTCCCTATAGGGTTTAAAATACAACTATGAATACAGCCAAGAAAAAAGGTTTTCGATGTACGCATTCGACTCTCATGTAAATTGCGTGAGTATACAAAGAACGAGGGTTTAAAAGAAAAATTCACAATAGTTATATTGTATGGCAGTAAAAAAAATACAACCTTATGTCTATCAATGCATAATTACACATAAATGAATCTTAGGAAATAACTAATCTGAATTTTCATTTTGAAGTCTAATTAAAATAAGTCTAAACATACAATTACTGGTAGCTTATGGTGAAAACAATAAGTAATTCTAAGTAAATAAGCAAAATTTCTTTTCCATAGGATGAAGTATAGGAAACCATTATGACTAATGTATGGATGGAATGTTGACCTATCAACCAAGTTTACAGATAAAACTAGGAACAGGATATTAGTAAAACTTCGATCAACTATTTAGTAAATAGTCAACGAACATAAATTTGCTTTCACACAACGTATAACCTGGCACATATGCACACGGGATGACGCATGATGAGATCACATTTACAAGATTAACACCACAATATAGTTCAACAGGAAGGGATGAAACAAACGTTTGTGCGGAAGAATAACGGAAGCTAGGATGTAGAACATAAAGAGTGAAAACATTTGTACCACTGTAACAGATCCTGAGCCATATAACCAATTGTCTTTATCAACTGGTCACGAACTGAACCAGGTAGTCTGTATCTATCAACATGCCTCAGATCAAGAGTCAAAGACTTTATGGGCTGGTGTTATGTTTTGGTTTGGTTTTCCTTATCTTCTATCCTACTCCTAGGTTAACCGACATCGCTCAACGGGAAAGGTGATGAGTGGGTATAGGTAATAAATGCCCCAACCATCTCAGTTGATGAAGGTTCACAAACTCGTTGACTTATTCGACGTTTTTCCCTAGAACTCAGTGCATAATCTCGGCATTGTCTACCCAGTCTTCCCATGATATGCAAGCAAAGCTTCGAAGATTTTTATGGTCCAAGACCTTCAGTCTAAGAACATCTATTTCCATAGCCCATGTTTCAAACCCGTAGCCTAACACAGAGCGGATTCCTGAGTAATACAATTGTCATTTGATCGAGAGGAGGATATTTCGCCTACACCACAAGTGATACAGGTAGGCAAAGTCAAGCGAGCTTTATGTATCCAAGTTGATTTTTCGTCAAAAACCGACTCATCAGGGATGATGGTATTTCTGAGATAAGTGGAGTATTTTATGCACTCAACTCTCTATGACTAATCTAGGTGATGACGTAAAACAGTCCTCAAGTAACACCTTGCACTTGGAGAAAGGAAAACGCATCCCAAATATGTATGTATTGTTACTCAGTGTTCAGTAGATAGAATATTGTCAGCAATTCACCGAACGATAAGTAGACTTCCTAGTAGTAGGCCAATTTCCGAAAAAATAAATGAAAGATGTACAACTTCCAAGAGAAAATCTATGATGAAATTAAATAACAAGGTAGGTAAGGGGCAGATAGTCGATTTCGGTAACCAAAGTCGTTTTAAACAGTTTAAAAGACAATTCTTAGTTTCGGAAAACCAATGACACTATTGATAACCTTCAAGGAATCATATGCTGTCCATTCGTATATGCAGTTGATTCGCTCGATATAACATTAACTAACAATAAAACGAGGTTATTCCTAAAACCAGGTAGTACACGTTTTTTGCACAATAAGAAGCATGCTTAATTTTTGTTTTAAGACTGTAATTTACTTGGCTTATTAGTACAAATAGTCAACGATGTTTCTAAATAAAACTAGTTTTCAGCCATTTGGCAAAATAAAAACGAAAGTTACCTGTTGACGTTTAAGCTTTGCCATATAACGAGAATATGCACTGACAGAAAGCACATAGGCTTTGTCTTCTATACAATCAAGTGGATTAATATCACGATGTCTACTTGCATAAAGTTCATTCTTGACAACATTTTGTGATCCACCAGCTATGTGCTCAGGACGATAGTACCACAAAAGAGACATCATTTTTGTGTCTACATAAAAAGATAATATTCTAGATAAGAAATATCATATAAAAATAGCAATATAAACGAACAGCGAGTTTTCAGAATACTGAAATCCAAGAAAATGAAGTACGAAAAAAGATTATACAAAGTCTTTAGCACAACCTTTCTTGGTATGTATTACAAATTAACCGAATCTCGACAGTGCAATGACCAAACATCTACTGAAATCTTCATAATATATTTAAATCACGGTTCATTATCAGACTATTTCAGTAAAACAATGCATCAATCATTAAAAAACATGTCTGTCGATATAATGCATCGTTGGTTAGAAAACAGTTAAAATACTATAAGCCTACTCGGTTAAATAGATCCAGTCAGAATTTCTTTCTCCTACGAAGTTATTTTTAAAGAGATTACATATACAAGGCAGTTAATGTGTCTTGAAGGTTTTTTTCTGAAGCTAGTTGGCTAAATTGTTTAACTTTCATTATCTCTTAAGTTATTATCATTATCAACTTTTTGAGCCATTTTCTACCACTTGAATTTATGAAAATATATTTATCATAACAATGCATTTAATTCTATCCAAGTCCAAGGATACGAGCCACTGATGAACCTAGTGCTCGAAAAATAACATTTTTAAAAGGATTTGTGGAATTGACAACCAGAACTACCCCGACAAATAATAGGAAAGATACTTTTTAGTACAATCATATGCCTAATTATGACTAACCTAACGTTGTTTGAAGTGCGAAGTCAATCCAGCTTACTTGTAACGGTTATAACCTAAAACCGATATAGAAGATAATGATACTACCTGGCTCACTTAACTTCGGTAGACGAAGCAGGATTCGGAACTAATGAGTATAACAGTAAAAGATAACTGTAAGTATGCACCTGTTACCTGCAACGTTGAGCATAATATTTGTTAATTGTGCATACGGTTAACTATCGCTGTATAATTTCATCTATTTGAAAGTATATGGAGGAATGGTCATCTCACCTAAATAACTGACTAACCCCCTTCGGTTAGTTTTAAAACGCCAAACAAAGTAGCTGTTGCATAATATTACAAACAGGATTTCAACTCAAAACTTTTCAGCAAGATAAAATATACATAAAACATTCCACTGAGCAACGGCAGACAAAATTACAAAAGCATTTTATCAAAACTGCTTCAAAATCTCTTTTTATCCAAAACAACGCTGGAAGTGAACGTATCTTCCCTGACGAAACATCAGTATGAAAATTAATCATAGAAAGATAACAACATAACCTCCTATAAATATATATGCAAAAATATTTACTGTAGCGCAATTTTTAACACAACTAGTTCTGTAAGGATACAAATATCCTGCATACAGACTAATGTATAAGTAAAAAAACTTAGGTACTCATGAACGGTTATCATAATAAAAGACAAATGATGCAGAACCACTTACCTGTATTTTTATCATGGTATAAAGCAATTATTTTAGCGACATGTGGTGGATGGCATCGACTAGGACCACTACATAGTAGAACGTTGTCCTTCACACGAATCACCATACCATCTCGTCGGTGTCGAATCGCTGAGTAACACTGACAGGGAAGTGGTGGTGCATCAGACTAATAAAAACAAAAGGAAGATGTTATAAATACAATCTGCGGAGAAGCAAGTTATTAGTGTTATTTGTCGAAACTCTATGTTAACTACTGTATTCCAGAAATGTGTGCTAGTAGTATTGCACCGATACTTTCGAATATACTTTTATCAATTATAAGGAAAACAGAAAGTGCCAAGTGTATTAAAGCGCTACAGAAATGCACCATATACAATGAAATAGCAAAACTGAAAAAATGAGCGTTCAATAAAGACTAACAAAAAACATTAGATGACATAATTAAAATAATACAACATAAAGAGAATTTGTTTATCGCAAATTTGTTTACAAAGAACTAAATATCAAAATATGGAAATGGTGATGACTTTGTTTAGTGTTTAGCAACGTCTCAGGTAATTAATATGTGGAACCAACAGAACCCCAGACACGAAATTGTGGCAGGCCAGTATAAGATGATACACTATAACTATTCATCGTTTATCAAATAAGCATTACCGAAACGATTGTATCCTCGCTTATCGTGATTTAGAATATGCGGACGACATAGTCCTGTTCGGTGAACCGCTGACAATATTCTGTCTCCTGAACACCCTGAGTAACAATGCAAGCATATTTGGGATGTTTCTTCCTCTCTAAGTGAAAAAATCCCGACCATGCTGCTACCTTGACGTGGCGGTCAGGCTTGCCTATCGTAATGATTAAATAGGGCTATACTGGCTGGAACACTCGTTCCTCAAGGTCCTACCATGTTAGGTAGGTTGGTTGAAGCGCGGTGAAACCAAAAGCAGCAAATATTAAGTCCAAAGACGAAGTCATACTGTTGGTTGTACAGAGGTGTGACGGAAGTAAGGTGTTTTCCTCAGACAATCAGCATAACAGCGATGATGCCTTCCCATAAAAAAAACGGCAGAGTTAGAACAGGTCGACCCTAAAAATGCACACCTCATCTTACTTCACGGATTTCCGTCTGTGGCAGTAAAGCCCTAACAAGTACAGAGCTACAAAAACAAAATCTCTCTCAAAAAGGCCGTGTATGATCGGCCTGAAGTAGTTGTCCCTTGGGCACTGAGGCTAGACTCCCAGGTCTTTAGGACCAACTCTAACCTAATTCGCTTTTTCAGGTACACTAAGAACCCTTCCACAGTGTGGGAAACTGGGAAGAAATAACCGTTTTCATACCTCTAACAACACACAGGATCACAGTCATTGTAATTAAACTCCTTCTTCTATTCCTAATATTTATCCTACTCATACTTTCAAACCTAAATCCTGTGCCATCGATGTACTTTATGTCTCCGAAACACGCATACAGGTTATTCGATTGACTTCACATAGCCAGTTTGAAGAACCTACGTGATACACTTCGTTTATCTGGTGAGTCGACAGAAACTTTTCGTGGACTAGCTGGTATAGGTATTGCATTAAGTATGAGAGCAGAACAAGCACTTGTTGAATGGATTCGTATTAATAGTCGTGTATGTGCTGTCCAATTAAATGGTCAGGTAAAAACTTGGAAGAATAAAGATACACGCCGCTGTCTTTTCGTCGTTCCCGCTTACACTCCCACTAACTGCACCCTGGATGAAGTCAAAGATGAATGTTACAGAAAACTTTCTGAACTTCTTTATAGGGCTAAGCACTCAGATTTGGTACTCATAGCCGATTTTAACACCCAAGTAAGTAGCTTGAATCAGTCTGAAGGGCACCTGGGTGGGTGCTTTGATGTTCCAGCTCAGGGGACGGCGACCGTCTCCTACAACTAAGCTCAGGAAATCGTATATTTCTAGTAAAAACGAACTTTAAGCATTAAGAGTGACATGGTCTAACATGGCGACTCTCTGAACCTACTCAACGGTGGACTTAAATAGACCATATCGCCATCACTCACCATTGGAGGGGCTCGATAGAAGATTACCGATCTTTCTGAAGTACATTGTTTAGATTCTGATCATGCCCTAGTTCGAGTACGCATTTACTTGCATCTTACTGAGCGGAGAAAAACCACTCATTTATTCATTCATTCATCAACAACGTAGAACAGGGTACATACACCCATAGGTTCAAGTTGCCATACCACATCACCACTACGAGATAACGGAGGCAACGTAATAACGGAATATAAGAGGAAAGTAAAGTAAAAGTGTGTAGGGAAGTATAATAGAATCAAAGATCTAGATGAAAGTAAGGAGTGAATACACTTGTGCCGCTATGACCGATTCTGAGACGCCACTCAGTGTCTCCAGCCATTCAGTGAGATTATCACGCAGACTCCAACCAGGTAATCTGCATCTACCAACATGGCTTAGACCAACAGTCAAGGACTTTATGTTTTGATGCCATGTTTCGGTTTGGCCAACCCTATTCTTCTTCCGCCCTACTTTAACCCTAGCCAACATCGCGCGACGAGGCAGACGGTGGTCTGGCATGCGCAACACATGTTCCAACCATCTCAATCGATGAAGGTTAATGACTTCATCAACTGATCTACCATGTTTAAAAAAACATTTTCTCTAACCTCAACATTACTTGTCCAACTGTTCCATGATATACGAGCGATGATACGAAGATTCCGATGGTCAAATACCTAAAGTCAACGCATATCTCGGGTTTTCATGGCCCACGTTTCGCAGCCATATGTTAAAACGGCGCGGACTGCTGCGCAGTACACCGGCCTTTCGTAGAGAGACGGGTATCTTGCCTGCACCGCAAGTGGTGTGAATCGGCGAATGCCAGTCGGGCTTTTTGAATCCATGCTAAGATTTCGTCAGACACCGACCCACCAGGAGTGATGAAACTTCCGGAATAAGTGAGGCGGTCAACTATTCAATTACTTCACTCCCTGTAACTAGTCTAGATGAAGCAAACCAATCCTGGAGTAACATTTTGCACTTAGAAGAGGAGAAGCGCATCCTGAACATGACTACAATGTTACTCAAAGTTCTCAGGAAACTCTACATATTGTCAGCGTCTTCACCGAATAGGACTATATCTAGAAAAATCACTACAGGAAAACCTATTAGAATTTAGTTCATCAACGAGATAGCCAAGATTAAATTCCAGAAACAACTGAAAAATTACTTAGGCAATTATAAAGATGAGACCCAACTGGATACTGCTTGGCAGGATGTACAAGCAGCTACAGCATCTACAGTGACACCTATCAAGGACCGAAATCAATATGTCAAGAAAAATCAGTGGATCTCGATGGTTTCTGTTGAGTTGATAGACTCCTGAAAACTTATCCCGTCAAACTCCAAACTCGATGAGGAGCGAAAAGTAAGCAGATACAAACTGACAAAAAGTCTGCGAAACGACCGTGAGCAGTGGTGGGTAACGAAAGAGAAGGAGATGGAAAAAGGTAGCAGTGTTAAGTAACACTAGACAACTTTTCAAGTTAGTAAAAGAAATCGGGGTTGAAAAATCAAGCATTAGTGAAATAATCTCAGAAAGAAATTAAACGGTTATTAGCTCTCAGTCTAGACGTTTAAAACGATGGCTGAACACTTCAAGGATCAGTTCAGCCGCCCTTCAACTGTTTTAGAACTTCCCACTATTTCAAAATAGCCAGAATGAAAAGTCGACTTAGGTCCCCCGACTCTTGTCGAAGTCGAAAAAGCTATAGCCAATCTAAGGCGAGGCAAAGCAGCAGGTCTAGATGGATTATGCCCAAAGGTGTTTAAGGATGATGGTCCCACTTTGACGATTAAGCTGACTGATGTTTTGACTGAATTTTGGGAACTTAACATAATTCCATCTGACTGGTGTCAATCGTTAATCGTCCCAGTATATAAGAAAGGGCTAAAATCGTCCTGCAATAACCATAGAGGAATTGATTTGACTAATATAGCGTCTATAATACTAGCTTCTATAATTATCAGACGTTTAACAACAACATATGATCAACAAACATGAGAAAACCAGGCTGCTTTGAGACCTAGTCGCAGTTGTACAGACCAGATATTCACCATTCGTCAGGTTTTAGAACATAGACATACTTTTGGCGTCCGACAATAGTGGTTTTCCTTCACTTGGAAGCGGCACTCGACTCTGTAGACTGAGAAGTTCTGTGGCAATGTCTTTCATTGAAAGGCATACCCCAGAAGTACATAAATTTCCTTAAAGCTCTTTACTCAAACACTATTAGTCGTGTCAGAGCTTACGGCGAACCGTCATCTGAACTTGGAACCTCAAATGATGTCTCTCAAGGCTGCTAACGACATAGTCCTGTCTAGCAAAGACACTGATAAGATGCGTTCCTCCTCCCCACTAAATGCAAACTACTGACTAAGGACTGGTCTTCGTCAACACCTCATCTAAAGATAGGGAGTGAAGTAATCGAGCACGTCGAACACTTCACCTATCTTGGAAGTCTGGTTAGTCCTGATGGGTTGGTCTCTGACAAACTCTCAGTACGAATTCAGAAAGCTCGTTTGGTTTTCGTTAATTTACGTCACCTATGGCGTAGGTGAGATATTCGTCTCTCAACGAAAGGAATTGTACTGCTCAACAGTTCCCTCTGTCTTACTGTATGGATGTGAGACGTGGTCGTTAAGGGTAGATGACTCTAGGAGGCCATCGATTTCTTCGAAACATCGCTCGCGTTAGCTTGGATCACCGAATAAGGAACCACGAGGTAAGACGCCGGGTATTAGGAAAAGGTGGTAAATCGATTAAACTGCGAATCTTCATCGATTTAGGTGGTTGGAACACGTGTTACGTGTGCATAATCACCGTCTGCCTCGATGTGTGATACTGGCTGATATAAGAGCAGAATGGAAGAGACAGGGGTGGCGAAACCAAAACATAGCATCAGTCCATGAAGTTGCTGACTGCTAGACTGAGTCATGTATGTAAATCCATACTACGTGGCTGGAGTCCACGCAAATTCTGTAACCAGTTGTTGGAAACACTGAGTGATATGGCTCGGAATCAGTCACATTGGTGCAAGCGTATCCATTCATTGTTCTCCCTTAAATCGTAAACTTAAAATTATTTCGTAACTTTCCAAATTCCATCTACTTTCTCTCTGAACCATATTATGAATGTTCACTCTTTGTTTTTATTATAATTATTATTGAAGTAACTTCTACTTTAACTAATATGATGCTAATCTTTTGCTGTGCTTTAGAGGTATGGCAACTTAGACCGATACACACATGTTCCAGGTTCTATGTTGATCAGATATACATACATAAGTAAAAAATGCTACTTCAGGACTGGTTTACATCATCACCTAGACTGGTCATAGAGAGTGGAGTCAGTATACTACTTCAGTTATCTCAGAAGTGTCATCAGTTCTGATGCGTAACGACGGTTGCCCGGAGAAAACATCTTACTGCCCTCACACCTCTATACAGTCAGGAGTACGTATTCGCCCTAGAAAAGTAGGTTTACTACTCTTAGTCTTACCGCTCCTCGGCCAACATCCCTGACATGGTATGACCTGAAGGAACGATTGTCCCAGCCAGAGTTGCTGGATTGGTTTATCACAATAGGCAAGCCAAACCACTACGTCAAGGTAGCAGCAATAGTCAAGGATTAAAGTAGGATTATATGGTGTCAAGGGATGCGTCCGATGGTAAAATCAAGGATAAGTCGAGAGTTTGAACAAATCTATTTGACCCCGCTGATAGTTTATAACGAGATATGAAGATCGTAGCATGTATCTAATAAACTTGGTGTCTTGAAAAAGGATCTTGATATGTTAGCCGGTATCCCAAACATATTAGTCTTTGTGATACTGATCCAGAAAACAAATTAGTTGAATGAAACGAGGAAACCTTGGTGTTACGTGATACGATTGTCAGTATGAAGTAGGTATAATAGTATTTAGGGATTTAACAAAAGATGAGTTTGTGAGTAACCCATTCATATTCTGGACAAAATGTGTTGTATGTGGCTATCTTTGCTTAGTGCTTTTAACAAACCGTGTATCGGGTTAAGGCATATAAGTTGTACCATTACTCCATCCACAAATCTAATTTTCCAGAGAGTGACATTATCCTAGATGAATAAATAAGCATGGTTAAGAATATCAATCAGCCAGTAATTCTTTCCTAAGCCAAGACAGAAATTTGTTAAATATTAAACAGACGTAACGAAACAATAAATCACTACACAAATAACTGTTTATAGAGGGATAGACTAATACTGCCTCATCTCACAAATAGTGCCAAAATGAGGGCAAGATATTGGATCCCTAGTCAAACCAAGATTAAACGTCATACCAATCACTGATGGTTAAAACGAACTCGACTACGTAAAATATATGTAACTATTTATTCTGGACAAAATATAATGGATTATCAAAGGACAAAGCATAAGATCTGTGTATAAAGCTCTGGTAACTATCAAAACATGAAATATTCCGGAGAAAATGCGAGCTAAGTTCACAATGCAATATAAATAAATTGCAAAACTTACTTGCTGGAAAACATGACTGTCGAATGGAGTCCCTTCCCATACCCATGCATCTTTTTGACTATCCGAATATACGTGAGTAGGACTTGGTTTTTTTGTGGGATTTTCGACCATATATTTCGCCCCAAGTGAACCGTTCCCATTCAGTGGAAACTTTTCAATCTTTGTACAGAGTACAGTTGTATTTGAGGATGGAATCCCCTTGGCACTTTCGTCCAGGATATTGGAGAGCGATGATTGGCAAGACAAAGTGATGTTATCTACTTTACCTGAGGAGTTACATGTGGACGGACTAATCACACCGACTGAGTGGTTCGCCACATATGGTTTACTGTAGTAACTTAAGGTTGGTTGATTCGGTATGGAATACATAGTTGGCATAATTGCGGAACTGTTCGATACCAATTGTCCTGACATTGGCTGAGGTAACCAGCCTGTGCATTGACTACCCGTTAATTGGATATATTGTGGTTGAGTAGCTGAAATCATTTGTAGAGGCGAAATCATCATGGGGCATACGAGCTCACTGTTACTATTGACTGGGGCACAAAGTGACTGGTAGGGTAGGTGACTAGGTTGAACAAATGACGTTGGTACTAGAACAGGTGACATGATCCCATAGGGCAAACTAGGACTTATGTAAGATGTAGGAACATTAGGGCATGATTGCACAATAAGTGGATATGCAACTTGGGGCATAATACCTGGATTAGGAATAAAATACGGCGATCCAATATGTGGGAGAATAACATTGGGTGGTGAACAAGCGAAAAAGGATGGGGTAATATTTGAGTTTGCAATACACGGAAGCGTAGAATTCCAAGGACTAATGCTTTGAGTTGGTACGTTGGGATAAAATGGATTGTGTATAATCTGACTCTGTCGCTGATGTAAAGTATCAGTGAGATTACAGTCACCTGGTTTAGGATAAGACAATACAGGAAAAGATGCACTTCCTAGTGGCGCGAGAGCGTTTGGCGTGGCGAAATCTGGTGCTTTAGGTTGGCATATAACTGGAGATTCATTTGTAGGAGGCATAACTACGACTTGTTGCATGATTTGCTGAACACCATAGGTATCATGACCTAGTGGTATAATTCGCTGCGAATGAAAACTCTCGATCGTAGGGTTAATTTGGCAAATATTCTTAAGAGTTGAAGGTACAACTTCTTCCACGGAGTCATGACTAGTAGTCTTATGTGTTTTAAAAATACCATTTCGTTCAGGAGTCAAGGAGTCAGTAATTTCCCCACAATGAATTAAGTCATCATCAATAACTGAACACATGGGTTCCGTAATAGCATCATCTGTCTCATCTGAGTGGACGTACGTCAGTGATAATCTTGACTGAGATAAGTCGTTTGATATTCTCTTCCTAACGTATGTTTTTCTGGGAGATTTAGCACTAAAAGCACCCATAATAGCAGTTGCGTTTAGACTTGCTAACCGCTTACCATGAACTTGGACAGGTGAGACATAGTCAGGACCAAGTTCTCGCTTCAGTGCTTTTTTAATGTCTACATTTTTCTTCCGACTCTTTCTGGTCCTCTTTAGCAGTTTAGATGTTTTATTTGCAGAGCTACGTACGTCAGCATTTTCCTTACTAGCACTGGTCACATATTTATTCAACGTAGCTTTCGAACATAACTTCTTTCCGGAATTATCAGCATTTTTTGCAGAACCCGCTCTAAATAGATGTGCACTAACTGTCCTCCTTAAGCATGTAACATCGGTGTAAGGAGTTGCTTCTTTTTGGACAGACGAGGTAAGTTTGCTGGACCGATATGGAGATTCTCTGACGTAAATATCATAAAAAAGGCGGCCAGTTTTGTGTATACGTAACGAAGTTAGATGCCCTTCTACGACCCACTGAGTGCAAAGTTTTGTAGGTTTCAGAAATACGTTTGTTCTTTGAACAATTTACAACACATTTTATTCTTTCTGCTTTTTGTTTACGTTCATCTGAGGTTACATTTGTGTTAGCAACAGATTTCTCTTGGACGTAGGTTCTCTTAAAATCGGATTTATAAGCAGATCCTCTAGTCTTCATAACGGAAACCGTAACCAACCGTCAGCTGAGATAAGAATCCTATAAGGCGCCAGAACTATAGTAAGGCAGAGGGCAAACTACTTAAATCAAACACTAACCTCCAATATCCAATATCTATGTATCGAGTTAGTGTAAACCAGATGACATTTTAGTGTTCGTATTTTGTTGTTTCTGGTCTACTTCAATGTTTCTAGTGTTCGACAGCATGAAATGTCTAGCCATTTAAGCGCAGTAACCCTAGTAAAGTCTGATGAAAATGATTATTTGTTAATTTTTAATTTGCTACATTTATTATTACTTTCTTTTTATCTCTTTCTAGACTGATTATTTTATATGCATGTATATATTTACTTATTGGCGATAAACAGGTAGGATTTCTGCTTCCATCGCACGTCTTCTTTTTAACTGAGGCTTTAGTGTCTATAACGTAAATTAATAAATATCTTTTTCTACAGTACGTTCAATAAAACTTTTCTAACTTCCGCCGACTGTCGAATTTCATGCTTCTTGGTACATTCGTTTTTGTTACTGGATATGATGGTTTTAAATTTTATATCATTCTGTAACTTTCGATAGGCAATCTTTCAATTCAAGTCTGCTGCTAGTCTAAGTAATCTAAATGTATACTTTTACATCCTGGAGACGTTAAAGTTTTCTACAGCGAAAACGTGAAGCAAAATCAACCCAACTGTAATTAAGATTAAGCTTCTGCCTCTCCTCGGTTTCCAGAAAAACTTTATTCCTTAAGATTTTATTTTAAGTTCAGCTGCCTATCAAAATGCGTTCTGAAAACTTCAGCAGCTTCCACAATTTTTCATGTGAATTTATAATCGTCGTAGATTGATTTGAACACTTTTTTACGCTGTGTGTGAGAATAATTTGCAACATCGTAACGCCTTCGGTTTTAGCACTGTCTTGTTATTAAAAACCCTCGATCTACATTTATTTCATAATTTTAAGTGTCCATCGTAGTCAGTTTTTTGCAAGGTCATCTATTTTTAATAGGATTTCCGCATGGCCTGTCAGAGATGCTTGGTGCTGGCTTATACGAACAATATTATATTACTTAGTTCATATATAAACTCTCTGAAAACAGCTTCGTGAAAATGTTTTACACAATAAACCTGCCTTAATCTCGAAGTCATTAGGATGAATGGAGCTACTTGATAGTTTGTCATGGTACAATATCTGCATTGATAATGAGTATATTGAACGTGATTAGGCTGTGACCATCAAACCAAATAAAAGTAAACATTTATACACTATTAATGACCGCTCGATTCATCAATTACACCTTATTTCGAAAACAATCAACAATACTTGTGAGATGGAAAAAAAGCCGAATAGAAAACCTATATTTTTGTGATGCCGGACCACAAAGAAGTGTAACAAACTTTCAGAACTGTGTTTCAAAAACACTGTTTCATTTATTCTAACTGTGTGTAATGTAAACATTTTGTTTCTATTATTATTACATTCCTCTTACCCTATCCTTCCGTTTAGCATAATTACTGTTATTACATTGTCTCTTATTATGGACTATGGTTAATTAGTTGTGTACAAGTTGTTCCTATTTACTACCCTTATTTCCTTTGTTCTGTATTCATGTTAATTTCCTAATTGGTTCGCTGTGCG
Source organism: Schistosoma japonicum (assembly GCA_025215515.1). Lineage (NCBI taxonomy): Eukaryota > Metazoa > Platyhelminthes > Trematoda > Strigeidida > Schistosomatidae > Schistosoma > Schistosoma japonicum. The sequence continues at coordinate 34,407,115 of CM046061.1, forward strand.
GTCTGATTTTATGTATATATTAAGGAATGCTTGAAATATAATAGGATTTTGTCTGGTTGATCTATTGGCTCATATTCTTCCTATTCCGGCTTGGGACTAAGTGGGTATATGGCAGACGCACAATTGCCGACTAGGCACTGGTGATTGGCACTCGGCCAACCAACCACTAAATTTCTCGCATCATTACAATTTTAGTATACTACCTTCAGTCACCAGGTCAAGTGGATTTGTTATAGGTGTTTTTTTCGAATTTCAGGTTACATATTGGTTACATGGAATAAGGTATCATCTTAATGTGAATGCAGTAACTTTATGGATGTAGGTACCTTCCTGCAGCTGATATTTTGAGGCACTTGTATACTGTTTTCATTGAGCTTTCCCAGTGCTGTGCAAGTATTGTAATTGAAAAGGAATTTTATTGGAAATGCTTATTTTGTAGACAATAACTCTATTATTCGCTAAAGCTTCCTGATGCCTCGGGACACTGTCATACTCTAAATGTTCATTACACCGTCTACTAACTTTTGTATTAGTAATATTTTAGTGAGAATGATAGGTAAATGGTTTCAGGCCAGTGGAAATCGACACGGAGTATTTTATGAGCTTCATACACGTGTCTAACCATAGCAGTTTGTATTACGTTAGGAACCTTATTTCGTCTGTCCAGTGTTGGTGATTTGGACATGTGAGTAAAACAGTTGACTTATATTAATAAAACAGTTTCGTTTTAAATTCACAGCCTCGGATGTTGAGGTTCGCATCATGTTTAATGTAATGCAAAACGTGGAGAGCCAGGGTTAATTCGCCTTTATCTCAAAATTTGATGGGTAGGTTTAAAATGCTGAGGAATGTGGAACAAGTCAGCCACCGAACGTAATTTGTGCAGCGGCTTTTCTCAGTCCCAGGTGGTGTGACAATCACTCCAAATACTACTCGCCAACCAAGTGGTGATCATCAGGATCTCTGCTAGGTAGTCTGGAGTTTTCGCAAACCATCCTGGTTGCATAGTCGCTTGTCTTAACTGTTTGTAATAAACTTACCTAAGATTTTCGGACTATAGGTATTGGGAAACTAGTTGGTCTTTGTCAGCCTCTTTGGCTAAATCCAGCGTCATCTTTAGTGGAACGCCTTTCGCTATAACGGTTATCACTACAACATGGGCAGCAGAGCCTAGTTGGTTGCAGTAAACCCTGTCATCTCTGTTTGTCATGAGCTTCTTGGCTCACGGCCAAACTCCCTAAAGACTTCAGGATGTTCTATGGAGCTAGTGCATAGTAACAGTGACCAGTAATATGGCCGACATTTCATGCAGTTTGGTCACCTGCTTAATCTAAAGTGTTTATATCATTTGCTATGATGTGCATCGGATTTTCTTTCCTGGATTAATGCGAAAGGGAGATTCGGACCTCAGTCCTGAAAGTCATTGGTTTTTCGATGTTACTGAAAATGGGATAGTAGGAGGGTAGGTTTGTTTTTTGCCAGTGGTGTTGCAGCAAGTTACTTACTCTTAATGATACTGGCTAGGGAGTGTGTTTCTTGTCTAGGGCGCTGTTTGTTTCCTCGTTGTAGTGGGTAGTCATATCAGGTCACAAATAGATTAACCATGGACATTAATGGTTTATCATAGTATAATATTCGCCGTTTGTCGTTGTGTTATAGGTTCAGTGCATCTAATTGTCACGAAAAATGCACACCTGATAGCTACGTTGTACTAAACTCGAGCATACTGTATAGACATACCCAACGGATTGTAGTAAGCCTCTGCCTGACATATTGCCGTGACGAAAACTTTTAGTTTTGTCTTTAAATCGTGAAACTCATAACATGTGCAGTGAGCGAAATAGAGATATGTCAATTGGCTGTTCCCTATCGGTGCTACCACTTTTCAGAAATCGACTTTGTCTCGGCTTTCATTTAGGGACTGGAGTGGAGAATCAACCGTTAGTATATAATGTTTCGCTTGAACAGGCAGCCCTAGTTACTGCTACGTTTAGGTCATGGTTGTTAGGATGACTGCTTTTTTATCACAAATGGTCATACACATGGGAATTTTAAAACAATATTAGTAGCTAATGACGACAGCCATAAATATGCATGGAACCTAATGATAGTGCACCAAGAAAAAAGTGAGTTTAACAGTATGTTATGTGTTGTGAAAATATACAATGCCCTTGATGATTGCTAATCAATGTACAGACACGTCTGTCCCGCGACTACCAGTCCCCAAACCGGAATAGAGAAAGAACAACGACTGATGAGCCAAACAGACAGATCGGTTTCTTATTTCAATCATGCCTTTATATATACAAAATGAGACCGCATTGTCAACTAATTATAATAAGAGTAATAGTGAGTGTGAACTGGGGTAGCGTATATGCAGTCAGTTAACTATAGTTCATAAATGAGAAATGATATAACAACAGTTAATGCCTTAAACAGGAGTATAGGATAAGGGAAACTTAAGAATAATAAGAATAAAATGCTTACTTCGTATACAACCAAAAATAATGAATCGTTTACAGAAAGAATAGTTCTAGAAGATAATCAATCTTCTTTGAGTGCCTGTCGTAACACAGGAGCAGGGCAAAAGCTGAAAAGTTTATACATAAGTGGAGGATTGAGGTCGTGATAGGATGCGACAGTAATGTGGCGCAAATAAATAGGATAGGTGATGTTTAATGCAAATGGTAAAGTATTATTAAGGACAAAATTATTAAATGGATCTTTGACTTTTACTTTTCACTGTCCCGGAAAATGATTGAACATAAAATTTTTGAAAATGAAATATCTTGAAATTCTAAAGTGGTTTCCCGATTTAGATGTCGTTATGGCAGTTAAAGAAAGTGAGTTGGGATAGGCGAAACGTCAACTCGTAGTTACACGTTTAGCGTGCTAGCTGATACAAGGTAGCAGTCGCATTAATGAAACGTTGTCATGATTTTCGAGTTTACCATGGCAATGAAGATGCACGTTCTAAATCGATGGCTACAATCGGTGATATTTAAATAATATTGGGTAACCAACGCAGTCACGTCTAGAGGACTAATAGACGTTGATGGCTATGAGTATAAAGACAAAACATTCTTTAGTGTCATGTAACTTGAATTTTTTATACATTTTAGTATATCTATAGAGCCAAATGACACGTTTCAGAAACCTTATGGACTCAAAACCCACAATCAACACAAACTTAAGTCGTAGGTTCCAATCCCACTTAACTCAAAAAAACTGCTCCATGACGACTAACGGCATTTTGAATACTTTTAAACATCACTTGGAAAACTTACTAAGATATAATCACGACATTATCTTCTGGAGAAACTTTCAAAAATACGAAGAAGAATATAGGATAGTAGATTGTAGGCATACCATTTTGTTTCTAAGAGTAATCAATAAATAGAAAAACGTCTGCTAGTTGTTTTCTTTTTCCTTACATTATGATTCCAAAATACTGTTCTCAATATCTTTCATCATTTAATAATGATGATGATTAACAACTTGATTTAACCAGTCCTAATAGATTCAAGAAGTATTTCAGGAGACCGTTATATTGTGAAGTTAATTGATACGTTCATCACAGACAGTAAGATTATTAAAGCCACCAATCATTACATCAGTGGGAAATCAATTGACTTAATGAAAATAATAGGCTACAGCTTTATGATTTAGATGGATGCGTGAGTTAGGGACTTTAATACATAAAGCTAGTTGACCCGAACAACAAGAATGAAAGGAGGGATGGATAACAAGTAAAGAGAGTGGGCTCAGACTACAAATGCAAGGTATCCTTTGCTTGTAACAACAATAATAATGAGTAAACTTGAACACATGGTACAGTAAAGGGTTTTGAGTGCGACGACTGTTTTTCTGTTTGCCAAATGTAGCCAACCACCATTCTGTTATGAATTGAGAAATTTAGTGGTTGGTTGGCCGAGTGCCAATCACCAGTGCCTAGTCGGCAATTGTGCGTCTGCCATATACCCACTTAGTCCCAAGCCGGAATAGGAAGAATATGAGCCAATAGATCAACCAGACAAAATCCTATTATATTTCAAGCATTCCTTAATATATACATAAAATCAGACCGCACAGCGAACCAATTAGGAAATTAACATGAATACAGAACAAAGGAAATAAGGGTAGTAAATAGGAACAACTTGTACACAACTAATTAACCATAGTCCATAATAAGAGACAATGTAATAACAGTAATTATGCTAAACGGAAGGATAGGGTAAGAGGAATGTAATAATAATAGAAACAAAATGTTTACATTACACACAGTTAGAATAAATGAAACAGTGTTTTTGAAACACAGTTCTGAAAGTTTGTTACACTTCTTTGTTGTCCGGCATAACACATTTGTCAAAGAAAATTCGGTAGTGGTTATACAACTTCTTCATCAGACTGCAACAAATTTAGTACTGTCAAGTCATATCGTATATGTGGGTTGTAACCCATAAATGAATTATTCCAACTTGGCAAAGCCAACAATCATCATGTACACCCCCGAATATACAGAGTAAGTTTGGTACATGCTTTAATATTTTAATGCATACATTCATGCCTAAGACCTACCTCTTTTTTAATATCATATATATGTAACATGTAAAGACTTACCAAAACAGTAAGGCTTGACTGGAATATTCGTATATCGTAGCAACAGTATAAGCATGGGGAAGTAAGCCGCGCAGTATCAACAGAATAGTGCAGTAGTGTATTAAAAAAGTAGAAAAGCGGGGAAAATTGAGACCCTACCTAAGTGCTTACTCTTTAGTCTATAATCCATCGAGTTACTTCATGACCTACAGTGATTCGTTTTAGATAAAATTGTTTTGTTAGGATGTCGTGCACAGTTTTGTGTAAAAATATTATTATCATTTCTTTATCTCTTGTAAGTCGGCAAAATAATCCTAAACAGTGTAACTAGCTATCTTATGTTAACTGTGTTAAGGTTGCATTATCTTTCTGCCTTTGGACAGAACAGAGCATGGCAAAATATCGAGCAGCGCAGCTAAACGAAAGAGACTTAGTCTGGAACAATGATTAGTACTTTGATGTTTTATTCAAGCTCCAGAAAGCAAAGATAGAAAGCGCCAGATGTAGTGTGCATGTGATACAACTATACCGATGTTACATTTAAACGATATTAACACAATATGCAGAAAATTTCATCATAAACGTAATGCTGACTTTTATGAAATACAAAGTCTTCAAGTCATTCAGCGCAGGTATCTTTCTGATAGTTGTCTCGGGTGTTCAAACTTTTGTTAACAAAGGACCTAGGCCTTGTTCTCTTCAGAAATGTAAACAAAAATTCAAATATCAGGCGTTAAATTGCAAGTTGTTATTTTGTGTTCACACTATCTGAAGTAGTATTGTTCATGAATTATTTATTTCGGTTAGAGGTACTTTGGAGACAGCTTTATTAATAGCGTTCTTGACAGTAGTCTAGTTTTCGTCGAATAAAAACTTCCCACAACCAAGAGATATAAATCATGTTTAAGACACTATTACATGCTGAGGATATTACCTTGATTGTAGTGTGGACATAAAATGATTTCGCTCTGTTGTTTCTATCAGTGTCCACATTTAACATGATTACAACTTGACTGTTTCTTTCTGTCGACGGCTGGTGCATAGCGTTTTAATAGTAGGTCGTCTGACCTTTGTAGTTTCCTTCCTGAACTTTATTATGGATCAGTTCATGTATTCCAAAACAATTATTTGATAATGGCTACGGTCACCTTATTGGATCATTTTGTAAAGATACTTAAGGACAATGTGCTATAATTCCATACTGTGAGCGTCAGGTTAGTCTACAGGCTTGGTATTGTCGACACACCTAGAATTATCTGCTCCTCATACTTTGTTCCACTCATAAGGGCGACGTAGGCCATTATTCTGTATTTTATAACGCACACAATGAAGGGGCGGTATCCAAACTCAGAGAGATCTCTGAGCATGATGCATAAGGTAGGGACGATGAATGTGCAAATCATTAATGGTAAAGTTCCTTCACTAACAATATCATGGCTCCATATAGATACGCGAATAGCACAATAGTGTTGATTCGCCTAGTGATTGGTTGTACCTCTCTTCATGTAAGATCGATATATGGCGACATCTTATTAGAAAGCTAAGTAAGGAACAAACTACATACAATCCCATTCGGCGGGGATTGACAGAGATAAGTTTAACAGTGACTAGTGGTTTGCGTGTGATCATTAACAACAACAACAACAACAGTAAACACGACCTCTGTAAGACCAACAGTGTTGAGTAAATATTGTTAGAAATGTCGCGTAGCCCATAAACCACAAACATATCGTTAACAAGACTCAAGTGTGCTTCCAATAATATATGGTACACGAGTAACAATTACGTCGTCATTTTAATAAGCAAAATTACAAGCAATGACACGTCAGAGGACTTACTGCACTTATTTCAAATAATTGATGGAAACAATAAACCGATTGAAACTATAATACTTGATAATTCCCCGACCGTAGCTGTTGTCTTGACGTGGTGGTCGGGCTTGCCTATCATGATGACCCAACTGAGCTTTTTTAGCTGAAATGCATGTTTCTCTAGGTCCTACCATGTCAAGCAGGTCTGTTGGAGAGCGATAAGACTAAAGGCAGAAACCTAAGACCTGAGGGCAAAGTCGTACTGCTGACTACAGCGAAGTGAGACAGCAGTAAGGTGTTTTCCTCGGATAACCAGCATCTGCAGAGATGCTGCCTTCTTAACGGAAGAAAGGGGTTAGAAAAATTCGACCCTAAAAATGTCACACCTTACCTTACATCCACGGATTTCCGTCTCCGGCAGTAAGGCCTTCCAAAGAACGCTGCTAACAATTCAAAACTCCCCATTACAAGGTCATGCGTAATCGACCTCAAGCAGTTGTCCCTTGGGCTCTGTGCTCACGCTTCCAGGTCACTATGATCAATACTACCCAGTTTCCTTTTCAGATACCTCAAGAAGTAATATCCTTCCATGATGTGGGCAGCCATGAAGTGAAAACTGCCCTAATACTTCTAACAGCACACGAGATCATTTTGTTCAAAGTCAAATTCCAGAATCAACTGCTAACAACTCTCTTATCCTCATGCCCAATCCTTCTAGCATAATTTTATCACCTCATGCTTCTAATGCTAATGATTTAAGTTCACGAAACGTTATTCCTGATCTCCTAAAACCGCGCATTAAACTATATATCGAAGCTTTTAACGTTCGAACATCATGCCAAATAGGATAACAAGCATTCTCAGATATGGCTCTAAAATCCCACTATATCGATGTCTACTGCATTTCTAAAACGCGTAAACAGGATCCAAGCACAGTCATTCGCTTGACCTTATCTTGTGTAAGTAAGAAACCGGCCCGGTTCACGTATTGTATTTCCGAGAATCCCACCGCTGCTGCTCGAGGCCTTGCTGGTGAAGATAAAGCACTACGTTTGAAAGCTTAACAAGCTCTTCTTGATTGGATTTCGATAGACAGTCACTTGTGGGCTGTCCGTCTAAACAGAACGATACGAACTCGGGGAAATAGGGACATACGCTGTTGCATTTTTGTTGTCTCTGCCAATGCTTCCAATAACTGCAGCTCAGATTAAGTGAAAGATGAATTTTACAGAAGCTTTCTGACCTTCTTCGTAAAGCTACACGCACTGATGTAGTGAAAGTGGCAGGTGATTTTAATACCCACTTAAGTAGACTAGATGAAACCGAAAAGCATCTAATTGGATCCTACGGTGTTGAGGCTCAACGAACATACAATGGCGACTGTTTACTACAACTTTGTTCAGATAAGTATTTATTTCTCGCAAACACCAACTTTAAGCATGAGGAAAGACATCAGTTGACATGGCGGCCTCCAAAATCAGCTCAACGCTGGACTCAAATTGACCACATTGCAATAAGCAATCGTTCGATAGGCTCGATAGAAGACTGTCGATTGTTTTGGAGCATCTGTCTGGATATAGATAATGCCTTAGTACGAGCGCGAAATAGTCTGCTTTTCACTAGACGTAAAAGATTTACGATAGAGATCCCCCTTTAGAGTTCAACTTAATAATGAAAAAGTCAAAAATACATTTCAGAAACAACTAAAAAACCAATTAGTGAACGGCGTTAACTGTATTCATCCTAAGTAAGCCTGAAATAAGATCCAAAGAGCAGTTGAAAAAACAGCTATGTTGACCAGTGAACTACATTATAAGGCTTTAAAAATCAGTGGATTTCAGCTGCATCTACTGAACTGATAGATGCTCGGAAACTTACCTCGTCTAGCATTGGATACAATGGGGAGTGGAGGCAACTTAAACGTAGGTTTGTAGAAGGCCTACGTAATGATTATGAGCAGTGGTGGGTAGCAAAAGCTAAAGAGATGAAAAAAGCAGCATCAATACGTAGCAATAGGCAACTGTTCAGACTTATCATGAAAATGGGTATCAGAAATCCGACTGTAAGTGAAACTATCCCTGAAAAAATTGGGACTATTATTCACTGTCAGTTTAGAAGATTAGACCAATCGGCAGAATACTTTAGGGGTTAGTTCAACTGGCCCTCAACCTCACCTCATTCGCTCATCATTACCAAGCAATCTGAGTGATAAATTGATATCGGTTCCCCTAAGTCTTAATGAAGTTAAAAAGGCTATAAGGAATCTAAGGCGAGAGAGAGCAGCAGGACCTGACGGATTAACCCCCGAGACATTTCAGGACTGCGGTCTAGTTTCAGCAGCGAGATTAACTGAGATATTGGCTGGAGTCTGGGGACTGGATGTAATCCCATCTGATTGGTCTCCAACACTAACCATTCCAGTCTATAAAATGGATGGAAGTCCTCTCGTGGAAATTATCGAGAAATCAGTTTAACGAACATAGTGTCTAAAATATTAGCTTCAATAATACTTCGACGTCTAACTAAAGCTCGTGAAGAGCAAAATCGAGAAAACCAATGTGGTTCCAGACCTGGACGTGGTTGTATAGACTAAATATTCACACTTAGGCAGGTTCTGAAACATATACACACTTTTAGACGTCCAACAATAGCTGTATTCCTTGACCTTAAAGTGGCGTTTGACTCGGTTGACCGTGACGTTATGTGGCGATGTCTGCCATTGAAAGGCGTAGCAGTGAAGTACATTAGCCTTATACAGTCTCCCTCACTCGAACACTACTAGTTGAGTCAGAGCTCATGGCAAACCATCCTCAAAATTGATTACTTTAAGTGGTGTTCGTCAAGGCTGTCCGCTTTCCTCATTTTTATTTAATTTTATCATTGACATGCTTTTAAAGTTAACATTTTCATTGTCTGGGTTCTCAGGGATTGACCTCCATCCAAGAGATAAACTTGTTGACTTTGAATATGTAAATTTCATAGTTCTATTGGGTGGAGATGCTGACAAAATGCAGTGTTTTTTAACCGCCTTCAGCATCATTGTGTGCATGTTTGGGATGCGATTCTCCCTATCCAAGTGCAAAATGCTGCTTCAGAATTGGCTTACGTCGGCACTGAAATTAGTGATAGGGAGCGAAGAAGTTGAATGTGCTGTCCTCTTTACTTATCTTGGGAGTCTCATCAGTCCTGATGGTATAGTATCTGATGAAATTTCGGCTGGTATACATTAATCTTGATTGGCTTTTGCCAATCTGTGTAACTCGTGGCGTAGGCAAAACATCCGTTTGCCGACCAAACGACGCGTTCACTGCGCAACACTCAGATCAGTTCTACTTTATGGATGTGAAACATGGCCATTAAGGATAGAGGATATTCGTAGGCTTCTAGTATTCGGTCATAGATATCTTCGAAACATTGCTGGGATCACCGAGTAAGCAATGCATGGGTTAGGAATAGAGTATTAGGTAGATATGGTAAACCGATTGATGAAGTAGTGAATCCTCATCAGCTGAGGTGGTTAGGACATGAGTTACATATGCCCAACCCCCACCTACTTCGACGGGTAATGCTGTCTGGTGTAGGAGTAGGCTGGAAGAAAGCTAGGAGCAGCCAAACCAAAACATAACGCTAGTTCATTAAGTCATTGACAATTCGACTGAGCCATGTTAATAGGCTCAGACTACCTGACTGAGGTCTGCGTAATGACCGTAACAAATGGCTAGAGACTTTGGGTGATATGACTCAAATTCGTTGGGAACGGCGCAGGTGAATCCACTCCTTGTCTTCTTTCAAATTCTACGTTTTTGAGCATATCATAATTTTCCCTTCACTGAATCAATTTTTTTGGTTTGAAACCTTATCGCTGATTTCTATACCTTTTCATTAGTACTTACTCTGTTACTGCCTCCCCTGCTGTGGGATTCGCTTTGACAATTTAATTTCTATCTGATATGTGGGGCATGGTAACTTAAACTGATGTACGCATGTACCAACTTCTTCGTTGTAACTGGCTGACTAATAATTCCTCAGTTGTTTTGCAGTTGAATGCAAATTGTCACAAAAATATAAATAGCCAGAGAAGAAGTAAGCGGACAATGAACGGAACTCAGTTGTGGTACGACCTTGGTTTGTTATACTCGAATCAACAAGACTGGTGTACACAACCGGTTGTACACACTTAATACACACAACTTAATATGTTGGCGCAAACTCAAAATCCATGTTCAGAAGCCTTGATTAGAAAATTAAACAGGAAAGAGATGTCTCCTATTATTTGGCTTTAAGTTCACATGATCTTATGCATATATATATATATATATATATATATATATATATATATAATGATTGGAGGGCAATACAAAACTGCAGAATATTACTGCTGGAAGTGCAGAGATGGCAACAAATTGTCACACTAAGTCATTGGTACCCGAACAAATAGCTACAAGGTAGACGTTAAGACGACTTGACCGAATTATACATATAACTACTTTAATTTAAAGAGACAAGATATCTTTGGGGAAGCCACATTTCCCTTAGAGACTAAACTATTTTTCAGTTACTGACATTATCATCAACTTCAATAACTTATGATATTAATTATTAATTGTAAGTTATCTTGTTAATGAGCTTTATGCATATTTTGATAATACTAAATTCCGTCATTCTTCTTCCCATTTAGTAGATGAGCAATGCATATTAAAGTATGATTTCCACCGAAAAATCCATTTTGGACACATGTAGTGATTGTAAACTAACAGGTATGAACAAGTTAGGGAAGCTCAGTACAAAATTACAGACACAAATATTGAAATATAGGCTTTGGAATGAAGTTACAACTGAAGTACTCATTCACTTTGTGAAAGAGACTGAAAATGATAAAAACAAAATACTGCAGATAACCACAGTTCATAAAAAATATTTAGCCTAACTGCGAAACCAAATATTAGTTAGAAACATTCAGACGATAGAATGCAAACCAATGAATAAGTGTAACCTTGATTAATTTAGAACAAACAGCCGCTATTTGACAATTATGTAATTAGTCAAAGTGAATACATCTTAATGAATATATACAAATAATTGTGACAACAGAAAATTCCTAAACTATATATATATACCGTGTTATTAGCCAAACAGTAAATTGCAATAACACTAATATACAACTTACCAAACAAAAATGTAAGAAGATAGAAAGTAAAGTGAAATTAATCCACTAGGGTCGATATATATATATATATATATATATATATATATATATATATAGGCTACAATATTACAGTGCAAAGATAATGGAATACTTGACCAATACAAGTTACTAATAAAAGGCGATATTATGAGCAAGTTTTCTGAAACAAAACATATAAGCAACAAAAAGTAAAACAAGAAATTTCGATCACAGTTAAAAACAAACATTAAGAATAAATCACAAAAACTTGAGAAGTTACTACACTACAAGAAAGCATTGTAAAATATGAGAATATGAAAGTACAGAAAATGCAATAACATAAAAGTGAATAGCCTACAAGTTGAAAATGAGTAACACCGTCTTTTATTACAAGGAAGCTGGTGCACCTCTTACAACCAAAGCCTCTTTAAAAGAGAAAGACTTAGTTCGAAGTCCTGAATTCTCGCAAGCTCCTGTGAATGGCAGAGCACCGAAAATAGGTTCATAATTAGTTGGCTTAATATGACCAATGATTTTTCCGTCAGTATAGTTATTAAGAGACAAATCAGAATGTACACTAGAATCCACGTTGTTATTACTTAGTGAATAATTTGAAAACGCCACATCTTCTACATCCGTTTCGACACTGATTTCGCTAGACTGAGATACGAAATTTACAGGAAGAGAAAGATTTTCAAAATCATCATTACCATCTAGCAAATAAGCAGGCATATCAGAAATAGGGGATGAAGTATGTATACTTGAAAGACAAGACCGTGTAAGTGGGTCTGGATTAATAGATGACGACATAGAATCAGAAAGAGACTTAGCAGACGACTTGAAATCGGTATCTCGTGTTAAACAAGAAAATGGATGCTTTTCATCGACAATTTTGAAAATAATACGACTACCAGTTGACATGCCTCCACTGCAGCGTCTGTTACCATTATTCAGGGTATTAAAACTAGCAGGGTGTTTTTTCTTGCGACACATTAACAAAAACTCTCTGCGAATAGATGAAGAAGCTTGAGAGGAAATCCACGTAGTAAAACGGGTTGAACGCCGTGTTGGCTTAGGAAACAGTATACAGGAATCGGTAAATTCACAATCCAATGTAGAAGAACTTGAATCACCCTCAGAATACTGGCTATCTGATGATTCTGGGTTAGTTTCGTGGCCAAACTGGATACTTTTAGCTAGCATCGACTCTTGTTTACAAGATGAGCTAGAATTAGATGAATTATTACTAGATTTTTTACAGTCTACGATCAAATTCGCCATTTTTCGCTTCTTTGCCCTTCGTACCATTTCATGTGGAGGGAATCGATCAGAACGATGTCCAGTGAGATAATCAATGATGCGCACGTCACGCAAACGGCAACGACCACCTTGAATACAATCCAGAACATCTAAGGCGCGATCAACGCCCGATGAAAAAGCACCATGAGTACACTGTTGACCACCAGAACTATCAACGGTCCCCTCACCTGCAAAAAGTAACTTCGGACAAACCTGCAATAAAAATAGGTTGTGTTTAAAAGTGGAGAACGATTTTATGAATTACTAACAGTCGAAAAATTACCAGAACTTATATTGAAAATAACATTATTAACATAAACTGTGATAAGGCAAAAAAATATCCCAAACACAATAGATAATTACGGTTTTAAGTTGGACTACGTAGATCTACTAATGACTTTGACCTAATAGCTTAATCGAACGTATAGGGCGGTATTTTAAATAATGTCTGTAGTTATAAATGAGTGTCCGAGAAGAAGTGTGTTCTAACCTCAAAATTAGCATGCTGAAATGTTTATGGTTATTTACTCATCATACAAATCGTTAGAAAGCCTTCAACAGCATTAAAAAAATGCAATACATTAATTTCCAGGTTAGAAACTGGATCTTAAACAATGCGAGTTATCGGGCAGTCAGTATTAACTTAAACGTTAATCTGTTTGAATATCTACAACTCGTTGTAGGATTGGTTTAGACGATAATATTATTCATAAAATTGAGTAGTACTTACACTTTATTAATAATATTGATATATAATTAAAGACTATAAATTCTCACTGTTCGTAATTCCGTTACTGTGAAGTGATCAGTCTTTGATGAAACAGAGGTTTCTTTGTATGACTGTCATAATATTGCCTATGATCTTATGTACGCCGTTTCACTAGTGGCTGAACTTAGAATTTAAGAGGCAAGTCTCACTTTTTAGAGGACTGGGTAGCTAGGAGTGCATGTATCCCAACAAGTATCTTCACTTATACTATAATTCCACACCTTCACAGTGCAAAGCACTATCTCAGTTGGATAAACTTCCATACTCAAATGAGAGGGACCAATTAGAACAAACTGTGCCTTCTTATTAATCAGTGATGATATTTAGCTGATAGAATTTTAAAAATCTGTGAAATTTTAAGAGAAATAACAAATATAATGACTAACTGTGGAAGGCAGACTGCTTGCATAAGCTTGTCGATCTGCATCACTGCAACCAACCTCACCAGCAGTATAAGCACCCAGACTAAACGGATCTTCAGACCATCGAGTGACGTGAGTGAATATAGGTTCAGGTAATGGACATTGAGATGGATACATTCCACCTAATAAATCTAATAAAGTTTTGACAACAGTTTGATCAGATCGGCCAGTAATCCTTAGTTTTGAGCCACCCCAAACATGAGCAACCAGAACACCCGGATTCCCATAAAAATCACAATTCAGTATATGAAGGTATGCGCCAGGACAAGTAATATGAGGTGTGTCACGATCCCAAAAAATCTCTGATGGATTAAACATTAAAATGACCTACAGACAAAAAGATAAGTACAAAATCTGTTAGTCATCATAAGGTTTGAAGTATGTATGTTACTAGTATTCACATTTGCGAAAGGGGTATATGAATGCTATGATGCTTTGTCAAACACTTTGAATACTAGGAAAACAGATACTTCATTAAAAGTGAACTATATGTTCGGAGCAGAAATGCACAATCGTTCGTAAAGAAAGTCCAAAAAATTGAAGTGAAGTTATTAATAATAGGGATAACGAATACCCCAAGCGGAATGTGAATGTTAAACTACATTTATAGAATATAATAAAAACAGTGACTAATTACGACAACGATCAAATACAAAAGAACACAATTATCCATTTTGAAGAATTTTAACAAGTTAAGGTTTTAGCAAACTGGAAGATATAAACTAAATTGTATTTAGAACAATTCAAAAGTAGCTCAACTATAAGTAGTGTCTTCATCCCAGTCAAGTAATTATACCTCAACATAATCTGATTGATACAATTAAGAAATAGAAAGTTCACAAAAACCCCAACTTCTGGAATGTAATAAATAATTAGAGCCAGACGACTTACCACAAGAACTTTAAAAGGATATACCAAACTCTTAGTCAAGAAACTGACAAAGCTGTTTGAGAAACTGAGTGTTCCATCATCTTGGAATGAAGTGATTTTCACCCTTCACCCATATTTGAATAGAGCTCATGTAACTAATGTTACAATTGTCAGACGAAAAGTTTACTCTCGATCGCTTTCAAGCAATTGGCTGCCATCACACTTCGCTGATTGTGTAAAACGTTTGAAAGACTGACGCATGAGACTATTGGTGCATTAATCATATTTTAATTCTCTGTTAAGTATTAAAACACCGTCATGTGTATTACATGCCAACAAATGATGTGTTTCATGATATGATACTGGCACTTGATTCGCTAAACGGGAGTGTACTCTGGAATCGTCTGTAGGAGAAGGATATGCCTGGAAAGTCTATTAACATCTTAACGGCTCCGTACATAAATATACCAGGCAGAATAACTACAACTAACTCTCTCCATTGTTTAAATCCAGAATTAGGATAGGAACGGTCGCCTAATCACAACACTCTCTTGAAATTTTCCCACTGATGACACATGGAACAGCTCTAAAGAAAGTTCATGGCGGTGGTGGTGATGTGGATCTGCTACATAGTGAAAGACTTCCAACTTGAGTATGTAGATGAAATTGTCTTACTGTGAAAAAATACATAAGCGACACATCGCATTTGATCAGTTGGCAATTAGTCTTCTTAAGTATAATATGTACTTTGCACCTTTTGAATGCAACATATATCTGTAACATTTGCAGGAGTTGGTGCCTGCTCACATCCTCTGTGGCGAACCGTTAAAAGTAACTGAAGGAATTGTGCATCTGGGTATTTGTGTGAGTCATGGTGGTGGCAGATGAATCCAGTCAACATCTAGTGAAACCTAGATCGGCTTATGTGAGTCTGTACCATCTTTGGTGCCGTCATGATGTGAGTCTAGCTGTACAAGATCTGATTTAGAACAGCTCAATTAAGACAATACTGCTCCATGCTCATAAAACTTTGTGTTTCTAAGCTAAGAATGTTCGACCACAATTGCCTTTGAAGGATTTCTGACATCTAATGCCAGCATCATGTCAGTAATACTAAAGTTCGGGAATGTGTCCAAGCGGAGTGATGATAATTCAACATTTTGAAACATCGAGTTCGGTGGCTTGGTCAGATTTAACGAATGTCATACCAACGACTTGCATATTGTGAATTATTTTCCGAAGAGAAAATGAAAGAGATGACCGGTTTACGACATGATGCAGTGGAATGAAAGGAAGCTGTTCAAGATAGTCCTTTGTCTGTTCTTCACAACTCTTTGGTTGAAGTTTTATAAATGGTACAACTTTGTGGCTTGAGATCTCATCAAATATGACTCAGAATAAAAGTCAGTGGCAGACACGCTGTATTTTACCATTAAATTCTCCATAAAATTGTGACGATTACTGTCGATGAAATGAAATCTTTCCAGACTGTTTTTTTTATCAGAATTCTACATCGTACTCCATATTCCTGCTCTCTTACATAATCTTGCCTTTTTGATTATGGTCACCTGTCATTTATTATCCACATAACTATGTTTTTAATTATGTGTGGAGCATGCACTTTTGTGCTCATTCGTACCAAATTTTACATGTTCAAATAACTAAATAACAATATGTTTACCATATAGACGTATAAATATGGCTTCATATCATTCATTTAGGTTCAAAATATTTCAGTTTACCAGCACTCTACAAGCTATATACCAAACAAACTCGCGAGAACTGTTAAGAATCTCAGTTACATTGCATAGGCAATTTCAAAGTCAAAATCGTAAGACAAACATTCTGACCGAGGAAGGCGGCATGAAGTAAAACATGGAATACTAATTAGAAATCAGATGACAAAAATATCTTGAATGTTGTGTAGCTGTAGTCGGCAGACGTTCTAAAAAAATAATTTCCAGAAAGATTGGGAAAATGTGAAATTAATCAGAAGCATCACTGTTTAACGAACACGATGACAAATGTTCCAATTCATTGGACAGTGACTTGACTTACTAAACTCACTCATGAAATATAATCATTTCCTACTTAACAGCTTCAATCATAATAACCACACACAAACATTTATTTAATATTATATGTCCCAGACTTCGAAATTCGTAACATAGAATAATAGTAGGAATGCTAAACATTGTAAACTATATTACTGTTGTATATATGTGACAAATGCTGGATAACTAAAATTTTACATAACGCATCTATGTAATAAACCGAATTCTATTTGGTTAGGTATGATAATTTCAATAGAGAAAATATCAAGGAAATTTTGCTGTAAATAATGTTACGCCAACAGTAACTAATCGTTTACGGAGGCTAATTTACGCATATACCACGTAGAGATCTATACAATCAACTACAGTTGTACTTTAGTC
The DNA here is from genome assembly GCA_025215515.1 of Schistosoma japonicum. Classification (NCBI taxonomy): domain Eukaryota; kingdom Metazoa; phylum Platyhelminthes; class Trematoda; order Strigeidida; family Schistosomatidae; genus Schistosoma; species Schistosoma japonicum. The sequence goes on from CM046061.1 coordinate 34,424,484, forward strand.
GTTAGGGCTATCAGTACTACCCGGTTGTTCAAACCGAAGTAGGTAGGTAAGGGTTTAAACCTATGAACTACTCGTTGAAAGCCAAGTGCATAAACTATTAGGCTACGGTTACGCTAAGCTGAAAACACATGATACTTCCAGGCGATCAGTTTTTTTTTCATTACACAGTAATAAAAATTTACAATTCATTTTGAGGCGATTAACTGGTGAAAACAGGATATTCTTAGAAAGGATTTCCAACCAAATCTTACAATCACTTGAAATAAATGAAATGAAGTGGACAGTTTGGTTTCTAACATGCGTTCACTTTGGCATAACATTGTCTGAGCAACCGATCTACACATTTCCACAGGAGCAACACTGATATTATAACTTTAAATCATTGCTTGAAGAATTCAATGAAACGTCGGCTTAGTGGTTAAAGAACTTGCCTATTAATCAATAGATTCGAAAGTGTTATGACCGTCAGCCGACCACAACACAAAGTAATCTTGATCAGTATAGAGAAGATCGACCAAAACTTGAAAATAATATAATGTTCTATCAAAGTCAATAGAGAGCTTTCAACTAGGAGAATACAAAGGATAAATAACTGAGAATAAAATGGTTTTACGACAAACTTATAAGCAATATTCTCTTGAAAATATAGTATGTCACGTTAGACAATTTTGTTTTCATATCTTCTTCTTAACAATATCAAACTCCACTTCACTTTGGTTAGTCGAACCTCACTGCTAGCCTTTATACAAACATTATGTCTCTAACTGAGTGTATAAACTTGTAAGTGATAAACGGTTTAAACTGTATTGTAAGGTTTACAGAGAAGTTATTATTGCAAGACCTTTTCCTACTAATAAGTAGTATAAAGTATCATTCAAAATTTGTTTTTTTGCGGCTGTATACAGTCAGAAAAATCGACCAGTAGATGATCCACTTCTTTTCAATCAAGACATTTTTCATAGCTATAGTTACACCTTCAACACAAAACTCAAATCAAAGTGAACGACGAAGAGGTAGCCAAGTAGTCTTATTATATTGAAATTGATAAACACTAAAATATACACTGAAAGATAATAAATAGGAATTTACAGTTAGCTTACTTTATTATGAGTTTCTGCCCCCAACTTGGGAATACCAAGACGATCTATTGCAAGTCGTTTCCTTGAAGGTAAACATGGATTAAATTGGATAGCACTTCGTCGATCAAGGCCTTTCAGTACACCAACAGGGACTGTTATGATACAGAACTGTGCAAAATAACGTCTAGCAGGTTGTCTGTTGGATACTAATGTAGATGATTCACCTAAATACTGTACCACGTCAACACAAACTAGATTAGAAGACTCAACAAAATCCATAAGAGTTTTAGTAGACCATGATGCAGCATTTTCATGAATTAATTTAATATTAGTTTCTTTATCAACTTTACTGAAGTCTGTGTGATTTGGCCAATAGACATGTCGTGCAACGCATCGGTAATGAATGTCTATACCAGAAGCTAAAAAATCAACGAACTTTGAAAATCCATCCAAAACTAGACGATCTTCCCATTTGTGATCGGTTCGGCGAGCAATGCCTTTACAAGGACCATGCAAACTTAAATGAGTTCTTTTTTCTTGTAACCAATCCAGATAGATTCTTTTTGACACAGAGCTTGGCTGATTAACATCCAGAGCTAAACCTGCCATAGCATCAGTTTCAAAATGAGGTCCCAAAGAAAGATGAGGCGACAGCCTGTGAGCCGGATTTACATATGCTATGTATCGCGCAAAAAGTGAATCGAAAATGCCTTTTTCGCGCCGAGAAAGGGTTGGAGAAGCTCGGTAGCCTGCCTTGTGTAGCAAATGAAGACATGATTCCAGAGCACTAAGTATTAAAACACAAACCAACTTTAGAAGAAAGTCATCATACGATCAAACAAGGAAAGAAAGGAATTTATTTAATATTAAATAACAACCACGAAAATACATTCTTATTAAAATAATCAACTTTAAAGAAGTAATCACTCATTTTCAACGTTAGTATGTACAAGTTATCACGTAAAAGGTTAGTTGTTAGATATATCACTGACTTTGGAAGGCCAGGAATTCCATGTATTTCAAGGCCATCTCGTCATTGAATCGGACTCGCAGATCATTATAATACGTAACCCTATATGGCTTTAAAACTTAAAGAAGATTTACAGAAAAAATTACATGCGTAAATGCACCACCTAATCATAGGACGAGACTTAAAAGTTTAGATAATACCAAATAATCGAATGCGAAAGAATTATTAAAAATTCAGGAACCAATGATGAAATTGTTACTAAGATTTTTAATAAAACAACCTACAAAAGGATGATCATGACATATATTTCCATAGATTGCAACAAAGGAAAATAAAATAGCGACTGATAAGAACCACGTATATTGATGTGGAACCAGTTATTGTCTTACTGTTCCAAAGTTTTCCACAGCATCAAAATGGATGTGTCAAGGAATGTCTATAAATAGACTGATAGATGGTTAAAAAAACTAATCAAAGTCTATAATTGAGATCGATTTGGAGTGCTGAGATAACCATGTACTAACATTTGGAAAATCAAAGGCAACAACATGGACAAAAAAGTGGTCTTCTTTTCAAATTTCCCTATATATATATATATATATATATATATATATATATATGTTTGCAATTGTGTACGCATACCTAGGTAAAGCAGTAGCTAAAGTTTTATAAGATTGATTTTCGTGTTTTTTTTGATTCGCCACCATGAGGATGTACAGTAAACATCTATCAAGAAGGAAACTCATATCAGCCACCTCTGATAAACAAATTTCCTTTCCCGACTTATTGTCTCGCCACACAGCAACCTCTGGACATTCCCAACCACGATGCGTACCTAGAACATCACCAGCAGCAGGAGCAGTTGTAACCTTTAGGCGGTTCGCAAGCGTGAATAAAGGTTGGACATCCTGGGAATTGTTACATCCATGAAGATAACTAGCTCCTAAGTCGACAACAAATTTATTATTAGTTTCGTCGGTAACAGTAGGAAGAGCGATCGTATGAATCCTGCCACCATTTCGAGGTCTCGCTTCCAAAACAATAGTTTTAAGTCCTTCATTAGTAAGCAGTTTGGCTGCAGCAAGTCCAGAAATACCAGCACCCAAAATAAGAACATCACAAAATATGGCTTCCGACATTCTGTAAATGATTTGAGAAAGAAGGGACCTACATAAATTAGTGTATAAAAAGGAGAATTACAGAAATGAAAGCATTAACAAAGTGAATACCTTATAAGTACAGTAGTGTATTTCTGTAACAGTGTAACTTTCTATCACAATAACATAAACAGCAAACATTGGATCAACGACTATTAGAACACAAATAAGCGAGCAATATTGTTTTTAATTTGTTGAAGCTGTTTTTACTATTTTTATAAATGTTAGTACACCTGTCTTGTTACTATTAACCTGCACTTTTTATTTGTAAACAGTTATGTAGCCTGTCTATTTCACTATCGTCACTGACTTATAAATTGCCTTAATTAGTTTAACATTTTTCATAGTGTTACTGTATACTAGAGTAAGGCCTGATGAAGGTCTTATTAAAACAATAATCTTCGCTTATATGTGAATGTCCTCTGTAATGCAAAGTGTCGCTAGACACTATATAACCACTCGCTTTGAATTATATACGACAAAAAGCTAATAAGATCATATAAACATGTCCACTTTGATTGCCTTCCTCACAGGCGAAGTATTAACATACATATTCATGTAACGAAGTTTCATCACGTTTAAAAGCATGAAAACCATCGTCGCATACAAGGTGACACAAAAGACAACACCAATATTCTAAAGTTAGTGGAAACTTCATAATTATTAATTTCGCTGTTACAGAAACGATATCCGAACACTAAATGTTTACAAGATAAGCTAACCAATGCGAAGTTTAAGGGTTATAAATTTACTAATCTAAGTATGTGAACGAAATATAAGTTTGTGATTAAATTTACTTTCTAAGAAATAACAGGCACTGGATCAACAAGTTCAGCCTTAAGTGGTTATGTTATTGCATTCAAGTATCGAAATTCAAAAACTAATGTGAATAGACTATGTTTTGAAAGTAGTTGTTAGATGATGCTTGAAAGCGTAATGATTTCTACAACAGAATAGGACAAGTTTTAGCATTGCCAAGCGAATAAATGACGAAAGATCTTGAAGCATATCAAACAGTAATAAAAATTGTGGCTTGTTTGACTTGAATCCAATGGATACTCAAGCTCAATCAACGGAACAATGCACGCTTCACCTTCCCCCACGGATTTTAATGTCCGATACAAAAACGTTATTTACAAAAGTTTTCAAGAAATAGTTCCTTAGGCTCAGTGTTCATAATTGCAAGTCAACAAGGTCACTCTAACTCAGCTTCTTTATCGGGTACTATAGGAAGAAATCTTTATCGATGTGGACAGCCGAAAAGTGATGGCCACCCCACTACGCCAAACAGTACTCAAAACCATCTTGTTCACAACGAAACTCCTTATTCATTTATAAATATTTCCTGTTCTCCCACTATTATCACTTATCTTCTGTCTTCAACTTATTTCTTACGTAACGCCAATGCCAACGAATTGAATGTAAAAGACTACTTAGTAGAAAATGACATTCAGTGAAATGTAAAAACAAGTTCATTAACCAGGTCAAACCGAAGCTGAAAATAACAATAGTTTCAAACAAGTCATCTAACAAAATAGAGTTCAGCAGGGGTCTTGTCAGTAAAACAATGACACAAGAGATGAGGAACAATGCAGAAAACATCCACAACACGAAAAATGAAACTTATATTATACAATCCGCCAATTTGCATAATACACAAGACAGTCTGATTAAATTCGTCCCTTCTATGTATATCAACGAATTTGATTGATTTAATAAAGCCAGCTGCTTATGACTTACAATCAAGCACGCCCGTTATCACCACTATTCTTCTTGGTTAAAAATCAGACAATTTAGAGTTATTAAGAGCTTTATACTCACTGACTTGGTAGACACAGGACCGCTACAACAACATTTCGAGAGAAGTATCATATCCCATCTATAATGTAGTACAGTTTAGTACGTAATACACACATTATTTCATCAAATACCTCTAAGTGTTAACACTGTTGACTGACGTGCCACTAACTGTTTAGTACTGATTTTATTATATATCAAAAAATATATATTTAAGCTGTGATAAAAAGTTATTCAAAAAAACGATACTTCTTTCACTAAGTCTTTTGTCTTCGGACACCGATATTGTTGCTTTATGACTATCCTAAACGATGAAAAATCCAGATAATTCAGAATGAAACTCTACTAAACTGAGTAATGTGGTAAGTTAGTTACAGACAGTGCAGAACTTGGCACATGTGCGCATAGGTCCAAGTTGCCACACCGAATTAGCACGACGATATCAAGTTTACGAGAACAACATAACAACATAATACAACAGGTGACGTAATAAAGAAAAGGTCTGGGAGAAAATACATGGTGAATGCACTTGTACCACTATAACTGATACTAAGCCATCATAGTGTCCAATCATTCATTGAGATTATCCCGTGGATCCTAATCAGGTAGTCTACATATACCAATACGGTTTAAATCAACAGTTAGAAACTTTATAGACTGATGCCATGTTTTGGTTTAGCAAGCCCTATCCTTCATCCATACTACTCTTACACCATTATCGTGCGGCGAAATAAGAAGTGGTTTGGAACACATAATATATATCCCAAGCAGCTCAGCCACTGAAGGTTTACAACTTCATCTACTAATTCATTTTTCCCCAGCTTCAATATTGTTTACTTTGTCATGCCATGGTATGCTGAGGATACTTCGAAAACTTTTGTTGTAAAAGCCCATGCATAGCTTCTGTCTTTATTTGCCCATGTTCCGCATCCATAGATTAAAAATGAGGACCATTGTGAAGTATAATCCGTCTTTAATTGTGAGATATCTGGCATCAGTCACAAATAACATAAGTTGGCTAAAGCCGAAAGGGCTTTCTAAATCCATTCCGAGGTTACGCCAGACGCCACGCTAGCAGAGCTGATGAGACCCCTAGATAAGTGAATAGGTCAACACACTCAACCACTTCCTATGAGCAACGTAGGTGATGATGCAGACCAGTCTTGAAGTAATATTTTGCACTCAGAAGGAAAGATGCATATCAAATATGTTTGTAATGTTACTCAAGGTGTTTAGGAAAATGCATATTGAGTCTCCACTGAATAGAACTATCTCATCTGCATATCCCAAGTCGATATGTGAACCTCTTGGTAAGAGACCAATCGCCTAAAGTTAAATGAACTGTAAATTCTAGGAGGGAATATGTGACGAAATAAAAAGTGGAGAATCAACTCTGAAAGACACCGTTAGGGGCTGACAATTTGATGGCTCAGTCAGTTACAACGAAAACCTTGGTACATACGTACATCAGTTTAAGTTGCCATGCCGCAATTAGCAGATAAAGACTACACAGTCGGATCAAATCCCATAGTAGTGGAGGTAGTTGGAGAGTTGGTATTTATGAAAAGGACAAGAGATCGAAGATAAGACTTCAATATGAATATATATATAAATTATGAATTCAGAAGCTTAGACTTTAAAGGAGGAAAAGAAATGGATGCACCAGTACCACTGTTAATGATTTTAAGCTATATCACCCAAAGTCTCTAGCCATTTGTTACGGTCATTACGCAGACCTCAGTCAGGTAGTCTGCGCCTATTAACATGGCTCAGTCGAATTGTCAATGACTTAATGAACTAGCGTTATGTTTTGGTTTGGCTGCTCCTAGCTTTCTTCCAGCCTACTCCTACACCAGACAGCATTACCCGTCGAAGTAGGTGGGGGTTGGGCATATGTAACTCATGTCCTAACCACCTCAGCTGATGAGGATTCACTACTTCATCAATCGGTTTACCATATCTACCTAATACTCTATTCCTAACCCATGCATTGCTTACTCGGTGATCCCAGCAATGTTTCGAAGATATCTATGACCGAATACTAGAAGCCTACGAATATCCTCTATCCTTAATGGCCATGTTTCACATCCATAAAGTAGAACTGATCTGAGTGTTGCGCAGTGAACGCGTCGTTTGGTCGGCAAACGGATGTTTTGCCTACGCCACGAGTTACACAGATTGGCAAAAGCCAATCAAGATTAATGTATACCAGCCGAAATTTCATCAGATACTATACCACCAGGACTGATGAGACTCCCAAGATAAGTAAAGAGGACAGCACATTCAACTTCTTCGCTCCCTATCACTAATTTCAGTGCCGACGTAAGCCAATTCTGAAGCAGCATTTTGCACTTGGATAGGGAGAATCGCATCCCAAACATGCACACAATGATGCTGAAGGCGGTTAAAAAACACTGCATTTTGTCAGCATCTCCACCCAATAGAACTATGAAATTTACATATTCAAAGTCAACAAGTTTATCTCTTGGATGGAGGTCAATCCCTGAGAACCCAGACAATGAAAATGTTAACTTTAAAAGCATGTCAATGATAAAATTAAATAAAAATGAGGAAAGCGGACAGCCTTGACGAACACCACTTAAAGTAATCAATTTTGAGGATGGTTTGCCATGAGCTCTGACTCAACTAGTAGTGTTCGAGTGAGGGAGACTGTATAAGGCTAATGTACTTCACTGCTACGCCTTTCAATGGCAGACATCGCCACATAACGTCACGGTCAACCGAGTCAAACGCCACTTTAAGGTCAAGGAATACAGCTATTGTTGGACGTCTAAAAGTGTGTATATGTTTCAGAACCTGCCTAAGTGTGAATATTTAGTCTATACAACCACGTCCAGGTCTGGAACCACATTGGTTTTCTCGATTTTGCTCTTCACGAGCTTTAGTTAGACGTCGAAGTATTATTGAAGCTAATATTTTAGACACTATGTTCGTTAAACTGATTTCTCGATAATTTCCACGAGAGGACTTCCATCCATTTTATAGACTGGAATGGTTAGTGTTGGAGACCAATCAGATGGGATTACATCCAGTCCCCAGACTCCAGCCAATATCTCAGTTAATCTCGCTGCTGAAACTAGACCGCAGTCCTGAAATGTCTCGGGGGTTAATCCGTCAGGTCCTGCTGCTCTCTCTCGCCTTAGATTCCTTATAGCCTTTTTAACTTCATTAAGACTTAGGGGAACCGATATCAATTTATCACTCAGATTGCTTGGTAATGATGAGCGAATGAGGTGAGGTTGAGGGCCAGTTGAACTAACCCCTAAAGTATTCTGCCGATTGGTCTAATCTTCTAAACTGACAGTGAATAATAGTCCCAATTTTTTCAGGGATAGTTTCACTTACAGTCGGATTTCTGATACCCATTTTCATGATAAGTCTGAACAGTTGCCTATTGCTACGTATTGATGCTGCTTTTTTCATCTCTTTAGCTTTTGCTACCCACCACTGCTCATAATCATTACGTAGGCCTTCTACAAACCTACGTTTAAGTTGCCTCCACTCCCCATTGTATCCAATGCTAGACGAGGTAAGTTTCCGAGCATCTATCAGTTCAGTAGATGTAGCTGAAATCCGTTGATTCTTCTTAACCTTTTGGTTTAGTTTACTGGTAGATACCCCTGCTGCTGGGATTGTAGAATTATAGTTAAGGAGGCTTGTTGTCCTATTTGGCCTAGAGTACGAACATTAAAAGCTCCGATTGTTTAGCGAGAGGTTTCAGGTGACATGCAATAGCATTTCGTGAACTCGAATCATTGGCATCAGAGGCGTGAGGTGAAAAAGTTATACTAGAAGAGTTAGTCGCAGGGACAAGAGAGTTATCAAGAGTTAAAGGTGGGATGATCTCGTTTGCTGTTAGAGATATGAGGGTGGTTTTCACTTTCTAGCTGCCAATATACCGTGAAAGGATTTTACTTCTTGTAGTACCTGTAAAGGAAACTGGGTTAGTACTGGTCTGGGAGCGCGATCATAGAGCCCAAGAGACATCTGCTTGAGGCTGATCATGTACGGACTTGTTTTGGGAAGTTAGCTCCGCTCTTTAAAAGGTCTTACTGCAGGAGACAGAAATCCATAGAGTAAGATGAGATGTGACACTTTAAGGGTCAATTTTTTTGTAACCGCTTCCTTTCGTTGATAAAGTAATGTCGCTAAGGATCCTAGTTATTTAAGGGAAATACCTTACTGCAATCACGCTCTACTGCAGCCAGCAGTACGACTTCGACCTCAGACTATAGGTTGCTGACTTTAGTCTCTCCAACAGACCTGCTTAGCATGGTAGGACCCAGAAAAATATGTGTTCCAGCTCGGTTGGATTATCACAACAGGCGAATGCCACCACCGCGTTAAGGTAGCAGCTACAGTCAAGAATTCTAATGACGTTTCGGCTATAACCTCGGGTTCGATGAGTAGTATTCCTGTAGAGAGCTTTCATAAGGTTTATGTACTTTGAGACACATTTTTTGATGATACTTTCACAGGACTTCTCGATCTATGGAATTAAAAAATCCTTTAAGTGAATAATACCAAGCAGGCTGACTACATAATTCTTAATCATCTGAAAAACCTAAGTACGGACTGCAGACGCCTAAATCAGTGTATCTCCTTCTACGCAGACATGATCTTAAGGAATAAAGGACAACCATAGACTGTAGGTGAACTCCATGGATTCTAGTGAGCGGTAAAAATGCTTATCGAGCATTTTTGATGAGGCACGGTACGAAGAATGAGAAGTCGAGTTTGTAAATATTAATTTAATTGACAAGGTTATGTGTAACACATGTTAAATTGCTGCCTACCATATAAATACTGTACACAACTCGCCAATTACACACCATTTTCAACTCCAATTTTTCGAATTACTTTAAAACAACTGTTCGCTTAAAGATTTTTCGTTTTTTTTTAATTCTATGTATGTTTCCTCTGTGATTGTGAACTGTAATGGTCCCGATTGATACATATTTCTAAAATGTAGCAATATGCTTAGCAGTCCTAAATGAAAGAATCGTAATATTTAAACTTCTAATCAGTTTGGTAAGAACGGTGACAACAATGTGCGGTAAAAATTCAGGCAATTGACCAATGAAGAAACAGGTCAACTAAAGAATGTGCCTTGGTCAAATTAACATCACAGTAAAAAGACGCCAAATTTGACATAATAGGTAACTTAGGAGCATGAATTTAACAAGTACGAATTGATATTAAATGACATGTTTATAGCTTTTACGGTAGGCAAAATTAGAGCGACTGGTCACCAAGACTCTCAGATAACAAAGTATACTCAGCACCGCACTCTCCAACAAAATCAAGTTGGTTTATTTTATACAGTTCGAGTTGTTTGTAGAAAACCCTTTAAACTAGCTGACTATTCCTCGATTCGGATAGAATATACATACAAACTAACAACTCTGAAACGAAAGCTAATTAAAGGTATTTATGCCTTTCAGAAGCCACAACAAAAGCTATTAAACCGAAAATGATCGATAATGTTAGAACTTCAACTACTAAATATTAAGACAGATGATTATATTTGGGTATTGTGAAAATTGTCGAGTGTCAATCTGATATAATCAATTGGCTTGAATTACACAACTATTAATCACTAGGAGGTAATTGGCAGCTACCTCGTCCTAGTATGGGGATCTTCAACAGTGCGCACCCACAACCTCGTCAGAGTTCAAACCCAGGACCCTCTGGCTTCGCGGCGAACGCTTTACCGTCACACCACGGAGTCGGCTTCCAACGGTTGGTGCTTATAATTGAATCGACTTTTAATACGCTTGCGAGACCCTATCCATTCCCATAGGTGGGCAACTGCCTCTCGCCCGACACGGTAAGTCACTGCTGAAGAGCCCTATGCTAGGACAAAACAGTTGCCCACTACTTCCTGGTGGTCGATGGTTGTGCAGTTCAAGCCAATTCATGATATTAGATTGACATTCAATAATTTCCACAACACTCAATTACAATCAATACTAGTTCACTAGCGACGAATTTCTCGAGGTAATCCGTCAAGTTTTGGTGAGAAGACGTGACCAGTGGACTTTAACCGTGTCGGGTGAGGCAGTTACCCACCGATGAAAATGGATGAGGTCGCGCAACCGTATCACAAACGCATCAGCCGTTGGGATCCGACTCAGTGATCTGACGATAAAAAGTTCGCCGCGGAGCTAGAGGGTTTCGAGTGCGCACTGCTAGAGGGCCTCATGCTAGAACTAAACAGCTTTTCATCGATCCCTGATGATTAACGGTTGTCTAACTCAAAACCACCCGCGCAGCCAAATTATGATGGATGAATCAAGAAAGGTGATATAGACTAATTCTCAGTTACTCTTATAAACAACTACCGCCATAACAAGCAGAGAAAATATGAACGCTTCCATTAAGATAGGTTCAATAAAGTTTTTAGTTTGCCTTTTTTACAACTAATGCAGCCAAGACAATCAAATGGGCTGAGACAATTTCAAAAAAACGTTGTTTTCTAGCCAATTTGGCTGTAACAGAAGAGCAATCGCGTACATAGATAACACAGGTACAAAAGTAAACAGTCACAGGTAGGTAACACAACTTAGAGGGGATAAGAACACATGTGCTTTATAATTAGCCGAATTCCGTGAAAAGCTATTCGTAGACAAATCTACATTGCAGTCGGCCACAACGCTTTTACCTTATAGCATGCTAACGAAGCCGTTTTTAAAATAACCAATGTAAAGCTCTACTCTAACGGTAACAATATATGCTCGAAGTATCTGTTAGCTCTCAGCCCGTTAAACACGCTTCATTTTCGAAAACAAAGACTATTATTGAGAACCCAACAAATTACTTTTCAAAAGAAGCCTTAGGTAATCAATATCGAGAAACCAAATATCATATGATAATAATGAGAGTAGAATAAACTAAAAATTCCACAGGAACATACTCAAGTGCTCCAGTTATTAAAACTTCTGCCACTAATATTCATTTTCCAATATTTTAATATCAGCTTCATTTGCAAGAATAATAGGTTTAATTGTTTTTATTAATCATTCTTATATAGTTCTCAGTGAAAATTCAGATTCTCATTTCAGGGATTCACCGATGATGATAATGCGACTGGTTATGTTTGGGCGTTCCCATCGTTGACTACTCGATGTACGAAAAGAAATCTCGACTTAAGTCTTTTCGATCGTGGTTTTGAGACCTTTCACTAATGACTGCGAAAATGATTGACCTTAGAAACAGTGGAGAGTAGGACCCAAGTCATCGTTTGAAATACGGAATGCTAACATGAAATTGCCTCTCATTTTATGGTAATACAAGGATAATAAGCCGAAGCGCTTTATTTCCTTCTTATATGCGAGGCTGAAAAGTCCCACAACGAACCTAGTGTCTACACTTTGAATTCACTCAAGAGTATTCAATACGGAAACATACGTAGATAGAATAAAGTGTGTCGAACATATTTTCGCCAAAACATTTGTAATCTACAAGGAGTAACAATAACATAGTGATTCATCTGATTGCGATTGGATTGCAACGTGCGAACATTTTCCGATTATTATTTATGATTACCCACCTGTCCAATGTGTGTCAAACAGCATCCTGTAAACAAGTTGATTACTCACTCTTGTGCCTTGACAATGACGCGCGTCTCCTGATATTTGGTGTTATTCCCTTATGAAAGTTTAGCTAAAAGACTAAATGAGTATTAGTGAAATCTATAGATTTTTCTGGAATTACTATGCCTTGAACGTAATAGAATACATTATTTCTAAAGTAACAAAGTCCACAGAAAGAGAAGGTGTAACATTACCAGGAAGTAGACCAGTAACGTACGTAGTCGTCGCTAACACTATTGAACATAATACACTGGTTTTATAATTGTACATTTTCTATCTTTCGGAATGTGATGTTTAGCATGATTAGACAAGATACATCGTTGATTGCTTGATTTGCATAATAAGATTTGACTGCTTGATAATGGTCCTTTGAAGTGAAATACCTTGCATCAACTGGTATTTCGACGTCTGTATCCAGCGTGGTCTGATACTTGTGTATCCTAGTGATAGTCGACAACAGTAACGAAAATATACAAGATTACACTTGGAAACCGATACGGCCCTAGACATTAACCCGCTCAATAGAAGTTTGGAAGTTACCACCGATCCACATATCTAGCTGCCCTACTCGAGAATCGGGATCGATCTCGACAATTTTTACAACCCTACAGGTATACAAGCAGGTATTTTATCTAACAAGTACTGGCAGGAAATCTTGCTGCTAACACTGCAGCCAACTCCTACCGACCTCATTTGTTCCCCTAAATATAGTTCTCACCTATTAAACAGCTGTAAACATACTGTCAAGCTATGGAAAACCTGTGTCTGTTCAATTCGTGACCTCAACGTTGATAGCACTATCACTTAAAACAACTCTTCATCTAGTCGTAAGAAACTTGTCATTGTAACTCAAATCATCTCTGACGTACTACCGAACAAGTACCAGGATTTCCAAATGATAAATAAGCCGGAAAGAGCAACTGAATTCTACAAAAGAAGCATCTTTTAATTTTATCTTTACCGTGGCATTAATCGTGATCCTGATATTATTATTAGTAGTAGTTACTTACTTAATTACGCCTGTTACCCCTCTCGGAGGAGCATAGGCCGCTCACCAGTATTCTCTATTCAACTTTGTCCTGAATAATCCTTTCCAGCTGTCTCCAGTTACTGATCATCCTTTTTATGTCTGCTTCCAGCAGGGTGTTCGTTGGCCTTCCTCTTTTCCGTTTTCCAACAGGATTCCAAGTTAGTGCATGTCTCGTGATGCAGTCTGATAATTTCCACAATGTATGTTCTATCCATTTCCAACGTCATTTCCTGATTTCCTCTTCAGCTGGAAGTTGGCTTGTTCTCTTCCAAAGTAGGCTGTTGCTGATGGTTTCCGGCCAACAGACATTCAATATTCTGCGTAGACAGTTGATGATAAATACCTGTTCCCTCCTGAGGATGTTTGCAGTAGTTCTCCACGTTTCAGCTCCATACAGAAGAACTGACTTGACGTTTGAGTTGAAGAGTCTAACTGTGAGGTTGCTAGACAGTTGTTTGGACTCCCATATATTTTTCAACTGTAGGAATGCTGCCCTGGCTTTGCCGATCCTTGCCCTTACATCTGCATCGGATCCTCCTAGTTCATCGATGATGCTTCCCAGGTATGTAAAAGTGTCCGCTTCTTCCAGAGTTTCACCATCAAGTTCAATTAGGTCGGTGCTCCTTGTGTTGAATTTGAGGATCTTGCTCTTTCCCTTAGGTATGTTCAGGCCTGTTGATACTGCGGTTGCTGCTACGTTGGTAGTCTTCACTTCTATTTGCTGTTGTGTATGGGATAGAAGTGCTAGATTATCCGCGAAGTCCAGATCATCAAGTTGCATCCTATTTGTCCATTGAATCCCGTGCTTCCCCCCCAGATGTAGAGGTTTTCATGATCCAATCAACCACTAGGAGGAAGAGGAAAGGCAAGAGCAAACATCCTTGTCTGACACCGGTTCTTACTGGGAATGCATTCGTCAGCTGTCCTCCATGTACGATTTCGCACTGTAGTCCGTCGTAAGAATTCCGGATGATGTTGACGAGTTTCTCTGGTACACCGTAGTGTCGAAGAAGTTTCCATAGTGATCTTCTATCTACACTGTCAAACGCCTTCTCATAGTCAATGAAGTTGATGTACAGTGACGAGTTCCATTCAACTGATTGTTCAACGATGATGCGTAGTGTTGCGATTCGGTCTGTGCATGACCGATCCTTACGGAAACCAGCCTGTTGGTCTCGAAATTGAGCATCCACTGAGTCTTTCATTCTCTTCAATAACACTCTATTGAAAACTTTCCCTGGTACTGACAATAGTGTGATCTCTCTATAGTTCTCACATTTGCTGAAATCTCCTTTCCTTGGTATCTTAATAAGGTATCCTTCTTTCCAGTCTGCCGGCACTTGTTCTTCCTCCCAGCTCCTCTTGGATAAAACGTGGAGCATCCTTGCCGTTATGTCTATGTCTGACTTGAGTGCTTCGGCTGGTATATTGTCAGGTCTTGCTGCTTTCCCACTTTCGATCTGTCTGATAGCTATCTTGATTTCTTCCATCGTTGGTGGATTGACATCTATTGGGAGATCTGTAAATACTGCTTCGATGTCTGGTGGGTTCGGTTGAGCTGGTCTATTCAAGAGTTCCTCAAAATGTTCTACCCATCTGTTTCTTTGTTCTTAAATCTCGGTGATCAGCTTGCCTTCTTTGTTCTTGACCAGTCGTTCTGGTTTACTATATTCACCTGCCAGTTTCTTCGTTGTGTCGTATAGCTGTTTCGTATTTCCTTCTCTTGCAGCTTTCTCCGCTGTCGTTGCAAGACCTTCGATATACTTCCGTTTGTCGGCTCTAATGCTCTTCTTTACTTGTTTATTTGCTACTGTGTATTCATTTTGTGCCTTGATTTTTTCTGCTGTAGTTCGGCTGTTGTTGATTTCTGCCTTCTTGTTCCTCCTTTGTTGAATTTTGTTCAGGGTCTCTGTGGAAATCCATTTCTTATAATGGTGGTTCTTGCAGCCCAGAGTCTCTTGACAAGTTGAAGTTAGTGCCTATTTGATTCTTTCCCAGTTGTCCTCCATAGTGATTTCTTTCTCGTTCAGCAGATCTAGTAAGGCTTGGAACCTGTTGTTGAGAGTTATTTTGAATTCCTTGAGTTTGTCAGTATCTCAAAGAGAGGCAGTATTGAACCGTTTCGATGCTGTTACTTCAGTTTTCCATTGCTTCTTTAGCTTCAGCTTCATTTTAGCAACCACTAGGTGGTAATCTGAAGCTATATCAGCTCCTCTCCTGTTTCTCACATCTTCCATTGACCTTGTAAATTTTTATTGATGCATTTATGATCAGTTTAATTCACCGTAGTATGATCCGGTGAGATCTATGTAGCCTTGTGTATGCGTTTGTGGGGAAATATTGTACCACCTATAACCATTTTGTTGAAAGCGCAGAGATTTGTAAATCTTTCACCATTTTCATTTCTTTCTCCCAGTCTCTGTCGTCCCATGATGTCTTCGTAACCGGTGTTGTCCATTCCGGCTTGGGCGTTTAGGTCCCCCATTAAAATTGTCAGATCCTTTCCTGGACACTTCGCTATAATTGACTGAAGCCTATCATAAAACTGATCTTTGTCCTCGTCGTTGCCGTCGTTGGTGGGTGCATAACACTGGATGATGTTCATTGTAATCCCCTTCTTCATTGTCTTGAAAGATGCCTTGATGATCCTGGGTCCATGTGGTTCCCATCCTACAAGTGCATTGCGCGCTTTCTTAGACAGCATCAGAGCAACTCCTTGGGTGTGTGGGGCATTTTCCTCTTTGTGCCCGGAATATAGTAGCACCTCTCCCGTGGCTAATGTTTTCTGTCCAGTTTGAGTTCAATGCGTTTCGCTGATCCCGAGCACAGTTAAATTGTATCTCTTCATTTCTGCTGCTGCCTGGGTGATTTTCCCGGTCTCCCACATTGTCCGAACATTCCATGCACCTATAAAAAATTTTGCCCTGGTCGTTAGAAGGGGTGGCATCGGCCTCATGACTTCCGAAGAATCTCGGCTTTCATCATGAAGCGTCATATAGATTCCTTCCACTTCCAGGGCAGAGTTTAAATGGTTAAGTTTGTTTAATCTGGTTAGCGTTTTTTTAGCAAGTTTGTGTTTTACGGGATGGGGATGCTAGCCCTATGCCCAACCCTCCTCCTTTACCCGGGCTTGGGACCGGCAACAACCCTATAAGAGCTGTGGGCTGAGTAGTAGTATTATCGACGAATTGCTTCCCCCATTCCTATTCTTTATTTGATAATTCTTTATTTATTTGATAATTTTATAAACCTTGTACCTTGAATTTTACTCTCAAGTATTTCCGCCAGTATTTCATTTGATTTTACTAATACCTATAACTGATTATATCTCATCAAAGATATTTGATCGACTTCATTACATCCAAAAGTCATCGTATTTTGTTTTCTTGATATTGTCAATCTTAAATCTGTTAAAACCACTATTTTGGAAATACACGGTTTTGGAAATTCTTTGTGTGGCTGAAAAGAGTCACATAACACAAACTCAGACAAGTCACGTCCATTTATTTATTTTACTTACTCTACAGATGATAATATGGTGATTTCTTGTGATGATTCCAAAAAATAACATCATTCAAATTATCGTTGCACACACCTGCTGTACGATCGTATTCATGAAATTCTCATCGCGTGGTTGCTTGTGTGCTTATTTACCTATTCCTTCTAAAGAATCGGTCTACGGTACTACTATGTTAATTTGACCGTCACATGACACTGGTTCTTCACGCTCTCACCTTTTAAGCTTGGCCATATTTAGGACAACTCTAAATCAACAAATAATGATACATTACTGGTCTATCGTTGTGGCTTTGTGAACTTTTATTCCCAGTCAGTGCAAAACACACTCCTTTATACAACCTAGAGTGATTTTACTTATTTTCTAGGCTGTGATAATTACGAATTCTGATAGAACAACTCTCAGTAACAATGAGAGCATCATTGCTAAGGATTTGTAATCATTTGCCCACTATTTGTAAGAACAACGGTACTGAAGATGAGAACAGTTTATAGTAAAACCCCACCCCACCCCACCCCGCCACCCACCCCCACCAGACGTAGTGTCGAGGACATCAATTTTTCATACCTGCTTAAACAAGATAGTGAAGGTACTGTATAGGATACAGCAGTTCTATTAGTTCAGGTAATGAAGACAAGATGATAATAATAATTTATTTCATGATATCAGGAGCTAGCTGTTCTTACAGGCAAGATCAACAAAAATATATCAGGCGATAAAATGGTTCAAATGCTGCGCAAACTCATTATACTGTGATACACAAAGATGGTGGGATAATAATCCTCGTTTTAAATTGACATTTATGTAGTATCTATTACAAACATGACCTAGGGACGACCTTGTGGTACATTAGAATAAAAAGATGAATTTATGCCACCATTTTGAGGGGTTACATTATGACAGGAAATGTAGATGTTCAACTTTTCGCGTAGTATAAGGCGATCTCGAAGTGCTGAAAATAAAAAAGGAAAACAAACGGTAGAATGGTGCAGCAGTATTATCATAGCTTTACTTTTCTGATTATTTAAGCGGTAGAAAAAGTATAACTGTTTGAATTTGTAAAGACTTAGATACTAAAGATTATTTGGTAAGAGTTAGTTTGTTATCCTTTGTGAATTAGCTTACTCTTAGCCATTTCCTCGAATTATAGCGCCACAGATGAAAAGCACGCCATTGTATATCGGAAATGCACTATACATAATATGCCTCTAGTACCCTAGTACTGTAAACTGTGAACCTTGTTGTCATCGGCCCTGCAGTTAATATCTTCGTATAGCGTGAATTTCTTGACGGCGACTCTCTATTAAAACCCTTTTAAAAATAAGCCATATCATCTTGATTATGCCTGCAAACTTATATGCTTTAATGTGCAAAGTGCTACTTGAGAATAAAACAATATTATTATTATATGATATTGCTCCCACATTAAACCTCGTCGTCTAGACATGCTGGTGATAATTTATGGAATATATTGGCAAGTAGGAAACTGTAGGTTATCTGTATATCTCCATCTCTGAGGAAGGCATGTTCACAGAAACCTCCAGCTTAATAAGTTCACACAACGCATTAATACGCAGTGCACAATAGTGTGCGCAACGCAACTTGTAATTTGGTTTGTTTATCATTAATGCGCTATATCATAAAATAGCATCAGTTTCAAAAGCCCTGAATCACAATTTGTAAGCCCTTGCCAGGGCTCCCTACAAAGGCATGGTGTTCTACTAATATTATGTTCAAGTTTATTACTTAAGAAGGACACCAGTTATCCATAGGCTGCAGGTCAAAAAACGTGAGTAATGGTTGTATTGTACACTGAGTAGCTGATCATGAGACTGCTACTTATAATAATGAAAATCCCAAATTCATAGGTCGATTAGTGATTTCAAGTGGAGTAATAAATGGCAACACACCACTAGGCTGAATACACAAGTTCTGATGCTTAGTCACTTAAACCAGTTGCAAAAGGCTTCGAGCAGGTTTCTCCTTCGCGTTATACATACAAAATATCTGAAGAAAACCGTAACCCGCTTTATGTTTATTGGAATCTCACTGCTGATTCTTTCATGGATAAGTCCATTTAAAAAATTAAATTTTACTTATGGGCCGAAGACATACTATAGAGATTTAATGTTCACATTCAACATTATGCCCAGTCCAATCCATTTCGGCCAAGTATTCAAAAGAATGGGGAAACAAAGCAATGATTTTTTGTCTGAAACTTCAGTCCATAAGTAAAACAAGTGGCATTTAATTCATAAGTATACGGAAATTTTAATGAGACAAGCTGGATTCATTGTTTGCAGCCCATCAGTTGTCTCAATTAAAATACGTTTCACTCAACTGATAAATTAGACTCAGCCTTACTGGCATTTTACTAAAACATCCAGTGTTGTTTTCATTACATTGTTTCGTAACAATTCATTTGATATTCACGAGATTGTAGCCCATTCGATAGTAAATTACACAGAAATAAACTCTGCAACCTCAATTTTCGGTCTCATATTTTTGGTTTTATCAGTTTTCAGTCACTGGTTCTGCGGATATAGCTATGTTCCTGCAAATTAAGTTGCCTAAGAGTGATCGTGATTACTTGAAGTTTCTCTTTCAGGGAACCGACTAAAGGGATAGTGTTACGGAACATAAAGTGAAAGTTCATCCTTCCGGTGCCACCTCTTCACCTTTTTGTGCTTATTATGCTTAACGACAGGTAACATCTATGTTTGTGAACACTTCCCTTATGTAAGACACGTGATAGACAAATGCCTGTATGCGGACGATTGCCTTACATTATTTTATAAAAAATGTTGCTACACGACGTCCCGTGACTGACCTTTGTGGAAGATTTTTAAAGGTATTATTCGAATTAGGAAGGTATGTGTCTGACAGTGAACTAGTACTATTATAGATTGAGCTACATGGTCGAGCATTTACTATGAGAGATGCATCACTGGACGTACTACCTGTCAGGCTAACGATATGTTTGAGGTAAAGCGTAGTCATGGATACATTGGGGGGGATTCGTAGTAGGGAATGTTAGTAGACTGATCACTTAAGAGAGAAGCTATCTCATCTATCCCTACTATTCGATCAATGGGGCTTAATTATTGCCTTTGTTTTATGTACTAAATTGGTGTTCCAGAGAACAGGAAAGATAACTTGAGTTGCGGTGAAAATGATGATGATACTTTGACAAACCGTTGTTTAGAGTGGGCACTTTGTCTGAGTGACAACAAATATCGGTCCGTCGTTCCTTAAAGCATACGAAGAATTATCAGATAATCAACCTGTATGCATTCTGTGATATATGAAAAAGTGGCTATGAATGAGTTGTGCATATTTGTTTTAAGGTGATTGAGAAAGTATGACTGAGGTTGTCGGTCGTAAAGGCTAGAATGACATCTCTGAAGTCTGTTACTAATCCTGGTCTGGATTTAACTGCCGGGTCCTTTGCTGTAAAAAAGCTACTGTGATCCAAGTAAAACTCCACTTTGTTCCCGGCACTAATTCTGTGACCATAATATACTGTTTGCGAAACGAGGCAAACGGGTATACCTTCTTTGTTGCAAATGGAGTAACATTTGTAAGCCAAATTACTCATAAAGACCAGTGGCATTACGTGCCGTTGAAACAGAACCCGGTCAATCTAGCCTCAAAGGGCAAAACAGATGTGAATGTACTGAATGATAAGTGGTTAAGTGTCTCATCTTTTTTGAAGAAAAATGGAGATAAGTATTCTACGAAATAAAACGAAGCGCATGTGCTCGAAACCATATTGTAGTTAAGAGTAAGTGTATCTCTGGGTCAAACTGCAACGAGACACTCGGGATCGTGCTCATTATTTGGGTATTATTCTATCTAGTATAAGTTACTGAAGGCTTTCTATGATTTTTTCAACATCTGAATTTAATATGCGGTGGAGGACAGAAGGATTGTTTGAATGAGAGACTACTGAAGATCACCGATTTGCGGCTAGTGAAAAAGGCTTATATAAAAGCCACTAAGGTGGAGGCTTGAAAAGATGCTTTAAAAAATACCAATTTAGGCTACATTAATTTTAAAGTACATCTGGAAAGTTTAAACTTAATAATTTCAGGTAAAATAGTCTGCATGGGTGGATGTTTAGATCCTAGTATGTCATATAAATCAAGACATCTAATTGTTTTACTAAATAACCACTTAACATTGGAAAGTTCATCATCATCACAAAATTGAGGGTCACCAGGGAATCACACAAGTACTGACAAGTGCTTAAGCTAAATACTGAATTCTCATGGGGGACGTAGCAACAAGAAGTGGTAAGTAGGTATATGGAGTGTAGGAGGAAAACTTCGAAATATAATAATAATATGCATCAAAGAATAAATGTATCTCAGAGTTTACAGAAAACTTACGTTGGACAAACTATTTATTCTGTATCCTCCTTAGTTTGTTTAAAGTTAGCAAGAATATAATGTATGATATTTAAATTACTAGCATTTAAAAGTACAACACAGTCAAGACATAAATTTATATTATGGTTAGAAGTATCTAATTAATTATTAACGTCATGAGGGAAGAGAATCGTGCTCCAGTTGAAATCGCATAATAATTTTCTGATATTGGGCCACGTAATTTGAGCACAGTTCTTGGTATGAATGAAAACGTTGTTATGGTTTGCTCCACAATTTTTACCTTATTGTACTGCATTCAGTACTTCTGCCTGTCATTATTTCTTCACCTCTTGCATTTCAGCCGCTACGAATGATGATATTATGGTTAAAACATCACAACTTAAGCTAAACATATAAACATGCTGGCACTGTTATCTTACAATTAGTCTGCATCTTCAAAACGAGGTGAAAATCGTCTTAGCTATTGCTACTTTCAACCTGTCGATACAAAATGTAAAAAATAGCCAGATTGTATCGTGAACCCCTTGGTTTACTAACAATATAGAATAACTTGCCGTGCATTATGTTCTTCGTCAGTGGGACCCCTTTTCTCCTAAAGAAAATATGAACATTCATCTCACAGTAGTCAATAAACCCGTTATTTTAAACGTTGTTTTGCTATTTGCATGTGAATGTTTTGGTCTCGTTTGTAAAACATGTTTGCTTAAGGTATCAAGAAATAAATAAAGGATGCGTTAATTAATTTTCACGTAAGTTTGGAAATATCAGTCATATACCGAGTTTTATTTATTAGGTTAGGAGCGTTGTTGCAGGGAAGACTGAAGTTGTATTGTGCGAAAATAAAGAAGTTAAATAAATCAAGATCTAAGTGAATGACAAGCATGTAGTAATCTAAGTTGACTTGTTAAGAGTCAATCTCAAACCCTAAACACACGCCAAAACAACAAAGCTCAGGTATTCATTTACTTCCTTATTCTGCATAGCGATTATATTACCTATTATCTTATGTTGAATGTTGGTAAATTTTGTGTGTTTGAATGACTGGGATCGCGCTCTACTGTCTCCTAACCGCGATAACAAAATAAAGACTTATAACCATATAATCTGGTTTTCTCTTTCAATTTTACGGGACATACCAATGGATTAAATTAATTAGTCCTGTATTGAACACAATATTTAATTTCTGTTGTATGTATCACTATTTCTTTTCGTATTCACTCGTAAAAATAAGCCTTCTGTTTTGCAGTAATCATGATTGTGTATATGTATTTTTTTAAAACATAGTATTCCATTTTTATCGTTAGGTATAACTAATGGACTCATTATTTTTCAGTTTTTATCACATTATTATATTGTTCATATAACATGTCAGACTCAATCCTAACCAAACGCCTAGAGGATATGTCATCCGTAGACATAGACACCATTATGACTACAACCATTATGACTACTCCCAGAATTTAATTGTAGTGACCCCGAGTTTTGGTTTTTGCTCAGCTAGAGCATTATTTAAATCGGAAGGAGATCGCTATCGAGACCTATGTTCAGTCGTACCCCCTTCAGTAGCCAAAGAAGTCTGCGACTTGATTTTAAGTCCACCAACACTACAATCATACACCATCCTAAGACGAGAAATAGTGAATCGTCTATCATTATAAGATGGACAAAGAATCCGAAGGCTTTTCCATGGAGGAACATTAGGTGATAGGTCACCGTCACAGTTATTGTGTCATCTCCAAACATTAGTTGGTAACAACACAGTGGATGAAGCAGTCCTAAAACAAGGACGGATACAAGCTCTCCCATGCTGCATTTAACACTGTTTGGATGCACAAGATCCTGAAACCTCTTTATCTCATTCAGCACGTTTTGCAGATAGAATGATGGAAAGAGGTCCCCAAACTGCATCACGTATGATACATCATACTCAAAAAGAGGAATCAGCAAATTACCCGGTCATAGCACAAATCATTGCGAGTATTAAAAATCTCACAGAGGCTGTCAGTAAAATGCTAATGGGTCATAGAGACAGGTGCAGGTTACCACAATGACTGAGATATAAGTCACGGAACAAGTCACAAGAGTCCAGACAATCTGCACAATTTTGTTGATATCACTGGAAATTTGGTGTTCAATTGACCAAATGCAACTAACCATGCATCTAGCCCAAACAGACCCCAAAGTATATGGGAAACAAATAACCCCTCCCCAGACCGCGATAACTGAGGAGAGGTACCTGCACAGTCGCTTGTTTTACGTTAGAGACTGAAATTCAGGCTTGAACGTTTTGGTAGATACTGGTGCTACACTTAGTACCATTCCTCAGAATAAAACCGAGCTGGGTCGAGGAACATTCTTAGTTACACGTCAGACTGCCAATAAAACTAAAATGGTGACATTTGGGCAGAGGACTATGACGCTAGATGTTGAGTTTAGAAGGTGATTTCCCTAGGTTTTCACTGTAGCCGATCTGGATCTGGCAATATTAGGAATGGACTTCTTAGAAAAATATGAATTTCTAGTCGACTCACTAAAAAACGGCGTTTGGTATTAAAAGAAACTTTGAAATATACAAAGGGTACGGTAAATCATATCATATCTCTAAACTGAATACAAACTCCGTCAGTGACAACAGCAAAGTTCCAAGATATACACTCGGAATCTCCAAACCTAACAAAACTGAACTTTCAACCTTTCAAAGGTAAGGTAAAAGTAAGTCATACAACCAAAACCGTAGGCGCATCTGTTTTCATAAAACCCAGGAGACTAGCACCTGATAAACTGAAAATAGCTAGAGTCGAATTCGATTACGTGCTACAGTTGGGCATAGAACGTCCATCTGATAGCCAATGGAGATCTCCTTTGTATATGGTCCTAAAGAAAAGTTAAGGCTACTGGAGACCGTGCTGAGATCACAGAGCCGTTAACCGTCAAACGGCACCAGACAGGTATCCGATACCGCCTATCCAGGACTTTACAAATGGCTTACAGGGTATGAATGTGTTTACTAAAATCGACTTAATCAGCGCATGTCACAATATACCAGTAGCTTAGGAAGATATTCCAAAGACAGCCATCACCACTTTATTTAAACTATTCGAGTTTTTATCCATGCCGTTCGGCCTACGGAACACGGCACAAACATTCCGAAGGTTTATGGATAATCTACCTCGAGATATGCCATTTACACAGGGTCACATAGATGACTTATTAATTCCGAACCCAGACTTATAATCATATGAGCAACATGTGAGAGCAGTGTTTAAACGACTAAACGAAAATGACATGAACATACATCAAAGTAAATGTGTTTTCGGTGTAGAAACACTAGGATTCATTGGACATACCATTAGCCCTGAAGGAATTACACCAATCAAATAAGAGATGGGCACTATTAAACAATACCTTGTACCAAGCTCTCTAACACAACTTCGAAGTTTTCTAGGTTTAATAAACTTTTATCGTAGATTCATACCCAATTGTGCACAACTAATACAACCAACGACGGATTCACTCAATGGAAAACCGAAAGAATCCAAGCTGACATCTGAGGCCGTTGAGGCTATTAACCAATTAAAAGATAAACTTGTTCAAGCATCTACGTTAACGTATCCAAATGTTCACTAGCCATTTGCCTTGATGGTAGATTCTTCGAATAAGGTTGTAGGCGGCACTCTCAACGAACTAATTGAAAACGCCTGGAAACCTATTGCATTCTTCTCAAAAATGCTGCTCCATATTAATTCGACTTTCCTTTGTTCTAATTACTTTTGCAACAATATGTAAATATTAATAAGCTAACTACGGTAACTCACTACACGTCTATAGTATCTCTAGCATCTTCCCAACTGTAGTGACATAAGTCATTTTGACCCACCCTTAAATTTTTCACCAAACACATCTTAGTAGTTACTTCTGGACGCATCTGTTCTTATAAATTGGGTAATCATATCAGTTGCCTAAAAAGATGTTTAACATAGTCCAGGTAATAAATTCAGAAACTATCGTACTTTACTGATAAAGTGATTAAGCTATTATCTATTTATTGGTCAAACAAACATCCAAATAAACTCCGGAGCCTTACATTAAAAGTAATCCTAAATAAATGAATACTTCTGGACCGAAAACTGGTAATATAATCAGGCAGCTTGGATCCACTAACGGCTAAAGGCATCTTAATACCCCTGAAACACCAATAAAAAATTAAAAAACAACTCATTTTTTCACTAGCTAATCGCAAATCAATACTACAACTAGTTACTCATAACAGTCTCGAGATATTATCACGAGCGTTGTTATGAGTTGGCAATCACGTAATGTGATTAATAAAACTAATGAAACTATCAATAAATCGGGTCGATAAACGGACTCGAAATTATCATTAAATATTGTGGTTTCCTCACAGTTATCTTTATACAAACATTTATTATAAGTCCACACAGTTATCATAGACATGGGTTAGGAGTAATATTTCCCCTAGCTTACACCTATGCTCTATCTGATGACCACATAGTTTGCATTCCCTTTATCGACATTCGAACACTTAATTAACGGCGAATATTGTCCAGTACTTCAACGGTAAGCTTACCACACTGGTTACATGGTTTTCATTGATTTATAGCTTGGTTTGACCTAGCGCATACAACTTCGAAAACGCTACACTCACACGAACTCGAACCAATGCACTGTACCTTACGTTGGTCGATTATTACCGACACTCATGACTCGTAGGACTTACATACTTGTAAGATTAAAATTAACTTATTTCTTAGTTGACTTTAGAAAATACAGCTTTACTATGGTTTGCATACCTACCACTCATCAAGTGAGCGATCTACAGGACGCGGATTGTATCTCTAACCCTAATAAGCCTAAGCATTATTATGTTCTCAATAATCGCTTTTCTTTCCTAAGCACATGTTATAATTTTTCGTCCTGACGAGTACTATCAGTATCTATGGTTACGAACCTAGTCATAAAAGACAGTCGTCACATGCTGAAGGTTGCCTATTTGATATGACTTTTGGCAAGTTTATGCACTTATATTTATACTTCTACTAAAATTGATTTTTTTAATGCATTTGCGTACACGGGATATCTACACCATGTCTATTTCCTCCTAGGTTGCCAAGCCGTTCTAGAAATCAATCACTTACGTAGAAACGAACACTTATCAATTATAATTGTACATTTTCTTTTCGTAATTCAACCTTTTATAAAAACAGTGGAGCGATTCTTTAGGTGTGATTGAGTTTCATCAATACTTTGGAAGTAGGTTCTTATTTCATTTTGATTTGAAAGTAATTTAAGAGGCGGGTGAGTAAATACCTGATAGCCGGACAGAGAATGGGAAAATCGTACCACACCAACATGATGTTGAGTAGCTCGCTCTTGGTACTTCTTCAGATATTCTTGCTTCATTTACTAACCGTCTGCTATTTTCCAAGCTCTAGTCACTGTTAGGAGATCAAGTTCACCAAGTATCCAACCATCTTATGTGGGAGAATATAAACGTTACAAGATTAGATAGTAAGTTCAAAAAGTAAATGTCATTCACGTAGTATCGTCGAATACTGATAGACCGTTCGCTATTGAATAAATGTCAAGCACTGGATGAGCTAGTAATTCTCTACTGAGCTACAGGAGCAGAACTAAGATTATTTTGTTTGATATGTTGATCGAACCAACGTTCCAACGGAATTCTATCCCAGGAGGAAGCTAATGTAGCAACTTAGGATGACCAGTTAAGAGTTGACTTCAAACCTCAAGCATACACCAAAACAACAAAGCTCAGGTATTCATTTACTTCCTTATTCTGCATAGCGATTATATTACCTATTATCTTATGTTGAATGTTGGTAAATTTTGTGTGTTTGAATGACTGGGATCGCGCTCTACTGTCTCCTAACCGCGATAACAAAATAAAGACTTATAACCATATAATCTGGTTTTCTCTTTCAATTAAACGGGACGTACCGAGGTGTTAAAAACTATTATAATCCCTATAGAACTTAAGAAAGAAATTGCGATATTAAAGGATGATGATAAGACCTTAGTCATAAGAAAGTTCGGATTGGAAGAGAAACTGTCGTATACATAATTCAGCGTAAAGCCGCCTAGCTTTTCAGCAGTCGAAAGTATACTTGCGAAATGCATCTTCTCCAAGAACATTATCCATATCGAAAGCCAGGTTCAACCAAGTACATATAGGCATAACAAAACGCTAACTCCTTAATAAGAACAGATGTAAATCGACATGTGTTTTACGGTTCGCGATACTTCTAAACGTTGTACCGCTGAAAGTCAATGCAACGTCAGCAGCCACTATGAAGCTTGTCAAAAAAAGATGCTGGATTTACTTGTGCCATCAACGATTAGTACGTTCTTGTATTGAAAGCTAGCTATTACAGCTGTTCGCTTAAACTCTCCGAACTCAAAGGTTATAACAACTACCTGCTATGCTACAGCTAATAAAATGATTGAAAGATTACATAGTCGGTCAGAGGTTTGTCTTATGTTGTTGTCATGTGGCTATCAGTGAATTTGGAAACTATCTCACGTGCTACTTGTAACCTAGTAAACGCTAAATCAATATTGATTGATACACAACAAACGTGGTTTACAATACAGTGATACGCCTGCCATCGGCGTACTTTGACTATACAAACACTATCAGCTGGATTTATCAAGCCTTATTTAACAGCTGATGAAATGGCCTCTGATACACAACAGCTAAGTGCATTTCTTCCACGAGTGAGAACACTGACCGAAGAAAAACCTTCAACGTGAGGTTATTGTTCAACTTGCACACTCAGCCACTAAGCTTCTGTAGTGTTGCTACTAATAACCTTTCCATTTCATTTATACCAATCACTCACCTGCTTTCTGTTCCTCTGTTACTTACAGCACTACTATCGTTTTATTATTTTAAAAGCCATAAGCTTGATCTTATCATTTTACATAATTTCCGCTTTTACCTTGTAATAATAATAATAATTTGTTTCCTGATATCAAAAGCGAGCTATTTTCACAGACAAGCTCAACAAAAACATATGACAATAAGTGTTTAATTATTGCACAGACTGTTTATACTGTGATATAAAGAAATAATGGATAAGTAAACATTTGAAATTGTTTATTTATGTAGCATTTACTACGAACAAGACCTTGGAATGATCTTGTGACAAAGAAACCTCCAGGATAGGTCCAGGTCGCCATAATAAAAGATCGCGTTATGACAGGAGATCCAGATATTCAACAAATTGCGTAGTATGAAGTGACCTCAAAGCACTGAAAAGAAGGAGGAAAAAACCGATAAACAGCAGGACGGGACAGTAGTATTATGACAGCTATACTTTTCTGATTACTTTAGCAATCGAAAGAGTGTAATTGTTTAAATTGGTAAAGATTTTGGTACTGAAGTTCATTTGGGAAGAATTGATTTGTTATCTTTGATAGTTTGGCTATCACAGAAGGTTACAAAAGTAGTGTTCAGACTGGGTTTCTGAGTAAGGTTAAATTTAATAGGGAGTTGATTTTGAAAGATAACAGTAATTATGAAGGAAACTTGATGGCTATAAACTTAGTCCACAATGTGATACTAGATGCAAGATGTTAGTCTGTAGCGTAGAGGCCGGGTTTAACTTGCAGTAGATTTGCCTGATAGATAGGTAGTACCAATTAGACTTTACGTTAGTTCGAGTAAGATAGATTGGAGCACTTGAAACATCATTATTGAGTGCCTGCTTTTGTTAGAACGGTAATACAAAGCCGTAAACATAAAACACACTACGCATTTTCCATGACAAACATAACAGTAACATTTAAGTATCCGATTTTTGTGAACTTAATATCTAATAAATAACAACGAAATTTATCCATATGTAAAAACTTACTGCACTATATTCTCATCCAAAAACTTTGCATTCTTCTCTTAATTACTAACCAAAATTCTTCAATCACTTAAGTAAACTCGTCAATTTTTTTACTTCTCACGGTCAACCATACTAAAATCTCTCCCAGTTATCCTTGGAGTTGGTCAATCTGTTAAAAACAATACTAATAGTCGCCTGTAACAAGACTGTTACACTCTAGTTATTAAGGCTGTATCAGTTGTATGATTTTATCCATTTATGCTTCTTTGTTATACTGCTCGTTTTTCTTTAATTTGTCCCTTTTTAGTTGTTACAATGCACTGAGCATAACACCGGATGTTTAAGCTCAGTAGCAAAACGTATGTTTGCCGTCGAAATCCAATACTAACATGCTGCTACAAACCATCTTCTGTATCATCTTTCAGCTGCTTGACGGTTACGGCCACAAGGTCATGTCTTGTATTATGCGCCAATTATAACAATTTTCAAACAGTCACTGTTATTACCATATGAACTCTAAGTGCGTGAAACGAGTACATCGTAAACTTGCTTCTGCTTGTACATCCTGTTTGTATTTTCATATCGTTTGTTGCTCATCGAAATACTCCCCATTATATATTATCATGACCATGCCTGTAAAGTGGCATAAAATCTGTACGGATTCAGAATATATTTATTTGTTTATGTTCATTAGAAACGGTAATGTACACCGACAAAAAACAAGACGATTACCGTCGATAGAGCTATACAACATGACAGTTCAAATATTCATTGAATAAAGTGGGGATTATTGATGACAAATCACACACCACAACCCTAAAAAGTAACGCTTCTCTCTATGCAGTTGAAGTCATGTCTGAGAAAAAAAGAACAAGGACAACTAACAGACAAGGGAGATTGTACACTATTCCCAACAATTCTTATTTTGGTCTAGTATCCTTTTGTTTACTTGATCATTTATTCAGTTACAAACGACTTGTTTGTGATTAAGTGTTGTGAAAAAACCACTTTAAATTCAATCATGGAAACATTCATACACAGGTGTTTAAACAAGGCATCCACAGTTTATATGGAAGAGATAAGTTAATGAAAAAAGCTTTAACAGCAGATACTTAAGCTTGCTTATTAGTGATAATGTAGATATTATTCAAAAACTGAAAATCCAGGGGAAACGTGAGCGTGTATGACTAAATTTGGAATACGGTGAAAGTTGAGAGATGGCCGAGGTATATTTGTAGTGTAAATATGTAACTTAAGCAACTTGTCAAAAGTTGACAATTTAAAAGTCATACTAGAAAAGTGTTAATAAAATTATAATTGATTATGTGGGTGATATTTGAAGGTAAAAAATTCCGAATAACATATGAACATATGCAACTAAACATGTTAGACGTAAAAAATTATAAAAAAGAAGATTGCGATATATGTTCAAATGCAACAACCATGAAGCGTGACGTGTTTTGAGCAGATTAGACGGAACTGGGGCCCTGTTAACGAATATTTTTATTGACTTTCGGAAGGTTAGGAAATTACATTAATCTTAACCTGGCAAGTAGCTATCAAGCTAGCTATTTAATCCGGTTTACTGGCTTTGAGTAACTAGATCTTAAACTTACAACCTGGCGGCGTTTAATTAAAAATAACCCGGGATAACTTAGCCGTTGACTCTAAGAATAAAAAGTGGTTGGTTTCGAAAAAAAGAGATTGCAAGCGGGGCAATAAAATCCTTAGTAAAATTGATTTAGAATACGATTGTTGAATAACCTTAGATTCATCTGAAAGTTTTTCAAGCAATTAATTCCAAGCATGACACATTACGTGAACGATTGAGATGGGCTAGTAGAATTATCTGAAAGGAAAACTGATAGCAATTGTTTGTGAGTAACTTTTTCATAATTCTGGATAGTTTGCACGTCATAGCGATTGGTCTGTAGCTATCAACTCAATAACAGACAGAAATCGATTTGTGGGAGAAGATACAATAAAGGCAAGCGAAAGCACAAATCATGCCTGACATGCTGACGAAGATAAGCGGCACGAGCACATGGATCAGGCAGTCGGTGGCAAATAAACTCAACAAGCTCGGGACTAAGAAGTTTTATTTCCGTTTGGTCATCGGATAGTGAATACCTTCTTGCTTTATTTAAATACATCCTGATGTCAGTCTTCGGAATATCTAATCTACTAAGTTTACTTGTTCGCCGTGTTAATCTTGTTGGTTTGAGTGCTGAGAATGAAGCAGAAGAATTTACGAATATAAACTTGCTATTATTGTCTTCAGTGGCTGTCCGAGATTCTTCGAATGAGTGTGTGAATCTAGGAGTTGAACAAAGCATGTCACCCAACAACAAGAAGAGGATAATCAGAATTCCCGAGCGTTCGGTTGTGGTAAATTTAGCTGGTGATGAGCAAATACTAGGAAATAAGGCACTGTTGTGTATAGGTTTTTGCTGTCTGTCGTTACTTGAAGACAAATTGTTAGTAGAGTCAAAAAGGTTTGGCTTTTTTTGATCAAGTAAAAGTTGAAACAGAGAAATAAAAGGAGTATCATGATCTCCTGTAATGCACATAGCTTAGCCTGGCGACCAAATCAACACGACCATGCGCATTGTGCCGTCTCAGAGTGTAAAAGCCAGGGCTCTATCTTGCTCAAAGTTTTATTTAAGATTTGACAAGCGGATTAAATTTATTCATTCCTGGTAAATAATTAAAATTTTACGAATTAACACACTATGTTTAACAAAGGTATTTTTGAAAATAAAATTTACTACGAACAACAGCATTCATACAACTCATCAAAAGTACGTTAATGAATCAAGTGATATTTTTGTAGTACCAGAAGTTAGCATTTTACAAGCAATTCGACCTAAGAGGACTATTGCTCAAAGTATATCGAAGATATCTTAGTTATCACTATTACCATTGTTACATCTGAATAGCGAGGTTGAACTATAAGTCATATCAATATAGAGCCTAGCAAATTTGTGTGGAGTGAAAACTTGCACCCTAGGCTTGAAGACGAACTAGGTAGTTGATCGCTAAAGATACCGTCAGACTGATTCGCAAAATAATAACCCAAAGAATGAGATCTGAAGATTTCGATCATAAACTCACATTGTAAAACTTAACATTTTAAACGCCTATTAGCATTTAGCATGCATGGCCTTAAAAACCAGGAATCTGATATTCACAGTAAAGTATCACAGGCTAGTTGACAGGATCACTGGCATTATCCGACAAACACTAACATCCAGCTAGTTGAAAAAAGATACGACTACAAATATGAGGGTTTTAAATATTACCCAATTGATCGGTAGCTGTTTGATATGATAATTAAAAATTCAACTACCTAGTGCTTGAAAGAAAAATAGCACTTGGCTAACCAATTTCAAACAGCACGTCAAAAACGCTACTGGATAGCTAGGTTTTAGTACTAAAACTTCTGTGTCTGATTACTTATAGGTTTCAGTTTTAACTAAATTTGTAGACGTTCAACAAAAGGATGAATATAGCATTACAAATGCAGCTAGTTAGATGTTGGGAAAATTCTCTCTAAGCCAGTCGGTAAGGGTAGAAAGAAAATCATGTGTTATAACTGCCAAGAACTACCGAACATAACAAACAAGTTGTATTCAGCTAAAAATAGCCATGGCAATCAGAAAGATATTTGATCCATATTAATATATAAATATTCTCAGGAAGAAACTAGTAATTCGGAAAATTTTGAGAATATGGAAAATCATAGTCTTACTTAAGCAGGTAACCAGATCAATAGACTATATTATATGACGGTTTAACCCACCTAGAACGAACACTTATGATTGCGGGAAATACAACCTCTCTACATTGAAGTAGTAAAACTATCCTGTTCAATTTGTTGTGCATTTAAATACAATAGGCAATCACCACGGAGTTTGTGGTACTTAAGACGTGTCATAAAAACGTGTCTGTGAATGTATATCATTCATCCTCGACCCCTTTGGTTATCTCGGCTAGTGCAATGCAGTGAATGTCGATGTGTGCTTATGCTGACATCTAGTATTGAAGATGAGCGCTATATTTTCGTTACTAAAATGGGTGATGGCCTAATGATTGGGATTGTTGTTCTGAAGCTTGGTATTTTGTCATAAGTGCGATCCTGAACAGGTCAAATTTCAAGTATTATAAGGTGTCACTGGTAATGGTATTGAGACTTTAATTTTAAACATAGTTTAGACCGAATGTCAGGGTTCCTTAGCTTTTACTTAGCTGAGGTATTGTTGAGCATATACTAAGCAATTATTTCATGAGGTCAGTGTTTCGAGCGTTATTATTATCACTCACATAAGACTCATATGTTAGCCTAAGTTGGGGTGGTATTAACATTTTTCTTTAGTAGTGAGATTACTCGGGGTTGGAAGTATTCAAAATCGGAAATAATTGTTGACTCAATAAGGGTGGTAGGTACAGTAAACAGAGGTGGAAAGGGTTGTGAGATGCAAAATAAAGACAAGTCACATAAGGATAAATGTAAGCATACATGACACTAGGTTTCCAATAGTTGGACATTATGCTATGAGTTACAGTCACATAGTCATTAGCAAAAACGTTTTCTATGGAGAACTGCCTCTATGGTATACTTCCGAACCTTAACAGCTAGTTTTGTTAGTGGTACGGGTAATCTCCTTGAGGTTTATTTATAATTTCATTGTCCAATCTGTTAGGGAACGAGCTGTCCTAGGTCTTGTTGGTGCTGGTACTTTGAGATTAGTAGTGTGATTCTAAGAAGGAGGATACATCCCAAGTGAAGAGGTGTTCATAACTGTCTTCAGGTTAAAGTCTGGATTTCTTCACCATTTTTGCAGTGCAGAAGTGGTTTGCAATGTATGACTTTTACCAGTACATCGTAGTGGTTGGAAAATCAGTTGTACTCCTTAGGAAAGTAGTGTCTAAGTGTGTAAGGCCAGTAGCAACTGTTGATAGTTTCGTGGTTTGTGTGTTTATATTAGGTGACATAATCCGTTTATTTAAATCAAGCTTTACTGGATTTTCTAGTTTGATCAGTGAGGTTGTTGGTTTTTACAGCACCACGATTTATTGCAGAGTTTGTTTCGTCCAAGTCGTTTTGAGTTACCACTTATTATTGCAGCTGATTCAAGTAATGATCTGTGCAGCTATATATGTTGCGATCTCTACTTTGTGGTTGTGTTTTGTCTTTTTTCACATATTCGTGTAAAACGCATCACATTTTTGAAAGCGTTGATTTATTGTCGTCAGTTTCAGTTTCACAACTAGTAATATCACTGTTCTGACCAATAATGCTGACAACCCAAATGAGTAATACAGGACTGTCAAATAGTTACAGTTCGGTTATAAATAGGTTGTTAAGAAATGATTCAGAGATTGTAAGCGAAGCAATTAAATCCTTAGTAAAATTGATTTAGAATACGATTGTTGAATAACCTTAGATTCATCTGAAAGTTTTTCAAGCAATTAATTCCAAGCATGACACATTACGTGAACGATTGAGATGGGCTAGTAGAATTATCTGAAAGGAAAACTGATAGCAATTGTTTGTGAGTAACTTTTTCATAATTCTGGATAGTTTGCACGTCATAGCGATTGGTCTGTAGCTATCAACTCAATCACATGATTCACTTTTACATTGTGGAGTTATGAAAAATGTTTTCGTGTGGGCGGATAAAACCTACTTCCATGATTACGGTTGAAAGTTTTAGGCGGAGTATAGGTAGTTTCCCATATTTCATGAGAAAAGCTGAGGTGCCTCTAGGCCCATTATCATAAAAAATCTTTCCAGGTAGCTATAGCTTGCCCGGCATTTAGGCAAGTGAAATGAGCTGCGGACGCTCGTAATGACAGGTTTGTGTGGAATAATATCTAGAAAAGTGGTTACTGAATCGCTCGCCGATTTAATCCAGTCATCAAGAATGGCATTATCGATGATGAAAAATATAAGAAATTTATTAAACTTTGGGTCCAACAAGATTAAAATAATCTAATCAGTAAGGAACTTGGGCTGTTGCCATTCAGGGCTCTGGTTACTACAGTTAATAGAAATTGGTGCTGGGCAAAGTCAAGTTTTCCAATGATTTTGTGTACGATTTATAGTGTGAACGAATCATGGTGTTTGCAATACTGAATCATTAGCAGTCTTAATTTTTTCTGAGGCTTTCGAATATTTTCAAAGGCGCTATTTTTCTGAATAACGCGTTCGACATGTCGGTTCATGCGGTCAGGGCAGCTAACCGCATTCCTGTACATGTTTGAGAGGTCAATCTCATTGTTTCCGGTGACGACATATGAGTCTCATCTTAGACAACGCATATTTTACTCGATGTACTTCGTTGTTTCGTTACTGTACTTTGAATATTTGTACATTTTAGGTAGGTTTCGAACCATGGTCACTCAAATGGAATCCAGAGCTGGAAAGCACTGAGGTGGGATCGTAGTTGATGGTGCGTTTTAATATTCTCGTTAACACATTAAATTACAAACATTGTACGTAGTTCTAGCCAGGTCTGCAGCAACTCAAATGATTTTGTATGGTCACACAACGTCACTAGGCCACGATAAAACGAGACGTGGAGAGTGATTAATCACAGAGAGAGCTAGAATACATATTACAAAGTTGTTCAATTTCCACTGACATTTAGGCATAAAATATATTCTTATTTCTTCACTATCTTCTGTCTTTTTACGTTTCATTTATTTGATCATAAGATATATTACAGAAAGACTACACACATAGTCTGGAATCAAAGCAAACTTGACTTTTATCCGTTGATCAGATACTTTGAGTTAGAATACTAGGTTATTACCAGTCCTTGTGTGATTATTCACGATCTACTTATCCAGATCCGTTACAGTTTGATTTACCACGCTGCACTTGTTTCACTGAAAATAACTCAATAATCATAATAATAATAATTTATTTTCTGATATCAGGAGGAGGCCATTTTTACAGGCAAGATCAACAAAAACATATCAAACCATAGCAGGGTTGAATGGACATACAAGCGAGTTTTACTACGACAAATAAACATCCAACATTAAAGTGTATAGTAACGTGGTGTGACATTCGATTATGGGGATAATGATCAGAAATGGTAAGGTTTGCATACATTTGGGTAGAGTTATTAAACGCTACGGAATTCAAAATTTCAAACTGTAAGAAGTAATAAAATCATGCACACGGAGTGCAGAATTTCTATAAAGGGATATATCAATTGATGAAGTCGAATTGTTTCAAAGCGAGTAAGCACTGGTTAACGCGTGCAGGTTTCACAAAACCGACCTTATCCAGAGGTTTGGAAGAGTGAGATAAGCCTTCTGCATGGATCTTTGTGGAATTAAAGGTTTCTATTTGGTCCATTTGGCAGTTATATATTTTGCGATACTAAAACAGATAAAGTGAGTGCACGTAGATCGAACCGGTAGGTAAACTGATTCTATAGACTAAGGACGGATGCGTGTAAATAAGAATACTGTGAGGGTGAGGGTGGAAAAATGTCTTTTCAGACAGATAATTAGTCAGGCTGGAAAAACAAGATGAGGGATAAAATGTGAAATAATAATCTAGGGGTTTTGTGGAATCGCACCTGCATCAATAAATGATAGAAGTCTGTGTCGATACATATGGTTGTCAAAAGTTTTGTAAAACTATAACCGAAAAGCGACAAAGATATATTCACCGGAACTGCATTTCAAATAGATCTGACTTAGGGAAATTTCATTTCTCGATAAACTTTATTTCTAGATACCAAAGGGATCCAACAACTCATTCCTGAACTATCTGAAAATCCAGACATGATAGGTCACGAACCACCTCACATTTAGTGTACTATTTCACGACTTACATTAAATGCCCGTATGTTGCTAACAGCTAACGCTGCTTTCCTTTCCCCACTAGTCCAAACAAGCGACAAAATGTTATCTTTATATTTAGACACCCTTGCTTGTCGACCCTCTTTTTATCTAAATATCAGTTTTCTCCAGTCAAGTAATATATTTTGCATTTCATATAGACAAATCATCTGCCGTCTTTATCTTTAACAAAGACAATACATCACCTTATGATCCAGATGCTTGTAGGCTGTGTACAGAGCACCCTGCCTACAACCAAAAAATAAACGCAGCACTTTGTAGTTTACTTGCATGGGCCTCAAGCTTACATAATGATTATAAAGTGACTGCGGGAGATTTTTAATCTGCCACACACTAAATGGAAAACAAGTAGCGGCCCACGACGACACGACAACATAATTATCACCATAGATTTGTATGGATGAAAGCGGTAGGTCACACAGCCTACACGTGGTAACAACATCTTAGATCTGTTATGTTGCCATAGTATCATCCCCATCAAAACATAAGTCGGTAAAGAATGGTCTACTAACGACCACAAAGTGGTTTTCTGCTTTTGCCTGTTCCCTCAGGGAAAAATGCACAAAAACAGTACCGATGTAACAAAGACACTCGGAGCTTTAGCAACACAGACTGGGAACTATTGGTGAGACTCATAAAATGTTCTGATTGGAACAGCTTATATACTACTGACCCGCTTCAAGACTCCTTAACAATTTCTACATGACAATTCTATCACGCTTATAAACCATAGCCTCTAAAACAATTTGCATGCTCTCTAGGAATAAGTCATCATTTCTCCCACGTAAACACCGAGCTTAACTCAGAAAACTTTCAAATCGTCAGTTCCCTTCTTATGATTTTTCACGTCTACACTCAAACTGGGAAACCTTAGAATCTGTTAGAATGTCACTTGATCGATAAAGAAGAAACAAATAACTTAATGCATTTAAAAGAAGTACAAAAACAGATAGTGAGACAGCACTTCTGAGTAAATGTATGCGTATACCAACAGATGCCCAATTTTGATTCAAGACGGCAAGGTATATAACTACGCCAGAGTAATACAGGTAATTTACAAAAACCTTACTTAGTGAATTTGAAGCCAAAATACCTAAAAATTAAATACGCATTGTACTTGTAGAAAGAACATTGTCAAAATACCTTTCTAAGCTAAATGCATAGCTAAGACTATCGGGAACCTTAGGTCTACAAAAGCTTCAGGAACCGACAGCCTCCCATCAATTTTACTCAAAGGATATGGCTAGGACATATCACTTCCACTCCTTAAACTGTTTACTTTATCGCTAAACACAGTAGAATACACAAACATTTGAAAGATTGGCTACATCACCCCCCCCGCCAAATACAAGGCCGGTGATAGAGAATGTGCAAGTAAATATAGGCCTATAAATATTACTCCCGTTCATTTCATGAATCATGGAGGGAAAAATAAAACATAGCATCTTAGAATACCTGTTAGCACAAAGCCAAATATCTAAATCACAACATTGTTTTATGAAGGATCAATCTAGCTTAACCTGTCACTTCAATTTTTTTAATCACATTACATCTTGCTGCGACTTACGTGAAATAGTCTTAATCCTATACTTTGATATATCTAAGACCTTTGACAAAGTATCATACAGCATACTCTACGAAAAATTATACTCGATAGGGATTCACAACTCCTTGCTGAGCTGGCTTAAATCATTCTTAACTAGTTGATATCAGATAACCAAAGTAATCTCAGCACAATCATCTGAGAGAGTAACTAGTGGGGTTATACAGGGGAGCGTTCTAGGGCCCCTCTTGTTTACAATATATATCAGCGGTAGCTGTAGCTGTTTTAACACTGGTAAAACCTTTTTATACACAAATGACTTCAAAGTTATCTGCTCATGCAACAGAAATGAGCTATGCAACACTGTTAGGATCGTACAGCATGAGTTAGACGAAGTTACTGCCTGCCGTATAGAACATCGACTTCACTTTAACACAAAGAAATGTGGCTAGGTCAGCATTGGGTGTCGCAACCCCAGCCTTCACTTTGAAGAAGATGGGGAACAAATCATCGAACGTTAAACAATTCTGGACCTAGGCTTAAGATACATGTACAAAATGCTACCTGAGAATAAATATTATTATTATTATTATTATACTCTACGGATCTTACATTCATGAAACAAACAATATCTCTCACCTCATAGGCACTAAGGTTTTTGGGTTGTATAATCCACAATTTCTACCAACGTGAGTCTGAATTAGTATTGAATAAGGCCTTTGTACGCCCACTACTTGAATACTTCCCAATCATACTCAGCAACCTCCGAATGTATACAGCAATACTTCACAGAAAAGATATTGGGAATGTATTGTAGACTTAACTACACTAAACGGTACGATACATTAGGCTTAGAACCCCTTTAGAAAAGACCAGACAAGCTCAATCTGACACTATTTTAGAGTTGTACACCATTTAGCATATTCTTCAGACCCTACATTAAGATTTATCGATGAATCTAATTACAGCCTTAGAAACCGTACAGGTATAGTGTGGGTGGAACATTGTAAAACTAAAATACGATCTAATTTTTTCGTGCACAAATTCACTGCTATTTCGAATAGTTTACCGGCAGAAATCCGTTCGTTAGATAGCATCGATAACTTTATACGAGCGATAAACTAACTATTAAGTGACTCCAAAGCATTAAATAAACTGTCTATTTATACAAACTCTAGCATAACATGCGATGTACTCTGCCCGCTCAATGTGTAACACGAGTGTGTAAACTATATACTACCAAATAGTACTTGGAACAATATATATAAAGATCTGTACCAAATTTTCCACGACTTGCCGCTTAACCTCAACTTAATCAGTGATGGTTCATTAGGGTTCTAAACATTTAAACACTGCAATCATGGACGTAGTAGTAGGAGAAATAACAAAAAAATGATCCTGGTTTAAAACAACTTGTTTTACAACTACTAGTTAACTTTATTTTCTTTCCATTTTGTATATTTCTCTATATCATATTCTCCCGAAGCTTATGGACTTGTCTCGTAAGTAATGGGTTTCCTTTACAGCAAATTACCCCTAACGCTGGTTAACAACGTACTTAATGCACTAATAACTCACCGCTCAGCATCAACTCACATAGATTCCACCACTACGAAAGAATACCCCTATGTATGTGCTCGTTTGGAGCCCTTATCCACGTTCCAAATATTGTTAACCTTATCCCGTATCTGGTTGTGCTGTGTGGTTTATTCTGTTTACTCCCAGTCGGCTCTTGAGATCGTAGAGCCAAGGACGCAAAGCGTTCGGTTGTTTGTTAGAAATGCACTATACTACAACACGTAATTCAGGCGTTCTTATTCTTTGAACTTTGGCATCATCGGCCTTGCTTTTAATTAATATCTACAAACAGTGTAAATCCATTATTAATGACTGCATTAAAATTCTTTTTTGTGAATAAATCTATATCATACTGACCATGCTTGTAAACTGGTAAGCTCTTATTTACAAAATACTACCAGGGGAAGATCTATTGTTATTATTATTATTATTATTAGATGAGTTTATAACATAAAATGCAATTTCTGGTCGAAAAGAACATTCACCACTGGGTACTACATTCGTTGTTTTTCCGATTGTCTTGAGCAATCGCAAAGCTCCTAGTGAAGGTAAAAAAAATTGTTTGATTGGTTATTTAATTATTTAGCATAACGTGGTGAATTCATCCTAATTTTTATCTAATCTTGCATTCTATCTGTTTGGCTCTGTTATTCGTCATTTCTTCCTTACTTTATCTGTTTTAGTATCGCAAAATATATAACTGCCAAATAGACTAAATAGAAACCTTTAATTCCACAAAGATCCATGCAGAAGGCTTATCTCACTCTTCCAAACCTCTGGATAAGGTCGGTTTTGTGAAACCTGCACGCGTTAACCAGTGCTTACTCGCTTTGAAACAATTCGACTTCATCAATTGATATATCCCTTTATAGAAATTCTGCACTCCGTGTGCATGATTTTATTACTTCTTACAGTTTGAAATTTTGAATTCCGTAGCGTTTAATAACTCTACCCAAATGTATGCAAACCTTACCATTTCTGATCATTATCCCCATAATCGAATGTCACACCACGTTACTATACACTTTAATGTTGGATGTTTATTTGTCGTAGTAAAACTCGCTTGTATGTCCATTCAACCCTGCTATGGTTTGATATGTTTTTGTTGATCTTGCCTGTAAAAATGGCCTCCTCCTGATATCAGAAAATAAATTATTATTATTATGATTATTGAGTTATTTTCAGTGAAACAAGTGCAGCGTGGTAAATCAAACTGTAACGGATCTGGATAAGTAGATCGTGAATAATCACACAAGGACTGGTAATAACCTAGTATTCTAACTCAAAGTATCTGATCAACGGATAAAAGTCAAGTTTGCTTTGATTCCAGACTATGTGTGTAGTCTTTCTGTAATATATCTTATGATCAAATAAATGAAACGTAAAAAGACAGAAGATAGTGAAGAAATAAGAATATATTTTATGCCTAAATGTCAGTGGAAATTGAACAACTTTGTAATATGTATTCTAGCTCTCTCTGTGATTAATCACTCTCCACGTCTCGTTTTATCGTGGCCTAGTGACGTTGTGTGACCATACAAAATCATTTGAGTTGCTGCAGACCTGGCTAGAACTACGTACAATGTTTGTAATTTAATGTGTTAACGAGAATATTAAAACGCACCATCAACTACGATCCCACCTCAGTGCTTTCCAGCTCTGGATTCCATTTGAGTGACCATGGTTCGAAACCTACCTAAAATGTACAAATATTCAAAGTACAGTAACGAAACAACGAAGTGCATCGAGTAAAATATGCGTTGTCTAAGATGAGACTCATATGTCGTCACCGGAAACAATGAGATTGACCTCTCAAACATGTACAGGAATGCGGTTAGCTGCCCTGACCGCATGAACCGACATGTCGAACGCGTTATTCAGAAAAATAGCGCCTTTGAAAATATTCGAAAGCCTCAGAAAAAATTAAGACTGCTAATGATTCAGTATTGCAAACACCATGATTCGTTCACACTATAAATCGTACACAAAATCATTGGAAAACTTGACTTTGCCCAGTACCAATTTCTATTAACTGTAGTAACCAGAGCCCTGAATGGCAACAGCCCAAGTTCCTTACTGATTAGATTATTTTAATCTTGTTGGACCCAAAGTTTAATAAATTTCTTATATTTTTCATCATCGATAATGCCATTCTTGATGACTGGATTAAATCGGCGAGCGATTCAGTAACCACTTTTCTAGATATTATTCCACACAAACCTGTCATTACGAGCGTCTGCAGCTCATTTCACTTGCCTAAATGCCGGGCAAGCTATAGCTACCTGGAAAGATTTTT
The DNA here is from genome assembly GCA_025215515.1 of Schistosoma japonicum. NCBI lineage: Eukaryota > Metazoa > Platyhelminthes > Trematoda > Strigeidida > Schistosomatidae > Schistosoma > Schistosoma japonicum. Next base: position 34,467,216 of record CM046061.1, read on the forward strand.
TATGATAATGGGCCTAGAGGCACCTCAGCTTTTCTCATGAAATATGGGAAACTACCTATACTCCGCCTAAAACTTTCAACCGTAATCATGGAAGTAGGTTTTATCCGCCCACACGAAAACATTTTTCATAACTCCACAATGTAAAAGTGAATCATGTGATTGAGTTGATAGCTACAGACCAATCGCTATGACGTGCAAACTATCCAGAATTATGAAAAAGTTACTCACAAACAATTGCTATCAGTTTTCCTTTCAGATAATTCTACTAGCCCATCTCAATCGTTCACGTAATGTGTCATGCTTGGAATTAATTGCTTGAAAAACTTTCAGATGAATCTAAGGTTATTCAACAATCGTATTCTAAATCAATTTTACTAAGGATTTAATTGCTTCGCTTACAATCTCTGAATCATTTCTTAACAACCTATTTATAACCGAACTGTAACTATTTGACAGTCCTGTATTACTCATTTGGGTTGTCAGCATTATTGGTCAGAACAGTGATATTACTAGTTGTGAAACTGAAACTGACGACAATAAATCAACGCTTTCAAAAATGTGATGCGTTTTACACGAATATGTGAAAAAAGACAAAACACAACCACAAAGTAGAGATCGCAACATATATAGCTGCACAGGTCATTACTTGAATCAGCTGCAATAATAAGTGGTAACTCAAAACGACTTGGACGAAACAAACTCTGCAATAAATCGTGGTGCTGTAAAAACCAACAACCTCACTGATCAAACTAGAAAATCCAGTAAAGCTTGATTTAAATAAACGGATTATGTCACCTAATATAAACACACAAACCACGAAACTATCAACAGTTGCTACTGGCCTTACACACTTAGACACTACTTTCCTAAGGAGTACAACTGATTTTCCAACCACTACGATGTACTGGTAAAAGTCATACATTGCAAACCACTTCTGCACTGCAAAAATGGTGAAGAAATCCAGACTTTAACCTGAAGACAGTTATGAACACCTCTTCACTTGGGATGTATCCTCCTTCTTAGAATCACACTACTAATCTCAAAGTACCAGCACCAACAAGACCTAGGACAGCTCGTTCCCTAACAGATTGGACAATGAAATTATAAATAAACCTCAAGGAGATTACCCGTACCACTAACAAAACTAGCTGTTAAGGTTCGGAAGTATACCATAGAGGCAGTTCTCCATAGAAAACGTTTTTGCTAATGACTATGTGACTGTAACTCATAGCATAATGTCCAACTATTGGAAACCTAGTGTCATGTATGCTTACATTTATCCTTATGTGACTTGTCTTTATTTTGCATCTCACAACCCTTTCCACCTCTGTTTACTGTACCTACCACCCTTATTGAGTCAACAATTATTTCCGATTTTGAATACTTCCAACCCCGAGTAATCTCACTACTAAAGAAAAATGTTAATACCACCCCAACTTAGGCTAACATATGAGTCTTATGTGAGTGATAATAATAACGCTCGAAACACTGACCTCATGAAATAATTGCTTAGTATATGCTCAACAATACCTCAGCTAAGTAAAAGCTAAGGAACCCTGACATTCGGTCTAAACTATGTTTAAAATTAAAGTCTCAATACCATTACCAGTGACACCTTATAATACTTGAAATTTGACCTGTTCAGGATCGCACTTATGACAAAATACCAAGCTTCAGAACAACAATCCCAATCATTAGGCCATCACCCATTTTAGTAACGAAAATATAGCGCTCATCTTCAATACTAGATGTCAGCATAAGCACACATCGACATTCACTGCATTGCACTAGCCGAGATAACCAAAGGGGTCGAGGATGAATGATATACATTCACAGACACGTTTTTATGACACGTCTTAAGTACCACAAACTCCGTGGTGATTGCCTATTGTATTTAAATGCACAACAAATTGAACAGGATAGTTTTACTACTTCAATGTAGAGAGGTTGTATTTCCCGCAATCATAAGTGTTCGTTCTAGGTGGGTTAAACCGTCATATAATATAGTCTATTGATCTGGTTACCTGCTTAAGTAAGACTATGATTTTCCATATTCTCAAAATTTTCCGAATTACTAGTTTCTTCCTGAGAATATTTATATATTAATATGGATCAAATATCTTTCTGATTGCCATGGCTATTTTTAGCTGAATACAACTTGTTTGTTATGTTCGGTAGTTCTTGGCAGTTATAACACATGATTTTCTTTCTACCCTTACCGACTGGCTTAGAGAGAATTTTCCCAACATCTAACTAGCTGCATTTGTAATGCTATATTCATCCTTTTGTTGAACGTCTACAAATTTAGTTAAAACTGAAACCTATAAGTAATCAGACACAGAAGTTTTAGTACTAAAACCTAGCTATCCAGTAGCGTTTTTGACGTGCTGTTTGAAATTGGTTAGCCAAGTGCTATTTTTCTTTCAAGCACTAGGTAGTTGAATTTTTAATTATCATATCAAACAGCTACCGATCAATTGGGTAATATTTAAAACCCTCATATTTGTAGTCGTATCTTTTTTCAACTAGCTGGATGTTAGTGTTTGTCGGATAATGCCAGTGATCCTGTCAACTAGCCTGTGATACTTTACTGTGAATATCAGATTCCTGGTTTTTAAGGCCATGCATGCTAAATGCTAATAGGCGTTTAAAATGTTAAGTTTTACAATGTGAGTTTATGATCGAAATCTTCAGATCTCATTCTTTGGGTTATTATTTTGCGAATCAGTCTGACGGTATCTTTAGCGATCAACTACCTAGTTCGTCTTCAAGCCTAGGGTGCAAGTTTTCACTCCACACAAATTTGCTAGGCTCTATATTGATATGACTTATAGTTCAACCTCGCTATTCAGATGTAACAATGGTAATAGTGATAACTAAGATATCTTCGATATACTTTGAGCAATAGTCCTCTTAGGTCGAATTGCTTGTAAAATGCTAACTTCTGGTACTACAAAAATATCACTTGATTCATTAACGTACTTTTGATGAGTTGTATGAATGCTGTTGTTCGTAGTAAATTTTATTTTCAAAAATACCTTTGTTAAACATAGTGTGTTAATTCGTAAAATTTTAATTATTTATCAGGAATGAATAAATTTAATCCGCTTGTCAAATCTTAAATAAAACTTTGAGCAAGATAGAGCCCTGGCTTTTACACTCTGAGACGGCACAATGCGCATGGTCGTGTTGATTTGGTCGCCAGGCTAAGCTATGTGCATTACAGGAGATCATGATACTCCTTTTATTTCTCTGTTTCAACTTTTACTTGATCAAAAAAAGCCAAACCTTTTTGACTCTACTAACAATTTGTCTTCAAGTAACGACAGACAGCAAAAACCTATACACAACAGTGCCTTATTTCCTAGTATTTGCTCATCACCAGCTAAATTTACCACAACCGAACGCTCGGGAATTCTGATTATCCTCTTCTTGTTGTTGGGTGACATGCTTTGTTCAACTCCTAGATTCACACACTCATTCGAAGAATCTCGGACAGCCACTGAAGACAATAATAGCAAGTTTATATTCGTAAATTCTTCTGCTTCATTCTCAGCACTCAAACCAACAAGATTAACACGGCGAACAAGTAAACTTAGTAGATTAGATATTCCGAAGACTGACATCAGGATGTATTTAAATAAAGCAAGAAGGTATTCACTATCCGATGACCAAACGGAAATAAAACTTCTTAGTCCCGAGCTTGTTGAGTTTATTTGCCACCGACTGCCTGATCCATGTGCTCGTGCCGCTTATCTTCGTCAGCATGTCAGGCATGATTTGTGCTTTCGCTTGCCTTTATTGTATCTTCTCCCACATATCGATTCCCGTCTGGAGAAACCATATTTGTCTGAATACAAACCAGGGACATGTAAAGGAGGCTTGTCTCATCTTGCATATTTACCTTCAGATAGCATTTTTGAACAATTTCTAACACCAGTACACACGTGTGAACATAGTTTGCTGTCACTAAAAAAGATTATGGATGATAATTTAACCTCACACTTTGGAATATTTGACGATTTATTGAATAAGTCATTTTGCATCAAACCATTTGATTCCCGCCCTAATGTAACCGGAGAATGCCAGTGCCAGGAGTGCCAAGTAAGTATTATCCATAAAAATATCTGCATTTTGTACATAATAATCCATTTTGTTCTATTTGAGTCCATTGTACCCTGAACGTTTTAGATTTTGCTTCAACTAGCTTCAGCGAAAATTTCCTCCATAAAAAGCTCTAAAATTTTGCACTGTACAGTTAATAAGAATACATCCTATATTAATTAAGACACGTAATAGAGTTATGCACTAAGGTGCTTTTAACATTGAATATTATTCACATGATTGTTAACGGAAAATACAATTCAAATCACAATAAAAGCGGTGTCGTTTTAAAGGAATTGCATTCTTAGTAGCTGACTGCTGTTTTGAAGAAGTCACAGTAATGCACTAAAGTTGACGTTTGAAATGGTTTGGAAGTTTTTCTTTTGCACCACCTAATTATCTGTGAAAGAACGCTCTTTTTCTTACTGACGGAAAATATCCTTAGTTTCTGACAAAGTACAAAGGTCATTTCTTAGTAAAAAATACAAACATTTTCCCCATTATTTTCTTAGGCCGACTTGCGTCACCTACATCAAAGGCGAGATATCCATTTACTAACTAAAGAACGAGTATACTGCGTAGCATTATATTGTGTATAGATGCGGAGCGTAACTACTGAGAATAGATTATATTTGTAGACTATTGATTTTTTACCATAAATGTATTCGAAACAGCTCTCATTCATTGGAATCACCGTGTACATAATTATGCTATTAGACTCAGGGTTTCAGGGAAAGACAGCAAATCAGTTGATGTGGCTGTAAATCGACTGCGGTGTTTGGGACATGTATTAGGCATGCCCAACCACTACCCACCTCGACGAGCAATGCTAACTAGTGTTTGAGAAGGATGGGTGAAAGCTAGCGCGGCCACCTAAACGTGATACCAGTCCATGAAGTTATAGATTTTAGTCTCCCGGCTGTAGATGCAACCTTAACATGATAGTCGGGCTTGTTCATTTTGACGACCCGACCGAGCTATACTGACTGGAACGCGTGTTCCTTTAAATCCTACCATGTCAAGTAGGTATGTTGGAGAGCGATGAGACTGAAGGCAGCAACCTTATTTCTGTGGGCAAAGTCGCACTGCTGACTACAGTTGGTTGTAAGAGCAGCAAGGTGTTTCCCTCGGACAACCAGCATCTGCAACGATTCTGCCTTCTCAATAAAAGAATGGATTAGTAAAAGTCGACCCTAAAAGTGTCACACCTCACCTTACTCCACAAATTTCCGTCTTCGGCGGTCAGGTCTTTTAAAGAACAGACCTGACACTTCAAAAACTCTACATAGCTAGGTCGTGAGTGGTCAGTCTCTAGCAGTTGTCCCTTGGACTCTGCGATCGCGATTTCAAACCACTAAGATCAACATTAGCCCAGTTTCCTTTCCAGGTACTTCAAGAAGCAATATCCATCCATGGTATGGGCAGCCAGGAAGTGAAAACCGCCCTCATACCTCTAACAACACATACTGATTGAGTAAAAATTTAATATCCTAGTGTAATCACATTCTGGGGTGGCGTTGTAGAGGGGAAGAGTTTGTAAGTAACGACTTGCCTTACCACGTCACATTTAATCGTTGCAAGTCCACTACCTCATTAATTAACTTAATTTTCTTGAATAAAACTTTACAGCTTAACATTGATAGTCCTAGTTCGGTCTTTTTGACACCTTATACCAAATGCTTGTAATTCAGTGTTCAGCTTTCAGTAACCATATATCTTCGTGATTAGCTGGGTTAACACAAACTCTCGTATCATATTATTTTCATTGGATAGGCGTTTTGGACTTATATATGACATAAGTAAAAGACATGTCCAACGATAAATACTTTCCCTTACATAAGTAAAGTTTATACTCCTAATCACTCCACTGCTTATTTCCAAATTATTCACCTCAGACCATTAAAAATATATCTCACAACTCACACGTTCAATATATGCATTAAACGCTCACATTATATTTCTTCTCAATTAACAGAAGTTCAGTCAAGATTGCGATACTTGTACTTAATTGTATAGCTTATTGTCGTATTTTGAAATTTAAATGCTCTTTGGTTTTCGAGTGTTGTTTCAAACAGTTGATTCACCATGTTCCTAATACTCAACTGCACTTGTCATCACTTCTTAGCTTAACATTACTTAAGTTATACTTGAAAGGAAGTATTAATGATTTTTCATAATATATCTGAGGTCGTCGTCGTAATTATTAAGGTCAACATACGTTTATTATTTAGTATACATTTTTGATGAAAAAAACCAACTATTGTTTCTAGGTTAGAATATTCTACCGACATCTATGAAGGTAAGGAATAAAGACAAAGTTTGATATATTATCCTTTTAAGTTGCACTTATATGCGCACTTAGTTGGCTATGTCAAAACACTCAAAATTAGACGCATATTTTTTAAGGTTCTCATGTTTCCAACCGCAAAATATCATTTTTCGAAAAAAAGTTAGGTAGTGATAAAATATCTCACCTTCACAGATCCGTTGTTTAGTTTAAGAAGAGATTTCATCATTCTTCGTCGTATAATTAATAAGTCAAAGTTTTGCTTCCTAGGTATTTTGGTAGTTAAAACATTCGACTGTTAATCAAATCCAAATTTGATTCCATTTACTTCAGTTTAGGCAATTGGATAGTGTCAATTTTGTCTTTTAAAAATAACCTAAGTCAAACATACAGGTTTTGATTACTTGTTTGCACTTAAACTTCTTCAATTGAGTTATGTTATCTGCTAATGAAGTAGTGATCCTGTGTTTTAGATTGATAATGAATCTATCTTGCAAAATTAAAATTTGTCTGTAGATTACAAGGTGTTTAAAAAATTTACTAACGTCTAGTGATTTCGAATTTGAGTTAATGTTAATGCTCTGTTTATGTTGCTCTCTAGCTAATTGCATTTGTGTGTTGAACATTTATTATAACACACTGTTGCAGTGCATGGATAGGGGTGTAAAATTTATTTATTTTTTTCAAGTCAAAACGATTTAGGCGTTAATCACTAAATAAAACTTATGTATTTTTGGGACCTTAGTTGTGATCAAATTATTATTGTGTACTAAGCGCATAGGTAAATAGCGTAATCATGTTTGCGTCTGTCTAAGTTTGATTGCATTATATATATATATATATATATATATATATATATATATATATATATAACAGTAATTTCAAAGTTTGTTGCTTACCTTCTCTCTTTTTCATCTGATATTTATGGCTTCTTTTGACTTGGTTCATTTTAACGTCGCTCATATTGCACTTTAGCGCTCTCTTCGTTAATCCACTTCATATATCTTTTAATTTATTTTTTCGTTTAGTAGTCATCCTTCTCCTTGTCTTTTTTAATTTGTAAATTAGTTCCTCTCACCTTAATCTATTGGTCGTCATTCATGCTTACTTTCGATCATCCTTTTGTTTACATTTACAAACGGTCTCCTGTATGCATATTGCTTCATAGGTTTGCTCATATAGTCTATTTATTTATTTGCTAAAGAATACATTTCTACGTCATCTACATAAACATAAATTTCATCAATGATTTACTCAACCTTTGAAATGATCATTTTATGTAAGAAACAGTCTCATTTTGTTCCGAAGTATAAGATCTTAATCAATATTAACAGTTTGATAGTCGATTTTGAAAACCCGAAAACATTTGATTTTAGGTAGCATGTCAAATAACTACATTTCGTTTTAAGACTAACTGAATCCAATCATGTGGTGCAACTTTTGTTGTTGTTATACTTCAATATTTCAGCCATTTACTTGCAACCTATATTAAATTTCCGATTCAAAAAATTCCCTCTACTTAGCTTTTCATCCTTCAGAGTATCGTATGCTCTGATATTTCACATTATTATTAGGTGTATATATATATATATATATATATATATATATATATATATATAATTCCGTTGTATCATAGACTTCAACGTAACCTAGTAATCTACGTATTTATCTTCAAGTCGTTTAGCAGATAAGCTGTGTGGCATACATATAACTCACAGATCTTTGCCATGATTCTGAGTCACTAGTGTATGCATATCAATTAATCACTTGGATCCTCAATTTGTTATTTTTTAATATCATTTTCAGCCCACATTATTTTGTAATCTTAGTGGTGTGTTATGTTTTTGACTTACTGTAATTGCATACTGAATCAGGCGTGCAGTTTCTATCGTTCCTTGTTAAACCATGTAATTGATAATACTAATTAGAAAGCAAAGTTAATTGGGATTGTTCACCCGCGTAATTACTATATTTCATATATAGCTCTACTTAATTGATAATCATAATTCTGATTGCACTTTCAATAAAATACATGTGTTGATAAATTTCCCTTTCACTTCACGATGTTCCTCACTTTTTAAGTGAAGGATAAGTAATTTGGGTAGGTGGTCTGCTAAATTTTTTTTTGATTTGGAAATAATTTTAATCATATTACTAAGTGATCTTAAACGTATTTCGAGTTTTAGCAGGTGTTGACCTGTTTAGTCAGAAGTTTGACAAATACTCACCGATGATATTAGATGGTAGTCACCATATTTTGCGAATTTACTGACGTAAACAGATGTTGCTGTTTGATATCTACTGATGCAGTTAGTGAAATCATGCTTGTTACAAGACTTTAGTTTATTTGGTTCCATCTCGTGTGGAGATTCGAGTATGTACTACTGTTAGTCAAACACCCTCATACGGTTTACATTTAACAGATCCCAATCTCTACTTCAATTTTTTCTCAGACTGAGTGTTTACATACAACCGATTCTCCCCATTTTTCTTGTTATGACTCGTTACTAGCTATTTAAATCGAAATACCGACGTAATAAGTGAACACAGCATAAAATATTTTGAGCCTGTTTAGCTCCAGAATACTTCTCAAAATTCAGTAAGAAGAAACTTAATAATCTCCATTTAAAATTTTCATACCGCACTCGTGCCGCCATATCGGGTGCTATGAATGGTTGATTTCTAAAGACATTTAAATTCTTTTGATCACCTCAATGTTTTCGCTCTATCAATGTAGTTTACAGTAGGTACGAACTTTTCGCCTCCTTTTTTCTCAATGGCTGAAGATTGGAGAGAGTCATAGGGGTGAAACATGGCACAATTTTAGTTGACGAGTATTTATATTCCATCGGTATTTGGATTTGTCTCGCCAGCGACGAGTCATAAGATTTTTTGAATTTTCCACTTCATAACATGGTCAACATTATTCTTCTGTTTCATGATACTCTAACTACCTAAATCTTACTTAATCATTTATCAGTTAATTATGTATACTTTGTGCCATTAAAATTCAATGCACTTCATCGATATTGATTAAAACCTACTCCTTCACTCAGTCGTTGAAAGTAGTCGAGAAGTTTCCGTATTTAGTTGAGGGGTGTGAGTGCTGGTGATGGGATAATATATTTAGTCAATCTCTATATATTCAAAGCAGAGCATTTTTTGTAAATCAGGGCCATTTTTAAAGCTATCATAAACTCAGTTTAGCTTCAAAGCTTTATGTCTACGCATTTATTAGTGCATTTCTGTCCAATTCTTGTGGGCGTGGCTCTTACAAGATAGGGTGCTTGGTGTTTCCCTGTATTCAGTTATCGTTGTCTTTGAAGGGTTATTGACATACAGTTGCAACACTATGTTAGCATTGTTGATACTAGGTAATGTTTCTCTAATGTTGTGTCGATAATGCAGTTTCTGTCATCATTTCGATCGTGTTTTATGAATGATATCCCACCGACTTCCACGCCACATATTATTCGCTGATGCTGGGACTGGTTAAGGGATGTGGTCGGTTTAGGTCATGGCATCATGTTATTATATATCCGTATAGGATTAGTATCTGTCGACTCATCATAACTGCAGCCGATTACTGGTGATCGCGGAACTCTGGCTTCAAACGTTTTCAGATATAGCTCAGGATAAAAGCCGATGGCGACCGTGCTGTTGTTTTCTGTGATTCTTCATTTAAGTAAGGCAGACTTTTAACTGCAAAAAATCTCTATCGGCTCAATTTTCATCTGCATTTTATATTTTAGCAAATACTATTTTTGTCTATATATCGGTTGATCCTGTCTTTTCATCCTACTTTCATGGTATTGTTCTGCCTCATGTAGTGCATTATTCTTGGTACCTTATTGTATTATAGTGTAAATAAAAATAGGCTAAAATGTGATGCAAACTACCTATGATTATCTGTAATTGACGTCAGAATTAATGATAATAGTGCTCATCATATATCTCTAAACAGACACTATCAATATGCAATGGTTGTGAATGTATCCTAAATAACTAGATATTCTTTGCAGGCACATCTTAGGGGTAAGAAAATTGGTTAAAATTAAGCTGATAGTGATCATTTCATCCATTGTAAAATGATGAATTTAATTATATACTATATTACATATGTTTTGTTTATCTGGACAGAAGTCTGAACTACGTTGTCGACCAATAGCAATTTATGATGAATGGCAATGATCACGAGTTCTAAAGAGCATTATACTCTTACTTTAGACTTAGACGTAGTTATACAGTTGCCGCTTCTGAAAGTTTGTAATAATAAAATACATAGTCCTTCTAGTATATACATTGTATTGAAGACATGATTCATGAATGAACTGTATGGCGAAACTATAGGTATTCATTCACAACAAAGTGGTGATACATTTCTCACTTTAAAAACATACTTCACAAAAATTCAACTGAAATATTATCTGAAATGATTCCACTTAAATCGTTATTTAAAAATTCGTAAGTCATGGTAAAAGACTTAAATTTGACTCCCGAAAATGACATTCCTAGTGACTGATTAAGTGAATCACACTAAACGATTCTGTAAATATTCACACAATTTCCACCGTGTTCGTTATCAGTTACTATTATTAATAAACTTACGTTTATATTCATCTTGGCTTACATTTCAGGCATTCCTATTTATATGCATGAACCAAAACACAGTTAACCAATTAGCAAATCAATATCAATACAAAACAAGTGGGACAGTGGTAATTAGTTGAGTTGATGTGTACACAATCAATTAACTTTTGTTCAGAAGTAAGAGATGATGCATTAACAATAAATGTACTAAATGAGAGGATAAGGCACGAGGGACGCAATGATGATAATCTAATTGAAATGGTCTTTCAAAACATTGTTTTAAAAGTTAGTTATTCTTCTCCAGTCGCCCAACGTAACATCCCCTTTTAAAAAAAATTAATGACAGGGTCCCGTGCATTTGAATGTGGTCATGTACGACTACAAAATTACTCAGAAAGAAAAGAAAACTTTAATAATTAGTAATTATCCCAACAATCACAATCTACCACTGATCTCCCCTACGAAAAGTTGTGGGATCCTTGCGTGGTAACGGGAACGACACTTGGTTACATTGGACATCTGTGATCTTCTAGTCGGTACGGTTAAATATTCGGCTACTGTATCCTCAAATAAGGAAGTCAATGACACGACCCCATCTGAACCGTCCGGCGGCGGTTGTAACATTTTTACCCGGTTTGGTGTTTCGTTTTGCTGAATGTTTCAATTGCTTGTGCTCCGCAAACAGTTTAACCATATTGACCAAAATGGCTTTCTAATTCGAAATAGTTGCTTACTGTGCTCATGTCTATTGGAATAAGCACAGCACTTTTATAACCGAGAGACCACGATTGGCTCGTTGCACAGCGGTTGTTCCAGATTTCGGGATGACTGGGGCTGACGTCTCCTGTGTATCACCTTGTTTCTCTGGAGCAGCGTTACTGGGCACAGAGGACAAAGACGCTTTTTTTAGCTAGTTGAATTTGGGAATCTTTATTATGCATGGACTCAGGTACCGCTTCGTAAACCACCTGCAGGCCAGTCCTGCTAACTTGGATACCACTTCGTTTTGTCAGTACCTCAACCAATCGCTAGTTAGCAATAATAAGTTCATACATGTCGATTGGCCCCTGATAAAACGTGGCTAGGTGACCTTGAACATCCTATAAATAAATTTATTTTGGTTCGTTGATTTCACCTCGTCGCCAGATTGCTGTAACTGGAAGGCGTATGACCAATCAGTACGTCCAGACATCTGCCCTGTGACTTCGAGTCCCCAAAGCCGGAAGGAAGACAAGATGAACCAATCTAGGTAGAGCTCTAAATTAATGGATTTAGTAAATCATTTAGTCGAATTCCGTTTCACTTTGTAGGGCTTGTCGTAAATCCACTTACCGCCAAACTTTTTATGCTCTGGTTTACTGAATATTTGGTGTCACTTTTCCTCATGTTGTTTCACTTGTCTTATTTCCAATTTAAAAAAAATAAACGTTACAAATAGACACTACAGGCTTGTATTCCATCAATAACTTAAGAGTATTTTTATCATCAGAATTATTTTATTCACTCTTTCTGGGTTAGTTTATGTATCGACTTCTGATTAATGATGCCTCTATATATATTTATTTTGTCTTAAATGTGTCATTTAGGATGAAAAAACGAATAGTATTTTTCATTGTCTTTATTTAAAATACGTTTAATCTGTCAGTCAGAATGCCACTCATTTCCTCCTTCGTTCATCCATCCATCCCTTTTTTCTGTGTCATGCTTATATTTGTAATCTTTGTTTTAGTTTTCTCCCCTGCCAAAGCATAAATAAATAAATGTTGGAGATTTTGTTGCGTGACGACTTCGTTTGCAAACGAGCAATTTTTCAATTCAAATTTCTCATCGATCTGAGAAGGGATTAGGAAATTTCTCGAACTTGTGTGATTGGTTTATCTTTTCCTCTCTAGTTGTACTAGGTCAATTCATGATTTGGCGAAAAAACATTATTTTTGAACAGTTTCTATTTGCTTATTAACAGTAATGATTTATTTATATAACGTGATAATACTATATATTTCTAAGTGTAGTCATATCTTGCTTAAGTTTATGACTTATTGTTTGGTATTAGCTCTCATTCATGAATACCGTAAAAAAGTAGGAAAAGTATGGAACATCACTTTTCGCATAGACTCAGATTTATGGTTGCAATTTTCTATGTAAGTTTGTTGAAATATTCTATGTTGGGAGAGGGATGTTTAGATTTTCTCGTTTACTCGTCGTTACACCCATTAAGAATAATCAATGTTTTCGTATTCATTGTTTTTTGGGCGAAAAACATTCTTTCCATGGAAATAATGACTTAATTAACAAGACTGTAGGAATGTTTATTTTCCGCTTTACTGTTTAAACTAATCTTATTTAGAAGATAAGCGTCTCGTATTCTAGAAATCGAATAGAATTCACTCACATGTGTTACTGAATAAACGATTTTATGACTCCGGAATTCTTTAATATTATCCGATTCCCATTTGATTAGTTTGATATTATTTTGTCGCATTATAAAACCTGGTTCAAAGTTCTAAAATTCCAATCTTAAGTAGTATCTCACTCAAAATGTTTAAAACAGAATATCTTTAAACATATCCGGTTAGACGAAAGTAATCAGTTCTGTTTTTTAAGTCTCGGAGTTGGATCCTCCGGTCACGTTATCAACAGTCAGATATGATAAATGTCAGTTGTCATTTAAATACTAAAATATTTGTAACATAAATCACCAGTATATTACTGTCGGATACTGAGAAAATCATTTCTTGAAAGTATCACATTTTTGAATTATTTTGTGTAGGGCTGCATCGCACTTAAAACTTGAGCAGCCTAGTTGATACTTGTCAACTCTGGAAATTGTGTTACGTCTTACTCTTAAAAATTATTTTTTTTTTGTAAATTACGCTAATTAACAACCCCTCTCCATCAGAATCTCTTCTGTTAAGATTTATAAATTATCAATAGTCGTCCGGGTTTTCTTTAGTGAAATTGATGCCAATAAAAAAAATTTACTTGCTGTTATGACATTCTACAGCTTATAAAGACTTGGTGTCACATTATTTAAATTTGCAAGCCAAAGTGACACCACTAAATTAAAAATTTATATTCTACATACTTCTTTAAGCAAACATTTTTGAATACTACAATATATGATGACTTTGGGACTATATGTTTATTTATTCAAAAGACCGATCAATCATCTCACTTTGTTTTACTTTTTATACATTAAAATTAAGAGTAACTTTAAGTTGTGTGACTCGGGAGTTTTTATTTGATGATATCATAACCGCCTTCATTATCAATGATTAAAGAAATTCGCTCAACGTATTCGCGTTAGTAGAATGAACATTTATCAGAAGTTTGGCTGAATGAATTACTAACAGGCATTAAAAAAACAAATTAGTCAATGCCTGTTACTCGTAGATCATAGGCCGCCGACCAGGATTCTCCTACAAACTCTGTCCTGGGCTGTCCTTTTTAGCTCCTCCCAAGTGTTATTCACTCCCAGTGTAATATGCCCTTTGGTTTTCACTTTTTTATTTTGTTCTAAGGATTCTAAGTTAGGGCCCACCTTATAATCCAGTTTACTGATTTTTGCAATATATGTCCTCTCAACGTCTAGTCAGAAGTTAGTTTGTTCTCTATCACATTAGGTTGTTGCCGATGGTATCTGGCCAACGGATCCGAAGTATCTTGCGCCAACAGCTGTTTATAAATACTTGTATCTTTTGAAGGATGTTTTTCGTAGTTCTCCAAGTCTCAGCTCTATACAATAGAACTATCTTCACATTTGTATTAGAAATTGTGACTTTAATGTTGGCTGACAGCTGGTTTAAGTTCCAGATGATTTCAGTTGTAGAAAGAATTGTCCTTGCCTTTTTTTCCGCGCCTTCACATCTGCATCAGACCCTCCCTGTTCATCGATGACATTGCTCAAGTATGTAATGGTTTCTACGTCTAGAACTTCTTCGTCAAGCATAATTTGGTTGGTGCTCGTTGGCTTGTATCTAAGAATCTTACTTTTTCCGTTGTGTATGTTGAAACCTACTGCTGTAGAGGTTTCTACTACACTGTCCGTCTTCACCTTTATTTGTTGCATTGTTTGGGGTGGAAGGGCTAGGTCATCTACTAAGTCCACGTCGTCTAGTTGCATCCATGTTCACTGTATTTCGTGCTTTTTTTAAGATGTTACAGTTTTGAGGATTCAGTCAACTACGTGGAGAAAGAAGAACGAGAGTAAGCAGCTCTGTCTGACACCGGTCTTCACTTGAAATGAATCTGTGAGCTGCCCTTCATGCATGATTTCACAGTGTAGTTCGTCGTAAGAATTCCTTATAACATTGACTACCTTCTTGGGTGCGCTATGGTGTCGAAGAAGACTCTATAATGTTCTACTGTTTACACTGTCTAATACTTTCTCATATTCAAGGAAGTTAAAGTGATGTGTGCCATTCGATTGATTGCTCAACAATGATCCGTATTTCCGCGATTCGGTCGATACATAATCAATACTTACTGAATCTGACCTGTTGGTCTCAAAGTTGAGTGTCTATTAGATCTTTCATTCTGTTCAACACTTTGTTGAAGATTTTTCCTGGTTACTGAAAGTAGAATGATGTCTCTGTAGTTCTCACACTTGATAGGATCTTTCTTTGGTGTCTTGATGAGGTATCCTCCCTTCCAGTCTGTTGGTACTTATTCTTTCTTAATTTTCCTACGGAGAATATAAGGGATTATTGCTGTTACTACATTATAACTCTTCAAAAGTGAAAGACATTCCAACTCTTAGGGCAGAGTTTAGATGATGTTTTCTGGTTAACGTTTTTTTTTAGTAAGGTTGTTTTATAGAGGATGAGGTTACTAACCCCATATCGAACCCTTATCCTTTATCTTGGTTTAGGATCAACAGTTAACCTAGGATGATATCAGACAAAGTTAATAAAACAAATCAATAAATGAATATTAACAATTCAGTTAATGTTGGTTCTGGGAATTTTATCCTTGAGAATTCGTTAGTTGGGGGCTTCTGATTTCTGATGAACTTTCTGTTCTTAATTGGTACTCAAAGTTTAACATAAGTAATTTTGTTATACATTCAGTGTCTCTTTGATTTTATTTTTAATCATAATCTTGCAAGATAAAACATTGTGTGTTATTAAAACTAATGACCACCGTTTCTGATTAGTCTTATTCTTAATGAGTTGTGCGTTTGTTTTGTTTACATGTGAGGAAATAACTGTCATAGACAGACAGACAGACAGATACAACACAGAACTTCGTACGTACGTACATTAGTTCAGGTTGCCACACCACATCAGCACAGAGACGCAACTGTCAGTTCAAATCCAAGAGTGATAGCGATAGTAGAAGTATTAGCAGTAATGCAGAAAGTTAGGGAGCGAAGATATGATTCGAAAAGTATAATTCAGTGAGAAAATAACTGTCATTGATGAATTCAAATGGTTTTTGAGCTGAATGGGTATCTATGGAGAATGTTTATAATTATATTATTTTACTAGCCACCTGAAGACATAATTTTAGTTCTTTATCAGTCTATTGATTTATTGCTTATTAAAACGTTTGAAACTTAGTACAAAAGGGTACCAAGACTATGCACCATACCATATTATTTATAAATATTACTACTGTTATTTCGTGTAGGTTTGGATGCTGACTGGAAGCACATACCAAACCAGGTGGTTTTCTTAAGAGGCTACTCCTCAAGCCTTTAATCTAAAGGTCTAGTTCACAAGGCGTTGGGACATCGTCAGAATAAGAAGTTCTACTCTTTGTAGTACCAAGGCAGCGAAATCGAAAGCGAATTTCAAGTTCCGAGTATATTTTCTTATCATTTACCTATGGCATGTACATTATAAGTAGGTTTTCACTAACTAGTGCTTACTGCACACAGCATTTTGTGCGACTGTTTGAGACATCAATTCGAGGAATAATGACGAATATCCATTGGATTACAGTTTGATGTAAGATTTCAAAGGAGTAAACTAATTTGTTAGTAATCGATAGTTGTAGGTCATAACGTTGCAGTCGTATTTATTTCAGCTTTTGATCACTATTGTTTTTTAGTTTGAAATACTTAGTGTTAGCACGAAACGAGCCTGATTAAAACATGCTCAAAACATGCTTACAAAGCTGTGCTGTGATTGGTACATTCTTAGCCAACTAGAGCTAACGACCAATCAGGAAGTTTCTAGAATATTCTATACCATTGTTTATATAAACCCTATTGTAATTATTTGCTTTGCTTTGGCCTTTTGCCTACTGCTGTTATTTTCTCAATACATCTTGCTACCTGCTCTTCTCTTGTTCTGATTTGGGACCAAGTCGCTGTCGTTGTCGAACCGTAGAATACTAAGCGGGATTAGCAATAATATTACTGGGACTAATAGAGATAACAGTAGGCCAATTTAACAGTGGCGACGGAGAAAACAAAACGAATTCACGATGCCTATATCAGATGATCAACTTCATCGCATCCTTCAACAACAGCAGACGCAGCTGGACTCTCAAATGCGATTAATTGAGACTCTGACCCAGCAACTCCAAATGCAAATCCCTGTATCATCCACCACATCATCTATGTCTGTGGATACAATTGCCAACAGTATTCCAGAATTTAATTATGACCCTGAATGTGGAATTATTTTCACCACGTGGTTCAAACGATGGGAAGATACATTCAGAATAGAATTTTCGAATCAGGATGATGCATGGAAAACACGTCTGTTGGTGCTCAAACTAGGTCCCAGCGAATATGCACGTTTTTCTGACCATATACTGCCGAAGTTGCCTCGGGAGCTCAGTTTCGAGGAGGTAGTAAAACAACTGTCAGAGATATTTGGTGAATCTACATCACTGTTTAGTATTCGTTATAAGTGCCTCAGACTGGTGAAAAGTGAAACCGATGACTACGGAATGTTAGCTGATGTCGTCAACCGAGAGTGTGAGCGCTTCAGATTACACTCCTTGACAGATGACCAATTTAAATGTTTAGTCTTCATCGGAGCTCTACAGTCACCTGAAGATGCCGAAGTTCGGACACGTCTTTTATGTCGACTTGACCAAGATCCCAACATACAACTCAGAACACTGGTGGATGAGTGCAAAAGACTACAGAGCATCAAACACGACAACGCATTAGTTGAGCAAGTAAATTCAAATTTAACTAGTGGTACTGTAAATGCAATTAATAGGTTCCAGTCTCAGAAGCCGAATAGAAAAGAGTCAACATCCAACAAACCTAATACTGCTTGCTGGTTATGCGGTGGTTGGCATTATGTACGCTTCTGCAAATTTAAAAAGCACAGATGTCAGATGTGTCACAAACGCGGACACAAAGAAGGCTACTGCCTACCGAATGATATGTCCCAGTCCAAGAAGAAATATAAACGCTCTCGACGTACGGTGAAGTCAGTCGACTCTCAATCACTTTCTGTAGTAGCAGCTTTCAGAACAGACTACAACACTCACAGAAAGTATGTTACTATTCTAGTCAACGGCATCCCCGCACGTCTTCAAATTGACACAGCATCTGATATCACTCTAGTGTCTCGAAAAACCTATGACTTGCTTGGCAGACCACCAATGACACCATCTACGAAGACAGCTACAAATGCATCTGGTGGTGTATTGAAACTTGTCGGTGAGTTAGATTGCGAATTTTCCTTCAATGGAAAAAACTCTAATGGGACGTGCTATCTAACAAATCGACCGAACCTTGACCTCCTTGGTTTAGATATGTTGACGAAGCTCGGACTAATGGACATCCCTATCAATAGCATTTGCAACAAAACATGCTCTTCAGCAGGTAACCAAATGTTGTCAGAGAAGACAAGTGAAAATCTAGTTGAGAAGCTACGGCATAAGTTTGCACCTGTCTTCCATAATAGTTTGGGTTGCTGCTCGATGATAAAAGCTAATCTACCCACCAAAGCAGATGCTGCACCGCGCAAGACAGAGCTTCAGTTATGGCCAATAACAAAGTCGCCATGGCAGCGCGTACATCTGGATTTTGCTGGTCCGTTTCATGGTCAGATGTATCTTCTGTTATTTGATGCTCATACGAAGTGGCTGGAAATCTTTCGGATGGAGCGTTCAACTACAGTGTCTACAGTACGAAAGTTACGACAAGTATTCAGTCGTTTTGGGCTCCCTAAAACAATTGTTACAGATAATGGAACACAATTCGTTTCTGCTTTGTTCACCGAATTTCGTCGACGTAACGGTATCAATCATGTCCGAACACCGCCCTTCCATCCCCAATCTAATGGTCAAGTCGAACGCTTCGTTAGTACCTTCAAAAACGCCATGCGGAAATCTAACGGGGAGGGGACAACGGAAGAGATCCTAGAGAGGTTTCTATTCATTTATCGGACTACTCCAAACCCACAAACAGCAAATGGTATCTCTCCAGCAGAAGCACTACTCGGTAGAAAGGTGCGTACAGCTTTCGACGTTATTCATCCAGTAACAGTTAAAGAGTCTCAACGAAATATACCTATGGAGATGCAGTTTAACCGACATCATGGGGCTCAGAAACGATATTTCACTGTCGGTCAAAAAGTGCTCGCAAGAGACTACCATGGCAATTATCCTAGATGGGTGGCTGGTCGAGTCCTGCGAAGGAGAGGTAATGTTATTTATGAGGTATCAGTCGGTTCGTCAATTTGGGTAAGACATGCGAACCAGTTGAGATCAACTTCTGCTTGTTTCGAGAAAACCCATCATAGAATACCACTGGATATTCTACTTGATACCTTTGAGATTCGACGACCTGAAGTAGCCCGGGAGGACAAAAAGGAAAAAACTACTTCCCTACTCCCAAGAAGGTGGACAGACAGAAAGCGTAAACCAGTGAGTTTGATGCAAGTGGATCCTAATAGCAAATCCTACGGATCTTTTCAAAGGGGAGGTGTTAGCACGAAACGAGCCTGATTAAAGCATGCTCAAAACATGCTTACAAAGCTGTGCTGTGATTGGTACATTCTTAGCCAACTAGAGCTAACGACCAATCAGGAAGTTTCTAGGATATTCTATACTATTGTTTATATAAACCCTATTGTAATTATTTGCTTTGCTTTGGCCTTTTGCCTACTGCTGTTATTTTCTCAATACATCTTGCTACCTGCTCTTCTCTTGTTCTGATTTGGGACCAAGTCGCTGTCGTTGTCGAACCGTAGAATACTAAGCGGGATTAGCAATAATATTACTGGGACTAATAGAGATAACAGTAGGCCAATTTAACACTTAGGTCAAGATATAACTATTTATTAGCCAAGAATTGTACAACTTTATGTTTTAGTTTGCTGGCTTCTGTACACTTCTGCATGCTTCAGTGACAGTACAGTTATGTTTTATTTAGCACTAGTGTGGAATTTGGATTCGGTTGAATTAATTTCAATAGAACACAACAAGTCAAAACTTTTCATTCTGTTGATATATCCTACGTCCAAAATTATACTTGCATTTGCCCAGTATTTACAAAACTTCGTCCCCAATATCTTTTTTAACCAATTAATGAATCTAGTGTGACAAATTTATTTAACATGGTTGAAAGTAGTCGGCAGGAACTCTGAACCTGAGTTTCGTGCTAGTCAGCATTCGTCAACTAGGCACGTCTACAGCCGTCATCGTCTATGACCGTTAGTTACTACAGCCATTCAGGTTGTGGATTACCTTCAGGGTATATAGTCTTATTGTTTATATAAAGAAGGAATGACAGTATTTGCAGTATTACGTTGAATTAAATGTGTTTCATTTTATTACCAGTTGCATACAGGCTATTGATTTAAGCTAATTTATTATTTCTATTATTATTATTATTATTATTATTATTATTACTAGTAGTAGTAGTAGTAGTAGTAGTAATAGTAGTAGATATAGTTAGATTAGGCGAAATTATAAAGAAGTTAAATTAAATGCTGTATAACTGGGTATTTATAAATAATTCGAATGATACTTGTAGAGAACGATATCGCTTACTTGGTTACTTACGTAGTTGATGTAAAAGCGATTAAATATATTGAGTTGACAACCGGAGCAACAATTAATATAGGTGATTGACCTCAAACAGTTATCCCCTGGTCACTGTGGTCACACTCTCAGGTCATCAAGAACTCCCCTAATCCACTTTCTTTTTAAGGTACCTCATGAAGAACCCATCCGCGGTGTGGGTAACCTGTAAGTGGTAACCACCCTCATACCTCTGACAGCACTCGAGATCACATTGTTCGCAATCAAACACGTTCTCCTCTAGTTTCTAATATTCACACTTCTCCTACTACATCTATGTGTGCCACTTTTACTGGTTGCTCCAATTCCCGAAATGCCATACTAGGTCTCCTGAAACTGCGTTCTAAACTTCATGTTGAAGCTTTTAACTTACGAACGGTCAACAAACTGCCCTAGCTAAAACAGTTGAATCTGTTGCAATCGATGTATGTTGTGTCTCAAAAACACGCGTACAGGACCCTGGCATGGTCATCCGTTTGACCTCACCTAACCAGTGCAGCGGAACAGCACAAATCACTCTTCGTTTATCTGGAGACCGTACAGTAGAATCACGTGGCCTTGCCGATGTAGGCATAGCACTAAGCTTACGGGCAGAATAGGCACTTCTCGAATGGATTCCTGATAACAGTCGTCTATGTTCTGTCCGTCTAAATGACACAGTACGAACTCGGAAAGATAGGGACACACACCGATGCCTTTTTGTTATCTCTGCTTATGCCCCCACTGACTGCAGCACAGATGGAGCGAACGACGGGTTGTATATGAAGTTTCCTAGCCTCCTTCAGGAAGTTAAGCGCTCAGACATAGTAATTGTAGCAGGGGATTTTAATACCCAAGTCGGTAGACTAAATCAGGCTGAAATACACTTCTGTGGATCATTAGGCATCCTAGCCCAGCGAACAAATAACGGAGGTTGTCTGATGCAATTATGTTCAGACTACCGTTTATTTTTAGCCAGCACAAACTAAGCATAGAGGCATTGTTTAATCTGGCGACCTCCAACATCTGCACAACGATGGACGCGAATCGACAAAATCGGCTTCAGCTATCGTTGGAGAAGCTGTATAGAGGACAGATGCTCTTACTGGGGCACGTGTTTAGATTCTGACCACGCCCTTATAAGAGCACGTATCTCTATGCGTTTTACTGGTCGCAGATAGGTCACATCAGACAAACCCCTTAGATATCAATTCGAGACTGAAAATACAAAGATTACATTTAGAAATGGTTTGGCTAAGCATTTAGTCGCCCACAACCAATAGATTCATCCTGGAACAGCTGGGAACGATTTTAAAGCAGGTGTAAACGCAGCATCGTCATCTGCATCTAACTTCAAATCAAAGGTTATCAAAGACCATTGGACTTCTGGAACTTCTAGTAAACTGGTGGAGGCTTGAAAACTCATTCCAGCAAGCTCGGAGAATAATGTAGAGCAACGACAATTGAAACGTAGACTGATAAAGAGTCTGCGTAAGGATCGTGAACAGTGGTGGGCAACAAAAGTAAAAGCGATGGAAGCACCGGCGGCTGGCAAAAGTAGGCAACTGTTCCGACTTATCAAGGTCATCAGCATTAAGAAGTCGGCGGTTAGTGGAATCATTTCCGAAAAGGATGAGTCTATGGTCCACTCTGTCTAAAAGATTAGAGCTATGAGTGGAACACTTTCAGAAACAGTTCAACTGGCCCCCAGCTACTCTTTGCTCACCCACTATCTCCAAGCTACCTGAATGGAAAACTAACACAGATACCCCAACTCTTAATGAGGTTGAAAAGATTATAAGTTACTTGAAGCGAGTAAAAGCAGCAGAACCTGATAGGTTGTCTACAGATATTTTTAAGGATAGTGGTCCAGTTGTAGCTGGCACTTTGACTGATATATTAGCCAAAGTCTGGGATCTGAGCATCATCCCGTCTGACTGGTCTTGATTGCTGATTGTTCCGGTTTACAAAAAAGGGACAGAAATCTTCTTGTGATAACCACAGAGAAATCAGTTTAGCTAATATAGTATCTAAAATATTATCCTCTATAATCATTCAGCGTTTATCCAACACTAGAGAACAACAGATTCGAGAAAACCAGGCTGGTTTCAGACCTGGACGTGGCTGCATTGATCAAATATTCACCCTGCGCCAGATTTTAGAACATAAATACATGTACCAATGTCCGACTATAGTTTTATACCTTGACTTGAAAGCAGCTTTTGACTCGGTAGACCATGAAGTCTTGTGGCAATGTTTATCATGAAAAGGCGTACCTCAAAAGTACATAAACCTTGTAAAGGCTCTACTCGGTCACCACCGGTCGAGTCAGAGCCTATGGCGGATTGTCACAAGAAATTTCATCCTCAAGTGGGGTTCGTCAGGGTTGCCCCTTATCCCCTTTTTTATTTGATTTCGTCATAGATATGCTCTTAGAAGTCTCACTCACTTCTTCTAACGTCTCAGGGATTAATCTTCTTCCAGGAGGTGCTCTCGTTGACTTAGAATACGCAGACGATATAGTCCTATTTGGTGAAGACGTTGACGGTATGCAGAGTCTCCTGAGCACCTTGGGTAACACTGCAAGCTTATTCAGGATGCCCGTCTTCCCTTCTAAATGCAAAATGTTACGTCAGGATTGGTTTGCTTCATCTAGACTAGTTACAGGAAGTGAAGTAATTGAATAGTTGACCGCCTCACTTATTCCGGAAGTTTCATCACCCCTGGTGGGTCGGTGTCTGACGAAATCTTAGCATGGATTCAAAAAGCCCGACTGGCATTCGCCAATTCACACCACTTGCGGTGCAGGCAAGATACCCGTCTCTCTACGAAAGGCCGGTGTACTGCGCAGCAGTCCGCGCCGTTTTAACATATGGCTGCGAAACGTGGGCCATGAAAACCCGAGATATGCGTCGACTTTAGGTATTTGACCATCGGAATCTTCGTATCATCGCTCGTATATCATGGAACAGTTGGACAAGTAATGTTGAGGTTAGAGAAAAGGTTTTTTTAAACATGGTAGATCAGTTGATGAAGTCATTAACCTTCATCGATTGAGATGGTTGGAACATGTGTTGCGCATGCCAGACCACCGTCTGCCTCGTCGCGCGATGTTGGCTAGGGTTAAAGTAGGGCGGAAGAAGAATAGGGTTGGCCAAACCGAAACATGGCATCAAAACATAAAGTCCTTGACTGTTGGTCTAAGCCATGTTGGTAGATGCAGATTACCTGGTTGGAGTCTGCGTGATAATCTCACTGAATGGCTGGAGACACTGAGTGGCGTGTCTCAGAATCGGTCATAGCGGCACAAGTGTATTCACTCCTTACTTTCATCTAGATCTTTGATTCTATTATACTTCCCTACACACTTTTACTTTACTTTCCTCTTATATTCCGTTATTACGTTGCCTCCGTTATCTCGTAGTGGTGATATGGTATGGCAACTTGAACCTATGGGTTTATGTCCCCGGTTCTCCGTTGTTGTTGATGATGATGATTGAATGTATTCTAAATATATCGTTTTTCCTTCGCTTAGATTTATAGTATTATGAGTTAGGTGATTGATAATTTGAAACGAGTAAAGTGTTTGAATGAAAGGATGCAATGATAATCGATAAATGAAAACACAGTAATTCTGTTTGACAGAGTGGTAACCATTCGCGAGATACGATTACTGATTCTAATCAATAAAAATCAAAACCAAGACCACGATGGAGAATGAGAGAATTTTGTCTCGTAAAATAACACCCTTATGTACAAAATATTATACACAAACTAACGTGATTTAATATCATTTATGACTAGACAATATGATTTTTGTGCATCATTTATCCTCCATTCCGTAAAGACCTATCTGTTTGTCCATTATATCTTCCCCAAAGTAAAATACAGGATCCTTCTCTTATGGTATTGGTAAATGGGGGATGTTTTTAACTTGCGTTCCTCTTAAAAATTACCTTTCTGTTCCATCTAGTGACTACAGCTTCATTAATGAAGTAAAATCCAAGGCATTTTTTAACGTTCTCTGATTGCTAAAGAGGAGCAAATTGATATTTCCACCTAGTCATTCTGTGATCGCATTAACAAAACAGTGGTGTACTTTATATATTATAATGGGAACAAACTGCATGAAATATTTACACTTATCAATTAACCATTATTGATTTTCATCATGTTACCTAGTTTTCAGTACTGTTTGAATTCAATAGATTTCAAGGTGGCTACTTGTCTTGGTGACTCAACATGACGTCACTATGTTTTTACGTTCAGTTATTGAAAGTACTGAATAAATAGCAAGTAGTGATAAAGTTACAATTTTTTTATCTAAACAACGATAATGCTATTTTCTGATGATCCTTATTTCGAAATTTCACGATTTGCATAAAATTATTCATTTAGACATTTTCATTATTCATGCCTTATTATAATTTTTAGTAAATTTTTTGTTGTAATTAGAATAAGCTTGTATCTTCCCGTTGATTTGTAATGGACTGAAACTGGTCAGCCTCTGTTGCAGGTACATCCAGCCAGCGAGTCCAAAATAGGACGAAACGCGCATCCTGGATTACGCTTGCCAGTCACAATCTAACTTAATTTATGTTGCGTCCTTTCAGTGCATTCTGTCAGAAATTTTTCTAAAAGAAATATAGTTTTTTGCTTCAACATTTTGTTTTCTGGTGTTGTACGTGCTCTTTAATAATGTTTATTGTGAATACTTGTCTCAAACTGCTAACTCAAGCTGTTTTAATACAGCACACAATTACGAAGTGATTAAAAAAATTTATCTGGTTGCAACGAAAATGTCCGTTATACTATACTTTTTCAACGATTCCTTAAGTTTCAGAATCAAATTATTTAGGTATGTAGTTTGGTGTTCATTTGCTATGAATCTACCAAAAAAGTTTCTTACGTAAGATCACAGTAATTTTGTTGATAAGCTATACAATGAAGTATTATTTATCATTTCAGAAATTATATATTTTTTTCTTCAATTTATAGGAAGCTTATAGAAATTGGTTTTGTGCAACAGAATTCCCACTTTATTATCCAATTGACGATTCATATTTAAATATACCACCACACTTAAAATTGCTGGATTCCAATGCAACTGATTTTAAAGTTCATCCTGTAACAATTTCAAATACATCAGCCAATTTCAAAATGTATTTTCCTCAAATGAGTAATTATTTTCTTAACAAGTCGTCACTATCATCGTTCGATCAATCTGTTGCAGATTCTACGTCACAAAAGTGGAGCATATATCGAAGTACTAACCTTAAAGATTTCCAGTCAAGTCCCCATTTACTTTTTCGACTAGCGATTGTACAACCTTGCATTTCATGGTGTACTCAGGTTGAAACTGTTTGCCCATATTTAAATCCCGCTGACCCTACCTCAAACGGTGGTGAACCTGCATTTTTATGCGATGGTAAGTACATATTTGTTCATAATATTAAATTTTTATCAGTGATTATTTTTCTCACCTTGCGGTCAACCAATCAGTCACAATGTAGTACTCGACATATACGTACATCTGTCCAGTCTGCCATACCCCAACAAGCATAGAGAAATGAAAATGCCTGGCCAAATCCCAGAGTGCTAAAGTCAGTAACAATATTAGTTGTAACTGAGAAGATTCAGTCAGTTACAACGTAGAACTTGGTACATGCGTACATCGGTTCAAGTTGCCATGCCTCAGTAAGCAGATAGAGATTAAATTGTCGAACCAAATCCCAGAGTAGGAGAGGTAGTAACAGAGTAAGTATTAATGAAATGGCATTGAGATCAAAGATGAGATTTGAAATGAAAAGTGATTCAGTAAAGAGAAAATTATGAGAAGCTCAAAAACTAGAATTTGGAGGAAGACAAAGAATGGATGCACCTGCGCCATTGCCAACGATTTTGAGCCGTATCACCTAAAGTCTCTAACCATTTGTTACGATCATCGTGTGGGCCCCAACCAGGTAGTCTGCATCTATCAACATGGCTCAGCTCAATTGTCAATGACTTCATTGATTGGTGCCATGTTTTTGTTTGGCCACCCCTAGCTTTCTTCCAGCCTACTCCTACAACAGACAACATTGCGCGTCGAGGTAGACGGTGGTCAGGCATACGTAACACATGTCCAAACCACCTCAGCTGGTGAAGATTCACTACTTCATCAATAGACTTACCGTATTTATCGGTTTACCATATCTACCTAATACTCTACTCCTAACCCACGCATTGCTTACTCGGTGATCCCAGCAATGTTTCGAAGATATCTATGATCGAATACTAGAAGCCTACGAATATCCTCTATCCTTAATGGCCATGTTTCACATCCATAAAGTAGAACTGATCTAACTGCTGCTCAGTAAACGCGTCCTCCCGTCAGTAAACGAATGTCTCGCCTACGCCACAAGTGACACAAGTTGGCAAAAGCCAATCGGGTCTTCTGTATACATGCCGAGATTTCATCAGACACCAGACCGTCAGGACTAATGAGGCTCCCAAGATAAGTAAAGCGGTTAACACATTCAATAGCTTCGCTTCCTATCACTAACTTTGGTGCCGAACGAAGCCAGTCTTGAAGTAGCATTTTGCATTTGGATGGGGGAGAATCGCATCCCAAACATGCACACAATGATGCTGAAGGCGGTTAAAAAACACTGCATTTTGTCAGCATCTCCACCCGATAGAACTATGTCATTTGCATATTCAAAGTTAACAAGTTTATCTCTTGGATGGAGGTCAATCCCTGAAAATCCAGACAATGAAAAAGTTAACTCTAAAAGCATGTCCATGATAAAATTAAATAAAAATGGGGAAAGCGGACAACCTTGACGAACACCACAAGAAGTGGTTGATTCCGACAACAATCTGCCATAAGCTCTAACACGACATGTGGTGTTTGAGCACAGAGCTTGTATAAGATTAATGTACTTCTCCGGTACGCCTTTCAGTGAGAGACATTGCCACATAACCTTACGATCGATAGAGTCAAACGCCGCTTTAAGGTTAACGAATACATCTATTGTTGGGCGTCTAAAAGTGTGCCTATGTTCCAGAACCTGCCCAAGTGTGAATATTTGGTCTATACAACCACGTCCGGGTCTGAAGCCACCTTGGTTTTCTCGAGTTTGCTCTTCACGAGCTTTAGTTAGACGTCAAAGTATTATTGAAGCTAATATCTTAGACACTATGCTCGTTAAACTGATTCCTCGGTAATTGTCACAAAAAGACTTCTGTCCTTTCTTATAGACTGGAATGGTTAGTGTTCGAGACCAGTCAGATGAGATTACATCCAGTTCCCGAATTCTAGCCAAGATTTCATTTAATCTGGCTGCTACAGCTAGACCACAGTCCTTAAATATCTCGGGGGTAAATCCATCTGGTCCTGCTGCTCTCCTTCGCTTTAAGTTTCCTGTAGCTTTCTCAACCTCACTGAGACTTGGGGGACCAATTTTAATTTGCCATTCAGATTGTTTGGGGATGGTGGCTAACTGGGATGAGGCCAAAGGCCAGTTAAAGTGTTGCCTAAAGTGTTCTGCCGATTGGTCTAATCTTCTAAACTGACAGTGAATAATAGTCCCAATTTTTTCAGGGATAGTTTCACTTACAGTCGGATTTCTGATACCCATTTTCTTGATAAGTCTGAACAGTTGCCTATTGTTACGTATTGATGCTGCTTTTTACATCTCTTTAGCTTTTGCTACCCACCACTGCTCATAATCATTACGTAGGTCTTCTATAAACCTACGTTTAAGTGGCCTTCTCTCCCTATCGTATCCAATGTCAGACGGGGTAAGTTTCCGAGCATCTATCAGTTCAGTAGATGTAGCTGAAATCCACTGATTCTTCTTAACCTTTTGGTTTAGTTTACTGGTAGATATAGCTCCTCTTTTCACCCCTCTTTCGTTATAATTCCAATCTGACTCGGGTTGTGTATTGCTTATGTAGTTGAATAATTAGTTTTCTAGTTTTTCCTGAAATGTATTCTTGACTTTTCATCATTAGGTTGAACTCTGAGTTGGGGTTCCTAATCGTGAGTCGTTTATGTCCAGTAAGTTCCTGACTAATGCGCGCTCGTACTAAAGCAATGTATTTGTGGGTCTTTCTCTTTTCCTTTGGCTCTCAGGATTCTAATTTAGTGCCTATCTTGTGACCGTTTAATTCTTTCCTCATTGTGTGTCCTATCCACCTTCCGCGTCTTTTTCTTATTTCTTCCTCTGACAAAGAAGGTTGTTGTTGATGGTATCTGGCCAACGGATCCGAAGTATCTTGCGCCAACAGCTGTTTATAAATACTTGTATCTTTTGAAGGATGTTTTTCGTAGTTCTCCAAGTCTCAGCTCTATACAATAGAACTATCTTCACATTTGTATTAGAAATTGTGACTTTAATGTTGGCTGACAGCTGGTTTAAGTTCCAGATGATTTCAGTTGTAGAAAGAATTGTCCTTGCCTTTTTTTCCGCGCCTTCACATCTTCATCAGACCCTCCCTGTTCATCGATGACGTTGCTCAAGTATGTAATGGTTTCTACGTCTAGAACTTCTTCGTCAAGTATAATTTGGTTGGTGCTCGTTGGCTTGTATCTAAGAATCTTACTTTTTCCGTTGTGTATGTTGAAACCTACTGCTGTAGAGGTTTCTACTACACTGTCCGTCTTCACCTTTATTTGTTGCATTGTTTGGGGTGGAAGGGCTAGGTCATCTACTAAGTTCAATTCATCTAATCGCATCTATGTTTACCACTGTATTCTGAGCTCGCCTTGAGATGTTACAGTTTTCATGAATCAATTAATCACCAACAGAAAGAGGATTGTTTAGAGCAAACAGCCGTATTTGACACCGATCTTCACTTCGAATAAATCCGTGGGCTGACCTTTATGCACGATTTCACGCTGTTGTCCGTCGTAAGAATTCCGTATGATGTTAACTATCTCGGATAGTCTATAATGTCTTAGAAGGCTCCATAATGTTCTCCTATCAACGCTTAGTATGCTTTCTCGTAGTCGAGGAAGTTGATGCGAAGCGGTGAATTCCTTTCATATGATTGTTCAATAATGAACCTTAGAGTCGCGATTTGTTCGGTACACGATCGATCCTTACTGAATCCAGCCTGTTGATCTCGAAGTTGGACGTCGTTTGGATCTGTCAATAACACTCTATTGAAGACGTTTCCTAGTGTCGAGAGAAAAGTGATGCCTCTGTAGTTTTCTCAATCGCTAACATCTCCTTTCTTTGGTATCTTGATGAGGTACCCTTGTTTCCAGTCTGTTGACATTTGTTCTTCCTCCCAAATCTTTCTGAAGAAAATGTGGAGTTTATTTTCAGTTGCTTCTATATCTGACATCAGTGCCTCCGTTGGTATGTTGTCTGGCCCTGTTGACTTGCCACTCTTGATTTGTCGGATGGCCATTTCGATTTCTTCAACTCTTGTTGGGTCTGTGCTTATGGGAAGATCCGTGGCTGCTGCTTCGATGACTGATGGGTTCGGTGGTGCTGGTCTATTCAACAGCTCTTCGAATTGTTCTAGCCACCTGTTTCGTTGTTCATTCACTTCAGTGATTGGTTTGCCAATCTTGCTCTTGATTGGCTGTTCTGATTTACTGAGTTTCCCAGCTAGCTTCTTTGGTGTATCGTATAGGTGTTTCATGTTTCCTTCTCTTGCAGCTTTCTCCACCGTCAATGCTAGGTCCTCAACATGATTCTGTTTATCCAACCTGATGCTCCTCTTCACTTGCTTGTTGATTTCTGTGTATTCGGCCTGTGCCTTGGCTTTCTCTGTTTTTCGTCCGGCTGTTATTAATTGCTAGTTTTTTGCTCCTCCTTTCTTGGATCTTGTCCAGAGTACTGTTATGACGCAAGATATTGAGTGATTGGGTTGGCCGAGTGCCGATTGCTAGTGCCTAGTTGGTTATTGCGCGCCTGCCCTGTGCCCACTTAGTCCCAATCCGAAATGAGAAGAATGCGAGCCAATAGATCAGCCAGACAGAATCAAATCTATATTTCAAGCATTCCCTTATATATACATAAATTCAGACCACACAACAAACCAATCAGAAAATTAACATGATTACAGAACGACGGAAATAGTGGTAGTGAATTGGAACAAGTTGTACACAACTAATTAACTATAAACCATAATAAGAAACAGTTCAATAACAGCGATTATGCTGAACGGGAGGATAGGGCAAGCGGAGCGTAACAATAATAGAAACAAAATGTTTACATTACAGAAAGTTCGGATAAATGAAATAATGTTCGCAACCACAGTTCTGAGAGTTTGTTACGCTTCTTTGTATTCCGGCATAACAAGTACCGACAGAAATCCATTCTTTATGGTGTTGTTTCTTGTGGCCCGAAATCTCCTGACATGTTGAAGTTATTGTTTCTTTAATCTCTTTCCAGTTGTCCTCCATATTAGTTCCACCTTTTTCTAGTAGATTGTGAAATGCTTGGAACTTATTGTTGAGAGTTATTTTGAATTCGTTGAGTTTATTAGTATCCCGGAGAAGGGCTGTTTTAAACTTTTGTAGTACTGCTGTTCCATTTATCCAGTGCTTTTTCAGCTTCAGATTCATTTTAACCACTACATGATTGTAATCTGAATGTATATCAGCTCCGGTTGTTCTTATGTATTCCATGGTCCTTCTAAACTCCTTATTGACGCAGATGTGGTAGATTGGGTTCTCAGTAGTGTGATCTGGTGAAACCCATGTAGCTTTGTGTATGCGTTTGTGGGTGGGGAGAATATGATGCCACCTATAATTATTTTATTGAAAACACATAAGTTTGTAAATCTCTCACTGTTTTTGATTCTTTTTCACAGTCCATGTCGTCCCATTATGACTTTATATCCGATGTTATCCATTCCAACCTTGGCGTTTTGATCTCCCATCAGAATGGTCAGGTCCTTGGCTGAGCATTTCTCGATGAATGACTACAGCCTTGCGTAGAACTGATCTTTGTCGTCTTCGTCGCTGTCGTTGGTGGTTGCATAGCACTGAATGACATTCATTGTAATCCCCACCTTCTTTGTCTTGAATGATGCTTTAATGATCCTAGATCCATGAGGTTCCCATCCTATAAGCGCTTTCTGTACTTCTGGGGACAACATTAATGCTACTCCTTGTGTGTTAGGCATTTTCTTCATCGTGACTGGAGTATGAAAGCGATTCTCCTGGGGCTAATACTTTCTGTCCAGCTTGTAACCAATCGGTTACCCTTATTCCAAGTATCTTCAAGTCACATATTTTTATTTTTACAGCTATTTGGATGATTCTCCCTGTCTCCCATATCGTGCGGACACTTCGTGTACCTATATTAATTATTGCTCTGGTTGTCAGAGGGGGTCATCGGCCTCGTGACTTCCGAAAAAACGGCATGATACTCACCATGAGGCGTCATAACTCTTCGGAATGAAGATCTTCCAACTCCCAGGACAGAATTAAAATGGTTAAAAAGATTTTTTCTGATAGGTGTTTTCTAGCAAGGTTTCTTTTAAGGAATGGTGTTGCTAACCCCATGCCCAACCCTCCTTTATGTGGGCTTGAGAATCGCAGCAACCCTAAGGGGATTCCAGGTGGAGTTATTTTTCAGAAGGTTTAAATATTAAAAGCCCCAACATGTAGTTTAGAGTGAGTTTTCAGGAAACTAGAAATAATATTTCATGAAGTCGATTCATTAACATTACCGGTACGAGGTAATAAATGCTTGGGAGAAGGGTCAGTCACATGTAAGAGGGTTGTTAAGAGTTAGGGATGGGGTTTGATTTCGAATAAAATGATCTCGTGTGCTATTTGAAGTATGGAGGCGGTTCTCACTTGCACATTAGAATATATATGTTTATTTATTTATATATTAATGGGGTTTTCGTGGATATAGTTAATTTGTCAATACTGATATCACAAATTGATCTAAATCAGACAACCATTGATCATTTGGAAGAACTGGACAGCTGTTTCAGCAGTGCGCACTGCTGAAGAGTCCCATTCTAGGACGAAACAGCTGTCCATTGCTTCCAGGTGTTCAGTGGTTGTCTGATTTGGATCAATTCGTGATAACAGCATCGATATATATATATATATATATATATATATATATATATATATATATAATTTCATTATTTCTGTCACTGGATTAGAAGGCTCTTAAACTATCTGATGCTCATAACTTCTACCATGGGAGCCTGTTTTGTACTGATTTTGTATAGTAACTAATGCATTTTACAAATTGAGGTATTAAAGCAAGTTTCTCGACATTTGGATATTTAGAGTTCATTTGTTTCAGCTGAAAAAAACTAGTTCTTAACGGGTTCACACAGACCTCCTGTAACTAAATTTTTTGGGTGTCTGTGGTACCACTAGAATATAATTCTTAACTTCACCTCACTATCTGTGGGATCAAATTTGAAATAAATTCGTAGAGATTTCGTTATACTTACTATGGTTCGAAAGGTTGATTATGACTAAAATATATAATACACCGTTTATACAAAAACAAATAAGACATCACTCTCTTTATGTAATTTCGCTCCTGATCTACAATCACTACCGATTAACTACAAATTCTCTTGGATTTTGATTTCTGAAGTTTTTTTAAAATATTGTGGTTGGTAAGGTGGTTGTTATTAGGCACCCCAGTTCATTCTATAGGAGATGCAAATGAAGTATTTATTTCTGTATTTCGAAGATTGGTAAATTTGAACTGAAGTTTCACATCATGAACCGACCTTAGCTAAACAACGATTAAGAAAACAGAAACCAGTGGACATATATTCCCAAGCAATCCACATCCCCAATTCCACTTTGATCATACCCAAGCCATTCAGGTTCTGCTACTAGTACTTAATCTTTAAGTCTGTGAGCTGACACCTAGTGGATTGCATATTAGGACGAAATAACTGTCTTGAGCGTTCTGCTCTTCAGTTTAAATAGGATACATTCATGATGCAACCCTTTAAAATACAGTTGTTAGATTAAAAACCATATCTACGCTCATATTGCTTCATTATATATGAATGTTGTTAATCCCTTCAGCTTTTTATTCACGCTTATATTTTCACTAGTTGGATGAGACTTATAATTCTATTCTACGTACAGCTTTTGATTAAATAAAGAAACAACTAGTTATAGAGTTTTTGAATTGTGACAAATAAACTAGTCAGTTAAATAGTAATCCCTTATCTGATGGAATGTTTTTTCATATGAAATGATCGTACTTGTTGAAAATACTGTTATGGATATATACCTCATGTCGAGTTTAGAGGTAAGAATATCTTAACAGCAAGTTTAGGAAGATCATATTATTCTTAGACATAATCGTGCAATATCGTGATACAAATAGACCATTTTACCATCAGCCTTCATTGGAGAGGCTTGTTAGAAGTTCGTAGCTGGTTCTGGAGTACATGTTTACACTCTAATTACGCTCTAGCGCGAGCATGCAGTTGCCTACATTTTACTGGACAGAGAAAAATTGTTAAAGTAACCAAGGTTAAAAAGCCAACTGTTAGTTAGACAATCTGTGAAAAAGGTGGGACTTTTGCCTGCTTTCAGCTTGTATGTTTAGAACGATGGGCTGTTGACTTTAAAAACGGTTCATTTGTCATTCAGCTATCTACTGGTTTAAACAACATCTAAAGATAGGAAGTGAGGTGGTTGAGAACGTCAATCACTTCAATTTTATTATAATCCTTACTAACCATGATGGGTTAGTGTATGACGAAATTTAGACACGGATTCACGAAGGTTGCTTGGTCATTACTAACATACGTCACCTATGATGGGAGCAATATGTCTGTCTACCACTCAAAAGATGAATATACTACTCAGTGTTCTCTTGTTTTACTAGATGGGTATGAAATGTAGCTTTTAAAAATAATAGCCTTTCGTAAGTTACTGTTATCTGATCATAAATATTTTGTAATCATTGATTGCGTTAGTAGGAATCATTGTATGAGTAATGCCTACTCATCGTAATAGAGAAAAATGGTTCATCAGTTGGTCTGATTGTAGCTCTTCACCAACTGAAATGTTTGAAACATATATTACATGTACTCAACCTCTACTTACCTTTACAGTCGATGATGACTAGAGGAGTAAGATGAAAGAAAGCTGGGGGCAGCTAAACTAAACCGTGCCATTAATCCATGACGTCATGTTGGTTGATATAGACTTACTGGTTAGGGTCTATGTAAGCCTTAGGACTCATTCATTTTACTGCCTTCTGAAATGTATTATTGCGTACTTATGTACATATATAGGCATATTATTCACTGCTTAATCATTGTTTTGAGAATTCTGTTTTTTTCTTTTCCTGCATAACTAAGTAAGTAAAAGTATATTGATTTTCCCCATCCTTCCTCTTCTTCATCTATTTTCTTTATATTAATTGATAAATACTATTATCTATCAGTACATTTGCAAAAGGTGTTTATACACATACATCATCTAATACATCGTAGATGAGATTAGTTTTTAAACAGTGTTAATAATTGCTAATTTATTGTCTTCACACACATTATGTTAAAATATAGTATACACAACTCATTCGTTTTTCCGTGACTACAATCGTCAGTCTCATCCATAATAATAATAATAATTGTTATTATTGTTACTAATATTATTATTTGTATGTTTATGACTGCCATTACTTATCTGTTAATGGGGAATTGTTTTTCGTACATTTGTTATCTTCAAGTTTTAGAATTATATCTTGATAAAAGCCTTTTATTTGTTTTCTTTTTCTACTGATGATATGTTCATAATGGTACTAGTTTATTGAAGTTTAGATGATGCAGAGAAGATATTTGTTAAGATACTTTTTACTATATATGAAAGCATCATACTATATACATTTAACAGATACTAAGAAGCATAGAAATTTGCACACTGATGTTTGGGTTCTAAACGGTGTAATTATCAATTTTCTGATTATCTACCTAATTATACTAGGTCTCTTATTGATCATGTCACTTGAAGCCTTTGCTCAATGGGTTTGTAATATTTCAACATAGCTATCCCTTTTGATTCTTCACTATTAGTGATTTTAGGTGTCATCGATGGCTATTCAAAAGGTATAGTGTATACATTTCAGAAACAACATACGTCTATCGTGTGAGATTCTAGAGTTTTAGTTAGTAAGGGCCTATTGAACTATCTCAACACCGAAAGCTTTATTTGGTAGTTTCAAGCAGAATCCTAGTAAATCCTGTGAAAATTGGTATTTGTGTTTGATATGGTTTATGTTAACCTTTAGAAACTTAAACGATATTTGATACTTAATAAGTCTATCTGAATGACAGAATAAGAAAGTGTAAGGAAAACGAGGAAGTATTCATGAAGCTAAGTTACACAGCTCGACAACACGTGAGGAATTATATGCAAACATTATTTAAAAGAATCAGAACCCACGACAGTATTATTTTTGCTCAAAATATTAAAATTCATTTGTCTATCATTCATAAACATGACTACCCCGAACAGTTCTATCGAAGAGTGACCTAACCAACCGACTCACCATCACAAAATCAACTTCAGAGATCAATAAAATTATTCTCTTCCCATTAACAAAGTAACATCTCAGAAATCATGAGGATTTTGAGACTCATTGGAATTAATGTCCTACACAAACTAACACGATCACTTCATTCCATTCTACGCAGATCAAGCAAACGTATCATAGAAAAAAGACAAATGCAACATCTACAAAATTAGATCAACAGCGAGAATCACTATATTTGACAAAGAGAACTCCAACTTCACGTACGCATTAACGCAGCACAATAGATTGTCTGTTATATCAACCAGTGACATAGATTCAACTGGGAAAACATCTGAATTTTAAATTAGAAGTGTTTCTAAAAATGTCAGATAGTTTCTAGCAATACACCAAATCACCCATCAATCAGTTAGCGTATGAAAAAAATTCAATCAATCATCTCATACTAAACTTTTTAATTCACTACATAGCCTAAGGTCAGTCGATCAAAACAGTGAAACGAGCACAAGAACAATCGGAGATAGTGAAATCCGTGAAGTTGGCCAATGACAAACTAATTTAATGCTAGTGGAATAATCGCATTCACTCGTATATCATGTAAAACACTGATAATTTCCGGAACGACGTTGAAAGGTCTTCATTTAGCTCAGAGAACTCAACAACAATAATCGATATATAACTAACTAAATATCAATCAATCATAGTTGTCAAAGCTATAAAAGAAGAGTGTACAAAATCCAATGCAACATTTTAATTCACTATTGTGTTTACATTCAGTATACTTGACTGAACACTGAAATAGGGAAGATAGATAAAGGGAACAGAAAAGAGCAGAAAAATTAAATTAAGCAGAGACAGATTAACATATCTACATATTCAAAGAGAAAAAAATCAATTTCGCCATTATACCGTCACATTTATTTTCCTTTTATTTGCTTATAATGAAATTCAGTGTTTTATTAAATCAATTAATAGTAATAAACTAGATAAATCTCCCAAGTTTATTGTTTTTACTGGGTTAAATGTTATTTAGTTTCTCAACAAATTATTGCTACTACTATTCTATTAATTCTATCTTTTAATTCAACTAGAAATATGAACTAATAGAGAGATCGATAATAACTATGTTTACTATTCGCGTTGTCTTGTTTATCTGTCTGTTATGTTTGATGAAACTGTTAACGAAATTGTATTAATAAACCAAAATGAATGACTGTACTGTGAAGGAAGAATGAATTCATTTAGTTGAGAGAGTAATAGTGGTAACATTGTTAGACCTTGATGTATGCATACATACATATACGTGATTATTTGTGTTGACAAAGTTAATTAGATTTTTTGTTTGTTTTTCTTATTATTACTTTGACCTACTTATGAAAAGTATATTAATAAGTGGGCACTGAGTCACAAGTGTATGCTTGTATCCATATAAATATATGAGGAAATCGAATAGTCTTGTTATAGATGGTCGTTAGATTTTGCAAATAAATATTAGCTCTATTCACAGTAAATATTTCATTTCACGTGCTTGTTTTTCATATCGTATGGATAATTTTGACGAATCGAGAATTAGAATGAGTTAGGTAATTTTATTCCTCCTTCCACAATATCAGTTTACTATTTTCTTACATAAATACGAAGTCTTTGGTTAAGCTTCTTAGCACTCAACAGACGCAGTTGACGTATTTTACAACTGATGTTATCGCCTTCAGCGAAATACAAACGTTTAATTTCTCCCTGTTAACGCAATCTATTATCAAGTGCTTCCTAATTTTTTATATCTTCTTAACATAGACATACATAATAGACTTTTACATCTAAACCGTTTTTATTTTTAGCTATGAACTAAAACAGCATAAAAGTTACCATATAATTATATCGGTTTAGGTTGCTGCGCTCTGGAGAAACACAACAGAAAAGTTGAGTTGACAAATAACTAAGTGGTAAAAAGAGTCAAATGACAATGCAGCAGTTCTGATATGAAATGAAATGAATAATAAATTCAGCACCTTCAATTTTGACGGCTATCTATCGTATCACATAGTTATCCTTATCAGAAATATTTTTTGTCATTCACATAGTTTTAATTTTTCAATCGATGCTATCATCAGGTGTTGTTTTGCCATCATGTTATCACTGTTTCCTTAACTCGTTTATCATTACACGTTACTACCAGATGAATGAAATCGTTTAACATAAGCGTCGATCATTTTCGTTTCTGTGTATTCAAAATAATCATAATCTGTTTAACCTCCCTGTCTTTCTTGAAATTCCATTAATCAATTTCATAATTTTGTTAATACAGTACACCTCTGATGTTGAGCTGTAAAAATTAGCGCACTTCTTTGATTTTTTTTCGTTGGTTTACGAGTTGGTGACGAAGTCACAGAAGTTGTAAATAGCATTTTAGCGTTATATGTACCTTTTTCATATTCTTATCAGCTTGATGTACGTCTGTACGACTCTCTATGGAAAAATGGTCCGATACTTCTCAGTATACTCCACTTTTCATAATTATATCAATCGGAAGTTACTTTTTGGTTAGTCGTTATGGTGCTTTTCGAACTGTGAATATATTTACATGCTGTTCTACTGAAAATCAAACAAATGTTTTGAATATACAATGTGAATAATGAATTTATCGTCCTCCAACCGTTCCGAACACGAAAATACTCGTCATTTGGTCAACAACATCGACGACGTAAATGTACAATAGTCATTAAGTCAAGTACAGTTTAAAACCTAGTATACACATAAACCGGTTCAAGTTGCCACTTTTCATTAGCACAGCATGATGAATATCATAGTAGTAGAACCCGTAGTAGCATCAGTAGTATTAAAAATAATTTGTAGAAAGAGAAGTATATTAGATATTTCGTAGCATATTATTCAAAAGGATATTTTTTGTTTGACTCTACATATCATCGACAGAAAGGATTGTTGTTTCTACTCCATTTTAAAGTATATTGTAGAAGATGGAATTACATCTACACAATATCGAGAATATAGAAGTAAAGTTGAGGAATCTTACCTTAGAAACAAATAGTGAATGCTCATCATTTATGGGATCAATGGAAAAGGAAGGGGAGAATCGGTCAATAAAATCCAATTCTTAGAAATCTAGGCAAATCAAACATAAGGTCGTTCGGGTACAGTTATCTAGGGAACCAAGCCACATAGTAGTGCGCAGTAGAAGTTGTATACAAACACTATTTAGAGTCTTCAATATGCGAATATTGGAAAATGCATGCTTTCCAGTAAAAGCAAATGCATACGCAATTTGATTGAGAAGTGTTCAGCAGGTTGTTATGGCGTCCTAAAACCACCTTTAAAAAAATCAAAAAATGTTTTATCAGTCATCATGGAGATTATCTGACTACTCTGAATCAATGTCGTTCAGAATTCAACACGTGCGAGCATAAAAGGAGACTAGTAGTGGGAAAGCGTCGTATACTTTCTCATATAAATGGATATTGTAAACTATAGGCAGCAATGTGATTTCAAAGTTTTTAAAATTTTGGATTAAGGAAATCCCAAGAATGCTAAATAATTTATAAAAGTATAGCATTTAAGTCAATTAGCAGTCAGTGACACATCAAAATAGATATAACCTATCAGCATATATGTAAGAAGCCGTATGATTAGAGGTCAGGTAAACAAAGCCAGTAGGAACGAAATGACGTTTAAGAAAAACCAGTTCAAGATATGATCACCTGAACGAACTCAGTACATATAGAGTAATCAGATTATTCGCTTCTACTCAAAGTAATAGCTGTTATTTTTCACAGCGATAGTGAAGATTTCACAGTCAACTGATTCAGCTTAATGTACTCAAAATTACCAAAACACGTGCTTCTTTGTTGAATATGCTTAAACTACCATATTCCTGCTTCCCATTAATCCTTCAATGTTCCATTTTCGGTTTAATATTTCTTAATTAACTGTATTAACTATATTCTTATCTATCGTTCAAGCAATCATGAAACCTATGATTATATCGACAACGTTTCAGAATATCTAGTTAGTTTTATCTTTCTGTAGGCACAGTATTTCCTCAGTAATGTAGGTAGCTAATAGTTGTTTTTATTTAGATTTATCTGTATGAATGAAATTTTATTTTGATTGACGTGGATTTATTTTTTTCATTAATTCGACTTTTGAAAAATTAAAATAGAAGATTATTGAGAGTACTTGAGATTTTAATCGATACTGTTCAATAATTCCTTCCTATTTCCCTTGTGTAACATAAAAATATCCATACTAGTTGCCATTTAATTTGAGCCATTCAGTTGTTTCGTCTCTTAATATACATAAAATCAAGCAATTTACCCACCATTATATATATATATATATATATATATATATATATATATATATATATATATATACTTTTACCATAAAGTTGTTTTGGTTCATCATTAACTTGATCATCATTTATACTTTACTCTATTTCATTATTATGTAGAGAGTCATTATCATCACAGTTCAAGATATCAAGCTGTTTATTGGGATATGAATACTTGTGAATCCGAATGCTGTTTTGGCGTATCTGATTCAATTCTTCTCTCTATATTTATTCCTGACAAGAAACAATATTCCACTGCAACTGATATTCTTTCATCATATTCATATAGTTTTGATAATTCGAATGATAATTATTCATGCAGTCATTTACGTGATCGTTGCCTTCATCGATTTTTATCAATGCATTCATCGTTGCTATCAGAA
Source organism: Schistosoma japonicum (assembly GCA_025215515.1). Taxonomy (NCBI): domain Eukaryota; kingdom Metazoa; phylum Platyhelminthes; class Trematoda; order Strigeidida; family Schistosomatidae; genus Schistosoma; species Schistosoma japonicum. Next base: position 34,508,391 of record CM046061.1, read on the forward strand.
TTTCCTGTTGATGTAGATTATATGTTATCATTAAATTTCAGTGATGATGTTAATCTATCTAGCTCGATAAATACCATGAACTTCAGTGATGGTTATTCATCTTCAACTCGCTCATTATCTCCTATACAAAAGATTGATAAAATTTCTTTACAATTTATAGTTATAATGTCATGTATTCATCTTTTTACATAGTCGCATAACATTTGAGATTTACTGTTTTGTCGTCACATGACTATGATCATTATGAATAATTCTCTAACAATTTATAAAGCTACTACTACTGCAACTGATAAAAATATCTTTTATTTATCAGATTCCTTGAGCGAGCAACGGCTAAATCAATTGCCGACGTCATAAGTATTAAATTCACCATACTACTTGTCATACTACTCTAAACACTCAGCATCATTGCAAACATTTTAACAGCAATTTTTTCGTTTTATATATTATGATGTGATAAATTATGATCATAATTAGGTAACCTTTTTCTCTCTATGTTTTCTAGATATATCTGCATGAGTAATATGTTGAAATCTTTATTTATGGTACATATTTCTATAGTACTGTTATCATCCGTATGAATTTTAGTTTCCACCATTTCATTTATAGTATTAGATTATTTCTTTTATCTTGCTTAACCATCATCAGCATGCGAAATGTGTCGATTTGTTTGAGTTTCATTTCGAATATTTAGACACTTGGTGAGAGAATGGAATTACTTACTGCAAGCATACTTCGGAATTTTTTGTTGATGTAAATACATATATTCATACTTATCTTTTTTCCTGTATCCGTTTCATTTGTTTGTTAGTTTGTTTTTTACTTCTAATTCTTAATCTATATCGGTAGATACAGAGGTATAAATATCCTTAGAAGTTTGTTGCAGTTGTTACTATTTTCCCGTTTCTTGTTCAAGTCAGAGATTATAATGCATTTCCTTAAATACACACACTGACGTATATTGATGTTTTTTAGTCATCAGTACTCACTGCTAGTTCTCAAAAGGCATAATCTATCTCTTCTAAGTTGTGTACACAACTTAATATTTTTCTCATTATTCATTCACTCAGTCATGAAATTATCTTATTTTTTTTCTTTTCTGTTTATTGTTGTTATTATTCAAGAACTTTCTCTCTGTTAAAAAGACACAAAATAAGCAAAATAAAATATTGAGAGCAAATTAAATCAGAAATTGCAAAAGATTGATGGTGTAGTGGAAAGTTGTTGTCATTGTTAACTATTTTAATCTCCATAAAGTAATATTATTAGTAGATATGCCATCAAGCGATGTAGATTAGTCACCCAGTTACTTGTACAATTGAAGAAGGTATTTCTGTCTGTTTTGTTTCACATCTTGTTGACAAATAAATGTTATGCTTACGTATGCACATATTGCTTGTCATCATGATCACGTTTATTTATTAGATTTAGTTTTTATTAATAGGTAGGTTATGAATGCATTTTCTGAGAGTGCAATCCATTCACTGGACCTAACATCTAAATAAAATTGTATAAATTACTATTTTGTAGTTAAATGTTTCTCTGTTTCTTATTATGTGTATATTTTAATTACTAGTAGTTGGGTTCTTTGTGATTCTGTTTGATCTGTTGTTAATTATTATTATTACTAATGATTGTGATTGTACTATTTGTCAGATTTTTTGACTTTTATGTTGCCTTGTAAAGTTCCAAATGACTCTTTCATCCCTACACTACGCGCATTGTTGCTTCGAATGAATCGTAAATCGATATCAATACACATAAACATGCGTTATCATCGTTTTCGCTTCAAATATAATTAGCACTGATAAATTATTCAGTATATCCTTTCTTTCCCTATCGATCCCTTTCGTTTCAGTGCAAATTCGATGAAACGTTGTTTGCTATTTTTTAGACTTATTTTGTGTAGCGCTTTTTTATTTCTCCTATTACTTCTTTTGCCTACCACCATCCATTCCTACTTCTTTGTAATGTATCTTTTGTAGCAGTAGTTATTTGTGATAATAGTAATAATATTCCTTTAGATTATGTATTACTATCAATTGAATTGTTTATAACACACTTATATTCTGCTGATGTAAAGATTTATTGCACTATTAATATAAATATTCTCTCGCTTCCTTTCGTTCCAACTAACATATATATATATATATATATATATATATATATATATATATATATCGTATTGAAGAGATAATTTGCATTTACCACTTACATTCTATAAACATCTCAATCAACCAGTAATAATTACAAATTGTAATGTAAGTTTTACTTACTTAGAGTAAACTGAATTTATTATTATGTATAGCTGATAAATTAATTAATGAAGGAAATAAACGTTTTCATAAAATTGATTTATTTTTTAAGCAATTAGTAATGGAGCTAGTCGACATACTGACAACTTCAGAATATTGTTTTTTTTTCGAAAATAACAGGAACAAACATTAAAACAAAATAAGGTGAACTCATTCTATTTCTTTTAGTTCTTATCATCTGCTTACGATTTATAGTACCTAGATTTCAAAATTATATAGAAGATTAGATTGATCAATTTGTTTGCAACAGCATTATAGCAACAAATGATTAGAAATAGGTAGCTATGTGATGAATAACCATTAACGATAATTGGAAATAAAACAAATGAGTAGTTCTCAGTGAAAAATAAAATTAAACTACTGAACTAGAAGTGACCGGAGAATTATGGCTTATCGATGTGGTGAAATGAAAGGAAGAGTTGAAAAGAAAATTCTATTGTGTTATGGATTAGTGCTTATATTACTATGACAGAGTGGTGCCACTTTGGGCACGTCACATTTACAATCACTGATAGCAATAACTTTAAAAGACGAGCTTGCCTGTCTTACTAATCACCTTGATGGAAGTTAGCGTAGAATGATAAGTAGTTAGTGCTTTCCTATGGTTCCTTTATGTTTTACTTTCACAAATCGACAAATTGAAAGTAGTCTGATACGATAATGTTGAGAGTCCGATGGGATTTTATGGATTGATCGATGAACTTAGACCATTATGTTGCGTAAAATGATAATATCACTACTAGAGTGGTTCGTATAAACTCCTCGGGAGTTTAGAGCGTTTCATCCAATCACCATTCTGTAAGATTTCTAAAAGCTTTCACATGACTTTGTTTCACTGGTCGATTGCATGACTTTCTGTACCTATTTCGCACTTACTGGAGTAAAATCTTTGTTTTGGTGTACAACTTGGATAGTTTTGAGAGTTCGAGTTTGAAAAAAACGAGTACACATATTAGTAGACAATAGTCCAACCTGAATTGCAAGATAAATCAGATAAATATGTATTATTAATCATCAATAGATCACCTAGTATCGTGACTAATATCCTGGCATTGCAGTGGAGGTATTCGTTTCTTTAATATTGAAAGTATACTTTGCTAGTGACGAAACCAATATCTAATAGCTATTGGATTCTCATATCCCAATCAAATTTTCTTATAATTAGATATAATTGGAAATAAGCAATTACTTCAAAATGAAGTATTTATTTACCGAATTTCACTAACAACCACTTGCAATCTCTTTTATAGATCAGTGTGTTTAATGGATTAAACTTCACACAATGTTGTTCGTTAAGTTCAGTCTTTCATAACACGATCTGTAATTTAAATACTGATATATACTGGATATCAGCGCTAAGTTGAAATTTCTTATTTTCTAAGGGTTATATACTTGTGTCTGAGTAAGTATTAAATTCTCCAGTGTTACTCTAGATAACTACTGCTAAATTTAAACGTCATACAATAATATACGGCTGAGTTTACGTTAGCTAACAGATATGGCTTAGTAATTTCGTTTGTTCTGAAATGGAAACAATCTCACGAAATTCCACTACCTTTCGTTATTCTAAGTAGAATATAACATGCTTTTATATATTATGCTTAATATGACTTTTTTGGTGAAATTTGAGTATACAAATTTCTGTCATAATAAGAAAACTACGAATGAGGTTTTAAAGTATTCTTACTTCAATATTGATAAACGAATCTCATAATCTGGTGAAATCTTTTAACTTCATCTGTCGTATACATCAAACTAAGCTCAACCAACTATCCCTGTGAAACAATGTTACTTGAATTAAGTTGTATGATTTTGTTTAGTGTATGGAGAAACTCTTGCAGATTGAAGTTAGCTAAAAACCAAGAATCATCGAACTTTTATTACATTTTGTTCTATGTAATTTAACAGTGTGACCATTCATGGTCATATTTATCTAGGTCACAAATAATTTAACAATCTAGTAATAACAGGAAATGCAGATTTTGTTGTTCACAGGAGTTGAAGACGTGAGTTATTAACGTCTGCTTCAGTTGTTCGTAGTAATAGTAGTCAATACGTTGCCTGCAGATCCTAGATTCTATCTGGTTTGACATAATAAGTGAATATTACGTAGGATTCTCAAACCAGAACGAAATATCTGTTCAATGCCTTTTGTTTCCATATATTTGTTACTTCATGTTATTTCATAAAGAAATACATTCAAAATATGATTCTTAACATTCGTTTCGTTTCTGATAATTCATTTTTTCTTGTGTTATTCTCTAGTGGATGCAAAATTAAAATATGATCAAGTTTTCGAGAAGACATAATTTCTGGCATTATTCAATAAAGCTCTCCTGTATCATATATGCTAAGCAAATTGTTATTAACTGTAGGTACTGCACTATATTTGGATATATGATTTGATCAGTTTAATACTTGGTGTTAGACTCATCCAAAATTGTCACTTCATGATAAACTGTTTATAACGTCGTATCTGATATTAATTTGATATAAAATGTAGATCTTATTAAATTAGAGCTGCTACTTGGCGCTAACTGCAGCTAGTGTATTTATTACACAAACGAGTAATGAACGGCAAACCAAACATAATCAGACAGAGATTAGTACAATAAAAATACTAGCTACTAATGAGTAGTATGATTATCTACAGAATAAGATTGATTTTGTGATACAACACAACCCAAATGAATGCTAATAGTATCAATTATAAGGAACATATAGTTCCTGTTTTCTGAAAAGAATACATGACACATCATTCACTCATGATCTTTTCTTTGTTTGTAGTTGAATATTTGTGAATGATCAATATATTTTGAATTGAGAGGAAGAAATAATCAAATTTGCCTATCAGTATAGTCGATCAATAATATTTTTCAAACTTTTATTTCGTATAAATATATCTTTAAGTTTTATTTGTTACCCAACAAACCCTTTGCTACGTTTTAATTCAATCATGTACACAAGGAGATTTTAAGTATAAATTTTATATGTTACATAAAATTAAGTTGGTTTTCTGATTGTTTTGTCCTGTATATCTCAATTTCTGTAGTACGAAAACCTGAGGTTTGAGATAAAATTTCAATAAAAAAACTAATGAAAGTGATTTATTTCCACTGTATTGATCAGGTGGATACCATTCAACTGAATCGGTTATATTATAACGGGGAAAGTCATCGGAATTACAATTTATTAAGTCAATTCTCTATAATGTCGGGATCCTTACTGTTACACTAAAATTGGTGAACATTTAATAACTATGTTATTTGTATTGTCTAAATTGTAGACTTTCCTCAGCCTTATTAATTGTTGTCATATCTGTTTCCCTTTCTCATTTACGGTAATTTTACTATGACTTCATTGTCCCGATTTTTGTACACAACTCCCCTGGTCTAGTCGTTACGTATTTTGTATTTTCTATTACTATTTGGTCCAGAAAATGATATATAAAAGCAATTGTTTGCCATTCAATAAATTATTTAGTATGAGCTCTTATTCGTTAGTGCCTGTCCTCTCGGTCCATACTTCTGAGATAGGTTTTGGTTGCTCAGATATAGTCTAGCCGATTACGGTTTCCCAGGTCGGTTAGATGATCGTCATAGTGTAAGTCCCATCGACTAGCTTTCCCCCAGGAAATCAGTAGTAAGGTCATTACAAGTTGAATATACACTTTTTAACTATTTACAGTCAATCCCTCCTTAATGTATGTGCTGTTATTTCATAAATGCAAACTGGTTAATAGATAAGATTGTGCTATATAATGCATTTGTCCGTGTAAATTGCCATTTATTTGGTAGACTGGTCACGGTCTAAAAGTACGTAGAAGCCGTAATCACTCTTGGACAAAATGACTTTTGTATTGTGCATTTCTATCTGGGTACGTTTGTTCAACGTGTAGTCGAGCACAAGTTATTGGGATTGGAGGCTTGCTTGGTTACTGATCGCTTGTGCATTAATCCAAAATACATCCCTATTTAAATTCCCGTTACTGACTTTACATTACATGAGTGTTGTCTTTTGCATGTATGGGAAGTCAGAGGATATACGGGAATTTTCTTTAACCCGTATTCGTAAGTCCATTTACAAATTATTCCATATATATCTAAAACTCACCAGTTCAATTAGATTTTTACCCCTCGAGTGGGATTAATAATTAAATTCATGGAATACCATCTTCCTGTTATTAATGGAATCATAGCACTCGTCGTTTCTTTTTACGCATCACAATAGATTATAATGACACCCACAGGTGGTGTCAGTTGTCTCAGACTAATGCTTACAGACACGGGAAAGTTTTGTGGTCTTCTTTCTGGCTTTAACCTAAGGATTTGAAATTTATTTTTTGAATTTTCACTTGTGACAGTGCATCTGTAACCTAATTCACTTTACCCTCAACATGGCGCTGACTACTAACAAACTGCGATACGAAATTCAGATGTCGAATATTTATCAGGTTTAGTAATCAAAATATATTTTACCGGTGTGTGACCTGTATATGTACTACAAAACCTTTGCCTTCTAACATGTGTCAGGAAGGTTTATTGTTTTAATAAATAATCAGATTCCAAAAAAGCTAGAGAATTTAAGAAAAGTAAGATTCGTTGCTATGTAATTTTTTCCAGCTGCTTAAATATATTGCCATTCGTTTCCTCTGAAGCGCCTAAAATTAAGGCTAGTGGGAAACTGGAGATAATTCAAAACAGTTGTTTTAGTTTACTCATCTTTTAGTTTTTCAATGTTCTAGAATAAACTTAAGATTTTGGCTTTCCAGAGAATTCATTTAATAATGGCTGCACTGTCTGGTACGTCTGGTTACAAACTACTGAAAAAATTTAACTAAATACAAAAAACCTTTAAGTTGTATTACAGTACTTAGGATTAGGTATTGCTTGGTTGTGCTTACCTCTTTTCATACTAACGTATTCCCGTCCGAAGCTACTGTATGACCCAAACATTTAACAATTTCAGTCTTGAAAACACACGTACACCGATGGCTATTTACTTTATTTTAATCATTTGTTTCAAGGTATCTCTTACAAGATGTTCATGTTATCTTAAATGGAGGCAGATAAATGATAAGTTGTCTATGTATGTGTTTGTGATGATCATATTCTAAAGAAAGTTGATCTGTCAGTGTTCCTTAGGCCGAATTTTACCGTCACTAACTCGAACGCTATCATTAGAAATCTATCAACCAGTGATTGGTTTTTTTTACAAAGAGTCTATTTCGATCATTGAATGAACTAAATATGTGATCATCAACATTCATGGTGATTTTCTTCTAGATCTTAAATAGAGTATGAAAGGCATTTAACTAAAAGCGTCAAACTTTGTTTCATCGACAGGCTGAGAAGTAACTAGGCTGACCTGATATACCTGTGTGGAGTTGGTTTTCATTCCTGTTCACTCTTTTCATGTTTATCTCAGAAAGAAAAGCGTCAAGATGTCTGTTATTACAAAACTACGCGACAGCTGATACATATTTTCAACATTCACAAACAATAATTGATACGAAGGTCGTTGAAGCGTCTTTCAATTTGATACGTTTACTAAAGGATTACTAAATGATTGTGTTCTTAATTTAAATCTCAATGCACTGCATGGATAGGGGGACGTATGGTGTTATTGATATGCCTAAAGAAGATTGATTATCTTTGTACACTATTTCATTATTTTTGGTTGCATACAAGGTGACATTTTATTTCTATTATTATTCAGTCCCTTTTGCCCAATCCACTCACTTGGCACATTAACTGTCAGTATGTCGTTCGTCAGTGATGAACAATGTTTAGTCAATTGTGTATACGTTACTCCAGTTTACATTCACCATTACTCCTATTTTGTATAAATGTTAGTTTCCTAAGTGATTGACTGTGTGATCAGGTTTTATGCAAATATAATGGAATGTGTGAAATATAATATGATTCTGTCCGAATGGTCTATCTTCTTTTGTTCTTCTATCTCTGGCTTGGGACTGAGTGGGTATAGGGTAGACGCACAGTGAATAACTAGGCACCTCATTGGCGTTTCGATACGTCAACCATTTTATGCATCATAACAGTTATATATAGGCGCTGATTCTCATTTCAGTAAACACACAAACATCTGATGTACTTAACTCGCCCGTTTATAGTTATCCCTTTGAAAACCAGTGGAAATCAGCTATTAAAATATGTTTATTTTCTTTGTCGATAGCTAAACATCATCTATATTAATGAAGACTTGGATTTAACTAAAAGGCAGCATTAAATAAGTTAATATTTTGGTCTTAAGGACTTTTAAAAACTTTATTTGAAATTATAACCACTTGACAAGTATGAATACACATGACAAGCTGTATCAAACGTTTTTTAGTCGTTTCTTTACATATCATTAACGAATACTTGAAAATACCTTACTCACGGTTTTTAGTTTGTAGAAATAAGCTTGACAGTTAGTACCATCAATTGAACTAGCTTATTTATATGATAGTTCACTTGGTTTAAGTCTTACTGGATAATAAGTGGAGTGAAATGATACCCCGCCCAGTGACTTCATTAACCTGACATACCCTAGTCTTAGTGGCCAGACTACGTGAATTATGCAAAAGTGGTTGGTGGTTAAAGTGCATTTAAGATGATAATTGAAGGAAGAGTTAAAAGCATAACAACACACACCGAGTTGTGACCAGTCTCATGAAGCAGATTAATGAGTACGTCACGAATTGCAGCAACCTTTTCTCATCCTTCCTTAAACAATATAGCATTTATTGACTATTTAAGATCCAGGATGACATATGTGGTAGGATCGCGTATTTCACAGACCCTACAAGCCTGTGTTAACTTACAGTATTTTTTAAAATTTAATTAAGGTGATTATAAGATGTGGTAATAAGAAAATTTTGTTACAGAAGTGGTGTAATTCCGTTACGAACAAAAACACAACATACTCCAAACGCTTTCTTATATCACGAGCAGATGTACCGTGATGATTTCTTGGAGCAAAAAGACTTCTGGTTATTAGGAGAAGCTTAATGATTTCTACTATATGTCTAACTACTCACCTAATTACAATTGGATAGTTAGTGGCGTGATACAACTGCTTACTTTAATCAAAGTTACACTACTCGATAACTCCATAACCTGGCCCACTTTAACCACACGCGGTGAGGCTTCTTGACTAATCGATTAACATTTAGGTTATGATTCAGATGGTTATTTTACACCAAAGAGTACAAATATAATGATACATACCAGGCATCAGTAGGTCCTATGATTCAAGCTAAATAGTGCGCATTAGCACAGCCCTTTTCACGTTACCTTTAGACAACATAACCTTCAGTGAGCACTAGACGTGGACAACAAAACATGCAGTAAAGTTGAGTATTCCACTGAACCTATATTCTCTCTTCATTTCATCACTAAAGTGTGCTTGTTTACAGTCAATTTAGTCATAATAGTGTCTGATCTAAGTGGGAAATTAGGTTAAATAAGATTGCCATACTATAACAATAGTATTTAAAGTGCTAAATCCCGAGAGATGTTAATAGCATTGTATTATCTATTCAAACAAAGGAAAGATGTATACTTGAGTAGTAGTATGGTGACGCTAACTTTTTTACCTAAATTAGCGGGAAATATATAAATGGGCCAAGGTTAAATATGCACATGGTTATAATCAACAGGTTAGGGAGTTCGCTTTTATAAGCTCTGGTGAATGCATCCTCTGTCAAAACTTTCTAAATATCCCCATATTTACCTATATTTGACTGGTAATACATATAAGTGCTGAAAGAGGCACTCATCTATTATCTCAGCCTTTGTCATCTCACGTTTTTACTCGCTAAATTAAGGAGGAACTACAGGTGTGGATGTGCTATTCAAAAATTACAATGGTATTTTCCTCGCTACGGAAAATCAGTAGTTTTGTTAGCTATTTTAGCTTTAAGACTGTCGTTTTGCTTTAATCGAAATTTTTTCAGTTGAAGCATTTTTAGAGTAAAGACTTTAGCACTAAATTTTTGTGCTCACTAGTGTGCACCCAATATTTTTTACAGGGTCAGGTTATGCGCTGGACCTCACGAGTTTGTCGCGAGCAAGAGTAGATGAAATTTCTATTTTAGTGTCAAGGTTTGGCTTCCTTTAGGACCACATTTATAATCTTGTTAGTATCACAGAATCGGTTTACTATTTGCTGTTTAAAATTAACTTCATTCTAGCACCACTCTCATGGACTACAACAGATAATGCTTGCATAACCTGTCTTCGGAATGTAGAAAAAAATTTCTCGAACATTGGGCTTTCGTGTACGCACCAAATGGACCAAATGCCCCAATGATCCTACACTACAACCGGGATATTAGGAGATGCCGACTCGGGATCATTTTGAATTTGACTGGTACCTCAGTCTGTGTTGTAGGGTCAAGAAGATGTCACAAACCATACCAGAAATGATAGAGTTAGGCTATGAGAATATTCATATTTCTCATTCAGTTACGCAAACATATAACAAGAAATACCATTACAAAAGCACTCAGACTTCAGCCGCCCAATCATTTCAGGTGGTTTGAAAATAACTTACTTCAAACAAATACAGAACCCAATGTATCTACTTCATAAACACAGAGGGAATCATAAGTCAAAAACTTTAAGACTCCTATGGGCGAAAAAATATTTACCAATACGAATTCAAGAACTTCATTGTAAAGTCTCCAAATCATGGCTGTCCACGGACATTCCTATTTTTGTCAAGAATGACCTCCGAACTGGTCAAGCCTTACTCACAATCCATCCGAAAAATTATCAGTCTACGACCCCTAGAAGTGCAGAAGGCTTCAAAAGAAATAGGCACAACAGGAAGAAGTCTTATGAACCACAAACACCTCTTTGGGTCCATCCGACGTATTAAATACTATCCTCCTAAAAATTCTTTCGTACCCATGCATAGGTACAAAAGCAAAAGGTTTTGTAAAACCTCTCGAGCTCGAGGCCGCATGAGGCTGCATGAATCAGCTAATTCAATTCTGTTGAGTCAGCCTGGATTACTACTTTCAGCATCAGACAACTAATAAATGGTGGCAGGAATAAATAGAAATGTCCTTAACCTCCCTACAACTGGTCATTAGACATCTCCATTACGATGAACATGAGCTGAATTTTTACTACACAACGTCAGACGACTTTTTCACTAGTAGGTGCATCAGAAAAAATTTGAACTCCTCCAAGTAATCAATCCTCAGAATACTAGAGGTGACCAGTTTCCTGACAGCTGTTTCGCAACCTAGGGTCCTTCCTTAGGCTATTTCCTGCACTGCACATATCCACAGTATGGTAACTTCTTCATTTGTTTCATCCATGGTGTAAGGGATCACTATCAAAAATACTAAGAATCAGGGACCTTTCACACTTTGAACCATCTAGTGTGACGAATTTCCGGGAAACCTCAACCAATAGTGAAGCCACCGATACTGAACTACACCGTGATGACTTCCGGTTGAAACGTAGTGACCGGTATGACACACTATGGCGTGGCGTGAATCTATGTGTGTTTTCTTCTTTTAATGCCCATGAGGTTATTACTCTTTGATTTACCCACCTGAGACGTTCTGTAGCATAGTGTGAGGTAAAATCGTGGTTCTTGTTCTGGTGGGGTTTCGTACAGACCTGCGATTGTACAAACCTGAGCGATTCATTTTTCGAGTGAAGCGCACAGCTTTTCACTTAAATTGTACCCGTAAGCTACTAATGGAGACCCTTACGTCCCCTATCTCTTTCCATTAAATTAATATCCTAAATTGATTTGCACCTCAAAATACTTGCTCGTTTACCATGAGCTTAATATACGTGCTGGAAGACCCAACTGAAATCCTACTAGGTTAGATTGTGTCCTCACTAAGTGGAAAACTAATACCTCGAACCCGGAAATCCCACCCTCACTTGGTAATAGCAACTGTGCCGTCCTACCGTCCAAGCTTCCCTTCCCTATGGGACTAATAGTATATGAGAACTACCACAATACAAACCACGATCGAATTAGGATAGATCTGGAATATATACCGTATCCTTGAGAAAAAGAATCACATCAGTTTGGTTGAAATATGGTATCGAACTAGAGATACTCTTTCAATTCACTGATCATCATACCTCACTTCGCCGGCCTCATAACAAGCCTACGTTTTCCTCGTGGCGAAAGTCTAGTACCCCCAAAATCATTAGGAGTAAGATTTCGCCCTTGAGCATACGGTGGCTCTTCAATGGCTCAATGCAATGAATATGCCTTCAAGAACAACCAAGATAGGAAACATTTTCAAACTCCCCCTGATAAAATGTGTGAAACAATAAAAAGCTTCAGTATAGCCAAATATTGAGGAAAGGCGATTTGGCTGTTGGTTTATTGGTGAGGGATTCAGTGATGGTACATAGCTTCCATCCATAGGTTACTGATCTATTAACTGAAGAATTTCAAACCAACTTCTTACTTACTGGTACTCTGAGACCAATCGCCAACTACTCCGAAATCCCAACTGCGCACCCAAGTATTGCGATATTTACTGCTTATTATCAAATCCACATAAGGTTTTCCTAGGAATCGCCCTAAAGTCCTTGGGAAATGTGTGAGTCTATTCTGTTTTCTTCCCTGTTATCCTCTTCAAGTGACCTCTAGCTACGGACAAACCACTCTCTGAGTAATAGAGAGTGGTGTTGTTAGGTCTGTATATAGAGATGGAAAACCAAATGAAGGCTTCCGATTACCTTCTAGTTTCATTGTTATCCACAGTGGCAAAGATCATAGAAATAATCATCAACAGTTAGCATCTTAATGTTTTACCTAATAATTCCCAACTGTATTTTTATTCATTTGTTTGCTTGTTTATTTCATTTTAATCACATACTACTTAGCTACAATAAGCATTTTGAAGAAACCATTTTGGGTTTAATCAAGAGAGTATATGTATACGGTGGTTAAAACCGGTTTAGGAGGCAAGAAAATAATCAGAATAAGATGTAAGTCTGAACTGCCATATATATATATATACGTACACAACACTTAAGAAAAAAGTGAAGGTAAAAAAAGAAGTAAAAAATCTGAAATAAAATGAAAATATACATAATTAAATCAGTGAAATAGGTAGAAAATCAATGGACATTTGGTGCATAAATGCGATGTAATAAGGTTTATCAGACAACTAATATTCCTAGAATAATTAAGAGGTCAAACTATGCAAGTATCAATAAAATAATGAATGTTCACACTCGTGATGATAGAAGAAGATTGAAAATTCTGAACAAAAAAAGGTGAATGTGTCACAGTGCACTATCTTTCCACTGAGGTCTTGTAACAGCAACTTTCTGACTTCATCAGACAGTTGAACTCTCTCCGTAGAGCACAAACATCCCATTCACATTGCCTTTTTGATAGGATAAACCACTAAATTCTTAGCAGAAAGTTGTTGTTTATGGGTATTAGTGGGCGTCCATTTAGACGGTTAAAGGATCACTTAAGTAACAGGTCACTAGCAGTTAGAATTCGCACCGTTTTGACCAGTTGATCTACGATGATCAGTGGAATGCCACAAAGTTACATCTTTAGACAATTTTTCTTCTTATTGTTTAAAAACTATATTCCTTCCAACAGGGTCAAAAGCTCCTCAATATACAAAGGATCTTATGTTCTAGAAGGAAATTCAATACCCTTTTGATGTCGTGATTCTTCGGGTGAACTTGGATAGAATACATAGATGGGCTTCCACAAACTCGCCTCCTTGTTATACAATAAACTGTAAAATGCCAATGGTGAAAAATTGGGTTACATTGTCTGCGTACACATTCGGTAAATCTAATATAACTCCCCCTACCTCAGAAGAGGGCTTTGGCATAACCCTCTGTGATCATTCGTTTTTATCGTCTCCTTGACATGATCCATTCAATAAAACATATTCAATCTTGAAGTTTCTGTCTAGAACTTTGAGTAGTTTGGCTCCTGATCAATTGTTTACAGACAAACCTTGGTTACATCTGAAGTGGACCAAATATATGACCAAGTAACGTTTGTCGTATAACCAGAGCAACTTCTAGCGACCGAACCCCTATGCATGAGTAAGGATAAATCAGAAGGCAGTGAGGGATAGAGGTGAAGTTATATTTGATCGAGAGTAGAACAGTAATCGGATAGCGATGTCTAGGCTGGACAACTAGCAAGAGAGATGGTTCCCACGTCGTGTCGTGTAGTGATTTGGTGGAAATTCTTGATCAACCACCCTCAGCTGAAACAAACATGGTCAGTATCAGTAATGATAGCCTATACAACTATTTACTTAAGGGATTATTTACCACTACATATCTATTTTTAATCCACGATTAAACTCTTTTCTCTTCAGTTTCAGAAGTAATATGATGAATGCTGTAATCTCTAAAATCTCAAACACCTCTGCCACCTAGACGTAGATCTCAAGGAACGTTACTTAGCTATATCTATCAAGCATAGTATCAGTTGAAGCACTTCTTATTTAAGAAGGCTGACTTGACACAGAACCTATGAATAACTCATTATTACCTTCTAGTAAAAGTGATGAAACATATGAGTGGTTTACATGAACAGCCAGTGATAGGTATTTAATATAAGTCACAAATTATAAATTTCAATCCAACTCACTGGAACTAAAGTAGTTTGAAGTTTACCGGTAGGGGCGCTACTTCTGAATTATCCGCAAACATGCGGGAATACAAGATTGTTGTACTTGGCAGTGGTGGAGTTGGCAAAAGTGCCTTGACCGTTCAGTTCATACAGGGTATTTTCACAGAGAAATATGATCCAACTATCGAGGACAGTTATCGGAAGCAGGTGGAAATCGACTCTCAGCAATGTATGCTAGAAATTCTGGACACTGCTGGAACCGCAAGTTGAATTCATTAGATGGTAATTGTTTTAAATCTTTAGGAACAATTTACAGCGATGAGGGATCTTTATATGAAAAATGGTCAGGGCTTCCTGTTAGTTTATTCCATTACGTCGCAGACTACATTCACTGATCTTGAAGATCTCCGAGAGCAAATTCTCCGAGTCAAAGATGTCGATGAGTTTCCGCTAACTCTGGTTGGAAATAAGTGTGATTTGGAAGATGAAAGAAGTGTGGGTAAAGAACAAGGACAGAACTTAGCTAAGAAGTGGAATTGTCAATTCATGGAGACAAGTGCCAAGTCAAGAATCAACGTACAGGAGGTTAGTATTCGCGTTGTTATAAAGTAAAATTAAAAACTCCTAGTCATTGTAAAAACCTGCTAGTTTATGTACGCAAATCTGGTCTAGTGCATTACAGTTTCTTTACCGACACTTATTGGATGCAATATCTCTTGTTACTCTAAGCAAACTAACGTTCATTTTATGCACCTATATTTATCATTACATTCATATAAACATTACTTCCCATGTCACCTTAATTCTTACCACAAAATTGTAATCCAGTTTTTTACCTGTTGAACTTCTGCTTACGCGTCTTGTGTAGTGTTTCCTCCTGATCAACTCGCCAGCCAGCGGTCACCTTTCCACAAGGGAAATGTGGGGTAAAAAAAGGTCGGTCCTAACAATTCACACTTCACTTTACTTATCGCATTTCCGACTTCCTTGGTATGGCTTTTTCTAGTGTGAAGTTAACTTACCGAAAACTGGTAAGTGATAACCGTCCTCGTACCTCCAACAGCACTCGAGACCACCTCTTTTACAACCAAATCTACCCTTATGTTCCTAGTACTTTAACTTCTCAATCAACTTTCTATCACCACCCTTCCTGTGGGCCACTAGTACTAGTTATTCGAGTTCTTTAAATGCTATTCCAGGTTTTAAAAAATTGCTCTCTAAACTTCATGTTAGAACTTTTAACGCCGGAACATTGTATCAAACTAGCCAACTAGCCTTGTTAGCTAAAATCCTAGAATTTCTACAGATTGATGCATGCTGTCTCCGAAAAATGAATACAGAACCCCAACGTGGTCATTCACTTGTCGACCTAATCAGTTCAGAGACACAATGCAATTTACTCTTCGTTAATCTTAGGACCCGACATCAAATTCTCCTGGCTTTGCTAAGGTAAGCATAGCACTAATATTGCCGTCAGAACAGGCACTTCTCGAGTTGATTCCTGTAGAATCGTTTATGTGCTGTTCGTCTGATTGGTACAGTACAAACTCGGAAAAATATTGATATACGCCGTTGTCTTTTTGTCGTCCTATCTATCGTTGGAGAAGCTAAGTATAAGACTGCCTTTCATTCTGTGGAACGTGTTTGGATTTTGACCACACTAGTGACAGCACGTATTTCCACGCGTCTTATTGGATGCAGTAAGGTCACAACATGTGAACTTTTTAGGTACTAGTTCAAGACTGTAGAAGCTAAGAATACATTCAGGAACTTCTAGGAAACTGATGAAGGCTCAAAAACTCGTTCGACCAAGCTCTAAGAATGATACAGAGCGACAACATTGTAGACTAACAAATGGTCTGCTCAAGTACCATGAGCCGTGGTGGACAACAAAAGCCATAGCGATTGACTGGCCAGGGACAATGGATAATACTAGACAACTGTTCCGACTCATCGAGGACACTAGTATTAAAAAATCGCCTGTTAATAATACTATTTCTGAGAAAGGTGGGCCTATAATCTCTCAGCCTGGAAGATTAGACCGATGGGAAGAACACTTTCGAAAACAATCCAACTTGCCCCCAGCTACTCTCCGATTGTCATTTATCTTCAAACTGCCTAAGTGGGAAATTGGGACGTCCCCAACTCTCAGTAAGGTTGAAAAGGCTATAAGTAATTTGAAGTGAGGTAAAGCAGCAGGATCTGATAGGTTGACTCCATATATCTTCAAGGATGGTGGGTCACTTTTAGTAGGTAGGTTGATTGATATACTACCCACTCTGAAAGTTGAGAGTCATCCCATTAGACTGGTTTCTTGCTGGTCGTTCCAATTTGTAAAAGCGATGAATCTTTTGATGACCACAAAGGAATCAGTTTTACTAGAACTAATCAATCTCTGTTACCCCACGTGGAGCAGACGCCGCCTACCAGCTCTGTCATGAGCTTCCATTTCCAATTCTTCTTAAGTGCTTTTCATTCTCTTCATGCCTCCTTTTACCAAGAGATGTGCTGCCGTTGCCCTACTAATCCACGTTTTGACATATGCATCAGATCTTCCTTGTTCACCGATGATGCTACCCAAGTATGTAAACGTCTCGATATCTTACACAGCTTCTCCTTCAAGCATGATTGGGTTGGTGCTCGTTGGTTTGTATCTAAGAATCTTACTCTTTCCTTTGTGTATGTTGAGACCTAGTGCTGCAGAGGCTGCTGTTACACTATCCGTCTTCACCTGCATTTGTTGCAGTGTATGGGACAGAAGAGCTAGGCTATCTGCAAAGTCCACATCGTCTAGTTACATCCATGTTGTCCACCATATTCTGAGCTTACCTTGAGATGTCGAAGCTTTCATGATCCAGTCAGCCATCAGCAGAAAGAGGAAGAGCCAGAGCTGACCTCCATACATGATTTTACAGTGTAGTTTGCGTAAGAATTCCGTACGATGTTGACTGTCTTAAGTACACCATAATGTCGAAGGAGGTTCAATAATGTTTACCTGTCCACACCGTCAAACAATAAACCATTGGTCTCAAAGTTGGGTGTCGACTGGATCTCTTATTCGGTTCAATAACACTGTTGGAAACTTTTCCTGGTACGGAAAGTAGAGTGATACCTCCGCAGTTCCTACACTTACTAAGATCTTTCTTTGGTATCTTCGCCTGGAATCCCCATAAGGTTACTCTGTCCCATCCCTGGATAAAGGAGGAGGGTCGGGCATGGAGTTAGCAACCTCATCCCGTAAAAAATAACCTTGCTAAGAAACGCTTACCAGAAAAGACCTTTGACTAACATAGTGCCTAAATTATTAGACTATAGTTATTTAACGTTTATCCGACACTAGAGAATTCCAAGCTTAGGAAAGGCTGGGTGTTTTCAGACCTGCACGAGGATGCATTTGTCAAATATACACTGTACGTTAGATTCTGGAGCATATGTATACTTACCAACGTCCGATAATAGTGGCACTCCTTGACATAAAGGGAACTTTCGACTCTTTAGATCGAGAAGTTCTGTAACAGTGTTTGTCATTGAAAAGCGTGCCTTAAAAGTACATAAACCTCATTAAGGTTTTGTACTCGAATACGACTGGTCGAGTCAAAGCTTATGGTGAGCTGTCACGAGAATTGTCAGCCTCGATTAAGGTTCATCTGGGTGACCCCTTACCTCCCTTCTTATTCAGTTTCGTCATACGTGTTCTCTAAGGAATCTCACTTTCTTTATCTAACTCTTCAAAAAATAATCTTCCAAGAAGCCCACTCGTAGATGATATAGTCCTAATCGGTAAAGATGCTGACAATGCAGCCTCCTGAATACCTTGTATAACAATATAAGCATATTCGGGATGCGTTTATCTTAATGAAAATGCAAAATGTTACACCAGGACTGGTCTGCAACATCTAGATTGGCTATAAAAATTAAAGTAGTTAAGCACGTTGTCTACACCTATTTCGGAAGTTTTATCATCCATAGTGGGTCGGTGTCTAACGAAATCTCAGCACGGACTCAGCTCACTTGGCTTTTACCAACTTACGTTACTTGTGGAGTAGATAAGATATCCGTCTTTTAATGAAAGCCGAGTGTACAGCGCAGCAGTCCACTATATTTTAACTTGCAGGTGCAAAACTTGGGACGTGAAATATATACGTAGGCTCCAGGTATTATATCATTGTAGTGTTACCCGTATATCATGAATTTACTGAATAAGTAATATTGATGCTAGGTACAGAGTACTAGGGAAACATGACATATCAGTTGAAGAGATGGTTGGGATATGTATTGTGTATTTCCGACTACTGTCTGCTTCTCTGCTTGTTGTTGACTGCTGTAGGAATATAATAGAAGAAAAATAGCGGCGGTCAAACCAAAACATGTAATCAGTTCATGAAGTATTCGACTGTTGGTTTAAGCCATGTTAGTAGATGCAGGCCACCTAGTCTACGCAATATTCGTAATGAGCATCTAAAGACAATAGATGACAGCTCAGAATTAGCACAAGTGTATTCACATTCTACCTTCATTTGGTCTTAAGTCATATTATTCTCTCATACTCACCCTAACTTCATCCTTTTCTTGTATTGTACTGTTACGTTATTTATTTAGATTTGATCTCGTTGTGGTAGTGTGACATGGCAACTTTAACCTGTAGGTATATTTGCCAGATTCTATGTTGTTGACTGACGGGTATGCATATTTGTTTCACAGTGCATAAATATTCAATCGTCATATTAGTATATCGGTGTTTTTAAACAACCGATTAATAAAGTCAGTGCTATCTATGATATACAGTTGCCTACATGTCTTCAAACCGTTTACACCAAGATGATAAGGATTTTCTAAACGAAAAGGCGAAAATACTTGTCCATAAGATGGAGAACTGATAAGTTATATTAGCTAATTGAGTTTGTGGAGACTGGATAGTCTTAATCGCCTCAGAGGACTGGGACCGTGAAATGAATAAAGAGTATTGGCTTTTGCTTTTGTAAATTACTTCCTAGTGAGAAGTAAGCAAGTCGCGAAATGACTCTAATCCGCCGAATGAGTTCGAAAGCTCCAAGGTGTTATCACATTCTGGAGACTTACTCAGTTTGATTTTGAATAAATCCTTGGTTATGTAATCAGTTGTTTGTAACTTACAAGAAAGTCGAGCTTGTTAAGATCCTGGCAGTGAACATTCAATGACACTACCAACTTGCTGATTCACTTCACTTGTTTCTTTTTGCATAGTGTTCTCAATTTACTTCCGAGCATTAATCGAACCACTAACTATTACAACTAAGTACTTACTTAAGCTTACATTCATTAAATGTTATAAAAAATCCAAGGTGTTTTGTTTTTCAGTTATTCCACAATCTTGTTCGTCAAATTAATGAGAAAACACCTGATCCTGCAGTAAAGTCGTCGAAAAAATCGAAATGCTGTTGTCTTTAAAGTACGAGCTTTATATGCTACTGATATAGTTATTTATTTCGGCTTTTATCTTCACATTGCCTGATAGGCAAAGAAGTTTACTTTTAATATCTTTATTTGAAGTTGCATTATCACATCTGTTATTGATTTTGACTTTTCATCCTACTATAACTTCTAAAGTTTCGTATAGTTTTGATAGAAATAAATTTGCTTTATTTGTTTGCTTCATGATCGACGAATTTAGCAATTAGTTTATATGCAGATTTTAAAATTTGTAATGTTTAACAACATCCTAATCATTCTAATCTTCATTATGTCTCTTTTAACTTCGGTGACAGAATTTTTGTAATTTTCACTATTTCTGCCTTATAAATCTTCATTTTGTTGTTTCACTGGTGCAATGTGATGTGACATTAGTGAGTTCAGACTGTGTATAGTTTTCAACCGTATGTCTTTTATTGGCTTTTTTACTGCTAAATACTTTATTTTTAATTTGCTTGCGTGCTTCTATTTTATCATCACATGTATTAGTGATGCACCTTTGTTTTTTTTCTAACTTCAAATCGATATGCGGTATAAACAATCATGATCAACTTTTGAAACTAAGTTTAAGAAAGGTGGGTTATATTGCAAAATTTTAACTAAGCATCAAGTTAAAAAAATTTCATTCTTCTGAAAAGATATGTAAAACGATGTGAAATAGGGCATTAAGTCAAGAATGTTTAATTATGTAAATCACCTAATCTACAGGTCTGGATGATACTGTTTATCATTCCTTCACCATTTTGTCTACAGCAACGTAAACATGATGAAAACCATGTTCTGACTGACTAGTTTAAGTTGCTACTGGGAAATTGATTGTAGTTATATTCGACAACTACTTGTAACAAAATGGAACGGCAAATCTCGATCTGTCATATTTCTCTGGAATTCAGTCTTCAACAGAGATTCTTGACAGATTCGTTATATTTGTTTGCTACTATCACGACTTGGTGGTCGGGTTCGCCTATCGTGACGGACCAGTCAGTCTACACTGACTTGAAACTATCGTTCCCTTATGTCCTACCATTCCAAGCAGATCGTTTAAAGAGCCATAAGGCTAAAAACAGCAAACCTAAGATGAGTGTAACGGCAATAGGGTGGTCTAAGCCATGTTGGCAGATTAAGACTATCTGGTTAAGGTCCTCGCAATAATCACATTCAGTAGATAACATGGCTCAAAATTGGTTACACCGACACAAATGTATTCACCCCCTTTGTTCTTAGTTTTGATTATTCTGCCGCGCACATCGCTTTGTTCTTCTCTGTCTTATTCCATGTTGGTGTTAACTTTGTTAGTTTGATCTCATCGTACTAATATGGTGTGGGAACTTGGACATATGTGCCAGGTTCCATGTTGTTTGTGACTGACTAACGTTCGTTAATTAGCTCAGTTGCATTTTTTTTACTATAAGGTTCCTTGGTTGTGTCCTCGGTGTAGAAGTTGTTATAAGTTTGCCTTATACGTAAAATCGTGTATCTTGACCATGTTCTTTGTATCTAGAACGTTACTGAATTTTCGTGCTGCTATAACTTTTGCTCTATCAATTTATTTTACGACAAACACATATTGGGGAGCGAGTCAGCTAATCAAGCTGTGAATGTACATCGTTCTCAGTCATGTTACGTAACTCAAGATTCCCCATACATCGACATTCAGTTCTAGTTCATATTAATTTAGGTTGGTCGTATGTTAATGAATCCTGAAACTGTGATGAAGTCACTTACTGTTGTTCTGAGATCACATTAATTGTGACATTGATCTTAACTATTTGGGTAAACAGTTCATGCATATACTTAACTCAGTGAGTTAAGAGCGATTATAGTTGCTTCTTATCAACATGGAGCACAATGTCTTATAATGTGTTTAGTAGCAGCTAATGCAAGGTAACTCGAGGCGCTTCAGGTACATACATGGTTTCAATATATTTAATACATCCTGCCATTAGTTAAACAAAGTATGATGATTCTAGAATTGCAACGAAACATTTCCCCGATCAACCGTTTGTCAAACATGTATACTGTCAGGAAATATCGAGTTTCCAAAGTGACGGGATATGTCTACCTGTTCATTTACTGCCTATGACGTTACTGCTTAATTAGAAAGCCCACAGTTATTTTGCCTACCGAATTTTCATCGATACATTGTAATCTGTCTATAAATCTGAGTAGTTTACTGTACGTTTTATAAAGAAAATCTCCCAACGTCCATGAGTTTTGATCAACCTACAAAACTCGTACTTTCTGTTAAATCAAACTAAGATTTGTGATTAGAGGCAATACAGTGTCTGCTAACTGCTGAAATACCTTATTGAAGCTATACTAGTGTGAATATTAAAAAATACCATTGGACTTCTCATAGTGAAGAAGGTGGGGGGTGCAATTTGTACGTACGTTCTGTTGATTGAAACCTAAGTTTATGCCGACTATTATAAATCAATTTTACATAAATTGCCGTTTAATACGTCAATTTTCCTTATAATCAGTTATAATAAGATCCAAAAATATTCGGTGAATGCATCGGGAATGGTAGTTCTTCAACATTTATTGCAAATGGGAGACCGTTTTGACTGAACAGTGTGGTGATTTCGTTTCATTCATTCAAGTTCTGTATCTTGATTCGGCTTTAAGGGGTCAGCTATATTCTGAGCGAAGAGGTATGAAGTACTCAATAAATTATATTCATTAGCAAACGGTGTCTGGAGAACTAGATAGGCCTTTATACCTGGATAGACGAGAAACATCCATCAAGTCATAAAAACGAGTGTTGATTATAGTGATTGTTTCTTTTCGAGAAGAAATAGTTGCTTAAAGCTTCCATATATGTATGTATCGTAGGTTCATATTAATTTAAAAACAGCTACGTATGTTCGAGATTTACACGTATTACAAAAGGCTAAATCTCCAGGTGACAACGTCAATTCAAATTAGCCATATAAAAATACCAATGAAGTTAGTTTTCTAATGGTAAAAGTTATTGAAAACAATGGTTTAGTTCAGAAGAAGGCTGTATTTAGACTGCAGTGTATGTAAATAATGTACTAGCAACGGAAGTGCAATACGACAATTTCAGTAAAATATTTTACAATCACTGCTGAGAAAACAGGTGTGATTTTAATCATAGGTACATCAACAAGAATTGTTTACACATTAGAACTTTCAACTATGACTATAGACATCGTTAAACTTTGTTTTGAGAATTACGAATTCATTATCAGTAGGTAATTGGTGTTTTGTTAACACCCACAACTCATCATTTACTGCATAAAAAATATTTCAATATCACGTTTATTTGATTAAATCCTTTGTCAACAATATATAACTATCTTTTCATCTAATTCATCTTTTCACTATCCTTTCCCTCTGCTAATATTCGTGCTTCAGTCACAAGTATTAATATAGTTTGTTCCCTAAGTTTTAAATTATAGTTATGGATCATTTCTCTATTAAATAGTATCTGAGTGATAATGTAAACATTTTGAATTAAATTTATTTAAAAATTCTTCGAATTGAAATTTAAGTGATATTAGTATAGCTTTGACCTGGGAATATTCCCATGATTGTCTAGCTAAATTTAGTTTATTCATGTAAACTAAGCTGGAACATCGGCTCAATGGTTAAGACATTTGACTTCCCGTTATCAAGTATCCAGATTCTTATCCGTCCTACCTTTGTTTGGGTATCCGGTTAATATCACTATCCCCTAATAACTTGAAGTAAAAACGTGTATAATTGGCAAATTACACTGTTAGCAAAACATGAATAATAATGGCATGCTAATCAATTTATCGACATCAAATCTGGATAACATGTTACTTTTCTTTAACAAATTATTGTATTGTAGTGAAACTCAAGATATTTTGAACATAACTAATAGATTACATAAAAATAAAATCGGATTATGACATCCCCTCACTTTTCTTTCCTTTCAGGACATATTTTCAAATTAAGGTAATAACGTTCGTAAGGTCGGGATTAACTTTTCACCAGCTAACTACTGAAGTTCCCGTCTATCTGCTAATAAATTTATGACTCAATAAGTAGTAAGACCTTAATAATTTCATAAATGTCTCTTCTTATCTGGGTTGATCATTTTTTCTAGAATATTACATAATCTGTGACATTCTTCTGTTTCTAAAAATTCACTATTTACACGAACTCCGAAAATCTTTCAATATTCTCTCGACATAAAGTATGAACACTTGTCTAGTTTGTATGATTAATATAATCCTCTGTAAGGTGTAAACCATTTAAAGAAAATCCGCGAAATGAATTAATTCATCCTATTTTGCTACTACTTTGTGCTTTTTTTTATCCAAATTTATAAATACGAAGAATTGTATCAAATATTTGAAACTGAACTGGAGGCCACCCAATCCTTCGAGAGAGAAGGAAGACTATTCCTCATATACAAAGCATAATTGAATTAAATAGGTGTTGGGGATTCGCTTTCACCTAGTAACAATGGGCCCATTTTTGTAGTTGTTGGGTACGTTAATGAACAATAATCCCATGTAGTATTTACCTATTTACAAATCATCCGTCAGAAGATACCACACATTATTTCAGAACACATAAAATGCAAAACCACAACAAATGATTAGTCTCGATAAGTATATATGTAAAACATTTGCTATGCAAGTTTCGTAACAGGTTTATAGGTAAAAAAAAAACCTTAATTTATGTGTCTTTAAATATGCAACAATAAATCAAAGTAAAAGCTTAAATTTAGGACAGTGTAGATAAACCTTCAACTAGTTGTTTAATGAATACATAGGAAATATACATACTGATTCCTACAAAACAATCTTCATGGGTTCTATGATTTACTCCTCTCGTTTCTTCTTAACACAAGATTGCTGGGTATATCGTGAAAGCTGAAAGGATTACAAATTTCAAGACCATGTAGTAAATAAGAAGCATGAGCGAGACATACTAACAGTGAAAGTGAGTAATCCACTTAACCAGGGGTACAACCTACATGACCCTAGTTTGAATCAGATGGTCGAATGTATATATATTAAATATTTATGTTACATGAAGCATTTCTTGACTAGTTTCTGTTCATTCAGGTGACAAGCGATGCATGTTTTGGCGCAATGTGGATTAAAGATTCCATGTCCATCTAAGATTTTCAGCAACTGATTCACATGAATACATCAGTGTAGTGTAGCCAATAAGTAGGATGAAAAAAACACATGTTAAGGCCTTAAATAAAATTATACTATAAGATGCGGAACTCATTAAATGAACAGTAAAATGACCTAAAGTTTTGGATATCACGGATATGTTAAATACTGATAGCGTTCTAGATAGCCACAGCTCGCGGTAACACATTCTTCCGGATTTCGATAACTAAATCTTCTTACTCAATTCAGTCTTTAGGTTTCTTACTAGATTTAGTTAACTTTAAGGTTTATCATAAATGAATAGGACAGAAGAACATGTCATTTATTTATTCACATATTAATGTATTGTAAGATGATGTACATGACCAGTAGGTTAAAAGAAAATTTAGGTGTTATTGTGTTTTTCTGAACTGTACATATATAACAGCCAATCAAATTCCTGATCAATTGTAGTAAATGTCTAATAGCTGATGTTGTCCAGAAAGATATTAAAAGCTTCATGACCTAACCATTTAGCTCAGAAAACACATTACCAAGTAACAATTTATTCTGAAAATGATTTGTGTGAATTAGGCTTTAAATTTTCTATTGTGTTAACGTTGAAAAGACAGAAAATAAACGCTACAAAACTTTAATTAGTTTCTGTCCAATCAAGAATTTTGAGTATTTCTGAGGATTATTCATAAAACCATCGATTAATAGTATTTTTTATGCAGCATTAATTAATACCTTTCTTTTAAATTATCAGATATCTACCATTCAAAAGTAATAGTAAATGTATTATTAAAATGTTTTAGTTCTATATATAATATGATCTATAAATTATTATACTTTCTAGTTTCAAAATTCACTTGTATATTTACATAAATTATGAGTAAACATCATGAAACATTTGTGACCACTCGTCTTATCTTCTGATGTTTTGAAATATGGTTAAGAAAATCAAAATACTCTTACGTATGAAGCATGTAGATGTGCAGAAATGAAGGTAAGAAATCATAAATGGAGTAGGGGACGTAAAGAATTTACAATTAAATAACTTGAAGTTTTTGCTAAATTCTCATCTAATTTCATTATTAATTTTTTTTTACATAGTAGAAAGAAAATAGCACTTCTTATAATATGAATGTCTGTATCGTGATATAAAGGGTATTTCAAGTAGGATGACTTAAGTACTCCTTTTTTTCAGAAGATTATTTTGATGTTATATGTATAAAGCACTTTGTTTTTATTACTTTTTTTTAATTCCCCTTGCTCTAACCTCTCACTTGACCTATTAACTATTCCCATGTTATTTTACGTTTATGAACTGTAACTAATTAAGTGTGTTCATGATCTCTCATTTCCTTAACATTGCTTCTTTTGTTTTCTATTGATGTTATTTTTTCAAATGATTTGTTACATAGTTTTTGTAGTCATATAAGCAAATGACTGATATATATATATATATATATATATATATATATATATATTACTTGAGTGATTGTTTTTCTTTTATTCTTGTGTTCTTCTCAGTTCGGTCTGGAACTAGATTTCTTTGGGACAGACGTATTATTGTCATCGCAACCGTATTATTGTCATCGCTCACTGTACTGGGCCAAACAAGGCCATTATCCGTATTAGTCAGAGTTCAAGACACAACACCACTTTCCGTTGATATTGTTACGGGCGGATCTCAAACGATTCCTGATGCTATGAGCTGTTGTGAGAGAGTTGTCTCTTTATAGCGCTGATATACATGTACAGTTAGAGTAGGATTGTTTGTGGAAAGTGGGCTCCACGAAGTCTTATTTAGAACCTATGTTTTTACATTTTCGTAAATTTCGTGTTGTTTAATGCTCTTAGTTTTTAATATTTAGATACCCTCGATAAATGATAGTATTCAGATTATTATTTCTAATGTCAGTAGAAAATAATTTGTTAGTATACAATTTATTTAGCATATCATTAAGTCTATATAACAATTCATACTTGGACAGGACTCATTATCTTTCGACGTTATCATGTTCTAGAATTTCTTCCGAATGTTTAGACTAACTTAAGAGTAACTTTATAATTCAGTCTACTTTCATTTTCTATGCTTGAAATTTTTTTTTAAATATCTTTTATATTCATAATGTATCTTCACCATCATCTACAGAATCGATAATTGATAGTATCTCTAAATGTATTATTTATCTTTTTATGGAGTAGGACGCTTCGTCGACTTCAATAAAAATCTTTAAAAAGTATATTGGTTCTGATAAAGAGAAATTAACAGCTGAGGTTCCATGTGTATGGGTATAGCCAAACAATCTAAACAGACGAAACCTAATACTGTTAGTCGTACCACCTAAACTAATGATTTATAAATGAATGTAGGTACTACCTACTACTTCAACATTCTTTTGCTCTCAATTACTATGAACTTCACCAAATCACATCCTATTACTTAATCAGACATTTTTTTAAAATCACGTAGTTTAAACTACACGGTTCAACCATTCAACTCTTTAAATTGATTTTTTTTCACACATTTGTTTTTACTTAATTACACATTTTGTCTAATTGTATCCCTGACCGTAGCCCAGAGCCACATTCATCCATAACATATGATATACAAACACATACACTCCTGTCGTCTACTGCATTCTGAAGGTGAGTTCACTCATAACGACTCATTTATAAAAATAAATATACATACCAAACAAATAGTTTGAATGTAATTGAATCTTCCCGTTGATTTATCATGGACTGAAACTGATCAATCTACCACATATGCAGATTAAACGGATTACCTCGATACAACGATAATTCACAAGTATGATTTAGGCTGGAAACGCTCATCCTGGATCCAGCTTATTAACCACAATTCAACTCAAATAATACTTGTAAACTATCAATGTGTTGAGGTAGTCCGCCTAAGATGCACATATAATAACAAAGATTGATCAATTTCAGTCCATGACAAATCAACAGGATGATTCAAACACGTTCAAATTACGTATAAATACCCGTAGCACAAGTGTGGCTTTTTTGGCTCAGTAACCTAATGGTAGACGAGGTGGCGTTCGGCATGTAACTGAGTTTCGGCGTGAATATCAACACTGGGATGCATATATATACAGCTGACGAGTCCCAAGTAAAACGAAACGTGCGTTTTAAATTCAGCTTGCCAGTCACAATCCAGTCAAAATCATACTCAATAAATGACTGTACAATCGTTGATAAATTATGCCGTTAAACGAAGTTTTGCTTACTTTTAATTGCATTTTATCCCTAGCAGAAAACTTAATATGTATTTTACTCAGTTCTTCGACTAAAATTAGTATAATAAGATCCATTGCATTGTTCATTATCTGATGATATTTAAAAGAATTTAGCTTTGTGTCAGTGACCGTTGATATTTTCATGTACAATAAGAGTATATTATAAACTCTGATAACATTTCATGTATCACTGTTGTTAAACAATTTAAACGCTTTTTCATGTAGTAGTTATTTCATCTTACGTACTCTTGACCAAAAAAACCGAATTTCTGTTTAAATATGCTAAGTTTGTTTAACATTTTGACTAAATATATCCAAATGTCCTTCTTAGTTGCTTCAGTCAGGTTATCTTCTTTGATTCACTTGAAATACATTGTCAAACTCATCTTCGTGTAGTAACTATTGGTTTCACACTGCATGACGATAGGTGGATCAGAAATGTTCCAGTTTATTTTATAGTAATATCGAATTTTTGACACTTTTGCTTTCGAGAGCGTTTATTTCTCCAACAATATAAAATAAAACTTCAGTATCTAACAAACTCATTGTTATTTTTAGATCTATAGTCATCATCCGACATTAATAGAACAGTTCGTTGGCTAATAGTATTATTATGGTCGGATACAAATGATCCACAGGCGAAACCATGCTACTTACTTACATTTTGAGTAAATACTTAGAAAAGCCGACCAGACCTGTTTACAAACTATACTACTAAAAAACAAAATCAGCTAGTTTTTACTTAACCATATTAATCATTCCTACAGTATACGCACTTTGACAGTAACTTTTAAATGTGTGAACTACAGCCTTGTACTTTCTACTATATAAAAAGAAAACTATGCGTTTCTCAGTGAACTGTTATCAATCAAGCAATGCATATCACCCCACGTGGAAAGTGGGCCAATGACTAATATTCTTCAATCAACCCTGTCATTGCCTTTCGTTTCCAGTTCCTTTCAAGTGCTGTTTATTCTTTTCATGTCTGCCTCTCATTCTCGGCTCAATGTGTTCTTTAGTGTTCCTTTTTTCCTTTGGCATTCAGTTGCCAAGTCAATGCTTGTATTGTGACGCAGT
This sequence comes from Schistosoma japonicum, assembly GCA_025215515.1. NCBI lineage: Eukaryota > Metazoa > Platyhelminthes > Trematoda > Strigeidida > Schistosomatidae > Schistosoma > Schistosoma japonicum. Next base: position 34,538,217 of record CM046061.1, read on the forward strand.
CTGGAAATCTTCTTACTGTGCGTCGTATCCACCTCCAACATTTTTTTCTAATTTCTTCCTCAGATGAAAGTTGATTTGTTTTCTGCCACAGTAGGTTGTTGTTGAAGGTATCTGGATAATGGATCAGAAGTATCTTGCACAAACAGCTGCTTATAAATATGTGCTTCCTCTGAAAAATGCTTTACATAGTTCTTCAAGTTTCAACTCCATGCAATAGAATTGTCTTGACGTTTGTATTGGAGAGTCTTACTTTGATGCTGGCTGACAGCTAGTTTGAGTTCCAGATGCATTTCAATAATAGAAATGCTGCCCTTGCCTTTCCAATCCACGCATTGACATATGCATCAGATCTTCCTTGTTCACCGATGATGCTACCCAAGTATGTAAACGTTTCGATATCTTACACAGCTTCTCCATCAAGCATGATTGGGTTGGTGCTCGTTGGTTTGTATCTAAGATCTCTTACTCTTTCCTTTGTGTATGTTGAGACCTAGTGCTGCAGAGGCTGCTGTTACACTATCCGTCTTCACCTGCATTTGTTGCAGTGTATGGGATAGAAGAGCTAGGCTATCTGCGAAGTCCACATCGTCTAGTTACATCCATGTTGTCCACCATATTCTGAGCTTACCCTGAGATGTTGCAGTTTCTATGATCTAGTCAACCACCAGCAGAAAGAGGTAAAGCGAGAGTAAGCAGCCTTGTCTGTCACTGGTCTTTACTTCAAATGGATTTGTGAGCTATTCATCATACATGATTTAGCAGTGTAGTTCGTCATAAGAATTTCGTGTGATATTGACTATCTTCTCGAGTTTAATTATACGAATATATTTATATCTCAGAATCACTTTCCTAATTGACTGGACTGAGAATGAAATAAATAGTATATTTTAAAGATATCTGTTTACTGCTTTATTTTTATGTTGATGGATAGTATAGTATATGTTGTTATCAATATTCCGTTGATTTAATTTTATTTATTGTCAACTTCTGTTGCATTGTGAAACATCACAATTCGATAGCAACACTATGATATTGCTATCAGTTCTTTCAACAATAAAAGGGAGCCTTACTGATGAGTTACAGCTATGACGTAGCATGATGTCATGGTTACATACTGACTAGTTCCAACCACAAAACATCAATCTCTCTACTGCTTACCAATTTACACTGATAAACGTTAATAGACAAACAGCTATGACCAATAACTTCAAACACCGGATTTTATGAACCCTAGTTGTAACACATAAAGATATTAGCTGTAGATATAATATTTAAAGTAATCTCAGCGAACAACATTTAAAAATTTCAACTTTTCATTCTGAAAACTTATCCGATTGTCTTCGAAGAAATATGAAAGGTCAATAAACTGAACCTTTGATGATTCATATTCGATTAGTGTATTTTGTGTAAACATGAATCATTTTTATGTGACATAAAAGTTGGTTGTTTGTACCTATATTTTGTTGTTATGACATTTATCAATAAATTAAGTCTTTGGTTATGGCTAGGGATATACTAAACAATTTGACAGATGTGCATCAGTAAATTTAATATACTAACATATGTGGGAATTGGCAATGGTCAGAAAACGTTTGAAAATATTAAATAGGTAATTATAGATAATTCCAGTACAAAACTAACTACAGAGGACTACACAAACATCACACTGGTCACTATATAGTGATCAGTCAGTGTATAATAATCCATTAAATAACATCTGTTGTTTTTAGCATGATTGGAAATATAGATGAGGTGGATATTATAACCCGAGGTTGTCTTAGTTAATCATCAATTGCTAGCGTGTAGCTAGTCGTAACTCATCGCTTCTGTTCAAACTGTTCGTGTTCCCTAATATACACATTCATTTAGTTATTAATTGTTCTTTGCATGCAACAAAGCCTATTCGAAATATTTTAGTTTCATCAAAGTCTATCTTATGCCCTGGTTCTAACTAGTGTAGAGCAATCACTGATTTATTTGCGAGCCTTTTGAGGTCTTCCGAAGATCTACGAACAAGTTTTACGTATTATCTATTCTCCTTCAATCTAGTATTCAGCCGCCTAGCGGTTTCACCTGCATAACCAATACTGAGCTAACTACACTTAATTTCATAGACTTTATATTGTTGTTCCTTATTAGGTATCTTGTCTTTGATTTTTATTACTGTGAATCAACTAATGTCATTTGAACGAAAATAGACTTCAGTTGTGTTTGTTCAATATAATCCTTCTCTAAAGTCTGAAATAGTTACAGTGTATTCCCAGTTTCTTGATGAATGCACCGATATTGTTTCAAATATAATTTTTATTTTTAATGCCTACTATAAACTGTGCTCTCAATTTGTCAGACACTTAGTTCAATTCTTCAAAATATTTCACATACTACATCTAGTCTACATGTTCTTAACTAATGAAAAATATTTATTTTCTATATTGAAAGATAACAACTTTATTGAGATATGTGTATATGAATGATAGGATTGAAAATACTTAGTTTCTTGAAGTTAGTTTGAACTATACAGTATATGAAATATTATCTTACAATCTAGTCTTTAATCAATAACACTGGAATTCGATCAAAATAACTGCATTAATATGTATAACTGTGCTTGTTACTATCTTAGAAAAGGTTATTTCTCTTAATAATACAATAGAAAACTTCGTATCTAAAATATTTAAAATTCTTTATGTCTATTAAAGAGGAATTAGCTATTAAGTAAACAAAAAACATTTTACAGATTAGAATAATTATTGATACGTTTCTTGATACTGATATTAAAATCTGTTTGTCAAAAAGTAACTTTCATTACAGATTGACATGAACTACATAGTTAATGATAATGAAAACCTAGTTTTGTTCAATTTCTTTAGGATCCTTCAGCATTAGTCATGCATGACATCTCTAGAGATTGAACCAGGCTGCATTGAGATTACAATACTTTTGAACCATTGAGTCAGAATTTCATGTTACGTCTTCCAAACTTCAGAGTTTGGCATGGCTATTCCCCTCCTCCCCTCCAGTGCCAATTGTTATGTTACACTGTCGAGTTGTCTAGTCTATCTCGTCGTTAGCTTACTGCTACGAGTTATTACTATTTCTACACTGTTGATAAATGACTAATAATATAGTTTACTCTAATGACAAACTGATAGTTATATGAAACAAAAACCTCTGGGAATGTATATTAAATCATATATGCTGTGCTTATCAAATAACCAGTATATCTTCAATATTAATAACTTTTAAAATTCTTCATTGTACGTTAATTAAGAAGTTTCTCGAAATTCAACTTCAGTTAGCGACTTAATTTTCACAAAGAAAACTGTCAGCTAAGATTATCCACAGTATTCTTGATGTTTTCTAAGTGTGTTATATGCAACATATTTAGTCACTTTTTTGTTTATTTAGTAGATAAGTGATACATTTTAGTGTAAATGTCATTAATAATGCACTTTGATTATATGTAAATATCCAAAGGCTATAGATAACTTTAAACACTTGAAATGAATTATTTATTAAAAATGTAATTGCATATCATGTACTCACTCGCTAAGTGAGCGGAAGTAAGGAATATAACAAACATTCAACGAACAAATTTCTAGTAACCTAACTTCAATTTACTATTAAGTAACATTTTAAATGTCAATCAGTCACAAACTATGTAGAACATGGTACGATTATGCTTTGGCACATATTACCATATCAAACAAACATGGTGAAGTGAGTAACAAAGTGATCGAAATAATGCAGTAATAATGTAATATAATAAATGTCGGGGATGAACTTCTGCAAAATGGAATACAAAGATATTTATGAGGGTACAGTGGAACTCAAGATCAAGTAGGAAACAAGGAATTATCGCTCTTAAGCCACTGCGACTGGTTCTTAGCCATGTCGCCCAACGTTACCAATTATTTATTTGCCCTGGATACTTTCTAAGATATTAAATGCCTTACTGACTTTATGTCACTGAATCTAGTTTCTTTATATCGAACACTATTAATTTGCTATTTTTTGATTAGAAGAATGTCAGAAGCACATTTACAATATGTAATGAGAAACCAGACAAACAAGATATATTGAAATCGCTAAATAATCCCTACCCATCACTCAATTTAAGGTTGAAACATGAGTATAAATCGAAATTGCCGTTTCGCAATGTCTTGCTGCCTAAAAGAAATTATGGTTCAATGAACTTGGGTTCTAATAATAAGGAAACGTGAACTCATTCATTCTCTAAGTTCGCACTATCGAAAAATTTGTTCTTTGAACTGCTTAAACGCTGGACTACACGTTTTGAAGCTTACTTTCATAGAAAATGGATACGCACTGAGATTTACTAAGAATAATGTAATGGAGAAACAACATTTTCAAACTAAATATACAGTTCTTTAGAAGTCTTTATTCTTGAACCTACAGTATAAGAGAAATATTTCACGTGATATACCGGAAAACCGACTAGAGCGATCAATTAGTAAAACGTTTAATGCAGCACAATTCACTATAAGTTACTATAGCCATCCTCAGTAATGCATACATTTGAAAGTTACCAAGAATGACCAACTCAGTGTACATATGCTTGTTCACTCGCTTTTGTAGAATGAGATATATAGATCGTTTCTTGAGACCACTTGTTATTCTCATTCAGGGGGGAAGGCACATGCCAGATCGGTCACATAATCTATCCGTTAACTTATAAAAGATTCAAGACACTGCTTCAGACTCACCATTTGACATAATTTTTAGAATCCAGTCGAAGTCAAACGGAATATGTTTAAACCTTTTTTATATGGCCGGGGCTCTTGCTGATCATGATTTAAAACCAGAGTTGATCGTACAAAAACAATTTATCAGACCTCTTTATTTAACATGGATGCAATCATCTTATGTAACTTTACTTATTCTCCCCCATCCTTATACAGCTAAAAATGTTTTCCTTATTTATTATTATTATTATTGCTCTAAACGTTGTCTCTACCTCAAAATTTCTGATTATCATTCACACATTACTTTCATTTCAGTTGCTATACTCGTTCTAGTGATTACACATATCATCCTTACCGTTCGATAGCTATTTATTTATCTTTTAATGATTAAGTTTTACACCACAATTAGTCATTACCATAACAAACATGTTTATTAATTGACTTATATGTTATCAGATGTATCTTTGTATATACGAGTGTACACTATAGAAATGAATTGATTGAAAAGAAATCCTTTCGGTAAATAAAATTGTTTAAATGTATACATATTTATGATTTTGAACACGCTGTACTTTACCTTTTGTTAAAGTCAACTAAAAACACTGTATTGCTAGCTACTAATTCAGTTTTGACAATTAGTTGTTTTGATATACCTTGTATTGTTCGTTTTCTTGTTCAATATCCATATGATATCTACTATCATTTAAAGTGAAGGGAATAGTGTACGCACAATATGCCATAATTCACACTACTATCGATTAGACATGATAATTCAACTGGGTTTCATAATTGTATTGATAATTTAACGCCATTTCATCTGAATTCTATATTAAAAGGCCTGAGTTTAATTTATGAAAAACTGCTTATTTTCAGATTATTCTGCCTCCTCTCCAACAAATTCAAGTATGATATCTTATGTAAAGTATTAAACTTCGTTTATAAAATTCGATGTCCAGGTTTTTATAATTTCCTTAGTATACACAGAAGTCTATCAGGATGAAGCAACCAGTGGGGATTGTGGTACTAACAGTAACCTACAAAATGATGGGTAGATAATACGATGAAATGCGATTTTTAATAAAGTGTGCTTCGCAAAATAACAATCATAACTTAAGTTTGTCCTAATCATTCCAATGCATATGCAAAGATTTATTTCACAAGAAAGACGTTTGAAAGATAAACGTTTTGTTGGTAATGCTTAAACAGTGACTGGTGCATATGTTTCATAATACTATAACTGTAAAATCACAACTCCATTAATTTAATACAATAATCTGTCAAACAGTTCATCTCGTGTACTTTAACCTTCTCCTAGTCACTAACAAAATAAGTCACAGAAACTTTATATACAAGCTTCTCATTATCTTTTACTAGTACGATTTCTAACACCCGTTTAGTCACCTAAACAGAATAACAAGATTAAGATCGTGTAGCTGGTTTCAGTGCTAAGAACGAGAACTATATGTCATATTTTTATGTAATACTAAACTGGTCCATGCAGGGATAGTTGGGTTTTCGCCTTGGTCAGTTGAATAATATAATCACAGTAACTCATCCACCCTCGTAATCCAGTAGGATAACCAATTGCTTAAGTGATATATATCAGCCCAGCCAACAAATTGTGGTCATTCAGTGTATGATGAAGTTTTATAATTTGACGTTATGAAGACACCATTATCATTTATTGATCTGTTTATTTATAATTTGATGTAGAGGATGTGAAACAATCTTATATGAAACATTAGTCATCGTGCATTAAAACGGTAAGGTCATATCCGTTTATTTCAAGTTCTTTAGAGAATTAATAATTAAAGTAGGCCTTATGATATTAACTTTAGTTTGATTGGTTCTTCAAACCATCCAGGCTTAGACCAATGAAATAAGCATAAACAATTACAATTGCTTATAAAGACGGTTGCTATCAATGCTACTTATGTCCGTAGAGTTGACGTTGATATTGGCTGCAGTGAAAGTGAGTGGATAGTACTATTTTTATTAAGTTCTAGTGCTATAGGCATGTCATAAAAAATAATTAATGTTGTTAATGTATACTATGGGTTACTAAGTAACACAAGTAGTTGGCCTATCAACAAATGCTGATTAATGTATTCTCTGGTCACCTTTTTCGCTTAATATGGGTTTCAGTAAAACTGTACTTAGTTTTACTAATTCTACTAAACTGAGTTGTTAAAACTGTGGTAACTGTAACTGACTAGTTAGAAGAACTGCATATACACAGAATGAAAGCAAATATTTTCAAAATTAACAATCCAATTTCAGAATGTAGCAAATAGGTTGACATTAGTTTTGAATACTCCTTGTAGTTGTTTTTAGAAACATTTGCATCAGAATTTTTACGTAATTATGACACTATTTTTAATTCATATGATCCTAGAAACAGGTTTATCTTCTAATGTAATAGAAGGACGGTCATCGTTACTGCCCACTTGACTGAATTCATAAATTGTAGCTATCCATTTCAACTTTTATTTTTCAGCTTATTTGTTTTTTTTCCTGTCACTTAAGCCTAAGCTGTAAACCTGCGCCCTTTACTTCTTCAAACTGCTATATTCCCTATTTATCTACCCCATGATTCCTAAGCTAAACTTTATGGGTTGTATGTAGCTGATGATAAAGTATAAAATATAATGAATTCATAATATTCAACAAATTTTATCGCTGTTACCTTCTTTAAATTTCATTGTATGTCAAATCAAGTGGATAGGGTTATCGTTATATGCAAAAAATTATAGCCCATTCATGATTAATTGATCTAGTATGGCAAACATGACAAAACAATTCAATATTCGTTTATTTGCAGCTATTCATGCACTGAAAGATGTATTTCTATCTACCGTTTAAGTCAGCGACTAACATCAGGTGAATATCTATATTTAGTTTATTCGTTTCTGTCAGTTATCTATGATAGAAATAATTTAAGTAATTCAAAATCCTAACATATACACTACAAAATAATTTAATTTATAAACTACTCCATCAACAATTACTGTATTCTAAATAAAAGTACAATAAGAATGTAACTTTGTTTTAAATATATTTTTACTATTTTAGATTAGTCAAAATGACATTTATTTGGACTCCTAGTATTATAATTTTAATGTATCTAACATGTAAATGTTTGTCAAGTGGAATCTTTCCAAGTTGCAACTTGTCCCAATATTCAATACAAGATGAATCAGATATGGAATTACTTACAAATAATGATAAATGTCATGTTTTCCTAGTCGAAAGTATACCAGAGAATTTGACATTTTCTCCAGGATCGCCAAAACACTTATCAACTTATTTGGCATGGAAATTTCTAATCGATTCTGCAAAAACAAATATCTCAATTGCATCATTTTACTGGAGTTTATTTGTAGATGAAAAATTCAACTTCACTACTACGGAACAAGTAACCAATACTTACTAAGTTTATTTCATATCATGGTGTATTACTTCTTAAGGTAGCTTTCATAATTGCTCATGATAAGTGATCAGTTACTAGAACTTCATTCGGTTCGTAATCATCCAAACTGTAAAAATTGGTCACATCATAGGTGGAACTTTTCCAATATATCTCTCTGAAATTTGTTGAAAACATATAAATAGATAAAAACATCTGTTTACAATACTAGAAGATCCTTGTGTAAGGGTTATAACTTCAACGCACAGCAATTTAGTGGTAGAATTGAAGTATTGTTTAAATATTAAACACAACATAGCACCACAAACTCCTCATAGCTTCACAACCATTATTAACTCATTACAAAAATAATGCGTAGTATGTATATAATTATCATGATTCAAATCATTCAGAAGTTACATCCACTTTAAATCAAACATTTCACCTAATGGTTTTGTCTGTCCGCCTAGATCGAACAGAATGGGATGGTAATCGATCCAGACATCTAGTAATAATTACCTGTTTGGTTTATCAGCGTATATTTACACAAAGGTTTTTTTTTTTAATTATATTTTCTCCACATTTCTAATTCAATTCACTTTCTGTAAAGTAAACAAATGAAGCTGATGGAGCTATGGCATTTTATATTTCTGCAAACCACTATTAATTATAAGTAAGCTTGTAAAGTTAATGTGCTAATATCCTTGAAGACTATTTATATCAAAAGTTAGCTTCATTGACAACATAATAAAATTGAATAATAGATCACTAATCATTTTCTTATGTTTAGAAAACGTGAGGATTTAAGCTTAACGCATCTTTATTTTAACAGAACTTCCACTCAAACATAGTAGCATCCTAATCCTATGTAAGCTTATGTTAGAAGTTTTGCTCACAATTACAATGTGGTTGGAGGCGGCTCTCCTGATTTGTGTTCGGTTCCATTCAGTTATCATTAGTTAGATGCATTTTGATCCTGTTGTTGTTAATCTAACCGGGGATCGAACGGCATAGCGTTATCCTCTTAGCTACTGAGTTCAAACACTTACTCGTGAAACAGCTAGACAAGAGTTTATACTGGTAATCTACAGTTAAAAACTTTTTTCAAACCTGAAATAAACTAGACCACATGACAAAAACTTAACATGTACATGACTGAGTGATTTTATTCACCAATATATATGAAGTCTAAACATATTAACACAATTAATCAGTTTTGTATGCATTGTAAATCTGTTTGTTCATCGAATCAGTAGTTAGTTTAAAATTATTAGGCCTACTAACCTAGTAACATGACCTAGTAACATAATACATCTCATCGGACAATAATATTACTCTCAACTTCTTTGTCATCACTACCTTCTTTTCAAATCACGATCAGTCAAGGCTATAAAAAACATCCTAGGGACCATAACTGAGTGTCGTCGCATCTGAGATGATAAGTTGCCATTTATCAAGAGTTTCACCACTCTTAACTGACTAATCGGATTGTGGTTAAAATTACACGTAAACTTGTATCTCTTAAATATTTTGTCTTTGAATGCACATACATATAATACTGTGATGTTATTTCATACTATTCTGCATAGAATTGTGTTTATGTTGTTTTTATTATGTAATCAGTAAACTAATTCCAAAAATAGGTAAAATGTTTATTTTGATAAAATAAAGATCCCCACACACTATTCAAAATTAAAGAATGTTGGAATGAACAACTGTTTTTTTACCATATTTTCCCTAGGTTCTGCATTTATGAATCTATGTTTATCATGCTATATTAGATTACATTATCGAGTGTATAAGCTGAAAATTTTTTCGTGTGTGTGTGTGGGGGGGGGGTAGTTGGAAGAAACCCTTGGACCTGAATTTCGTGCTATTTAACATTCGTCAAAACGGCATACTTGAAGTCTTTGGAGGAAAGACAGAAATGATCCCGAGTCACCCAGTTTTACAATATGCATCCGTCACTACTGAGCTATCCGGGCCGCTACTAACTTTCTGAAGGGCTGAGCTGTATATGGTGGTTGATCATCACGTAGTGGCCAATTTGTTGTTTGTCATACTATTTGTGGTACTGATCGAATTAAATAAATGTGAATTGAAATTGTTAAATCACTCGTAGATACCATCAAAATATTGTGTGGAAACAAAATGAGGTCATATTAAAGGTGGTAAAATTTACTGAATTAAATGAAAATTCTATGTAGAATAGTGATTTTGGTAATAATAACAACTGAAACTAATAAAAGCCTTAATAAACCAGACAAATACATGTAATGTTAACTTGAAGGAGCTAACTTCTATGTTACGGACAAAATTAGCAATCCATGTGGATGGTCTTTCATTCTATAAACGTATTCAAAATGAAAGTTAACAACTTTTCGATGGCTGTCTTTGATTATAAAACGTCAAGATTTTATTCTCATAAGCGTCTGATTGTCTAAACATTTTTACTGACACTAACAAGCATTTCTCTAAAAGTAATATTGGCCTCACACATCAGATGACATAACTACGATATAATATATCTCAAGTTGGTCCTCATACTAATAAATCAATTCTTTTTTGGTCCAAATTTAGACATTCCGTTGAACACTTGGTACGGCAATTTCTACTTATAGGTGAGGGGTCTAAAAGTAAAGAGAGATGATGATAAATTAAGCCGATTTCACCTATTTTTTAGAATAGTTATTCCTACAAACAGAATAGTATTCGTTAAATGAAAGTTATTAGAACAAGGCTTACACTTAGATTCTTCAATACGTGTTGATCTTATTGAATTGAATGATTGAACTTTAGTTTCATTTTTAAGTCAGTCATACTTAGGGCGTATGTTAATGTTGATTTTTGATCTTGGCATTCGTAGCATTTTCTGCCTCTCTCAAGAAAGGAGTATTTAAGTATGATAAGAACATTTCAGACTCCCTAGAATACTGTCTGACTGATCAATATGATACTGAGGTCAGTAGTTGTCCTTATGTAAATAAAACATAACCGAAGTCATTAACACACTTGGATAAATTTCTTATTGTCTCAACGTTATTTCTGTAACCTCTAATATTTGAATTCACAAACAACTTTAAAGCATCTAATTTTTATAGAGATATATTGTTTCTGGGCTTCAATATGGAACCTTAAGCAATAATGCACTTACTTTTCAATGATAGTCATCTTTCGCTGAATGATATGTCATGCCGAATTCAACAGCAAAGAACAACTAATTCATCTCAATATTCATCCTACTATAAGATTTTTACAACAAAGAAAATTAATACGATGGATTTAGTAAACTGCATTAGGTGTTGTTGGATTCATCATCACACTGGGTCTTTCAGTTGGTTGGTAAATTTTAGCGAATACAGATTGTTGATGAATAACGGTAACCAATGTTTTTCAACTGCTTTCAACTACGTAACAAACAGAAAGAGGTGGTCAACTAATTTTCTTACTAATAAGTTTCTATACACGTCATATTCATCCATTTCTCTTAGTTTTTATTATCACTAAAAGTAATTAGATATATTCACTGATTATATTGGTGACTTTTATGGTTTATGTAACTAGTTTATATACTATTTAAAAATTTCTTCAAGGGGTCAGATATACTACAAAAGTTAATTCATCGAAAAGGAGTTGATTTAAAAATAGCTCAAAATGGAAACAAAACTAATTCGACAGATTTAATGAATTTAACTGATTCCGGTGAGTTTGTCTGATCGTTAATTGGTTTGTATAATAAAGTATTGGTATGAAATGTTATCGTTAATAACATAACTAAGCGGTTATCTTCAGATTTTCAATTGTTTAATTAATGTATTGTATCATATACTTCTATCCATTTTCGGCTGTATTTAATAGGTTATAGATGTATATCAGAGTACAATCTTTACCAAAGGTTTAATTTTAAACCCTGGATACCACTATACTAGTAGTTTACATTCGGTATGTTGGGATGTGCAACACTTATATTTTTATAGCAGAGAATTGGGAATAAATACAGACGTTCGGAACAAAATATTTTGTGAAAAGTACACTATGATATGCAGCATACAGCCACTAGACGAATGGAAAGCGATCGAATGAACATTTATCGAGCATCGAAGACGTTGCCGATATCCTCAATTGTCTGTTATTAGTAATACTAACAAAATATGGAAATAATTTTGATTGTGAATTGAAACTAAATGAAAAAATTACTTGTAATTAACTGACAATGTGATCTTATTTCCCTCTTCTTGAAAGCTTCTTACTGGTATTGTAGATGCTCGACTAATAGTTCAACTCTAATCGATTCGATTGTTATGATGCAACTATCTAACACACATACTCTTACTCTGAAACCACATCATACGATGACTTCTTAGTTTGCCCAACCTTAACTATTTTATCCAGACTATCTTGTTCCTTCGGTAAGTGTTATTTTAGAGGGCCTTATCAGGGAAGGTTATATTTTGAATAATAAACTGGGTATATTGATAGATTGTGACCCATGCAGCAGCATGGGTCTATGTACTGACTTATGTGAGCCAACGATTGTTGAGTTTGATGAGTTGGGTAATTCATTTAACATTAAGTAACCAATAGGTACAATATAGTTTTGTTCCGGTTCAATATCATCATGCTAGACGAGTGGTATTTATTTCAATCTTTTCATTTTAAATTCTATATCCTTGTTTTTGAACTTGATAGAACATTTTAAACTTTCTAAAATTAGTTATGAAAATTCCCCATTTAGGCAAATACAAAAAAATAAAAGAACTGAAGAGATATTTCGTTTCAGTTATTTCCACATCAAGGACATGCATATATATATATATATATATATATATATATATATATAAATTATTAATCGAACAAACACCTTTCTTATAGTAGTATGTTATGTAACGATGAATTTCTAGTATTTCTAAAAATAATTATGAATGATCAACAAAATAATCGTAGATTGAGTAAACATGGGGTAATTATGAGGTCCAAAGGTTTTAATAAATACATTTAAAATGTGTAGTTATGGATAATATTTATTGAAAACTTAACGGAATTTCAATAAAAAAATCAAATGTTACTGACCATTACGTAAGAATAAAGACGATTTTACCTTTATGTAAACATAAACAAATGTAAAAATAAAATAGGAATACTGATAATAATAAAATAGCAGAAGAGAGAGTATGTGATAAGTTTTTCGTAAATTAACCTCATCTAAATGTGTATTAATCATACTGCACTTGTGGAGCCTGATATAACGGCTGCACGATTTCGCAAGTCAGTTAAAAAATTTTCAAATATCATCCTATCTGGTTAAAACAGAGCAGTTAGGATTAATCAAGAACTCTCTACTTTCTCACTGAATTGATACAAGACATCATATTAACGTCAATAAAGCCATTCAAAATATTCACTGTATCCTATTAAACTTACTATATTGTTAACTCATTTTATATATACCTGAAACTAAGGACATTTATCTTCACAAACTTAGTCTATTGGCTCGTAAAATTTTGTACAACCTATTTCTCTGCATTAAACTTCAGAATACCTAAGACTAGGTTAATTTAATCCGCTTTTATTGATTATTTTTAAGAAATTAGTTGTCACTTAATGATGAACACTTTTCAAATTAATAAATTCTCCTATAAACTGATAAAACAATCCATTTCATCGCTATTTTGAAGTTTTTAACCCCTGGATTCAGTAAACATATCTTTTATTATTACATTTTATTCACCTGAGTTTATTCTTAATAATAATAATAATAATAATAATAATAATAATAATAGTATTGGTCCGACTTGACTCTTCACCTGTTATGCATTATACTTACATGATTTACTCTATGATATTAATTGTAACTCATTACCTTACAGCTAATAATCTTACCCCGTTTTCAAATGGTCTTGAAAAATTACGAATGATATATTTTATAACTATCTAAGCTGTAATTCTTAAGTTAGTTAACTATTTTAACGTAGAGAACTACCCATTTTGCCTACAAGGAAAACATATGGACAAAGATTATTCTTTTGGATAATTTCTCTATATGTAGATAGAACATTCCTAGTTTGGAAAAATAATATAACCCAACTGAAATCTTTTAGATAGTTTGATAAACCATTAGTTAAAGACGTTGGAGGTGATGTGGATCTGAATTGCTCGTATTAGTATAGGTGAATACATTGGTGGCATAGTCTTATATCTTAAGCATTAAACCTTTTTTCTGGAATTATAATATGCTGATGACGACTGATGCCACTAATACTTGAACTATCTTGGTATTCATCTTGGTTTGGTGATGAGATGCAGCAGCAATAACCGATGCGCACGTATGGAAGGTTCTACGTTATATTCGACTGACTACCTGAACTAAACTCTACAGTGCCCCCTAAATATCTGGTTCAGTTAGCTAATGTGTTTTGTTTTAAAGACACTGTGATGACCATTCTAAGTGCACTGAAATATGTGAGACCTGAGGATTAGAACCATTATAAGATTTTCAGTGTCATTAATATGTGAATCATACATCTTTAACCTTAATAATTTTGCCTTTAACAGATTATGTTCAAAAAGAGACAATTTTAAATTCATTTTGTTTTCAATAAGTTGTAAAATATGTAAGAACTACTGTTTATATATTTATTTCTATCCCATGTTTTCTTTTCAGGTGCTCATATCAAATGGCTTGATTTTCACCGACTTGTTGGACGAGGAATTCTGCATACGAAATTATGGTTAGTTGATACGATGCATAGTTATTTAGGTAGTGCAAATATGGACTGGAGATCACTGACACAGGTCAGTATGTAAATATGTTTTCATTTATGCCACTAACAGTGAGTCCACTAACTCTATAACTAAACTGATTATACGATAGATACCTCAAGCAAAGGTTAACATTTCCAGAATACCAGGAATCTAGATTAATGATACGACGTACCTTTCATTTCATTTAAACTTAGTTCACATGGTTATGTATGTTAAATGCATAGCTACTATATAATAAACTCAAATAAGCACATAACTTTGTGATGTGTTGTATACTTTTATTGAAAGTAAACTCTAGTGATATTCAGGATAACAATGAACGCTTTACAATTAAGCCATCTGGCTCATTAGGGGTGTTGGACTCACTGTAAGAAATATCACACTATCAGTTTCATAAGAAATTAATCTCATGAATCAATCATAAATCAATCAGAATATCAATTAGGAAATTACCTTCATATATTCGAATAAGTATTAGTTTATTTAATTCCTAATTGACGTTACTCTGTCTCATCAAGTACATTATTTGATCTTGGTGTTTGAAGTAGTTTTCGAAATCTCAAACATTACTGGTCACTACGCTTTGTGATTTACAGTCAACAAGTGACTAACCAAGGCATTTGATCAAACAACTTACGTGAATAAATAACAACCGAAATCCAGTCCATGAGCAAGTTGCACAGTATGTCCATTTAAGATACAGTGTTATCAGGAACACAGGACAAAAATATTAGGTCACGTCATTTGTCAACAATTTTATTATGGCTTAAATATAGTCATTTTGATCGCGAACGAAATCAGAGATGATTACTTCTAAATAATTTCAAATGTTTTAGTTTCTGTGTCTGATAGTTTATTTATACAACGGTCGATTTCTGCAAAGCATGAAAAGAATGATTTGGATTTTATTCTGAGTATTTGTTTATGCATTTGTTATTATTATAAATCTATAATTGGACGGAGCAACTGAATTTTTGTAACCAATTTTCTAAGGGACCATTTAATTACTGTCATATTTTTATTTTTAAAGGTTAAAGAATTAGGTGTTCTCATATATAACTGTCCGGAGATGATAAAAGACTTAGAGAAAATATGGAAAGTTTATTGGTTTCTTGGTAATCCAAATGGTTCTGTTCCTGATGTATGGCCTGCAGGATTGCATACGATCTATAATAGAAGTAACCCACTAGTTACGGAAATTAATGGTATGCAATCACGTGTATATTTTTCAGTAAGTAACTATTTAAATGAATATATATTTTGGCTAGTCTTTGTTCATATTACAATGGTCACGTTTGAATAGTGTTTCACTGTGTCTAACTTTGAAATATTGGTGAATTTGATTACTTTTACGACATTCTCGCTTTAAAGCATACATATAAGAGTGCACACCAATAGAGGTGAGTTACGTAAGAGCAAACACCAATACCCGACTAAATAATGTAATGAAATCTATCCTGTCAGCATATAACTTTACCAAGCACAAAGTATTAACCTTTTCGCCACTCGCAAATGTAATTGCATTCGACATTCAAGTGGAGTCATCATTCTAGTGAATAAACAGAGAATCAAATCACAGAGATAATATTATTTTAAACATCCATCGACTACGAAGCCTACAATACGCGGAGGTTGCACTGTTCCACTTCACCAAAACTTTAACGCCCTCAGTTCCATTATGCAAGACGTTAAAATGAATAATGCAGTGATATGGCATAACGGCTTCAATCATCTACGCATACGGTAAATCACTGATGCCCTCAAAATTGACTGAATCTAAATGAATTGAAAATCTTAAAATTCACTACAAGGATCAACCATTAGTAAGTAAAACACTGGTTCAATGAGGTATCAGTACATATAAGGCTAGTTGTAAAAAATTATGAAAACAAATCAATGTTAGACTATTTACAAGGTTTGAATGTACACACTAAAATATGCTAAACTGTTATAATAATTTACGAAAGTAAGTAGCATTTGCATTTGCATTACATTATTAACTCGCCTCCATGATTGTTCCCTACTTATATTAAGGTTAAAGAATAAACTGATTACTGAATTATAAAATAAACCTAACCTACTATTTTTAAGGACTTATTTTACCAGTAAATTAAATGATGTGTGACTGGAATCAGTAAATACATCATTGTCTGATTTACTTTTGTTTAATAATAGTTATTGAATGCGTATTGACGCTTTCCAAAAGATTTCTCAGACACTGTCGAAACGAAAGTTATGTGTAACATCGCTAATGTAATGCACTCTAGTTAGCTCAGGAAACTGCGATCAGGTCAAACTTGGCATCCCTAGTGTCGTCAATCGTAGTTTCTCATTTAATACTACCAACGATTAATATCTGATAAGTGTTTGCCATTGTTTTTGGTTGAAATTAAAATAGTACTCTACTATCTGCTTATTGACAGGTTAAGTGTAAATCAGGATGTACATATTTCTTGCTTACCTTGACAAGTGAGTAGTCTTTTATACAAACGGTAAACTGATGAAGGAAAATATTCACAAGGTTTCTAACTTTTCAATCAAATAATTGTCGGATTATTATCGTTAATAACAGAAAATTCAATTTTGTTAAAGAATCAAATAAATTATAGTAAAGTGAATGTCTATCAGTGATAAATGTATACAGATGGTTTTTGATTGTGTCAAAAAGTTGTTTCGTTTCTTTCACAGACCCATTGTAGTTAAACAACCATGGAAAACTTGGGAAGATTGGACAAGTGTTGCATTCTTAAGGAGTGTACATCCATGACCCCTGTTATATATCAAGCATAGAACATTAAGGTTTACCAGTTTCGTTGCTTCATCATTATTCTCATAATTTGATGTAAAAGAAACATTTAGTACAAATCATTCATAGTAAACATATAGAAATATTGAGTATGGACTTCATTGGAATTATGGTGTGCATTCTTACTAGTCCTTTTATCAATAATATTATGGATTATCATTCCCTTAATATGATTTAAATAGTAAATACACATATATCCAATAGTTAATTTCTTTATATTCCTTTTTAAAACAAAATCAAATAGAGTTCACCTATGTTATTCAACCCACCTGGACGCAATGATGATTTAGATGCCTTACTTTCGGTTATAAATGATGCAGAAAAATTTATTTATATATCAGTTATGAATTATTTTCCCGAAGTTATAAGTTACGAAAAGAATATGCCTTTACAGTAAGTCGATTTTGTGTGTATGAATACACTATGGCTGAATAATTGCAAATTTTGAAAGAGCTGTAATTGGACCATATAATTAAGCATTAGGTGTAACCGTTTATTTCCCGTTTCATCACAGTTCAAGTAACGAATAGGATTTATCAAATGATGTTTTGGGCGCATATTTTACTTATCTAGCACCCCACCTCCTCAAATAAAAAATCTTTCACCCCTTCTCCCTATGCGGTCACGGAACATGTAGACCAATAGCACTAATAGTTTACTGAATAAATGCCATTGATTTTCATTGTTCGGTAGTTTATAAAGAGTATTATCTCAAAGAACAACAGTATGTGTAATTTTCTGTTCCATAAGCCCCCTTTGTGAGAAAATCTATGCCCCTACATCAGTTCTGTTTGTTGGCAAATCGATCGTTAACCGGTTTCGTTAAATGTCAATCTTTGTTCAAGGAGGCTGTAATTTGAAGAACTGTTGGCATTTATTTCCTTCCGAACTTTAATGAAATTTGAATGTGAATGCCTAGTTACTAGAAGGGTTCTTAAAAGTTTTTGGAGTCAGTGTATGTCACAATTATGTCATGAGAGAGAATCTCGAAGGAGAAGACTGACCATTAGTGTCATAGCTTTTAAGGAATTACATGTTCGCAGTACTGTTGTGTTCAACGTCGTGAACTTCATCTATGTCACTGTTATGCTTGACGACTAAAGAAGAGTAACGAACTTTCAGAACTGTGTTTTCGAAAACTATTTCAGTCACTTTAATTGTGGGTAGTGTAAACATTTCATTTCTATCATTGTTACGCTCCTCCCACCTTATCCTTCCGATTAGTATACTTGCTGTTGGTATATTGTCCCTTATTATGAAGTACGGTTAATTGGTCGAGCATAAGTTATCCCTATTCACTGCCACAATCTCCACTCTTTCGTATTAATGTTAATTTCTTAATTGATTGACAGTGTGGTTTGGCTTTGTGTATATATAAAGGAATGTTTGAAATAGAATACGATTCTATCTTGTTGGTTCATCCATCTTGTATTCTCTTATTCCGACTTGGGACTAAGTAGGCATAAGGCAGACGTGTAATGATCGACTGGGCACCTATTGGGGTTGATTTTGCGAATCATAGTTTTTTTACACCACAACAGTCTCATATGTGAAGCGACTACCCTTACATGACGCTTACAATGTAATGTATGAATTAATCAAATCTTCCAAATAAATTGTATGTCCTTAAAATTAGTGAAATTCAGTAAATTATTAAAGACCACATGATTTCACTTGAGAGATCATATCACTTCTACATTTCTAATGCATAATTCCGTACCTCATTTAATCATTGAAATGTTATTACTACTAACCTGAATGCATTAGTTAAATAAGATGTTAACACTAAATCACTTAAAAAAATATAAGAAATTCATTTTATTTGGAAATTGTTATTTGTTTCTGTAATTTAAACTTATTGTTGAACAGTTTCATTTTGTTATTTTGTTTCACTAAGAGATTTATGCCATTATTTTAAATGATGTAGTGACCATAAATACGACAACTTCATTGAATTATTATTTAGATGTATTAATGTAGACACCTGATGAAAACTTACTCAAAAGAATGATCTGTGTTCATATTTTTGATAATATGCAGTAGTATATATTCTATTGGTTACAGTTACTACTATTGCTCTTTCTAATTTTATTCAATCTAACATTACATATCAAATTTTATCCATATATCCCTATGATAGGGATGATACAACTTTTAAAAGTGATCAAGAATTTTAAAACCTAATCAAAATAATATGTACTTTATGGAGACTTAGTATTGAATGATTTACTGCCAAATAAATTATACGGAAAGGTGTAAAATATTATTTTGTTAGGGACATCGGGTGCTTATCTTTCTGCTTATCATTCTACCATATATGAAGGACATATCTGAAATTACAACCAGACTATTGAAACCGCTAGTAATGAACATCGCACACAAGCCAAAAAACTCACTACAATCATCTCCATGCAAAACAGAAGAAGACGAACCGGACGTTATCGCCCATATACACTGGACAAACTGTGCCAAACATTACATCAGAAAAGCGGTCGACATTTTCGTCACTGCCTACATAAGTATCAATTAGCTGTCGAAAGCCATGACTTATCTATAATATCAGTACATAGTGATAATTTTGGACACAGGTTTGACTCGTAACACCTGATGATTTTGGGCAGAGGAAACAAAGAAAATCATATGCTTATATAGGTTTGTCAGACAGATCAGTCAGCAGTCAATAAACGTTTTGAAAATATATGCAATTTATAAATCAATCAGGAAACGAATAAGCAACCACAATACAATGAATCAGATGAGGAGGGAAGGAAATCAAAATAAATGTGCAAAAGTCGATTTGGAAATTGACAACAACAACCAATCAGTATCGACAGAATAAGCTACTAGTTACTTGTGTAAAAAGTCTCTTAGCTCACTTCTCTCTGCACCTATGAAGTCGTCCTGAATGATGCTGAAAGCTCCGTAATTCAATCATCTAGATCAGGGAACAAAGTATAACCAAAATGCCCCTTACACAATTACTCTGACACACTGAAAAATATTTGTCTAGGTTTCAGGAGTAGAGTGACTTCATATATATTTATATATATACTTTTTGCTTATCTCAAAATAGATTTTGGCCAGTCATTGATGATGCTTTACGTAAAGCTGCAATTGAACGTTCTGTTGAAGTACGCTTGTTAATTAGCAAATGGAAACATTCTATGGCAAATATGTATGAATATTTGGGTTCCATCAAAGCATTGAATGGAATTTCATCTTTTCAAATTCGTGTAGTAAGTTAGTGGGAATCTACTTTAATTTTAACTTTGTTTTCATGAAAAGGAGCAATGATACTTATAAACGAAATTGTGTTTCAACTGCAATGAAAGTGGGCTTATTAAGTACAGTTTATGGATAGATTTGATTGTGCCTGTCATGAAATATGACTCTGAAACCAAACCACGGATACTAAACAAAACGTATATTAACTTATTTCGTTATTCTGCATGTTGCCAGCTATTCGAATTACTGAGTTTAGAATATCTGAACTCTAGTTTAAGGAATTTTAATTACGTTTAAGTCATTTGATAGCATGAGGGAAATCCAAGGTAGAATTTTACTGAATCTAATGAAGATTGGGCGTAGGTTCCAAATAATTAATTTTAAGCATCTGGACTGATTAAACTGAAAAACGTCATAACTGTTTATTATGATACATAGAAATCTATCTTCCTATCCAAACTTCAAAATAACTTTCAGATCGCTGCCATAGTAACATTGTATTCGAATAACCAAACAGTTGATTATTTCATGCAGTCAAATGTACAGAAAAACGCTACCGTATATAAAAATTGACAATTTATCACTGTGTTATGCGCATACATTATCGATATAATTAACGTTGTATATGTCTAGTATTTTGTGGAGTTCTGAAGTGCACAGACTTGCCTTGTTAATAAATCACATGCCTTGAGAATGTTTGGAATAAATAAAGTTAGAGTCACCAGTGTGTGAAGTTACAGCATAGATAAATTGAAAACAATCAGTTCCTGCAGTTCGTTCAAATTCTGTTGAACAATTCACTTACATTAAATGTTTAATTCTACATAATATGAATTCGTCAAGCTTGTAAAACTATTAGCGCTTCATTTCCAATTAAGATGCTTAATATTATAAGTAACTGCATGTTGATTGGTCACACTTTGAAATAAAATAAAACCATTTTCAATATTTAGATCTCCGTTACCTTTAGTTCACTACTTGATCTGAAATTTGTTAATTTTGATCTTTATCTGGGGTCTTAGGTGTAGACTGCTAAAGAATCTAATTCTACAAGGAAACAACTGCTTAGTAATACTCGATTTTCGTTAGTTATTTCACTGATATCAGTCTGCAAAGAAAGATAACATAAAACTAATTTACAATTCCATTTTTGAGATGAATTATATTTTTATTTGTTGCATTTTATGTGGTTACTTTTGTATAGCGCTATTTCATTGTACCTTCGTATACTGAGGCACAAATGAGGATACCATATGCTCGTGTAAATCATAATAAATACATGGTAACTGATAAAGCAGTCTATATAGGTAAGCAATTTGCATAACCTAAAGCTTGACTTTCATTGAGCTGTCTCAGTTAAATGTATATAAAATATGAAGGTATATTAAAAGTAAATTATCATCTTGTGCATTATCTATAAATACGTACTTACTGACCTTATTCACCGACAGAATTTCTTTGTAACTAAAAATCTACCAGTGTTTCTCGTCTTGCATATCCCTGTATTTAAGGTAATATGGTTATGTTGTATATACGTGTAATAATTAGCCATTATTTGGCAACCAGTCAGTGTAAATATACTATTCAAGTTGAACTGTGGGTTGGAAGCGGAGTTCAAGGAGCACGTTTCGTTGTATTTGGGACTTGTCAGCTGGATGCATACACTCAGATTGTGTATACATACCCGTTGCGCAAGTATGTATATTGGGAATCAGTAGCCTAATGGTGGAAGCGATGGTGTTTGGCACGGTACGAACGGAGTTTGAGTCCTAGTGTGAACATCAACATTGGGATTCAGGTACATTCAGTTGACGAGTCCCAAACAAAATGAAACACTCATTCCGGGTTCTACTTGCTAGTCACAATCCAACTCAAATAATACTCGTGAACTGTTGCTGTATCGAAGCAATTCACTCATGATGCACATATGGCACAAAAACTAGTCATTTACAGTCCATGACAAATCAATGGGAAGATTCAAATGCATTCAAATTATATAAACATTTTAGTCCTACTGGTCAGTTGCACCATTCAATCGCCCCACTTTGCTTATTTATTATGCCTCTTATTATCAGGTAGGATGCGATCGGTTCGCGGCTTACAGAAAGTGTCATTTCCATTAAGACTGTAGGCAAACTTTGTATTAAGGTCAAGTGTCATGAAACCCAGGCCTAGGGTTTTCTACTAACTCTCTCCTACCTGCATGTATTTAAAATTACGAAATAAACCTATTAGTTGAACTCCCGAAGTTGATTAAAATAAAACCGTTAGTCACATTTACAAAGTTGCTATTGACTTGTGATTAAGCATTCCATTGGGTTTATAAACGGCTCACAGTATGGAAAGTTTTGACCACAGTATTTAATAATCTTTGTTAGTTTCTTTTGGAACGAATACGCTTTATTCATTTTTCAGATATTCCTGACCAATGACTGTAAGAATTCTATTCACATCATAAACTAGCAACCTCTTCATTTTTATTAGTCACTTCTCATTATTTAAAAGCAATTCATAATATGAAAGTTATTGAAAGGCTATGCGCAAAGTTCATCAAAGTCATCGAGTCTGATGATACCAGATGGCATCATAAAACAATGACAAGTTTTCATTGTGTGTATGAGGGGGGAGGGGTAGCTACGTTTGTAAACATGAGTTGGTGTGAATCTCGACGTGTATGTTTTAAGTTCTCAAACGTTTATATCAATTATTTGAAGTTAAAATACAGTCTATAACACCCGAACAATATGATTACGCATATGTTACCAGCACTCATGTGACTTCAGATTGCAAATCATTTAAATCATCCCACCCTTTTGATACACTCACCGAATTCGCTGCTACTACACTCAATTGACCTATTTTAGTGGTATGTGGCAACTTCAGTTGATACTACTCCTTGGGTCACTAATACCTTGTCATTTTCTTCACATTTGCATTTAGTCCCTATCAGTATTGTAGAAATATATAAGACTAACAAACGAGCTTCACTTCTAAACTCCAATCATTGTATTCTTTGTATTCTACTCAAAATGTATAGTGAACCTGAAAAGTAGATTTTTACAAAAAGAAAAAATGTTTCAAAATTACTTAGGCAATAAGATGCAAAGTATAACAAACTTGCTCCTATTAACAAATTAGGATCTGTTTACAAATGATTTATTACAAATCATAGTCGGTGCTATCACTTCTTATGTTAAGTTTTGCTTTATGCTTTTTGCCCCAGCAAAACAATTTTGATAAGATTTAACCTGCGTATCAGTGACTTCCTTCTAAAAACTATGCCGAAATTATTACTACATAAACTGCACCCTGCATTCAAGTGGGTATATGTAGTGATCTCCAATACCTAGTTCACGTGACTCCAGACGATCATGTGACTCCGTGTACTTTTATTTCTGATGATTTTATAAATGCGTTACTATGTAATGCAATTCATGTATTTCCTCCCCCTGTTTATCTGCATACTCATTCTTATATTACATTGTTTTGCTAACGATGTTAGTCTAACCTTCCCATTCCTTACTTGTCATTAGCTGTACAGTTCTCACCCTTTGTGACTATCCATTTTTGGGAGATCGTTATTTCTACACACATATATATGTATATTCCTGGTTAGATTCCTCATAAACGGTATTCCTGTGTTACTGTCTTGTTGGGTTACGTGATTGCTGGTCCCTGAATTGCTGACTGCCGACCGCCGACTATTTGGAATTCTTATTACTGGTGATTACAATACAATTCTACTACTACTACATTTCAGTTCTCATTATGTTACTACGTGACTACGATTCATAATTCTAGGTGCTAATTAGAACATCATAGCATATTGACTGATATCAGTTTACATACAGATACATTAGAAGCACACTAAATACAGCAGTTGTCATACATCATAAAATAGTACGAAGTTTACAAACGGGCTAAAAGTATGTCCGAAGTATGTTTCCCCACTTCACTTACTCTTGATCTTGCTTCTAAACTTATATTACTGGTCAGCCTTGCTAGTATTAACATGGGAAGTTGAATAGTCGACTAGCTATATTCTCATTTCTCTGGAAGTGAACAGTTTACTGTATATAAGGGTAAGTGATCTACTCAAGGTTCAATTCTTTCCCTTTTTCTTTCTGCTCTTTTCGTATGACTTGTCGTTTCCTAAATAAAATATATTTGTGTTGGATGTGGATAATCTTACTATTTGTATGCCTGCTTTCTATTTTTTAATTATTACTTTGAAGTTAATTACATCTTAGAGGACTTTGAAAGACTGTCTCTTTTGAATGGTCTTGCAGTGAATCCTTCCGAATACCGAACTATTAATTTTAGTCAAGACATAAATGGGACCTGAACACTTGCGAATTCGTAGGATTTTTGTACCTCTGAAGATCCTGTAATGAAGACTGCATCGAATGTTACTTATCATGATGTAACTCTCGCTTTTGATTTATCCTGATATTCTGATATTTCAATGATATCAAAGAAAATTTACCGTTTGATTCATTATGCAGACACTACCTAGTTCTAGCATAACTAAAAACTTACTATTACAACTTGTCAATTCATGGATATTACCTACTATTTTGTACCATTCCCTATCGTTTTTCTCTGAATATTCGACAAAAATCTACTTGGTTTTGCATAGAGTATTGAAAACAATTGATTATATGACAAAAAATCCTATGTTATTATGGGTGAAGAAACATTTGAAATCTTTTAGACAATTAGCATACATTATTCTGTCAGATATAAGCCATCTACTCCATTCATATTTTTTATGTTATCTAGCAGAATATGACGTAGTTACCATAGGATTCATGTACGCGAAGAAAAGCTTAGAAGTTTCACGATTCGGTATTTCTGACTTATACTTTGTGAGACATATATGAAGAAAAAGAATAACTTGTTGAATTGTTTCATGCTGAAAATTTAATATTATATTGAAAAAGGCAATGAATTAAGCACCTATTATTATTATAAAGACATTTACTATTTTTATTGTTTTGTCTCATTTAGGTACTTCTAATTGGTCTGGTGATTACTTCCTTTATACTGGTGGGATTGCTTTCATCTACGAAGAAGGAAATAATACTTCAAATAATTTGAATAAAAAGTGTATAGACCTTGATAATGAATTCTCTATACCGAAACCTTTGTCTGTTAGAAAACAAGTAGAAAATATTTTTCGTAGAGATTGGAACTCAGAGTTTGCATATGAACTTTGAGCAATTTATTTTTTACATGTTTTATGAGCGTAGAATGATTAATTTATGCTTAATGTTTATTTTGTTCTTGAAATAAAAAAACCAACAACTTCAGATGTTTTTATTATGATTCTCATTTATTGAACAGTAGATATGGTACAATATTATTTTCGATCATATATTGTAACTATATTGAACTTGTGAAACTCAGTTAAGCGTCAGTTTTATTACTGACTTTCAGTTTTTTTAGGTGATGTTATTGGGCTTCGGCTCATAGTAACTGTTTCGTTTATTCTTACTCTGCAAACTTATCACCTCTGGCCGTGACTTATCATTTATACTAAACCAGACATCCTGTAACTGAGTGTAGATCAGCTGATATAATTAATAAGTTATTTAGGATTACTCTCCCTAACTTGAATTATTTGAAGCGATTCATAAGCATTCTTGTTTTTCCCAAATGAAGAGGTTTAGAGATGAATGGGGAATCTGATCTGTCATATTTTTCGATAGTGTTCTGTTAACTGATCTGCTAAGGGTGAAAACGATGTATTTAAAATTGTTGTTTGGTGTTATGTTTACTTATAATGACAATAACTTTGTTTACCATCATAAATTTAGTTACAGTAAGGAATTTGCAGCTCCAGCTGTGCAGTATTGCAATAAATTTCTGTTCGATATGGATTCAAAAAGTAATTATTTAAATGTGATAGTTCTTGGCGGTGTCTATCATATATTCAACTTTTTCAAATAGTAAACAAAGAAAACATAATGAAACTAGCGTGTTTCATAGTATTTTTCTCCTTACTATGCAATGGCGAAAATGGCTAGTTGACTTATTAGAACCATTACACAAAGACTTAGTTAAAAACAACGTGAAAGACCTTTTCGAATTCTTAAGTGTGATAAAAGAGGTGAATATAGCGGACAAAACTGTTATCATTGGATATAACTTCATCATTTACCAATATTCTACTCATTGAAACAATCAATTATATCTGCGAACAACTGATAAAAAAGAGAATGTCTGTCCTGATACCAATAGAAAAATATGAAGGAACTCCTGTTAAAATGTACGATGAACATCTCATTTTTAACAATGAATACTACGAACAAATAGACGGAGTAGCTATGGGGTCATCCTATACCTGCAGACATCTTCCTAGCCAAATTAAAGAATATCCCATTACAATATACACTTAGTATGCTACTCTTGTAGGTACGTAGATGATACGTTTATCGTATGTAAAGAAACGATTAACCAACGAGATATACTAAATACCTTCAACAACATACACCCTTCAATTCACATATGAAGTAGAATGTTATAACATTGTAGAGTTTCTAGTCACTCTGCTCTTCAAACGATCAGATGAGTCTGCTTGAAAGAATCTATTTAGAAAATAAACGTGGACTGGGTAGTTTATACACTTTTATAACTTCACACCTTCCCAATAAAAAATAAGACTTGTAAAATGCTTAAGTTGTCGAATACGATGTGTTTTCTCGGACGACAGCACAAAAGAGTGAATATATAAACTAAAAACGACATCACCGAAAAACTAGTACCCAAAAACTTATTCAAAAGTATATTGTAGAAAGAAAGGCTAAGATTGGAGTAAGCACAGTAGAGAAAAACAACGCTATCTACGACTAGCCTTTAAAGGTGATACAGCAAGTAACATCCTTACAAGAAGATTAAACAAACTTATTGAAAGTACACTTAAAACTACCAAATTAGACGTCAGATTTTTTAATAAGCCACTTCTATCGCAGCAAATCAACCATGGCCTCATTCATGTGCATTTATTAATTTAACTGCTCCTGTTGAGCTAGTTATATAGACCCTACTTAAAGGTCCTTATTCGTGAGAGCATGCGAACATGACCCGACCAGGTTATCAAAGGTCCAAAATCTACTACTAATGCTATTCTTGACCATCAAATGGACTGTGACCTTAAAATCTAGATTGATGAAGCCTTTTCTGCTATACACAAAATACTGAATAACTATTCTAACGGTGTTAAAAATATGTCTTCTTTAGAAAGCGGGAGCTTTAGGCATCACTTCAAAGAAATCGAACTTATGCATACAGAAACATATTCAATCTCTCCGTTTACCTTGGCCGACAATACGGTCTTATCCCTAAGATTATTTTTAAGGTCATCTTTTTTCATTTTCGTTCATCCCCCTTTTCCCTCATAATTATACTTTCTTATCACCAAATTATTGCAATCTTATTTTCTGTTCATCATCACATTATAATAACTTTGACCTATTGCTAATTGTACTGCAGTTACTGGTAATACCATGATTTCAACCCTATCACTTTGACCTTATTGATTAAATATCACCATCATCATATTTTAACATGACACACTCAATTTCGCTATTATTCAATGATCTTTATGGCACATTGTTACATAACCTTTCATAGTTATCTGAGACCGTTTATAAGTATTTAAAAATTAGATCAACAGGTAATTTGATAATTTCAATCCAAAATTTTAACATATACAATCATATCACATACTCTATGACAATATCTTATTGTAAAAACGATATTTATAGATTGATAAATGTAGAGCCTGAAGAAGAATTTATTGAAAATAATTGTTCTCCCAGTATTCTTGACTTGATTATTATATAGGGATCTTTACATTATTAAGACATACAACTTATTACAAATGGGTACCAAAATGCATGCATCATACAAGTAAAAACAATATTATGAAGAATAAACGATGGAAGGTAGTCCTAACGAAACAAGTAAATTTTAAAGTAGGAATTAGAATGAAAAATACAACCACGAAATACTTTTTAACTAATGTAGTCATCTCACTTTTATGAGGAGTTGTATAAAAAACTGGCAGGATAAACAATCACTTTTACTTTGACCTATATCTGATAAGGTCTCAAGCTGAAAGTTTTAAAACTCCAACTAAAGAGTTATGACGAACTCACAAATACCAGTCCTGTACAGCTGTTTTTCAACATCGTTTCAACATCGCCTATGAACACACAATCGGACTTTAGTGTTACCGACATTATAACGTCGGAGGTTAGCAATCTTTCGAAGACAACGATAATCAAACATATTCAACATAGGAAGACCAGTTCTTACGAGTAAGGAGTAGAACTGCTTTTACCGAATTGTTTCAAAGCCGACCTTCCACAACTAAACATACATTACGGCCATGCTGTGGATAGTCCAGATAGTCCAGACTAACAGAGGTCGACCTATCTTTTACTAGACCTAGGTCGGTCTCGTCTCTCACATCACCACCACTATGAACTAGTTTCGGAGCTGTTTTCTGTGTCATCAATGGAAAAATCAGTGTTGAAACTAGGCAACATGTCCACTTCCTTGGTAGATTGGAACAAAGGAGAAAGGTGGTTGTATTTCGTTATCGTACCTGAGGTGTTTGAAAACAGTCGTTAAGATGTTAATAAACTTTCCGGACACACGCTTCTTCAACAGACAGTTCCAGAGCACAGTCCCTACCACTGAATCTAAAGCTGATGTGATGACAAGAAATAAAGTAAATGCTTGCATACAGCAAATGTAACGCTCTCAGCACTTATTAGACTAGGAAATGTGGTCAACACATGTAAATCCCGTCCTAAAACCAACTCACTACTAATGCTTTTTTGTTAATCTTGTTAAGTATGATGGAAGCTAATAGTCGAGAGCAGATTTACTCCTTAATAATTATAACATTGGTTACTTGGATCTTTTTCAATGATGGAGACGGGGATCACTTCATTGCGTAATCTTCACTGAAGACTAGACAAACACGATATTGGTTAATACTCAGTGAATAATCTATATATACATCTCAGTCCTTCATAAGGTCAGCCATCTGAATATCTGCGTCGTAACGTTCATACCCTGAAACTGAGTGACTAGTGGTCAAGTTTTATGCCAACTGCCTCCAACCACCAAGCATGTTTGAAAACACATGTTTGAAAGCACATATTCATCCATATTGGGATAATTTACCTACCATAATCTAATAATAGGGATCTAAACAACTATTACAGATTAGTCTATATTGCCTACTTCAACGGATAAGGTTTATGCACACCCGAATCATTAGAATAATTTAAAATGCTACTCAGTGCTGTCTATATTCATCTGACCAACTTCATCTAGTATTATCATTAGCCGCATTGTGTTTTTCATTAGGTGCAAACAGTACTATATAAATGTAAGTTTTATGCTTGTACATTAAGTAGTATTACTAACAATTATTTAAAATGAATTTTTTATCAGTGTGAAATAAGAAATATAACTAAAAGTAAACTAGATTTCATTACAATTTGTTATTTATTCTTATATAGTGCATTCGGCATAGATATATGGATAATGGTGCATATTAACCCGGTAGGCTTCATTTAGGTAATATCCTTATAATGGATTACTCAAGATTTCAGCTATAGTAAAATCCTCCTCTGAACCAGTAATAAACTTTAACAGTTCTATAAAATAAGATAAATTTCTACAAATAAGTTACTTTAAGAAAAATAGCTGTACAATAAATAAATTCCATTATTTGATAAATTATTTAAACAGAATATAATTTAATTTGGTACATATTTCAGTATTTCGTCAACTGAAATCGTAAGATTCAGGTTTCGTGGCTAATAGTAGCTCTTTAAAATTCCTCAAAAAATTTTTTAAAACTTTAGACATGCTACAAATTCTTTGACCAGTCCGTATTCTGTTGAAATCTTTAAAAGCATTCTGTGAAACTAGCAGTTATGGATTGATTCTCATGACTGATCAACATTTCAGTTTGTTGTTACTTTAAACATGTGCTCTATAGTAGGGTCTGTTAAAGTCTCAAGATTACAGTATGCTATACATATCCTTGTTCTGTGCTTATAAAGCAGTGCTCCTCCCTTACTTCCAGCCTTTTTTTTGTTTGGGTTTAATAGTAGATTTTATTTTGATTAGGAAGTTGAAGCAAGGATTCAAGTGTAAGATATATCATTGTTAAACACTCTACTTTTGGAAATGTCTTTCATTGTGAGATAACATCTGGGTAGTTTCATAACACTATAGAATAAACAATTCGTACTAAAGTACACAGCAAGCTATGAAACCAGTTAAGTTGCTAGCATGGAGTTGCAAAATCAGAAATTATAGTAACGAAATTTCAACTCCATGGTTGAATGGAGCTACAGTCGTAGAGACTATTGATTATGCTTATGAACTGAGTAGATAGTAAGCATTATGAAAACATTTAAACTTCAATTAAACAGATAATAAGTACTTCATAATTGTCAACTGTTTCGGAATATTACCAGACACGGTCAAAATATAACTGATAATCAGTCAGTACCACAAACTGTATAAATAAATACCTCTACATCGAAACACTCAATTTACAAAGATATCAAAAATAAATGCAACTGGGGCGGTGCAGTGGTGCATAAATTATTGTCCTACGACCGACATGGATGTGAGGTGGATGTTTATAAAAATTACTTACAGTTTTAAAATTTGCCAAACGAATGAGACTTCTAATTACCTGAATATGTAATAAATTTACTTTCAGATCCAACAATTTTCCTGAAAATACTATTAATTATTTCATCATCGAATTCCAATTCGAAATACTGTGAAATGTGGTGTACGTCATCTTTTGACAGTTTCCCATCACCTAAAATAGTGAGAAGAAATTATTTCATAATAGATAGTAGACAGTGAACTCATTAGTAATCAAGTAGAAGCTTTTTTATGGGTGTTTTAGTTACATCGATTGTGTAATCCCCTTCCCCTCCCCGTAAATAAATTAATACTAATGGCCTAGAAAAGCGTAGGATTAGTTGCCACTCATTGATTTGTGAATTGGCATATCTCATTCCTGTATGAAGTTAGTCACTTTCCAACAGGACAGTGCTAACAATTACAGACTGCTTTTATGGGTGGCCTAGGATTGTATTCATCAGATAGTATCAGTTTATCAGGATTAAGGATATGCCTCTCTGACGAGTGTCACCTAGGATGATACTGAAGTAGAGTGTTTTCTATTAACTACCTCGATCCACCTAACATCAGAAATCTTACAATATGTTATTGAATAGTTAATAATCACACTTTCACTTTAACACTGATATACGTCAGACTAAAGTAAAGGTCCTATGTGTATAATGTAGTCCTTTTGAAATTAGCTGTTACTACACCTCACCTCAACTAAATACCTGTCTGCTTTAGATCAATAATACATTTATTCAACCTGTAATAAATACAGAAAACATTCTCCAGGGATCATGTTTCTACGCTGTGGTATACGATTCGATCATTTTAAATATAAAACTGCAAAACAACCAATAAACATTTAAAATTGTTGCATTTTTTTGCTATGTTTAATATTCTCTCACGATTTTTCGGTTATGGCACATATCACTCTAGTTTTACTATTTAAAAAGAGATCAGATGATTGATTATCTTTAAGTAGTGAAATGGTTAGTCACGTTCTTTTTTCATATTGATGAATGGAATGCTATTCTAAGCTGTAAAACAAAATGCCCTATATTTACGAAATAGTTACGTATTGAACTGACTGATTATGAATGTTTAGTACTTAGACAATTTATTATTATAACTACTAATGCTTAGTTGTGCAATTATGACCGACCCTGAGCTATGTCATAAAGTATCTCCATCCACTAGTTGCGCAGGTTCCAACCAGGTAATCGGCACCTATCAACAAGGCTCAGACCAACAACCAGAGATTGTACTCGTTTCGGTTTAGTCTCCCTTTGTTTTCTTCCATCTAACTTTTGCATAAGCTAACATCGTGCAACTACATAGGCGGTAGACGGGGATAGGTAATATATGTCCTGGCTACAGTCAATAAAAGTTCAAATCCTAACCGACTTATTTAACATTATTCCCTAGTACTCTGAGAAGAATCTCTTCATTACTCACTCGGTCATTTCATGGTACGTGTGTCATAATTCGAAAACATCTATAATCACAGACTTTGTAGTAATCTACATTATTTAGGTATAACTCAGACTCGTTTTGACTAAAAGCATTCGCTGGTTAATGAAGGCTACATTTATCTATATGGTGAATTTAAGGAAACCAGTTCTTTTTGAGAAAAATATGAATGATTTCTGTTTCATAAAGACGCATTATGCACACATATGTGTTGAAAATGGATTAATGTTGGCCCGACAGTGAATTTAGCATGATCTCCAGATATGAGTGTCCAGAAACGTCATTGTTGAACTACAAAAGAAACAAATATTACATTCACAGTTTATTTGAAAAAAATACCCACATATCTGCGTTGAATTTTCATTCATATAAAGTCATTAATATTTAGTTTACATTTTCGTACACTACCAGTGAGTTTTTAAGAACGACTAGGCTTCAAGAACTGTGCTTCCTGGGATAATTTTTTGCATCTTCATTACTGAACACTTCATTATTATTTTTATATCCGCCCTCCCCACCTAGTTCTGACATCTCATTTTACCAAGTAACTGTTATTATGGTGTTTTTCATTCATAAACTATGACTAATTTGTGCACCTATTACTCCGTTTTTCTATTAATAATGTCGTCATTTTGTATTGACAATTCTTTTCTCTTTTATCTGGTTTAGCATTTAGATAAACAAGGCCGTGAAATATAATCGTAATTCGGTATTATGGAAATAGTTAAATATTAATTCAATATCACGAATCGGTGTGAGTTAGACAACCATTGACCACCAGGAAGTACTCAATAGCTATTTCGTTCTAGTATGGGGACTAAGAATTACTTCGAGTTCTAGTGTAATTTAACCATGCCAAGTATGAGTCAGGTACCCACCGATGGCATTAGATGAAGTAGCGCAAGCATATGGTAGATTGACTGAATTAGAAATATTAATTGTCAGGATCACAGTCAGTAGTCTAAATGTAAAACATTTACAGCGGAGGCACTGCTAAAGAATCCCATACTAAGACAAAATAACTGTCCAATGCTTCCTGGTAATCAATGGTTGTCTAATTTAGACCAATTCGTGATATCAGGTGAAATACAACCCCTGATTTAGACTGTTTGGGTCAACTATATTGTGTCCTTCCCATTCCTTTGAGGCCATTTTGTTTCGGGTAGACCTATAAGTTTAGGATACAGGTCATTTGTTCTCAACCTTTCACTGTACTGGTTCTGACAAGGTCGTTGTTCGTAATTGACCAGGGCAAGAATATAATGAAAACTATATGTAATAATGTTTAAGTTAAATTGCGACTGGTAAGCGAAATCCAGGACATTTCGTTCTATTTAGGACTTACCATCTGGATGTACCAGCATCCCTAAGTTGATGTCCACACTGGAATTCGAACTCAGTTCCCATTATGCCAAGTGCCAGCCTGTTCACCACTTGGCTACTGAGACCAGATAGTCACACTTGTACAACGAGTATATGTAATAAGGATAAATTTGTACAAATTCATGTATAAATTGTGTAATAATGTTTGTGTAGTGATTGAAAATTAAATTCAGCTACGTGAGAAACCTGCTAAACAAATAATAAGCCATTCATATGTTTGGGAATTTCCTGATTATTTAGCTTTGTTCCTATAATTTGACAACTGACTTGACTCTGAATTAAGCAAGAAAAACAACTGACTCAGAATAATGTGAATTCACTAATATTCTGTTTGCTCCTATCAGATGAATTACAATTGTAATTTTTATTGGATCATAACATCATCATTATAGGTAATCATAAGCAATAAAAACAGAATATATAGAAATGAAGCGACTTGAGGTATATGTTCCATACGGGAGGTAGTTCAGGAGTAGTCAGCAGGAAACATTGAACCTACGTTCCGTGCTACTTGGAACTCGTCAAGAAAGTGTACCTGCAATATTTGAGGGGACTTGTGCTTTCCTGAAGATTTGACCCCGCATCGCCCAGTTTCACAGTCTACGGCCATTTCTGAAAGGTCATTTGAAAGTCATCATTTATATAATTTGTCTATCTCACTGTCACAATCGATTCACAAATTCCCGTGATTGGTTTAATAATTTTATATAGAGAATATTTATATTAGAGTAAAGGTTGATGAAGATTTGATTGAAAACAATATTGTTCGCTTGTATGTATTGTTCTGAAATGTTGGAAAGGTGACGAACGTGTGATTATTTAGTGCAAAAATTGATAAAATGGAGTGTATATTAATTATATTAGGTTTGATGAAAAGGTTACATAAATTTTAAAATATTAGGTAAGTGACAACCACTGGTGATTAAAAGGATGATTATAAGGTGGATGAAAAATATAATCTAAGTATAGATTGCATAACATAAACGAACATAATACTAGGATGAGCATTAATAACAATGAAAACGGATGAAGATTTATAGGTATTTTCGTCCAAAAAAAACGAAAATATTTACAGAACTTGGGCGCCGAGTGTATGTAAGGCATATGAATAGAATACATTTGGAAATAATCTCAGCGGATGAAATTAAAGAAAAATTCCAACGTTTCGCTTGGCAAGCTGGTTAGAGAATCTTCAGGGAAATAACCAAAATCAAAAATTATCGAATATAAATGTAAATAAGAGGTCAAATTGATTATGAATGTCCAATTGCATCCAATTGCCTACATGAAATTGTTACATGGGTCGTTGTAAGTGAACTAATAATGGAATTGTTGTGGATGAAGGAAGATGTGCACTCAGTGTATAGTTTCATGTTACAATAATTTGTACACATATATTGTAAGGTAAGGGATAGACAGTCTGAAGATCAGCTTGCTATCAAATCATAGTTGGAGTAAATCAATGTAATGATGATTATAGGTCAATGAAAGGGTGTATATTTGCAAACGGCTACACGTTGAATTGTGTAATTAAAATAAATATTTCTAAACAGAATTAATCGATCGATAAATAAATAGAATGCGTTGGAAATTGGAGTAGTAGACGTTTGAATTCATTTTTTAACTATTAGTTGCCATGGTGCAGCTAACAGTACTCCATCTTGTTGGTTTACATTATTCCGATTAGCCTATATGTGTAGTGCTTCAGATGTTAGCCGTTCTTTGTAGGAATTAAAACCTTTTTGAAGGATTTTAATTCCATCAAAATCGATTCTGTGTTCTGATTTTATTGAATGTAATGCTATTGTCGATTTATTTTCAAGTTTCCGTATATCAGTAGAAAATTGGGAAATATGCTTTAGGCAAAGTTTATGTTCCTTCATCCTTACATTCAATTGTCGTGATGTTTCTCTTACGTATTTAGCACTGCAATCATTAAATTTGATCTTATGGACACAGTTCGCTTGTTCTTCTTTTGGTACTCTGTCCTTGATATTTACAAGTGTATAGCCCAGTGTATTATTTGTTCGGAAGAAAACACGTATGGCATGTTTATTTAAAATTCTTCTAATCTCTTCAGATGTTCCATTCCTGTATGGCACAACCACAGTGTAAATCCACTCTTTCGGTTGGACCTTCGGTTTTCCTTTTCTATTGCGTTTCTCTGTAAGTATCTTTTTGATAAAGTTGTTTGGGTAATTGTTCATTATTAGTGTAGACATCACTAAGTTTAATTCAGTTTATTGGTCTTTATTATCTGTGACTAGTTGATTATTTACGAATATATTCTATCTGTATGATGAAGATTTAGTTGCAATGATGATGATGATGATGATGATGATGATAATAATAATAATAATAATAATAATAATAATAATAATAATAATAATAATAATAATAATAATAATAATAATAATAATAATAATAATAATAATAATAATAATAATAATAATAATAATAATAAAAGTATTTGATCATGTTTACCATAGTATTGGTGAGTCGACATTAGTTTTGCAGACATAGGTTTAACTTCAGTATTCTGATTGCTTTTGCTTTAGCGAAGTGTAATTAATTTACATTCATTCGTCTATTGATTATTTTAAAAGATTGAAAAAATTTGAAATTAAAAGGGGCCTTGTGCATTCGCTTGTTACCTAGTTGATATCGGTCACACCGTCAACAATTGTCAGTCATTGACTAAGGGGTAGTTTAGAAATGATTGTTAAATATACCTCCGAAAACATGTTCAGCGATTCTAGCGTCGATAATATGTCTCTTCCAGTTGCATTTACTTTTACGTATACTTGTAGAAACACATGTGTTAGGAGGACAGGGAGTAAATTATTTTAAGGCATCATAAAACATAATCCAAACAATTTAATGCTAAATGGATTTAAGTTACCCAGTGGGCCATAAGAAGACATAATGGATACAAATCATTTAATAAACCCTGGAAATACTTTCTGGGTGAACAATGTACAGAAAGAAATAAGGTAGACTTCTACGCTATACAGAAGCAGCAACTACTAACTGTTACAGCCGCAAGTTTTGCACACAAAAATAATCTTGGCTTAGCAAGGGCTGCTATGATAGTTAATTCACTTCTACCTCTCTACGTTTATTTCCCAAAATGAGTCATTCATATTTTTATGAAGTCTAGATTTCTTTGTCTCTGCTTTCTTTCCTATGATTGGTTGATTAATCTGATCTCCAATATATACATTACAAAAGCCAAATAATTATAAATATCGAGTCAGCTGTTAAATAATGACACGTCTAGTGTTGAAAACAGTAATTAGTCATGGAAATGTTTGGGGAAATTATATTGATCAACATTTTTATGACAACCTATGGAATGAAGTAAATTATTTTAATGTTGTGTCAAATCAACTTTGTTAACCGGTAGTGGTAGCTGTACTTGTGAACAATTCATCTTAAAGGATTTAGAGCAATCAAAACTATTGAACTAGCCTACCAAAACTGCTAATATATTCAATAACTGTATTTCCAAAAAGTTCCTAAGGCATATTTTATGATTTCTGTGAATTGGAATGGTGCAGAGTAAACCACCTAATCTTTGACAACAATATGAAAATTGGTAAATCAGGTTATCCGCAACATTTTCAGTTTCCCATATAAGTGTCATGCCCAGTATAGTCAGTCATTGATTAACTGCTGCACATTTTCGTGCTATTTTAATTGAAGATTTCACTTCAGAAAGCGATTCCCACTATTTCTGTGTTTGTGTTCCTGGATTTCTGATTCATAGCAGACAGTTATGGATAGCTTCAGACACATGTAGCGAATCATAGTTTAGTATGAAGCAATCACTCACGCCCATGATCCTACTTGAATATTGAACCTAGAACCTTCATATCTCACAAGGAATTCCTAACCTGTAGCCCTACTGAGCTGGTGAACAGTGATAAAATTCTCAGTTCACCGTCTAATGAAATTGGTGATAATTATCTCACCCCGAGCTTGTATGAGATCCATTAGTCACGACTTCTCAGCAAAACTTCGAGAGAGTTTTGAAATAGATAATCAGTGAACTGATTATCATAGTTGACTTAGGGTGGTTTAGACGTGATCAGTTTTTATTTCGTTCTTTGTATTCGTTACAGATTGATCTCGGTTGGTTGCCACTGGAAACAGTAAGGCCTTAAGGTCATAGGTC
The DNA here is from genome assembly GCA_025215515.1 of Schistosoma japonicum. NCBI lineage: Eukaryota > Metazoa > Platyhelminthes > Trematoda > Strigeidida > Schistosomatidae > Schistosoma > Schistosoma japonicum. Next base: position 34,576,835 of record CM046061.1, read on the forward strand.
ATATCCTTCAGGTGGGGTCAATGGTACCAAATGCTAAGGAGTTCTACACTACGACAAAACAGCTGTCCAGTGCTCCTAGGTTTTTGATTGTACTTAAATGACATCAGTTTGTGATGAATACAAGCAACTAATAAAAAACTAATCTCTATCTTAATCTAATAATTTTTCTAAACGGGTTTCACAATGAGTATGTTTAACATACACTATATTTTGACAAATCACATAGTGAGTAAATAGATTAAAATATTTTAATTATGAAGTTATCTTATTTTTAAGTACTTATCTTTAATAAATAGGGAATGAAGGAGCTGCTCACTTCGTTTAAAAAAAATTTTAGCAAGCGTTTAAAATAAACATATTACAAATTGGACAAGTCAAAATGTTTAGAATTCTGAATTTGTATTAAACACAAAAAGATCAGATAATCAGTTTGGGTTTCAAGATGGGCTGTTTACCTGTTTGTAGCCAAGCATACCTTCCTAGTACGCGTACAGTTCGACAATGTACATGCTTTAGAAGAAGCTAATAATTATAAAAATATCTAAGATCGTTTATTTTTTCTTATCGTTTGGTTAGACGAAAAGTTTACGTGGTTTTCTGGTGACTAATGCGGAGATAACTAAACCTAACTCTTAATTTATGGGAGAAAATAATGGTGAGAAAGGAAGATACTATCTGACAAAAAATAACAAACTATTATGATTTTCATTATTCTGACAAAGAAGTATGGGAACGAAGTTGAATAACTCTCAAAGGATATTGGAAAGGGAAATAAAATCTTTTACCTAGAAAATAACAAATTACGGAAAAGATTGGTTTTTAATAAGAAAATTAATTGTGACCAGTTGAAATGCACACAGCGTACCTGAAATCAAAGAAACAACAATCTGAAAGAGCAACCATACGGCTGTAAGTCGAAGGTACTTTTTCAGTCAAACAAACATGACTTCTATGTTGTTTACATAGATTAACCTTAATTTACTGTATTTCCTAACCACAATAACAAAAAGTAGTCTCTAGAAATAACCAAGCACGCTATTATTACCGTCTGGTCCAAATTATCAAACACAGCGTTGATAGTCAACATGGTTTTCAAAGCTAGACATTGGAACCTTGAATGTGGATTTTGAATGCTCGTTGTCTCATTCCAGTACTTTATTCAATCCTTCTTAAAATTCCAGAACTGTTTTCTAAATATATTCTATCATTTTTGTTACACTGTCGACTACTGATTCCGGTGACATTATGAGCTGGAAGAACCTACATTTGGTTACACGGTTCAAACTTTTACAAGGATCACTATTTTAAGTTTTCTCTAACGAGGCTGAGTAATGAATTTGAACACTAAATAAATTTATAAATTTGACCAATGAGGACAATTATTGTATAGTTTTCCGTGTTTATTAGTAGTAAATGGCTAATTTTGAGTGCGTTACGAAGTATCAGAACCAAGTTAATGTATCTCAGAAACTTTGCAAGTCATAGGCAAGGAATTAGTATCTCGAAATCAAAGTTATTTTCTATAATTTACAGATGTAATTAATGTAGTCGAATGTCCATCTATTTCCATAATGCTTTCTACTAGGAAATTCACCAAATATACAACTCAACTTGAAGACTATCCAGAAGAAGCAATCAAAGATGAACAATAAGAAAATCAATGAATTGCGTAAAACTGAACAATCCAACTAAAAACAAGGTTTACTACAATCATTCAACTAGAGATCAAATGAAATAATACTATATTTCTATTCAACAGGTCATAAATATGAAAATAAAAGTAAATCATAGTTGGAACAACTCAGAAAGATAAAAAAGGAATATTTTTGAATGGAGAAATGAGGATGAAACAATTTGTAAGCAATAATTAAAGTAGTAAACTGAATTAACTGGTAGGTGAATGACTGAGTAGGTGATTCAGTTAGTCACTCAGTCATAAGCAAGAGAGGACTTGGTGGATATGTGAAACATAAAATCAACAGAGGGGGGGGGGAGATTAAATTGTAAAGATGAGTACAAGCGTATCAGTATAAGCTGTAGTAAAAAAGATGAAAGTGATAGACTACTTGAGAGAAAAGAATGAGTTTACAGAAATAAAAGTATAAAATAATTTTTAGACTTAGGAACTGAAGAAAAATAAACAGAGGATGCATTTCTGCTACCGAGACTGACTTTGAGTCATGTCAACTGTCTCCAGTCATTGATCATTATAATCAGACAAAGACGAACAGATAAGTTAGATAAATGATCAATAATGTTGGCTTAAAAAACGGTTAATGGGAAAACATTACTTTGAAATATATTTTGCGATATTTCAAAGTTAAAGATTTTGCATGTGATGTAGATTAGTGGGATATTTTTTGATATAAAGTCTCTACCGAATTAATGACCAGCATCAAGTGATTGTCAAAATACAATCCATTTATTTTGGACTAACAAGATTGAAGTAGAAAATAATTCATCAAAATAAATAGTTATGTAAAAGTTCTTCATTGACACTGACTATGTTTATTCTAATGAACATTGTTACAGAATGCCCTTAGTTATGTATCATCATCAGATCACCATTCGACACAGTGTGCAAAGTAGCTTATTTTCTATATAGTTAGGAAAAACATAGGAGGTCCGTTTACGTTCTATGATGATACATATCTGCCTTTTCGTTTGATTCTGCCTTTTCCCTTTTAACAACTTGTAGGTTTAGTTTTTGGAGGTATTCTGAGAAGATAATACACTTAACTTCGTTTCACTCAGAGTATCCTTCAAAATTTATAATTAACACTATGTTTCTCTGTGTAACTTTTTTGGATTATTAAAGCTATGATAATTTACAACAAGGTTAAAAAAAGTGTGACTGTCTGGACACAGTAGTCTAGTGGTGAACGCGGTGGCTTTTGGCATGAAGCAGACTGAGTTCAAATCCCAGTGTGAACATCAACATTGGGATGCAGGTACATCCAGCCGATGAATCCCAAACAGGACGAAACGCGCGTCCTGTATTCCACTTGTCAGTCACAATCCAACTTAAAAAGGTTATAAAAACCGTTTAATCCAATGTGAGGTTTGTTTCTAATTATGTCTATCATAATAGTAACAAGGTATGCCAAAATAAGTTTACTAGTTGAGGCTGTATGTAACTTTTTAAATGTTTAGTAGGTACTTAGTATTCACCGATTTTAGTTATACTTTCATTTATTCAGAGGATGAGTGCTGCATATGAGTGTAATTTTAAAGATTTCATTTCAAGTGTTTGGAGTTAATGACAACCGACTTCTGGGAGCATATCACTATAGTATAGCCTGAAATTTTTGATAAAAATCACAAATAGAATGGATATTTAGAAATGGAGTGAAATCACACACTAATATACAGCACTAAGTTTCTGGAAGTCCTAAATACAAAACATTTACTGGATATTGAACAGATTGCGGATTGTCTCAGTTAAGTAATTTATTTTATTAATCCATGTCATACATTAGAGATTTAGGAAAGGTAAAATGTCCAAGTATAAACTTACTGTCTTGATCAAGTATTCGAAACAACTCTTCAAAATCATGATTTAATTTTTTCTTATGTATTCTTTCAACAACAAATGTACAAAATTCTGAAAAATCTAATTTTCCATCTCCTGAAATATATAACACCTTTTAAGCTGTAAATGAAACACTTACTGTCAGTATCTAATTCACAGATCAAATCTTGTAGTTCAGCTTCTGTTAACGCATCGCCTAATGCTCTCATAATAAGCAATATATCGCCAGCTGTAATGATATTTTCTTGATGTCGAGCTAACACAGAGAAAATGCTTGATAGTCCTTAGGATAAAAGCAAAATGATAGTTGTATCTAAGTTAAATATACTCAACATTTGTATAGTATTAATGTGTTGATTTGTACTGGTCACATGTTTACGAACCTATTTAATGGAAGAATATACAAAATGTCAATTGTAATCTTATATATATATATATATATATATATATATATATATATATATATATATATATATATATATATATATATAGTGAGAGAGAGAGAGAGTATTCAAATTATTTTCGCAAACTTTAAGGACTCAACTTTGCATGACATATAAGCTTAGAGTTTCAGTAATACGTTTAAATGTTAACTGCCAAACTGTTTTGGTGACAAAATAGCTTGTATGAAAGATTGGATCGATTATGTTTTATTAGAAAAAAAAACAACTGGAAACCAAACATTTCCAACAACATCATTTCTAAATTTGATGCTGATTAGTACGATTTTAAATGTTTAAAACATTGAGTTTTCATGTTATTGCAAATATATCATGATGATGATTGTCTAAAAATTCAAGTTAACTTATATAACGTTATCTTAATCACTGTCTAATGCATATTATCAGATATGAGACACCATAGTGTCTTACTACTTAACGCACTGACAGAGCTCAAAGCTTTGACGGAGTAAACTTAAAAATTTGGGAACAGACGCAATTACCATTTAGTGACTAGTTTATATTAAAATCCAGTTATTTTCTTCATTTATATCTAACGAGCCTAATTGTTGTGTAGGCTGTGATGCTACAAAGACTATAAATAATTTTATGCTGATACAAAATATACAGTTTATCTAGACTAAAAATATTAGATTTATGAGGCCTAGTAGAAGAAAGGTTTCTAATAAGTTATTAATCCTTTCCTTTAGACATAAGACTTATTTGTGAAGCAATTGTAACACACAATATGCCAAAAAAGATAGTACGTTTACTTACAGTTTTCTATACTACTTCGTCGGTTTGTAAGGAAGATCTGTAAACTTTCAATGGATTATGACAACTCAGTAAATAATTATTAAAATGTTAATCTAGTTATGATTACTTCAGTATGGATTCATAGCATAACTTGAAAGTGCTCACGTTTTTGTATTTTTTCACTGAACTTTGAACATATCATATGAATAGCATAGAACTATTAATAAAAAAGCAAATAGTTTGAGGCTATCGTTAATGATTTCTATGTCTAATAAACGTGTTACATTAGGTAATTCCAGTCATTTTTCTGTTCATTTAGTAGTCGAATATTGAACATTTGAATTGAGTCTATTTTAGGGAAATAATTTCAAATATTTGTGGGTAATTCACAACTATTTGTTATCAACATATCCGTGTAAGACAGCAGATATACCAAATCAAAAATTTGAACAAACTGAACATCAGAGCTTGAAATAAAATATTCAATGCAAATTAAGTTCTAATATGCAGCATGAATTCACTAAGTGAATGGAAAAAAAAATGATCGAAAATGCCAAACAGAACACAATTAGTGGACAATGAAAGCTTTTAAGGTAATACCCATTCAATAAACATGGATGAATGAGTGTTGTTTGTTATCATTAGTATCAAACTTACAGTGTTCCATTGTCCATATTTCGTACTTTCTTTTTGACTTCCCGATGAATGTTCACTTTCAATTATTTTCGTTTTATGTGCTCCACCAGGTTGGAAGTTCACATATTCTTGCCCTTCATCAAAGCTCATATTGTCAGAAAATGGAAAACGGCTATGTAACTTTGATGTTAGGATTACAGAGTAGGTTTATATTACATAAGTGAATCAGCTACTTTATTTCAGTTGATTGTAATAAAGCTATACCAATAAATGGTTGGTTAAGTAATCGATTGACCTGAGTGTTATAAGAAAGCCATATTTATGTGTTTATTAACGATTTCCAGCATTCATTGTTCATGCAGGTACCTACTGAAATAATCAATCTCGGATATATGAAGAATATAATTCGATAAAAATTTACTTAGGGTTATTAAATACAAATGTGACAGTTATTTACTTGTTCATAGCGGTCATACTTTCTGAAAAGTCCATCCACTTTCGAATAGTCAGCAGAATAGTGCACGAATTCGAACCTCATGTTACCCCTAACTTCACCAACGAATTTACTTGTTCGTACAAAAGCACCTACATTGAAAGAAACAAAGGAGGATTAGTACCCACATTGCCAAACTTATGCCGCGAAAATTACAACCGAATAGTAGTGACATCGCTCGTCACCTTCATGACATTTTGAAATCTTTCACAATAATCAACGCTCCAAAATCATTCAGCTTACTATATTTTACTGAATCCCTTGTTATTAAAAGATTTAAATAAAATTTGGGTTCGATCCCTGATGGGGTGGCGGATGCGCACCGTTGTACAGTCTCATACTAAGATGAAACAACTGTCTGGCGCTTCCTGGTGAACAATGGTTGTCTCTTTTAGACCAGTTAGTGATATCAATTTGACAAACTTATTTATTCAAAAAGCTTTGACTTAGTTACACTGGTCTTGATTGTTTACTTGCGTCACACCTTAATTCATGCTTTTTTGGTTGTTAATTTCCCTTTTTTGGACATTTTAAGGGTTATTCTAATAGTTCACTCATTTTACAACTACTTTTTTTAATTCTTCCATCAATTGTATGAGGCCTACTCATTGTTGTTACTAATCTAACAATTTTAAGTTTGTTAGTACATAACTTTTGACTTCATTTTTCATTATTTAAAAAAACGCTGTCTCTACGTGTTTTCAATATTTCCTTCCAAAGTTTTTACGTTGGCAAATGTAAAAATAGGCAATTTGCTTCAAATACTTGTTTATAATGCTTCCAGAATTATTATCTTCTTCCTAATTCTTCATAATTTACATGATATACAGTATGTCTGGTAATGATTCTTCTTATTGTTATTCAGGTTGCAAGGCGACTGAAGAGAAACGGCAAAATAAATGAACTTATTCTATTTTGCTACACTCGTTATTTTCTTTATTTAGATGTTAGTGTTTGCCTACAACTTATTAAGAGCATACAATGCACTTTTATGTAACCGTGTTTTGTGTAATCTTAAACGTAGTGCAAACCACTGACAATTTAATAGCTCATGTAAACCATTTTGGATTGCATGAATCATAGTTAATTTCATTTCATGTGTCTTGAATATTTAGTTGTGATTGAAAACCTTTGTTATTTGTCATGTTAATTGGATATAGATACTTGGTTCATCAGCACTGAGGAGTATTTTAAGCGGTTATGACAACAAGTAAATTTCCTGCCTAAAATATATGCTTCTTGACGATGATTCATATTATACTTATTTTATTTGCGTCATAAGTTATTTGTTAAACATAAATTAGCTGATTATCTGAGAAGGGCAGCCAAACATATTACAGTGTGTGTCTGAAACTTCTTTATGAAACGTCAGATAGAACTCAAACTTATCTCAAGCTCATCAAATCGCATTAAATGAGGCTACCCACCAGTGAGAATTAAGAGCTCACAGACTTTAATGCCAGAAATCTTATTAGGTTTTAGTACCATCGAGACCCTTACTTTTTTAAATAACCCAATTAAATGGACATCTAAATAATATCAGAATGGAATGTATTCTCGAAAATTGTTACAGTACACAAACGCAGCTTAATTTAATGTTGGAATTAATACGATTGAAAATTAAATGTAAAATTCTAAATTGCTCATGATCATAACTTAATTACACTAAAGAATTTCTTGTTTTACAGTCATTTAATTTAAACTCTCCGATTTCCGCTTACGTAACGTAGTACAGATATTTTTATTTGGCAGTACGGTTTTTTAAAGATCTTATTAACAACTTTAACAATTCATGATTTCTTCAAAATTTATTGAAGTAATATTTGATACAATTTATTTGCAATCGCAAACAGTTCAACTTCAGTTAAACAAATTTTTTAGTTGAAAATATTATTTATTTATCTAATAAGCTCAATATGATTATAATTTTAACTTTATGCTGTTGATCACTTTCAGATTACAATTCTCTCATTGATTACTTCTCTGTCTATTTCAAGCATTATAGTAGTTGTTCTCTTGGTAATTCTCATTTTATTACTGTATGAAAACCTCAGATAAGTATTATTCAATAAAATGAAAATATGAACCATTGATTACATAGTAATGACAAATATTTCATAGCGAAATGTAAAGAAACATATAATCTGTGAATATTTGTGTCACTGTTATTTACTTTTATCAGTAACACTCTGTATATTTATTGTTTCAAAGAAAAAAAACTTTTTTGATTACAAAATTTATGAGTTTTCTGGATATCACAGTTATCTTCTTTCTATATAGGCACTAACTGGCTGTTTGGTCGTTATACAATGTTTAATGGTGGAAATAAAATATATCTTGATCGCCTGAACACTATAACTTTCCAAACACATTTACTTGTAATTTTCGCAAAAATTAATACTTCCTTCACTCTTCGTTTTAACTCCTGGCATACATTGAATATCGTCTGCATTCTTTCAGTGTTGGTCAATGGTATTAACAAAATATATCAAGTGGATTACATCAATTGAACCATTAACTTTGACTATTAACTATTAGGATTTAATATCACTCATCCACCAAATGGGTCAGTTGTCATTTCAAATTACATGCATTGTAGATATACAAGCACTATCAGTGCCATTAATATTACTTTAAACAATTTTCATAGATCATATTTGGATTTATATAATTTTTCACAATTTAATCATCATTCATAACTGCGGACTTAATTATTTTCTCTACCAATACCTGTGAATATATATATATATATATATATATATATATATATATATATATATATATATATATAATTTATTAAACCAATTTTGTATAAGGCAATTATTTTTAAATATCAAATTAGGTGAGTATGTTTTGTATGTTTTACTCAGTAGTCTTTTTGTATATTTTGTTATTATTCACTACTTTGCATATTATAATGTTCCTTAACAATGACGTTACTATTCATTCTAACAACAGATTCGTTAACAATACCAGTCTTTTGTTCTATTATTCAAAACCACATATGTTGTACCATGGTGTACTCGCCCGAAGCAGTATTCTTTCGCTACCAATATTACATCACAAAGTGTTTCAATGTGCTCCGCAAAGAGTTGGGATGACAAATTTGAATCGTATTATTACCAATCCGCATGAGTGCTTAAAACAAGCTGCAGTTTAGGCCATGCCTTTATTAAATTTCCAAACGATCGATGACGCAGGTCAAATCAACTGTGACAGTCACCTGTTTTATTTCGGCAATAAAAGTGGTGGTACACAGTTCTTAGTAGGAACAGAAGCAGAGGTTAATGTGGTTTGATCTACGCAACAACAACTAACATCCCAATCCTGATCCGTGTCTACAAGCTGTCAACCAATCCACTATAGGAATATATGAAAATTGGAAATTAAAACTAGATACTCTCAGTTCACCTGTTGAAATTCCGTTTCCTTCAAGCAATAATAATACAGCAAATGAAATTATTAAAGTTCTTGTTGTGATTTAATCTTGCCTAAAACAGACATTGATTTCAACGAAATTCATGATACAGTCATTTAAAACTCCAAATCCGACGTTATTTATACTATTCATCCAAGTCAACATTCTAATGACGTTGAAAGATTCTTATTTAAATAGTTTCTGATACTTCTCTTACTGTGGAAACTTGTAGAGGCCTAGATTATCCCTTGAATATGTCAATGTATATACTTCATATTTCTTTGTATAGCATGTTCAACGTATAGTTGAATTTTCCCACTTCCCACTGGAACTGTGGTCGCTTGTTGGATTGTTTTAGTACCAAATATGTTCCAGTTTAATTTCTCGCATCCACTTCTTAATTTACGTACATCCCATCATGTGTGTAAAGTCTATTAATATACAAGAATCAAACGCAGATAGAACTTATATTCAGTTGACCCCAACTCAACAACAATCCAGCACACATAGTTCACGTAACAACGAGTCCTAAGTAGATTTAGTTGATGTTCTGTCCACATAAACACGTACGCTTCCAACAGACTGAATCATTTGATATGCATTACCGGACTCCTACTTTAGACAGAGTCTTCGATGATATTTATTATAAAAGGAGGAAGGAAGATGGTATTGGTATACTGAACAGTAACATTAATCCAAATACAGTGAGTTTATTTATTTCTAATAAAAGAATGAAAATAATTAATTGTACTTTAATTCATTTTACGGAAAATTAATTATTCTTTTTACACGTTCACAATCAAAAGTATTTTTACAAAACTCATGTGCATTAAATTAGCAAAAACGACATATTGATTCGTACATAAGTAAACTTGTGATATATCCAGTGTTAACATAATTTTCGGTAACCACTCACCTTTCTACATATCAGATATTCTACGCTACTGTATTAATCAGGTGTTTTCAAAGTATTACGAGTGTTTCGTCAAAGTAATCAAAAGTAGTACATAAAGATGAATGTAGACTTGCTGAATGTTTCACATGAAGTTAATTTGTTTTACTGAAGACACATTAGTTTCGAATTGCTGTAAAGTTAGTATGATAAATTCCTTTAATAAGTTGATATAAATGCAGATAATCATATGATATTAAGAGCACATTATTTTCAGCATTTTACTGAACATTACTTCTATGTGCTATTCTTTATATATTCCTTCATATATGTCTGTTTGTTCATTTCATTTTGTCACAATACTCCGTCGTATTACGTTGATTCTAATTCAGATTCCTTACTTGTGATTTATCCTTTGTATTTTACTATTAAATCAAGTTCATATTAAAGACAACTCTATTTGGATATATAATAATATATTCCTGCTTGTGGGATAGTGTGGATTAATGCTGAAAGTTGGTTTGATAAAACTTCTGCACCACAAAAACAGTGGTTATCGGTGCTGGACTAACGTCAATTAAAAATCCAACTACACTCGATTTACGATGGGCAGCTGCCTACCTTACTTGGACTTACACTAGATTTACATTATCAAATGACTCTGTAGCCCACTCCCCGGTAACAAGGAGTTCCTGTTTATCCAACACATGCTGTATAAGAAGTAGTCTTATAAGGCGAAAATATACATAATAATTTAGTAGAAATGTTGCATAGGTAGCTTGTGGCACATGTTACCCCATACACCTAATCTGTTCTGTAAATCAGCTATGCTTGTAAACATTTGTTGACTCTGAGAAGTTAGATTAGTTTATTTGACGTCCAGTAACTAATACAGTCTGTGGTAGTATGTTTTATTTGCAGTAACGATTATCAGAATAGGTTATATTTGAAATATTAGACATTGTTTGTTCGTTGCATTTATATAGAGATTGATCACGTTGATATTGTACTTGAACTAGTAACCTCAGGACGTTTGGATACACGTTCATCAGTTGCTACATTAATAAGCTCTATTCGTGCTTTATTTTGGCTTCCTATAGACACAATATTAATATTACTACATTCTCATTCACTCACATAATTACAAAAGTACAGTGCAACCTTGTTGGGGTTTAATGTACTCACACAACCCTATGTATATATAGCTAGAAAATATTCAATTCTTCCCGTTGATTTGTCGTGGACTGAAAGTGATTAGTCTCTGTTGCTATTTGTGCATCCTGAGCGGATTTCTTCGACAGAGCAATAGTTCACAAGTATTATTTGTGTTGAATTTTGGCTTGCGACAGAATTTCAGGAAGCACGTTTTGTCCTATTCGGGACTCATCGGCTGGACGTACCTGCATCGCACTGTTGATGTACACACTGGGACTCGAACAGACACTGGTTAATCTCAGTCCGTGACAAATCAACGGGAAGGTTCAAGTATATTCTAATTATATGTACATACCTGTTGCACAAGTGTGGCTGTCCGAGCTCAGTAGTCTACTGGTGAACGAGGTGGCGTTAGACACCCAACAAACTTAATTGGAGTTCCATTGTGAACATTAACTCTGGGATACAGGTACATCCAGTTGACGAGTCCCAGACAGGATGAAACGTGTGTCCTGAATTCCACTTGATAGCCGAAATTCGACTCAAATAATACTTAAGTATACATATCTTTAGGTAAGCATGTGTGTTCATGTGTACGTCAAGACATGAAAACTCATCCAGCAACTAATACTGTTTCAAGTACAGTGGCTATTAAACCTTTAGTCATCATGATGGTGTATTTTTACCCATGACTGCTTTCTGGAATGGACTACATAGATATGGTTTTATAAATTGTAACGACGAAGCCCTTAACTTTTTTGAGTGACGCAATGTTTATTATTATTATCACGGAAAAATGCCTGCCAAAGTTAGTTTCTTGTAAACCCAAAATAGAGGACTCAGAATCCATTCATCACAAAAGATGCTAAGCTGCTGGATATGAAAATGTTTATGTTATTCTATACTTACCAAGCGGTTATAGTTTTCATTGGGGGTGGGAGTGATGGAGATGATTTTATAATCAGGAGTAATTCATTCATATATATTGTCTTGTCGTTAATCCATAACTTTTGTAATGAGCCGTCGGTATTTTCTTTTGTCTTTGTATTCATTCCTCCACATACACTAATCTGCTAATTCTTAACTTACTTAACGCACCCACAGGTAAGACGCAAACTTATAAAAGTGTGTCCGGCACAAGTTAAAATAAGTTAAGATAGTGCGTAATGAGTAACCAACAGTTAGTGTGCCGTTTTGAATGGTTTACCACTTCCGCCAATGAACGAAACTAATTAACTAGTTGATGTTTTACGGCATTCTAGACTCAATATGGTGACTTTGAGAACTTTTAGTTTATATATATTTTTGAGTCAAGTATTTGGTAATGGGTTTCGTCCTATGTGCTTGAAGGATGATCTAGAGGACGTCAACATTAGTTCAGCACAGCTTCTCTAACATTCTAGGTGGTTTTTAAGTATTGCTGTTTTTATTACGACGGAGAGAGCTTTTCTGCTGATGAGCGCCATGAAGGTAAGTTTTGTGTGGATGTGATCGAGAGCATTTTTGCCTGTACTATACTATTAATGTTCATAGAAATTGCCTGTTATATGTAGTAAAAGCGTCCATAGACGTAAATCAGTCAGCTGAATTCGTTATTTTCCCGGTTCTCCCCAGCCGACGGTTTACTAGACTGATGAAACCGCAGGAAAGGTTTTGACAGTAAATACAAGGTTGCCGAAGGAAACAAATATTTGAACGATGCTATAAACATCCGTAGTAAATAAATTTGTTTTTGAAGGTAGTTTTATTCTTTGTTTCTGCAAAGCTTGACATTGATGATATGTTTTTTACTGATATCTATATTTCTTCATGTAGCCATACAGTCCTCACTGAGACGCATGAAGGGAACATGAAACTTAAGAGGTAATATACAAGTAATGTATACAAATTCCAGTGCGTGGTAGCAGATTACTGGTGAATTTGGAATACCGTAACAGGTGCCCTATGTAAGTGCATCGAAATCCGTACACAAAACTTTGAAGTTATAATACCTTAAGTCCACAATTTTTGTAAGTACGTACATTGTTATAATGGATTGATCCTCCAAAACTTATTCACAGCAGTAACTAACTAACCACGAATTCAGCCTACATATAAAGCATATACAATCATTCAGGCGGAAGAAACAAAGGAGGCTACTGTAATAGGTACAAAATGGCTACTTAATGACGAGCTGTATATTTTTAAAGAAGAACTGACTGAGCAGCATATTATTGACAGCACAAATACTAATAAGGATCGGATTAACGCACATGTCGTATGGTGGTTTTCTGGATAACTAATCATTCGTCTAAAGCACTACTGTTAGTTCAAGTGAAATAAATTCTTATGAACGTTGAACTTATTGTATGTACCTATATTAACTGACAACATAACGTTTATTCCCATTTATAATATGTTACTAACTCAATAGTGTTCCGCAGGCACCACAAATGCAAAACTTTGCCAACGCCTTTAATAAAGCTTTAAACGTGGAACTGATTGGAACTTCGGAGAATACGTAACCGTACTCCCAGCCTAAATGAAAAAGGTAATTATTTTTGTTTACATCTGATTGACGATTATAGGGTGTTCAGCTAATGAAGACTGCTCATACTAGTCAGTAGACGTAGACGTAGACATCAAGAGATATTCCACTGTTATTTTTGAATGTTAATATGTTCGAATCTAACTTCTCGCTTATACCAAGGTAAGGAGCTATGCTCACTGGTTTTATTTCTAGTTCTTTAAAATTATTAAATCATCGACCAGCATCAACTATGACTAAAACAAGCACGTAAGTTTTTATAACGTTTTCATAGAAATATCATTATGCAGCTATCCTAAAGAGATACAAAGATTAATATGCATCGTCAGCGAATTGTTCAACCATATCTTACAGATGAAAAATCTTCTTAGAGCAATTTGCAGATGCAGAAAACTGTCTGCTGACAAAAATCCTCCAAGGGAACATTTTGATTAACCATCTTCAACCAAAGAGGAACTGGAAGTTCTTGATAGCTCCTTCAGTGATCAAAAGTTTGTAGCAGTCGCTAAAACCTTCCAAGCATTCTAACGAGTTTTGTTAGTTGTACATCTAATATTTAACAGTTTAAAAGTTGTGACATTATTGAACATAGAAAACGGTATTACCTTACTTCCCCGCTTATTTTGATTTAATGCTTATCTCGATTCCGTACTTATTGGATCTACGCTGTGTTCAAATATGATTCATGTAAATTCATCGGTACTGACTTTTAATATATACGCACTTACCCGATAGCTTGTGGATGTGTATCAGTCAATAGAATATACGGCGACTTATGGATGATTTGGGATTATGTTATTACTGAGCATAGTACTGTCGTGATTCAGTACTAGCAAGCACTAACGATTAATATTATGAACAGTCAATCGAATACGTAACCTTAGATAAGTCATATAATACATATCTGTAAACACAACATCGACAGTAGTCAGTCGGCTTTACTAAAAGTTCCAAGATGGTTTCGTAAGTTAAGATGATGACTGTTTGCATAATGTAGATAATAAAAATTACTCGTTTAATAGACGATTATCCAAAAATCTCAATTAAACATATGCTGACATTCATTATGCAGCCGAAACTGGCTACCAAGCTTACATTCATGGATATCACAATAAAATTTGTGATGCTCAAGCTTTACAGGGTTATTCGAAGTAAAACCTTAGATTAAACAATTTTTAATTTACATTCAATTTCTTCTGCCTCATTGGTCCAAATTACGATGAAAAACGTTAGAAATCTGCATCACAGGCATTTTTTCAGGGCAGGAGAGACGGGAGTCAAAAGATGCCACATTGAAAGAGAGCTTGGGTAAGAGGTATTTAAATATCACCTTTTCCCAACCTTATTACGTCATAACAAATTTTTCGAAGTCCTCCAATATTTTTTAAAAGTAATTACAGGGGTATTCAGTCGTTACATAACGTAAACAGCTGATAGTAGGGTTTTAAATTAGAATGTTTCAGTAGCTGTGAAAATTGTTGAAGTACACTACGGAGTGAAAAATGTAGGCTGTAAGTGGGTCATCATTGATTTAATGCGAAGGGGTTAAAAGAAAATTTTGGTATTGAGAAAAAGAGTTGATAGCTTTGGAAATACTTTGGGAGAAAGTTTAATATTTCAGTGAATATTGTAAAACCTATTTTGCTTGTATGAAAATTCTTCCGTGTTTCTTTTGTGTTGAGCAGGTCCTTAACTTGAATTTGTCTCTTTGTTGTGCGCTGTCTGTGTAACAGTTCCTGTTTCTTTCTATTTGCTTCTTATTTTTCATAACAGTTATGGAGTTTTACCCACAAGTATGTTATTACATGTCCTTTTGGTGGTATATATTACATCCCGTTGACCTTCAGTTTTGTTTTGTTGGGGTTCAAGGTTTTGTTGTAAGCCATATTGGCTTAATATTTTCTGTCTGTCTGAGTGAATTGGCTCAGTTGGTTGATTTTCCACGTTTGGTTCCTTTACATGTTAGGAACACTTTCTTTGGACAAGTAACTAATTTACTGTCTCTTCACTATTTATTTGTTATATTATAGATTAATTGTACACTTGCTTGAATCCTTTGGGCTGTATAGGGAAAGGGAACCGTTGAGGTTTACGTGTTAAATTTTGTTTATTGTTAAATATAGTACCACGTTTTTGCACCAATAAATTGTGTTATTGGCTTTCTTATCGCGGATTCGTGCCTAACTCAATAACCAACAGGCTTTATACAGAACGACGCTAATCTTCAACGTTATCAGTAGCTTGGTCCATACAAATATTTTGGGGACATATTTAGCCAAATAATGGAAGGATTTTAAGAAAAAGTAATTTTTTTCCCGAGGCTGGGGGGGGGGGAAAGATACTAAAAGGCACCCATATTTTACCAAAGCTGGTCTGAAGTGTACCCTAGTATATGACTAAATTACGCTTGTCGTACAACCTGAGCCACTTCTATCGATTGGACCCACTTTTACGAATGAGAAGAAATCAGAAGGCACTGAAGGATGGAAAAGAAATTATATTTGATCGTAAACAGAGCTTCAATGTGATAGCAACGTCTAGGCTGGCAAACTAGAAAGAGATGCTACATACGGTAGTTCGAGTCGTGATCTGGTGGTGATGTGTGATCGCGCGCCTTTCAACTAGTTGTGTCCGCTAAAACAAACATGGTCATCATCAATGTCAAGAGCCTATGCGACTATTTATTTTGAGGATTATTTACCGCTACAGCTCACTCCCCCCAAATGGGTTCGTGAGGACTGTTAGACGTACCAGCCGAAGGATTAAACCCAATGCGTTAGACATCGTAAAACGTTCCTTCGATGGATTGCGATGTTGTGCAGCTTCTGGACGTCAGTCCCTACGCTATGGTGTTGTTGCATAAAATATTTGTACATAGTAAATCTTTTTTCCTTCCACGTCCTTCTGTTTGTTTCCAGACGGCCTGGAAGTTGAAAAGAAATAAATAAAATTTAAATCTGGGCATTTTGTGTGCGAAAAAAAATATATGTTAGCTCAATGCGTCTATAAAAACGTGTTAAACACCGAAGGCAAATAATGAAACGCTTTTTTTCAACACAAAAATTTATAAAATGCACACAGTAAACTTTTAAAAATAATACTAATAGTGGGTTTATCGATTATTATTTTTTTTGTTATGATTTCTTTGAAGACAACAAAAAGAAATTGCTATACGTACGTATTTAGTGGGAATCAGGAGGAAATTAGTAGACGTAGAATTTGTTTAGGTGTTCTGAAAATCGTACTTTTCTACCAGAACGCGTAGCTCTTGGCGTTATGGAGCTCTTTGAAACTTCTACTTACGTGTTAGTCATTGCTTGAGGCGTAATGACTTCGTTCACGTCAAGTTTTGTGGGTGTTTTAGCATATTCGATACTAAAAGGTTTACCTTCTAGGTAGGCTGCTTTTAGGCGGTCAATGCTGACGTTATCCTCGTGGTTATTCTTGTCAATCGTATAGTACTTTTTTTCACGTTTAAGAACCTTGTATGCCCTCTGTAATTTGCGTCGAGAGGTCGGCATATAGCATCACGACATACAAAAACGTGTGTACTATATTTTAAGGCAGGTTGGATAAAGGTGTCTGTCGATTGTTGTCAAGTTTAAACTGGCTTAACTGAACGCATAGCATTTGTAAGCCGGTTCACGTAAGAATTGAGATCCAGGTTTGCCGGAGTGGAAGCGGTTACCACAAACTCACCTGGTAGTCGGAGAGTCGTTCTGTAGACCAATTTGGCAACACTGCATCCAATATCTTTTACTGTGTTGCGAACCCCGAGTAACACTAGTGGTAAAGCGTCGATCCACTGAGGGATGTTTGTAGCTGAAAGTGATGCTTTCAGTTGTCGATGGAATCTTTCTACCAAACCGTCAAATTGTGGGTGGAAGGCGGTTGTCGTGAAACGCGTAGTTCCAAGAAGTCTAATCGGAGCGTGAAACAATCCAGATTCAAACTGATGTCCACGGTCTGTCGTTATTATAGATGGACAACCGAAATTGGCTACCCATCGTTCGACGAAAGCGCGAGCAGTCGTTTCACTAGTGATGTCTTTGAGTGGAATCGCTTCTGGCCAGCGTGTGAATCGGTCCACGCATGTCAGAAGATAAGAAAATACATTTGATTCTGGTTAAGATCCTACAAAATCAAGGTGAACGTGATTGAATCGAGCGTCAGGGGTTGAGAAAGTGCCTAGGGGACATTTATTATGCTGAACAACTTTGTTCTTCTGGCAGGCCATGCAAATGTGCGCCCATTCTTTGATATCCTTATTCATCTTCGGCCAGCAGAATCTCTCAGTAATCAGTTTACTCGTAGCAAGAACTCCAGGAGGAGAAAGGTTGTACAGTGTGACGAAGATGACACGTTGATAACTCTTGGGGACGACTGGACAGGCTGTATCTGTAGAAGAATCACAAATTAAAGTGTTCTTACCATTTCCAATCATTTTAGTTTGGAGTTGGAGCGTTGTTGCGGCTAACTCGTGATGAAAATCGATGTCTTCACTTTGAAGTCGAGCTAGTCTAACAAGGTCGATGCCTTGGGTACGATTCAAGGAATGTATTCTCGATAAGGCGTCGGCAACTACATTGTTAGCTTCCGATATATCATATGTCAGTAGAGAATTGGGAGATATAGTCAAGATGACGTGACTCTCGTGGAGAGTACTTATCTGAAGATGGTTTCATCGAGAACGACAGTGGTTTATGGTCGGTGAATATTGCGAATTCCCGGCCTTCGATGGAATGTTGAAAATGTCGTACAGCACAGTACATGGCTAGTAGTTCACGTCCAAAAGTACTGTACCTCGATTCAGTGTCGTTTAATCGTCTTGAGAAGAATGCTAAAGGCTGCCAAGCTTGGCCAGTCCATTGCTGAAGAACTGCGCCAATGGCTGAGTCATAAGGGCGTCGACTGCAATGCTGACGGGAGCTTCAGTATTGTTGTGTGTCAGCATAGTTACATTGGCTGTTGCCTCTTTAGTTGCAACGAAGGCTTTCTTTGATACTGAATCGATTGTGATCACCTTTTTATTCCCACGAAGCTTATCTGTTGATGGTTTCACAATAGATGCACAGTTGGGGATAAATCGTCTGTAGAAACTTACCAACCCGTTGAAAGCTCGTAGCTGCTTAATGGTTGCTGGTCCTGGATACTCCAGAATTGCCGCCACCTTGTGTTTATGAGGCTGTATACCATTAGCATCAATAGTACGCCCCAGGAAGTCGAACGAGGTTGCTCCGATTTGACATTTTTGTATATTAATAGTGATTCCGTATTGCTGCAGTCTTTTAAAAGCTGTGTCCAAATGTTTCATGTGTGTTTGCTCGTCTGGGCTTGCTATCAAGCAGTCGTTGACATATGCATAGACATAGTCGAGCCCGCAGAACACGTCATCGATGAAGCGCTGAAATGTTTGTGCCGCATTCCTCAAGCCGAAGGGCATTCGGAGGAATTCGTAAGGACCAAGCGGACTTACAATAGCCGTTTTCGGGATGTCATTTTCGGCCATCGATATTTGATTGTAGGCTTTTACTAGATCAATTTTTGAGAATACTATCATTCCCTTCAACGTGGCCGTTAGGTCGTGGATGTGTGGTAAAGGGTAATGATCTGGCGTAGTTTGTGCGTTAAGACGTCGATAATCACCGGTAGGACGCCAATCATTGCTATCTTTCTTCCGGACCATATGTAATGAGGACGACCATGGGCTACTGGATGGGCGGATTATTCCCAGGTCAATCATATGATCGAATTCGTTCTTAGCGATCCTTAATTTTTCGGGTGCTAGTGGGCGTACTTCGGAGAATGCAGGTTGACTTGTAATCGTGATGTGATGTGTAACATAGCTGGTTACACATGATAACTTCGACGTCGCCTTATTCAGGTCCGGATACTTGTCAAGTATTGGCTGAAAATAAGGGTTAATTAAATGTTTAAAGCGAAGAGGACATAGGCTACAACCTGTAGCAGTGGTTCCACGCACGTATAGCTTTGTGTTGCCGTCAACTAGCCTCTTTTCGCAAAGGTCCACAAGCAAGTTGTGGTGGCTTAGTAAATATATGCTTATGATAGATATTTTCACATCGGTAATAGTGAAAATTCAGTGTATGAGTTTGCACAAGCTCACGTTCAGGTAGACATATTTTTTCCCATACGTGGCTATTTTATTCCGTCGGCTGCCTGTAGATCAAATGCAGCTTCATGTTGGAGATCGGATGAAGTTGCAGTAAGGACTTCTGAGCCAGTATCGATAAGGTAGCAAACCTTCGTTATCACAACAGTGATGAATAACAGGCGGCTGTTTCCACTGGCTACGGTCGCTACTAACGCGTGCCGTCTGGACTAGTTTTCCAACGCATCAACAGTGAGTTTGCGGCTAGGGAAACAACAAGGGCTTCTACACTTTCTTGAGTCCTTGCCATAAGTGTTGTGGTATCAACACCAATCTGAATTTTTCCTTCGTCGAGGTCAAGATGAGGGTCTTTTGGTGATGAACTTCGTCAGTGGAGGACTGCTTGGTCGGCGTTTTTCATGTAGATCGAGGAAACGGGAAAGAGTATCGCACAATTCGGTCACCTCGTTTTCGGTCGCATGAGGTCTATCTATAACGAAATAAGACTCGTTGTGGCGAGTCCTGGTGATCTCCGGAATTCGACCAGTAAATGAAGCTAGTTAATCTACTGGGTTTTTGTTAAATGTTACCAATACTGCTTTCACTTGTTGTGACAGTTTTGATAAAAAGAGTTGACGGAATAGACCTCTATCAAAAGTGCGTTGACCGATTACCTCTTTCATACGCGATAACATTTTTGTCGCGGAACCGCTACCAAGCTAAATGGTGTGAAACAACTCATCAAGACGTTGTCTGTCGGATAAGTCTCCACGTTTGAGAATTGATCTTTTGAGCTGTTCGTACGGTTCTAGGCAGTCAGGACTGAAAAAAGAAGGGGTGACGTACCTGTTCAATTCACGCGGCAGAAGCTTCTACATTGTCTGCCCAAAAATGAATGAGCTGAAAGCTTCGGGGGCGTAGGGGTTTTTAATCCTAATTAGCTTAGGAGTCTGGTCGCACATAAAAATAATGATGTATGTAAATACAGCGATACTGTGAAAATTACAGGGGAAAAAATAAAAAAAAATAAAAGAAATTTTTTCTTTCTTATCTGTTGTACGCATAATCCCTCTAGTTCAATGGAATTAAATAATTAAAGATATCCTGAATGTAAAAGGTAAGAAAAGGCAGAGCCTAATTGTTGCGAAAATCGTGGGTTTCAAAGTTTGAAAAGTGAGCACCTCATTTCAGTAGTTCATTCTCCATTATTAATAACTGTTGGGTAAAAAGAATCAATGAAAATAAATATTTAAGAAGCTTTTAATAATAACTAGGGAAGATAAATAGCGACACACTTGTTTCCTTGTTAATTCAACCTACATTCCACATTATAGCGATTTGGATAACAAAAGTGATGAGATATGTTGAAGGTACCTCAATTTTTGAAACCTAAACTCCCAAATGCGTAAATCATAAAAACACATTTCGGCAAATCATTATTGCTTGTTTCTACTGGATTACGATCTAACTCTGTTTCCTAATAATATCATTCCAAACTGTCTGTAAATCACCGTATATTATATTAATTTATACGCATCCATAATTCATAGGTTGAGTGTATATATCAAATGTCATTAATGATGAATATAGGAGAATTATATTTAGAATCAACGTAACTTCCTGTGCATGAAACCAAAGCATGCGGAGAGAGTGAAGTTATATTGATCATGCCACAGCATCCAAACTGTAAAGTAATATTCATACAACTAACAAAATCGTTAGTATGCTCGGTGGAGCGAAGTGTATTAGCGACTACTGGAAGTGTCCTGAAAGACATTATGAATTATATGGGTGATTTTCTTTTAGATATGGCTGTCTACCGAAAATCCGCTCATCAAACAAACTGGCTTGTTTTGCGGTACATACACTATTATAAATTTAGTAATCACTAAAATGTTCGACAACACAAGATAAAAATAAGCTTTTCGAAATTTTCTACTCTCTAAAGATAACTTTTTTGTCAAGAAACTTGTGAGATTGATGCTATCAAACATAGTTTAGTTGTCTAGATCACCAACGTTGGCCGGCATAGCTTCTAAAGTTGACACATTAAAAAAATTGTTTGTGTTATATTTGAGTCAGTATCGTCCAGAAGTACAATCCTATTTATCATGTACTTATTTATGTGTGCTATTTTAGACTTTATATTATCTTTTGGCAAGAGTTTATAAAACGCTTGTACTTCAACAACATTTTGCTTTCTGTGTCTTGGATACTTGGGATCAACTGATTACAATCAATTGTCGTTCTGGTTTCACAGATGGTCAAGTTAGGGTACATGTAGCAATAAATAATTCCCAAAATAAAGAGTTACATAGGCTCTCATCATTGATGCTGATCATGTTTGTTTTAGCGACAGGACTATTTGAAGGCTCTCGGTCACACCACGACCAGATCACTACTCGAATCACCGTGGG
The DNA here is from genome assembly GCA_025215515.1 of Schistosoma japonicum. Lineage (NCBI taxonomy): Eukaryota > Metazoa > Platyhelminthes > Trematoda > Strigeidida > Schistosomatidae > Schistosoma > Schistosoma japonicum. Next base: position 34,599,213 of record CM046061.1, read on the forward strand.
TAGCATCTCTCTCTAGTTTGCCAGCCTAGACGTTGCTACCCAATTGACGCTCTATTTACGATTGAATATGACTTCTTATCCATCCTTCAGTGCCTTCTGATTTATTCTTATTCACAGTAATAGGTTCAATCACTAGAAGTTGTTCTGATTAAACGATAAACGTAGCTTTGTCATATACCGAGTACACTTCATTAGTGAGCACGATGTAGTCTGGACACGGTCGTTGCAGTAAGCTCGTTCCTGTCTACAGATTTTAATAGAGTATTTTGAATGTAATTAAATTTTTCACATATTTTTTACTGTACTGTTGTATTTACATGTATTGGTTCTTCATTGATGACTGACCAGACTTCTAAGCTTATAAGGATTAAAACTCCCATGCTTCCAAACTTTCAGCTCATCCCCTTTTGGACAGAAAACATTGAAGCTTGGTCCTGCTTCACAGAAGCCGAGTTTCGTGACCACGGTGTGACAAAATCACGCATTCAATTTCTTGCAGTCGGAAGGTCATTTTCGCGTGGATTCAACAGATAAAACACCCTCTCTTTTTCAGCCCCAACTACGTAGAACCTTATGGTCAGCTCAAAAGATCGATTCTCAAATTCGGAGACTTGCCTGACGGACGTCTAGATGAATTGTTTCAAACCCTCGAGCTTGTTAGCTGTTCAGCGACGGAACTGTTGTCACTCATAAAAGAAGTTATTAGTCAACGCACTTTCGATAGAGGTCTATTCCGTCAACTCTTTTTATCAAAACTGTCACAACAAGTGAAAGCAGTATTGGTAACATTTAACAAAAACCCAGTAGATTAACTAGCTTCATTTACTGGTCGAATTCCGGAGATCACCAGGACTCGCCACAACGAGTCTTATTTCGTTATAGATAACCTCATGCGACCGAAAACGAGGTGACCGAATTGTGCGATACTGTTTCTCGTTTCCTCGATCTACATGAGCAACACCGATAAAGCGACTCTCGACAACGAAGTCCCTCACTGAAAAGATCCTTATTTTGACCTTGACGAACTGTCATTGGTGTTGGTATCACAACAGCTGTGGCGAAGACCAGAAGAAGTGTAGAGACCCCTTGTTGAGTATTCCACCCAGTCACAATAAATTACTTTGAATGATTTGACACCCTTAAAATTTTGCATGTAAACTAAACAAAAACAATCTTAGACCGGATTACACTTAAAAAATTAAGAAATACAAATATTATCGTGGGAGTTAATTCATAATGAAATAGTTCAGAAACAGTCACTAGTGCTGTTGTTATCTTTGCTAATATACTGTAACTTTAGTGATTTCGGAGTCCTACCCTAGTTAAAAGATAACAGTCATAGTCAAATTAGAGATTACTGAAGTAACTGCATAATTTCACGACACTAACTTGCGTCACAAAGTAACAAAGCCTTCCTAGTCCTATGTTGAATGAAACATGAAAGCTAGATCAAGTCCACGGGATTTAATGTGAGCAGCATTTTCACAATCTAGGCGTCTGTGCCACTTCTTCCTTTCCATAATATTTAGATTTATCATTGAACTTAATAGATATGAAGTTTCTACGCTTCACTTAACTGGCTCTGGATGATTGTCTGTTGCGGTCATTGCATGTTCTCTAATAACTTTATCGTACAAAAACTGCAAAGCAATTGAATAGGAAAAGAAAATTATTTGTGAAAAAATGTACGGCAATATTGCTAGTATATTTATGCTGAAGAAGAAAAGTAACAAGAAATAAATAATAACTAATCAATAATAAGCAATATTAATAACAACACTCTGAAAAAAATCAAAAGCATCTTAATGCCTCCAGACACTGGTAAATTCATCTTGATTTCTTGCAACCTTTTCATAGTTAGAAGGCAACTCACTAAATAAACAGGCAGCTGAAATCGCCTGTATAATTTGGGTCCAGCGTCTTATCAACTAACGTTTGATGAGCAAAGGTGATGACCACTGACTATCAAATAAAGGTATTATGTCCAAATGTAGCACATAATAGAATTTGACTCTAGCTATTTTAAGTTTATCAGGTGCTAGTCTCTTCGATTTAACGAAAACAGGTGCGCCTTCCATTTCGGTTGTATGACTTACTTTTGGAAGGTTGAGGGTTCGATTTTGTTAGTTTTGGAGATTTCGAGTGTATATCTTGGAACTTTGCTGTTGTCACTGACGGAGTTTGTATTCAGTTTAGAGATGTTACATGAATAACCGTACCTTTTGTATATTTCAAACTTTCTTTTAATACCAAACGTCCGTTTTTTAGTGAGTCGACTAGAAATTCATATTTTTCTAAGAAGTCCATTCCTAATATTGCCAGATCTAGATCAGCTACAGTGAAAACCTAGGGAAATCGCCTTCTAAACTCAAAATCTAGCGTCATAGTCCTCTGCCCAAACTTCACGATTTCAGTATTATTGGCAGTTTAAAGTATAACTTAGAAAGTTTATCGGCCCAGCTCGGTTTTATTCTGAGGAATGGTACTAAGTGCAGCACCAGTATCTACCAAAACGTTCAAACCTGAATTTCAGTCTCTAACGTAAAACAAGCGACTGTGCAGGTACCTCTCCTCAGTTATCGCGGTCTGGGGAGGGGTTATTTGTTTCCCATATTACTTTGGGGTCTGTTTGGGATAGATGCATGGTTAGTTGCATTTGGTCAATTGAACACCAAATTTCCAGTGATATCAACAAAATTGTGCAGATTGTCTGGACTCTTGCGACTTGTTCCGTGACTTATATCTCAGTCATTGTGGTAACCTGCACCTGTCTCTATGACCCATTAGCATTTTACTGACAGCCTCTGTGAGATTTTTAATACTCGCAATGATTTGTGCTATGACCGGGTAATTTGCTGATTCCTCTTTTTGAGTATGATGTATCATACGTGATGCAGTTTGGGGACCTCTTTCCATCATTCTATCTGCAAAACGTGCTGAATGAGATAAAGAGGTTTCAGGATCTTGTGCATCCAAACAGTGTTAAATGCAGCATGGGAGAGCTTGTATCCGTCCTTGTTTTAGGACTGCTTCATCCACTGTGTTGTTACCAACTAATGTTTGGAGATGACACAATAACTGTGACGGTGACCTATCACCTAATGTTCCTCCATGGAAAAGCCTTCGGATTCTTTGTCCATCTTATAATGATAGACGATTCACTATTTCTCGTCTTAGGATGGTGTATGATTGTAGTGTTGGTGGACTTAAAATCAAGTCGCAGACTTCTTTGGCTACTGAAGGGGGTACGACTGAACATAGGTCTCGATAGCGATCTCCTTCCGATTTAAATAATGCTCTAGCTGAGCAAAAACCAAAACTCGGGGTCACTACAATTAAATTCTGGGAGTAGTCATAATGGTTGTAGTCATAATGGTGTCTATGTCTACGGATGACATATCCTCTAGGCGTTTGGTTAGGATTGAGTCTGACATGTTATATGAACAATATAATAATGTGATAAAAAATGAAAAATAATGAGTCCATTAGTTATACCTAACGATAAAAATGGAATACTATGTTTTAAAAAAATACATATACACAATCATGATTACTGCAAAACAGAAGGCTTATTTTTACGAGTGAATACGAAAAGAAATAGTGATACATACAACAGAAATTAAATATTGTGTTCAATACAGGACTAATTAATTTAATCCATTGGTATGTCCCGTAAAATTGAAAGAGAAAACCAGATTATATGGTTATAAGTCTTTATTTTGTTATCGCGGTTAGGAGACAGTAGAGCGCGATCCCAGTCATTCAAACACACAAAATTTACCAACATTCAACATAAGATAATAGGTAATATAATCGCTATGCAGAATAAGGAAGTAAATGAATACCTGAGCTTTGTTGTTTTGGCGTGTGTTTAGGGTTTGAGATTGACTCTTAACAAGTCAACTTAGATTACTACATGCTTGTCATTCACTTAGATCTTGATTTATTTAACTTCTTTATTTTCGCACAATACAACTTCAGTCTTCCCTGCAACAATGCTCCTAACCTAATAAATAAAACTCGGTATATGACTGATATTTCCAAACTTACGTGAAAATTAATTAACGCATCCTTTATTTATTTCTTGATACCTTAAGCAAACATGTTTTACAAACGAGACCAAAACATTCACATGCAAATAGCAAAACAACGTTTAAAATAACGGGTTTATTGACTACTGTGAGATGAATGTTCATATTTTCTTTAGGAGAAAAGGGGTCCCACTGACGAAGAACATAATGCACGGCAAGTTATTCTATATTGTTAGTAAACCAAGGGGTTCACGGTACAATCTGGCTATTTTTTACATTTTGTATCGACAGGTTGAAAGTAGCAATAGCTAAGACGATTTTCACCTCGTTTTGAAGATGCAGACTAATTGTAAGATAACAGTGCCAGCATGTTTATATGTTTAGCTTAAGTTGTGATGTTTTAACCATAATATCATCATTCGTAGCGGCTGAAATGCAAGAGGTGAAGAAATAATGACAGGCAGAAGTACTGAATGCAGTACAATAAGGTAAAAATTGTGGAGCAAACCATAACAACGTTTTCATTCATACCAAGAACTGTGCTCAAATTACGTGGCCCAATATCAGAAAATTATTATGCGATTTCAACTGGAGCACGATTCTCTTCCCTCATGACGTTAATAATTAATTAGATACTTCTAACCATAATATAAATTTATGTCTTGACTGTGTTGTACTTTTAAATGCTAGTAATTTAAATATCATACATTATATTCTTGCTAACTTTAAACAAACTAAGGAGGATACAGAATAAATAGTTTGTCCAACGTAAGTTTTCTGTAAACTCTGAGATACATTTATTCTTTGATGCATATTATTATTATATTTCGAAGTTTTCCTCCTACACTCCATATACCTACTTACCACTTCTTGTTGCTACGTCCCCCATGAGAATTCAGTATTTAGCTTAAGCACTTGTCAGTACTTGTGTGATTCCCTGGTGACCCTCAATTTTGTGATGATGATGAACTTTCCAATGTTAAGTGGTTATTTAGTAAAACAATTAGATGTCTTGATTTATATGACATACTAGGATCTAAACATCCACCCATGCAGACTATTTTACCTGAAATTATTAAGTTTAAACTTTCCAGATGTACTTTAAAATTAATGTAGCCTAAATTGGTATTTTTTAAAGCATCTTTTCAAGCCTCCACCTTAGTGGCTTTTATATAAGCCTTTTTCACTAGCCGCAAATCGGTGATCTTCAGTAGTCTCTCATTCAAACAATCCTTCTGTCCTCCACCGCATATTAAATTCAGATGTTGAAAAAATCATAGAAAGCCTTCAGTAACTTATACTAGATAGAATAATACCCAAATAATGAGCACGATCCCGAGTGTCTCGTTGCAGTTTGACCCAGAGATACACTTACTCTTAACTACAATATGGTTTCGAGCACATGCGCTTCGTTTTATTTCGTAGAATACTTATCTCCATTTTTCTTCAAAAAAGATGAGACACTTAACCACTTATCATTCAGTACATTCACATCTGTTTTGCCCTTTGAGGCTAGATTGACCGGGTTCTGTTTCAACGGCACGTAATGCCACTGGTCTTTATGAGTAATTTGGCTTACAAATGTTACTCCATTTGCAACAAAGAAGGTATACCCGTTTGCCTCGTTTCGCAAACAGTATATTATGGTCACAGAATTAGTGCCGGGAACAAAGTGGAGTTTTACTTGGATCACAGTAGCTTTTTTACAGCAAAGGACCCGGCAGTTAAATCCAGACCAGGATTAGTAACAGACTTCAGAGATGTCATTCTAGCCTTTACGACCGACAACCTCAGTCATACTTTCTCAATCACCTTAAAACAAATATGCACAACTCATTCATAGCCACTTTTTCATATATCACAGAATGCATACAGGTTGATTATCTGATAATTCTTCGTATGCTTTAAGGAACGACGGACCGATATTTGTTGTCACTCAGACAAAGTGCCCACTCTAAACAACGGTTTGTCAAAGTATCATCATCATTTTCACCGCAACTCAAGTTATCTTTCCTGTTCTCTGGAACACCAATTTAGTACATAAAACAAAGGCAATAATTAAGCCCCATTGATCGAATAGTAGGGATAGATGAGATAGCTTCTCTCTTAAGTGATCAGTCTACTAACATTCCCTACTACGAATCCCCCCCAATGTATCCATGACTACGCTTTACCTCAAACATATCGTTAGCCTGACAGGTAGTACGTCCAGTGATGCATCTCTCATAGTAAATGCTCGACCATGTAGCTCAATCTATAATAGTACTAGTTCACTGTCAGACACATACCTTCCTAATTCGAATAATACCTTTAAAAATCTTCCACAAAGGTCAGTCACGGGACGTCGTGTAGCAACATTTTTTATAAAATAATGTAAGGCAATCGTCCGCATACAGGCATTTGTCTATCACGTGTCTTACATAAGGGAAGTGTTCACAAACATAGATGTTACCTGTCGTTAAGCATAATAAGCACAAAAAGGTGAAGAGGTGGCACCGGAAGGATGAACTTTCACTTTATGTTCCGTAACACTATCCCTTTAGTCGGTTCCCTGAAAGAGAAACTTCAAGTAATCACGATCACTCTTAGGCAACTTAATTTGCAGGAACATAGCTATATCCGCAGAACCAGTGACTGAAAACTGATAAAACCAAAAATATGAGACCGAAAATTGAGGTTGCAGAGTTTATTTCTGTGTAATTTACTATCGAATGGGCTACAATCTCGTGAATATCAAATGAATTGTTACGAAACAATGTAATGAAAACAACACTGGATGTTTTAGTAAAATGCCAGTAAGGCTGAGTCTAATTTATCAGTTGAGTGAAACGTATTTTAATTGAGACAACTGATGGGCTGCAAACAATGAATCCAGCTTGTCTCATTAAAATTTCCGTATACTTATGAATTAAATGCCACTTGTTTTACTTATGGACTGAAGTTTCAGACAAAAAATCATTGCTTTGTTTCCCCATTCTTTTGAATACTTGGCCGAAATGGATTGGACTGGGCATAATGTTGAATGTGAACATTAAATCTCTATAGTATGTCTTCGGCCCATAAGTAAAATTTAATTTTTTAAATGGACTTATCCATGAAAGAATCAGCAGTGAGATTCCAATAAACATAAAGCGGGTTACGGTTTTCTTCAGATATTTTGTATGTATAACGCGAAGGAGAAACCTGCTCGAAGCCTTTTGCAACTGGTTTAAGTGGACTAAGCATCAGAACTTGTGTATTCAGCCTAGTGGTGTGTTGCCATTTATTACTCCACTTGAAATCACTAATCGACCTATGAATTTGGGATTTTCATTATTATAAGTAGCAGTCTCATGATCAGCTACTCAGTGTACAATACAACCATTACTCACGTTTTTTGACCTGCAGCCTATGGATAACTGGTGTCCTTCTTAAGTAATAAACTTGAACATAATATTAGTAGAACACCATGCCTTTGTAGGGAGCCCTGGCAAGGGCTTACAAATTGTGATTCAGGGCTTTTGAAACTGATGCTATTTTATGATATAGCGCATTAATGATAAACAAACCAAATTACAAGTTGCGTTGCGCACACTATTGTGCACTGCGTATTAATGCGTTGTGTGAACTTATTAAGCTGGAGGTTTCTGTGAACATGCCTTCCTCAGAGATGGAGATATACAGATAACCTACAGTTTCCTACTTGCCAATATATTCCATAAATTATCACCAGCATGTCTAGACGACGAGGTTTAATGTGGGAGCAATATCATATAATAATAATATTGTTTTATTCTCAAGTAGCACTTTGCACATTAAAGCATATAAGTTTGCAGGCATAATCAAGATGATATGGCTTATTTTTAAAAGGGTTTTAATAGAGAGTCGCCGTCAAGAAATTCACGCTATACGAAGATATTAAATGCAGGGCCGATGACAACAAGGTTCACAGTTTACAGTACTAGGGTACTAGAGGCATATTATGTATAGTGCATTTCCGATATACAATGGCGTGCTTTTCATCTGTGGCGCTATAATTCGAGGAAATGGCTAAGAGTAAGCTAATTCACAAAGGATAACAAACTAACTCTTACCAAATAATCTTTAGTATCTAAGTCTTTACAAATTCAAACAGTTATACTTTTTCTACCGCTTAAATAATCAGAAAAGTAAAGCTATGATAATACTGCTGCACCATTCTACCGTTTGTTTTCCTTTTTTATTTTCAGCACTTCGAGATCGCCTTATACTACGCGAAAAGTTGAACATCTACATTTCCTGTCATAATGTAACCCCTCAAAATGGTGGCATAAATTCATCTTTTTATTCTAATGTACCACAAGGTCGTCCCTAGGTCATGTTTGTAATAGATACTACATAAATGTCAATTTAAAACGAGGATTATTATCCCACCATCTTTGTGTATCACAGTATAATGAGTTTGCGCAGCATTTGAACCATTTTATCGCCTGATATATTTTTGTTGATCTTGCCTGTAAGAACAGCTAGCTCCTGATATCATGAAATAAATTATTATTATCATCTTGTCTTCATTACCTGAACTAATAGAACTGCTGTATCCTATACAGTACCTTCACTATCTTGTTTAAGCAGGTATGAAAAATTGATGTCCTCGACACTACGTCTGGTGGGGGTGGGTGGCGGGGTGGGGTGGGGTGGGGTTTTACTATAAACTGTTCTCATCTTCAGTACCGTTGTTCTTACAAATAGTGGGCAAATGATTACAAATCCTTAGCAATGATGCTCTCATTGTTACTGAGAGTTGTTCTATCAGAATTCGTAATTATCACAGCCTAGAAAATAAGTAAAATCACTCTAGGTTGTATAAAGGAGTGTGTTTTGCACTGACTGGGAATAAAAGTTCACTATCGTTCGCTTGGAATAGTAAATAATCCGAAGGACATACCCTGGAGCTTAATGCATTTACCTCATATTCTTTCCCTACACACTTCTGTCGTTACCTTTACGTCCTTTCTTATCTATTTCAGTCTGCATCCACTCTCTTCTGGTTTCCTTGTCTACTTACCATATTCTCACATATTCTGATCTTTTGTTTTCATTTAATTATTTGAGTATATCATCTATCACACTTTCCTTCTGCGTTCCTATTTCATATCACTTACTCCTCATCGTTAGTGTATGCACTTAGTTTGCATAATCTATCTGCTTCATTCTTGGGCATGTAATTTTCCCTAACTACTCATTTCCGTTTATCTCTCCTGTATCAGTTTTTATTCACTAATGAAATTCTTGTCCATCCATCAGTATATTCTGTTTACCTTTTACCGGTAATCTATTTATCACGTTCTAATCTAGCTTATTTACTGCTTAGCCATGGTCGCTTATTCAGCAGACAAATTTTCATAACCACTACTCGTGTCTTCATCTTTTGTGATAGCATTTAACAATAATTACCTACTCTTCCATTCATTTTACGCACATCTAGAGCATCTACCGATTATGCTTTATTAATTCTTTTTTCACCTGGGCAGGTTGACTGACGGCAGTATAAGTGGCTGAAACATTTTGAACTGGTACCAAGCACCAAGAAGCAATTACTGGAAAAATACCCAAGGCTTAATGCCATCCCGTCAAAAATATCGGGGTTCGGATATGGTCTGTAAATGTCTAAAAATGATCTTACTTTTACATTGTAGTCGGTACAGATTCTTCAGTCTGACTGTAGCAAGATTCTGAGAGTGATACAAATTCCACTTATATCTTCCCTCTCGAGGAAAAATTTGTGAAGATTCATGGATGGGTCACTAATTACCTCCTACCGTACGGAAGTGGTAAATGAAAAAAAACAGTGAGAAATTTGATTGCAACCACCACACACAGTCATGAGGGTTTTATTTTCACCCTTTCTATCACAGACGTGAACTTGTGCTAAACCATCTGTGACATTTTATGTCTGCTTTTACTATTGTAGCGGTAAATAATCCCTTGAATAAATAGCTGCATAGGCTCTCATCATTGATGTTGACCATGTTTGTTTTAGCAGACACTACTAGTTAAGGGCGCTCGATCACACATCACCACCTGATCACGATATGACACAACGTGGGAAGCAACTTGGTCTCTAGTTTGCCGGCATAGATGTCGCTATCCTATTGACTCTCTACTCACGATCAAACATAACGTCTCTTCCATCACTGCCTTCTGATTTATTCTTATTCGTACGAAAGTGTTCAGTTGTTAGAAGTTGCTTTGGTTATACGACAAGCCTTACTTGGTTATATACCGGGTGCACTTCCCTATCATTCAGCAGCGAAGAAATACCTTACAATATTGTGGTTGTTCAATAAAACTTTAGGAATCCTAACTCAAGAGCTATTTATTATGGTTTTTTGGGCATACCCAAAGCCATCATTTGAGTAGAAATCTTATGTTTCGTCTCGTTTACCCTAGAATTTCACTAATCTCCTTAGAATGTGGTCAGAGTAAAGCAGTAAAAGAGATAATCAGATTATAAGTAAACCCAAATCAGCTAGAATTAGGGAAATAAATTTGCATTCGAAAAAATACAAAACCGTTAGGAAGGTAATTGATCTCGATGTATTATGTAGCTTATTACCCTTTTTATGCTAACAGACGACCAGTAAAATCCAGTCCTTAATGAAACCTAAGTGGATATTGTTTTAGGATAGTGAACGAAACAACTCGAACAAAAGTTCATTCTGTTTTTCGATCGCAACAGGTAAACTTTAGGGATTTTAAGCCGCAATTATAGAATAGGATCTTTCAGCAGACTGTTCGAAAGCCTAAATGAATACTTTTTTGATGCAGATAATAAGGGACAGTCTTGTTAGACAACTCAATTAACATTTTATTTTAACTAATCGATTACTTTTCAAAAACAACGGAGCTTAGTATTATACATTTTATAAATAGCATCACGTCTTTATCACTTAGGCACATACTTAGTAGTTACAGAAACTTTTCTCCCCCCCCCAAAGTAAGTTGTGAAGTTTAAATTTCTGGCCTTAGCCTTGAGACTAGGCGGTAGGTTTGTGTTTTGTTGAGTGATGGAGTTTGAAAGCCTTTTTACGTACGGTGGGATCACTGAGGACGAAGTAGGATTACTGAGCCCCGAAGTAGCTACCAAACTCAATATCGCATTCGACAACATCAATCACGATGCAAAAATATTAAAAGAGGAGCTCGCGAAACTTCAAAAAGCTCAAGGTATTAAATTGCCCCGTCATTATTGCGTTTCAGAAACTAGTATTTCCCAATATTCTGCTGATCAGTATGAATTGAAATCAGCTTGTGAGAAGCTAGAGGTGAAGCTTAAAGATTGCAACGATGCACTTTACACCATACAGGAAAAACTCCATACTGCTAATTCAGAAAAAGAAGAATTTCGCACAAAATTGAATGACTGTTTGTCCGTTAATAATGAGTTGAGTCTTGCTATTCACGGATTAGAAAATGAGAAAGAAATTTTGACAGACCAACTGAAAAGCAAACTTGGACTGATTGACTCTCTAACTTCTGAGATTAGCGAATTACGTTCAGAAGCTGAAACTGTTCGAAAGTTAAAAGTAGAAATGATGTTAAAGTCTGAAGATATTGTCGGACGTGAGTCATCGATAAAGGTACGAGCTTTGGCTTTTGATTGTGCTTGTATTTAGTCCCAAGAAGCTCGGTGGTCAGATGAATTGTCTAATTTACAACGACACAATGACTGGTTAGAGGAACGCTTACGACAGACAACTGATCAGTTACTAACAACCCGAAGAGATTCTGTAAGGTATATGTTTAGCTGACATCTTTTTTAGTACCAAAAATCGTATTCTATTGAGGCTGAACTTGGTCTTCGTAATATAGAAGTGGGTTTTAAAGTCCTGTTGATATTTTCTTCAGCTTGAAAATTCTAAACAATGCGTTGAAAGATTGGAGGAGAATGTCCAGAAGCTCACTCAGGCAAATGAGGAATACATCGTCAAACTTAAACTAGTGAGTATGACATTTCTCTTAATTTTTAAGGTTACTGATGAGCAAATTAAAATGGAACAGCTGTATGGAAATGAAATTGAAGCACAAAAGCAACTTATAAACCTATACAAGGTAATCATTCGTCTTTAGCTTAAGCTAAAAATTAAGGAACAAGTAAAAGAGTTGGAGGAGAAAAATGAGGAGCTTAGTAATGCTCTCTCATCCATGCAAGGGCTTTTAAAAGATGCTTACGAAAGTAGGTCGAATCTCCTCACTTTTATTTCCGTACAGATGTTACCAGGTTGGAGACTGAGAATTCTTCCTTAAAAGCACAATATAACGAAACGAACTCCAAATTACAGACTACCACTGAAAATTTAGCTTTGGAATTGGAAAAGAGTCAGCACCTTCTAGACAAGTTCAGAGTGGATGGTAAGTCAGATTACAGTTAATAACCTGGCACTTAGTAGCTCCAGTTAGCTTTATTTATCTCTTTCCACTTTTATATCTGTATCTGTTCATATACCTTTATGGTAATCAAGGGTCGCCTAGTGGTGTAGTGAACAAGTATCGTAATATTTGCTTCTCTCATATCTCGTCGACTATCATATTTCATGTCTACGGTTCTTGACGTTTACATTGTTGTGCTTTTGCTTCTTTTGCTTCTTTTTGTGAACTGAGTGGCGGTAGTTTCAGAGGTAAAAGGCTTTATACGTTACGATCACTTATTGTTGTATTCCATAGTTGTTCATTGTAGACATAATATAAATTATTCCATGTAGATTTATAGGTCACCATATGTAACACTATTCAAGTGATGGGGATTTCTAGAGAAACAAGAATGTTAGTTTATAGGAACCATAAGTATACTAGGTGTACTGAAGATCTAGATGACACGGGAAATCAAAAACATCGCTGTTATTGTGACTAAGTTTTAACAACGTCACAATGCTTGGAAAGTGGATTTTTCACATAATATTTGGTAGCTTTACTGATAAACTGATATTTACTGTTTGCTCTTCAAAAATAAAATGAAGGTAGTTTTTGGGTTTTTGTGGGAGCAGTTTTGCGTTCACGTATTCGTAATTGTGTCGACGCTTAGTCATTTTATCATGATTTTAAGTATTAATGCCCCAGCGTAGATATATCAAATACTTTTACAATATCATCGTATTTGAATTTTCGCACTAACTGGGAAGTAGACTATCTTGCGCCAGTTAGTTATGGGCAACGTAGAACCTGGTATATATGCAGATAGATCAAAGTTACCATAGCACTTTATATGATGTGTTTAAATTTACGACAACAATATGACAGTGTGATACAGCAGGACGGGAATATAATGGTACGTGCGAATTATTGAACTTAACTTCTAGAAGACAATGAGTGAGTAAATTTGCACTGCTGTGACAGATTTCGAGTCATGTCTCATGGTGTCTCTAGTCACTTATCGTGATTATTACGCACATTTCAGCCAGGCAGTCTGGATTCATTAACAAGGCTTAGACCAACAGTCAGACTTCATGGATTGATTTCATGTTTTGGTTTGACCACCTCTGCCCTTCTTCCATCCTACTCCTGCACCAGCCAACATCCTGCGATAAGGTAGGTGGTGGTTGGGCATACATAGTGTCCCAACAGCCAGTCAGTGATAGCTAACAACTCCATTCACTGATTCGCCGTTTTCCCTTGTACTCCTTGTCCAACTTGAACATTTCTCACTTGGTATGTAGACGTTGCTTTAAAGATTTCTATGATCAAAGACCTGAAGCATGTTCATATCTATTTTGAAGCCGATGCTTCATATCCGTAGGTTAGAAGTGTGTTTGGTGTATAGTATACTCGGCATTTCGTTGAAGGACGAATGCTTTACCTATGCCACAAGTGGCGTAAGCTGTCAAAAACCAAGCGAGCTTTCTGGATCGATGCTGAGATCTCGTCAGACTTCAATATACCGGGGGTAATGAGATTTCGAGATAAGTAAAGTGGTCAACGTACTCATTTACTTCACTCCCTATTATCAATCTAGGCGATGATGCGAACTAGTCCTGAAGTAACATTTTACATCTGTATTGGGAGAAACACATCAAAAACATGCTTATATTGTTACTCTAAGTGTTCAGGAGGTTGCATATTGTGTGTCTTCACTAAATAGGACGGCATATTCTAAATCGATAAGTGGGCCTCTTGATAAGAGATCATTTCCTGAAGAGTTAAGTAAAGAATGTGTAACATCCAGTTGGACATCCATGACCGTTAAATAAAAAGAGGAATGAGAGGCATCCTGACGAAAACCACTTTAGGTTAGCAATCCCAAGGACAAATATTGTCAGACGTTAGTGTACTTTTGTCCTAGAATCTAATGCGCAGTGAATATTTAACTAATGCATCTTCGTTCAGGTCTGAGACCGGCCTAGTTTTCTCGAGTTTGTTGTTCCTTGGCTTCAGATAAGTGTCAGATTACAGAGCCTAATATCTTAAGTACTATGTTAGTCAAACTGATTCCTTTGTGGTTGTCACAAGTGGATTTCTGTCCTTTCTTATAAACTGAGATGACCAGTGATCAGAACCAGTCAGATGCGATTACGTCCACTTCCTAGAATTCAGGTAAATTATCAGTCAACCTACTTATTAAAACTGGACTACCGTCCTTAAAGATATCTGGGGTCAAGCTACCGGATCCTGCTGTTTTCTCTTGCTCCAAATTACTAATAACCCTTTCACCATCACTTATTATCAATAACACTAGTTTCCATAGGGTTGTAGTGTTTACGTCCAAGTATGTTAATTCAATGTTTGTGAATATACTAATCAATATCTGGCTTTTCGGCTGCAGAGGCAAAAATTACAACCCGCTTTCTCATAGTGTTCTTACTCATTCTCTTGTAAGTTTATGCGCGTTTGTTTGTAGAAATAATTTGTTTCGAAAACCATAGATAGTATACAGTTTAGCATCATCATCTGTGGTGCAAGTTATTAGATTACGTAAATTCACTTTAAGCTGATATATACAGAATTAAACCCTTATGTTAAGCTGTTGATCTTATTATGTCAGGATTTTCATGCCACCAATAAATAAATTTATTGTTCATTCGTTAACGTAATTTAGAAGCGAACATGTTCTTTTTGTTTATTCGGGAGCGGCTTTATCACTCCATATCTTTAACATATGTGTTTTCCTCAAACAAATTGTCTCTGATTTTGGTGAAATTTATAGTGATTATGTTTTCTATAATCACAATTTCGTTACTGCTACTAACTACCACCACTAAAAATGGTACATGGTTTTCCAATTTCAGGTCTTTCTGAAGAAGAATTACGCCAGCTTAATCCGTCTGTAGCAGCAACGTTGAGTGCTTTGAAGCGTGGGCATAGTTTGACACAACTGTATGCTGATTATATACAGGTTGTTGAAGATCGCGATCAACTTAAACTTGATAAACAGCGATTGACAGAATATGTGGAACAGATGGTCGATGAGCTCAAAGAAAAAGGTATTTTTTGCCAAGCTAGATATTACATACTTTGTCTGTGGTGTATTTATAAACACTCTGTAATAACTACAAATTAATACGTATATTTATTTCACAATCCTATATTTTGTTGTTTGCTATGAGCCGTACATAGTTGCCACTGGGTTAAATCCAGTAAAATCTGTAACAAGTTGCCGAAGTTAAAGTAATGGTAGTTTCAGGAATGGTAATAAACTAAACATAAAGACTAAGTTTCGAAAGAAGGGATAAATGAAGTGATACAAATCAAAGGATACTATTAAAACTTAAGATCTAGAAGTAGAATGGACATACTTGCACCATTGTAACTGATTTTGAACCATGTCATCCAGTTTTTAACCACTAATAAAAATTATTACACACTAATTAGCAAATCTGCACTCTTTATAAAACTCAGTCTGTCGATTTCGCAGACTTTTGCCAATTCTCGGTTTGATCATTTGCTTTTTATCCAATATAGTCTTGCATTACTGAGCATTATACGTTTCAGTAATTTATATTGTTTAATGTTTGTGTGCTGTGAAAAAATTTTTGTAGTGTAGTTTTTTCTTATTTATTGTTAAAGCTCCTCTCCTTCGTAACCAACAAGAAGACTATCAAAAATTACAAACAGAGTTCAAAGACCTTACATCTTGCTATCAGTATACATCAAAGAAGTTAGAAGAAGTACAGTTACAAAGGCGTGAAAGCGAGCGCCGTGCTGGGTTTTATCACCGAGAGACCTGCAGACTTAAACAGACATGCTCTGATCTATCCAAGCAGGTAGGTTGATAACTTTGTTGCGATACTTCTCATTCATTAATTGCTTCGTTATGCTACCTCTTATTAGACGATAGCGTTTCTTATTTAATTAATGACTTTATGCACAGTTTATTTTATCAACAATCCAGATCCTATATTGTGTCTACGGCATCAATTAAATTTAGGCTACGGAGTAAAATTTCTGTCTTTGAGATAATATATCTGCAGTATTAAAAGTACCAATAAAAAACGCTTGTGCATTTACACTATACTTATGAGTTTCTTGGTGTAAAGTTAGGTTTCTTGTGTGTTATTACTGCGGTATTTAAGTATGTGGCGACTACAGTTTTACTTGTTAGCATATTCCGAAGAATCTTGCAATTTCTTCTGATTCAATATGTATGTATTAAGAATTTAAAAAGTATTTACAGTAAATAAGTAAAATGTACACGATTTCATTTTAGTAGTTACTCACAGTTTGATTTTACAAAAGCCTTTTATTAGCTGACTAAATGTGGCATAAAATATCTTAAATCTAAACTTTTGGAGCATATCAGAAGGGTTTCTTAAAGGGAATAGAAAAGGAAATTAAAACAGTTAAGTATGATATACGACTTGGTGCAAAGTAACCTGAATAAACGAGTTTTATACAAATATCCTACCTTGTATTTAGGGTTTATTAATTCGATACCACACTCCATGTCTATAATCATTTCTAGGCAAGCAGGAATTCGACATTTTAAGTAATCTTATTTGCTGTCAACTTTAACCATGACACCAATCCATGAAGTCATTGACGATTCAGCTGAGTCATGTTAATAGGTGCGGACTTCTTGGTTGGGGTCCACGTGATGATCGTAACCATTGGTTAGAGACTTTGGGTGACGTAGCTCAAAATCATTCGCAATCATACAGGTACATCCGTTTCTCGTCCTTCTCCGAATTCTAAGCTTCTGAATTCTTAATTTTTTCTACTGATTTAAATCTTATTTTTGATCTTTAATCCTATCCATTGCGAAGTGTAAGCAGAAGCACGCTTCTTGTAAAACCTATATCCTACGGAAGAAAATACATAATAATTACACGAACTTAATTATTGGCAGCAGTACTCTGTAAATATGGTTTCATACAAATTAGTAAGGGGATGATTTAGAAAGTGTTGAAGAAGTATCGAAATATTTTCTAATTATATCTTTAGATGCTGCTAGTGAATATCCAAAGGTCTGCGTTGTTACTTACTCCGTTTTGTGTATGGAAGTGCAGTAATGATAATGTTTCAGGAATTCTCTGGACCCACTAAAATTGCATCCTACCTAAGCTAGAAATGTTGAAATATTTATACTATAATGATAAGCTTTAAGCGTGGAATTGCGCAAAAATCTAGGTTAGTTATGTATTAGCTATACAATTAGTGTATCCTAGATTTAATAGTAGGTATTGCTGTATCTAAGCGGGAATGGGCTATATTATCAATTCTGTTATCCGCATCTCTATGTCTTACAGCTAGCATCCAGCCTTGCCTTAATCTATTGCTCAGTCACAATAATCCGACTGCTTTATCAAGAAGCCAACTAGTCACTCACACTCATGTATTACAACGACAATAAACCAATAATATACCTCATATATATATAAGATCTGGCCTTTGACTCAGATGTCTGTCACACTATATAAACCAATCACATGTCTTCTTTCAGATACTTCAGGTATATAAAATTAGAATGCCTTGTGGAAAGCTACACGGTGAAATCAACATGTGAAACGGCATGTAATACTACTCGAAACCATGTGGGTAGCTGTGAAATCGTTAGCGAAAGTTTTTTGTCCAGTATTGGTTAATAACGAAATTTTAATATCGGCGACAAGATTTCTTTTAATTTATCTGGTAGAGCGTACACAAATTTATTATCTTATTTCTGTTCCCCGTCAGTTCTCCGCTTCTGTTATATAGGTATGTGGCCACTAACATAGATGCACTATTGTACTGTGTTTTATGTTCGTTCATTCAAAGGAAGGCATCTATTTTTATACATTGTATTTACAAACAGTTAATATCTTACTCAACACTACAATGAAAAATTTTTTGCCTGTTAATCTATTTTGTATGTCCACTCCATCCTTTTTAGACATCTGTTCTGAGTTAGTTTAGGCTAATTTAACACATGCATTTTGTAAAAAATTTTTTACAGGTAAAGTCTTTGCTGTATGAAGTTGAAATATCTAGAGGGACTGTTATTCGTACTGAGGAAGATTTTGGCGTCAAATCAGACACAAAAGGTTTAAACCCATCTGATCATCAGCCAGTCCCAGACAGTTCAATGGATATAAGTAATGTTTCAAGCATGCTTGAAAACTTAGCTTCCTCTTCAGCAGTTATCGACGATCATCTTGTCACATGGCGGAACTTGGATGAATTACAGTCTCAAAATCAACGATTACTTTGTGTTGCTCGTGATTTGGCTACTCAACTGGAAAAACGTGAGCAAGAAGATTCAAACACAACTAAGCGTATTTCTGAGTTATCCGCTCGTGTGGATACCTTGTCTGGAGAATTAAACGTGGTGCGTTTAGCAGCTCGTGAGGCACGAACAGAGGCAAACATATTTTCTCAGCAGCGTGATCAGTACCGTGCTTTGTTGAGAAAATACGATATCGATATATCCGATAAAGAAGTTAGTTCTGTTCAGAGTCAAGAGTCTATTTCAGATGACATTAATCCTACAAGTCACAGTTCGGTCAATAATAAAACCCCAAGTAAGATTTATATTGTATTGTATACAATTACCACTTCTGTACTTATTAAAATCAATTCCATCAGATAACCCAAATTCTAAAAAATTTATATTTCCGAATTGTTTTAGCAGAATTTTCTTCTACTTATATTTTTAACCTTTTTATAGTTAAAGGTTCTTCCCCCAGTAATGGATCCTCTGCTGTTGTTGAACGCTTAGAAAGAACTTTGAGCTCGTTACAGATCGAATTCGCTCGTTATCGTGAAGATAAGGTGGCGTCAGATAATGTATATACTACTACAGTCGATAATCTACGAAAAGAATGTAATGAAGCTCGACTTTTAAATCAGAAGCTCAGCTCACAAGTTAGTTAATGTTTGTAAGACAGTTTATATTTCTCATACTTAATCATATGCCGACAAACAGTAATTTCTGTAGTTATTTCTAAATTGTTATAGTAATTGCTGTCAGCTGTGGTATAAGAATAACACATTTTTACGAAGCACAAATAGGTGCAACTTGAAATATGATTAGCCACACTAAGTGACGGATTATGGATGTGCCTCACATCACAAAGCAAATAAATCTGACTCATAAAATCTGACAAAATAGCTCTATACTTGAGGATAAATCTTCAGCTTTCATTTTATTTCCCCATCTGAAATTTGGTTTATTTCTAGGGGTTGGACAATTTTATTTTATAATGGCTAATAAAATGATACGTTGAGAAAAAATATGTTAATACAGTACTGAGTGAGATATGGGGACTTTACAAGTAATGTTTATCAAAGGTATCAATTTTCTACACTCCTTACAAAAAAAGTTTGATCTCATTTCCTTAGTCTAAGACTAGATCTAGAATGCACTTTTATGAGGTTCAAATTTCGCGAAAATATGGCTCCATCTGAATAATGCTTATTTTAAAGTTTTTACCGTTAAAATCGGTGAATGACCATAAAAGTCATCTGTGAATTCTAGTTTTATTATCCCTTCAGTCATTAAAATTTACGCTTGTGTTTTTTGACTTCAATATGCTTGCAATACGATAAGTACAAATGTCACGTGTCTATATAAATTTTCTTTACAGTTGGAACTTGATTTTTTGAGATCAGATACGTCAAATAGTTGTTATTTGAAGGATTTGGTGGTAAAAAAGAATCAAGATAATCAAATAAAGGGCTATTGTTTAGCATTAACCTTGTTGCATCCAAAAACTGGGTCATTTTTGGGTTCATTTAGTAGGTTAGTGTTGGATTTTAGAATGGATTCTTCGTTGAGGATTTTAATAGAATCCCTAACCTTCACCATATTAATGTTTTTCGCCCTATACATCGGGCTAAGCATACTTAACACGTTCATAGTAAGTTGCATGCAAAAATAAACAACTGAATAGGGTGAAATATTTAATTGTAATTACACTAACATGTAGTACTAGTCCACTAAGTGAACAGAGTACTGATCAGGAGTGCAACGCACAACACGTAGTGAATGTTGAACACATTGCAAGTAGCCTCAGCCAAATAACGGCATAACGACTAGGCATAAACTGGGATTTTTTAAAGTCATATATTAAACTAATTTATACAGATAAAATTAATCCTTGCTGTACTATTTAATGAGTTCTTTTTCACAACATTTATTATTTTTTTCCAGCTTGATTTTACTCACGAGAAGCTGCGTGCATCAGAAGCCAATGTTGCAGGATATAAACAAGAAATTACTATTCTTCGTGAAATGAATGCTCGCTACTCAACCTCTGCAGCCTCTAGTGAGGCGGAGTTATCACGACTTAGAGATGAATTAGCCCATACATCGGATCGCCTCACAACAGCTGAAGTAGACGCAAGATATTTTTCACGACAGTTAGAAGCAGTAAGAGCTAACGAAACTCGTCTTAAACAAGAAATTGATTCATTACGCCGTCATGATCAAATCCATTCTCAGCTCATGCTCCAACTTCAATCGATACAGGTAATTTATAAGTCCTTTTATAATTTCTAAACGTTTTTTATTGGTCTACAGTTTTATCACCGAGTCGTGTATTTATCGTAACTCCTCTTAATTTTAATTTTTTCTTTCTACCCTTACTAGGGAAATCTTGAACAAAGAGAATCAATGGATCGTTCATCGAGCGAACGCAAAATTGAACAGTTGGAAAAACAAATATCTGCTGCCAATTCAGCCCTTGTAGATACTTCCAAAGCCTCCCAAATGGCACAGCAAACTTTGCAACACGAACTAGCTCTTTCTCGTGAGTCTGTAGAGTCTAGCAATCGAGAAATTCACCAACTAAATATTCGGATACGCGATCTAGAGGAAAAATTAGCAACTGTTCAACCTTCGCATGGTACGCACCTGAATTTTTACGGATAAGACTACAAAACTTTAGATTTTTGTATATATATAAATATAATATATATATATATATATATATATATATATATATAGAGAGAGAGAGAGAGAGAGAGAGAGAGGGAGAGAGAGAGAAGAAAGAAAGAAAGAACAAATGTGCGACATTATAAGATTTTGTATGATTCTCATTAATTATTTCTGAGTGCCGTTTCAAATAGCTGTCCTTTTTCATACAGGAGTAACTAGTGAAATCTTTATATCTTTGACCATGGTCAATATGTGGATTGCATTTGTGTACAGTTTCTTGTTTTTTTTAAGGATATCACCGAATCTAATAATAACTCCTTAAGGATCATCATTCCTTCTCATTACATCTCTAAGAATGACCAATTACTTTTTTTAACACTAGTTTTTCGTTGAATGTACTAGGTATGAAAATTCACTCAGGGTTTTTGAAGAATGAAGTTCTACTTTATGTATTTTACAACTTTTATATTGGATTAAATCTCAGAACTGATACCTTATTACGATTCATTCGAATTTTAGACTTTCATTAAATGGAAGACATGATCTACTTTTATCTTTACTATTCTATATTGATCATAAGTTGTTCATTATAACTTTTTTAGCTCGTGAATTTTAACTGGTTGAATTATATTTTACACTAACAGGTGAAGTTGCAGAAACTAATGTGTCTGAATCATCTCCTGAGTGTTCGAAGAAAGCCCAGATACATGTTCGGGAACTAGAACATGAAATCGAGATTCTTAAATCCAGTTTAGATTCATCTCGTCAGCAGTCTGATAGATTGAAAACATTGGCTGAACAAGCTGAAGAACGTCTCAATGAAATTGTAGAAGAGAATAAACGACTGGGAGAGCATTTTTCACGCGATATGTGTGAAACTAAACAGCGTGAGTTTAGTAGACAGTTTTTAACCTAGATTTATCTATTACCATTGAAGTATTTGCTTCCACGTTTATACCCGTTGGTTTGTATTCTCAATATTTTAAGTTCCGTAAAACATTATTTTCGATAGACTTGTTATTGGACATAAGAATGCATTAGTAAATCATAATATTCGTCACTTTTGTTTGTTAATGATTTCTGCTCCATTCAGTGCGATTATATCAATCGGCTTATGTTAGTTAAAATGTATGGTAAAATTTCTATGTATCACTTGTTAAGTAATTCGTTGGAAAATGTTAGATTTACGGTTCGTTACTCTACTTTGAGTACCTACAAAATAATGGACATTCCACGAATCATTTTTTCCTTAAAATGTACCCAGGTATCTTTTAATCTTTTTCACACCGTTTGGTGACCGTTGATTTTTCCACTTTTTATTCTCTACACTTTATCGTAAGTTTTTGTAGAGTTTTAACTATTATTTACGTTTACTGATTCCTGTCTTTGACACATTTCACTCAATTTTCAGGCTGTGAGTTTTTAGAAGCACAACTAGATCTAGAAAGAAAGGAACGCCAAAATCTTGTTAACGAGAATATACGAACTACAGAAGAAGCTCATAAATTGGTAAGTTCCTTTATACCTTTTTTATAGGGTTCGGATTTTCAGTCCTTGAATTATTGTAACGTTTTTAAACTCGTTAAGATAATCTGTTGATTGCATCAGAATAGAATTAGATTTTATATGGATTAATTCATTTTGTTAAACTTTGCAGAAAAAATATGAGTAACGAAACAATATCAGAAGCTATAGCTTCTTCACCTCTGTTATCAAGGGGAACTTGCCATCTTAGTATAAGTACTGTTCGATAGATCGAAAAGGAAGAGCCTTAATATTTATACACAAAGTCATCGCCTTAGCTTCGCCTTTATCATTTCTCATTGTATGTAGGATGCTTTTAGACTTGAATAATAAACTAGACCGAATATCTTATAATGTCGAATACTTTCGTCCAGCTATAGATTTTCCTATTAGCTTTATATAATTTCTCTTCATAATACATAGAAAACGACGAGATCATTCTCATGTTATTCTTAATGTATTTCATATCAATAAATGCGTCACTCTACATATTTTTGTTCAATTACTCAGCTGGCTATCACTAGCCATCATAGAAAACGTGTCAACGAATTATATGAATTTTGTAGTAATTTACAAGTAAATAATTATTAGAGCTCGAAGGCATTAATTCTAGGGAAAATTAGTGTAATAGGAATAAACGACTTGGTGACATATGCGAATTGTACGAATAACAATCGTAATATTCTTTTAAAAAAAAAGAATTTTTCACTAAAATTTGGATTCCATCGTATCTGTTATAACTTGAAGGTATAATCTTTACTAGTGAAGGGTTATTTAGGGTTTGTACAATTTATAACCGTATAAATTCACAAAATTTACACTAGGAATCGAACCGTAATTCTCTGGACAGTTTTATTAGTTCAAGACCGATCTTTGTCGAATGTCAAAATATAGTGAAGGGAACGACTGTGTTCCATATTTTCTGATGTTTTCAGTCCTAGTTTTCGGTTGTCTCGTAGTCTCATGAAATTACTAAAAGTCTTTGCCTTTGGTTTGAATTAACAGTAAATGTTACTATCAGTAGGAAACTTTATTCGGATTGTTTTCCATTCTAACCGTGTTTGAAAATGCCAATGTTTGTAATGGAATATGAAATTTTAAGAACAACCTAGTAATTTTTTTTATTGATATTTTGTTTAAATATCCTGTTTTCATGTCGTGTTCATAATTGGACCATTCTTTATTGCTTAATTTTCATACACTATGCACTGAATTACAGTTGTCTTTCATTTTAAATTAGAATGCAGATTTACGTCGGGAATTGGCTAGCATACAGAATGAATTAGAAAGTTCCAGAAGTCGTTGTGAATCAGCTCTACAAGTGGAGGCTAGCGCCAAGGATGAAATAGAATCCCATCAACAGGCTGCACAAGAGGCTCGTGACAAATATGAACGCGAATTGACACTACACGCACAAGATGTGGAGGTAAGAACTAATAGGTTTATGATAAGTTTCATTATTATTATTTAGTTATCACTTGCGTTTAGTGTTAACAGTTCATGTTCTGGAAATTGTTTCAGTGGATGAAGAACCTTCAAGCCTGTAGGTGTTACTGATGTTATGATAGTTGGTTCACTGTTGAAAATATAACTATTTATTGAAGGGAAGAAGTCATTTAAACCGTTCGTACTAGCATTTTGTGTAAAAATTATGCTTTGCATGCATTCATCACTTCAGTCTAATTTAAGAGTTATCATTCTTTTGAATGTTAGAAATTGAGAAAGCTGATTTGAATTATACTACTATCCATCATTCACTATTCGAGGAAAGGAAATTATGAAATAATGACAAACTACAGTTTCATCAAATTTTAAAATACTTCTTTTTCTCTGTATATATATACATATTACTGATTGACGCTGTTAGGAATTTCTTTAACATTCTGTTTTGACTATTTAGTTGTTCATACCAGTTGGCTAAACACTAAGTTCTAGTCATCTGAATATTCTCATAACCGTTAATCATTCACATACAACTTAAGATTTGACTCAAACGTTCATGGTTTCAAGTTGTTACGTAGCATCAGAACTGTGAGATAAGATTAATAAGTTGATTACCGAGGTAGTAGAATTTGTAGTATTATTACTGATAAAATGGATGGGGATTGGAATATATGCCTCGAGAAAAAGAAAATGATTCGAGGGATAAGATGTGCGAAGTTGTGTTTAAACTTAGTATGTTATTATGAGAGAATAGGTACATTTGCACCTCTGCAATTGATTCCAAACTATTTCACCTAACTTCTACAATCATTGATCAACACAATTCCACTGACCTTATTCAGCTACTCTACACATATCATGTGTGTTTTCATGTCTTGGTTTGGTCGCTCTCTATCTTCTTTTTTCTGTCTTTACTCCAGCCAGGATTGCACATCGATGTGATTAATACATACTGTGTTCAATTCACTCCAGTCGATGAAAATTCCAAAGTTCAGTCTATCTTTACGTCGTATTCTACATCCGATCCGAGAATTACTGACCTGTTTTTTTCATGTTACAGGACTAGTGCCGCTAGGATACTTATGTTTAAATACTAGTAACTTACGATTGTTCTCTGCTTTTAAAGGTGACCTTTTACAACTAAAAAATTAAACTGTGCAAGCGGCTACCAAGTATACTCCCGTCTTTTATCACCAGACTGGCTTCTCACCAATACTGCGGACAACTAATACTAATTATTCTTATATCTAGAACAAAGTCAGTTCGACTAGTTAGGTGATCCTATTTTCTCCCGATTACATTGCTTCCTGTAGTAACTAACTATTTAATTCAGCATATATCCATGAAACTGAATAAAACTCATCAGTTCATTAAATTTATCGTAAATCATGATTATTAGTTCTGTCATTATATATGGTTGACTGTTGTGAACGTCGTATGTGTTTTTATCACACTACTTCATCAAATTATTTGTTTCTATACCTTATAAACCATAAAAATATCAGCTTCTGACAGCAACACGTTCACAATTGGACTCTATTAAAATGCGCTCAGGTGAACTGCAACAAGAATTAAATGAAGCGAAATCAAAATCAGAAGCTGCAGTGGCTGATTTGAAAAGTCAATCGGAATTATGGGATTCCGAAAAGCAGGAGTTGAATCGTCAATTAAAACAGTGTCAAGAAGAACAGAATTTACTACAAGATCAACTCATTCAAGTTAGTTTTGGATCTATCCCCCTGGTTATAATGTTTTAAACTTATAACATATCAACCCAGGCATTAGATTGATTGCTATTCTTTTGGATCTAATTTATACAATGTATGTTCTCATTTATTGTTTTACATAGTCATATTGCTTGTCATTGTGAATTCGTTTTAATTCCTGTTACATCTAAAAGTTTCCGTTTTCCCATGGATATATTCATTGCATGCATCAAATTGCAGCCTGGTATCAGTTATAGTGTACGTTTCTCAATACACCTCTGATTTGACCACATTCGTTACTGAAGTTTGGTCCTTTTCCTCAATTTTATAGTATGTCTGGTAGCAGTTTATTTGTTACGTAAAATGCACTTGTATGTATGCCTATTACTCACCTAAGTGTTTAAGAGGGATACATTACTGTCTATAAGGTCGAATAAGTGGTAACGAAAATTGATTTTTGAGAGTTTTGGGCTATATTCATATTTAATTAATTTCCATTCTTTTTCATTTTGTTATTTGAAGTAATGACAGCCTTAATCCTAAAAAGTATAGTTTTTTAGAATCGCATAATTGTCAGAATAAATCAAATATTGTGAAAAAAGAAGTAGAAAATAAACGTTGCTTTTGTTAAGCCTATTCATCGCTTTGCTCTCTATATCAAACATTTTTATCTTGACGTGTCATTGTTCAGCGATACTTTAAAACCATCAGTAATCAGATATACGTGTAACCATCTCATATCTACTATCTTCATCACTCGTAACTATACGATTATTCTCATTAGTGTTAAATTCGCAAGCTACAGTTGATTTTAATGAAGTTGTAGGGGAATCTAGGACACACGTTTCGTCCTATTTGAAACTCGTTAACTTTATATGCTTACATCGCAGTAACAAATTTTACATGAGTCTCTAATGGGATGAAACGCGTATCTTAAGTGCTACTGCTATCTGCATTCCAATCATACTGAACACTTGTAACTAAATGGCAACTTGAGACAATTCATCCTGGATGCCAGTTCATACTATCAACAACGGAAAGATTAGAACCTTTACATTTCTTGGATTGATTTGTTTAAAATACACAGACTTAGAAAAAAGCTGTTTTAATAATTCATTATGAACATCTCCATTTTCTTATGTCTACCGTTTGTGAAAGTTCATGGTGCGTATCATGAAATCCTAATTTTTACATTTCAGCTAACTCAGCAAATGGTTTCATTAAGAAAATCTTTAGATAAATGCGATATATCTACAGGAGATACGGAGTCCATTGATTCAGATATAAAAACGTCGGAAGAATTATTACAAGTTATTGGGTACGTTATTGTTGACCAGTTATTTTGATTGGAGTTAAGTATGTCAAACACTCATAGTTTAAGCTGTTTAATTGTGACTATATTACAAGTTTACCCGAGTACCCATATTTTTATTGCTCATATTTTAAATGTTTTTTTTTAGTTACCTCAGACGCCAGAAAAATATGGCTTCCGTAGCCTATGAAGGCAGCCAGTTCTGAAGTATCTCGATTGTTATTGCGAGTGTCCAGTTTGGAATCACAGAAAGAAAAGTTGCAATCTCAGTTGGATATCGAACGTAAAGCCACTGAATTAGCTATGGAAACCTCTCATAAACACTCTGAGGTTATGGAACGTGTTGAACAGTTGAATTTGGTTACTGAATCTAATCGATTACTGCGTCATGAAAGAGAAATTTTGCGATCAAAATTGTCTGATGCAGAAAATCAGGTTAATGTTTATTGATATTGGGAGCGCTGTTCGTTTCAATGAATTCTTTCGTTTGTCAGTTTTTTTTTGTTTCAACAAACTTGAACTATATGTATTGTGATACGTGAAACTTGTTATAACGTTTCAAACACATTGACGAAATGTTGACATTACTGAAGTGACCAGACTAGTGATTTTACTCACCATATTGAATACCGATATGTCGGTCGAATAAACACTATGGGATAGAATCACTTATCACGTAGTTGAAGGGATTGAAGTTATAATTTATGTACAAAATATTTACCCATCTTGATATGGATATGTTTTACCTGCCATTTAACAAATGAATAATCCAGAATAAACTAAAAATTTCTAGAAACGGCTCCCGATTGTAGCTGCTACCTTGACATGATGGTCAGGCTTGCCTATCTTGATGACCCGACCGGATTATATTGGCTAGAATGAATGTTCCTTTAGGTCTTACCATACCAAGCAGATATATTGGAGAGCAATAATACTAAAGACAGCAACCTAAGGTCTGAGGGCGAAGTCATACTTCCGACCACAGTGGGTTGTAACAGCAGTAAAGTGTTTTTCTCAGATAACCAGCATCTGCGGCGATGCTGCCTTCTCAACGCAAGGGAAAGGAAAGGTCGACCGTGAAAATATCACACTTCACCTTCAAGGATTTCCGTCTCCGGCAGTAAGGCCTTTGAAAGAACGGAGCTAACACTTCTAAAACTCCCCATAACAAGGTCGTGAGTGGTCGGCCTCTAACAGTTGTCCCTTAGTCTCTTAGATCACTCTCCCAGGTCACTATGACCAACACTAACCCAGTTTCCTTTTCAGATACCCCAAGAAGCGATATTCTTCCAGCTAGAAAGTGAAAACCGCTTTCATACCTCTAACAGCAAGCGAGAAGCAGCTGATTTTTATTTACATTTCCACTAGTCATTACAAAATTTTAACTTTTCATGCTTCTAGCTTGCAAAGTTGATTGATGAAATTGATCCACTGAAACAATCCAATAGTGACTTGATCGCACAAAAAGACATTTTGATGTCTGATAAACGTTCTCTTGAAGAAGAACGTGATCGATGGAAAGAACGCTGTAGCCGATTAGTTGAAACAGCTCAACGCATGGATCCTGAACAGTACAGGCTAGCATGGTTAGTTTTTTCTGTATTCTTTATTGGTAGTATTGATACATTTGATTTTTAGTTGGAACGTTTGTATTTTGTATCTGCCTGACACATTCATAGTATCTTTATAAGAATTTTGTATTCATAGCCTATTGCGAGAATTGTTGGGAAGTTGTGAATGGTCTGAATCATCATGAATCTATGTTGTTGTTTTCCATAGGTTCATCGTTTGTTATCTACACATCCTTTTGTGGGAACAATTGTTTGTCCGTTTTAATTTACTGAATTATGGACACTGATGTCAATTGGAGCAACTAGGAGTGGTGCAAACTTCTCTAAAATTTTGCTTTTTATTCCAGTTTAGTGATGAGTAATCCACATCATAGGATTTCTTATTAATTCATAAGACTTGCATGTCTGAGATCATAGCTTGATAGTACTACAACGGATCAGTTGTGAGTAACATTAATGTATACTACACACCTGAAAACACTTATATTATTTTCACTAAAATTAATCTCATAACGCGTATATATGAAATTACTGGTCATGAACAAATTGTTGTATGTGATGTTTTCACTAATTATTACAACTGTTGTACAGCTCATTTTTACTGTCAAATTAAATCAAACATTTGATTATTTTCTGTATAATTTTACAGTAATGAACGTGATGAGTTACAGCATCGATTAAATCGAGCCGAAGAAGAGGTTCAGATTAATGTCAGCAAGTTAAACGATTTAAGAAATGAATCAGATAGCCAAATAAAAAAGTTAAATACTCTTTTGGAAAGTGTGCGAAATTCATATCAGGAAGCTGAACAAAAAATTGCTTCATTTAGGTAATTTTCTTTGATTTCTTTACTGCTTTATTTTACAAGTAGTCAAAGCAAAGTAAACATATAACTGTGAGGTATTGTGATTGTTTTTTTCTTCGAGTTAATTTACTTATTTGCCAATCGCATATTCGTGCTATTCTCTTCCAACCGCACTCTAAGTGTAATGACTAGTGGTAGTACTCGGCTGCTAAAACTGAAGTAAGCAGAACAATTTTTGAACTTGCGACTTAATCAAATGATTTAGTCACCAAGTTACTGCTGCTCTTCCTAAACGTAAATGGATATCCATTACTAGCTACATTATACAGTCAGGAATAATGACAACATTAGGTTTACATATGTACCCGTTGCACAAGTGTGACTGTCTGGACACAGTAGCCTATTGGTGAACGCGGCGGCGTTTCTCACGAGGTGGACTGAGTTCGAATTCCGGTGTAAACATCAACATTGGGATGCAGGTACATCCAGCCGATAAGTCCCAAATAAGACGAAACGCACGTTCTGGATTCCACTTGCCAGTCACAATCCAACTTAAATATTAGGTTTGCATCATTTAGTGAAGAAAAAGATATGCAATGCACAGCTACTCTAAGTTATTTATTTATTTAGTTTTCATAGATGCTAAGTTATGTTGTTAAAAAATTTTAACTGGTTCTTTTATTTGTTTTTTTAGTGTTCAAGAAAATTTATTAAAAGAAGATTTAAGTGCTAAAGAAACAACAATTATGAAACTTCGTGAAATCGGACGAAAATATCGCCAAGAAACGGAGGTATTACGACGCAAACTTAATGACAGTAGATCAGATGGTTAGTATTAATAGTAATTGTTTGTTATTCTCCCCATAGTTTCCAAAATTTTATTTTTACAAAGTTGCGTTTTATGAGCCGAGTAGTTTAAGCGTGAAGTTTTTCGACTACATCATCATCGCAAACTTCATATCGATGTGAGCCTCTACAGTTTCTCCACTATTGATAATTGACCTGTTCTGTTGACTTGGAATTTTCTTAGTTATTGTTGATTACTGTATTGTTGTTGTTTGTTTTAATTTTCCTCTTCTCTTGCCTAATTTTCGATCTTGCAATAACTTATATTGTTTCTGATTGGGTTGGTGATACTCAGTAAGTCAATGAAAGGTTCACTTTTAAGCCACCCAACTCAGAGAACTCAACTCCACCAAAACTATCCTCTTTTAGCTATTCATATTTTATGTCACAGATTGATGTTGACAGGGTATTATTGAAAACCAGGGAGTGCTGGACAGCTGTTTCGTTCTAGTGTGAAACTATTCAGCAATCGGCGCCCCAGATTCTGCACCAGGATGAATATCGCGCTATATATATTATAAATTGATGGAAGTGGGAATTCTACCTTTAGATGCCGGCCCAGTGATTCAGAGAGTTAAGTGCTCGCCATCAACATGAAGCTTCTGGTGCGGAACCTGGAGTGCGCACTTCTGAGGAATTTCACACTAGGACGAAACAGCTGCTCAGTGCTCCCTGGTTTTAATGGTAGCCTGCCAACATCCATCTGGGATACATTCAGTCAACTAAATTGCCAAAATCCACAAAAATAACCATCTCAATTCATTTATTCATATTTTCTTCTTGTTTGCCTTTATATTTTTATATCTTTATTGATTCTCTGACAATATATACTATCGCAAGCTAGAATAATATAATTCGATGGACTTTTAATGCCAATTTAATGTTGTTTTGTCTGTTTATCCGTCTATTAGTGGTGTTTATTAATTGTTTATCTAGATGACGTTTTATTCATTAAATTGTGAAAGCACAACCTATATCGTGTTATTATTAACACAGATTGCCTTTTTTTGTGAACATATTGAAAAGTTTGTGTAGTAAATTAGTCATTTCAAGAAATAACAGTGGAATTCTCAACGGAAAACTAGTATTTGATACAAAACTGCTAATGTATGTTTTAACTAATCTATGCTCTGTGAAATGAAAGTCATACGTTCTAGTTAATATATCTTCGGTGCCATTCAAAGCCTTCTTACTTTGTATGAAGAAAAGACGTGAGGTTTTAATCAGACTAATATATTTGGAGTAAGATTGAAAATGACGGAGAATTAGTGGTGTTTCATAGTTTGATACTTCTAAGTTGTATAACTTTAGGTTCATGATTAGTCATTAATTAGCTCTAGTTGGAAAATGCAAACCTTTGTATTTTAATTCACTGGTTGATATCTATTGTGCTCATCATGTGACATGAAAGTTCTGTTTTCAACCTCGTTCGGGGTTGTGGGTTGTTACATATGTGTTTATCGCAAAATGAAACGAAAAGCCGTTCAGTATATTCCGTTTTCAGTGATTATTTCATTTTTATGTTAATTATTGCCAAGAAAACGCTCTACTTATGATAATAACTATAGTCTAGAGAATAAAATGGGACTTTTACCTCCTAATTATTCTTAGAACTGTCTCATGGCATTTACTACTAATCAGTTGGTTAATTCCTTTTGTTACATAGCTAATAGATTGAAATACAGTTACTGAGTATTCGTTATATTTCCCCTGTCGTTACAGAAGCTCAACTTCAGACTACGAATGAAGCATTAACTGAGGTTAAGGCGGATTTGGTTACCCTACGCTCTGACTATTCTTCTTTACGTACTGAATATGATCTTTTGGAAGCAAGTGTAACAGAAGCTATTCAGCTTTTGGATGAAATGAAGGTAAGATTAGCCTACTATTTCTTGTGATAGTTTGAATTATTTGACAAGTGTAAACGTTTTCCATAATTCTTATTAATATATTACAGTGTTTTTCCTATGAATATTCTGTTCATAGTTTGCTAATTTTCAGTTTAAAAATTTTTTGGAACATTGATTTTTAGGCTAAAGAGTCAGTTATGACAATCATGAATTCATTTGTAGAAGGATCAGATATTGAAATTACCCCAAATTTGTCTAATAGTCAAAAGATGGTGAATGAATTTCGTCGTCTTCTATCGGGTCTTTGTAATGAGATTGATCGGCTGCAACAACATTCAGATTCCCAAAAAGAACGTTTACTACGAACTCAACTTATAGAATCTCAGCTTACAAAATCTCAGAAAGATTGTGCAGATCTTCGCGCTCGTTTAAATGAACTTCAGTCCATTAGCATTCATCCTCAAACAGTGTCAGTTAGTTTGCAGACTAGTGGAGCGCCATCTCCTGGACCATCAACTGTGAGTCTTCAATTTAACATTGCTTTTATTATCTGAATGTAAAATAATAAAGGGTTTATTTATTGATTCACATTTCATTACATGTTTGTTGGTATTATACTGTTTAAAACGAATATATTCATCTATGATATCCCGGTTTTCCGTTTTATCTATTTTTGCATTAACTACCGAATTCACAAATATTCTTGAATAATATTGGTTTGCGGTTAATTTAAGTTTCTCCTTTGAGAGTTGATTCCAGTTATACTATGATATTGATAGTTATCAATTTCACCTTGGGTAATTGATTGTTAGAAAAAATCTTTTTGTATTATTGTTTTTTTTTTATGGTTTCGTTTGTTGATTATTTTTTTAAATAAGTTATGATTCAGTACTATGCTTAATCATTTTTATTAAGTTCCAGGAATCTGAATTACAAGATGGTTCTCATACAACACATACATTTGTACCACGAGCTTTGGCTTTAGGTGCTTTACCAATAAATCCAGCTACAGCAAACCAGTTACATTTCGAAACTCCTAGTTTGAATATTACTGACAGTAATACGGAAGCTACAAGTTCTCTTGTATCACAACCAGTTCCTGCTTGGGTTATGCGTGCCGGGGCCACTGTGCAACCGGTTCATCCAACACCTGCCATTACTCCACCCAATTCACTTATTGGTCCTAAACAGACAGCAGAAATAAGACCTATTACAAGTAATGTAGCCGCTGTCATGCCAACTCTAGCACCATCATCAGGTAATTCGAATTGTATAACCTTTACTTATTCTTATGATTCATTCCTGTTTTTTGACGCTTGTTTTAATGTCACCTATTTTTATAAATGTTTTTAGTTCCGATGATGATAACAAGCGGTCAGTCAGAGAATATTTCTAGTTGTGGGCCCTCAAGTATTGCAATTTGTTCATCCTTATCGGACACGGCGACCAGTGTCAGCTCGTCCCTATTTTCACCTTGTGATCAAACTGGTAAGTTTTGTTATATTGGCTATCACTACCAGTTAACGTATATTTCTTGTACTTCAGTGGATTAATGGGAATGAGATTAGATTTTAGTTTTACCGCGTTCTCTGAGCTAGATAGTTTAATTGCGTAGCTTCCATCGTTATTCTCGTTGACTTCATCTTCAAAAATTTACTGTTGAAATGAGTTGGGAGATTTTCTCCACAAGTGACTAGCAGCCTGTTCTGTCGACCTTGAATATGATTTGTTGTGATACTTATCCAGTCATTTTTAGCAAAATTTAGTTTGGATTCCCTTTCCTCATGACTTGATTCATAGTGCTGTAGGTTTTTATTATTTTTCTAATTGGTTGATAAATTGAATCTATTTTAATATGTTTATTGATTCCTGACCTGGGTGCTCAACTTCTTAATCTTTATCGTGTTCCCTCCGTCCAAAATCATGACATTTCCCCAGCCAAAGGTGTGTCCATAATTATCAATAGGTATTGATATAAGCTAAGACATGTTTCGTTATTTGAATACAAATTGACATTCATGTAGACGGAGATGAAGTGGTTAGTGGGTTCGTCCGATGTAATTTTTCTCATAGTTGGTGCATTTTATTTTGTAGGTAACATTCAGTTTATTTTCTTTTGTCCTTTGGTTTGCATACAAGTGATTGCAGTGAATTCATTGGTTTGTGTTCGATACTTACTCCTAATGACTTTAATTGTCTTGTTATAATTTCTGACGATGAAAGCTCTTCAATTAAACCGTCCAACCCAGAGAACGCAATGTAACCAATACCATCCTCCTGAGCTACACATCTCTGTCATCTCAAGATTAGACTTTAGTGTACTTTCTCAACGTGTTCTAGTTTATTATAACAATAATAATATGCACTAACAATTTATTAACATTTTGCGATCCATTTTAGGTTTGTAGGATTTATACTAAGTGACTTTATGGATCGAATCTGGGAAAGGAAGAATCTCATAAATAATAATTCACTCCTGGAACGACCGAAGTAACAGATTAATAGTAAATGAAGCGACTAAGAATGAATTAGGATTGCTTTTAATTAAAATATTCGACTCTCAACTTCTAGAAGATCCGTACTAACATTTATTTAAAGAGCCAGTTACTGTCTCTAACTCTGAAACAAACTAGATACTTCTTACGTTGTTACTGAAAACATTTCATTGTGTATTTCCTTTTGTAGCGACGTCACTATTGCGAAGTGCATTTTTACGTCGAGGTAATATGCTTAATCAACCTCATAGTAGCATCTTAACCCAAGTTTCTTCACATCCAACTTCTTCGGCTTGTTCTTCAAGCGTCCCAAGTTCAATATGCCGCTCTGCTACAGTTAGCATAACTGGGAAACGTCGATTTGAAGAAAGTTATTCAAACAACAGTAATGTAGATTCAACTCTTCATATTATACCACCACCAGATGATAGTTTAGTGTCAACAAGTGATATTTCTAAGAGTAATGAAAGTTTATTTTTATCAACTATCAACGCCAACCAATTTCATCCCCAATTAATCACTCCTAGCTCTATTCCTTCGGAATCCAAGCGCATACGTCAAGCAGTGGTCGGTGGTTCAAGCACTTCATTACCCGTTACTCAGGCAAGTCCTAGTCCAATTGTTCTTGGTAGATCACCCTTCGGTATCAGTATACCTGCTGTAACTCCGCTACACGCAACTGCTTCTCGTTTAGTTGCTGGACAGCAAGAACCCAGTGGTAAGTTGAATGGTTGTTATCATTGCACGCAGTTGAAAATGAGACCGTTAATTTAAATACTTTGTTCGTTGCACGTATCTCGTTGCCGTCACTACGTGTTCAGTGATTTACATTCCTCATAGTAGTCGGTAACAAATGTATGATTTAATAATTGGTTTATTTATTGTTTTACCAACTTTTGTCTATTCTAAATGAAATTTGTTGCTTCTGAATGAAGTCCAACAGTATATGCACTTCAACTAAATTGTGCGGTCTATCAGTATAACGTTTATCAATTATCTACTTTTAGTTTATTTGCTGGTAGCTTAGTATAATTTTAAGCTTAAGAGTAAAATTAGTTTTGTCATATGTACTTAGAAACCTTCAAATTCTAGAGCATGAAGTAAAATTAGTTAGAATTATAGCGCCTTAAAGGATAGCAGTAAAGTTATGTTATGTCATTCACTAAATTTATTTTCACTTTTTCCAACCCTACCTAGCCTAGTTTAGCAAATGTTGGTTTGCGTATTCATGGAAGCTTTTCCATATGCTTAGTAATTTATTGCTAGGTAACTCAAAAGTTATACGAA
The DNA here is from genome assembly GCA_025215515.1 of Schistosoma japonicum. Classification (NCBI taxonomy): domain Eukaryota; kingdom Metazoa; phylum Platyhelminthes; class Trematoda; order Strigeidida; family Schistosomatidae; genus Schistosoma; species Schistosoma japonicum. Next base: position 34,635,388 of record CM046061.1, read on the forward strand.
TTGTATTCATGAACTGAATCTTATATTTATTTATTCGATGATTCTATTCTAACACGGTTGTCCTTATTTTGATTATGAATCAGCCATTCGTAATCAGCCTGTCATAGATGTGTGTTATCTAAAGTTGCTATACCATATCAACACGCTGAGGTGTAATTAACAGGATAAATAATCGAAGGGTGAAAATAGTATGATAACAACGATAAGTAAAATGACTAAGTGTTGAGATTATGCTTTCAGAAGAAGAACGAGTTTTGTGTGAGGGGATACTGAAGGTAAAGATATAGAAAAAGACAAAGAATGAATTCTTTTCTTCCACTGTGACCGATTCTAAGCTATATCACCAATTCAAATTATTTCTCATACCCTATTTTGATAATCACTCACTTTAAAATCGGAATCATGAACATTCTGGAATCAGTTACTTATACTGTATGACCAAACTAACAATTAATAGATGTATGATCCCTCTAGAATGTCTATATATCAGTGAATATTTCATACTACTGGCGTTGAGTGTATGTGTTTTGATACTGACAATGTCAATAGCTTACATTTCAACATAGTTTCTGATAAGGGTGTTTTGTATTTTTAATTGTTAGTTTTATGTAAGCGATACCAAGGAATTCTAATTATCACTGCATTTCGCTTTATTAATCCGTATAGGCTCTACATTAGGCACACTGACAGTCACCACTGGTGTGGCTGGTATTATAACTCCTGGTACGTTTGAGACTTCCGATAGTGTAGATCAGTTATCGACCGAAGCTGGGGTAGAAACAGAACAATCCACAGCATCAGATATCGCTAGTAGAGAAATTGCTGAGAATGAGAGCAATGAATCCAATACACTTATGGCGGATTATCACACTGAAGTAAGCTTGTGAATTACCGAATTGCTGTATATTTTCCATGTTTCCTATTACTTTATTTATATAATGAATTTATATTGTTTGTTACAAAGAAGCTGTCGGTTAGTATTATTTATTAATGGGGACGTTTTCATTAGTATCTATTTCCGTACTCTATATGTATTTAGTTAGACTTCTTTATATTTACTTTCAACGTGATATTTTTGTTATCGGTCTCCGCAGGTTGAAAAAACATATGAACAACGCAAGAAAAATAAGTTTTGTGAAATGAAATAAATTTGTTTTATTTTGAGTTTTATCAGCTTCAGACACCTTAAAATTACAAGGAGTAATGTGATCAGAAATACAATTTTCGTATACTTTATTTAATGTAATAAGGGGAATAGTACACACACATGTCATTAAACATAGTAGATGTTTGACTATATAATTACTAATAACCTGTAGCTAATATCTTGAACTGAATGGAAGTGCTCGTTTGATCTTGTTTGATTAAAAAGTGAACTCTTGTATATTTGGAATGCTAAGTTTATGTCAATATCACTTATTTTCTGATGTTTAAATATGCACTCAGTAAAAGTATGCCTAGTGTTTTTCTTTGTTCTCCACTATTTCATACAATGACCAGCACCTTCAGTTTTATATGCATCAGTTAATGTTGTGTAAAACAACTAAATGTAAAATTACCTAACATTCTTTACAGTAGAATTATTCTTCATAGACTTTGATCAATTGACGGTTGGAAACACTAAATATCACACAAACATAATATAATCTTTGAGTTAGAGCATTTAATCTTGAAACTGTGTTATTATTTTCCTTATTCAAAAAATATTATCCCACATCTGACCATCATTTAATCAACCCATTTTGTATTAATGTATAATTGGCCTTTTGGTGGTCATTTGACTTCAGTGTGTAATTATTTCTCTTACGTTATTAATTTTGTGGTAAAGCGATGAAAATGTCCCCATTGTTGTCTCTGGAAATGTAGTTCCATTTAATTAGTTGTAGTCTTTTTCACATTTTATTCGTTAGGTAATGATAATATTTTTTCATTTTACTCTGTTGCACCTAATTAAGGATGTTGAAATTGTCGAGTCTGAAGCCCATACCTCTGATCAAAGTTTAACTAGTCCTACAAAGCCCACATCATGTGCACAAGAAGAAGTATGCGAGTCTTCTGATGATGAGCAAGAATGTTATTCGGAAAATGATGCCTTTTACGATCCTGACCAACGTGACACTGGATCTGTGGATGATGAATATGCTGGAAGTGATTCGAAGAATTCTTCATTTGATGCCAACAACGATAATAATGTTGAGTTTAGTTCTGCTCCTGCAAATTCAGGACCATCAAATTTCTCCACAGAAGATTCTTGTAAGAAGACAGTTGATACTATCTACAATGAATGTTGTGTACAAGAAGGAGATGCAGAAGTTGAACAAGAATATTACATGGAGGGAGATTTCGATGAATATGAAAGGGAAGACGATGCTAATTGTGATTTATATACAGAAGATGAGGAAGAGGGGGAGGAAGAAGAAGTAATCGAATTGAGTAGTGAGTTAATTTTTTTCGTTATATCATATGGAGGCCTATTAAAATACCTTAAATTTTCATCTTAGAGATATTTTTGCAACTGACGGTTTTCGTATGGGACAAAATGTTAAACCATCTTATAATGGGTACTTCACACGTCGACAGCAACTGTCACTTTAATGTAATCTCAAACTCACTGAATGTTCTTTGATAATACAAAAACACTGATGAGTTGATGAATATTTATATATGAAAACAGCGATTAACTTGATACCTTCAATAGCGTTGTTGTATTAAAAAACGGTCACAAAATGAGAATACCTTATTGCTAACTTCCATTCTAATGTATCTTTAGATTTTGATATATTTGAAAGAAACGTAATCACAACTTCCACATAACTCATGTATATATAATGGTTTTTTTCCATCTAATTTTAGGTCTATATCATATATATTGTTATTGTGTATAACACTGTGTTTAGTAGCATTTATTGCATTTCTAACATATCAAAAAGTGATTATGAAGTTTTCAATTAATACATCATCGGCTACTGCCTTGTATAGAACAGAAGCTCGCTTAATCTTTTGGATGCTGTCGTGTAATGCTCCCTGTTTTATTTGGTATATATGGTTTACTAGGATATATGTGGTTTAAACACTACATGATTAGTATTGATCATATTATTTTTCCTGTAAGAGTTTAATTGAAATAAAATAATAATCAAGCTTAGTTAGCCAGGAATAACTAATCGATGTTTATTCCTCATTTTATCAAGGTGGTTCTGATGATACACAACCACATGGTCCCGATGGTGAGGAACGCTATTCTGGTCAGGACAATTATTGCGATGAAGAAACAGATGTGCACACGGCGCCTACAGATACAGAAGTACCTGAAAGTGTTGATGAGAGCAATGAAAGGATGGGTGACGGTGATAGACAATTACACTACGAAACCAACAGTACGAACGAAAGTAACCCTACCACCCAGATTCCAGAAAAGCCAGTGACTTCTTCAAATATGGAAATGGAACCTATCTCTTCTAGCAAGAGTTTGTTCGGTGAATCATCTGTTCCTGGTCTTTTTAGCAACGCTAGCTTACCCAAGTGTTCCCTCTCAATGTTGGGTTCCTCTGGTCTCTTCTCTGGCTTTAAGCCTTCTTCACTAACTGTTCCATATTCAGTTTCTACTGCTGAATCTGGACTTGTATCGAGTAGTAGTTGCTCAGGACTTTTCAAATCATTTTTACCTGTGAGTACAGCTCCGAATTCGACCACCACTACACTACTCTTCAAGCCTTCTACATTCTCTACTTCAGTTGCAGTTTCTAAAGGTAATTTTTTCTCGAATTAATGTATTTTTGAGAAGCTTTATTATTATTTTTCGACTCGTTTCACTATGCTGCTGATCATACTTGTTTTTATGTTTGTAATTACATCATCATGTATTGTTAGTAGTGTTTAAAGATCGGTAACACTTAAAGTTTGTTTCATACTTTCGCCTCCATGAGGTTAACATAATCCGAATAATCTTGATTTCGTGTTTGCAGAGATATGTATTGGTTATCCAATAAATTTACTTATCTCATAAACTTTTCTTTTTTTATTTTACTATCTGTGGAGTTTGGGATACAGTTGTTATTTATGTTTACATTCAGTAATATGTTCTTTAGTATTCCTTCGTGCTTTAAATTTAATGCTATTATGCATATGAAAAATTTTGCTTTCCTTCTAAATGCTACAAATTAATCCTAAATGAAACTAATTTAAGTGAATTTTTATGTTAGTAAATAACGGAACTAATTTGCTATTTTCTAAAGTATGCTTAAAATGTGACTTTTTTATATGCTGGTTTTGTAAAGTGATTTATGATAAGTACCTCTATTTAAGCATTGTTCAGATTTCGGTGTAGTTCATTTTTTGTAGGTTACCAATCTAAGTTTCCGTAAATAGTGTTTACATTATTATATTGACGTATTAGCATTGTTATGAAGTGTACTTAGTACTTAGCGTTGGTGGTTATCGTGATTATTTTGACCATACCCTCTTTATTGTATTTAGAACCTTCGATTACTGGTGATTCTGGGACAGTTCGACCGAAGATTCAACCAATTGTTTGGGATTCTTTCGATCCTTCTACTACGCAGTCAAGTGTATCAGACAGTACGTGCACTATTGGACCAGCTCGGAGAAAAAAGTGGTGTCCAGTTACTTCCGTACCAAGAACTGCTAGACGCTCTAGCCTGCCTACTAGTAGAGGTTGTGCGGCTGGGAAACCGGGATCTATCCGTGGTGGTTTACCTCCTAGGAGAGGTTAACAACTAAATCTTGCTATTACTGTATATTTAATAGTTAAAATTCAGATACATTTTTACTATTATTTCTCGTTTTTACTTTGGTAAATATATTTTGGTCGAACATGAGGTATACCTATAAACCGCAGGATACTACTTCACTTTGACTAAAATACACCAGTAAACTTATGTCAGTTAACGAAAATAAATTTAATTTGTATGTAACTTTATCTCAGTGGACACGACTCACGCATATTTAGACATTTGTATTATTAAGGTTAAGTTTCTTGATGTGGAACTTTTCAAACCTAGACGAGCTCAACTGTGCATATTCCGTATTTATTAGCACTAGGTAGTTGCAACGCAAGGATCCAGACACTAGTGCTCGTGATTATTATCGTTTGCATTCGTGTTGCAACTTCCTTTGTGTTATAATTTGAATACTTGTACTCCTGTTTCTTATATGATTTACTATTTAGTAATGCTAAGTATTTTGCAAAAGTAATTAATTATTTCTTACGTAATATTGTGTGACCATTATAACAGTTGTAATTCCCACACAGCATATATTTTTGAGGCAGTCTTCACCTCCACGTAGGTAGGCAGGAAAATAGGAAATAAGTTTCGTTTACGACTTCTTAGTTTGCTTTTATGATAATAGCGAGTTTTCAAAGATCCACCTCCGCAAATATCCGTCTCATTTCACCGCTTTCATGTAGACGCTTTATTTCTGATTCTCCTCCTATATGTTTGCCATCCAAAAATAAATGTGGCACCTGAAGGAAACAAAAATATGATTATTGTGTGAAAATATTATTTAAATACTATAAATAAGGAATTGTTGAATCTCCTGGACGTTTCCTATTTACTTTTAATTTGTGCTTGTTTTAATACTGTTGGTTGGATGATGTGTAGGTGTATTTCTTATAGAAAATAAGCCTGGAAAGGTTCTTAGTAATCATACTGCCTAAACTAGAGTGATCAAAACAATGTCATAAGTTGACTTCCTTAAAAATTGAATGCATTTCCAAATGTTTGAGTCAATATGATATAAGCTTTTCGTTTCTTTGTTTTCCGAGTATTCGGGTAGTGTGATATATTTTAACTCCATCCAGTAAAATTAAGAATGTGCTAACATATATAAAGGGATTTTCAGTTCTGAAATCATGTGACAGTTAAGCTTTTGTTACAGTGTTAATATTTGATCGATGGACATGGTATTCATTTATTTCTTAATCGTAAACTCGAAGTGCATTAACATTTTCAGTTGGATTATTCCACATTTCTTATTACGAACAGAAAAAATGTTCGACTTTGAGTAGGTTTTAATAAATTATGAATTGGCATATTATGATTTTCGTATTCCAAGGATATCGAAAGTAGGTACGGAAATCTCTATTGGATAATGTATTCTTGGAAAACTTCTCTTGTCCTCTGAATTTTCAGATATTGATCTCCTACTAGGTTGTTTGCATGTTGATTTAAAATACGTAGGGGACACTATCTTGTTTCTTAAAGATACTAATAAAATGCATTCATTTGAGCAACTATTCAAGCATGTTGAGGATGCGCTTTTTCCTCTCCGAATGCAAGCTGGTGCTTCAGAACTGGTCTGCAACAGCATCTGAACTAAAGATAAGGGGTGAAGTAACTGAATGCAACAACTACTTCTCTTATTATGGAAGTCTGATCAGTCCTGATGTGTTAGTATGTGACTAAATCTCTTACATCATGTATGGTGTAGGCTAGATATTCTACCAATCAAAGATAAATATACTACGCAGCGCTCCGTACGGCATTAATGTGAAGCGTCGACGTTTGGAAGTAGATGACATTCATAGGCTATTAGTGTTTGGCAATTAATGTCCTATAAACATCACTGGCTTTTATTGGGACCACCGGGTGAGTAGTGGGGAGATTATACGCGGGACCTTAGGCAATTATGGTACATCAGTTGGTGCGATTGTGAATCAGTCGAGGTGGTTTGGATGTATATTAGGTATGTCCAACCACCACCTACCTCGACGCGCAACGATGACTGATGCTAAGAAGGACGGAAGGGAGCTAGGAGTGTCTATACCGAAATACATAATTAGTCCATGGAATTACTGATCGCTTATTTGGGCTGTTTTGGTATATGCAGATTACTTGGTTGGGGTCCACTAGATTATCGTAACCAATTGTTAGAGACTGGGTAACAGGGCTCAGAATCGGTTACAATTAAGCGGGTGTATTCACTCTTTGTTCTCTCCTAAATCGTGAGCCTGAATTACTTCACGCTTTTATTTCCACAAACTAATTCTTTTACTGTGTATCATATGTTCGTCCACATTCTCGCTGTCATTGGCCTAACTGCTATATCTACTAATTTGGTATTCATATTGGTGTGCTAATGATGTATGGGAATTCGGGACGAAGTACATATATACCAGGTTCTGCGCTGTGCACAACCGAGTGGAAAACTTCAAGTTATAATTTGGTCTTAGATTGTTCCCTTTGTGCTATGGCCAGCGTTTGTGACAAAAGTCATGTCCAGAATATGAATTTTTTTATTCGGGGAAGAATATCGATAGTTTACATAAATACTGAAAGAATAAATATTATATACCATACAATTTCTTAGTATTCGTTGCTTGTCGTAACAGTTGTAATTTTCTAGAAGCATATTAAGGTTCTAGTAATTTATATTGCAAGTTTTGTGGATGCATTAGACACTATAAACTTGAATGATAGTTAGAACGACTCATAAACATTTGATATTGACTGACAGTTTCTAAATTATTATTTGTCGTAATTCGTATATGGACATTTAATAGTTCTATAAGTATCATAATATAGGGCTTACTTAAAAGGCATCAACTATTCTATGGGTTAGTCCCTTGAATTTCATCCCACATACAGTTTGGTTATCTAAACACTACTTTATAACATCCAGTAGTAGCATTTTATTTCTCTTACCTTTTGGAATCGGTTGGAATGTAAGATATTTTGAAATTTGTTGACTCTAGGTGTTGATTGTTGAGCATGACTGACAAGCAGAAAATTGAGACATTTTTCAAGCTACACAATAATCCTATGACTTTGTATTTTGCTGGTCGATGAGGATGTTTGATTATCTACACTTCAGATTTGTAGTTTGATCACAACTCCAGCTAGTCATTATATACAAACCAAATCCTAATTACATCTCTGTACGACCATATAATTTCGCATTCTGTTTTCGCGAATGTCTGGAATATTTTGCTCTGATAAGAGATATCGAAATGTTAAGCGAATACAGCAAGGACTTAATTTTGAAAAGATGCAAACAGTAAGAGCAATCTCTGAGGGTTATCAACCTATAGGATTGGAACGCTTGTCAAAGTGACTTGGCCGTTAATTGATCATAAAGGTGACTAGTGACCTAAGTGGAAATCTATTGAAAGCGTACGATGGTGGTTTTAACACACAATACTGCTAAAGATGCTAATATGTACTATTTGTTAATCAGTGGTTTGTAGAAAACCTCAACAGCTGGATTTAGCCACAATTTCAGGTTTGATAGACAGTAATGATTTATTAAATCGTAGCTCGTGTTTAAAAATACATAAAAAACGGTTTCAATCACCTGCCTGTCTCGGTATATTAGCTTATGCCATAAGTATGTCTCAATCGTTCCACAATCTTTTCTTGCATCTATGTATAGTATTTCAAAATTGTCATTTTGTTTTCTATTCAAATTGTATCTCCCTAAAATTCCCTCAATAGTTTGACATATTGGAACTTTTTGTTTTGATATCAAAAGTACTCTTCTTTGTTTTATTTTGGCGTCAATAAAATTTGTGCTGCACATATTTGTAAAATATTGCATTCGTTACTATGGCAGTCCAACATCCAATATCGTTTTGAAGAGAGCATTACTTGATGTTGAAGTAAGGTTTCAGGTCTTTGGTATTATCGATCCTAGTAGTCACAACTACTCGACTACACAATTCTTTTTAGTTGTGACAGTTAATTTGTGTGCTTATTTTGCTTCAGAGTCAGTGAATATGTGTCCCAGATCAATGAGTTTGCGAGAACCAGTAGCTTTGATATAGGGGTAGTAAGATTATGGTGAAGACCATGCAGCTTTGGAAACAATTAGCTAAGCCAGGTAGCTCTTAATAAGAGCTTAGTGAGTTAGTCGCCCCCACACCAGGGGGTAAAATATTCAAGAATCGAGGTAGTACTGTCTTAGATGAGTGGGTTGAACTAATTAAGATATTATAAACCGTTATTAAGTCACCTCTTGATTTTCTGTAGCTGAGTAAGAATAGACTTAGGGAGCCCAGGCAGTCTTCGTAACTTTTTATAATAAATTCTGTAAACCATTTCGTATCTCGTTTCCGCTGTTTTTCTAGCGTGTGACCTCGTTTGATAACTGGAGAATCGACTATATTGTGTACAATCTTTACTAATTTAAACAGTTATAGTCTTCCGATCTGTAAAGTAATTGGGAAAGTATAGCTATCATAATACTACTGTCCCGTCCTGTTTATTTTAGTTTTTTCCTCTTTCTCTTCAGCACTTTAATGCAGCTTCTTACTACGCGAAACGTTGAATATATGCATCTCATATTATAATGCAATCTGACGATATGACGACCTAAACCTATCCTGGAAGTTTTTTGTGTTACAAAGTCGTTTCAAGGTCTATTTCTTGGTATATGCTACATAAATGCCAGTTTAAAACGACGTTCACTATTTCATTATCTCGAAATATATCACCGTATAAACAGTCTATGCAACGATTAAATACTACTATAGTCATATATTTTTGTTGATCTTGTCTGTAAAAATGGCTTGCTGCTGATATCGGGAGATAATTTATTATTATTATCATCACTATAATGATAAAGCAGAGTGGAAAATACAGCATATTCAGATATGGGATAAAGTCAACAATATTTGGAACTTGGGTAAGGGCGCCAACCGAGCACATACATAGGGGTATTCTTCAGTAGTAGTGAAATTTATGTGGGTTGATGGCAGGACTATAGAATAGGGACGAACCAATGATATAGCTATTATTCATCTCAAAATCACTGTGTACAGTTTTACTGACAATACTGATAATCTATCGCATGCTCGCTAATTTAGACGAGGAAGTTACCGTTACCTAATTGCAGGCGGAAGGTTTACTCCGTAGAACGCGTTCATGTGACTCTGGGGAGTCTATGAATCTAGACAAATACTTGGAGAAGAGTAACAGATTTACGTTTCGATGCCACAAATGTTGGCTTAAGTAATCCCCTAGATTTGGCTCATTTTTAACGCGTTCCAAAATTTCTTTGCAGCAGATAGTGTTTCTAGTAATGCAATAATAATTGGAGACATCTATAGTTACAGCTGCAGCAGTGGCGGACGTTACCGAATAACATCTGTACAGAAGTATCAATACATTGATAATTACATGGTTTGACCTATTTATTATTATAATTCTCTTTTTTACATAGTTAATAGTGCATATTTCCATTTTGTTTCAATCTACTTTTTTTTATCTATCTTCTATCACAACTTTAACAATAATTCACCATTTCGATGACAATTTGACCGCTTATTGATTTTTGGTTGTCTAGCTAATCTATTCGCACTAAGTTTGAGCTATAACTACGTACTGAACTTTTTGGAATTTTATTTATGACTTCTTTTCTGAGCGTCATATATATATATACCGCTTCACACTGGCGTTTCTATCTGAATACTACTTCACCATGTAATTTAATTTTAATTATTTCATGTTTATGCTAATTTAACGAAACTCAAAATGGTTTCTTCACAACGCTTATTGTAACTAAGTTGTATGTGATTGACGTAAATAAGAAAATAAATAAGTACTGAAGAGATGTGTGTTTAGAGATATTAATGAGAATAACCATGTCTATGGGAGGCGTTGGTAAAATTGTCGAGACTGATAAAATGGTTGTAAGAAGGCGTCAGGATAATCGTGGTGGGGGGACGCAGCATACATACAATCTTGGTAGGTAGTTTTTATATCAAAGCCTGCATTATATATTTGGCGTTTGGGGTTGACATCTTAGAAAAGGACACTTTGAAAGGGTGTCTGCATGGAAAAAGTCCGCCTTAATTCCGATTAAGGTGTAAGTCTCAAGTGAAACAGTAATTAACCCCGATGATTTAAAGTCATACAAATACCTATAAAGACTTGGATACAGTCATAAGATTGTCGTTCATAACCGACAATTTGTGGATCCCTCAAAATAAATTGATATCAAAAACACAGAAACCATGTGGTCTAGATTGAAAAATTAAATTCACACATATAAACGAACCTGTGGAAAATGCCCTTTATCCACATTGACGAGTATTTTTATAAAAGTTACTTTGATTTTAGGCGTTTACAATCCATGGATGATCTTGAAACATGTGAAATTATCTTACACACTTGAGTAATATTTTATTTTGAAATATTTTTCTTATAATAATATCACTTAATCCTAAGCCTCTTTCTTATTGGTCAATTTTCGTCTAGCCAGTGTCAAGGTCATCTCTGTTTCATAGTGCTGGTGAGTTATTGATGCACTAAAATACATTGTTAATCAGCATTAGGAGTAAGTCGTTGTAATGGAGACCCATTCCTAATGAGAGTAGTCCCAAAAACCCAGGAAGGCGATATAAAAGATTATACAAAATGGGAAATAAGTTAGCTAATAGTTGTAAAACAGCTAGTTACGAACCCCAATTTTTTTTGTCATTTTTTTAACTACAACTTTCATGACTGCAGTGTTTAAAGGTTTAGAACCCTGATGAGCCGTTGCTGATTGATTAGAGGTTAAGTGGCAAGTTATAGAGTATTTAGTACAATTCCTTTAATATATTTTTCCAAGTACTGTTCAGTAATATCTAATTTACATACTCGTGTTACACATTGAGAGAGCCGAGTATATCGCATGTTATACTAGCTCATTTCTCTCGCGTGAGTAGACATTTTTTACGTCATCTACCCATTAGAAGGTTTCGTTAGAGTCAAAACAGCAACATATACTGTCGATATATAATGAAAAAAAGGCCCTAGTACAATCTCCATTATAACTCCACTGGTTACACTCTCCAAAGATTTTATTGAGTTTACTTTGGTTATCTGATATCGACTAGTTAAGAATGATTCAACCCAGCTCTGTAAAGAGTTGCAAATCCCTGTAAAGTATAATTTCTCATAGAGTATGATGTGTGATACTTTGTCAAAGGTCTTAGATATATCAAGGTATATGATTAAGACTATTTCACGTAAGTCGCAGCAAGATGCAATATGATTAAAGAAGTCGAAGTGACAAGGTTAAGCTAGATCGACCCTTCATAAAACAATTTTGTGACTTATGTATTTGGCTTTAAGCTAACAAGTATTTTGAGATGACATTTACTATTATTCTCTTCACGATTCGTAACATAAACGAGAGTAATATTTATGGGCCTATATTTAGTTTCACATGCTCTATAACCGAACGTACATTTAGGGAGTGATGTAGCTAATCTTTTAAATGTTTGTGTATTCTCCTGTGTCTCATGACAAGGTGAACAATTTAAGGAGTAGAAGTGACGTGTCTCCGCCATATCCTTTGAGGAAGATTGATGGGAGGCCTTGGGTTCTGAACCTTTTGTAGACCCAAGGTTTCCGATTGCTTCAGCTATGCATTCAGCTCAGAAAGGTATTTTGACAATATACTGCTTACAAATACCATGTGTATATAGTTTGTAGGTAGTTTGGCCTCAAAGTTGCCAAACAAGTTGTTGAAAATTTCCCATATTGCTTTTAGGTCATTGTGTACCTTGCCTTTCTGAATGAAAATGGGGTATCTCTTGGTATGCGCGTACATTTACTCTGGAGTGCTATCAGACTATTTGTTTTAGTACTGCTTCTAAGTACATTGAGCTCTTAGATATAGATATGGATTATTATTATTCTGAAATCTGGAGCCGAATTCATGCCAGTTAATAAGTACGGTTATTGTAAAACAGTAAGGTTAACTACTACACAACAAAACATAAAGTCTTACAAATATAAGTGCTTGAATGGCAATAACATTAACAAGACACTAGATTCATGTACATGGTTTTCGTAAGGATCGGTCGTGCACAGACCAAATTGCAACATTACGGATCATCGTTAAACAATCAACTGAATGAAACCTGTCACTGTACATCAACTTCATTGACAATGAGAAGGCGTTTGACAACGTAGACAGAAGGTCGCTATGGAAACTTCTTTGACACTACGGTATACCAGAGAAACTCGTCAACATTATCCGGAATTCTTACTACACACTACAGTGCAAAATCGTGCATAGAGGACAGCTGACAAATGCATTCTCAGTAAGAAACGGTGTCAGACAAGGCTGTCTGCTCTCGCCTTTCCTCTTCCTCCTAGTGGTCGATTGGATCATGTAAACCTCCACATCTGGGGAGACGCACGGGATTCAATGGACAAGTAGGATGTAACTCGATGATCTGGACTTTGCGAATGATCTACCTCTTCTAGCCCATACACACCAACAAATACAAGTCAAGACAACCAACGTAGCAGCAATTTTAGCATCAATAGGCCTGAACATACATAGAGGATAAAGCAAGATTTTCAAATTCAACACAGAGAGCACCGACCTAATTGAACTTGATGGTGAAACTCTGGAAGAAGTGAATACCTTTACGTACCTGGGGAGCAGCATCGATAAACAAGGAGGATCTGATGCAGATGTAAGGGAAGGATTGGCAAAGCTAGAGCAGTAATCCCACAGCTGAAAAATATATGGGACTCCAAACAACTGTCAACAAACCTCACAGTTAGACTCTTCAATTCGAACATCAAGACAGTTCTGTTGTATGGAACTGTAACGTGGAGAACTACTGCAAACATTCTCAGGAGGGAACAGGTATTTATAAACAACTGTTTACGCAGAATATTGAATGTTTGTTGGCCGGAAACCATCAGCAACAGCCTACTATGGAAGAGAACAAGCCAACTTCCAGCTGAAAAGGAAATCAGGAAACGACGTTGGAAATGGATAGGACATACATTGCGTAAATCATCTGACTGCATCACGAGACAAGCACTAACCTGGAATCCTGTTGGAAAACGGAAAAGAGGAAGGCCAAAAAACACACTGCGTCGAGAACTGGAAGCAGACATTAAAAGGATGAGCATCAACTAGAGATAGCCGGAATGGATTGCTCAGGGCAGAGTTAAATGAAGAATACTGGTAAGCGGCCTACGCTCCTGCGAGAGGGAAAACAGGCGTAAGTAAGTAAGTAAGATTCATGTACAGGGAAATTTGATGTGAACAAGAAAACCGTTAATCATCAGTTTTAGGGTATATTATAATTCTGGGTGTTCAGGAAAACATGAGTTGGGAATAATTATTAATATATGCAATCAGTTCAAGTAAAGGAGTGTCATAAACGTGACACTAGGAAGGTTTAGATGCAAGATAGTTGTTTGAAATAGTCACTTATAGCGTCAAGTATTAGCATGACCTGATGTGAACAGCATCTTGTAGGATGACGATGGAGATCGGAACTATTACATTAAAATATCATGAATAGACCACAAAGATGCACTTTTTTTATTCTGAAAAACGTCTACAAATACTAGAGATAACGATAGTAAGTTTTAGATCTACTTTAGGATTGTTCCTTTTATTTTGATCAAGGGATATTCGAACAGATTCTAAGGTTTCCCAAATTGAGTGTGGACATAAAAAGTCATAGGAAAAGAAATAACGATTTAAAAGTTTTCTGAGTTTAGTTTGGTGGTTACGTGGGAAAAATGATTACTTATTACAGGAGAGCGTGCATATTGTTTTGGAGGCTATGGTATCTGAGCATGATAGAATTGTCGTGTAAGAAATAGTCAAAGAGTCTTGAAGTGAGTCAGTAGTAAATAGGCTGTTCCGAGCAGATCATTTTATGGGTCTTACCAAAAGTTCCTAGCCTGCATTCCTAAAGTACCGAGTGTCTGCATCATATCGGTACTTTTAGCTTGCTGCTTTCATCGAGGTAATAGGCAGCGATCAGAAAATCATTCTATGGTTGTTAATAAACTACACAGTAGTGTATCTTTTTCTGGTCGTGAGCCTGGAGCTCTGTAAACACTGCCTACAAGCGTCTTACTATTAGTGTTAGATACCATGAGGCAAAGCGAATCAGGGATTGTACTTAGTGTTAGTTCTTCTACTTTGTCACGATGGCGTGACTACGAATGTATATTATGCATGCTCCTCCTTTGGATTATCTCGGTTAGTGCGGTGCAGGGAATATCCATCTATAATTATGTCAGAACCAAGTACTGAAGAGGAACACTGTTTTTATTACTAATATGGCTGATGGTCTAGTAATAAGAACTATTGTTTTGTGGTCTGACATTTCGATAAGTATCGAACGGGCACTAATGAACACAATCCTTTAAAGGTTTGTGTTTATATAGGCTAGGGTTTTTTTTAAGGGGGTTAAGATTATAATTATAAATATAACTTAGACTGGATATCACGGGTCTCTGGCATTTACTTAGCTGAGATGTTAGTGGATAATTACTCGGTCTTCGTTTCATGAGATCTGTGTTCGGAACGTCACAGTTATCTCTTTGGTATGACGATGTATGTCTTTGATGAAGAGAAGTGAATGTAGAGGCCTTAAAATGGCTTTCTGCAAGGCTTGTGATTACGTTTATCCTCACTTTTGTGCAGAATTACGTCATGGATATTTCTGCAGCCGCGTTAGTTGAGGATCAGATAAGCCTACATTTCTAATCTTCCTCAGCATTTCCTTGACGACACTATGTCGAATGGATTATTATATCCCAGGAATACTATGTAAACGTGGGGTTGCCATATTTTGTTTTTAAGGTTACCCCCCTCACACCTGAGTCTCTTGAATGCTGATTTACATTGTGCCATAACGCGATACAAGTGTCGAAGTTGATTCTACCTATGTTCCTTGACCAGATCCCTTGAGTTAGGATACTTTATCACCATCAGTTCTTAAGTGATTAGGCTGGGTTTAACTATGTAAGGCAGTTTTAACTTGACTGCACATGCAATCCTCGTGCCAATGGAAATAATTCAATCGTCGATAGGCACGCATGTTTGTATAACAATTATGCATATCCAAGGCTATCTGGTCAGCAACAAAGTTTAATAAAATAGAATTTTTAAAGAATTACAAAATACTTCTAGTAGTGTTTCGCCTGTATCCGCCACACTAAGCAGTGGATAACGCCTAATATGGTCGTAGCAACAGACATGACTGAATCAGGACAAACGGAATAAGTGACCAGTGTTGCCAATAAACGACCAATATTGACAACAAGTACTTCGAAATTTTCGCATTTCTTGTACAGGTTGGCTTAATGAAACCTCTTGTCATCCTTAATCATGGCATTAAATCTGATACGCAAAGCTATGTGGATGACTTGCTCTCATGCCTCTCGAGAGATTTTCTATATGAACCAAGCCTATTTTTCCCCCGAAGTGGCTGCGATACTACCCTTTTCAACACGAAGGCCGTCATGGCTTATCTGACCATCAAGATGGGAGGCACTGTCAGATATAGCATCTATGATGATTTATTGATGGGTGCATATCAATTATTTGTGGACAGATGAATCCATCTCTACAGTTGCGGAGCATGTTACAGTAACATAGGCAGGAAAAACCATCTTTCTGTAGGTGCTCGACTCTGAGGATGTTGAGGACCTGTGCTCAACACTGTCAGTGTCCCGTAGCACAGCTTTAACTCAAATGGCTTAAACGGGAAAAAGGCCTATTTTTAGTAGGTGGGCCAATAATGATGGTGTATGGTCATGCCTTTATGTCGTGACACGGTCACCGCTAACCATTTATCGAACTGTCTCTTTGGCTCTGTCTGTAGAGATAGTGTTTAAAACAGCCAGCTGACTTTCCACTTTTGCCTTTTAATTTCTTGGATACTTTTCCAGATAGTCGGTGTTGTCAAATAAAAGTAGTTCAGTTACGTTACTATGCTAATTTAATCTAGTTTAGCCAGAAAGTTTGAAAATAGTAGGTCTAGTGTGAATACACTATAATCTCATCTACAAAAAGATACTTAAGAATCACAATCAAATTTGAAGCAGATATGACATTTTCTGTGGGTTGGTCATTAAGTAGGTGAGATATTGTGAGGATTGTCTGGTGTATAGGCTGCCGTATTCCAATCGATCTTATTTATTGATTGATTGTCATTATTATTTTATCTGCGTTACATTTTTGGATTTTTCTCCTAGATTTTTTCTTAAGATGGGTGAAACTGTAGATGTTGTTGTGGCTAACAGCAGTCTGATATCAGGTAGTACGTTGCTTACCTATGTGCAGGGGTTTTATATACTTGCGTGTTATAAAATAAGAAAGAAAATGCTAACCATTCAAGATTTTAGGAATGAGGATAGAGGTTCGATTCATAGATGAATATAATAAGAGACATGTAGAAGTAGTGTTTGTTTCGGTTTCAAAATGTGAAAATGGGAGCTAAGGATTGATTTGGCCTACTTTTTGTTTCACCAGTGAGATGGCAAAGTGTACTGTCTGACGCAGTCATTTTATCATATTTTGAAGCGATCTTCAAATAAGGCCATTGCTGTGCGGGCTGATAAAATCTTTTACGTGGAATATGTTCACGGTATCCTACTTTTGTGATTGTTTGGCTACGTTACAGTCTTTCAAACGGAGCCTAACTTAGGTTTTAAACAAGGTGAAGCAAAGGTCAGAAATAAGTGAGTTAGGTTCCTTCGGATAAAGTGTTATATGGTGTTTGTTTTAGCTTATAGTTTCTTATAGTGTCTGAAAAATTTTCATAAATACCAGATCCTGGTTTGTGGGGAGTTTGTATACGTTGTACAATGAGTGATTGGATGCATATCTTGTAGCATTTTAAGAAATGGATTATGTTGCCGTTTTATTCAGTTAACGCTTTTATCGCGGTTGAGTCTCTCTGTGGATCTTCAATACCCCCTAACTCTACATGATTATCCGTATCTTGGCATCGTAGGAGTACTTCAGGATCAGTGAGCTTGGTATGCTTGAGAGTTCGTATAGGAAAATGAAGAAAAGAGAGGATTGTGTCCTCTGTTACCTACGATTGGTAGTTTATTCAGTTTTAATAAACTTAGTTGGCCTTGGAGCCAAACGCTCGATAATCTAGATAATTTTTGAACCAGCAAATCAAAAGATCTGTGTATTCTGTGCTTTCTACTTCTTTATTTTGTTCTGATTATCTACGGTTGATAATAAAATTATTATTATCATTGCATTGTTATGAAATATATCGTTTACTTTTGCTTCGTTAACATTCATACGTACGCAAGGAGTTAAATGTGAGTAGATAGGGTAGGTAATGTGCCCTTGGTGGTACCAAGTAATAATATATGCGAGTAAATATGTCTAACATTAAATTTTCAAACATTGTTCTTGGCGAATGTCGGTAACTATGTGGTATTAAGAGGGTTGTGGTAGAACTTTTAAGTAAAGCAGATGCTTAGTGGTCGATAATCAGCTTTTACTCCTGTGCATGCTCTCTGATTGGGAAATTCCCCAGGACTTCCTTGTAAGACCATGTGAGGTGATGCAAACAGAATAGTCTTGTCTGGGTGTCTGAGGGAGCAGACTTTGTTAAGGAACAAGATGACATAAGAAATACCAGATACAGGTTTATTATCAACGAAACTGCGGTGAGACAGGAGGAATGTTAGCACAGACCGTAATAAGATTAGGACATCGTACGTCAATAATAGTGAAGGCAACATAGTGCCACCTTAAGCACACGTGTATCTCAGCCTGTCATGTTTGTTGTGCCATGAAAGCCATTTTTAGGATTAATGTTCGCAGCATAAGAATAAAAATTATGATAAAAAGAACTGAGTTCATAGGAAAGAATAAGTTATGTAACTTGCGTTTAAAGGCTGATCATATTGCTATGGATTGTCGATCAACAAGATGGTGTACGATTGAGGCATGCAGAAGACGGCACCACACTATATTACATGCCAAGCAGAAAGAACCGTTTGTTAATGTTAATGATGTCCATGTTAGTACCCAGACTAATAGAGGGATATAAAGGGAATACAAGCAGGGAGCTACACTCAGTGGAGTTGCACTAGCCTTAGTGCCCGCATTACTAAATCATAAAGGGAAGACTGTACAGACCTATGTCTTCCAGGATAGTGTTTCGGATGCTTCACTAATTTCTCACGATCTGATCGATAGATTGGAGTTATATTAAGAGCCTAAAACTGTTTTTCTGAAAAAATTAAATAGTCAGTCAGTTCTTCACTACATAGAAGTTAGTATTGAAGTTTATGCATTGAATTCTTTGTCTCTCATTAAAATCCCAATGATATGGGTGGTAGAAAGGCTACCATCACTGCGTAAAATAGTCGCAATGGCACTGCAGATGTTCGTATGGTCCTACTTGCAGGGTGTAAGGTTTTCGATGGTTAAGAATAAAAACGTAAAGTCGTTAATCGGATGTAGCGTACCAAAAGTGTACGAAGCTAGAGAGAGGAGAGTCGGTAAGATCAATGAACCACACACAATAAGAACGCCGCTTGGATGGGTGCTGTTTGGTTTTTATAATGAAAATTTCAAATGCTTTGAGGTAATAAACGATGTCTCATCCCAAAATAAATTAGAGGCAAGATTAAAATAGTTATGTGGAAATGAATTTGAAGGAGAACTAAATCACTATATACTGATATCAGTTAAAGACCGTACTACACTTCATATAATGTCACAATCAATTAGACTGGTGGGTGGGAATTATTGAATAGCATTACTATGGTGCCGCGGACGGAACTAACATGATAACAAGACATCAGCTGTCTGTAGACTTGATTGTTGAAGTAAGCGTGTTGCTATGAATTTAAAATTGCACAGTGATTATGTTCCTGTGATGGCACAGTACATTGAAAGGGGTTACACCAAAAAAGTTAAGGATGATCATACACAAAGTTGAGTTTGATATCTTCAGCACCACTTGGTCTTCCACCCAAAAAACAGGTATGTTGAGGGTACTGTACTACTATGCAGCGCTGTTGACGGGGACATCTCTAGACAGAAATCTTTACTCCGGATCAGTTTTAGCCAACAACTTGATAGGAGTTTTCACTAGATATCGGCTAAAATCAATTGTCTTCACAGCAGATATAAAAGCCATGTTCCATCAAGTGTTTATTCTGCCACAAGATCGTAATACCTTTGGTTATTTATGGTGACTGGAAGGAAATATGGAAACTGATTTTCAAAACGTACAGAATGAAAGTGCATCTGTTTGAAGCAGCTTCACCACTATGCTACGCATCTTTGAATTCGTAAAGAACTATTTCAGATAATGAAGAAACATTTCCTAAGCGTATTACACAAACAGCTAGAGAAAAATTTTACGATGACGATTTATTAACAGGCATCGATGCTATAGAAGAAGCCAGATTTATATATCTTCAATTGGAAAAGATTTTGAGTCTGAGGGGATTTAATCTAAGTGGAATAGCAATCGTGTCGAAGGATTGGACTTCATCCCAAAAGAGGATCTCTCGAAAACAAGTATTGATATTTAGTCTCCTACTGAAGCAAGCAAAAGGACTTTGGGGATAGAATACAATGTTCAGATCGACTACCTGTTTTTAAGTATATACGAGTTCGAGGCAAAGCCTACTTGCTGAAACGTTTTGTCGTATGTCGCACCCATCTTTGACTCAGATGGGTTAGAAGCCTTTGTCGTTTTGCTGTTTAAACTGATATTACAAGATACTTGTCGAAGAATATCAGAATGGGATACATATTTCCCTGCGGATTACCTTACATAGTGCAATCATTGGAACAAAGGTTTCAGAAACTTAAATATATTGAGAGTACCAAAATGCCCTAGCCATGAATGTTTAAATTGTCCATTATCCAGATTCATTGTTTCCGAGTTGGTGTACGTTGTTGTAGCTTATATTTGTGATAAGGATATTTCTGATTGTGTCCACTGCTCTCTACTGCTTGCTAAGTCCAGAGTCGTTCTCTTGAAGCCTGTAATCACTACTAGGATGTAGTTAACGGCTTCTGTGCTGTGCGCTAAGATAAGAAAACATATCGAGGGACAATCAAATGTACCTATTTTGTCTATCACATACATAAGACGGATTCTTTATTCGTACTTCACTTTATAAGAAATACACCTACAGGATTCGAAAGGTTTGTAGGTAACAGGCTAGCGACCAAACACGAATCGACTACATGAGGCAAGTAGTGATATGTCAGCAGTAAACAGAATCCTGAAGAGGATCAGTATTCTTATGGAAGAACGTAGACACGTGGCCCAGTCTGAAAGATAACAGTGATGTCTTTACTAATGCACTATCGTAAGAGAATCACGAGTCTACAAACCGTAATGACTTGTCTCTTAACTGATTCATTATGCTTAAGTCGTGGTCTAGCATGCTAATAGCATTTACCTTATGTAAACGACTTGTCGACAATCTAACAAACAAACAAACGAATCGGAAAGACGTTGACTACAGGTATATTAAGGTTGGGAAATATTAATTATGCAAAACATAATTTAATCAAGCTATTACAAGACAATGTGTTTCCAATGGAACGGAAGATTTCAAAAATGCGCATCAGAAGATTAATGATAATACTAGCAGGCTACAAAATATGCGCGAAAAGGAAACTGATGATACATTTGACAGTAAGAAATTGCCATGTCACCTGGTTTACTCTGACAATGTCATGAGAAGGGACTTAAATTCCAAAATCAATAAAAGATTCCAAGCCCTTTATCGTAAGTGATATTATTGACGTAGGGAAGACAGTTGCAGTTATCGTGCCTGTTACTCGAAAGTAAATATTTAGTCATGCTATCCGGCAAACACTTTGTTTCCAATTTAATCGTAATGCATTATCATCAACAGAATGCGCACACTGGAATTTCACATACACTCAATAGTATTTGTGAAGAATTCTAGATTATCGGAGGCTATTTCACAGTTAGGAAGACATTAAAGGGATGTTATTTATGCATAAGACTGTTCGTTATGTATGATTCTCAGATCATGGCGCCACCTTCAGAATACCGTATGAAGGCACACGTGTCATTTTTTTACCTCAGTTGGTGTAGATTATTTCGGACTGTTCTGTATTAAGAGACAAAGGGTAGCCGAAAAAACGTTATAATTGTTTAATCACCCGCATTTCCATTCGAGCAGTCCATATCGAAATAGCATACACTTTAAACACCAATTCCTTTCTTTGTGTGCTTCCGAGATTCAATACGAGGAGATGAATTTTAAAGCATATATTTAGTGATAACGACTCGAATTTTAGAGATGCAGATTCCGGTTTGTGACAGATTATTAGGAACTGAGATTAGACAAAGATTTCAAGCTCTCTATCAAGAAGAAATGAGAATGGCATTTCAATCCACTGAAAATAAGTCACCGAGGAGGTATGCAAAAACATATTAAATGGTTTGTAAGGAAGATTCTAAGATCTGTTTTGTTCCAAAAAGTATCAACTGATGAGTCGTTACAAACGTTTTTAACAGAAGCAGAGGCAATCTTGGACAACAGACCTCCTGTGAATATAATAGATGACAGTGGGCGCTTAGAGAATCTTCCGTCAAACAAGCTATTATTTATAAAGGAACACCCTTCAAAGAATCCGGTATCAATAAAACATTATGAAATAACAAAAAGTGGAAGGAAACTCAACGGCTAGCTACGATGTTTAGGACTAAATGGTTGCAAGAATACTTACCAACTCTTCAAACTAGATCTAAAAGAATGAATATCAGAAAAAGTTTACAACCAGGGGATTTAATCCTAGTGAATGATGTTGATGTACCAAGAAGTCTGTGGCAAAAAGCTATAGTCAAACAGGTGAACCATGGTCCCAATGGGCGTGTCAGAACGGTACATTTGAAGATAACAACGAACGAAATTATCTGGGATTTCAGAAACTTGGACCTAATCAAAAAAAGCCGATTATCTAGAGGGAGAAGTTGGGGATCATGTACGTGGTGGTCCTTCCGGGGTAGGGGGGTGTTATTTATGTTCCCAATTAACCTGGCCTATGTTATCCATTTAAACGCCCACCCCTAGTACTCAGTCTGATTGTATAGATTATCTTTGTTTGAAAGCCAGTCACAAGGCAGTATTGATTTATTGTAAATATGACTAATAATCACGATAGTTTGTTTCGACACGTTTCCCATAACTGTTTGGCATGTGTTTTTCTATTCCATTTTTGACTGACTGTATTGATTGTATCATTGTACTAATTGTGTTAATTAACGTTTTAGAAATGGGTAAAATTTTATGCCTAGTTCTTCCTGTTTTTACTGTAGTTAAGCCTAGACTCTGAATCGACAATTTGGCGAAATTGCTTGAAAGATTATCTGTAGGCTTAAACATAACTTACGACAGGTTAATTCTGTTGATTAAACTGTCACAATTAACATATATGACTCCTCAATATCGGGATAGTGACAGTAAATTAGACCAAATATTGCGATGAGGGTTAGTCCTCATCAACAACGAGGGAAGAAATAATTAGATAAACAAAACAGCAGAATAAAAGTTGGATGCTCAAAATAGTAGCCGACTATTTAAAATAAGCCGCTTAAACGTATATAGACCAGTATAATAATAGATATTTACTACATACATGATGTCATGCACCTTAGGATTCATCGTAGATTTTTATAATTAACTGATCATCTGTGTATTCTAGCTCAACTGCTTATTCTTTCTTCTTCTTTACCTTTTTAGTCCTCAACTGCAGAATCATATTAAAATTATTAACAAACATCTAGGCTGAAAAGAAAAGCACATCTTCGTAGTCCAATCGTGGCAAATTAAAACGATCTTTCCGGTCTCCGCCGTTTCTTAACGAAACACTATCCACAGGAGGTCATGTTCATAGTGAACGCCACAGATGGCTATTTGAAACAGCTCTTGATTATCAGATTTTTATGATTTCACGGTTATGATAATAAGCGTTATATTTCCTATTGTAAACAATTGCATTTATTAGTAAATGTTTTCTACTCATGCATACCGAAGCCCTACGATTACATAGTACCTTACTGTTGTTGGTCGACAGTTACGTATTCCAATGTGATCTTTTTATACCTGCATCAAGTATATTGTAAATATGACTGCTATCCGTGGACTTACTTGGTCAAATTTGTGTTCTTAAATGCAAGAGTAAACTCTTCTGTATCTATATGATCATGCCTGTAAACTGGCATGAATCCTATATTAAATTTCAGAACATAATAATAACAAACTGAAAATAGGAAATTTATGTTTTTGTGCTACTTCGTACAGTCCTTTCTACTTCTTTTCAGATGCCGCAGACCTTCATGTTACCTGGACTAGGCGGCATTAGTCGTAACATTTTTACACATGAATTTTAATTGTTAGTATTTAGTATCTGATAAATCGTAAAGTATCAGTGGTATTCAGATAGTAATAATGAAATCACTTTAAACTAACGTGTTGAAATTTCGACATACTTCTGGAAATCTCTTATGAGCGTAGATTACATACAATTTTTATAGGAACTCTACTCGGTATTCAACTCACTCATAATCACGTTTAGGAATAGCGAAACCTTATTTTCTCGGCAAAATCTACTTTACTGTATGAAAATGTGATCTACATTCAAAATATGTAGCAAATCTGAACATAATCAAAATGTCAAATGATCAACGGAAATTATGACAAACACTTAATACAATTAGCCCGTAACAAACAGTTTGAAACCACTGAAATAACTACTTTGAAAATTAATGGTTGTGATTCCTAAATAAGAACGTCTTTCTAAATACGGCTTGTCAGATAGATTGAAGAATCAGTGAGTAGGTAAGCAAGCTAGTTAGCTTCAGTGTTACAGCAATTAGAACCTTTTGTGTAATGTGAATTTTTTTAAATATTTGAGATAATTCAGTAACTAAGTTTAGTTGAAAAACTAGATGTTTGAAGAAAATTATGAATAACAATCTAATATAAATAACAGATAGGATTTCAGTACACTGAAATATTGCGAAACATAAAGTGAAGTTTAGTGGAATGGGAAATGTTAGTCACCGAGAAAAGGTGGATAGAAAAAAGTTTCACAAATACTAGGTATTATACTTAGTGCTAAGCAATCACAGCGTTTTGGAATTCCAGATGAAAATCTACTGCGAGTTTTTACGAATAACTGTTACGAATATTCGGCCTTATTATCATACAACTTTATAAACATTTCAATGTTTCATTCGAACGGCCTGATGTTTCACATGAATCAGTGATTACTTCAACATGAATCATTATGCATGAACAAATACATACTGAATGTTAAACTACTTATCATGGATACGACTACCTGATAATTGTTGCATTGCACTAACCGAAAGTCATTGTAAACTATCCAAAAAACGTTGTGAAAGTTAGTAGGCTACTCAAGTGATAAGTAGATTAATTAATTGCTGTGATTCCAAGTAATTCATGAAGAAATATTCAGTATTTGTTATTATACAACATTGTGTGCAAACTTTTATGCCGATGTTTGGCGATAACTAATATTCAAAATAAATTCTCACATCCGAGACTATGACCACCTATTGTGTTTAGAGACGATAATAGAACGTTAAAATTTTCCAGACTAACTTTACAAATAAGAGTTTGCTGTTGTCTGGCATAGTTCCCCGGGTTACGTATTGAACACCTATTTAAAATATTTTCTATCATTAAAAAACAAGAAAAAAGAGTCAAAATTAAGATGCGAGCACAAGCAAATCAACTGATTTGAACTAGGTCCACAAAAGATATAGGACAGTGGCCATTTGTTTTAATGACTTAATGCAAAATATTATAACTGAGGCTATACGAAAGTTTGCTTGTCTTGTCTACAAAAAGTTGCCAATAATTTGAATCTTTAATCTAAAAGCAGTATATGCTTTCCACCAAATCTGGATGAGTAAATTTTATTTTCATCAAAGTGAAACTGAACAGTTCTTAACTAAATATGAAAAATGTAAACACAACATTATTATGAAGCTCCTCCACAATTTTGTTTTCTGGCTTCATTACACCACCTGTGTTACCATGATGGTGTTCGTTTGAGATAAAAACATCGGTAGACTTGACTCATATGGCCGAACCTCAGTGCCTGCTAAGTGGCCATGGAATGAATCAGTCACAACCCTCTGAATCAGAATAAACAATTTTTCTCCAAATTTTAGTAGTTTAATGGAAAACATTAAGCTAAGATTGATTGTAATATGCCTTTCCTGGAGAAATCTCTGGTGAAGGATGAAAAATCCATATACTCAAAAAATATTAAGTCCTAACTGAAATCTGAAATTCAATGAGAAATCAGCAATTTCTAATGAATTGTTTGTGACCAAAGTTGAAATCTATACAGGGTTTATTCTTACTTTGTCAAAAAGCTTATTAAAACTATTTTTCCATTTGTTCGATTTAATTTGACAATGCATTTTATATAAGCGTTGGACGATCGTCCAGAGTACGTTTGCAAATGTCACCTTACTCAATTCCACATTGGTTCAGTGTTGTTCGCATAAACTCTCGTTGATGAATCAACGAAGTGCTTTTTGTGCGCTATGATTCTGTGTACGTAGATCATATTTGGAAGTGGTTCTTAAGGTCACCAAATGTCACTATTCCAGGTAGGATGTAGTTTTCTACTTGTCTAGACAGAGTGACTAATAAACGAATTTGTTTTAATTTTGATTTGAAATAAGTGAAAAAACGAATTTGATCTTTTGGACTTTTTACATCGGCATTCAGTGCACCGAAAAAATATCAATCTCGAGTTACTTTAGTTTTAAGAAAACTATCATTTCTTTTCATATTCACAATTTAATACTCTTCTTAACAGTCACGTGGTTTGTAAACGAACTACAAGCTTACTGTCATTATTTAGATTTAGAGGACCGTCTTCAGCTGACATGATGATTTTAGGTGGCTGCTGTAACCTTGAAACATTCCAGTCTTTCCTTATTGGTTCGTCCGTAAAAGTCAAGTTCACCCCAACTTATACGCTAGCGAGAAGTATGCACTTATCTATAGACAAAGAAAATAATTATGGAGTACTTTAATACATAGTAAATTTGTAGCATATTATAATTCAAAAATATGCAGACGACATGATTCTGTATTTTTAGTTTATCTTCAGCGCACATTTTACTAGTTTTGCCGCCCTTGTATGTTAATATTAACTTATTTAAGTTTTCTGCACGTTAATATGATCAGTTGGTCCCAAACTACCTATTTATGCTTAGTACGTTTTTATTAGAACTTCAAAATGATAGTTTATAACTTATAGAAGGAAACTACATCAATAAGTGCTCAGACTTGTTCGGATTATCTATGATGCACATTTAACATTTAGTATAATTATACTTTACAAACTTGATACAACTGTTATGGTTGTCCAAAATGTATGAAATTGTAACACGGTCTTAGAGTACACACTGGCATACCATCTATATCTGGTACAAATTTTAAATTTTAATATAGATTTGTCGTGCCTATGGGTCACTTTTGAGAATACACGAAAGCAAGCAATTCGAATTTTTAAAAAATGTATATTAACAAACTACAGATACGCTGGCATAAATAAGGGGTTTATTGGAATAGAGTTTACTTGTATTTATTCGAACTTGTGATCAAAAAGCATTGTTCTAAATATCCCATCACATTTCATAATCTATATAACTGGTATCCAGAGCAATATTGTAACTACGTAAGTTATAACTAAAAATATAGGTTTTTACAGCACCAGCAAAATGTGATTGTAATTTCATGGTGTAAACTATAGCATACAATAATTATTATTTCTAATTTTAGATCAGATTACTCGATTAAAACAAGTGGTGGGTAGGGTGCATATATTTAGTTGAATGCTGCAGGTGCGACAGGCAGAAACAATAACGGAGAGCGGATTATATTATGTTATACACATAGACAAGAATAGTTAAAATGGATAACAATAAGCACACTGACAAAATAGGTGCGCACTTAAAGCTAATAGTCTATTATGGAGTTTAAGTTATCTTTAGTTGCGTCCCACAGATTCCTCTATCGTTTATATTTTCCTCCTGTTTTATATAAGGTGAGTCTAAAGTGTGTAAGTTTCAATAATCATGAAATTAGTTCATGTAAATACTCCTCGCAACGCACATCTGCATATGTGTATAACAGGTCGTCATATAATTTGTCTCAATGGCAGTAGTTATCTATTCATTTTTTGTTTAAGTAACTACTATTACTGAATGCTGGATCCACAACATGTAGTATTACGTATTTATTATGGTGCGTGTTGTATCTTTTACTTCAGTGGCCTTATTGTTAACGTATTGATTAAATGGTGAATAGTTCTGAATTTCGTAAAAGCGATCGTACATGCCGTAATACCCTCTGATTTTTCAAGTGGAGCTTTTGAATAAGCTCTGCGTTGATAAAACTGATGTGAGCTATAAAACTAGATTTGAGCTATATTTTTGTGTTAATCCATGTATGTGCAACATTTTCTGCTCAAAAATAATTTAACAGAGTCGTTTTGTACATTATTATCAACTAAATAATTTAGCATTTGGCCTTTCTTACTTTAGTCTAATAACCTTTTAATACCATTTATTATTTTCCTTCGTCTTTACTCATATTCATTTAATTTATTCTAATATTTTTAATTTTCACTGACTTTTATTTTGAGCTATTCTAAAATAAGGCAACACAAATTAAACAGCTGTTGAAAGATTTTGCGTCGTTATTTTGTACAGTTACTCAACCTATAAAGAATTCATAATTGCTACTTTAAATTCTACACTTTTGTTTAAAAAAGATATAATTCGCAAAATGATATGAAATACAACAACGTTATATTAAAACTTTTAACCTTTTAAAAAAATAGATTATAATTTTAGTTTTCATCTACTTCAATAATTTCCTACTTTTTGATTACTTCAGAACTAAATTGGGTGTTTTTGTGGTAATAATGGTAATGATTAGTTTAGTTTCCAACCACCTAACAATAATCATCAAAAATCAGAGTTTTGATGATGGTCGACCGAAACAAATTGTTATATACAAAATGTATATTGAATATAAACTGTATCATTTGCTTTCTGATTTCTGGTGCTTCTAGATGAATCATCGTATCTTAACAGTTTTTGAATAAAGATAGGGAATTTCCATTCGTTAATAATGTTTAATAAAACCTTCAGTTACTAAACTTGTTTGCTGAAGAATGAGAGTTTGTTCGCAACAAATAATGATGCTAGAAACAAGTTTAGCTAATAATTTTATTGATCCCTTAGCATACTACTTGTTTAAAATAATTTCAGATGCCACTGATATGCGTTACTTGTGTTGCTATTGAAGTAGTGTTCAGGAAAATTAATTGGAAATAAGGCATAGTATATGAAGTTAGAAATAACTTTTCTTGTGGGGGTAAGTTACATCAAATTCATCGTGTCTCTCAAATGAGGATAAAGACCTCCGTCTAATAAAGGTAGGAAAAAATGTGAAAGTTCACACCAGACCTAATTCTAAGAAGACAGTGCTCTTAAACGTAAGTGATATACTAATTGTTACCGACACGTAAGCCTTTAAAGTTAGCTAATTTATTTTGGTTACATATTCTAAATTTATTTATTCGTTTTGTGTCATAGATTTACGTATACGTGGTGTCATGTAACTAACCCATTAATAAGTAGTTATTTTATTGCTTAACAAATATAATTTTCATGTAGCAAGTTTTCCGTATTATCATTTCACTTTGATAGAACGCTGCAAAATTAAAGCAATTTATATTTATGCAGTACATAGATAATAAGTAGACGGTTTTTGGCGTTTGTGCATATGACAAGTAACGCTAAGCAATGCAGTATATGGGGAAATAGAAATTTACACTTATCAGCAAATATGTGTATACATGTGAGTTAATTTACTTCAAAATTACTAAAGTATTAATTTTTCATCCCTTACATATTTTTTCCTGCTCTCTCAACATCTTACATGTCTTTATTTTCCATTTACTGTTTTAATCTCGCTGCAAGTTACCTGAAAAGCAAGTACAATTAGTGTTTTAATAATTCCAGGCTTAAAATATATTCATCAATGTGTATTTATTTTTGTTCAAATTTATGCTGTTCGAAATATTTGTATTTGTTTAGAAAGAGTTGTCTTACAGCCTCTATTTAACTCAGTTAAACTGAAAACACTGCATTTTTGACCAATAATCATTTTATATAATTATCTATTTCAAAACTGATTGATATGTTATTGTTATGTTTGTTGGATGTGAGTTTGAGAAGTTTCTTTAAACGAATGTGAGTTTTTATTTAACAGCAAATTGATCTACTTAAATAATTTAGAATTAATAATTATGCCAGTATTATTTAAATAGTCAATATATGTTTAACATTGATAGATTTGAGCATTTATCTAGTAGTTATCTTACTGATTAAACTTTAAGGGAAAAGCTGAGTAGCTATAGAAAATTAATGTTTTTAGCTTTTCTGACTAATTACTATAGATTTTATTTATGTTTCTACTATTTGATTTTATACTGGTATCTTTAAAGTTCACGTGACGTATATTTCGTAATTAGTTCATTTTTGTAGCATTGTTTGACTACTTAAGTATGAGACTAGTTTTCTTGTTACTGCTTAAATTTTTTAATCTCATGTTCTCTTCACTAAGTAGAAGTGTTAACTACTTCTTTGTTTATTTGCTCTGATAAGCAATTTAGTCAGTAGTTCGTTATCATTAATTCATTATGTAGTCAGTCTTTATAGCAGAATTTCGAAAGATGATCTAACTAATTATCCTTATCTCTAATTATCATAGATTAATATGTAGTTTTATTAATACTACTTATACAGCCAAACAATAAAATGCAATATATTTTATAACTAAAACAACACTGCTTACCGATATCAACTGAACAACTGTTTATAACTCTGATGTCCTAGACAACTATTTTGTTGTGGTCTAGGTTTCGTCAGTTATTAATAACACCGACTGCGTTCAAAGATTAAATCCAGAAAATATATCCTGCTACAGATATAAACACTTTAATCTAGTAGGTTTAGATATATGCATTTTTGAATTCACATACTACACATTATAAGGAGATCATCACCCAACGCCTTAGTTGTTTAGTTGATGTTAAGTAGTAAGAATGACTAACAATCTTAACGATCTTCTGTATTTTCAAATGATCTTTAGTTATGTATCTAGCAACGAAACTTGCCTGTTATTATAACTTGTATTTTAGGTTTTTACACAATACTGTTTGATTTATAATGGATACAATGTATTTAGCTCTATCAAGATATTACAATCGTAATTTTAAAGGCTGTAGCAAAATTTGTAAAAGTATACTAGTAGCTAATCCTGATGATAAAGTGAGTACAAATTAAAACTTATCAGTTCATTATTATTGGCATACTGGCTTTTGAACATGAAAGCGATTACGGAGGATTCGATCGATGATGATGAGTTTGGTTCAGAATTCAATTTGTGTGATATCGCATTCCTGGATAAAGATGTTAATAATATTCACTGTCACTACGTTTCATCCGATAATTTTAGACTAGCTACTGGCAGTTTAAGTCAAGCTGTACGGTAAGTAATAATGGCTGTCTTTTATAAAATTTATTGCTTTCAGTCCATCAAATCTAACTAGTCGTCCGTTAACAGGTGTTTTCAACGCGAATAGTATTGAAAAATGCACAGATTCTATTGAAACAGTGATTCGTGATATTTCAAGACCCATAACTTCTTATTATAACAAATGTCAGAGACAAAGAACTGTGAGTATTACATTTTTCCCCTTCTGTGTAAACCTTGATTCTATAGGCAAGATTAATTTGGATACTATATTAGTGTATGTATTATCAGTATAATCTAGTGGTTTTATAGAGACTTAAGCATATTATGAAGATATTTTCAGTCACAAACCACCATTAAACGCTAGTAGAACTTTGACTAACTATCACACTATTTAATAGACCTAGAGATATTCTTCTCATCATGAAACTTCAGAGTTATAGGTTTGACTTCACCTATATTTAGGTCCAAGGCTAAAAATAAACAGCGCTTCAGGTTTTTATGGTTGGTACTGGTTACAGATGGTGATAAAAAGCTGGTGATGAAAGTAAGTTTCAAGATATAATTGATACTCATATTACACAGCGTTTTAAAAGTTGGAAATATTTGATTGATTAGAGTCACCGAAAACATAAACGCTTTATTTACTATGGATTATTATACATATCAACGAATAATGTATGTAATCTTTGTGGTTTGTCCAAAGGTGCTCACGTTCAAGCGTGTTTCCGAATCGGGATTTGTAAGCTTTATAATGATAAAGACATTGGGATATCTAGTGCTAAAATACTGAAGGAAACTCACTTGAAGTTTGGATAGGAAATAGTAGTTTAAATTGCATATGTAAACAATTTTCCAAAATCTACTCAATCTTAAATGGCTAAACTAAGATTTACTTATCTTCTAGATATTACTGTCATGATTTGAGCGTAATTGATCTCAAACACTGAGAGAAAAGTGTAGGTAACTCATTCCAAAATAAAAAATAAAATATTCACTATCAGGAAGACACATTAAAGATTCAGCTCAACAATTAAAATGCGAAGAGTAAATTTTCAGAACAACTGCAGACCTACTAAAACAATTATAAAAATGAGATTCGCCAAGATGTAGCTTAAAAAGATGTGGAAACAGCAGTAACACCTATCAGCCATCAAAGAGGTTAAAAAATGTCAGTGAATTCATCGAAGTCTGTTGAATTGACTTATTCGTAAATTTATCCAGTCAGGTTCCTAACATGATGGGGATCACATAAAATCTAGATTTAGACTGGCAAAATATCTGCGGAACTATCTTAAACTGTAGTAAGTGATGAAAACAAAAGTTGTAGGAAAGATAGAAGCGATAAGCAGCATAGCTTTACAGACTGATAAAAAAAACTGGGAGTAAAAGTCAAATTTTGGTGAGGCAATCTCCTAACCTCAAGGTCTAAAATCATGGGTGAAATACTTCAAAGAACAGTTCAGTTGACTTTCAGCTACTTTACAGCTACCCGTATTCTCCAAACATAATGAATGGAAAATCGATAATATCCCTTGCCCAGACTATTGCAGGATTTGAAAAAGTTATTTATAATCTGAAGCGAGGAAGATTAATGGGACGGAATGAATTAACTCTAATTGTGTTTATGGATGTTAGTCCAGTTTTAGAAATAAGGTTGACTGATACTGCAACTAATGTCAGGGATCTGGAAGTAATCCCATTTGACAGATCTGTCCGGCTAATCGTTCCAGTAAGTATGAAATGACTGAAGTCATCATGCGATAACCATACGAGAATTAGCTTGATTATTAAAGTGCTTAAAATACTAGCTTCAACAATTATCAGACGTTTAATTAAGATTCGTCAACTGCAAATACAGAAAAACAAGCCAGTTTCAAACCTAGATGTTACTGTATTGACCAGATGTTTGCCACTCACTAGGTTTTAGTGCGTTAATTTACTTTCTGGTGTCTGATAATTGGGATTTCTCTTGACTTTAAAACAAAAATCGGCTCTGTAGACTGAGAGACTCAATGGCAGTGTTTATCATTGTAACGCAAGCCTCAAAAATACATAAAACTTGAGATAGCTCTTTACTCAAACATTACTACACGAGTTAGAGAGTATGGCAGGGTGTCAGCTGAACTTATAACGTCAAGTGCTCAGCAGTCCATTCTGTCGTACTGGATAAATGCAAAGCATGGACGTTAGGAGTAGATGAGATCCACAGGTTATTAGTGTTTGGCAATTAATGTCCTATAAACATCACTGGCTTTTATTGGGACCACCGGGTGAGTAGTGGGGAGATTATACGCGGGACCTTAGGCAATTATGGTACGTCAGTTGATGCGATTGTGAATCAGTCAAGGTGGTTTGGATGAATATTAGGTATGTCCAACCACCACCTACCTCGACGCGCAACGATGACTGATTCTAAGAAGGACGGAAGGGAGCTAGGAGTGTCTATACCGAAATACATAATTAGTCCATGGAATTACTGATCGCTTATTTGGGCTGTTT
This sequence comes from Schistosoma japonicum, assembly GCA_025215515.1. Taxonomy (NCBI): domain Eukaryota; kingdom Metazoa; phylum Platyhelminthes; class Trematoda; order Strigeidida; family Schistosomatidae; genus Schistosoma; species Schistosoma japonicum. The sequence goes on from CM046061.1 coordinate 34,669,254, forward strand.
TGGTATATGCAGATTACTTGGTTGGGGTCCATTAGATTATCGTAACCAATTGTTGGAGACTGGGTAACAGGGCTCAGAATCGGTCACAATTGCGCAGGTGTATTCACTCTTTGTTCTCCCCTAAATCGTGAGCCTGAAATTACTTCACGCTTTTATTTCCACAAACTAATTCTTTTACTGTGTATCATATGTACGTCCACATTCTTGCTGTCATTGGCCTAACTGCTATATCTACTAATTTGGTATTTATAATGATGTGCCACTGAAGTGTGAAACTTGAAACGATGCACCAAGTTCTACGTTGTACTCGCATGCTAATATACGCACATATGTACATACATACATGCCTAGAAATCTTGACATGACTTTCGAGATTATATCTTCTGTTTATATAGTCATCAAAACGTGAGTAATGTCGCTGTTTTATGTGACACTAAAATATGATTTTGATATACCGTTACTTGCTGCTTCAGTAGCTCTTACTTACTTACTTACGCCTGTTACTCCTCTCTGAGGAGCATAGGCCGCTTACCAGTATTCTCCATTCAACTCTGTCCTTAGCAATTTTTCCAGCTATCTCCAGTTACTGTTCATCCTTTTTATGTCTGCTTCCAGTTCTCGACGCAGGGTGTTCTTTGGCCTTCCCGTTTTCCAACAGGATTCCAAGTTAGTGCTTGTCTCGTGATACAGTCTGATGATTTCCGCAATGTATGTTCTATCCATTTCCAACGTCGTTTCCTGATTTCCTTTTCAGCTGGAAGTTGGCTTGTTCTCTTCCAAAGTAGGCTGTTGCTGATGGTTTCCGGCCAACAGACATTCAATATTCTGCGTAGACAGTTGTTGATAAATACCTGTTCCCTCCTGAGGATGTTTGCAGTAGTTCTCCACGTTTCAGCTCCATACAGAAGAACTGACTTGATGTTCGAGTTGAAGAGTCTAACTTTGAGATTGGTAGACAGTTGTTTTGACTCCCATATATTTTTCAACTGTAGGAATGCTGCCCTTGCTTTGCCGATCCTTGCCCTTACATCTGCATCAGATCCTCCTTGTTCATCGATGATGCTCCCCAGGTATGTAAAGGTATCCACTTCTTCCAGAGTTTCACCATCAAGTTCAATTAGGTCGGTGCTCTCGGTGTTGAATTTGAGGATCTTGCTCTTTCCCTTATGTATGTTCAGGCCTATTGATGCTGAGGTTGCTGCTACGTTGGTTGTCTTGACTTGCATTTGCTGTTGTGTATGGGATAGAAGTACTAGATCATCCGCGAAGTCCAGATCATCGAGTTGCATCCTGCTTGTCCATTGAATCCCGTGCGTCTCCCCAGATGTGGAGGTTTTCATGATCCAATCGACCACTAGGAGGAAGAGGAAAGGCGAGAGCAGACAGCCTTGTCTGACACCGTTTCTTACTGAGAATGCATTTGTCAGCCGTCCTCCATGCACAATTTTGCACTGTAGTCCGTCGTAAGAATTCTGGATGATGTTGACGAGTTTCTCTGGTATACCGTGGTGTCGAAGAAGTTTCCATAGTGATCTCCAGTCTACGCTGTCAAACGCCTTCTCATAGTCGATGAAGTTGATGTACAGTGACGAGTTCCATTCAATTGATTGTTCAACGATGATGCGTAGTGTTGTGATTCGGTCTGTGCATGACCGATCCTCTCGGAAACCAGCCTGTTGGTCTCGAAGTTGAGCATCCACTAAATCTTTCATTCTATTCAACAACACTCTGTTGAAGACTTTCCCTGGTACTGACATTAGTGTGATTCCTCTCTAGTTCTCGCATTTGCTCAAATCTCCTTTCTTTAGTATCTTGATAAGGTATCCTTCTTTCCAGTCTGCCGGCACCTGTTCTTCCTCCCAGCTCCTCTTGGATAAAACGTGGAGCATCCTTGCCGTTATTTCTATGTCTGACTTGAGTGCTTCGGCTGGTATATTGTCAGGTCCTGCTGCTTTCCCACTTTTGATCTGTCTGATGGCTATTTTGATTTCTTCCATCGTTGGTGGATTAACATCAATCGGAAGGTCTGTAGATGCTGCTTCGATGTCTGGTGGGTTCGGTGGAGCTGGTCTATTCAAGAGTTCCTCAAAATGTTCTACCCATCTGTTTCTTTGTTCTTAAATCTCGGTGATTAGCTTGCCTTCTTTGTTCCTGACCGGTCGCTCTGGTTCACTATATTTACCTGCCAGTTTCTTCGTTGTGTCGTATAGCTGTTTCATATTTCCTTCTCTTGCAGCTTTTTCCGCTGGCGTTGCAAGGCCTTCGATATACTTCGGTTTGTCGGTTCGAATGCTCTTCTCTACTTGTTTATTTGCTTCTGTGTATTCATTTTGTGCCCTGATTTTTTCTGCTGTAGTTCGGCTGTTGTTGATTTCTGCCTTCTTGTTCCTCCTTTGTTGAATTTCGCTCAGGGTCTCTGTGGAAATCCATTCTTTATGATAGGTGGTTCCTGCAGCCCAGAGCCTCTTGACAAGTTGAAGTTAGTGCCTATTTGATTCCTTTCCAGTTGTCCTCCATAGTGGTTTCTTCCTCGTTCAGCAGATCTAGTAAGGCTTGAAACCTGTTGTTGAGAGTTATTTTGAATTCCTTGAGTTTGTCATTATCCCGAAGAGAGGCTGTATTGAACCGTTGTAATGCTGTTGCTACAGTTATCCATTGCTTCTTTAGCTTCAGCTTCATTTTGGCAACCACTAGGTGGTGGTCTGAAGCTATATCAGCTCCTCTCCTGGTTCTCACATCTTCCATTGATCTTCTCAATTTCTTATTGATGCATATATGATCAATTTGATTCTCTGTAGTATGATCCGGTGAGATCCATGTAGCCTTGTGTATGCGTTTGTGGGGAAATATTGTGCAACCTATAACCATTTTGTTGAAAGCGCAAAGATTTGTAATTCTTTCACCATTTTCATTTCTTTCTCCCAGTCCTTGTCGTCCCATGATGTCTTCGTAACCGGTGTTATTTATTCCGACTTTGGCGTTTAGGTCCCCCAATAGGATTGTCAGATCCTTTCCTGGACACTTCGCTATAATTGACTGCAGCCTATCATAAAACTGATCTTTGTCCTTGTCGTTGCCGTCGTTGGTGGGTGCATAACACTGGATAATGTTCATTGTAATCTCCTTCTTCATTGTCTTGAAAGATGCTTTGATGATCCTGGGTCCATGTGGTTCCCATCCTACAAGTGCATTGCGCGCTTTCTTAGACAGCATCACAGCAACTCCTTGGGTGTGTGGGGCATTTTCCTCTTCGTGCCCGGAATATAGTAGCACCTCTCCCGTGGCTAATGTTTTCTGTCCAGTTTGAGTCCAATGCGTTTCGCTGATCCCGAGCACAGTCAAGTTGTATCTCTTCATTTCTGCTGCTATCTGGGTGATCTTCCCTGTCTCCCACATTGTCCAAACATTCCATGCACCTATAAAAAATTTTGCCCTGGTCGTTAGAAGGGGTGGCATCGGCCTCATGACTTCCGAAGAATCTCGGCTTTCATCATGAAGCGTCATATAGATTCCTTCCACTTCCAGGGCAAAGTTTAAATGGTTAAGTTTGTTAATTCTGGTTAGCGTTTTGTTAGCAAACTTGTGTTTTACGGGATAGGGGTGCTAGCCCTATGCCCAACCCTCCTCCTTTACCCGGGCTTGGGACCGGCAACAACCCTAGAAGAGCTGCGGGCGGAGTTTTAGTAGCACTTGTTTTTGTAATAATCTACTTCCGCTAGTTGAGTATGTATATTATTTTAATGAATAAGGTTTAGCGTATATATTTGTTTTCCAATTCAGTCAAAATATATTATTTTTATTGTAAGTATTTTGTTAAGGAAATTGCTTATTGGATTTTTATTCAATCGATGTATAATTATGTGGGTCTAACAACAGCAGAACTTCCAGTATTTAACCTGGAGGTAATGTAATGAAAACTATGTGTGAGAACGTGGAAGAAAGGAGAAAAAGCGTTAACGTACGCTAATAATTCAATAAGTGCGTGTAATTCGTTTGCGTTTATTAATTAAAGGTGGGAATAAGAAATAACAATCAAACAAGCGTAAAACTTATACAATTTAGGAAATAAAACTACAAATTAGTAATCATGGAAACAATATTGTTGTAAATCTATACTATAAAGGCCAAGAAACTTGACTCTATAAAATGAAGTTAGAGAATTGTTTATATAAAAGGTTTGTTTATTGATTTATTATTTTTTACAGACAGCTCATTTAAATAGAGAATTTGTCCATATAAGCCGTTTGGATTTAACTAAATATGCTCAGAATTCAGAAATGGCTTATTCATTATTTGAATACCTATTCTATGTTGCTAAAGAATATCGTGAAGCACTTAATTTAATTAATCTATTATGCAATAATGCTAGTAACAAGGCAAGTAATCAAGGTATGGGTTAAAAGTTTCATTTATTATATAATACATTTAGTATCAAAATTACGATCGAATAATTTATCACATAACGAATCTATTGAAGTGAATTGGTGGTGGTATTTACAGAAAGCACGTTGTTTATATCAGTGAGTATTGAATACAATATTTTATGCAAGTAACATTCATTTATAATAAATGACAACGAAATTATATTTTTTTGGTAGGATTTACGATTATTGTTAAACATTGAAATGTGCTATATGTTGATTGATAACACTATTTTGATTATATCTATAGAGAAACTATTTTTGTGGAAATGAAGAATAAAGGCAACTCAGCAAAGAAGGTTTCCTTTTCGACGATTCCATTTTGTGAAGCTATACATTTGTATTGGTAGTGAATTTTTAAAATACGTTAATATGTTGAAAGATAAAAAAGCACTACATCACAAAGGTTCTCTTTAATATCAAGAATTAAAAAGATCAAGGATATGCTGACCAGTGATCTTAGTGGAGCGAAATTCTGGGATGAATAATAATTTACAGATCAGAAAAATGCACGATAACTGTTCACTTAAAGAAGGATAATAGTAATTTTAGGAAATTGAAAGAAAAGAATCATAAAATAAAATTACTATATATGAGAAGCTAAAAATATCAAAATTATAATACCTCATTTTTCTTGTCTGCGTATTATAAAGCATTGTAGAATTTTCCTCTATTCAGATCATTACTAAATGTTTATTTGATCCTTGTAATACATGGAATTACAGAAAACTTTTATGATGTAATGACTTTCTATTTTTCAGCCGATTGTTATTTTTTAAAAATATACACCTTCAGTAAATGATGTCATTAAAGGAAAGTGTTCTTCAATGAGTTATCGTCAATTTTTCTTCAATAGGCTTCTCGTTATTTGAAAACCTTGAACGAGATTTTTTGGTTGTTTATATTCGTCACGGAAAGATGTTGGTCGTGTATCACTAAAAACCATGAAGTACTGGACGGCCATTTTTCCCTTGTATGGGAGTCAGCAATGCGTCCATCGGAAGAATCCTCACTTCTATTAATATAAGAATCGAGTACGCGATATTGAAGTTTTTCAGCAATTACTTAGCTTTGAGACCATTAAGTCAACATTCAATAATTATACTCTTGACTTCAATTAGTTTGCCATATATTACACGACCCTATGCAATCCACTTAATCGATCCGTGGTGTGAAACTCTGAAGTCAGCAATCGCTACAACAAGTTTGCCACTCCTAGTAATCCATGTATTTATAAATAAATTTTTTTTTCAATTTTATGGCATTTTTCTAACATATATTTAACAATTAAATTTTAGAAACATACAAATAGTTTTGTTACATCATTTTAAAGCAAAGATTATTAACAGACTTAGTTTCTACTTAAAGTAGAACATTCCGAAAGTAAATATTTATAAAGTTCTGAGCCATATCAAATCCTATATCCAACCGCTGATCGCTGTTACAGAGAAGAAAATTCAATCTACGTCATTGAACACAATTCGGTTTAATAGACCTTTATATAATTAACAGATTCTGTGTCTTGGTTTGAATATTTGTTGATTTTTCTAACCCGTTCTTGGGACACTATCATTACGTATCAAGATCAGTACCCTATTAATTGATTTTTCAAATGTATTTAAGTTATACAAAAATTTGTTAGAAAATAAATCACCAAAGGTTTTCAAATTTCAGTTTAGGACTTAAACGAGAAGCTGAATCTTCACTCAATCAATCATTAGAATTGAATCCTACCATAGAATCTTACAAATTTTTAGCTTTTATTGCTGTACAGTTTGATCAGCCAGGTCGTGCAATTGGTATTTATGACAAAGGTTTGGAAAGATTTCCACATGACATTGACTTATTAACTGGCAAAGCTAGGATATATCAGGTACATAAGTGTTTGTTATATTATACAGGTTAAATAAAATAATTCTGATTAAATTGAATAACTGGATTATTTCAACATTTTTTCTAACATTGCATCAAAGGGTGGCTTCAATGCATACAGATATATTATCATAATTATAGTGTTCCTCATTGATTACTTAAATATTCTTTAGTTTATCATCAATAAGATTTTTGAGATGTAAACCGAACCTGAATTCATGTACTGATTTATGCAAACTATAGAATTTGTAGACATGAAAATTACATCATCGTACCGACAGTAAGAATTTGTATATGTGATTGTGTCACATTTACGTGAAAAATCATAGATTGGGTAAAATGCATGTTCAAGAATTCTTAGGAAATCAAAAACACTGTAATAACTGTAACAAGACATTTCAAGAGTTCTTACTATGCTTATGAGACTGATAGTAATAATAATTCATTTGCATCACAAGAACTAGTTAAAAATTAAATCAAATATATTAAATGAACACTTTAAAGCATTAAATTATCTTTTAATTGTGAAGTATTACACTGAATAAGACTATAATCAGCATGATGAGATCGAGTGCTCGCTTACACGTAATAGATTTTAACAACAGTTGATTTATGTTTGGTATATTCAATTTATGCTTTTTATTTCAATTTTTAATAAATACTGTTCAGAAAATGAACAATATATTAAAATCCATTGCTTTATACAATGAAATTGTACAAATAGATGATATGAATATTGAAAGTTTAGCATCACTTGCAATGCATTATTTTTATGAAGATGAACCAGAAATCTCATTGAAATATTATAGGTATGTTTCAGTTGTTTATTTTTAGTCTTATTAATGTAAATTTATGCATAAATGTCTTGAAAATGTATCTGGTGATAATAAAGTCTAGTATGATTTATGTCTTATTCGTAAGGTATTCATCAAATTTACAAGTAAATCCTTGCAAACGATTTGTTAGCTTTTGAATATTACGTATCACTTATTTTGATAACGGCTTTAGATTGGTAAAGCTACGTTTTGTTTTATCAGTATATTTTATCTAATCCTATAGAATTCAACAAATTTTGAATATTATTTTAGGTACTAAATGAAAATTAACATGGAAATCATGGAAGAAAGGTCTCATGTTATTTCTCTTTTTAATTCAGAATTCTGCCTACTTATAAGTAGTTTAAATTAACATCCAAAAAATGTGTTGTGTTTTATAGGGTTAGATGCAATCAGCCACCTCTATGTGGAGTTAACTTTTTAATTAATAATACTTCACTACTTCTGTAGTTTTAGTAGTATTAAGTTTAAATTAGGAAAGTTTTGTAAATCACTTAGTTTTTCTTAAATTGATTTCATTTCATACCGGTAATAGTTTCCAAATGAAGTAACCAATTGCATAATTGAATTTTAATGAAATTAACATATCAGTGATTCAGTATATTTGTTTTCTTGAAAATTATATCTTGTTTTAGTGAATGTCAAATTACAAACATGATAGTTTTTATTAAAACTGAAATCAAAATATTTTCAGTAGAATGTAAACTTTAATTCAGAATAGGCTTGTATCTTCCCGTTGATTTGTAATGGACTGAAACTGGTCAGCCTCTGTTGCCATATGTGCATCCTGAGCGGATCGCCTCTATATAGCGATATTACACAAGTTATATTTAAGTTCGATTGTGACTGGCAAGTGGAATCCAGGACGCGCGTTTCGTCCTATTTGGGACTCGTCGGCTGGATGTACCTGCATCCCAATGTTGATGTTCACACTGGGATTCGAACTCGGTCCGCTTCGTGTCAAACGCCACCGCGTTCACCACTAGGCTACTGTGTCCAGACAGTCACGCTTGTGCAACGGGTACATATCGAATTCAGAATAGGCTTGTATCTTCCCGTTGATTTGTAGCCTAGTGGTGAACGCAGTGGCGTTTGACACGAAGCGGACCGAGTTCGAATCCCAGTGTGAACATCAACATTGGGATGCAGGTACATCCAGCCGACGAGTCCCAAATAGGACGAAACGCGCGTCCTGGATTCCACTTGCCAGTCACAATCCAACTTAAATATAGAATGTAAACTTTGTTGCGATTGTTACTGGGAAAACCTCTTATGAAGGGAATAGTGTCGATAGTTTAGTAGAAGAAAAAAGCAATATAAAGGCTTATCACAGTTGTTAGATATAGTTGTAATTCCATTTACTTATAAGCTATCCAGTCAATCTTTACATTCTAATTACTTGTGGCACACATGACTTACAAGTAACTTATTTTCTAGTTCGTTTCTCCAGCACATTAGTGTATCCTTTAAAAGTATTTATAACTTTCGATGGGTGTTCAGTTACTTTGATTGAAATAACAGTCGTAATTTAGTTTATATTATTATTGTTAGTGGATTCACTAGTGAAATATATGAATTTTATTTAACTACCTGTGATATTTACTTCATTTCTGTCTTATAACATTTATGCATGATAATTATAATGCTCATCTCACAACTGATGTTTCACTAGTAGAACTGTGATTAAATGAAATTATGGATCTATGAAGTGAAGAGAGAACAAAGTTGAAACCAACAAGATGCGATAATTAGGGTTTAATGGACGTTATAATTTGAATCCAGAATCAATTATCATAGTCACTAGGATTTAATTTACTCTTTTAATGTTTGTATGTCTACAGCGGGTTAAATTTTAACCTAGATCTAAACTATTCTATTAGATATTCAGTAGTCTTTAAAACAATATAAACAGAACTTTTTAGGTGTAAGTTCTTTCTCGTCTAATAGTTTAATAAGCGAAATGGTTAATGTCAATTGCAATTAAGCAAAACTTCGGAATTGGTTCACTACTTTACAGAAATGGCGTAGCTTGTTGTACGACGGCGGTTTTTATCATCGTTTTCTTTATGATTACTGAATAACTTTTTGATGAGTGTCGATTAACCTGATAGCTATATTTATAGCTTCTTTTTAACTGTATCTAACGAATACTAAAATAACCTAGTTTGTTTATTTTTTTGTTTTTATTTTAGACGTATTCTACAATATGGATATGAATCAACTGAATTGTATAATAACTTAGGATTATGCACATTTTATACTCAACAATATGATCTGTGCTTATCATTTTTCAACCAAGCTATTGCGTTAAGCGATGAAACGAATTCAGCAGATATTTATTACAATTTAGGGCATATTGCAATTGTAAGTTCATTATATTACTTCAATTGTAATTAATTTTTGTTTTAATGAATGAACTTCTTGGAATAATATTATTATTAATAATGAAATATTTCACCATAAACTGTTATTATATTAAAATACTTTCTGGTATATACTTAATTTTAAAAAGGGTACATTAATAAATGGACTTAACCTGTAGTACGTTAGATGAATTACTTAACCCATCTTCTTTATATGAAAACTTTTTGCTATTTCGGCTTAATATTTACGATTGAATCATTCGTTCATCGTGATGCATTATTCGGAATGTAATTTTGATATATCGGTTTAGAACTATTCATACAGAACAGAAATATCTACGTCAATACCTTACCCCTTATTCTGTAATCGCAACATTTCGACCTAAGATCTCTGCATAAATATATTAAAATTGCATACTATAAAGGTGGTGGGGTCCAACCTGATAGTATACTGCGTTTTGGGGGGAAGGTAGTGAATGTAGAATAGCCTGTATGAAAAAATATGGAAGAAAGAAAAACAAAAGAGAAAGTGGTTTAATGACTCGGCAACTACATCAGCTGCATTTTTGTATAAATTATGAAAGTAATCAACAACAATTAGTTGTATCACAGGCGTAAGATTAAGACTGTGTTATTATTTTAGCTTGAATTTAGTAGCATGAGATTTCAAGTCCGTTACACAGATGGCAAACTTTTTACCTCAACCAACCTTTCGTAATGTTATTCTTTATATCTAAATATCTCAAACTACTTACTTTGAATTATAACTGAATTGTATTTTTCTGATTAAGGTTATTTAACTATCAGTTATTTCTCATGTAAAACATTTTATATCATTAAATAATTTGTTCACTTAAATCGAATTTCACGTCCTTTATGCTTTTTGATAATGAGATTTATACTTATGGTATGTGAACAGGTAATAAGCGATATAAAACATTATTTAAGTAGTATTATCAACATTATACTATCCCAACAAAGTTTATCAGCTGAATAAGTCCGTCAAGAGGCTTCGTTAACTTTACATTTACTAAATATTTAGTGTATATTAACAGATTGTGTAACTTGTTTAAATGCATAATTGTAGTGATGCATTTTTGTCGGGAATACAAATTCGTAAAATATGACGTTTACTTGTTTACTCATTACATACAACTTATTGCAGTTTTATTATATTTTCTTGTTGGAGATAAGTAATCGGTTGATTGTATATACTTTACCATCAAAAATGTTATTAAATTACCAAGTCAATATCAACAAATTTTCAGGATTATTTTTATTATTTTGATTAACTACTTATTTTTATTTAATAATAGTGATAATTGATTTGCAGTCATTTACATTTAATAGATTTATTATTATTTGACGATAGATAATTTATTCTGATGAAACTCAATTCCCTTTTAATCAACTAAAATGGTTCATTAGGGTGAACAATTTTGATAACAAGTTATCTATGAAAACAGTAGTCTGTATGAATAGTAGGCTATTTTTTTTGAGGAAAATCTACATTTATTTAAGATAATTTGTAGTCACCTCATGAATTGATTGTAACTAAACAACCGTTGAAATCAGTGTGTATTAGATAATTGTTTCATTCTAGTGTTAAATTTCTAAAAGGCATACTTCTACAACTTGATCCAACATCATACAAAATATCTTCAGACCATGTGAACTATACCTAGTCCTAACACTACTGGCTTGTCATCTAATGGTTTGCAATATTAACTATAGTCATTTCACAATGTTACGCGATCATCGCCTTGTGTCATTAGTAGGCGACTGGTACTCTTCTGACATGGCTGATATTTATTTGAAAAATATCAATTGTTAGTCATTAGTGAATTTATTTATTTACTTTTTTGTGAAGCAGTTATTATTCATGGTATTTTCCATAGTTTATATGTATGCGATCAAATTTGAGCATTAGAAATGTTAAATATTATGGAATCTCCTAGTACATAATCAAATGACGTATATTTTTTGGAAAAGACGGTTGATACAATTTTTAACAATACATAGAATAAATTACAGGTATTAGAAGTGGAAAACATAATTCTGCTTAAGGACAGTTCGTATTGTCAATTGATCATTGAGTACATCAAGTACAATTTAGCGGTAAATAGCTAGGAAGTAACAGTCTATACTGTCGTTGATGTTGAATGACGTTGAAAATATTTTTATAGTTGAACTAGATTTTTCATACCATGTATCTACATATATTTTCATGGTATGTATTTACTAACCATATTAGATAATATATTTCACGGTAGCCAGAATAAAAAGTTTAAGCTTGTTTGGAAACAACAATCGGTTAGTTAGATGATTGGAGTGGCTGGGCTAATCAAATAGATACCGTACCTCTAAAAATATCTTCCTAAATGTGTCTGTATACATTCAAATAAATGGAACTATCAGTTGGCTTTTGGAACACCTTTCAAAATTAAAGATAATAATAATGTTCAAATTACTTTTAACCGTGATAATTTTCTTGTGACAACAAGTACTCAGTTAAAAATGTAACTAAAGATAACAGACCATTGGATGATTCTGCTCATTGTAACACATAAAGTTAAACAAAATCCACTGAGGTGGGGTGGAGAGAAGTAAGTTTCGCTTTCCTTAAATATTTTTATAAATTTTTTGGTAAAATTGATGGGGAGTTGTGTTATGATAATTATATGTTAGATCTTTAGGTAAACTGGATACATTTGTGAAAGCAATCGATACTCTTAAAATGTTGGCCTCTTTGTAAAATTTCTATTTTATGCCAATCTTGTGATTATTTCTTATATAGAACAAATTTTTGTAATGTAAATAATTGGTTTATGAAATTATTCTCAGATAATGTTTTTAGTCGTAAAGGAAAACATTCAACCTGTATGTGATGATTTTCATTAAAGTAATTCTTAAGTAAGATGGCGTGATCAGAATAATTAAGAAAGTAAACTTAGTACAACTTTTGAGCAGAAATAAGAATGACCTTTAGTTAGAGATTTCATTTCATTTAATCATGTTAATTAAACATGATAGTAATGATTAGTTAGATGGAAGTATCATTAAATTCATCCTCTTTATACATTTCATTGATGAAGAATATTCATTTGTTGTATAAATACAATGATTCTAATGACAGTTTTGTTTCAGTAGACTTTGTTTTAGCTGAATGTAATAAAAGTTAGTTGAACAGAGTTATCTGGCTTGATGTATGTGATCACGTGGGGAGTAATTAACTATTCTAATATCATGAATCTTGTTTACATTGTAAAATAATAAATTCATTCCTATAGATTTATTTATGCATTAATTATAGAATATTGGAGATCTTCAAATGGCTTACCATTGTTTGTATCTTGCTATCATGAATAACAATAACCATTCAGAAGCTTACAATAACTTGGGTGTGTTAGAACAGAAATATGGAAATATCGATATGGTATGAACTTGTTTTATGTTTTATTGCACAGAATTAGTATCAAAATCATCAAGTGTTATTATTATACTACATTTGCTTAAATGTGTTCATCAAATAAAAGTTAATCGTTAAAGTACAAGGGAACAGTCATATTTGAAGTAACGTAAAAAAATTATTTTATTTTTTGAAAAAATCAACAGAGATTCAACATATTATTAAATACTTGGGTAATTTATTTGAAAAATTAAAGGGTTGAAAACATTAGGCAAAAGCTTATGAAATTATCCTAGTACAGGAGTTACACTAACTCCCTTGTTTTGAAGTATTTGATGCCTTGTTCTGTTTTTTTATTAGCTTTTCTTGCTACCTTACTTTATTTATTTGTATAGATTAGTTTTTAATGCAACCTTTCACTATTTGATTGTGCTAACTTGTTTTTGATGATACGGGTTTAATGGAGTAATATGTTTTTAATTTTTTAGTATATTGTTGTTTTCATTCATTCCGTTTTTTGTATTTATACTGGATTTAAGATTTTGTAAACAAACTTATCGACTGACATGAATATTAAACAATGTGCAGGAAAAATAGACATTTTCTTAAACTGAATGATTGAATCGCCCCTAGCATTAATGCTCAACTTTACAGCTCTTAGTTTAGTTTGATAACAATGTTGCAAGTTCAAGCTTTGAGTTCTTGGAAGTTAACAGAAAGGTTATAGAAGTGAGTGTAAAATTATTCTTCATTACGTATTACAATAAGATTAATTACTTGAAAATTCAAAGTTGAAATCATTCATTGCATAATTTCAGCTGTCGCATTCTATTTTACACTTTTAATTATAGGCTAAAGAATTGTACAGAACATCATGTCAATTAACTTCTGATTTATTTGAACCACATCATAACTTAGCTTTTTTAACAGAAACTGTAAGTTAACTATAAACAATGTACTAGCTATTTCATTGATTTCTCTTTAGATTTACAGTAAGTAACTTTTTATCAAGATTTGATTTCAGCTGAATAACTATATCCTTCTTTTATTATAGCTTCACCCTACCTAGTAACGTACTATCACTATTGAACTCGTGACTAAACTTTAAACCTTTGAATTTTTTACGCTTTATAAATCTGAATCGACTATTTATACAAAATAAACCGTTAAATAAAATAAATACTTTTGTAATATTCATTCGGTAAACTTAAATGTTATAAATGATTGTTTAAATTGATCATTTAAATTTGTCCTGAAACTTTTGTCTAAAATGAATATCAATTAGATTGTTACTTATAGAAAATATGATTTTTGGATATTTTATGAATTTGTATCAATTCTTTAGAGAAATAAAAATCTGTTAACAAGCTTGTATTCACTAATTATTTGATTCGGTTTATTCTATTTATCATTTAAACTTTTAATGCCTATATGCTGTTTAATGAATCAACTTAAACAAGGTTACCAAAATGTCAGAAAATCATTTCTTCACTTAATGAATTGTATAATAAATGTATGCTATTTCTAATAAGAATGTTTTATGGATTAATTTGCATATCTAATAAAATAATGAATAGTAGTGAAGATTTGTTGTTCACTAGGATGATTTCAATTATACAGCATTCTCTAAGCTGGATAGTTTAATTATTGAGCATTTCTCGTCATTTTGGACAACTTCATCAATGGGTACTTCTTAAAGGACCTCCAGTTTAAACAACGCAGTATAACCCAAACAATAATGAATGTTTTGGTACAATACAATTTTGCAAGTTGGTCACTTTGAATTACATAGTTTTTTTCTGTATTTCAAATGTAGTTTCACTTAAGTGACATATTGCGTAAAATGCATATTTATAGCTAGAAACAACAGAACATTAACTAGCCGATCATTGTATTTTTATATTTAAATGACATTATGTGTATTTTACAACTACATAGAGAAGAAAAAATGTATGGTCTACCGTTATTTTTTACAGTTGATAAGCTAAACATACGTAAATACGTACTGTTTGTTGATTGGTTTTATTACTGTAAAACAAATTTACTTTTCAGTTAAAAAAACTCAATAGTTTTGTTAGTGTTTGGATTGTCGGTTCAATGTTTTCAACATAGAAATGTCATATGAATGAAAAATAAACTGACTGCATTTGACAACTTGGTGAAACTTTTTATTTAGAAAAATATGCAATTTTGAAACAGGGTGGTGTTAGTGGTGGTTGTGGGGTGGATAGCACCCAAAGGGAATCATAAACTATAATAAATAGGTATGATAAATATTCATTCATAATAAGCACATACTAGTTAATGGTTGAATTATGTTGAAGTATTGTTTCATATATGAAAAGTTATGCATCGTAAGTTTGTATATATGGCTTGTGAGAATTATTAGGTAATAGGAATAAAATTCATCTATTAGTAGATTATTGCAATACAAATATATCAGTAACACCTTCATTAATATCATCTGTTTGCTGTAACAAGGGACATTTAGTATGGAATGTTTTTTAATACTACGTTTTGATTACAGAGACATGAAAAATTTCAATAGGATAGGTGGTTATTACTTACTTTGAATCGTTTGTCAAGTTCATAACTCACCTTTGAATGTATAAATTGGAAGTATTTCTATCTTCCCATCGATTTGTTATGGGTAAAAGTTGATTGGTCTCTGTTACCATTTATGGAACGATAAGGCGGCAGTTCACAAGTATGTAATAGGTTGAATTATGTCTGGCGATCCGCTCAGGATGCGCATATAGCAGTAGACATTGATCAACTTTAGTCCAAAACAAATCAACGAGAAGATGCAAATACATTCAAATTATATGTACATGCTCGCAACACAAGTCCGGTTGTCTACATTTAGTAGCATAGTGGTGTGCGTTGTGGTGTTTAACATGAAACAAACCGAGTCCAAGTCCCAGAATAAACATCAACATAGATGCTAAGGAGCCTTTAATAAAACGAAGGATGCATTATGGATTCCACTCTCTAACTACAATCCAACCTAATCCTTACCTTTGAATAATATGCTTATATATGATTAAATTGTATTTTGGTATTTTACTTAATGTTTATGTGTTTGCTAGTTTTAATTTACTTGGCTCCTGTTCTGTATTAATACTTGTGAGGGAATTGGTTGACTTAAATTAATAAAATAATCCCCGATCAACAGTTTACATGGTTTCATGTATCTGAAAATTATATATAGTTAGAATAAAATGTAAATAGCTTATCACCAGCATTACCAATAATGTTTAAAGTCTGTCAGGAGTTTTTGTTGATGATAATGACATTAAGAGAAGCAACGGAAACTTCACAATTTTAAACAGACTAGTTTATTGAATGTAGCTCTATCAAAACCACTTCAGGCTATACAAAAGACATAGTATCCTATTTTTCAAAATGAATGAATAATGTATTTGTAATAGTCATCAGATACATTTCAGGTTAATTATTTCTATGAGCTTAATACTTTTGTGACATGAATAATTTTATATGGAGGCGATTTTTGAGAAACTTTATACATTTAATCCCCTTATTAAACTTGAAGAAAGAAAAAACACAAACATGGGCAAAATAATATGAATTTACTTTATTTACATATATTTGCCAAAGCACTTACATCGATAGAACTGAAAGACAAACCTACATTCGGTTCTAAAGGGTCGTCAACAGTACAGTTGTAAAACATTCAACAGTGTCATCTCAAGACATCATGACACAAGACACATGACTGATACATTAAAATATTTCAAAGGAATTATTAAACAAACAAGTTCAACTCTATTAAAATTTTTTAAAGTCATGCAATGAAGCATTTGTTACCAAACCTCTGCATTCACAAAGAAATAGTGGTCAATCTCCTCCCATGTTAATATTATTATTATTCGGTTACATCATTTAGTCTTTTTTTCCTTAAGACATTCTACTTGTTTTCATTACATCATCTTTAAATTATTCCAACTTCTCAAGCATAATTTTGAAACTGATTTATCTCAATTTACCATATATTTGTCTCCAATTATCTGTTATGCACATTCAGTTAAAATCCTGTACTCTCTAAATCTCTGATCTGTTATTTCGGAATTTTCACTTACAAAGTATATTTAGTTAAAACAATCACTATTCAGTTATAGAAACTTTACTTACACCTTTTACTCATCATGATTTTGTTGTATTTGTAAGCATTTGTGAATAATAGGTATTTTAAACATCTATTTTGTAATTTCGATTATAAAATAATAAAAATCCTCAGAATGTGAATGAGAAACAACACATATAAGTGAACAATATTGTTATCAATTAGATCAATAGGCTTTACTTTAGTGTACTGCAATATTTATATGCGAATATGGAAATTATTAAACCAGTGAAGGCAGTTTATGAGTCAATGGTTGAAATAAAACAGGTGAATTACATAACTAATCATAATAAGTAAAAGGTATAAATGTGTAGTAGGATGTTATATGCACTAGCAGTATAAATATTCTAGTAAATATATTCAAGGATGATGAGAACCGGATGAAATAAAAGGGAATTCATGTTGTTCAGCTCAAGTGCTTGTTCTTTCTCTGATACTTATGTGTTGTGATTATTCACTAGAAATTGTGATAATAACCTTTCATCTTTACTTATCATTCAGCATCATATGGAATAAATTACTAATTAGTAGAACAAAACCATGAAGCTAATGATAATGCAACTTAAAATTAAAGCAATTGATATAACTAATATTTGATAAAGGAGTCTAGAAATATGTAAAATCATGCATTTGAATGATTGTATCCAGAGTAACTGTTAAACGATTTGAATTACCTGACAGATTAGTCTGCGATATGGTTGGTATTGGTAGATACTCCCTTACCGAAGGCCTCAAAATGTAGTGTTGATTTTTCGCCTTATAAATCACGATTAGGGTTTCAGTAAATTCTTGGGTTAAATGTAAAACAAACTATTCCCACAAGTTATTACAACAAATATATCATGTATGCATGAAGATCAACTATTATTTATTTATTAGCTAGTAAAATCATTTTTACGTTGGTCGCAGTCATTGCCTATTTTGACATATTACTCCTTGAAGCTGCTTGTTTATAATGACAAATTAATTTCATAAGGATTTGGTTAAGTCGTTGATTATAATTTCTGTTAGATATTTTTTCACTATATTACTTAGTTAACTAAAGGTAAAACATAGATCGTTTAGATCTTTCTTTGTCTAGATAGTATAATTTGCTAGGTAATGTGTTTTATATTCGATAATTTTTGATTTTGGTTATTTCCCTGAAGAAGCTCGGACCAGTTTTCCGAGCGAAACGTTGGAATTTTTTATCAATTTCATCCGCTGAGATTATTAACAAATATATTCTATTCAAATGTGTTTAGTGTTTAGCTACTGTACTGACGTTTCATAGGTCACATTACAGTGTCTTAAATGAATGATTTTTCTCATAATAAAGCATCATTTCAAACAAAATTGAAAAATGTAAAATATGTTCAGCGTTAAAAAAAACTGTCTGAATTATCAACTAAATTATTAATTTGCTTCAAATGTACATATGAAAAATTGAGCTAAGTGATATTTTGTAAGTCATTTGAATTGAAGTTAGTTTTAAATGGTGAATTGACATGAATTAAAGAACCATTTAAAGCCAATAGTTTATTCATTTATTTCGCTTTAGACTGGGATTCATCAATTGTACTTACTTATCATCTTTAATTAAAACTTATAAAGAACTCCAAATTTCTGTTATTTATAGCTTGCCTTTAAACTATTGAGTTCGGAAGATGTAACTTTCGTCTTAAAGTTTAGTTGATTCGCAATAAATTAATAGGCATCTACTTCATTGTTGGTGTTATTGACTTTATGATGAAAACTCTTTAACAATAAACGAATTTAAGTATGCTCATTATAACTGAGATTCACCAAAACCAGAATTTATATACTTTTGACTTAACGCATTCCAATACTTTACAGATCCTCATATATTATTTAAGAGTCAGTTGGAGCGAATAACTGTTTACAGTAAACTATTTCTCAGGCTCTTCGTTTAGAAACCCATAAATATCATGTCACAATTAGATAATATCATAGAATAGGTAAGTACAAAAGCATTGTGATTGAATATATCAACGTCGTTTGATAAAATTATCAAGTTATAAGTCAATTTGGTCATCAAATACTAAAAATCTGTATAGACAAATACGATGGATTATGCAGTGATACAATAAATGGGCCAATTAATATAACAAGACTGTGTGTTGCGTTAGAGAGTGATGATGATATTTAACTAATAAAGTGAAAGTAGTAAGCGAAATGATTATACTGGTAACAGTTGTAGAATTAGCCATGAGTCAAAGTTATTGTGATGTAATAATCAGTAGAAAAAACAAATTACAAATTAGATAGCTTTTGAAAAAAATGTTGATAGTATTTATCGATGAAACTGTGAATATCTTGTAAGGGGAAATCATACAGAGGAAAAGTAACAAAAAGCGAAAGAATGAATCAAAGTGAAAAAATAGTGAGAAAAGAAAAATAAAATATTCCTCAGGGATGAGACTCTATTGTGGACGGAAGAAAACAAAGAAGTTAAATTCATAAGTTAGGCTTTTTTGGGTCAATACCGACCGTTTCTGCTATGTTGAATAGGCGTAATCTAATATTTTTAGGTAAGTTATTTGGAACTTTGTACATAATTAAAGGAGTTTTATCAGTCCTGATATTAAGGCTTTAACCAATTAAGTGGCCAAGAATTGAACTGGTAGTAGGTTTCGTTAAACTACTAGACAAAAAAACCAGAACATATTCATAGACAAAGACATTTGAGCCAGTTACATGGGCCGCACTCAGTCTTGTTATTTTAAATGACCTATTCATTGTATTAGAACACAACTCCTCGTATTTGTCGAAGGCGGTTTTTAGTATCTGTTGATCATATCGACTTGCCATTTACTAGTTTCTGAATCCAGAACTTTGATATGCTTAATCCCAACGCTTGCGCACTTACCTACGCTATGATATTATCTGATTGTAACATGGTATCTATGAGTTTATAAATGCAGAACGTGGGAAATAATTTATTGAAAAATAATTGTTCACTCCAACCTCCTTGACTTTTGCACAACCGATCAACTAATCAAGATACCGGATAATTAAATTTACTAAAAAGTATTTTGTTTAGACATATATGCTTAATAATTGCTTTTGTTTCGTACACTGTATGCAGTATAAATAATAATCCGACGTATCTATTTATTTGTCAACTTAAACAAAATATACAGTTGCTACAATTCAATTAGAATATATATTTATTGACTACTTAACTTTTTCACCTTTTACTTGTTTATTCATTTTCTTTTTTTTTGTTTTCAGCTTGGTGAATTACAGACAAGTTTCAATTTAGTCAAACATTCATTACGTTTATTTCCAAATCATAGAGATTTACAAAACCTTCTCTTTCGTTTAAGAGAATACATCACTTCTACATAATGATATGAAATATGCATGAATAAAGTAATTAAAATGAAAATATTGAATTTTTTGTTACTATGTAACAGACATTTATCTTATGCACAAAGAGTTGTTCATTTACGTACTCATTTGTATCATTTTGTATATACCATATATAAAGCTGTGTTCATAAAATAATGTTTATTTGTATGTTTATTTGTTAGATATGCATACACAAGTGAAATTTTATTTAAACGGATTATGTTCGTCGTGGATGCTTTCGCGATTGTAGTTTCCTTAATAGTATTCACGAATATTAAATCACAAACAGTATGATCCGATTGTTAATTATGACAATTTGTTAAGCTTTCTTTGATCTCATTATGGTTGAATGATTTTTGTATGATATTTTATACTTTCAAGAAATGTAGATTCAGATTTCAGAAAAAGAAGGTAGAATACATCATAAATGAATTATTTTTATGACTGTCATTACGATGTGTGATATCATTTTGGGTAATATGTAAATCAATGTAAGATTGATAGTTTTTTGTTTATTACTTAATGAAATGAAAATGATTTTAGTCTTTACGTGTACAGAGTGATCATTTAGAAGAGCTGATGAATATTAGTAGTACTAATCCAAGTACTGTTCACACAATAATATTTATTAGGTGCTATGGTTAAGTTTAAAAATAGGTATGTATTATTTTGATTCTGATTTGTTCCATTGTATTATTTAATCTTGTGCTAATTCAATTCGGTTATTCATTTCTCTGAAGAAGCGACTTACACTAAGCCGCGAAACGTCAGAAATTTTAATTTCTACTCATTGGAATTTTACAAGTATATATAACTCATTTTATCTATGCATTATCAGTTTATAGCATCATTCCATCTTTATATTGTTTGATTATTTACAGATGTTTGTGGCTAGTGTTTTAGAACTGCCGCAAATATGATTTTAATGTACCTAGTAAATTCCATATGAATTCGATGTTATATCTCCACATTAATTCTAAACATTGTTTGCATAGATCTACTTACTATTCCCCAAGCTGTACACTTCACTTACTCTTTTGAATGAAACTTTGTTTTCAAGATTCCTCGAACTATTAAATTTAAGCGTGAAGTTTCACTTAATTTAACTAGTTTACTTTAGTCATTCATTTTCCAGGTGTATAAAACGAGCTGTGTTTAGTACATTTATTCAACAGTGAACTGATACTCAGATTTTATATAAACTAAATACTTGGTATCCCTTTTTGTAATTAGACTAAGATTTCCATTTGTTCTGTTTTTAGGCATCTACAAATTCTGTGGCTGTTCATTCCTAATATTTATACACTCTAAATAAATAATTTGAACATAAGTATGTCATAGGTTGAAAAAATATGAATATGCAAGTTAGTTTCATCAGAATTCATCGATTTACCATAACAATATTTGAGAGTCATATTCTCTTATTGCTGGTCAGCTGCCTATGCTCCACGAGGGGCAACAGGCATTAACTGATTGCTTAGGTGATATTCTCTCAAATGATCTTAGAAGTATTTTATATCAACGGTATAGATTCATTTTCTATGAACGTTTGCATACGTTTTTACTCAAATGAATTTCATGCTACGATAAAAAAATTGTTTCTGCAATTGTCTAGCTTAACTCATTTTAGTTCATTGAAGGACGTTTTTCTGGAGAGTGGTCGAATAAAACAATGGAAATTTTGAACTTTTAGGATAATTTATGCTCGTTTTGGTTGTAAGAAACGAGTAAAGAGGAAAAAAACGCATTTGGACACTGTCAATTACTTTTTATTTCTGGTCATAGACGGTAATTAATTAGTCTCTTGTTATGTACCGTAAATATGCAAGACTTGCGAGTTCCAGTTTACTTTTCAGTTCAGAATATCTAAAGTCTGTTGGCAAGTAACTAATAATGAATGGTTATCAGCGCAAGCTGCTTAGTATTAGTTATTTGATGGTTATGAGTAATAGAGATGAAACTTTCGTAATAATATTCAGTATTTGTAGGTACTAGCTAGCCTAATGTTCCATGACATTCTAGGAATTTAATGAACCAACCAATTGTAAAAGCTGAAATCTCAGAAACGTTATTTTCGTAACTACGACATTAAAATATTTTTTACATGAATTTCAGAAACAAATTATTTGAATTGTCATGAACCACAACAAAATACCGTAAGATATTAATCCTGGTTGTAGCAGTCAACTTTAAAAAAATTGATAGGAAAAGTGAAATATAAATGGTGTCATCTAAATTATGCATATATCGATAGATAAAATTGGTAAATTTGTTACACTGAGAATAAATATAGCTCAAGAAGGAAAGCCGAAAGAATCTACAGTTAACAAAAAAACCTATTTTCCTCCAACTCCTATTTAAAGGTGACAACACCACTGATTGAAAACAGCATTAAGCAGTAGATATTCTGCAACCAAGCAGGTCGTCATATATAAACCAGTATGTTCTTTGTCGCATTGGAAATTTGATAGACACCCCTTTCATGTTACTACCAACTGTATCTATAAATTTACATGTATTTGTTAATAAACCAAAATGAATAGCCAAATTTAAGGCACGAATGTCTTTTAAAATTAGAATATAGTCTATGAATCTGGGGTTTTCGGTGTCAAAATGAATAGTCTACAATTTAATTGTCAGGGTAATCATGATCATCATCAAAATAATTACGTTTTAGGAACGGGGGGTGGGGGTGGGGGTAGCGCAAATATGCACAAATAATGTGAATACAGCTTAAAATAAAATCAGTTTTAAGACGTAAGAATAATAAGTGTAATCTATGCATTAATGTAAAATAGAAAAATTGAATGAGTGTTCATTAAAATTGCTCATGCGATCATGGGACAAATGAATAATAATAACAATAATATTTGATAAAGAGAACAAAAGTTACGAAGATACAATGAGTGGGGGTAGTAAATCAATGTAAACATTAAACAAATTGAGTTAGCCTACGATAGCTGATTTATTTGGTCTGATGTTGTCTAGAAGCGGATGGATATTTTTCTTTCGGATGCAGCGATGCGGCTTTTATTTCGAACAACCATTGCTGTTATATGAAGAAATCAATTTCTGGAAATGCAGAACTCTTCACGTCAAATGTTGGAATTAATAAGAAAATTAAAGTTCGCAGTAAAGATTTCTGAAAAATGAGACCAAATCTGATATTACCGAGCAAATTAGGTGATTGAAGTATTTAGATGGTTTGTAGAGATCGGTATTAAGTTTAATTGATTGAATTCGTCACAGATTGATATTGATAGAGTACCATTGAAAACCAGGGAGCACTTAACAGTTGTTTCATCTTAGTATTGGACCCGACGACAGTCGTGACTGATGGAGTTCAGACTTGTTTAGAGTGAGACAGTTATCACCTATGGCAATGATTGGTCGTCGCGTTATATCACAAATTGGTGGAAGTGACAATTATTTCATTGGATGCTAGCTCAGTAGTGCAGAGTTAGGCGTCCGCACTGTGAGGACTTGGGTGGGATCTAGAGTGCGCACTACTAGAGAGTCCCATACTAGGACGAAACAACTGTCCAGTGCTCCCTGGTTTTGAATAGTACTCTACCAATATCAATCTGTGATAAATTCAATCAACTAAACTTAATAGAAGTTTGATTAATACAGCAGAATGTAAATTAAGCTGAGCACAACTATTGTACTTGTGCTTTGGGAATTCCTTATTTATTTGACAAATTAAATACGTTTTGAAAGGACTTGTTTCATGTATTCATATTTAAGTTTAATTTACCAGTAGTAAAGTTAAGGATGATTAAAGTTGAAATGAAATTTATTTTAGTAATCTTCAATATTTTTGTAGCTTGACATTATGTAATGAATAATTCCGTCCAATAGTTGATTATTTTGCCCACTTAATATTTGATTGTGGCATTTCATCAGACATGCTGCTACCACAGTTCAATTAATCTAGACATATATTCATTCATACATACTAAATGCCTTAATCATTATTACAGAAGATAGCTAAAAAAGTAATCTATATATAGGATACTCCTTTTTATTTTTCTAAAACTCTACATCAATTGAAACAAAGCGTTCTAATTAAACAGCTAAGCGTACTTCTCAGTCAAGATACTCAGTAATAGGAATGAAATCGGGACTCCGAATCTTCCATAGTCACTTATCATCCACGGATAAAGTACTCATATACTCTAAATGATAAACTAAAGGAAAATATGAATTCTTGGAATCATTTTCAAATACTTTCATGTAAACATTCATATTATGATAAACACTAATTAACACAGGTGAATAGTACATAGAGCCCAGTGCATATATAGATAACACTTGAAGATTCAAGTTAAGAGAAAAATGAATAAATATACCTTCTAAAGTAAATTTCCGTCATTTGTCTAAATTCATATGCCGACTTTACGGTAATAAAATAGTCGTTACTAATGAAGTACTGATATGATTTATAAATACACATATCGGCAAATAATTCTACGCTCCTGGTTCCTATTTGTAGTTAGCAACTGATTAACAGTCGAATAGTTTCGTGGTTGAACCCCTCGATACAAGCGTATCATAACAAGAAGTTAAATGCCTCATATACTGTCATATTTTAGATTTGAGATACTGTTAACCCTAATAGGCGAGAGACCTTAATTCGAGCTTACCTACAAAATGTTAATTTTGTATTCTATCAAGTGGCTTTTAGCAATAATCATAAAATGTTATGAGTTACCAGTGATTTGACTTATAAACGGAGTTATGTTATTTTCCACAGCTGAGTCGTTTTATATCATTATATGATATGATAAGGAGTTCCACTCTAGGTATATTGCAAATACGACTTACTCTCTGGGTTACATCAGTTATCAAATAAGCAGCAGTTTTTTGATGATCATCACGCTTGAAAATTTTTACAATTTACTACAGTTAGTAAGTTTGGCACCTGCGGTGCAAATGTTTAGTAATATGGGATGTAAATTATTAATTATTAAGTGGTCATTCAAACTTATATTAAGTAAAAAATATCTACAATCATTTTAGTATTGAAATTAATTTGTAGCTTCCTTCCTCAAAGTTTTTCGTTGAGAGACTAGGGTATGCCTCGGTTGACCATGGCATGTTTCTATAAGTTACTACTATGTGCAAAATTTCAACGTTTAATTGCGCGATCTGATTACCTCTCATGACTAATCATAGTTGCTTGTAATTAGAACAGACAAAACTTTATGAAAAAAAAAGAAACAAAAAGCATTGACGTATACCTTTTACAGATATGGTACTTCTGGTACTTCAAATGCATTGTATTTGCATATCAAGCCATGATACAACTACTTTTAACTGAATGACTACATTGTCTCATTTCTCATGCTTGGTAGATAGAAAAATCGGTCATCTTGAAAATATATTTCATGCTTCTGTTACTTTTGTTACATAATCAGTACATATACCTCTACTTGGTTACTAAGTGAATTATGTTACTTATGGTACAATAAATAAACCTAGTTACAAATATATAAATATTGTCATAACTGAACTAAGTAGGTTGACGATTAAAAAATATATTCTGGCATTAACTGTACTTTTTGTTTTGGCTGAATACGCTTGACTGTTATGGAAAAACCGTTTAGTAGAATACTACGATAAGCTTAATTGTTTTACTGATCCGTTTTATTTTCAAAATAGTAAATAACGAACTGCTCTTTCTACTACTATTAATAGTAGAGTTTGTATCATGTATTTAACTTTACGCAATTTTAATTTGCAGTGAGTCTGGTTCATTAATACGACGGATTGTAGATATATAACACTGTATACATTACTGTAAATTGTCTCAGTTTAGTTTCACTGTTATTTTCTTATCATTCTGCCTGTATGTTTTTCTTTGAGCTTGGTGATTTATTTGAAAGTCTTTATCGTCGTCACATAGAAGTGGCTGTGTAATTATTTGACTAGTGCTAAATAAACTTGTATCTGTTGACTATGTCTATGATTAACTGGCTTTAAACGTTCCATCAATCCCATTTATCATTATTACTTTTGTCGGTTTTTCAGAATGGTTGAATGCTGGCCAGTTCATTTGTTAACCCTTTTATATATGTATGAGTGAACAGGGTCCATGTTGATACACTTATTGATTGGAGACCCGATTACTAAAAGTATCTCTAATTTATTGTGATTTCAAAGTGATGTATGTTTTTAAAAAATTTCTTCCATCAGACTAATTTTAGTGATAAGTTGAATGCTTTGAAGACATATTATAATTTACATATTCAATTCACCATATCAGTAAACATTAGAGTTATTTGAATATAGCATTAAATTAAGATGCCTTGTAATCCCAAAAAAAACTTCAGTATATTGTGAAAATAGCATGTAATATTAGTCAGAACATTCCGCGTGAAAAAGGAAGTATTTTAAAAGTTAGTTGTTTAATGACAACGATTTTACAAATATTACAGAAATTAGTTACTATGAAAAGTTACAGGATAACATAAACTTCAAGAATGAAATGCTAAACTAGATTAGCATATAAATAGCCAGTTTAATGGATAATTTAAATAAGATTGAATGAGTTTTAATTTAGTAATTTAAAAGTTATGCAAAATATGTACCTGATAGTAACAAAGATAAGGTAATGTAATACAAGACAGGTGATTATATCATTCATGTGAAAAATATTCATACCATTTTAAATTACAGAAGTTTTTACTTGGAAGTGCAGTTTGTAAAATCGACGGTGAACAGAGACGCTATCATTGTAAAGTAAGTGACTACAATAAAATGCCAAACGAATATATGCTTATTTACTATTTCAGTCTTTTCCGTATCATGTAGAATAGTTTATTTTGGTATACACTTACTTTCAACGTTTTCAACATTCTCTGAGTTATATCCAACACTTCCGATCATTCTCTTGTATATTCATTGAATGAGTGGGAGATATTATATGCGTAATCTTCAATAAATATTCCTATTATGTAGATTTATTATATTTGTGTTTTATACTGGATTGATGAAAGACAGTCAAGTTAAATGATATTCCAACTGTTTATGTGATATGTTTTCTCTAAACAAATTTAAGGGTGTTGCCTAACATGATAATCCAAAATTTTATTATTGAATACCAAAACATCTATCACCACCAAAGTCCTAATTCATATTTTTTCAATACAATAAATCAAACTGGCTTAAAAAGTTGTTAAGTATAGTAGGTAATTTGGTTATTCAATCATCTAAATTCATTTCTTTATGCTCACTAACAATACATTTAATTGTTTATTTTGTCACTGATTCAAATTCCACTTATAATCTTATCAGTTGTTTTTAACACTTCATTACTTCTTCGTCATATACTAAATTATCTTTCACATCTTTTGTCTATACACTGTTCTCATTCTCAATAATCCTATTGCGCAATTTATATTCAGCACTTGAACACAAGGGCTTCAATGACTTTGGATAATTCAGTAAAGCTCTATTTTATTGTAATGTATAACTTATACATTAATTATATATACATAAATATGTAGGTTTAGCTAATGACATCAGTGAATAAAAACCATTTATATTACTGAATTGTTTCACTTTGATGATCTAATTGTGAATATTAACTTGTGAAAAAAATTGTATTCTATTGTTTATCAATGACACTATATTCATATGGAATTCAGTAATGTTCTCCATTATAAAAAGTAGTATATTTTGATTTTTATTTATTGAATAACTCATAATAATTTATGAATTATGTAAATAATTGATTACGTAATGAGTGATTTTATCACATTTTGATTTGCATAGTGAAACATATGAATAGCAATAATGATAAATGAGATTTTGGATAGATATAAATTAAGAAATGTTTGATTATCATGAAAATATTGGCTGATTACTTGATTGGTATATCTGTAAAAATGTCACAGCACATGTGACGTAATGTTTTATTTTGTGTTATGTTACTTAAACTAAGACGAGTAAGAAGCCTCTATAGCAAAGAAATGGAAATTAATAGAAGTTATTCCAGTATTTTATTAATTACTTTACAATAGCCAGCTTCACACTTAGCTGACCTCGTAATCCGACACCAATACTGACTAAATCACAGTCCAAGAATGAAACTGATGATTAACTTCATGAGAAATTAAGTTGTTCCGAGTTATTTTGAAAAAGAGTTTAAATTCAATAACAGATGCATCATCAGTAGTAGCTGGTGATGCATTAGATTTATCGCGATACTACTTATACTGCAAATGTATTCAGACTACCAATGAAAATTATCGTTCAGTTAAGTAAACTATGAGTATTATATTCATAATATTGAATTATGCACAAAGTATTGAAGTTTTTAATGCAACCAACATCTTAGTAAACAGAAGTTTATTAACATCTTCAGTTGTAAATTGACTATCTAAATGTGTATGGATATAATTAAGTGATATCTCTGAACGAAAGTGTTATTATCAGTAGTGATGACAATAATATTTTTAGTTATGAAACAAGTTCTGAGCAAGTAACATTCATTAGTAACTATAGATACCATGTACATCATTGCGACCTGTGTAAATACATAAAAGAATTTAAAAGAAAACTACATAATGCAGGGATTTTAATAGCGTTACTTCCTGTAAGCTGAATATACAGTACAATAATACAAAATGTAAAAAATAGTTATGATATAAATGTATGTTCATAAAACAAAACATTACAAGTAAGCCATGATGGTGACTAAACGTTCATGTTACCTTACAACGATGAATGAAGTAACTTTCATCACTTTACCATTTAGGGGATCATGTAATAGTTCTAAGCTTTTATCAACAGTTCAAAAGCATCTAAAAAGCTATATATAGTAATGTTAATTAAGTATTTCCTTATGTAAAATACTTTCTGTGCACTTTGTGAAATCAATCCTACACCGGTTTATTTACTATATTTCAAGAAATACTATAGTCGATAAAGATGAGTATACAGTAATGAAAAGATTAACGAATAATTAGGAAGGTTGTTAATTAATTGTTCACTGAGGAAGATGTAAACTGACATGTATTAAGTAATATGTGGTGTGATATTTTATCTCTAATGGTACTTCATTATACACTGTCCTAATCATGTTTTTGTTTGCAATCTTACATTTTGAACAAAGGCGTTTGTAAGTAAATAGAAGTAGTATGAATTATACACTTGTCATGATTTTATGAAAACTGGAATAAATATTTGATTACTTGTTGCATTATTCTTAGAATTCAATAATGGTCTTACTGAGGGTTCTAATAACTAAGTATTTTTAATCACAGTCATAAAGTAACGCGGAAAGAACTTACAAATATTATTTTAAGTATCGTAATGTATTCTTTGGTATTAGAAGCACAAACAAACCAGCAAGAAGTCGACCCAGGAATATATAACTTTGTATATCGAAATAGTAGTACATTTATAAGCGTTTATTCAATGGGGTTAACTGATAGAAACTGTAGATCTAAACCTCAATTTAAAAAGTGTCCAAAATCACCGGAGAAGACTCTATTCATGAATATCGAACTTTCAGGATGTACGTCGGCAGAGACTTTGATATATCTGACTGCGAAATCCTTAAGAAAGATATTCTGTCATCATGTGCATTGGCTTGCGTTTACTTGCTGACCTATGATTCTAGGATGTATGAAGGATGAACCAATTTTTTGGGTCACATCCATGTATATTTGCAATTCTTTTTGTTATTGTGGAATTCGTCATATCGGCCGCTCAAAGCATACCCATTTCAAACACATCTCAACCCATTACTCGGCATGCCTTCTAAAAGGTGGAAGCGAATTGATTTCCATTTTAATACAATAACACCTTACCAGTTCAGGTCAGGTCTATTCTACCCACCTGGAATCGTCCTTCAGTGTAATCTACGTTGTTAAACGATTGAGATGAAAAAAGGGACTAAACAGTATTTTGGACACTGAAGACCTAACAATTAAGAAGTTCATACATGATCCATGCAGCGTGTAGCAACAGTATGTGAAATCCCTCAATTTACGCCAACCCTAATACTTCATTTATTTATTATTATTTTTGATTTATTTTGATGCTTTCATTTAATTCCGCATACTCTGTAATCACTTAGATAAATCTCTCTCATATTTCCATAATCAGCATCAACTACGGTATGTCTCTCTTTTCATCTCACTGAAAAGAAAATTTTCTTAACTGATTTGTTGTTATCTTTTTTCTATAGTGTAATAAACTTTTTTCTTCACTTCACACAGACATATTTGTTAATGTTTATAGGTTTTAACAAGATAAAAGCATACTTATTTCCTTTACATTTGTCTAAATTACAATTAACATTAGCAACTGATTTTATTTGAACATTATGTAATTCTTAATAATCTCATTTTTAATAATATGTTGTTATTGCGTATTAATTATCAATATTCTATAGGTTTCTTATAGCAACTTATATTGAATTCGAAATGATTACTAATTAAGTAAAATCTTTTTTTTATCAACATTACAATCTAAAAATGCAAAGATGTGTAACTTGATTGATTAAATAGTTTTGATGTAATACAAATGTATATTCAGTAGTTTACAGTAGTCTTATGACAAAATTCAACCCATTGATTCACAAGGGAACAGTGTATACCACAATGAAGATATTTCATTGATAATTAATAATAAAATCGAAATAAAAAAGGTTATTGTCGAATTTTAAGAAGCAAAAGCAAAACGTTGCTAATGGTAATAAAAATATTTCACTAAAAAAATACTTAAGAAGCACTTAAATATTTATTTATTTAACGCCTTTCAGTTGACTAGTTAAACTGTTTTATATTATTAGCCAGCCGCTTTATTACTATGACAACAATAAATGGACTACTAAGAAATTGTTTTCTTCTACCGGTTGTTCAATTGTAAGTTAAGAAAAAGCAAATTGAATAAGAGGTCATCATACTGTATTGTTAAGATACAAGTCATTTTAACTTTTAGCCGTGCATCACATGAATACGATCAAACAATCATCTCGTAAAGCCTTTATCTAATAAGGATTAAAAACTGTAAACTAAATAAGAAAAACGAAATGCGATTATATTGTAAGCAAATAAATGTTAAAATCAAATTGAGATGGTTTACAGAGTTTGGTAGTAAGTTTAATTTGATTAAATTTGTCACTGATTAATATTGACAGGGTACTATACAAATCCAAGGAGAACTGGGTGCTGTTTCGTCCTAGTATGGGACTCTTTGACAGTGCGCAAACTAGATTCAGCTCCTGGGACTTCAGGTTAGTGAAAGCTCACTCCTCTACACCACTGAACCGTCACTCAGTGGTAGTATTTCTACTTGAACCAATTTGAGACATTGCGCGACGACCATCCATTGTCATTGGTAATAACTTTTTCACTCCTAATAATCAACTAAACTTAATATCGATCTCCACAAATCACCTTCAATCACTTACAATAATCACCTCTCTATTAACCAGCTTTGGGATGTTTCTGAAACTCTAGTGACAAGTAGT
Source organism: Schistosoma japonicum (assembly GCA_025215515.1). NCBI lineage: Eukaryota > Metazoa > Platyhelminthes > Trematoda > Strigeidida > Schistosomatidae > Schistosoma > Schistosoma japonicum. The sequence continues at coordinate 34,701,141 of CM046061.1, forward strand.
GACTGGTGGAGTTTAGACTTGTCGGAAACCAATAAAAAAATATTAAAAGAATGAATAAGTATTGTATTTTGGCTTCAAATCTTTCGATGGTATATACCTAATATGCTGCTCACGATCTAGCCCAGAATGTTTAAATATCTAAGTGTGTAAGGTGCGGATCACAAGAATATTAACGGTTACACGTAACTTTTGAAAATACAAACATTATAATCCTCCAGAACTAACACTATAGAGTAAAATGGGAATAAGTACCAGAGGTGGTGAAAGTTACATTACCTAAACTTTCTAAAATTAGGATGAATTATTTATAGATGGAGCCGAAAAGAAGGTGGAAACGATAAGTCAGTTCATAAATGCTTTAAGAAGCGACATCATTAAAAGTGATTAAGTTAAGGCTTTAAAGTGTACTGTAATAGACTCAACTAACCAAAGAATTATAGTATGAAACCATTTTTCTTTAATTTCTTATGAATAGCTTGTAAACAAAGGGCTTCCTGTCACTTTTAAAAGGAGACATGTATCTTGTTGAGAATCACTTATTTGTTTGTAAATTGTATAATACACAATAAGATTTATCAATGTCTCAATCAAAATGTTATGATAGTATTAGTTAGAGATAGATATGATATTTGCTTTGTGCATTCCACTTTAAGACGGAACTGAAAATTTACAAATAAAGATTAATGGTAGGCATACATATTACTTACTTGTTAATCTGTATCATTTTAATGGTAAAGATGCATATAAATGTATACGTTGCTACTTAGATAGCTGAAAAAATCATTCAATGTTCACATAAATCTATTAGCTACATTGTTGGCGCCCAAAAATGAATATCAGAAGTACCAATAAAAGACTGAAATGATTCAAGCTGAGATATTCTGAACATTTAATAGTTAAAGAAAGCGATAAAACTATACAAAGACTGGGATAACTTATGTGTTCAATAATCTAAAGTTTAATCTGGTTGTTTTTCATTGAAATAAAAAATAGAAGTAAAATGAAATAGTCTTCGTTGAATTACACTAAATATTGCATATTATAAAAGTTAGTTAACATAAATTACGAAAACTAGAGTGGTTATTTGATCACATGTTTTCCAAATTATACACTCGTCATCATTATACATCTTTTCAGTGGTCATCTACAACACTTTTACTAATAAACATTAAAAAAATGCAATAAAATTCCTTTTAGATTGTAAGTAGTAATAGAATCTAGAACTTGTGTTTTCTGTCTTATTTCTAAATCCTTTGTTGCTGTTGATTCCAATATTTGAAGCTAACAAATTAAGAGTAATTATTTCAGAAATTAGATTCTCTCAGGAATATTAAGAAAGGAGACTCTAGGGAACAACTAAGATTTCACTATATGTTTTAGTGGAAGTAGTAGTGATAGAATAATAATTATATAGTTTGGAATATTAATCAGTAGTGCCAAAGAAACTAGGTAAATAATCGTATTTGTAAAAAACGGTTGTCACAACATGATAAAACAGACCTAAAAATAACAAACGAATATCTAAAACCGTAGAAACAGAAATAAATTGGACTGAAATTATTAACTACATAATAAAGTAAAATAATGCAAAAATCTCCTAGTCTTTTAACTGAGTATCAATTCAGTTATCAACGGAGACAATTAATTCCCTATAAAACTATAAATTGATATATTAATTGTGTACTATATTTTGTCGCATATACCTTAGAAAATGAAAGTGTGAATTGTTAAATGCAATTGTACCAATAGAATAAAAATGTTTGAAGCATGCAGTATGAACTGAAGCCTATATTCCATTGAACAGAACATAATAAAGACACCGTTCTAGATGAATATACCGAGATTCCGGTAGAATGATGTATCATACTGCAACTATTAGGTAAATGAAATGTTCATTATTGATAATGAATGTTAATGACTACTGTTAACTATAAAGTAAGATTTATTTAAGCTTATATCTCCTTAAAGAACATATCTTTGGGCTACTGAGGATTTCAAGTGTAGTTGAAACTGATGTTTACTGCATTTTCGTTTCCAAACACACTTTATATAATGTTAGTCTATGATGAAATAAGTCTTTTAGATAAACACACAATGATACTTAACTGAAATTTCAGTAATTCAAAGAAATAGTTGATTATTTACTTTCGTAAACAGTATTACACCATATACATTCGAATATATGATTTTATTAGTTACCACAACTATCATTATTATTTAAAGATGAATGATTAAGTGATAGCAGCTAACAGGTAAACTAGTACATATTTACTTTAAACTGAACACCCTAGTACAAAAGAGCTGGTTATTGTACATTCTTTCTTAATATTATAATTCAGTCGTGTTAAAGTATGCTTTATTAACTAGACATAACCCATTACGTGATTCAGCAATCTTAGATGTATATGTCACTACTTTTAGGTGGTTTCATTCAATAGAAAATCATTTTAATCCTTTTAAGGAACAAAAATGTAAATCAGTAAACTAAATCGGAGATATTAGATAAAAAAAGATACTCATCTCACAATGTAAGTAAGAATTTTCTGTCACTTAATGTAGGAAAAGATGATGAAAATGTTCTTTTAATACTTCGTAACAAATGAAAATAAATTTTCTTTTATTTTTTTAACTCTTTTGATGACAAGAGATTCAGACATATAGAATGTGTGTTTAAGGATTTCCTCATAGTTACAAGTTCATGTCATAACAAGCAAAATGATATAATTACTTAAAACATTACGTAGATTATTTACTATGATAGCTACTTCACTAGTTCACAATTAATCTATGATAACGGAATAATTAACTCCTTCATCGAACTGTATTCTGAAAAGTTAAAGATCCTAAAAAGATGTCTGTCTAATTCTAGGCTCGATTTCTATCATTTAACGATATTCTACGAATTTATTAGATGATTTTATTTTCCTTTCATTTTTTTTCTCCAAGTTCCATTTTGTAAAAAAAAATAATTCAATTTTAAAGGTCGAAATCATGTCCCTGACTGAATGGAAACATATAAAAGTTTTGTATCCAGTGACATATTAACTCTTTTATCAATAAAAAAATAGTTGAATTGACTGATCAGCGGATAATAAATAATGTAATCTTTATGTAGTCCTTTTGATGGTGATTGAATTCAACTGATATTGCTGCCTTTGAGCAATGCCGTTAATATTAGATAGTTGGAATTAATCAACGGGTAGCTCTGGATAAAGCGTTTGTGCTAGTAAACACTCGTCAGTTGATGTACATAGAATCTTGATTGAACTGATTCTCTACCTGGGATGTTAAAAGTGGGTCACGCAGCTTGAGATTCTTAAGCATTGTCTTCTTAGCTATTTTAGTTGCAAGGGACCTTCCATAGGATTTGCATTACGAATGTGAACTAGCGTGAATTTCAGATCCGAGATTACTTGAGTATAATTTTCAACTATTCAATATAATGAAATAGATTCGATTTGACGTAATCATTTTTTATTTAAAGTTTTGCTTCACGGACTACCCCTAGATTAGTGAATATTAATTTAATAGTGACAACTGACCGATGTTAGAAATACAAATCATTAGACAATGGTTCAGTGGTACAAGTGCTAAGCTCTTGTCACAAAAGCTGAATGTCTCATATTTGACCGTTTATAGAGCTTTGGATGTGTACTATTAGAACTCACACAAGCATAGAACAGCATGTTTCATACACGTGAATTGAAACTTCAAATTGACCAGTATCCACAGCTCCAAATATTAATTTTTTATTTTCACGGCAGTGACGTTCAGCAATCATAATTAATGCGCCTTTTTGTACTCCCACAAAACGTTCATCGTTTTAACTCGACATTCATTTAAGTAGCTGAATGTTACCTACATTTATACCTGATTGTAATTCTATTTTAATGAAAAATTCTATTAGTTTCGTTATAGTTAGATTGTATAAGTCAAGTGAAATAATGAGCAAATGAATCTTGAAGTTGTTTAAATATCATCCAATTTGAAAATAAGGTTATAAATCGTATGAAAAGACAAATTTATTATCATTAACTAGTGCTCAATGATAAGGTTTAAAAAAAATTCTTGATATAATTGAAACGATCATCGTGCTAACCTACATCTTGAACATCTTTATATTACTGTAAATAATCTTACTATGAATGCTGTTCATTCCTAAGAAGGAAGATATATTTGTAATGCATTAACATGGTCAATTTTCCGCTATCCATTTATGGGAATAAACTTACCATGATTAAATTTTATAAACAATAGATAATGTGCTTCATTTTAAAATTAACTCCACACATAAATAAACCAATCAAACTTGAAGGTGAAATGTTTGTGGAATTCGACAAAATGTTAACGCTTCAAGAAACAGTGTGTTTGATTGAAAACAACATTTTTACATTCCTTGAATCAAATGAAGAAATATTAAATTTGATTATACTATAACTGCTTATACGTAGCTTTTTTGCATATATATATATATATATATATATATATATATATATATATATATAAAGAGAGAGAGAGTTGTTAAACTTTTAAGTGCTTCACATAACATGATCTCATTGTATATTTAAACAGTAGATGAACTACACGATCTGTATAGTAAAATGACGATCATTATATTTTGAGGCCTTTTTTATCTTCAAACAATTTGTAATGTTGTTATTCAAAATTTACTTGTCCTAGTCAACGATACTGAGTTTGAAACCGAGTAGTTAATCCTAAAGACAAGAAAGTGACATAAAAATTTCATAAAGAAGTTAAGACTGAATTGTTTTTTATATGTCAAAATGAGGGATAAAGTAATAAATGTAAATTAGGAGATAACCAGATAATTCAATCAATCAATCAATGCTTGTTACACCATGTGTTCTGAGCTTTCCTTTCCAGCTCTTCCCAAGTGCTCTTCATTCTCTTCATATCTATCTCCGATTCTCGATGCAATGTGTTTTTGGGTCTTCTTTTGTTCCTTCGGCCTTCAGGATTCTAAGTTAATTCTTGTCTTGTGACACCAATTGGTGGTTTCCTCAATCTGTGTCTTATTCACCTTCAAAATCTCCTAATTTCTTCCTCGGCTGGATTTCAGTTGGTTTATTCTCTGACATAAAAGTTCGTTGTTGATGGTATCTAGCCAACGGATTCGAAGTATATAACACAGACAGTTGTTTATAAATACTTGCATCTTTCGACTGATGCTTCTCGCAGTTCTCTATGCAAGTTTCAGCTACATACAACAGAACTGTCTTCACATTTGTATTGACAATTTCGACTGACCAGTTGGTTTGAGCTCCAATTGTTTTTCAGTTTCAAAAATGCTGCCAGTTGCCTTTTCAATTCGCGCCTTCACATCTGCATCAGACTTTCCTTGTTTATCGATGATGCTACCCAAGTATGTAATGGTTTCTACATTTTCCAGAATTTCTCCATCATGTGAAATCGGGTTAGTGTTTGTTGTTTTGTATCGAAGTATCTTGCTTTATCCTTTGTGTATGTCGAGGAATACTGCTGCAGGGGTTACTGCCACCTTGTCCGTCTCCATCTATATCTGTTGCTGTGTGTGGGATAGGAGAGCTAGGTCATCTACAAAGTCCAAGTCATCTAGTTGCACCGATGTTGTCCACTGTATTCCGAGATTGCCTTAAGATGTCGCAGTCTCCATGATCTAGTCAACTACCAAGTAGGAAGAGGAACAGCGACAGTAAGCAGCCATGTCTAACACCGGTCTTCACTTCGAATCAATCTGTGAGTTAACTTCCATGCACGATTATACAAAGTAGTCTGTCATAGGAGTTCCGTATGATGTTGATTATCTTCGCGGGTACACCATAATGTTGTAGAAGGCTCTATAATACTCTTCTATCCACTCTGTCGAATGCTTTTCGTAGTCGAGAAAGTTAATGTAAAGTGGTAAATTCCATCCAATTGATTGTTTAACAATGAACCGTAGAGTCGTGATTTGGTTGTTGCACGATTGATCTTTACGGAATCCGGCTTGTTAATCTTGAAAGTAGTAATTATTTGATGGAATTAGATAGTTGGCATTAAACTAAATATTACACCAAGAATTAATGCTATTGGAATAAAATAAGTAGTATATGTAACAAACTTGGTTTGCCACCATAATTATTACTACCGTGAAAAAAGTTGTCTAGCTTTCTTTCTGTGCACTAATTTGGGGTTAAAACTTTTTGATCATATTTACTTAAAAAAAACTGTTCTCGGCTGGTTAATTACTTAAAACCTCTTCATCATATTAATATTAACTTGTTTCCTAATGGTTCGGTTACCTCACTTATAAACAATTTATTTCGTCTTAATTAATTACTTTGAATAGAATGCTCACGAAACCTGGCAAAAGACCTTTTCTCATCCCTCATTTTGTACCTACCAGGAAAAGAACAGTTTTTATCTGCAGTTGTTATTTGAGCTTTAAACTTTTGCTTTTTCAGATTCTGTCCTTTAAAATATGTAGACAATAATCTTGATGTATGAAGTCGTCTGGTTTTCTGATGAAAGGCTTTTGGCTAATTTAGACTTGATGTTTTAGAAACTGAATCAGAATGTTGTGTAATGAATCCTAGTCTACAGTTTGTTGTGACATGTCTTCAAGTTTATCAGGTTAACTAAACGACAATCTATGCTTTACTATGTGCTTTGTCGTCACTGTATTAAAAAACTACGTCATAAAAAGCAACGTTTCTCATTTTAATAAGAGATTTCGTCTATTAAGAAGTAAAGTATCGAACCGTATGTAAAATAGAGCCTGTATTTCGTGGCATGAAAACTTTGCAACTCGTAACATATCCACTAGTTGAGTAAGGAAGAACCACAGAAATTTAACTGATTGCTATTTTTTGATGAGTTTACTCTTTCTGGATAAGTCATTATCACTTCTTTCAAAAAAACTTGTTAAACTACGGAAAGAACTAAAAGTACTAATGTATCAGTCGAAGTGCGTAATCTGTACTAAGTTAATTGTTTTAGAGACAGAATGATTATGTTCTTGACATTGTTTGAGAAAAACAGAATTAAGGCAAATCTAGAAAAAAGCTATGATGAGCAAGTTTGATGGGCTTTATTAGGCTCCGCTAGATCGTAAAATTTAGGTAATACATGTTGCTCGGCTTGTGTTGTGAATACATCAGTATTAATTAATATACAGAAACTGTGGAATTTATGTTTCCTACAAATTCATGAAACGTAACTTTCACCTTAAACTTCTAAGTGTTATCCACCATACTCATCCTGGATCCAACTTCACTAAAATTTGTAATTAAAGATAACTTGACCCCCTTGGATACATAAATGATAACATTAACCGGAAAGCCCTAACCATTACTTATAAATCTGATATCCGTAAACAGTTTTTGTATTTACATATAAAAACCAGTTACGTTTATTTAGACTAATCTTGACAGGTGATATCACATCAATGTAACGAAGCAATTATATTAACTGAAAATATATTTAAAAATCATATAGGACTCTACGTATATGAAGAATCGAAACAAACTACAGACATTAACTGATCCTTCTGTCATTAAACACCCGGCAACAAAATTTTCTATTTTAATTTTCTATTCTTCTTTCATTTCTTCTCTTTTTTTCTTTAATCATTAAAAAAAAAGAAAAGTTCCCGGAAATGAAATCAACCTCAAATATTTAATCATGATTATCAATCAATTATTGATTCTAACAAAAGGTTAGTATTTCCTTTTTCTATTCATTTTATTCTAAAAAAAAAGAAACTAACTAGTTAAAAAGAAAAAGTAAACCGATTTCTTTAAAGTAAATTATTTATTAGACATGAAACAAAGAAAAAAAAATATGTCAAATAGATATTTGTTTTTGTTTTCAATAATTTATTTGTAAATTATGCTAAACACAAACGTAATCTGTTCAATGTACTGCCTAGAGAAAAAAAATATGAGAATCGAAGTATAATACTAGAAAATTTTCATTTATTTAATATTTATAAGATGATTAGGAAACTGTATAAACTATTGACAAATGTGAGTTTATAACTTTCAATTTCAGTAGTATGTTTTTATAATTAGTTGATTTGATTAAGGGAGATGCTTTATTTATTCTGTAATTACAATAATATTGCTTATTTTAATTAAAAGTAGGCACAAATGATGACGTCAGGACCAGCAAAGGGAGAAACACAGGACTCATGAAATAATACAACATTAAACATGTTCACATGTGATATCCATTACTATCTTTATTTTCTAACCGTCAGTGTATTCTACAGAGAATATTTTTTTAAGGAAGTTATAACGAAACTATTATAATATTATCTTAATTAAGAGATAACAGTCACATGGGTATACTAAGTATATTTGAAGCGATGGATATGAATTAAATATCACCGATCATATAGATTCAGATAGCCACTAAAAAGTAGAAAGCATTGAATAACTGTTGTGTTCCGGTGCCGGGCTCTTCAGCAGTTACCTAGAATTATAGTGCTTTTAGATAATGAAAACGAATCCAAGAAACCTATATTTCTAAGATTACTAAATTTACAATGTTTAGCAATCGGTGCTATTGATGATATTTGCATCACCATCACCATTGTGGAATTCCGTCAATCACTATTCAGCAAAATATCATGAATTGAACATAAAGGTAACCGTACAGTTATCATCTAGCTAGGTGAATTACGGAAATTACTAGAATCTAAATGTTGTTCTCATGATAGATTGATTGGTAACAAAAACGAAAATGATTGAATTGCAACTTAGAAATGTAAACGCATTACACTCATCAGAGACCTGAAGTTTTTAGATTCAATCCCTAACTGCCTTATGTGAACACACTTCTGAGGGGGTTTCAAAAGTTTGTTTGGTGCTATATGGTTTTTATTGGCCATCTAGCCGAAGATAATTTACAATATGAGCTATTACCAATAAGTCGTAGAAACAATGAGTTGTAGGATCGATTTCTAAAACTTTCCCACATCTGTTCTATATTATTCTCCGTTTGCTCCATTTATTATGCCAGTTAATATTCTTCCATGTGCAAAATAAAACTATGTTTATCCTCATTTTATTTACTGCTAAAGAGAACCAACCTAATAAATTATAGCCATTTCATCATGATTTCTTTTCAATAAAGTGTGTACAGATGTAAAACCATTTATAAGAAAATATTTTTAACAATAAATCGTTCCAAAATAACTGCTAATTTAACGTACAAGCTAATGAAAACGTGTTATCTGATAGATTCTTATCCATAATTTCATCAAGTACCAGTGTTTATGGTGAATAAAAGCTGATACTACTGCTTGCCTCCATTATTTTCAGTTGCTATCATGAATATTTGTGCAACTGAGTGATATGAAACCTACGCATCCGTATGTTGACCATGAACTAATGCATTCCTTGTTTGATACCTCAAAACTAGAATTTGTAAGTTATGTTAAACTGTTTGTTAATTAGCTCAATATTTTTTAAGTATCCTTGTCTGTTTTAAAGATATATTTCATCGTCAACTGTCATCAGCTGAAGAAGCACTTTACATTTGCATATTATTATTTTGCAATTTCGAGACAAAACCTCATGAGAAACAGCTGAATTACAAAGCGATGATTTATATCGACGCTAACTGAGGTAGAAATACTCCTACTTCAAACTCTAATTCATGTGCCACATGGTTGAAATAACCTTATCAAGTTGTTTATTTTTTCCTCAGACCAATCAGTACAAGCTATTCAATCACTCTGCTATTGTAATTTTAGATTGCTACAAAATGTTAATAAAGAGCGTTATTTTTCTTTAATATTGCTTTCTGTAGTTACAGTTCAAATGTTATCTTTTAGTATTTAAAGACGTCGTGAGATATATGATTCTTAGTGTGGAAAAATTATATTTGTTCTGGATTCTCTTATTATCCACTCCGATTTTCTTATTAAACATTTTCGGTAGTATCATATTCGAACGAAAAACATGGCTAAGTCAGAAATATCAACCATTGAAACTAACCCACAAGGTTTAATAACTAAGCGTTCGCTTCGAATTTTAATTGTCCTGTGCTTGATTCCATGGTGGGATTGTGGAAGTGTACTAATGGAAAGTCCCATACTATGGTGAAGCAGCTATCCGAATCTCCATGGTTTTCAATAGTTACTTGGTACAGACCAAATTGTGATGTCTAATTCAGATTCAGTTATCTTCGTAACGCTAAATTATAGTAATAAATTTACTCGTATGACTTATTGTCTGTAATTGTAATCCGTCAAGAAAGCCGTTAACTGTTTTCTCTTGCCCGTCGAAAACAAATGTTTGACTAACTTTGAGAACCTTTACCATAAATTTTCAGGCAAAGTATTCAATATACACAATAAATACTATTTATTTTAATAGAAGATGTATATTGATCTTCCTGTGTAGGGATCAGATAGATTAATTTCTTTTAGGCGAAATATTTAACTGAGCTCATTATTCAGATAACCATATAATAATTTTGCATGAAGGTCAAATATAATGAAATTAAAAATAATCCACTGATCAGTTTATTATTAACATCAGCGAAATAAATCGATTGTCTGCACTGTCTAACATAAACCAGAAGGCAATGAAAACTGTTTTATATTAAGCGAAGCGTACAGCATATCACATTGAACAAAATCCCTCAATTCTTACAATGAATAATTTACTGATAGTGTAATGAGTTAGAAATTAGTGGTCTATGTTTGCTATATGAAATTGTGATTTGTTCAGACCATATCACACCTCATATTGTTGGATTACATGAGGAAGTTAGTGAAAGAAAACTTATAGGCATGTAATATTTATTTATTATCTGTTGATATACCTGATGCTACTGATATTAATGTCAAAACTATTTGATATAAGCAGTCTGTATTATTTTTGTAAGTAGACATTTATTTAAAAAGGTATTGTTATGTTGTATGAGATTTGTAAGAATCCATGAGCATGAAATCATCAATTAGGCCTTTTTCTTAAGCATTAAGCCATTAAAACTGTGACATACAATTGGTTAGATTTACTTTGCATTGCAAATATATCATTTATCAGATTTATTTATGAACAGTTTTACAGTTGTTTTGATGCCCTCAGAAGCTGCGTAGTATTATTCTGTTTTTTTAATAAATGATTCTTATTGATAATGCTTACTTATTGTTCATATTCGTTACAGATTGATGTTGGCTAAGTAGCAAATTAGTTGTCCAATGCTCCCTGGTTTTCATTGGTACTGAAACAGTATCAGTTTGTGTGAAAGACAAATGACGTTTGCTTCAGCAGGTTTTACACGACTTATTCTACGTATGTTGTTTCGAATTAGAGTGATATTTATTATCAAGTGTACGTAAACGAGCAATATTCTATCATCATAAGTATTTCAAAATACTAGAATACTTGTTCCTTATTTATTACAAATTGATAAGTCTTTACTATTAGGTGATTAGTAATTCATTATGTTTCCCATTTAAAATCGTTTCATCCATTCACGATAAATATGCCTTTGTTAATTAGTAAATACTTCTCAAGCTGCAACAGCCTGATACTTTAAATAATGGGTAATTGTGAAATTTAGTATTTTGGATTTATCAGTTAAATATACCTACCTCTATGTAATTGTCATCACACTGGAAGTTCATTTTAACAGTGATTACTACAACAAACAGTAAGTTTTCTGCTACAACAGTGATTCTCTGTAATCATTGACTTTTTTCAATAAATATGGTGTTCATTATTATTTGTATGAATTCAATATTCAAAAAAAAAGATATCGCATACTGGATCCTACAATCAGAGAGATGACAGTAAGGTCGCTGAGCATGAAAGCCATAAGGCAATAGTGACTGATTAAATTTGACAAATAGTAGAACACTCCTCAATAAACATTAATCTTGTTAATATCTTACATTGCAATCATCATCAGCTCTAGGTTTTCTTATTGATTTTCTGTGTGCATTAACCCAAAGTATTCTTCGCCATCAAACATGGAAAATATGCTCCGAGGAACTCAGTAATTAAAAGAAGTTGCCAAAAGTAGTTTATAAATTCAATATCACATATCGGACATACTTATATTTATAAAGTCATTGTTTAATCATTTGTTGATGTTGAATCACCTTCAAGTTAACTCGTTTGGGTAAAATTAATCTCTTTGATTGATCCTGTCTTTTTTACACTTGATAAATTAATTGTAGGCTTAAAATGTTTGTCATTTTATTGTAAATTAACAACTCAAGAGTTGTACACTTCATATTCAATGAAATGATACTACAAACCTTTTTAAAAGTACCGATGATGATATTATATATAAGATTATTAAATAAATAAAAGTAAGTAGATATATTTCATCAAAAAACTTACGGTTTAAGCTAATTTCATAGTTATATATTCTATGCGTAATCACTTTAACAAAATGTTATTTCTATACTTTTTAAATTACATCCTTGTTGATCACGAATTCTAGCAATTTTCTTGCGTATCTGATAGTCTGATTTTGAGTTTAAATGCTAAAAAATTACCAGTGGTACAGAGTGTTAAGCCTTCATCCATCCAAAGATCTTAGTTTGAATTCCTTGAAGGAATGAAGGGTGAGCACTGCAAAGGGGGACCTTGTTAGGGCGAAGCAGCTGTCACATGCTCATGGGTTTTCACTGGTACTCAATTAACATCAATTTGTAACGAATACTATCAGTTAAACTTACTACCTATCTTCAAAAAGCAAGCACAGTTCGACTGCCATATATATTGAACAATAAAACGTGACTAACAATCACAACTTAATACGTGATATCCAAATGAATTTATGTGAAAATGACTTGTCACGAGAAATAAAACAACAACAATTTTTCATTTTCATCAATTACAATAAAAAGAAATATTATAGACTTATTATTTCGAAAGATTTTCAAATGAAGTATGTTAAACTAACATGATGTCGGTTGAATGGAGTTTATTTTAACAAGTCAGATGTTATTTAAATACAACACAATAATATGAATAAGAAAAAAAATTATTATTGGCATAAAGGGTTGTGGAGTATGTCAAATATTAGATTTTTATCTCCCTGACTAGCTCCCGTTAGATAACCACTAAAAAGAGGAATAATTGAATAACTGTTTCGTTCTATCTCGAAACTATGTAGAAGTTGCTCATCTACTACTTATTAAGAACAGAAGTCAGGATCCTCAGGTATCATCGCTTAAATTCTTTAATTCAGTCAACCTTTGATATTGAATAACTATTATCCTGATATTTAAAAATTTTTAGTATTAATGGTCGTTAGGAATATTAAACTTCCTAATTTAACATTACTTATCCGAGATCTACCCTGCCCAGTTCCTTTATAAGAGAAAGGAAATCTGTTGTTCTGAAATGGTTTCGTTTATTTGGGGCTGTAGCACCATAATATATGACTGTTGTACTTAGTTGCTTGAAACTCATTTGTACATCACCATAAGAATTCGGAAGTGAGGAATTATTATGGGTAATCTGAATCATTAATTTAATAGATAGACATAGATCATTTTAGGCGCGTTTTGTCTACCAGTTGATATTAGTTGACAAATTATTTATAGCAATGTCACTAGACAGTTGTTTTAATCTAGAATATTTCACTATTACGCCCTCAAGACTCGACGGGAGGCCGTGATTATGCAAACAAGCTTTGTATTGCTTTGATGCGAAAAATTAGTTCATGATGAAGTTCTGTTTCTAAACATACTAACCGTTTATAAAATATTACCAACTGAGTAACTTTTAATTGGAGATAGAAGATTCACGAAATTCTTTTGATAAGTCTATCGTTTTTGTGATCCGTTGGTGAAATTTGAATTTTTTCCATCCGCACCAAAATGTATCTATTTTACCATCAATTTGTGATTCCCACCTAGTAAGGTGTTAAATCTTATTAATCGGTTGTTTGTTTTACTACCTTACTTGCGACATATTCAAGAACGTTCTATTTTGTTGTGTATACACTCACGAGTTGAGTGCTTATTATTCGTCTAACAAGCTGCCTGTAGAACTAAACGAATCTTGCTGACAGTGAACTTTTTCTTCTAGTTAACTGGGTTGTTGTGCAGAGGAATACTTGTTATTCTTTAGCTAGTCATACATTTGTTAGATGGTATCGAGTTATCATCTTAATTCACAAACCCTAAGATTTTTATTTCAACATCTTAAGGATAACTACTTATTTATTTACAATGTATTTGTTAATTCAATTGTTTATTATGTTCAGAACAAATAAAAACAAATATATTAAAATATAAATAAATAATCAACCAATTATTTTTAATTACCTTGAAGATAATCCACTATTTACTATGACCATCTGTTAGATTCGTTTACTATTTTCTATTGGTAATTTATGTATCATGTTTAATTAATTTACTTAGATATACACACAAGTTAAAACAAACGAAATATCACTAGTTATAATTCAATTCTATTATAATTATAAGCTTATATGGATTATACGAACTGGATAAATTACATCTTTGTTGTTTTAATAAAAATAACTGAATGACATTGTTAGGCCGGACCACAAAGAAGTGTATCAAACTTTCAGAACTGTGTTTCGAGAACACTATTTCATTTACTTCTAACTATCTGTAATGTAATCATTTTGTTTCTATTATTATTACGCTCCTCTTACCGTATCCTCCGGTTTAACATAATTACTGTTATTACATTGTCTCTTATTATGGACTATAGTTAATAAGTTGTGTACAAGTTGTTCCTATTCACTACCACTATTCCCCGCGTTCCGCATTCATGTTAATTTTCTAATTGGTTTGCTGTGTGGTCTGATTATATGTATATATAAGGGAACTGCTTGAAATATAATAGGATTCTGTCTGGCTGATCTATTGGCTCGTATTTTTCTTGTTTGGCTTGGGACTAAGTGGGCATAGGGCAAGGCGCACAATTACCGACTAGGCACTAGTGATTGGCACTCGGTCACCCACTCCCAAATTTCTCGCATCATAACAGACATTACTTAAGATTTTACTCTATTTGGGTATTAGGATATTTTCATCAGATATTTTATCTCTTCATTTTTCATTTCAATTTGAGGCATGTACGTTATAGGGGAACTATTTTAAATTTCAACAATTGTAAAACATGTGTTTAGATAACCTTAAAATGGGGTGTTTTATTTGTTTAGCATTTATCAAGCATTAAGACATACAATAAAACAAACTTCTTTCATGTGATTTGTTTTTCAAATGAGAATTATTCTTCAAGTTGTAGAGTCACAAAAATGAATCGTTTATATTCAGTTCACTCTAAAGACCAGTTATTTGTCATCCATTCCTTCCGATTGCTCCTTATTTATGTATTTAATAGTTATGTAATTGAATTACACACCATAACAACTAATCAAAGTGCCAACAAACACAATTATTAATTGACCCATATTTATCCGAAGTGTATCTATATGCATTCACAATTGAACAGCTATGAAAATGAATTTATTGATAAATGAATTCTTACACTGGATACACTGGACCTAGGTTTCGTGCTATTTCGCACTCATCAGCATGCCATGCCTTCAGCCTTCGACAAAAATTATGCCCCCCCCCTTCCAGGAGATTCGATTCCGCGTCACTCAGTCTATGGTCATTACCACTGACCTAACAGGGCTGCATTATAACCCTAGTGATGAAGTTTGATCGGTGTTATAAAGGACATAATAAACAACGAATTGGCCAATACACAGCGATCAACCAATATACTAGTGCTGAACGCTTGAGTTATTGATCTGATATTATAATTTAAAAAAAAACAATACATTAAGGTAGAAATAAATTTACAGGATACAAAATGTTTCAATTTATTTATTCTCAATTAAAAGAAGTATGCTTTATTTAAACTGCCAATGATCAATAAGACAGTTCTCATTTCGACATTACAAATGAGTTTAAATTAGATACCCATTGAATACAAGGAATGCACTGAAAAGCTGCGTCGTTCTAGTATGGGACTTTCTCAGCAGTGTGCATCCACGACGCCATCAGAGATCGAACCCAGGACTCTCTAGCTCCACAGTAAACGGTTTACCATTGGTTGTTTTGATTTTCCAGATAATTTTATTCAATTTGACGTTCTAAGTGGGTTATTTAAACCACACTGATTTATTTATCACTATATTGAATTGAGATGGATTTTTATGGAGATTGGTATTTTTATCTGAGTGAATACGTCACGAATTGACGTACTCAATCGATTAAAATACTAGTCTCCGCAAAAATCCACCTCAATTCAATTACAATAATTAGCTCACTAGTAACCTACTTCAAGTTGTTTCTGAAGCTTTAATGATGAGTGGTGACTGATACAGTTCAGACTAGTCGAGAGTAAGACAGTTATCACCAACGACAATGAATAATCTCCGCTCTCTGTGCCACAAATTAAGCGAAGTGAGAATTCTATCATTAGAAGCCGTTCCAGTGGTGCGATTGATTAGATGTTTGTCGACCACAGGCCTTTGGAGTGGAATCTAGGTTACGCTTTTCTGAGACGTTCAACACTAGAACGTAACAACTGACTACTGCTTCATGGTTTTCAATAGTACCAAACCAACATCAATCTGTGACTTATTCAATCAATCCCATTATTGCCATTCTGGATCGGCATTTTAAAAAAAATGTCGATTAAATTATCTATATTAATGTTTAGGTTACAAATGAAAATGATATTAATTTCACATAGTATCCAACGATAGAAGTGAATTTGTTTATTTGAAATTGAATATTAATCTTTTGAGTTGAAATAACTATGTTTATAAAGTAGAATGAAGGGGAGGGTAAATCGTATAAACTAAGTAACCTTAATTGGTTTAAACTTATTAGCACTTGTTAGTATGAATGCAGTTTCTTGTGAATATTCATACTAGCTGCAATGAAAGACTAACAGTATTCGTTATTTTTTACTAACTTTAAAAAGCTACAGTCTATTTATAGGGTAAATTTACTATATTTTACGCAAGTGATACTTGTTCATAAGGCCCACCTACCAACAGTGGATGATCAGTTCAACACTGATTATCATGTATGTAGAAAAATCTAGAAAAAAGAAGAGTAAAAGAAAAGGGTGAGACAATATTCCAGTAAACACCTCAAGTGCACTTACATTTATTAGTGAAAACAATCGATCAAAATAAGAACTGGCACAAACGTGAAACAGTTACAATCTAATAATAGAAACAGAAAATCTAAAGCTGTTTGAAATCCATTACAATACCATTTCAATGATTGTGCATTTATTGTAAATACTAATCATCATTTCTTGGTTGACTACGTATTGACTCAAATTTTCTCATGGTAGTTACTAACTTAACAACAAGTTAATTCAGACTAACCCTTTTTTAAATAACAATTTCGTATAATTTCCATGATAAACTTGTGCATTATTTCGCTGTTCTAACTTGTTTCCAGCATCACAACAACGTGTCTGTGATTCAAAGAAGGTGATGTTTAACTAATGCGTGATATCAAATTAACATCCGACAATTTCCATAACACCTTGTTGCAATCAATATCAACTTACTAGTGACTAACTCATCGAGATAATTCCTGAAGTTCTAGTAAAGTGATGTGACCAGTGGAGTTTGACCGTGCTGAGTTTGAGGCAGTTACCTACCGATTGCAAAATGAGGTCACGCTAACATATCACGAATTGACTGAATTAGAAATTTCGACTGTTGAAAGCCGACTTAGTGGCCTCAACCCAGAGAGTCCAATGTTTGATCCCTTATGGTTTCTTGGATAAACACTGCAGGAAGAGTCCTATACGTGGACGAATCAGCTGTCCACTTGGTTCTGGTAATTAATAGTTGTCTAGTTCAGACTAATTCGTGATATTAAATTGATATAACTAAAATAAACAGGTTAAAAAAGGATTTGAAATTCGTAATGTTTTCTATTTCATATAGTTTACTTTTAAGATTACCATTTAAGAGTAATGTAACACAAATACGCATGTACGTTACATTTCATCTGATTGTTTCACTTTGGAATTTATTAGAAAATGAATACCAATGAAAATAATTATTCACTTTGCAACAAACTCTATAGTTTACATGAACTGAACGAAATAATACACACAAATTCAATCCTAAAATAGGTTTTATGGAAATGTAAACAAAGTTTTATACTTTGCTACATACATAGGTGTTTATAAATACACAATGTTAACCCAGATTATTATTTTGGTAAAATATTAGCTTAAATCCGCCTGGAGCCCCTCTAGGGTTACTGTCGGTCCCAAGCCCGGATCAAGGAGGAGTGTTGGGCATGGGGTTTGCAACCCCATCCCGTAAAACAACAACCTTGCTAAAAAACGCTAAACAGTTAAAACCTTTATAATCACTTTAACTCTGTTCTGATAATATTAGCTTGAATTGTAACTGACATTTGGAATTCCGGACGTAAATTCTGTTCTACATGAAACTCGTCAGACGGATTAACCTGCATTCCTGCACTGGGACTCGAAATCATTTTGCTTCGTGCCATACGTAATCGTGTTCACCACTAGGCTACCGAGTTCAGATAGCCGAATTGGCACAACAGATCCATATATATAATGTAGGGGTATACGTATCTTCTCACCGATTTACAAATATTTACACAGGGATATAAGTGCATATAGCTAAAGAAGCTCAGTATGACGATACGTGTATGGTGGATTCCACTTGCCGGCTAATCCACACTTTTGAACTACTGTAGTATTAGAAAAATGCGGTCAGAAGGAGCACATGGAAACACAGACTGATCAACTCTAATCTAGGACAAAGCAGCGTGAGGAGACAAGTAGTAATTGGGTATAAGCTGAGTATCTAATAAATTCTAAACAAAGATATAAATTGGATATTGATAGTGAAACGAAGTGATAAATTTAATTTTAAACATTTTAATTTTCTAAATGCATACATACATCAATTCTGTGTCTAAAAGTTTCGTCAAACATGAACTTTGAACTCTGTTTTCATATGACACAATTCAGAAACAATTGAAATATTATTAAGTAACTTCTGAAGAATGAAACAGACCTCCAAGTAACTAAAGTAATTGAGAGAAAATAAGGTAACTGGAAATGCTAGGAATGATCTAATAAGCGTTCAAAATACAAAGAATCGCACCATTTGTCATTTAAGGTTAAACACTAATACATTTCATTTTTTTACCGGTATTTGCCTATGTAATAAATAACAAGTGAGCACACTTCAGTACAAGATGATTTATTATGTGGTAAAATGATCTTCTGTGGGAATATCACGCACTAACTATTTATCATACTCAAATGGAATACCCCTTCTTAATGAGTCATTTTATTTCTATGCTGGAACAATGTCACTAATATTTGCATTTCCTTATTAAGTTTTTCATGTAAAACTAAATTCAAACCAATCGATTATTCAAAAATGTTGCTGAAATACTAAAGCACTCAAGTTGTTCTTTCTTTGATTAGGAGTAGGTAGTCTAGTTCATTGAATTCTAAGGTTAAATTTTTTCAAGCTTATCCGTAAACTAATGAGTTGGAATGGTTATACATAAAAATTCCTTAAGAAACATATGTCTGCAGTAAAAATAAAAGTGAGGTCACCATCATTACCAAAAAGCCTTTGTTCTTGAAACTATGGTTCTAAATTAAAACAGTCATTTAAATAATAACGCTACTTATAGTAAAATCCCTTTAGGAAACATTTTACGATGTAACACTATATCCCCAACCAATAGTAAGTTCACGAAATAAAGATCACTAGTCTAAATCAGTTGCCTCCATCTCTGCTTATCAGTTCAACTATGCTTATGGAGTAGTTATATTGATCTCACTGCTGGGTAAATACATGACCCTATTTCTGAACATCATTTCACCTGACTGACTAAAGGATAAAGAAAACTAATAGAATCAGTATCCCTGAACACCTGGCTAACACGGACCATCGAGTTGATGTAGAGGAACTGCTCAAAGTCATATACAGGATTCCATCTAACTCGCCTTATGTAACTAGAATGCATCTTTTATAAACAACAAAAACTATAGGAATATATCTGAGTAAACCAAATCTTTGCATACATGAGGAGATTTTTATCCTCTCCTAACTTACATTAACCTTCTACATAACTTCCCAAATTTCTGAAAAAATTGGTCTTACGTAATTTCGAATTCATTTTGGCTTTAACGTTGCATAATCTGTTCTAAAATTTTGTTTTATCTCCAGTTTATGAACTTCAACCACTACACAATTATTATTTCATTCTATTTTATTCTTGTTTAACCATTGATATAACTTCCTTCTAGTTTTATTTTTCTTGGAGCTACTAAACGATTATTATGTAATAATGAGTAAATGTATCCAGATATTTTGATAAGGGACTCATTACCATTTAGTTGATAATAATTAGATATTCGATTATATATTAGTGCACAGCCTCGATGAAGAATTACTTAGAAAGTAATATTTCGTGTTTTCTTAATGTCAAGATAGGTCTATTTAATACATGAAAATATTCATGTAACCACGTAATAGTTTCTATTTATTAAATACTTCTCTACAATGTACTATGAAACACTCAGTATGAGTTTTGTGTTTTAATGCACATTATTTGAAAAGAGTTTAAAAGTCATTAGTTATTAAGTAAATTTACTGAAATATCTTTTCTTTTTTTTTTTACAGTTCAGAATAAGTATTTAAATGAAAAAATAGAATTAGGTAAAATTTTCACTGGGGTTTCGATCTTTGAACTGAGTAGTCTTATTGTGAAACTTTTACTTCTTTTCTAGAATGCATTTTCAGGATAAACATTATATAAAGGTGATCTGTCCAATAAATGTCTATAAAAATGATTAACGATTTTGTCCTATCAATATTAAACTTATTTTATCTTATCACTAGTTGCTGTATCAGTGTTTACACTTTCATTTTGGTTGTCACCACTTTTAACTTGTTTCTATACGGCTGGTTGAACTTTTTTTCAATTTGTTAATGAAATGAGTTTATTGTTGAATATTCTTAATGATCTTTGATCTTCTCCATAGTTTTCTCTTTTCGAGATTTTAACATTATCTCAGTTAAACATATTTCAATAATTCTTGTATTATATTGAGTTGAGCTAATAATCTCCTATGAATAAGTGTTCAAATTATATCGATGTGAAAGTTGATGTATTATAAAGAAATATGTAAAAAGTATCGATATCTTATTTTGACGTCCAGATTTCAATTTATCCAATCGAAGGGAATTCATTTGTTGAATAGTTATTGTAATCTCTTAGCTGACTCCCTGAAGGGACTGAGAGTGCGTACTACAGAGTAGTCTCATACCAAGACATATCAGCTGTCCAGTGTTCTAAAGTTTCTAGGTAGTACTCAGCCAAAATTAATTTGCCACTAATACACACAACAAAACTCAATACATATCTTCACACGGAACCACAATTCACTGGTAATGTATATTTCTGTTCCAACGAAAAATGAATTTAAGTGTTATCTAATAATGTATTACTGAATTGATGAAGTCCTTGTCATGGTATTACTATTCAATGGTATTGGCAAAGTAGACTAATAAGACGATATAAATCAAGAGATAGAAACTTTTAAAGCTACTTTAAGATCTACCTAATATTCATTATATTTTCAAGGCCCTTAGTGTGTATACTATGTCATTCATTATGATATTCCTCTTTTTTAATTAAAAATAACATGATGTATATGACCTAGAAATGGAAAATTCAAACTGTTGTTTACTTTGTAGTTATTATTGTTTTAATTAAGAGTAGACATACATTCAGTTCTATATTGATCTAGATATTGAACATATTCAGGAAATAGATAATGTAACTAGAAATGAAACTAAGGATTTTTATATTCATAGACCTAAGAAAGTTAAAATGACTGCCGATACGTCAGTTTCGAATATTATGAGATGATCATTTGAACATTTTGTGACATATGACTGATATTGTCTATGCCTAATAAAGCTCTCTTTAATGGCTTCAAAACGAACTAAGCGACAACAGTAGTTTTGCGAAATTCTTGTACTCCATATTATAGGCGTTTAGAAAAATAAGTGCTTCGTAATATATTGCATTAAGTAGCAAAGTATATTAGTGTCTTAACAAATCCTTATTAGTAAGTGTAGTGCATTATCGAACAAATATGTAGATAT
The DNA here is from genome assembly GCA_025215515.1 of Schistosoma japonicum. NCBI lineage: Eukaryota > Metazoa > Platyhelminthes > Trematoda > Strigeidida > Schistosomatidae > Schistosoma > Schistosoma japonicum. The sequence continues at coordinate 34,723,299 of CM046061.1, forward strand.
ACATGGGTGAACTGTATGGGGGTGGTGAAGAAATTACAATCGGGTAAATGTTAACAATTTGAATGTATTCGGATTTTCCTGTTGATCAAACAATACTTGGGTCGTGTCGTTAATCAGTGACTGAATTATGCTTAAAAATGTTATCAATTAAATAAAAATCTGTAAAATGGTGATACGGTGAGTTAGGGGTAAATGATAACTAAAAATACGTCACACAATAATAATAAGTTTAAGTCTGATATAAAAATTGGTCTGAATTAGACAACCATTGATTACCAGGGCGCACTGGACAGCGGTTTGTTCCCTAGTATGGGACCAGTTAGTAGTGCGTGTCCACCAAGCCATCAAGGATCGAATCCAAGGCCCTCTGGCTTTGCGACGAACACTCCACTCTTATACCACTAAGACGGCTTTCAACAGTTGATATTTCTAATTCAGTCATTTTGCAATACACTTTCATTACTTTACCTATTGTCATCGCAAGGTAACTGGATCACACACGATAGTATCCGCGAATTGACTGAGTTATAAATAACAAATGCTAAGAGCAGGCTCAGTGGTCTAATGGCAAAGCGTTTGCTGTGGTGCCAGAGACTCCTGGATCCGATTCCCTGATGGGGTCGTGGACACTACTTAGGAGTCCCTATACGAGGACGGACACAGTTGTCCAGTGATTCCTGGTATTCAGTAGTTGTCTAATTCCAACCATTTCGTAATATCAAATCGAAAATTAAATAATTTCTTCAACACTTAGTTACAATAAGTAGAATTATTATCAGTTCAGTTGTTTAGTTTAAAAAACGTTACGTCATTTATGATACGAATTAAGAAGAAATAGAAGAGTACAATTGGTGAAATTCGGACTCAGTATGTGTATACATGAATACTACTACTACTACTACTACTACTACTACTACTACTACTACTACTACTACTACTACTACTACTACTACTACTACTACTACTACTACTACTACTACTCATAATAGTGACAATAATACTAATAACATGAATGATAAATATATTGAGAACATATTATCACTATTTTATTTTTCAGGGTTTTGAATAAGTTTTTTTAAACTGTAACAGGACAAACCTAAATAGTATTTTTATTCGAATTTCTGCTTAGAGTACCATCTATTCTTTTAGTAGGTAGAAAATCTATAAATGCCATTTTACCTTCATTTTCTTCTTTGCATATGAATTTAATACTTGGATTAACTTCATCAAATCATCTAGGAACTTCAGATAGATTACTGCTAATATATGGATGGTACTTTTATTTTTTTCAAACACCAGAATAGTCAAAATTATTTTTTAACTTAAAATCGGTAATAAAAACTTTTCATTAAGTTTTATGATGTTTTAACTTCGGTGTATACATTTAAGTATTTAAATGAATTGACCACAGAATTTTAGTTTATCTAGCAAAAATGGTTTTTGTCATTAGTCGATTTCCATTTTTTTAGGTCATATATTTAAATTTTCTTGTTGTTGATGCTATCAACTAGGGTCTGTTTCTTTTATATTACCTTTATCTCAGCAGGTAATCTATTGATAAATAAAGTTATAATTCAATTGAGATGGTTATTTTTGTGGATAATGGTATGAATATATGACGGATTAATGTTGGCGGCGTACCATCGAAAACCAGGGAACATTAAACAGCTGTTTCGTTATAGTCTGGAACTCCTCAACAGTGCACACCCCAGATTCCACACCATGAGCTTCAGGTTGACATTCAATGCTTGACCTTCTGCACCACTGGGTCAGCTTCCAGTAGTATAATTTCCCACTTTCCTGAATTTGTGATATATATATACATATATAGCGCAAAATTAGTCGATTGTCAGTAGTGATAATTGTCTCACTCCCGACAAGTCTGAACTTCTCCAGTCACAACTTCTCACTAGAGCTTCAGAGATATCCTGAAGTTATATGTACTGTTTCAGGGTCTAAATGTGATTATCAACACTGGGATGTAGGGAATTTCAATCAACTTATGGAAACACGGATGGAAATGGACGTGTTTAATTTCCCTGTTAGCTACAATCTACATTTTCCGCCACATTTTTAAAAAATCTTAATAAAAACAATATAGTAGAATCGCTCTTTAATTATTACAAGAATGCTTCCTTTTATTTGTATTTTATTCAATATAACTTTACTTCTAAGAATGTTTTCCAAATGCTTGTGACTCTTAAGCACAATCATTATTCCAAACTTTCATACAATTTAGGCATAACAATACTACTGTTTACACATGATACGTTAATAAGATACTAATTTTACATCATCAATCATATCGACTCGATTAATTTTATGATTTGATGTTGTTGCTGAAAAAGTAAAACAATAAATGGTTCATTTCACGGTAAACGCTGGAAGTTTGAAGTAGTACAGCTTTGAAAGTAAAATCAAAAAGTAACATGCAAATGCCATTTTATAATGGTAATCATCCGTAAAATAATTAATTTATTTATTGGAGATTCATCCGTATAAAATTATGCCGCGTTTTATCTGAATGTTTATGTAAGCATATCAAGGATATTTTTAAAACTTTGAATAGACAACGTTTACATTAGTTGACTGATGAATTTAATTATTAAATGATACACTATCATGGATAAACAATTTAGGTATATATATGCTAAAAACGGAAATTATACACGGCAAGCAATCTTGACTTAGGGTGAGATAAGAGGTGAATAAACTTACTTTAATGTTGTCAGATACTTCAGGTATAAAAACCCTCCAACAGTTTGCTAAATAGAGAAGTTACAACACCCCCCCCACTTACCTCTACTTGCACTTGAGATCACTTAAATCAAGAATACATCTCTTCTGTCGCCCGGATGTGTCTCCTGTTTTAACTTCCAACCCTGATGTTTCTGCAACTTAACCCATAAGTGGTACTAGTAATAAAGATTTGAGTTTACGAAGTGCTATTCCAGGTTTACTGAAACAATGCTCTAAGCTCTACGCATCGGTTGTCTTATTGGTCAGCTGGCCTCGTTTCAAAATCCCTTAGAATTTCCGCCAATTTACTGAAAAGCAGTTTTTTACTCCATAGATCTATAGATTCTGTGGCAGCGTTTGTTATCAAAATGCTTACCTCAAAAGTACACAAACCATATAAAAGCTCTTTATTCAAATATCATTGATCTAGTCAAAGCTTATGGTGAACTTATCGTCAGAATTGTCAGCTCTTAGAGGTGCTTATTAGAGTTTTACGCCATCCATCATTGTTATTAAATTTCGTCATAGATGTCCTCTTCATTTACGTTCTCAGGATTTGATATTCTATCAATAGGCTTACTTACTGTCTTGGAATATGCTGTTAACTTATTACGATTAGGCGAACATGATGACAACATTAAGCAAGTTCTTTTGGTGTCTGCCCCGTATGACGTAAGTGCAACATCCGTCTTTCAGTGAAAGGCCTAGTGTACTGTGCGACGATTCGCTCAGTATTAACCTACAGGCATGAAACATAGGCTTTGAAAATAGAAAGTGGTTGTAGGTTTTAGGTGCTTAGTCATACAAATCCTAGGAAGCACCATCCGTTTATTATGGAATGACCGACTGAACAACACCGGTATTTGATGCAAAGTACTGAGGAAAAATATGGCAGTTCACTGGACTATACTGTGTACCTTCACCGACTTAGATGATTGGGACATGTTGTGTGAATTATCTACTACCACTGCCGTCGTTGTACGGTATTACCTGGTGCAGTAAGATAGAAGAAAAGTAGGTGCAGCTAAACAAAAACATGGCATAAATCCACACTTGTTAAGGCAATCTACTTAATTAAGGTCCACGTGATAAGTTTGACCAGTGGCTGGAGTCAGTAGGTGATATGCTTCGAGATAGGTCATAGTAGTGAAATTATATTCACACTTTATGTTCTTTGGATATTAAGTCCCATTATTTTTTAGCACACACTTTCATTTTATTGTTGCATAATTTGTCGAGTTTATGTAGTATGAAAAATTGACCATTGTGCTCCAATGTACCGGGTTCTTCGTTGTACATTACTGATTAACTTACTCCATATATTGTTCTTTCATATATATACTAGTATGACTTTGAGACTGTAATCAGTTTGTGAGCCATATCTACGTTCTCACAAATTTTTAGATTGTCGCAAATAATAAATTCGTATAAGTTTAAATAATGTATCATATAAATTTTGTCGATCAGCTCAAATTACATTCCCATTTGATGAATAACAAACTAAAACTTTATTCAAGAGGGAATTGTGGAGGTTTTTGTATTTGCCATCACTGATTGGTCTGAGTTAGGTAACCACTGAAGGCGATGAAGCACTGGATAGCTGTTTCATTCAAGCATGGGGCACTACAGCAGTGCACATCCACGATGCCTGCCAGAGAATTAAACATATGACCTTAAGGCTTCCAGGGGAAATACTTTACCGATAGATCACTGAGGAGGCAGGAAGACAACAGTTGATGTTTGTGACTCAATCAATTCGTGATTCATTAGCCTGACTTCGTTGATTTCCATTGGTTGGTAACGGACTCACATCTGACTTGGTTGAACTGTGTTGGTCACCTTTCACAAGTACTCCATCAACCAACTTTGAAATATGTTCACTAGTGAACTTAATGAAGATATCCAATCAAAGTAGCATGTTTAACTTTTTAATTATTAGTAATACTTATTAGGCTTAATCTCGACTAACTCTACTAAAAGCCAGTTTCAGTACATTTTAGATGTCCAATAATATATTCTTGTTACAGAATAATGAACATCTTAGAAGCCCAGATGCAACCGTCTCTCTCTGTATATATATATATATATATATATATATATATATATATATATAAACTGCATGGGTTTCACCAGACTACATTACGGAGAACCAAATGAAACACATCTGCATGAATAAAAGTTTAGATGGACCATGGAAGATGTGAGAGCAAGGAGAGGAGCTGACATAGCTTCAAATCATCATCTGGTGGTGGCTAAAATGAAATGAATCTGAATAAGCACTGGACAACTGAGGTAGCAGTGTTACAAACGTTTAACACAGCCCTTCTCTAGGATACTAACAAACGCAATGAATTCAACATAACTCTCAACAACAAGTTCCAAGCATTTCATGATTTACTGGAAGAAGGGGGTACTAATATGGACGACAATTGAAAAGAACTTAAAGAAAGCAATAATTTCAACATGTCAGGAGATTTTGGGTCGCATGAAACAATACCATAAAAGATGGATTATTGTCGGTACTCTGGACAAGATCCGAGAAAGGAGGAGCAAAAAACTAGCAATTAATGACAGCCGTACAAGAACGGAGAAAGCCATAGCACAGGCCGAAAACTACAGAAGTCAATAAGCAAGTGAAGATAAGCATTAGGTCGGATAAACGAAATCTGTTGAGGAACTAGCAATGATGGCAGAAGAAGCTGCAAGAGAAGGAAACGTGAGGGGTTTATACGATTCAACGAAACATTTAGCTGGGAAATTCAGTAACCCAGAACGGCTAATCAAGAACAAGACTGGCAAACTAATGACTGAATTCAATGAACAACGAAACAGGTGGCTAGAACAATTCGAAGAGCTGTTGAATAGACCAGCACCACCGAACACATCAGTCATCAAAGCAGCAGACACGTATCTTTCTATAAACACAGACCCACTAACAGTTGAAGAAGTTAAAATGGCCATCCGACAAATCGAAGAGTGAGGAGTCAGCAGTGTTAGACAACTTCCCAGCTGTGTCAGTGAAGGCAGATATAGAAGCAACTGCAAAGATACTCCACATTCATCTTCAGAAAGATGTGGGAGGAAAAACAAGTGCCAACAAACTGGAAATAAGGACATCTCATCAAGATGCCAACGAAAGGAGATCTCAGCAACTGCGAAAACTACAGAGGCACCTACTATTCTTTCGACACCAGGAAAAGTTTTCAACAGAGTGTTATTGAACCGAATGAAAAACTCAGTCGACGCCCAACTTCGAGATCAACAGGCTTAATTCCGTAAAGACTGATCGTGTATTGATCAAATTGCTACCCTACGGTTGATTGATGAGCAGTCAATTAAATGAAATTCTTCACTTTACATAAACTTCCTCGACTATGAAAAAAGCATTCGACAGCGTAAATAGGAAAGTAATATGGAGCCTTCTACAACATTATGGCGTACCCAAGAAGATAGTCAACATCATACGGAACTCCTATGACGGACTACATTGTGAAATCCTGTATGGTGGTTAACTCACAGATTGATTCGAAGTGATGACCGGTGTTAGACAAGGCTGCTTACCGTCGCTTTTCTTCCCCCTGCTGGTAGTTGACTGGATCATGGAGACCGCAACATCTTAGGGCGATCTCGGAATACAGTGGACAACATCGATTGAACCAGATAAAAGCAAAAAATTAGGATATTTCGATACAAAACAACAAAAACTAATCCAATTTCACATGATGGAGAAATTCTGGAAGATGTAGAAACCAGTACATATTTGGGCAGCATCATCGATAAACAAGGGGGGTCTGATGAAGATGTGAAGGAGCGGAGTGGAAAGGCAACGGCAGCATTTCTGGAACTGAAAAACAAATGAAGCTCAAACCAACGGGCAGTCAACATTAAAGTTAGAATTTTTCAATACAATTGTGAAGACAGTTCTGTTGTATGTAGCTGAAACTTGGAGAACTATGAGAAGCATCATTTAAAAGATACAAGTATTTATAAACAATTGTCTGCGTAGGATACTTCGAATCTCTTGGCCAGATACCATCAACAATAACCTTTCATGGCAGAGGATAAATCAACTTCCAGTAGAGGAAGGAATTAGGAACAGACGCTGGAGGTGGATAGGACACAGACACATTGAGGAAACCATCAAATTGTGTTACAATACAAGCATTAACATGGAACCCTGGAGGCCAAATGAAAAGGGGGACACCCAAGAATACACTGCGTCGGAAAACTGGAGTCAGACTATAAAGAGACTGAAGTGCACTTGGGAAGGACTGGAAAGGAAAGCTCAAGACAGAGTTGGTTGTAGAATACTGATCGACGGCCTATACTCCACATGGGGTAACAGGCGTATATATATATATAATAAACAATAGATTTATCTTTATATTCATCTTCACAAGTTTACAATGTCATAAAGTACTACATGAAATGCAGTGTACGAAAGATATATTCTAGTAATTTTTTTGTTTATCGAAGGTATTTTCTTATCAAAATAATCAGAATTATTATAGATGCTTCATATTAACTTGCAAACATTTATTCATAAGTTTTCACATTCAATCGCTTATTCAATAGTAACAGAAGTGAATTTGAGACATCCATATTAATTCAGATTATTTTGATAAGTAAGTGTTTTAGTAGTGTTATTCGATAAACAAAAACAAATAATAGGACATATACTTCATATACTGTATTTCATGTAGTATTTTATGATACTGTAAAATAGTGAGAATGAATATCATGAGAAATCTAGTCCATTATTAGTTAGAGATATAAGTAAGTAACTTTGTATTTGATAAACATGATGTCAAGAAAGAAAATACTGTCTTCATAAAAACAATCTCCTCTGATATAAATAGGTATAATTAAACAATGATAGATTGTATTGATAAAATCTATGCATATATAAGAAAAATATTATTGTGAATGACCTACATTAGAAAAAATGAATTGTCTGTTAAAGGTATATATGCATACATACATTTGATATGATTTCAGCATACATTATCATAATACATAATTATATGTTCTATCATAAATATAATCTCTAAGGGGAAAAATATAAGTGAAACATACTTTTAAAAGTTACAACTTAAACAAACAGTAAACATTATTTTTAAAGGTGTTGATAATGGAAATGATTACGGAAAACAAAATCAATGTAATTGTACAAATAACAGTTGATTGAGTTATGCATACATAAATTAGGTACATATTAGTAGTAAATGTTATGCTGTCCACTCACATCCTGACGAAAAGCTACTATGAATTGTAATACTACATATTATTTATAAATACAGTGACTAGTCGTAAATTAGTTACTGATGCTAAGTTTGTTAAGTCTTTAGCGCTTATTTAATTCTGTTGATAAATATGCAACTCAGGCATTAGTCGATGAGACTCGATGTTACATACACAAAATATTAACATTATACTATTAGAGTTGGTCTGTATGAAAACCTCAACCAAGGTTTTGAGTCAGTTAGCACTCGTTCATATGGTCTGCTTTCTGCCTGGACTGAATCGATCCACTGCATAGGATTCGATAATGCATTACTTAGTCTCCTGATCTGTAATGCCATCACAGGACTAATCGTTTTCAAACTGACCACCTTTGAATTTTAGCCGGTGACAATTGAATAGCCCTAAAATAAGTGTGAAATCACTTGTCAACTATCTGATACTTTTTAGAAACAATGAAAAAAAATGAATATTTAACATACGAGCCAATTCAAAACTCTAATGAGTATTCTACAATACGATGGAAAAGGTAATAGGCAACTTTGTATATACCATTATTGTTAAGAATTCAGGTATTTACAGAGTAAGTGTGGTGATCAACTTAAATTAAACGTCTCTTTTCGCCTCATTTATCTGATAGTGTTAGTGTAGTTTAACTGAAAGCTTTGTTAGACGATGCTTTGGTAAGACTTTTGAAGAAAGAATTAGTTGGATACATGGGAATTTACTACAATATTTCATTGTTGCACTGCTGATATAAGTCAGGTAAGAAGCTTATAGAATGAAACCAAACTTTGCCGGCAAACTTGAGACAACCAATGAAAACCAAGGTAATTGTCTGAAGGTCGTGCGCTTAGTCTAGTTCAAAATGCCTACGTTGCATTGTCTGATTAAAATTTTCTATGAGGACGTTATTATTATTAATCTGTAAGCTGTCGAATTACTTCGTGCAGAGTTGATTTGAGGACTCAATATGACTCAGTCACCATCCACATATTGTCATCTTCCGCTGCAATCGTTGCTGGCAGCTTTTTCAGATTGACTCATAGGTAAACCTGCATGCTGGTTGCATTGTGGACAATGAAGTTGCTTGTTTCTCTGGTACCATCACGTGTAAATGTAAACAAAGTATCAGCAGTGCAGTGGCATTAACACTGGCGAGATATCTGCTCATAAATGATGTTGCGTACAATTCTGTTTCTAGGAGGCTTTGGAAATGTTGTTGAAATTGATGAAACAGCCACTAAAAAACAAAATATAACAGGGGAAGAGGCCTAGGAACTAAATAGGTAGGTAGTACTTACTTTAATCTCACTGGTAGGTTCTTGGTATCTACGACAGGACATTAGGAATGGGACATCTCCAGTATATCTCAGATCGGACTGTAGGAACCCTATTATCAATAATTCAGATGTTACGTGTTTCCAGGAACGACGGTTTATACAGACGACCGGCATATCGGTTTTTTCGAAGACTTAGGCACGTTTACATTGTCGTAGTTCAGGAAAAATATTTTGTAAACTTAAGTATTGTTGTTCACCCACAAACATCGTTATCAATTATATCCTTATTTACAACTGCATTCTCATATGTTGTAAACATTCTCAAGGTCATCTGTCGTCATTCAAGTTCACCAGCAGTTTAGTTTCATAGCTTATAGGATTTAAACTTCAGTTCTTAGAAGTAACTTAGTATTGAAACTAATAATAGAGGAGAAAACAATATCAACATTGGTTTGATAACTTCTCAGTAATCAAACTGTGGAACAAATAGAGATGGATGTATACTCTTTAGGTACTTAAAACTTAATTTGATTGATCTCTCGATTAGTACATTAATTATTTTCACCGATATAGTAAATTCAGTACCATCTACTAGTTAATTAAATTTAGTGTAGTGTCTAGTTCTAGTATTTAACGTGATGACTACCAGACTTGAACTTCACAGTGAATGCTAATAATTAAGGGAAGTATTTTCAGCTGGTGAGTGCCATATAACACAAGAAAAGCTCAAAATCTTATACTTTTAATCAAATTCTGTAAAATAATTGTCACCACATAATTAATAACTAACAAATATTGTCAAATTTTTAAAAGTCAACTAAACAAATCCTGTAAAACTGTTTTTCTTCGGAGAAAACTGTGAATTGATTCCCCAAATTGTATTGAACAGCTTCATATCCAATATTTGAGTAAACTTTATTGCATTCTGGTGTGACTATCCATGATCAAACATAACGATCAAGACTCATTTTATTGATGAGTGAATGATCAACAGAACAGATATTCACCTATTATTTTTGAGATATATATTCTTGATTTCCTTTTAGTTAGCGATTCGCGTTTTACTAGATGAAAAAGCAATTTTTCTTTTTAGTGGTCTTGTATTTAATATCGGTTCATTCGAAGGTTTGCTTTGACTGATTAGTCTCAAAAGCAGCCGTCACATAGCTACAGTTCATCCTGTAATCAGTGTTCCGTTAATTCACTTTAGCAATTACAAACCTAGTTCACTTATTAAATCTTCCAGTACAACAATGGATGACGAAATGTAATAACTGCATTGTTCTCTGATTATCTGAAACAATTACGTATAACTAATTACAATATCATTGTCAATTATTAATTCTGTTACACCTGAATAGATAAGTTGAAAATGATCAGGGAGAAAATGACCTGTACTGGAATGTGTTAATGTTTGATGATAATGTTTTCCAATTAGCACCAGTATTAACTAACTATTGAACGTGTTTTGATGTTGAGTCAAGTTTGGTTTGTACATATGACAAAAGTAGTAATATCTTTCTGATGCTCTTACACTCACAACAACTGTTTTTGAAATGCCGAAAGTTTTAGGACTCTTACACTTCAACAGTGATATAAACAACTAAGGAACTTCGAGCCGCAATCTAAATCATATCAACAGTATAGAAGAAAGATCTAAATAACTCCGTATTTTTCGAGAAAGATTGTGTAATCATAGAGCTTTTATTACTTATGTTAGAAGCATTCTGAACATAATTCTTGGAATAAGTGAGCCAAGAGAATAGTTTCAGTTCAGTATTCCTGTTTATTTTATTAGCAATAACTCTCTTATTGTTTCTACTTATGTATTATGAACGGCAAAATGACTAAAGATCATTTAAAAAGTAGGTGTTGGTGCACAGCCATTACGTTATAGTTTGGACACTGGAGAAAGTGCACATTCATGGCCCTCTTCATTACCACTTTGGCCTTAAGCATTAGTGTTTTGCTGCAAGCACCTAAACACTAAATCATTGGTTATGTGGACCTTACCTTGAGTAAAATTATTTTTTTCACAGAAATAATATTGACGATAAGTAAATTGTTTTGCGTCACTATGCAGTAGCCTGAAAAAAAGTCATTACTCTAAGTCTTTTTAAAGTATCATCTGAAGAATTGATATCCATAATCAACCATGTTATTACTTTACAAATACATCATTAACAATAAGAGAGTGTTTCTCTATGAAATAATCAAACAAACTACATGAAAGAAGGGTTGACATATTTTTCTTGGTACACAGGTTAGAATGAAAAACCTTTATGACAGAATCCTCGAAGAATTCGAGTTTAAGTAGTTCCGTTGATTCTTGATTATCTTTAAGCACCCATGTGAAATTTATCTTATATTCACTGTTTATTAGATAGCTGTCGATTACTCTGTGAATAGTTTGATTCATTTCAAACGTACGCTTTAGGAGCGAATTCAGAAAAATTTATAAGTTCATTCACCATGTTGTTTCCTTGACAAATATATGTAAGTTTAAAATTATATATTGAATTGGCTTAATTTCCGTTATTTAAAATGTCACTTATTATTACGTACTGAAAATAAGTGGATTTCATTCAAGCCCCATTTCATAAGAACGTTAACAGTCTCATGTAATTTATCTGAAATATCAGCACCTCCAAATGATGATAGAACTATACTCCATACTTCACAGAAATTTCCTCGCGTATTCATTTTCTAAAAAATACTTCTCAATGTATTTCATCAACTGAATGCAACATTTTACCTCTTTTAAATAAAGTTTCGGCTATACAACTATGATGATTAACAGGTTTAAAACTGGTATAGTTCGAGTATTACTTTATAGATTGCTTTTCTAACTATACTTTTCTGAATTGTTCTATTGTTCAAAATTGTACTGTTTTCTTGTAGTTTACTTAAAAAGATATAATTAAAAGAAAAGGGTCAATGTAGTTAAACATTCGCATCCTTTTTGTAACTAATAAGCACAAATCAACGTTTGAAATCCACACTATTCAGTTAAAATAAGTATTAAGTATTAAACTGTGGTGGTGTTGGGGGGTGGTTAGTAAACAAATATTTCATTCAGTAGTAACAGCCTATGTCTATTGCACACTTGTAACGACAACAATTGACTGCACTTACAGTAAATATCACATACTTTCTGTGCTATTGAATATATATTGTAAGAAAAGAGCACAAAACTCTGAGGATTGTTGTTTTATAGCATCATTTTTAATATACAATCTGTTGTATAAAATTGTATTTGAATTAAAATTGTTTTCTAAAAAGATCAAATGTAGGTTACTGGCATGTAGAAATTAATTTAAATTTGTTTATATTCAACAGTGTTATTAGAAATTCAATCAGATCAGGTTAAGAGAAAAGTTTCACTAGATTAATACGATTTTCTTTTTTATTGAACAATTTAACCAGTAAATTATAAAGTTCACATTTATTCGAGAAGAACTTATACTTTTTGAAGTAACGGTGAATTAGTCTCTAAATTTGTAGTTAGAAAATTAGTAACGTATAAATTAAAGCAATGCAAAGTTGAAGTTGCATGTGAAAAAGTGCTTATTTGATTGATGGAAGAAATAGGTCAATATGAAATTGATAATTTAGTTGTTCGTTTATGTAGTACCAGCCAACATCAATACAAATATCTATCTCGACAAAACCACCTCAGTTAGATTGGGCATAAAGAGTTACGCAAAACTATTAAATTAGAATAAACAACAAATTCACTATCAAAATTAGAAGTGTTAGGGAAGTTGTTGTTTATTCACAAACTAGTTGTACTATTAAATGCAATTTAGTGAGAAGGATAAAAAGTTCTAGGCTAAAAATGAGAAATTTATTTTAGCATTAAAGACAACAACAACCTGATATAGTATTGTATCTATCATGTGAGCCACCACAAGGTACTTGATTGTCGTTAATTGTTCTCTTCTTAATGAATACAATACTGAAAATTAAGTATTAACCTAATTTTTCCCTTAATCTAATTAATTACATTGAAAGATTTCATAAATGAAACTAAAAGATAGTATGTCATTATAATCAGACTTTACAAATAGACAGTAACAAAATAAGGCTTACGGCTTGAATGTACAATTTATTCGGGAGGCTCTTAAAAAATGTAGACTGACTGATTAGTTGTCGTAGGAACTGGTATTGACAAGCTTGATTTGAAGCGAATATACTCCGTTATTGAATGATTTGTCATTTGTACAGACTTTGAAGTTTAATGGAACATTATAATATTGTAGGAAAACTGAAGGATAAAAAATCGTTTGACGTTTTCGAATCTTCACTTACTTCTATTAGACACTTCTGATTTAAGTATATACAACTATTGCTTTATAACAGAATTGTTCATAACCAATACTATGTCCCTATTCAAAATGAAAGTTGTGACTCGAAGTTATTCCAATAATTATAATAAAAAAATTGTATTCAAACGTTATTGGCACAACTAATTAGTACAAACGACATGCAAATGATGTAAAACTTTTATAAATAGATTAGTGTATAAATACCATTTTATACGTTGATATATTTATGCATTACCTGTATATACTATTATCAGTGAGGTTGGCGTTTTAAGTCTCTATGCGTATTTTCATCAGGCATGTTTTGTATTCTGCAGTTATAATTTCATTATTTCACTAATTTAGCCAACCTCTCATACATCATAATACATGCACCCTAATAGGAAAAGACTACATACAAGTGGTTTTGATCAACCAATAGCAAAGCAGCTATGAGGCACACACTGGCTGGAAATATGAATCATAAAACGATTAAGAGGTTAAATTTCTTTCAAAAACATTTTTCATTTATAAAAAGTTGTGATAAAATAAGCATCTATGTTAATGATTTTCAGGGAAGTTCTTCTCCGAATTCTACTAGCCATCCTACAATAAGATGAAGCTTATTACAACATTTCTTTAAAGTAGATAAACCTATAGTTAAGTGATTTTGTTCGTTGATTTATAATGAATTTTAGGGTTTTTAGCAAGAGCTATTTTAATGACACGTAATTAATACATTGGCAATTATTCTATAAAATATTTCACAACATAGAAACAGTATTAAAATGAAGTGGACATTATGACTGACATATATTAACATTTCACTATAAGAAATCAAGTATGATTTATTTGTAGATCAGTAAATATGTAATATTACGTGACTTATCATTCTACTTATATATCTTAAATTCATGTTATTTAGATTTACCAGAACATCACAAGTCTATGTTTGCAAATATATCAGTTATATTATAAGTATTCAGTATAAAAAAAAGCGTAGACAGCTCATTTTTCACCAAACTATGTTAGTTTATGATTAGCATCATGCAAATTTGCTTTGTGACATTTTATTAAAAATTATTTTGAAACAGTAGCTTTTCAGTTTTTAAGTGAATATATGTTTTAGAAAAATATAATCAGTAGTCATTATTGTAGTGAATAACGGGATTCTTTCATATGTCATCATACTAGTAGTCCAGATTGTTTTTTTCTAAAAGAAGTTAAATGTAATTTGTTATTGATAAAATACAAATTAAACTATCCTTCAGAACTCATATTCTATAAACATCGTTCCGTTGTTTATTTGTAAAAGAGCAAAAAGAGGTAGAAATAAAATGGTTTCACCTAATTTCAGTGGTTTTCTCATCAGCTACATACAACTGGCAATAATTTTGGAAACAAAATCTAACATACTTTCGGGGATAAATTTGATTGAAACTTATTCAAGGTACTGGATAGAATATTAAAAATATGAATAGATATGATGCAAATGAAGGCACCAAAAACATTAGGTAAAATAACACTCAGGGTTCAAGTGATTACGCAACAAAAAATGATGAAAACAATTGATAATACTTAGGAATGGTATAAATTCATTAAAATTAAAATGTGATATAATGACATAATTAATAAAATCGGATTTAATATTGCAGACATTGTTGTAACAAACTGAGTCTAATTTTGAGCAGCGAGACAATGGTAAAGCAAAGTGAACTGAAGAATAAATTTCAGAAAAACAGTAATATCACTAACTTAATGAAATAAGAGTTTAGTTGTCATGGTTGCTAACTGTTTTCATTAGAACACACAAGTTTGTTTCTATGAGTTTAATAATGATAGCTTCTCCAAAATTTAGGTTTGAAGTTTTTCATCTATCAAACACTTTATTGAATTCTAGAATATCAGTTCAATGTCTTGTGTCAATCAGATATTTGTCAATATTCTTTTAAGTCGTAGGCTTTGTCGCGCACGCTCATTAGATCATTAGGGTATTCTTCTTTTCCAGCTACCATTGTAACTGCTTTTGCAGGTATGACTAAATTTATACATACATTCGGTGGAAACTTAGAAAGAGTGTCAGTCGTTTTTTTCATGGGAAATGTTGTTCTGTATGACATAGCTTTAGAGCGTAATACATTCTTGCTACAAATTTGTCTAGACTTCTGCTGGTTGATTTTGCGACATCATCATCTTTACAGTTTAATTCGATTAAACAGGTTTTTCTGGACTGTGATTTCCCTAGATTTATTCGATCAATTTTTAAAACGGAAACATTTATATTCAGGCATTAAAAAAGTACGAATGGAGCGAAGGACTTAATTGTAATTTTCTCTCTTCAACTGTATTTATCAATGAATTTCTGTGGATGGCGTTTCTGTACTGGGTATTTTTTGATGTTCATATGCTGTGTAACTTTTATCTGTAGTTTATTTCTGGTATGTTCTGAAAATTAACATTTTTATCAGTGCGTTTTTGTAATGGGTTGGAGAAACTTATTAATGTATAGATACTAACCATTTTATTCAGTCTTTCTGTAAATCGATCGCTACATTGACATATTCTCTCTCTGTTGTATGATAATATCTAAGATATGAAATTTATTATCTGTTTTAAACTGCATAAAAAATTGAATATTTTCGTCGTTTTGAAATGTTCTAGTCCGACATTTTAATTATGTTTTCATGTTTGCCATGTTTATTTAATGGAAATTTCAACAATCTTCATTCACGTATGTTGAACTTAATTTGAAACGTTGATATGGAACCAATGAAATAATTCGAGATCATCTTAATCTTCGCGAATGGAGCTTATATTCACAAAATGAAGTGCATATTTATTCGTTTAAGTAGTCATAAATGTTCTAACTCCCAGCTTACTTGTTCTGGTTTCATGTAGAATTCATTAGACAGTAATTTGTGATTTAGTAGAGTAATGAACCAGTTGTAGATGATTTTCTCGGTTCAAAAAAGGGTGAAGACAAGTATTCACGTTTCATTAACGACATTGTATTTCTATGTGCTTGAGATGATTTTATTACTGTCACCAGATTAAATAAACACTCAATATGTGCATGTACATTATGATTAAACTTTATGGAACAAAGTTACATTTTACGATGTTGGGTAGAATCAAGCAATTCAAGTAACTTACCGATGAAGATTGAATTTCATATGTACATGAATCCCAATTACACTTTATGGTACAGAAGTTTGGCTTTTCCACTTTTCGGGTAGCTTAGGCTAACCTACTGGAAAAACTGTGTGAGTGGCACTAATTTCACCAGGTTAGTTCAGGCCGATTACTTATAGTAATAAAAATAGTAGTTAATAATTAAAAAAATCGATTTACTAACACATTGTTAGCTGAATGGATAGGCATTAAGGATGTTGAATAATTTAAACCTGTAGCCAAATTGTAACTTGCTCGATAAAATTCAGTCGGGACTAAAACATAGCAAAGCAAACATGACGACAGTCACTACTCCTTGATTAGCCAATGTTTACAATAACTGGCTAGTCGGTCATAGTGATATGTCTAAAAATGGTAATTCTATGCAGAAATTTAGAACACTTATATCTATTCCAGTTGAGCTTAGTATAAGAAGCGATCAATAATTGTTTCTTTAATGTTCACTTGAGTTTCATTCACGTCTTATTTGGCATAAATGAATCACAAGGATATTTAATTTACCTGACTTTGATAAACAATTTATATGTACATGTGTATGATCATCAAGCATCATCAAATGAAGTTACATTTTACAATGTTGTTGCATAGAATCAGGCCAAGTAATTTATCCATAAAAATTAAATTTCACATATACACGAATCACATTATACTTGTCTTGGCTTTTTCGAGTTAAAAAAAAATTTAGTAATAATAAGGAAAATCGAAATAAACTTAAATGTGAGTAACCGGTTTGAGATGGAATATATATCTAATAACAATACAAGGTGATTCCCATCCATATTTTCGTGACATTTTTCAAATATAGCTTACCTGACTACATCATGATAGAAAATGAGATCCTATTTTTATCGAAAATGGAAAAGTGGCCACTTTTAACAGGGTTTTTGACGATATCATGGCATTTCAACAATTAAGTAACTGAATGCGTTAATCATTATGCATGATTTATACCATAAATAATTGGTCGAGTAGTAAATCAAAAGCAGTAGCCATATAAACAATGGAATGTTCATTACGCCTTCTAAGTGTTATGTAGTAATAATAATCTATTCAGCTGTACATTTGATGCATATATAAGGTATGAAACATCTTTGAAACTGAAACATCAACAACCCACATTATATTTTATTACTTGTTAGCTGCTTTGAAGTGAATTTCCGGAGATCGGCATTTACTTTATTTTTGTATTCATCACAAACTAACCACATTTTGGGACCGAACAAGAACCAAAACACACTGGATAGCTGTTTCCTTCCCGTATAGAACAGAATAGTAATCAGAGGACTAGATAGTATTAAAAAATCAAATCCCAGGACTTTCGAATTTTGCAATGAACTCAAACACCAATATAACTGGGCTGGTAACAAGAACGTTAGTCACCAGTGGCTATCATCAAGATGCATCTAAAGTTCAAGTGAGATTCCTCCATACGAGAGTTCTGATAAATCAGGAGCGAATATTTTATTACAAATAGCATTGACTAATCGGCGCACAATTTCATAACTTTATCAAAGTATGAGTTTTGTCATCGGATGCCTGTCAAGCTAGTAGTGATGACAACTAACTATTTGCTGCTATATCTGGCTATCATCGGTTCAATTCCCTGATAGGTTCAAATGTGTGGAATGTTGGGGTATCATGTACTGGGATGTAACTGCTATCCAGTACTTGGTTTCTATTGGTAGCCAACCAAGATAAGTTTGGGATTAACACTTTAACAATTTTATTTAACTAATTTATAAACTTTTTCACATTATTTTTTAGTTAACAGTAAATATGATTTGTCTTGAAATGTTTATATTTTTCAACGAATCATGCTTCAAATATGTTTATTTAATTAAAATATTGATAGGCATAAGCTTATTCATTAGATTAATCTTAAGTAAAGTACACTATACAATCGGTTTAGTTTTTGTTATACTACATTCTCCGGACTAGATAGTTTAGTTGAAAAAATTTCATCTTCATTCTAAACTACTTCTGATAAAACTAAGCTATGGAATTTTATTCACAAGTGATCAGTAGCTTGTTCTGTCAACTTTGAATGTGTTTTGTTGGTGGTGACGATGATCCAGTTATTTTTGTTGCTTTAATTTTGATTCCTTTCCCCCTTGACCTGACTCATAGTAATATGGTTATTTATTAGCCTCCTATTTGGATAATTTATTTTAGTGTGTACAATATCGAATATAAACCAACAAATTCAGTACGAACAATTCTATCCCAGCCATAGGACAAATAAAAATAATCTGAACTTCACTTACAAAATACTTGAACCAACTATTAGAAACATTGGAACTGACAAACCGGTCAACCTCTTCATCTTCATCTACACTAACATTAATTAGCTGTCAAACGCCAAGGAGCGTCTTCGCTTATATCAATTGCCTACTAACGATTATGGATACACCTCTGGTTTAGGAAATGTGATTTTCAACAAAATGAACTCAAAAAATGCAAAAAGATAGGCACCTAGACTAGTCGGAATCAATAAAAATATTAAAATGGATTACATTTATCAACCAATTTGAATTATAAACGCTTACAATACGATGAATCAAGTTATGAGGATATTGAATCAAAACAAATGTGTTTAAAATGACTAGATAAGTGTTAACAACAACTAATCAAATTCAAGGTCGGCATAACAAGCCGCTTGTCACTTGTGGAGAAAATCTCATATATTAATTTAACAAGATGTTTGATCCGATGAAGTCGTTTGGAATGACGATGAAACCTTCTCATTCAAACTATCCAATCAGGTAAACCCTCTGTAACCAAAACAATCCACGTGAACTACACATATTGTTTGCCACCTCGAAATTAGTTTAGTATTTTGTTTGAATGTGCATAACGTTGATTTAATACTGACGTGCTGTGGTCACACAGGACTATCAAGCAGTACATATACTACGACAATTCAAAGACGCAGTTTTAATCGCATCTTGATTTTCAAAAGTAAACACGCAATATTAATTAATTACATACACTTTATATTTCACTGAAATGATGTTTCATAAATTAATGAACTCTATAAATCATTTCAGTTCATTATATAAAAAAACGTTTTAAGCTAACAAAAAAAAAACATTTCCATCTTACATAGTGATTAACTTCTTGAAAGAAAAATAAACTGATAAAATAAAATTGTTGCTAACATAATGATTATTTTTAAAAGTCATACATACTTACTTATTTTAAGTAGAATTCATTTTATTTTTATTTTTTGATAAAAATGAGATTAACTGAAGATTGGAGAAAGTTAGGAAAAAAAGTGGTGTAAATGGATTGTTTAATTAATTTTACATTTATTATTCATTAAACTTTAGTTATAATCTCATAAATGTACATTAGAGAAACTGAAGTTATGATAGTAAAGTTTATTAAATGATTAATTTGATTGTCATTAGTCTAATTTAATATTATTATGGTATTGATATTTATGATTGTACAATTAATTTCTTCATACTAAGTTTGATGATTTTCTGATAAGTTGTTGCCAACTGTATAAATATATTCATCGCATACTGACTAAATAATGATATTTTATTCTGTAATATGCATGATGTTTAATCGAAGTGAATCATTTCACTTTTAACTATTTTGCTAATTTAAAATTAAACGTTAAGAAACATTACGGGTCTGTTTGTAATGGTTTGCATTTTCCCGTTGTTAGTGACATAGATTGCAGTTTATTAGTCATTTCTCTATATAAATCCTTACAAATATGATTTATGTCAGTTAGATAAATGAGTGGTTATATGAACTCAGTTGCTGAATAGAAACAATGATTTTGTTTAAAACAAAGAGGTTGCAATGTACACATCACCAAGATTTCGGTACATCAAGTTGATAGGCCCCAAAATGGACGAAATACACTTCGAAGATTCTACTGCTAGATACATAGAAACTTCAATGGTAGTTAAGCATATATGACTTATCACGAATAAATTAAATGATTGGCTTCTTCATTGACATAACGATGGTAAACACATTGTCATTACACCTCAATAAGATGTCATGAATATATTTATGCGACACAGTACCTTTTTTTTAAACTCTTCTATCTACAAATGATTAGATAAACATGATGATAGTAATCACTAATGTGTAAATAATTCTGCTTCTAGTGATACAATTGAATTATGATGTTAGTAGTAATATGACACTTTAGGTCAATATGCATTATGTTATTTTGTTTGCAAACTAAAATAATTTTTTTCTAGCTGCCAGTACACAGCATGTAGACATTGAATGTATGAGATAATCAGGCTTTCAAAATTTTAATTTGAGCAATTCGCCTTCTAATGTATCTAGAGTAAAAATATTATACCATTCATTTTACTACGTGATTGAGACTATGTGGAATGTTTTCATGGTCTATGGAGTTATAAGCGATTACCAAGTAGACTAATGTTAGCAATTTCTCTTATCAAGATCATTGTCTATTAACACAATTGATAATTTACTTACATTTAATTGAAATGTAAAGTTAGAAATATTACGTTCCGATACCAAATTTAATCGATTCGCAGTGTAAACAATATTAATGGAAGACCTAATAAAATGTCTTTTTATTGTTATTCTAAGTGTTTTACAACGCGTCAGTTTAAATGCGTATCTCAAACAAAATAACAATTTATTATTGATTATTATTTAATTGTGGTTGTTTTGTGGAGTACAGTTTTAGGTTTACTTGTTTGCAGTTGTCATTTATTGATGTTAGTTTAATACTATTGAAAATTGGGGAACACTGGACAGCTGTTTTGTTCTAGTATAGGCCTTCCTACAAATGTGTACCCTAAATTATTCCAGGGACTCAAATTCAGAGCCTTCAAGTTAGCGAGCTCCTAATTTTTGTCACCACCAGGCCAGCTTTCAACAGTAGAATCTGCACTTTAATCAGTTTGTAATATGGGATGGCTACCATCCGATTCTTTCGCAGAACAGGGAGTATGCCTTTTTGTGGAGTCCAATTCTATAATGAAGAAGCAGTCCAGTACCCAACCATCATCAATCTGTGACAAACGCAAAACGCGTGATATTTAAATTGAAATATTTTTCTCTAAAACTGTAGTGATACTTAGTGCAGCCAATTTAAATCTAAATAATTAATAACATTTATTGTGACTTACTGTAATTTCAAACTGTTGTACTCTTGATTGAGAATTTACAAAAATATAAACTAATATATAAATTAACTAGGCAAACTCTATTAAACAACCTAGATATTGATGCATTGATGATTATGAAAACGTAATAGTCAAGATTTTTGTCTTCTTTTGAGATATTCTACTAGTATGGATTCAGAATTTTCTGACATGGATGAATCAATCATTTATAAGTTTGAAGATGGATGTCAAGTGACAATATTGTAGATGTTTTGGAGTGAAAACAATGTACAAAATATAAATTTGAGAAAGTTAGTGAATTATAATACAATCGCTAAAATCGGTGTTTTTAATGCCATTTCGATTATAAGAGCAAATATAAAGATTAAAGAAATTTTACTCGACGTTTACTAGGTGATAAATAAAATAAATTTTACTTTCTTCAGTGTCTATTAGTAGGATTCATTTAAACTATTTTAAAGCAATTTTAATTGTATTTTGGAGTGATTTGAATAAATATTTCCATAGTCACTTCTAATGGCATCCTTTTTGTAGACTCATATTATTATGGATTACGACAAGTAATGTCATACCTGTATATGTAGACAACCTAGATGTTATCAATATGTGTCAGCGACATCAACGGATTATTAAGCGGTATATGCTTCCGTACGATAAGAAGAATCATATATTTTATCTCAGACTATTCTACAATGTTACATTCAAGGTAACAGATAAAACAAAACAACACCTAAAGAATATATCTCTACAAAACGCTAACTGATGAAAACTAATGATTTGGTGCCTTTTATAGTGTTTTATGATGATTACATATGACAGACTTTTTCTCTTGTTTTAGCACCAAATAATTTTTAAATTTTGGTGGTTAATAACTAAAGACATCTCTATTTAATTATCTTAATGTCTGGGTATGTCAACAGATTAATCTCTAAGATTAGTCTGGAAGAATATTACCAGCTACTGTCCGATATGTTATGAAACATTCCGTAGATATAACTAGAATTTTAAAATGAGTAATTTAAATAGATTAAACAGTACATACTTCTCACTAAGTAAAATCATTTTCTGTATCGCATGCTAAACTTATGTAATTGAAAGATGGAATGAGATATAGCTTATATTTATTGAATTCGTTTCATGTTTACAGTTTACTGTTTAATAGTGGTTTGATTATAGTTCGAATGCATCAGGTGGGACTGATAATTACTGGCTACCAGGATTGAGTGGTCTTAAAAGACTAATATTTCTAGACGCTAAGTTTTATTAAATTATTCCTT
Source organism: Schistosoma japonicum (assembly GCA_025215515.1). NCBI lineage: Eukaryota > Metazoa > Platyhelminthes > Trematoda > Strigeidida > Schistosomatidae > Schistosoma > Schistosoma japonicum. The sequence continues at coordinate 34,746,467 of CM046061.1, forward strand.
TCATTTAGAAGTTTTATTTGTACTGATAAAAGTTTCAACTCCACCTGGAGTCCCTCTAGGGTTGCTGCCGGTCCCGAACCCGGATAAAGGAGGAGGATTGGGTATGGGGTTAGCAACCCTATCCCGTAAAACAACAACCATACTAAAAAAACGCTAACCAGTAAAAATCTGTATAACCATTTTAACTCTACCCTAGGAGATTAAAGGTCTATTATGATGCCTCATGGTGAAAGCCGAGTTTCTTTGAAAGCCACAACGCCGATGCCCCTTCTGATAACTTGAGTAACAATTAATATAATTACATGAAATGTTAGCACGATGTGAGAGGCTGAAAAAAATATGCAAATAGCCGAAGAAATGAAAATTTACAACCCGAAGATACTTGGAATAAGTGGAACCCGGTGGTTATAAGTTGCATTGCAAAGATTATCGTCAAGAGAAATGCCTTTATACTCCGGCCACGAAGAAAATGCCTCACACACACAAGGGGTCTCACTAATGTTTTCCCAATTAGCATGAAAGACTCTTATAGGATGGAAACCTCATGGACCTAGGATCATTTAAGCATCATTCAAGACAAAGAAGGGAGGGACAATAATGAATGTCGATCAGTGCTATGAACCTACCAACGACAGCCACAAAGATGACAAAGATCAGTTCTACGCGAATCTACAATCAACCACCGATAAGTGCTGAACCAAAGACCTGATTATTCGGATAGGAGACTTCAACGCCAAGGTTGGAATGGACAACATCGGATATGAAGACATCATGGGACGACATTGACTGGGAGAAAGGAACGAAAACGGTGAGAAGTTCACAAACCTATGTGCTTTCAACAAAATGATTATAGGTGGTACCGTATTGTACCCACACATAACTGCATACACAAAACTACATGGGCTTCACTTGAACACATTACAGAGAACCGAATCGACCACATCTGAAAACATGAGAAGTTTAGAAGAACCATGAAAGACTTTAGAGTAAAGAGAGAATCTGACATAGCTTCAGATCATCATCTGGTCGTGGTTAAAATGAATCTGAAGCTGAAGAACCACTGGACAAGTGAAGTAGCAGTATTACAAAAGTTTAACGTAGCCCTTCTCCGGGATACTAACAAACGCAATGAATTCAACATAACTCTCAACAATAAGTTCCAAACATTTCACTATCTACTAGAAAAATGTGGAACTACTATAGAGGACAACTGGAAAGAGATTAAGGAAACAGCAACATCAACATATCAGGAGGTCTAGGGTCACCAGGAACAACACCATAAAGAATGGATTTCTGTTGGTCCTCTGGACATGATACAAGAAAAGAAGATCAGGAATGTATCAGTTAATAACAGCCGTACAAGAACAGAAAAAGCCAAGGCACAGGTCGAATACACAGAAGTCAACAAGCAAGTGAAATGCGTTAGCTCGGATAAACGAAATATGTTGAGGACTTAGCAGTGACGGCGGTAAAGCTGTGAGAGAAGGAAACATGAGGCAAATATGTGTTAGATAGAACCAGAAAACCCCTGAAAATAAGTTCATAAAAACGTAGAAATCAATAGGAGACATTGTGTTTAATCCGGACACAGATAGTTTTTTACCAGAAAATTCTAGACAATGAAAAGTTACGTGATTTATCTCTGATTGAACAGCTATCTTACTACTACTGTGTGCGGTAGGATATAGAAATCTCTAGAAGCTCAAAGGACATTTATGTCACTATAAACACTAGTTTCTGTACATAATTGAACCTTGCAGTAAAGTGTTATTTTGCCGTATTTCCTGTCTTCTCTCGCGTGTTCACGTTGAAGTGTAGTTTTAGCCTAGGGGCCGAATCAAAGCTTATGAGTTGAATCAAGCGGTCAACCTAGACGAGATAACAATTGACGACAGAGATTTTGCTGTCGATAAAATAATCAAAACCACGCGTCACAACAATATGCGACACAGCGAAGAAGCCAGCTGAGAAATTCAGTAAGCCAGAATGACCAATCAAGAGCAAGGATGGCAAACCAATCACTAAAGTGAATGAATAACTAAACAGGTGGGTAGAACACTTCGGAGAACTTTTGAATAGACCAGCCCCACTGAACCTACCAGTCATCGAAGCAGAAGCCACAGATCTCCCCATATACACAGACCCACCGAAAGTCGAGTAAATCAAAATGGCCATTCATCAAATCAGTAGTGGGAAGTCAGCATGGCCAGACAACACATCAGCTGAGTCACTAAAGACAGATATAGAAGCAACTGCAAAGATACTCTACATTCTCTTCAGAAAGATTTGAGAGGGGGAACAAGTGGCAGCAAACTGGAAACAAAGGTACCTCATCAGGAGGCCCGAGGAAGAAAATCTTATCAATTACAAGAACTACAGAGGCATCACACCTCTTTCGATACCAGGAAGAGTCTTCAGTAGAGTGTTATTGAACCAAAAGAAAGACCCAGTAGATGCCCAACTTCGAAATCAAGCGGCCGAATTCCGTAAAAACCGATCGCGTATCGACTAAATTGCTACTCTATGGTCCTATTGTTGAACAGTCGATTGAATGGAATTCACCACTTTACATCAACTTCCTCGATTACAAGAAAGCGTTCAACATCGTGGATAGGTAGGTATTATGGAATCCTCTACAACATTATGGCGTACCCGAAAAGATAGTCAACATCGTACAGAATTCTTACAATGGACTACATTGTATAATCATGCATGGAAGTCAACTCAGAGACTCATTTGAAGTAAAAGTAATCGTTATACACGGCTGCTTACACTAGCTCTTCCACTTCTCTTTATGGTAATGGTTGACTGGATCATGAAGACTTCAACACCTCAAGACACTCTCGGAGTACAGTGGACAACATCGATGCAACCAAATGACTTGAACTTAGCAAATGACCTAGCTCTCCTATCCCATACACAGCAACAAATACGGATGAAGACGAACAATGTAGTAGCAGTATCGACATCAGTAGGCCCAAACATACACAACGGAAATAGTGAGATACTTTGATACAAAACAACAAACACTAACCCAATTTAACTTGACGGATAAATTCTGGAAGATGTAGAAACCAGTACATACTTGGGCTGCGTCATCGATAAACTAGAAGGGTTTGATGCAGATGTGGAAGTGCGTATTGGAAAGGCAAGGGTAGCATTTCTACTAGTGAGAAGCATTTGGAACTCAAGCCAACTGTCGACCAACATCAAAGTCAAAATTTTCAATGCAAATGAGAAGACAGTTCTGATGTATGAATGTGAAACTTGTAAGGAGAACTATGAAAAGCATTATTTAGAGGATACATATATTTATAAACAACTATCTGCGTAGGACACTTGGGATCTGTTGGCCAGATACCATCAACACCGACCTTCTATGGCAAAGAACAAACCAACTGAAATCCATTCGAGGAAGAAATTAGGATAAGACGATGGAGGTGGACAGGACACATATTGAGGAAATCACCAAACTGTGTCACATGACAGGCATTAACATAGAATCCTGTAAGTCAAAGGAAGGAGGAAGACCCAAGAACACATTGCGTCGAGAATCGGCGACAGACATGAAGAGAATGAAGAGCACTTGGGAAGAGCTGGTAAGGAAAGGCCAGGACAGAGTTGACTGGTCAACGACCTATGCTCCACATAAGATAACAGGTATTGATTAATTGATGAAAGTTTTATTCACAGCTTCAATATACACTAGTTTATTTAACATTTATGAATAAACATACAGGTTAAAGTTTACGATATCATCATTAAGTATCAAGAAAATGTTCACAAATGCCAATTTTAATGTGCTACTAACATTCATATTTCAACTAATCTTATCGATTTGCTATCACATCAGTAATATCGTATATGTGTTCCAAAACCTAAAAATCTTGAGTTCAATATCAACTATATTAGTGTGAGATTATTGTTAAACATTTCCTAAGTAGAACAACACCATTTCGCCTATTTAATTTTGATTTTTATTATCAGATAATTTTAGTAATCACAATCGATTACGTAATTCATACAAATCAAAAGAGATTTCGTAATGCCTGTTTATTTCCTAACGATATGTCATCACATTAGTGAGTCACTTTACTGGCATATTTAAGAATTGAAATTTGTTAACTCTTCATCTCGTCGAGTGTATGTATGGTTTGAATCAAACTATAAACCAATAGTTGTTTAGTTTGTTGACTGCAGTCTAATGTCAAATACCTATTTGACTACTTACAAAACTAATCGAGATTTGTAAACAAAGGATTCTGATATAAAAAAATATGTTAAAATGATATGTATATTATTTAGTTACTTTATTTAGTATATTGTTTTCCTTAAACAAATAATCCAATAAGTTTAGAAAATCACATTTCATATTGTATTACCCTGTTAAACATCCATTTAACATTGATATGAATTTGAATAAGTTCAATGGAACATTATCATCCAATCATGTCATTATTTTGTTCATGTTTAATTTTACTGAATTAGAAAAAAATGACCTCAATATTGTGAAAGTTAATAAAATTACTAAGAAAGATTTTTCAGTGAAGAAAGTATTTTTTTCGTATCATTAATAAATCTGTTACAATTCTTATATTCGTAGCATAAAGTGAATACATTTTAATTAGTTTGTTGTTATATGAATTCATTGTTAAGGTAACATTTACTAAAGTAATAGACAATATGACCTTTATTTAGTCCTTACTACTCGGTTCTAATCAATAATATATTCATTAATATGATTGTAAAGCAAAGAAAAAAACTAAACATAAACACAAAACCAATTTAAGTTGATCAGATTCAGTTCACGACAAATCAACAAGTAGTTCCAAATACATTCTAATTAAATACATATACTCGTTGTGCAAGTGTGGCTATCTGAACTCAGTAACCTAATGGTGAACTCGGTGGCATTTGGCACGAAACGAACTGAACTGAAATCTCAGTGTGAACACCAACACTGGGATGTGGGCACGTCCAGCTGACGAGTCTCAAAATGGGACTAAACGTGCGTCATTGATTCCACTTGTCAATCACAGTCTGACTTATACAATAAGTTGCATTTTCTTGAAAATTTAGCAAATGCACCTTGATCTATTTAAAAGATTATTCATTATCATGATTTAGTTACTTTTCTTTTTTTTTTATAGTTTTTCTTTTATTTTATTGAAAGTAAGAAGTATCTAATTTGTAAAAAAAACACTTGAATTTGCTTAAATGAAGTTTAATGAAGTAAATACGTTCATAAAAATGTGAATTCTATTGTCTCTAGTTGAAAATAAAATAAAGTGATTTTAAAAAAAATAAAGAAATTACTTTCCGAAAAATGGAATAATCATTTTGTTTCAACATTCAAAATAGAGTAAAATCAGTCTAATTATAGTGGACTTCAAATGTACATTTCTAGTCGTTCTGTTGTCAGTTGGATCTAATGACGTCGTGGTGTGTTTATAAGAAGTTCATGTATTCTCATTTCATTCTTTCATTGGCATATGGTGATTTGTATGAACAGAAAAAGATCTTCAATTAAGATAAATTGATTTTGATCACTTCATGAATATTTTTTATTTCTTTTTCAGACTATTAACAATAATATTCCAAAACATGATAATATTTTAAATAGTTTAAGAATAATGAATTTATTATTAAGATGCCTTGTAGACTGTGAGAATGTGGAAACATATTAAGGTTAGTTGATACTCATGAGTGTTTACTTGGTTAAAGACGTATAAAGTACATAAAGCTGAAATGAATTCCATTCAAATAGAGAAAGACTTTTGCAAAATTTGTAGGTTTTAACTGCTAATCAGAATGATTATGTATTTGACAACGAGAAATAACTTTTGATGTTAAATTTAAATTTAACATTGTGAGATTAAGTCATGGTAGCTCGTAATTGTTTCATTAACCTACAAAAGTCTTGAATGTGGTACCTTTTCAGTTGGCAGTGACCTTATGGTGTTGAATTTTTCTGATGATTATTCCCGAATCGTGATAAATGTAAAAATTATGAAAAACTTTATTTATAGGCCTAGTATACTTAATTTTTTAAATAAATATTATCTGTATCAATTGCATTTCTAGCACTATTCAAATAGAATGCTGTTGAAGCTACTGCTTTTGAGAAAAAATGGCTGTTTGTAGTGAAACATTTTGCACTACTAATTAGTGTAACAGTTTATTGCTGAAAAACATGGATAATAATAAAACTTAGTTCGGGATCAGTTGATATGAAAATGTAGATATAGGTTTTGTGCCTCTTGGTACTCATACGCGAAATGTACCTGCAGTCTCGTGGAAACTGATTCTGTCTGACGAATCCGACCCAGAGTCATCCAGTTTCCTGAAGACTTCTCTTAAGCCACCTTTAATCCTGACATAGTGTCAGTGGCGTCAAATCACTAGATTAGTGGCTGCATTGCGACTCAACTGATAGATTTTGATCAGCTTTCTAAAAGAATAGACATACAGTATATTGGTCACTACTCAGTGGTTGATCATTGTGTGAACTACAGTATTCATTAACGCAAACGAATTATAATTAAATCTTAAAAATATTTATAAGATTATGCATTCACTGTTCAAACTGATTTACAAAATCTTACAATTACCACTATGAATATTTGATATGGCTTCGCAATCAACCTAAAAGGCGCTAAATACTAATCGCTTCTACATTAGGGACCATGTAATTTAAGTTTATAATATTAAATTCGGATTCATTAATAAGTGACTAGTTTTCTGTAAATTTGCTATGTGGAGCTTTGTTTGCTTTTTTTAACAACATTTTTATTGTATACTTTAAGAAACTCCATTTTCAACAATAACCACTCAAATTATATATTAACAGAACACACTTGTAGTCGTTATTGAATCTTGATTAAAACGACATCAAAGATTGAATGTTTAAACTAATCAGCTTTAAAAAAGTACTTTCGAATCTATCCTTCTGATTTACATATTACCTCCAATTCCTGAATATGTCTGAACAAAGTTGTCGAAAAATAATTTAAATATTCATTCATATGGATCTATTTTAGGCGCATCCAGAAATGACTTTCAGATATAGTCAACTTTATACCTTACTAAAGAGCAACCTAATACTGAGAGTGAGAATTTAAATCACTATGTGAAAAACAACTACATCATGTTTATATGCTGGGATTAAACAGTATGTTGTTATACACTATTGGATAAATTCATTGCTGTATACGCTATCATGTTTTTGAGAAAATACATAAAACTTCAGAAAAATATTTTTGGATGAACTGTTATTCGTAAATTCAAATTAAACATCAATATTCAGTGAAAGTCATCCATGTGTATTGTGTATTCAGTAGTCATAATAAGTAAATCAAGAGATTTTGATATGTCATTCATTTCTTCATAGAAAAAGGCTAAACGATCTAACAATACTATAATTTCCATCAATTATTTCTTGTTTTTATTATTATTGCAGATTGAGAGGAATGGTAATATTCTTATGACAACATTTACTACTGTTACTGTGACTACCCCAGACAAAATATAATTCAACTTCAATTTCTATTATCAGTATACCCCAAAATAGAACGAATTTAGTTGTGTTTATATTTGTTTCTATCTCAACATATAAATAATCTCGTTCGAGATGTTTTTCGTTTATTTAGTAAGATTCGCAAATGACAATGGAATATATTTATTTAGTATCATGAATTGGTATAAATTAGACAACCATTGATTACTAGGAAGCATTAAATAGCTGTTTTCTCCGAGTGTGAAGTAAAACAATTTTCATTTTTTATTAATTTTGGTCAGTTAATTTGTCATATTTATTATTTGCTTAATAATATAGATGTTAACACTGAAAATTCACTACACTTCATATGTTAACCATTGATCTCCTGGTGTTAAACAAAATTAATTCATTATTGGGTGCTGTGGAAATTGTTAATTGTTGATTTGATAACTCGAATGGGTTTGTATTAGACAACCACTATACTTGGAAGAAACAGCTATCTAGTGCTTCTTGGTGGCCAATGGTTGTCTCATTCTGACCAGTTTGTGATATCAGATTAAAATTTAATTGGCCCGATGATTTTCAGTGTAAATGACATGTTTGTGAACTCAAGAAACAATGTAGTTTATCTGACTTCTCTCTCGTGATTGAAGTATTTTGTTGAATGAACAATAGGCATAACCTGGTTGACGTCAATTTAATAATAACTGATGAAATTAAATGTATAAAAAATAAATCGGGAAACATGAACGGCCTCTGAAAGCTACCAAAGTTCTAATCAAACAAACCTATTTTTGTCACGTGTAATCGACAGTATGCCAGCTCATTGGTTTGAAGTTTAAGCAGTAGCATTTCGACTTACAGGTCCTAAGTTCCACTCATTCTGGGCTAGCGGATACACCCTACAGAAAAATTTCGTACAGAAAACATCTACGATCTTACTTGGCTTCGAGTAATTGTCTTAAGTCACTTTTGTTTTAAAAGTACAACATTCTCTACTTTCTATAAACATTCATTCAAAGATATTTCTATTGTAACCTGTATAGAGAAAAACTAAAAATATTCTTTAAAAATTTACAAATGTTTTGGCGGATTTTTTTCACCTTCTTATTTCAGTTTTAGTGATATAAAAACAAACATTTACAAATGAAACTGTAATTTACAATTTATTTCATATGCTTTGCTTAAACAAGGAGATATATTAAAAAAATTGAAGTATAGTAAATCTAATTGTGGTGTTATTGTAGAGAATGGTATTAGGTTTAGTTGATTGGATATGTCAGAGATTGATGTTGATCAAGCATCACTGATAACTAGGAGGCACTGAACAGCTGTTTCATTCTAGTGTACAACTCCTATACAGTTAGCTCCCACTCCTTGATTCCACCATGGGAATCAAACCCAGGGCCTTCAGGCCGGTGAATTTCTGGCTACTTTAAACCACTGGGGCAGCATCCAGCGGCGAAATTCCCACTTCTACCAATTTATGATATAAAGAGATGATTATTCATTGTCATCGGTGATAACTGTCTTATTTTCAACAGTTCCGAACTCTGCTAGTCACGACTTCTAACTAGAACTTCAGGATAATGTTGAAGTTAGTCACTAATAAGCTGATTATTGTAAGTGATTAGATTCGCTGGTAAGGTACGATCGAATTACAGAGAGCATCACACAGCTCTAGACAGCTATAACTTTATCATACTTTGAAAGCCATTTACTTGCGATTGGTTTCATGTTACACCTTGATTGTTATAGACATGTATTTTCGAGCTTTCGTGACATAATTAAGTGTTTAGTTTGGTCAAAGCTAACTGACTATTACGATTCCCATCGATAAACATTACTCGACTGATGTATATCTTTTCTAAAGGAATACACTGCAACACAATAATTCGAGTGGTTTAACATTTCAATGTACTTTTAACTGTCAATCAATTAATGCAATTTAGATGATCAAATAACAGTATCTCAAGGCAACTACTTTCAACTTTGATAGACACTTACCTATGGGAATGTATGAGTTTTTAGATCATTAATAACTTGTTTAATATATCAAACTTATGTTATCAGTCTATAGACTCACTTAGTTCATATGCTTAAATAGCGTAAATCTTTATTGTGTCACATTTCAGACTTAAGTGAATCATTATAGATCTTCATAGAATGTGAGATTGTTTATAAAAGTACTAGATTAAAGTTAATTAATTGCTTTCTCCTCCCAATCAAATAAAGATCAATTTATTAAGTGTCTTGAAGTTATGAATTTCAAAACGGTTACAGTATCGCACAAATTGAACAAAAACTTATAAACTATTACAAGAAAGATGTTAAATAAAGATATATATATATATACTTGAGTTATTGATGAAAATGAGCTAGAATTAGACATGTGTTTTGTCTAAATATTGGACAAGCTGTCAGTCCACTTCAGGAAATTTAACCCAGGACGTTCAGGTTTTGTGATGAACACTTAACTATCTGAACCATTCTTTAGGCCAGCGTCCGGTGACAGATACATAGTTTTATGATCAATCAGTGCCATTATTATTCACTGTTGGCGAATCCATTCAAGAAGCTAAAACAAAAATGAATCATTACACCAACCATTCATGATTCTTTTAAACTTACGAGTTCAAACTTACCACGACTTTATGAATTACCAAAGTTCATAAGTTAGGACTTCTTCTATGTCCGGTGTTAGATGTGCATAATTCGCCATTCCACAAAACTACGATGTAGCTCGTTTAAAGTTTGAAACTCTTACACAAACTGATGGTAAAAAGAAGCATCAAGGACGTCTTTGACTTTATTACGGGAATACAGGACATGAATTTAGACGGTAAATTTACAATATCCCTAGATATAGCTTATTTGTTTACAACTGAGACAATTGACTTTATATGTCAACAACTACTAAAAAACCAGTCAATATTGGAATTTTGGAAAGAATTACTGTCAAGATGCACCCTAACTGTTAGAAATTACAGTTCAACGGAGACATTAATAGTGATTTCCTTCACGATAGAGTAATGAAAGGAGTAAAAAAGGACAGTTTATGCAGCAAATCTGCCTTTAATCTTCTACTAGACCATTTTTATTTACTTAAACTACGAATGAGTTACCTGAATTCGCCATGTGCTTATATCAATTCATTTGCTTCTGTGGAGCAAGCTACATGGGGCGTACAACCAGGCAACTTAACCAACAAATAAATGAATACCTCTCAGCTTGGTTTGAAAAAGGCCTGACAATGGACGTCCGTGGCTTCATCTTAGGCCATCTGATAGTTGGCGGGCACATAATTGAAAGCACGATGACATTTAAAATAATATATTGTATACCACCACATATTCCAAATAAGGTTTGACTTTGCCTACTACACATTTCAGAAGCCATAGTGATTCAAAGCAACAACCCTGATTTATGCATTCAGAAGAAATATGTTACTTCCCTATTTCTTCCCTGGTCAAATTAAACCAAAGAAATAGTTCCATGAACTTTGCCCACTTTTGTTCTGCCTTGTTTTATCTTTCCCTCATCACCCCGTTTTTATTCATTGCTTTCACAATCTATTTTATTAGCACTGTTCATTTACACCTTATTATCACGTAGTTATTTATGACCATTGTAATTTTAATATCTAAGCTGCTCAAGTTTAAATCTACTTCCTGCATTAAAATATTTATTAAACCTGTTTTGTAATTGATTGAATATATCACAAATCGATGTTGGCAGGGTACTAGTGAAAACCAGGAAGCACTGAACAACTGTTTCATCCTTGTGTGGAAGCCTTCAGCAGTGCTCTTATCAATACCTGTATGAGGACGGCTGCTTGATCAAGATAATAATTTATTTGGTGGAAATAGAGAACGTTATACTTCATATATGCATTGCTTTCAATTATCCATTTGTAAATCCTTTCCTCGGTCCATTTTGGTTATAGAATTTCTTTCTTTAGATATCTCTATGTCTTCTAAGTATTGTGATCATGCCTAGCTCTCTAAGGCATTGCAACATACTTTGTAGGCTGTTTACTGTTACCACTTTGCACGACATTCCGTTATCTATTGCTCATAGGCGACCTTATGAGTAGCATCCACCACACTTGTACACGTACTTATTGACTATCAATTTACACCTCTTACTACTACTAATAATTTATGTAATCCGTTTATTTTATTATCACAATTGACTTATAAATCGCCTTGACTGGCTTTGTATTTTTTATATTTGCATACAAACATTAATATGTATTGAAGCAAGAGCTAATGAAGATCTAATTGAAAACAATATTGTTCTCTTATACGTGTCATTCTAACTTTCTGATTTATTGTGAACTGTTGAGTATTTTCTAATATTGCAAGTCAAACTTAAAGATTATAATGATCAAATTAACATTATAAAATTCAACAATTTTTTCGAGTAAACGTTACGAATGCATTAAAACTGAAAGGTTTCATTATGGGGAGGGTAAGAGAAAAGACAAATGAAATACTATTTCCTGGTACGTTAGTGTTAATTTAACACCAGAATAAATCGTAATATTAAAACATTCTGTTGACCATTCAAGCTACTTTGAAATGCCTTAGTTCGAATGAATGAATGAATGAATGAATGGGAATTTCGTGTTTATATTGCCAATAACTGTATCTACCTATTCCGATATGTTCACTTGCAGTACTGTGTTTCAGTAATTCCTATCAAGCAATTATAAGCAGCAAAAATACACCACCTAGTCACTTTGTAGAAGTTAGAAACTTATAAATTAATTCAATAATATCAACCCGAGTTATTTTCAATAGCCATCGAATATACTATATAAACATTGAAATAATTCAGTATATTTTATTGAAGTATACAAACACTGAAGAGCTGAAGCCTTATCTATACTGTTAAACTCCTTTGGTTCAGCAAAAAGAAGAGTCTAACTATCAAGCCTATCTCACTGGAATCACAACTTGTTCAAATTTAACACTGATAACACTTATAGGTAACTTATGCACTTTACCAGCATCCACACATGAATAAATAAAAATATGTCACATCTTTAGTGTTCGGAATAAAATGATATCTACATAATCAAACTAGTTTGAATGTATTAAGTATCTAAAATTATTTTTTCTTTGCACTATTTTGATGGATATTATTACAAGACTAATATTAACATCCGAAATTCAATATACCACTCATTAGGATATAATAAACATATCACGAATTAATCTTTTAGTTTTCTAACTTCCCCTTTTACAAGGCTTATTGTCAGTAAAATAATAATTGGTAAATAAACCTTTCTCAAATCTTTTATGTTTCACTGTATTTCTAAGTTGTATATCTGGAGTCAATTCCGCTTATTATATTTTATTTAAGTTATCACTGTTTCCAGTTTCAAAGCTATTAATTTGACAGTGTAATGCGTAGGTTTATAACCATCTGTAATTTTCATGAAGTAATTTTGAGGATGCCAAACCGACTTCTTTTCAATAAAGCATGTTGTGATGCAAGTACGTTATGTTTATTAAACAATAAATGACAATAATTTGATCTATAACGTTTTGATTACAGTATATATGGGTATAACATGATCTATTGTTACTTTGGCATATTGAACGATTAACTTAGTCTTGAATTCATAAAATTTTATTATCATATGAACTAGGTAATTTAGAACGTTAAAATAAGTTCCAGTAAGTTTGATAAATAAAGAAATTATGAACATTTGGTTGATAATTGAATTATCCATTTTTGGCTATACTGGATCATTGGTTACAGTATATTGGTCGATGTAGTAAAATATAGGATCATCAAACGTTTCATGAAATGATCACTTTGTGTACTTACTGAGTCAGAGTATTAAACACATTACAACTAGTGCATGAAACTGATTATATCTAAACAGATTAATCATGTGTAAGCATTCTACACAGCGTAATATGTTAATACGAAATGGTTGGAACTAAATTGCGTGTAGTACACTCATAAAGCTTCAAAAATTAATTAACTTGACTCAAGCTTTTCGTGAGTAGTTGATATAAGGTGTTTTTTAGTGAAAGATATTCATTTAAGTTGATTGTAGTCTGTTTGTATTTATCGCCGAATAAATACTAATCACCACGACCTAAATATAATAATCAGCTCACTAGTGACTGACTAAGAAATCACTGAAATGTTATGAGGAGTCGTGACCGGTGGAGTTCATGAATATCAGGAGTGAGACAATCATCACCAGTAGGATTGACTGATAATTGCGCTGTATCACAAATTGGCGGTAGTGGAAACCTATCACTGAACATTGACCTAATGGTAATAAGGTAGGGGGGGGGGTTAAGCTCTGCAGAGTAGATGAGTTCTAGGAGGAAACTACTGTTCAGTCCTCCTAGGTTTTTAGTGGTATCCAACCGACATCAACCTTTGACGAATACAATGAAATTTTCATTAGTAGTCTAAAACAAATATGTTTTGACGGAAAAATTTTATGCATGTAAAATCCATTAGATATAGCCATCAGATGAAAAATGTAGTGCATTTATTTTTAATTGTTACAGTGTAAACTATAGTTTAACAGAAAAAAGTAACAAACTACATCTACAATCTAGTATATAAGTTTATTCAATCCTAAATGTATAATTGTTTATGATATTCACAAAAAAAATTGATGTTTATCTGCACCAAGTGAGTTAATTTGTATTTTTTTAAAACTGATTTTCAGATAAATCAGATGGAAACTAAAATCCACTTGTATATTGCTACCTTTTTTGATTTATCAAAAACAACTTCTAAATAGAAATAAATTGTCTTAAAATAAATCTAAAAGTATTTTCTATTAGAATAATTTTTGAAGTTTTCTGTAATTTAAAGATGAGTAAGATTATGAAATAGCATCTATTGTGAAAACCATTGAATCATAAGAGCGCTTGTCAGATGTTTTACATGAATGTGGGATAAGTTATGAAATGTCCATTGTTGAGAACCAACCAAATACTGTACACTATTGAGTTGGTATCGTTGTGATGTTCCTTAAATGAGATTTGTTGATCAGAATACTGATTCATTATTTTGTACATCAATCGACCAGTGACCAGTGTGATGCTTTACCAGTTATTTATAAGCCTGACCATATTCTATCGATCTGTTTATAATGTAATCAATAGTGATTAGACATTACTGGCACTACATAGAGATGAAAAGTGAAAATGGACGATCTGTAGTCAAGTTCAGCTTGGATCATAAGTTTCCTCAACAATTACAGGTAAGTTTTTATGATTATTGATAGAGATCACGAAATCTAAGTCTAGAGTTTCTTGTTAACTACTCCACCTGGATTATTGTTTTGTATTTTCTAACTGTTCAATCGCGTTGTTAGTGGTCACTGTTACTATGATTCTATGCAGACTACTTCTCACATTTCTACGGTTTATTATAATGGATTTCTGTTTAAATTAAATATCACACCTCTTTAACACATTGGTCGCCCTTCTACTAATATTATTTCTTCAATCATATTCTACTACCGGTAAATATCATATGTTTGTCCATATTATACTCGCACATCTATGAATTTAAGAAACATAAAGTAGGTTGAAAAGTACAACTTTATTAATTGAAGACATTAAAGCAAATAAGCATTTCTAAGCATGCAATGTATTTTAATTAGTGAAAAGTAAAACAATAAATGCATAACACATATAATCGATCCGATATCTGAAATAACAAAAAATGTACAAAATGAAATAATACATTACATAATCAACATTTACTACTTATAAAGTTTTTATTATGTAAAATGTTTATATTATGGAAAATTGACAATTAAAATAGAATACAAAAAAGGCATCATATAATGTATTTTTCAGAAAAACACATAAGCATCTTAATCATTTGGATTCTCAAGCCACCTTACTATTTTCTTATTAACTGTACTCAGTGTCTTTCGAAGTATATGCGAAGTTAACTGGCCTCGTTAGATCAGTAAACACTCGATGTATTGTCCAGTAAAGTTTAGTCTGGGTAAAAATAACAAACTCATGTTGATATTAGCTTCATGAACGCATAAATTAGACTTCATTTAAATGTTACACAGCATTTCTCAATGTTCATGTTAGATAAAATTATCGAATGTACTACTACAGTTTATACCATATGTAGAATGCAAATGACCAATTCAGTAGTCTTAATTCCGGGAATATTATTATTAAAACCCTTTGTGAATTCATTTTTCTCGCTTTATTTTCATTGCTCTGGATAATATTATCAGTAGAAACTAAAGTGGATTTTACAGAACTCGAAATGCTCAACTATGTGAAAGATGTAGTGTGAAATAAGATTTGGCTGACATCTAACGTGTTAAATTGAATCTGGTGTATATATTAGAAAACATTTTTGCAAATTATGAGCTTTGGTAAATATATGATGAAGAGATGATTAAAGACAATAGAATTCATTTCAAAAATTGAAGATTTTACAATTAAAACCACACTGAATGTCATATACCTTGTCTCAACTCTTACTTCTGATCTATTTTGGTTTTTGCACATTCTGCTAATATCAACAAAGATTATATTGTGCAAGCCGATTACACTTACTATTTTCAGCTCTTGTATATTACCCACTATATTATACTTTTACAGAGCTTTTGAGAAAAAACTACATGGTGTTGCATAGAGTGTTGGAACGGTTAATACAGTGTAAAGTGAGAACTTTGACGCTATTATAAACACATTGTAGATGGACACATTTCAACCTTCAAACAACTACCCAGTACAATTTTATCAGATATAAACCACCCTCTTTATTAACGTCTTTCAACTTGTATATCTTCTGGCAGAACTAGAATAAAAAGAAAATAATAGTCCCTAACTATTCCGTATAAATAAATAAATATGAATTTGTGCTCTTAAAATACAGATTATCATCGGATACAAAGACTCCTGTTTCTTATACAACCGTCGTTTGAATTTTACATACGAATACACTAACTTTTTTATTATATATATATATATATATATATATATATATATATATATACTTTTATCAGATGTGTACATGGTAAAAGATACTGCATGCTGAAACATAATAATACATTAAACGTAATACTGAATGAATCGATTGTTATTATTATGCCCGACAGTCCAAATCCCTGAAACAAACTTTCAACGAGGTTAAACACACAAATATTATTAATTGTTTGGCAGCTTACATTGCTTCTTATGCCAGAGTTTTACAGCTAAAGTATCGCTTAACTATATCACCCAATATGGTTGGTAATCATAATGCTTATTACACAAATCCTAGCGATTCTTATATATTTATTCAAGTTTCTAATTCTCAAACACAGATGATCATATGAGAAAATGCATAATCCATAGGCTGAATAATAAGCAAAGTTAATATAATTTATCAGACATTCATGGATTTTAAGTGTAGCTTTTATGGATTCAGTAAATAAATAATTGTTCAATAGCACTCTATAATAAGCTTATGTGCTTGTAAATATAACATATTTTATTCTCTTTCTAGAAGAGTTAAGGCACATGGTTAGATATTTTGTTATCTGATGGATAAAACCAACGACTAACTTTTACCTTTTAGTAAGCACATACATGTATGCGTACGTTTGAATGATTGGATTAACAGTCTTTTACATGGAACTAAACAAAAATATTCTACTTAATTTTCAGTTTCTTTACTTGACCTTATTTTAGATTTCTTTGAATAAATATAAACAATTACCTTTTTTATAACTAGATGACAGACTGTTGATAATGATTCAATGGAACATGATTATTTATTCAATTCACAAAAAGAATAATCTTATATACTACTGTATAATTAATTATCATATTCTCAAAAAAAAAATAAATAAATAGAATTATCAAAATATTGAAATATTATGATTTTGATAATTAAGTATTTTTGTTAATAAAACATAACCTAGAAGCAATAATCATATTAATATTGACAGATTGATATTGGAACATTGAATGATTCAGAACTTCTGTTAGTTTGATTGCATTTAATTTTCCATATGATAGCATACTTTAGATAAGTTTTTCATTTTTATTTTGACAGTAAAATATTTTCTGCATTCACTTGCTTACATGCCTATTGTCCAATAAAGAATTTATTTGAAACTCACTGTTAAATGTAATAAGAATAAGCTTGTAACTTCCTGGTTGATTTGAAATGGGATGCGGGTACATCCAGCCGATGAGTCCCAAATAAGACGAAACGCGCGTCCTGCATTCAATTCACCAGCCACAATTCAACTTAAATATCAGTGTTAAATGGTTGAAGTAATTTGATATGACTTAATATGAAGAATGTCTAAGTTCCGTCATATTTGATGCTTGTAAGTAAAGTATGCCTACTATCTCAAAGAAACCTGTGTGATTCATGGAGCATTAATACGTAATATATCCATTATAATAATAGGATATTACTATTAAACCCTATGTTATACTCTGTGTCAGTAAGAGATGTTAGGAATAATTGGCTGCTAAAAAGTGATGAATGTTGTATTACATAATCTTTATATTTAAATGTTACCATTAGTTTAAGTATTGACTGCTTTAAAATATCACACAGCAAATATGATAGTCGACTGCCGCAAATTAACTTAAACTGGTAAGAGTAATGTAACTTTATAAAAATCAAGCTAAGTACTGAGAACCAGTTGGCATTACTTATATTACTATCTAGTGACTATGGAAAGCAGTATTATTATCTCTTTTCACTTGGCTCGAAATTTTCTGAAATAGAATTTATATTCTCACAAATTAAACATGTATCAGTAATTGTCAAATATTTGCAAAGTAAAGCATCATAATAGAAATATATTTCATAAGAAACTATGATTAAGTGTCTAAATTTATTTACTTATTACTTAGTTCATAGTTTATAGGAATTAACATGAAGTATGAGTGAAGTAATTTCAAATTTTTAAATAACCATCAGTACATTTTCTTCGGCGTTACTGTTTACATATTGTTCTATAACTATTTCTCGTTCTTTGTTATAACATAAATTTTTAAAAAAGTTGCTACTCACATCATTCATTAGTATGAAACAAAATCGAAGTATCTTGATCCCAATTTATATAAACAAGTAGATCTTCATTTGTTAAATTTACCAGCAAAACACTATAATAATTATGTTGCAGGCTTATAATTGCATCTGTTTTAAACTCACTCTGATAATTTACTGATTTTATTAGTCGTAATGTTATCGTACTTGAGAAATGTTGAAATCCATGAAGTACTAGATAGCTATTTTGCAGCATTAAACCTGCCTGCGCCTGTAACCTACGGACTTCAGATTTCGTAGTTTCTAATGGCACTCAACTGAGATGAATCCCAGACAATTTAGGGCAAACAATCCGAACCAAACTTAACGGGACGGTATCATTCATTCTTAACGCAGCGTGGAAATTTTGATGAATCAAACCTAAGTGATTGTATCATTTGATATTTGTCTACATTTAATGAAATTTATTCAACCAAACTTAACATTGACATTCTGTATTTACTAGTGCAATCATATTTAATGAAGCACTATATGTTACTAAACTATTACACGTAGAATACAAGTCATGAAATAACAAGTTAACAACTTTAATGTAAAAATAACGTTAAAATTTGATATCGCGAATTAACATGACATAGACATCCATCTAAAGCTAGAAAGCACTGAGCAGCTATTAATTTTTTTGCGGGACTTCTCATCAGTGTGCAACCGTAGCAGCACTAGTAAACCCAGCATTGGGCATCCAATCTTGTCAGGAGGCACTTAACTGCCGAATCACTGAGCCGGCGTCTAGTAATAGGATGCTTATTAGTGACTATCCCTCGTGATATTCCCGAAATTCTGATGAAAAGCTCTAAACAGAGGAGTTCGGAAATGTCGCACTGAATAGAGTCATCACCGATGACATTAAACAATCATCATGTTACAATTTAGATTTATTGAAGTAATAATCCCATGAATAATCACTGGCTTCGTCATATTGATGATTAAATTATCCTCATATGACATGAAATATCCTATATCTGACTCCCGTTCGAGTTCGTAGTTATGCGCTGCTGAGGAGTCTGACTATAGGATGAAACAACTGTCGAGGACCCCTAGTTTTAAATAATATCCAACCGAGATCAATCAAATTCAACAATGTGCTTAACAATTCATCACCAAAACTTATATTACCTGACATAATTTCGACAACTGCCAAAATTCAATAGAACAAAAAACTTTCAACTTTAATCTGTTTTTTAAAAACCTTTTGTGTTCTTTTTAATAATCAGTGTAAATTGTTATCAAAAAAAGTAGTTTCACATAAATAAAACATAGAATGTATTACTTCCTCTTAAAAAAAAACAAAAACAGTAACAAATACTGAGAGAAAACAAGGTAAATAAAATCATTTGAAAAACAAAAACACTATTTGTTTCCAATTAACTTTAAATGGTTTGTTTTAATGTTTAGAGCATAAATAAATATAATTTGAAGTGTAAACATAAATATGTCGTATAGGCTAGAAGTTGTTTCATGTCTTTCTCTTGATGACGTAATAAACAATTGTTGTTGTGGTTTTTTTTCATTTTAATTTTCTTTACTTGTCTATTGTTTTCTAATGATAAAAATTTAATTTATGCAGACATTATTTAAAATGCTTTTTTCTTTTGATTTATCTTAATTCTTACCATTGGATAAAACAAACCAAGAAAAAAGATGTAACTAAAAGAAACAAAAATTAATAGAATCCACTTTGAGTTTATTTTGAATAAATTATTTTTAATATTGAAATCTTTAATAAAATATTTTTTTTTGTTTTTCTTTTCTTATTTCCTGTAACAAAGAATGTTTCTTTTTTTCATAAGTTCAAATTGTTGTTGTTGTTGATTTATTTAATTGTTAACCATAGATGATTTAATTTTTTCAATATTCAATGTAAACAATATAGTACTATCAATACTATTAATAATGAAAAGAACTATTCATTAGAATGAAATCTTTGGAGAATAAGTATTGATATAGTTTACTTTAGGTGTTTTTTTTGATATTGTTAATTTTAGTAATGACAATAAAGCGAATGAATTATTTAAGTGAGAAAAACATTTATGATTAAATGTACCTTAATGAATTTTGTAAAAAATTCACATATTCTCCTACTTTTTAACTTGATATCATGAATTGTTCAAAATTAAATAACCATTGATCACCAGTATGTAATGGATAACTGTTCTGACTTGGTATGGGACTATTGAGATGTGAGAATCTATTACCCCATCGAGGATCGAATACTAGGTCTTTAGACTTTGTAGTGAAAATGAAGCCAGGTTTAAAATGATCAGTCTGCTGAAATGTCAGATTATGAAATGGTCCATTTTCCATTACAGCTTTTTTTGGCGTATAAAAGAGCACCTAACAGCATAGCTCAGTATAGGTTACACAAAAAGTATGAAACCATCTATTCTACAGCATATAATTAATCATGATCATACAGTATATAAATTGTATGTTGAGATTATATACAAGATCAGACCCAATCTACCTAAACGTGTCAGCATACATCTTCTTTGTGTTTCATAAGACTTGGCGACGGGTAATACATAGCCAGATGTACGCGAAACAATGCAACTTGTAAGATTGATTTAGTTGCCGTAGACACACATTCTTCTATACTTTTCCTTTATGTTGCATTCTCATTTTACTTATTTGTTTTCACCACATCATTATTTTATGTTATTTTATTCCTACATTTTTTTATATTTAATTATATTCAAATCAGAATTTATTCATTTTATTTAGTATAATATTATAATTATTGTCGTCACATGAATTACCTTGATTCTCCATTTATAATGACTTCTATTTACGCACTTGTAACATCATGTCAAAATCTCGCATCCTTCAATTGTGCCGCAAACTTTTAGACATCCATACCATTTTCAGTATAGGTAATGAATTAATTATTTAATATTTTACCAATTATTATCATCAAGTCCATATAATTTCCGCTTACTCTATAAATACACATAAACTAAAATTTGTTTATCACACTCGTCATTATTTTGAAAATATTAAAATGAAATTGTCGCAAAAATGTATTTTCTTCCTTGAAATAGTTGTTTGAATTCTTAGTAGGGATTATGTATTCAATCAACACCATTAGTAGATGTTCCAACACTCCACGAAAATGTCAGAATTTGTGTCACCGATGATACAACTGAAATAGTTTTTTAATTATTTAGTTTAAAAATAGTAGTAAAATGATCTCATTAAATCAAATAGATAGTTCATCTTAGAAAACTCAAACATCTTAATCGTCGTGTGACATCTATTTTGACCCGGTGTGTGCCTCATGGCTACTTTGCTATTGATTAATAAAAGCCCGTTGTATGTAGTCTTTTCATATTATGGTGGATGCACTATGATATGTGAGAGGTTGGCTAAATTAGTGAAACAATGAAATTCTAACTGCAAAATACAAAAAATATGCCTGATAAAAATACACATGGAGACTCTCTGACAATAATATATGCAGTTAATGCATAAATATATCAACGTATAAAATGGTATTTATAAGATAACTCGGTTATAAAAGTTTAACATCATATTGTTTGCATATTGTTTGTAATAATTAGTTGTGCCAATAACGTTTGAATACAATTTTATTATTAATATTATTAGAATAACTTCTAGTCATAACTTCTGTACATATATCCTCTATGTGAAACATATATTTGAAAAACATGTGAAGTAACTTAAATATTCTACGCTTTACAATGAAAAATATCTTGAATTGGCTCTTACTAATAGTTAAAACAATTCTATTATAAAGCAATGTTTGTATATACTTAAATGAGAAGTGCTTAAAAGGCGTAAGTGAATAATAGAAAAATATCAAATGGCCTCTTGTCCTTCTGTTCTTTTACAAATTTGTAATGTTCCACTGAACTAAAAGTCTGTATGAATCACAAACCAATAAAAGATGCATTATATGCCCTTAAAATATACCCTGTCTACACCAATTTCCAGAATAGCCAATCAACTGATTTATACTTTCTAAGCGCTTTCTGAAAACTTTAGATTATTTTCAAGTCAATTTAATAGTTGACCAATTCTAAAAAAAAACGATCACGTAAATCAGACAGAAAAACAATGTGAAATCGAAGAGATCAAGAGAGATATTTTTTCATGTCAGTTACGGAACTGTAGGTTCGTGAATCAATGCAGTGATATATTGGAGCTCAATATAGAGTAAAGTTATTCTATGATGACTCGCTAAGGTATCACTGTAAAACAGTCGAACAATTATCATTGATGTTAATAAGGAAAATTTTTAGGAATTGAATGTATTATCAAGGATGAAAATTTCTTTAAAATTGTCAATATTCTACGTATTCACTTATTAAAAAATTATGATGCAATACTTTTTGAAATTGCATAACGTTATACCAGTTATGTTTTTGTATTTGTCAAATTGATATGAGTTGAAAACCACTAAAATCTAGGGAAAATTGGTCATTTTTATTCCACTAGAATACAGTTTCTCAGCAGTAATCATCCTTAGTTACTACAGAAAATTGAATTTAGGACCCTCAGGTATCAGAGCTAACACTCCAACTCTACTGGACTAGTGTCCAATGATGAGACCTTCACATCCAACAATTTATGATTTAGCGCTTAGTTATAACTGTCTTACTCCCGGTACACCTTAACTGAAGAGTAAATCCTTAAGAGCCTCATACTAAGATGCAACAGCTGTCCAGTGTTCTCTAGTTTGCACTGGCACTCGATAGACATCAATCTGTGATGAATAAAGACAATCAAACCTAATACTTCTCTGCAAAACCATCTTAATTTGTATCAGTTCGGTCATTTCATTTTATGGATTACCTAAACATATTAATAATTCTCAAATTACATAATCAGTATAAGAACAATTTTCAACTAATTCTCATGTAGGTTATATATGGTGATTACGATGAATTTATATATTAAAATAATTATTGAAACTTCTAACAGAAAATCATAGAAATTTCAAAAAAGAATTTGATTTTGGGGTTATCAATATAAATTGTATTACAATGGTAAGTGAAGCTGGTATGCAGATTGATGTGGCCCATATTTACGGCTCACCATCGACACACGAATCAAAGTCCTGCTGAAAAAGTTAATGCAGAGTTAATCAAAGTAGAGTGTTTCTTCGACAAGCTTTCGAAAGTCGATTCTTTGCAATCATGATAGTCGTGGTTCCATGAAACTTAATATTTCAATTTACAGTAGCATTACAGTAAATTGTATTAATTTGTACGCGTAATAAAACGTAATCTCAGGTCTGCTTATGTAGTTTAGGCATTTAGGAAGACATTTCTAAAATTATTCTGAAATTATGGATTTTCACCATAGTTACAACTATTTTTACCAGTATGTATTAGATTGGATTGAGGATGACAAGTATGAAACCAGAACGTACTTTTTGCCCTATTCAGGACTCCTTGGCTGAATGTACCTGAAATCTCAGTGTTAAGGTTTACTCTAGGACTCAAACTCGGTTTGTTTCGTGTCATACGCCATCGTGTTCACCACTAGGCCACTGATTCTAAATAGCCAAACTTGTGAACCTGATATGTCTGCATTATTTAGAGGTGTATGTATCTTCTCTTTGATTTGTGAATATCAACAGCGGGATGTAGATACGTTCAGTTGACAAGTTCCAAGTAAGACGGAACTCGTGTGCTAGGTTTCATTTGTTAGCCACAACTAAACCTAATCCATACTTGTGAACTACCTCTGTATCAACACAATCCTTCCAGGATACACACACGGCAACAGAGGTTGATCAACTACAGTCCATTAAAAATCAACGTGAAGATATATACTACTCTCAAATTATATTATTTTATCATGTTTTAAAATATTTCAATACTTAATTATATAGATATAAAATTCAAATGTTTAGTAGTTAACTTATAGTAAACGTCTATTCCAAATATTATTGCAATAATTTGATCAAACTGAGTGTTTTTTACAGTTTCATGATAAGGTTAAAGAAAGACTATAAACAATGAAAATCATTTATTTAATTATCTACAAAGTTCATATTAGCTTAGATAAATTAAATGAAATCAAATATTACGTAATACAGTCATTTGTATCGAAATGTGAAGAAAATCTAATCATTGGTAATATAAGTATGATATTTCTAGTTACAATTTGATGAAATTAGTAGATCAGTAAACTCACGATGTGTATTTTTTTTCCAGTTAACAATAACAGACAGGGCATTACCTCAAACTGTATTCACAAGTTTCAGTCTGATTAGACAAATGATCATGTTCGGGATACAAACCTTAAACTGAGACTTTTGGAAATCGTTTCACTGTACTTAAACATATACACTGTCAATTCAATTAAAACAATAACAGTATTTACTATTGTTCAGATAGGAATAATACCGTTTCATCTCGTGATCTACACGCAATTCCATTCAATTGTTGCTAATATATGATTATTTACAGGTTGCTTTACACTCAGTGCATAGAGCTCCTTTACAAAATTAACATTTGTATTATTTTGTAAACAAAGTCTTTTTGCCCAATTCTTCTTGACTTTGAAAGCACATAAGTAAACACTTTATAGTGAAAAGAGATTTTAATTGTATTAGCCGCTCAAGAATGTTTTATTTGTATAAAATAGTGAACAGCCTAAAGCAAAAAGAATATGCAGTCGAAGTCAAAATGCAAGCAAGAATTGTTTTAATTAAAAATAACTAAATTGAAGTTAAGCTTCACTTTTTAAACTTCATTTTATCATTGAAAATAGTTTAATTTTGAGTTTATGTTTACGTATAATCTACTTAATACAATCACTATATTAATGTTAATTTAGATCATTTAGACAAAGAGTAAATAAATCTTTCATACTTGAAATGTTTAGATTTTAAAGGAAGCGCTCAAATTCGAAAAAAAACAAAAGAGATTAATTATTAATATGCATTTTCATATTTACTGTTGACAATTAACAATGTCATTTAAGCATTCAATTTTGTTGACGTAACAATTTTGAAATGAAAGTATTTACACATTATAATCGTAAGTTGATGACTTATATTTTCCGACTGATTTCCTTTTGATTAAAGAGAATAGATTAGTTTATAACAAATGTGCATATGAGATTATGTAGTAATGATTCATCTCAAAAAATGACTAGAGTGCTTGTAAATTAAACGGTTATAACAATCGAAAGTGCTTAATATCCAATACTTTGTTAAACAATTCAAATGTATTAAGCCAAAAGTATCTGAATTCTAGTTTTAGAGAATGCTAATTATATTTAAATAAATTGACAATATAGAGTGAATACAAACTTCTTATCTAATTTTACCATTAAGGTTTCAGTAAGCCAATCACTCTAAGTGAATCGACATTTTTGCACATATTGTAAACATTATAATGATTATTGATGTCCACTGTTCTAGAGTGGTAATCACTTTTCAGCCTGATCTATGTAATTCAATCATTACTAAGGACTAAGAGATGGTGATGCGTTAATGCTGGAGATGAACAATTAAATCTTATGAACGATCGCTAGCGAGGTAACTTTACAGGAATTATAAACATAAATCAAGTTGTTTAGTGATTGAATAGTGGTCAGTATGTTAACACAATAAGGCCCACGACAACATAAATTAATTTTAGTGACTGGTCGACTGTCTGCTTAATCAACGCTGATGTTATATTAATAAATCAAAATAATTTTTCAACCACAGCTATAGTTACAAGCTGAATTTAAGGTAAGATTTCTGTTTTGACATATTCACCAAGTTCGTTCGACATCAGTTTAATAACTTAAAGATTAGTCATCATCATCAACAAAGTGTTTTCATGACGGAGCGTAAGATTGAATCACAGTCTGGTTAATTTAAGAATAAAATGCATTAAGTTGAACCTACTAACTTACATTTTAAAAGGTTTAGAATAGTTGAATCATCTTGTAAAGCATTTCTTAGTGGGGAAAACTAATTTGAGTATAACACTTTTGCTTTGTTGAAGATCGTTTAATGTTGGGTTATTTGAAACTATAATTTTTACTCAGCAGAGCAAATTATAGTAGAAACAAACAAATTATTCTTCTAGATTAATAATTCTTCATTTTTCGATATAAACCTAATACGCAATCAATCAATCCACCAATGCCTGTTACCCCACGTGAAGCATAGGCTACCGACCAAAACTCTTCAATCAACTGTCATAGGCTCTCCTTTTCAGTCCTTCCCATGTGCTGTTCGTATAGCTCTTTGGTTATTGAGCTGGCATCCAATAACTGACGTTCCTAACTTTAGTCAATTTGTAATATATTTGTGCTGCGTTATATACTGTTATCAGTGGGTAATTGTTCCATGCTCTGCATGTTTGAACTCCACTGCTCATGTCTTATCAACAGGCATGGGCTACATTCTCAAAAGTTTGAACCACCATTTTTAAAGCTTTGGATACGTTACAATTAACTATAATGTTTTCAAGTTTGTTCGAATTAAATAGTAATGGGCGCTAATTGCGTGTACTCACTCACCATTCCGAAAATTATTGTTATACTAAATACCATAAAAATCAAATAGCGCTCTTTGGCTATTTTATCAAAATCAAAAGCCAAAGATACAAAATGGGGAAGAGGATTAGTTATAGCAGCTGATATGGTAGTAAACATATTGTTAGTGATAATGAGTGGTATATACTGGCAATTACAATTAAATGTCATGCTAAAAAGATATTGTTTTCTTAAACATAAAGAAAGGAATGTGGTTGAAACATTTCGTATTTTTCTGAACCCCACTGCACTAATTATATTAGATAATACAAAACAGTCTCCTCATGTATTCAATAAACTGTACAGTGTCTACAAATGTGGCAATAGTTGCGGAATTTAAAATAGTAACTTTCAAGATTTTAAATAATACAATATTGAAACAGTTAGCTAACTTGATTACAATATCAATCTGTTTTTTAATATGAGTGTTGTGGAGATTGATACAGCTAAATTTCATGCCACGAAATCTCCTGGGTTAGACGATCGTTGAAAACCAGGGAGTGCTGTCTGGTTGTTTCATATTAGTAAGAGACTCGTCGTCAATGCTGATTAACGACCCTATCAGAGAATCGAGGCCTGGACCTTCAGGGTGAACAATGAATATATGTTGCGGATTGACTGAAGTCGGAAATATTAATCGTTTGATGCTAACCTACTCAGTAGTCTAACAGTTAAACATTCATAGAGATCCGTATAGATCCTGGACTCGGTTCCTCGTGCGTTCATAGATGTGCATTATAACGAAATATTTGTCCAGTACTTCATGTTAATCGATGATAAACTAATTTAGCTTAGTGGATGTAATCGAAGTCATATTTTTTTTTTACAGTAATTGTTATTTTTCATATTTATAAAAAATTTAATCACTAACTGTATTTTCTATATATCAGCTATCAATAGTGTAAAGTAAACTTTCAATGAAAGAGTATATTAAATGTGATATGCTTCTTTTTAACAGTTTTACATAAACAAAATAAATACTTATGAACTTAATCAAATAATGTCATTTAATCTCTACATATCAAAATGTAAATTGTCTTATTTTGTAGAATTCAAACATAAAATTATTTATTATGAAATATTCTCATAGATACTGTTGAGTATCATATGAATTATTAAAAATTTCCAACTAAATTATATGTAATGAAAAGTGGTTAATATAAACAATTATTCTATTAATTAACTCAACTTTCCATTATTTAGAATAATTAAAAATTATCTTCGACTGTAAATATAACTTTAATAAATAATATATGCAAACAACTGAGTATATTGTCTTTCTTGCTTATTTATAACAAATTAATAGAATGTATTGAGTAAATACATTTACTCTGTCATGCATGGTAAATAATCTGTAAATATGATTATCAACAATGTAATTGACTTATTTCATTAATTAATAATAACTTATTAGTATGAATTAATTACTTTAAAGAATGTAATAAAGTGAATTATCTAGTATTCAATATTCATGATATGTAGTAAGTACTTTTAATTTTATTTGCAAAATTAAACATTTCACTTACCTAATTGTCAATAATTAAATCCTAAAACAAGAAAATACAGTAAATTTCACTATTATGTTTTAATGATTAAAACAATATTACACTTAATAGGCTTGGTCATGTTCCCAAGATCCTATATCTGAAAAGCAGAACTTTTCAGACACCTTTATGGCAGTGGATGTAATATGAATATTCCTGATGCAAGTCAAACAACAAAATTATTACTTTTTGCAGATGTTTTTAAGCTGACCTTTATCTTTTAATTTATCTATCATTACAGTGGTAAATATAGTAATTTTATTTTACGCGTTTATTCAAAATGTTCACAAACCAAAATAGCATCAGCTCAAAATGTCATCTGATAATGATGCAATAATGTAACTATCTACTTTCCATCTCTAACTTTATATAAGTTGCGTTAGCCTGCCCTCCTCCTCTTCTCAAATTTATTAACTGTATCGATAAGTATCTACTCTTAATTAGTAACATAGTAATATGCATCGAAGTTTCCCAGAATTGTTTGCATCTTGTTTATCGTAATTTGAATGATTATTACTCATATTTCAAATATTAACCCCGATTTGAATAGACAAGGGATGTTAACATTTGATTCTATATATATATATATATATATATATATATATATATATATATATATATATATATATTTGTAATTATAAGTAATGTGTAGTTCGTAAGACGACTCCAAATGAAATGAATTTATTCTATACTGCAAACCTTATTCTTCTTGTGTTATCTTTAGAAATGTTTTGATGATAATACGTTTGACATTTGTATTTTTACTTTAATTTTCATTATTATATGATATCAGATAAATAGCCATTAAAAGTTGGTATTTGAATATTAACATGCATGAAGAGACGAAATAAGGTATTAGGTGATATAGTGTCTTAGCGTAGCAACCATGTACTACAGAATAATTCTAATAGTAGACGGAACAACTTGTTGGTACTTTTTGGTTTTCAATGAATATGTGGTTAAAATTGCTTAAAAAAGTTGTGCATAATATAAACAACCATTTAGTACATTGTTACTTGACTTCCGTAATCTCAGTAATATCTTAAGTAACGCTTATAGAAATATTTTATCGAAAAAGTTTATCATTATTTGTAATTAAATTTGAAGATAATGCTGAAAGGTTTTAAATATTCAGCCATTAATATCTTATGAGATATAGACCGTGAAATTTTGGTTAACTGAATATTCCATCAGCATATAAAAAACAAATGATCTTGTTCTCATATCACATAAATGAGATTTTAAAGGATGATTCGGCTATTGCAGACATATACCAACAATAGCTCTTAACTTTAAATATCCACTAAATACTGAACTGGTAAACCCG
The DNA here is from genome assembly GCA_025215515.1 of Schistosoma japonicum. NCBI lineage: Eukaryota > Metazoa > Platyhelminthes > Trematoda > Strigeidida > Schistosomatidae > Schistosoma > Schistosoma japonicum. The sequence continues at coordinate 34,776,423 of CM046061.1, forward strand.
TCCACTTTTTTTTACCAAAAAAAATACAAAATTCACTGATAATTATGTCCGAAATTTTCATTAATTTCCGATGGAAGTTTGACACTTATGGAATTATTTGAATGAAATATGATCAGGTATTTTACTTAAATATAGCCTCATCTACAAACACTATGTTATTCATTTAAGTTCAACGAATCAATTTAAGGAACTACATTGATCTGAAGTGGTTACTTTTCATCAGAAAATTACTGAATAAAAGGCACAGGCTTGCTTTAGCGCATTTTATAATATACGCCGGTTTTTAAAGTACAGTTGAAAAGTAAATAAAAAGAAACGGGTGTTTTTCTGGTTTATAATAAACACAATATAAAAAATGTTTTTAAACAAAATTTTTTCTAGTAAAATATTGTTATACAAATTTACAATTTTTAGTTTCCCTGAAATCTTTAGTAATTTAAGCCGTATAAAGTCATATAATATCAACTAGAGAACCGATAGTATTTGAAATGAAATTCAATCAATATTTCAGATAAAGAGTGATAAGTAGAATGAAATACACGTTAATTCCACAACAGGTCTCCACTAAAACTAATCAACATTATATATACATATATATATATATATATATATATATATTGTTGAATCAACTTTTAGATAGTTTTAGAGAAATGAATGTGATGCATTTACGAATTTTATTTTTAAGTTAAATGTATGATCTGTCATTAAAGTGAAAAAATGTATTATATAATTATAGTGTAATCTGAGGTAGATTCGATTAGTTCTAGATTACGATTTTGTGTTTTCTGTATCAATACTAACTATGCATGTGGATTATTCTCATACTTATTAACCTTTATATAAATAAACTATGAAAAGACATCATTTTAAGCCTGCTTTAATGATTGTTTTCACGCTTCTTTTTTCTTATAATCAGTGTCTGTCAGTTTAGCTGCCGTCAAGATGATAATATGCTGGTCATCGAATCAAATTTCAGTTTTGTTCAACGTTTTCAGAGGCATCCATAAACACATCAGATAATTAATAGCTGTAAAATCTCCAGACTGTAATCTTATGATTGTACGCAGAATATCCAGAAGAGGTTATTACATGAAAGGCGAAAGTAACTTACACATTTTACTTTTCTCACCATTATATATATATATATATTGCATTGTCACTTAAACAAATAATTAGTAAAACTTAAAGTTCTAAAAGTTGCATCATATAAAGTTTAAATAAATTTTAGTTGCGATGAAATATTATTCATATTCGAAAGCTATACGATTAGGGAATCAAGTTTATTAATGTGACACATAAGTGCAAACAAAATTAAATTTATGTCCGCTTCAATAGCATCATTTATGAAATAATTAAGTGTGTAAGGTACTCAGTGACTGGCTTTAATGGGGACATGATAACACTAAAATGTCAGTTGCTATTCACTGTAAACTTACTGTGAATTATTTGTTTGCACTTCACTGAAAAAAACCATTTGTTTATTTCCTCGACTGGTCATAAGTATCGAAAGGAGCCTCTGCGAAAATAGGGTGTCTGTAATGTCTAGAGCGAAGTCTTGGACGATCGAATATATATCTTTCCTCTCCAGGATATGGAATTTCATTAGATGGATTGTAAAACCTCTTCCAATAAACCATTCTCTTGTCAGCTGAAAGGCTGCTGGAATCAGAGTTATCTTTAAGTCCCTCTGTTTTAAAAGTGCAGTGGAAAAGTAAAACTAAAATTAGTACGCTTGAGATCATTCTTCTGACGTCTTAATCAAAAAAATATGAATTTACCATCTTCTCATAACTTTATATACAAGCAAAAGCAACTCAAGCAAATATACGATTGGATAAAATGATTAGTAAAAAATATTTAGGACTCTACAGCAAGCATTGGAAAAATATATTTTGCGACCAATAATGTCAGAAAGATTTTAATTAAGAGTGTTAATTTATACAGAAAGTGATCATATTTGCTTAAAGTTCATTGAACAAGGCAAATAAACATGAACAAAAGCGTGCGGGAACTATGTGTTATGCGTTACTGAGTTAGCATAATGAGGAAAAAAGTATGAATCTTAATGTCAGTGTTACTTATTTCACAGGTTCTGTTAATGGGAAAATCTGGATCAGGTAAAACGAGTATGAGAAGTATCATATTTGCTAACTTCATTGCTCGGGATACTCGTAGACTTGGTCCTACAAGTATGTATAAATACTCAGATTAATAGACCTGTGTTAGTGGATGTAGAACACACTCACCTAAGACTGCTAGGTGGACTGGTTCTGAATTTGTGGGATTGTGGAGGGTAAATCTGCCACTTAATCATTTACTTTTCGGTAGTCAAGATGGCTTCATGGAGAGTTATTTTGTCAATCAAAGAGAGACGATATTCAGGAATGTAGAAGTTTTAATATATGTTTTCGATATTGAAAGTCGGGAAGTATCGAAGGATTTGTCCTATTATCGTTCCTGTCTGGATGCGGTCAACCAAAATTCCCCTGGTGCGAAAATCTTTTGTCTCATTCATAAGACAGACATGATCAGTGAAGACAAAAGAGATGAGGTTTGCTTGTTCTTATAGTATTATTACTTTAAATTGAGTCACAATTACATATCTTTGTTTCAAATAATGCTTTATTCATGTACCTTGTTGATACTGTTCTTAGTTTCAGTCATTATTTAAACATGAAGATTCTTTGTATTACAAGATAATTCCCATTATTTATTTTTCATTCTTATGTGGCTTGTCCAGACAGTCTTACAGCCAAGGTCGGAGAGTGCTTTTTCGATGTCTATCCATTTAGCTTGTCGAGTTGATGAAGTACGTCTAAGGTGTCGACATGTTATGCCTTGTTAGCCGCCACGTGGCTTAGAAACATCAGGGATTATTGGGATGCAACTTGACTAAAGTATTGTGTTAGTGCATAAGGTCACCATTTATTTCAACCAGATATTTGGGGACTCGGATTACCTAGTAGTCCTGAAGTTGTTAACAATCGGCTGCTGGATACTCGGTAAGATTGACCCAAACACTCTGCAGTTACTAAAATGTATGGTGGTCCAAACTTCGCATGGTGATCAGGCTTGCCTATCGTGACGATCCAGTCGTCTGTATTGGCTAAAAAACCTATCTTCGGGGTTCTGCTAAGCCAGAGGAGTTTTACGAAAGGTGATGGACTAAAAGGCACATCATAAGGTCTTAGAGGGAAGTCGTACTACCGATCGTACAGAGGTGTGACGTCAGTAAACTGTTTTCCTCAGTCAACCACAATGACTGCAGTGCCGCCTTTCTACAAAAAAAGAATGGGGTAGGATAAGGTTGACACTGAAAATTCACGCTTTATTTTACTCCACAAGTCTTCGTCTCCGATAATAAGGCATTTTCAAGCACGGAATTAGCTCATCCATAACATTTGTAAGGAGGTCGTTTGTAATCGACCTCAAACAGTTGTACCTTAGGTACTGGGGGTCACAACCTCGAGTCATCAAGGCCAAATCTAATCCGATTTCTTGTTCGGGTACCCCAAGAAGAGCTCTTCCATGGCGTGGGGAGTCAGAAAGTTATGACCACCGTCGTACCTCTAATATTGGTTTATTATTAATTATTTCCCCTTGTGTTGCAAATACATCCATGTTTTACTTCTGTGCGAATCCTAAATAATGCACTACTGAATGGCATTTCATTAAATCTTCATGGTTACTAGTCTCTTTCATACTTTCACATCACTTTGTGTATCATCTTTCCCTGTATCCTGCGTTAGTTGAGTAGAGCCTTGTTGAGTCGCTCATATCTGCATCTGCTGTGTATCTTGTAATAGTTCTCTATTGATGAAATACCAGTGGAAATCGTTTTGTCTTTTTCTGCTTACTGCACTTACTGGAAACTACTGAATGAGTAAAGTATAGTACGTAAACATTATAAGCTTTAGATCGTGGTTTAAAGATTACTTAAGTTTTTATTTTGACAATATTATTTTACTTTTCATGCAACATGATCCCTTTACAAAATTAAGGAAATTTTTATCCTTTAGAAGGTTCTTTGACCAGTTTTTTGTATTGTTTCTCACCCTAAAGTTACTAAGTTTATGCACAGCCTTTGTAAAACTTTGTTAACGTTAAACAATACTTTCACGTGATTCTAACCATGATTGTGAAATGTAATGGAGTCCTTTCTCGTAAAGTAGGTCTATTAAGCGAGAACGGTTAGTGAAGATGAACGTGTTGGTCTGGTGTGGTCTGTTGCTATTAAGCAGGACTTTCAGGATTACTTTTAAAATATTGCTAATCAAATCGGTTAGTTAGTAATGTATTCTAAGCTTCGTGTTTCAGCTCCTAAAGGTCATTAATTTTTACTATCTCTCCACTTCTCGGAAAGTCGGGTTTGAATCAGAAACATTAAATAACTCTAGTAAGAATTTGCTAGTGACATCTACGATGGAGAATAGCAGTCCGTAATTTAATTTACTGAAGCCTTATGATTTATCAAACTTTATGTTATTAAACTAGCAGGATAATCTCTCCAAGAACAAAGGTACACGAGCTAATAAAGTCAATGTATAACTTAAAACAGAGACATGTTAATCCATGTCGCCCTCATTTCACTTCAACACAAACTGATGTTACTAAACATTATTGAAAATTGAAAACGAGTGGAATCGAAAGCTAAATACTTTAGAATATTTTATGTCTGTAGATTTCAATTTGCGAATTTCGATAAGTGTTCAATTTCAAACTGGGCTCCACTCTATTGTCTCTACTTAATTAGCTAAATTAATCGCAGTAGATTAAGTCAGTTACTTATGATTGCCCGATCTCAATGTCTCCCAGCTAACTGGCGATGAAAAGGAACAGAACAAAACTGCCTGCTTTTGCCTCAAACAATTCCGTTAATTTCTAATCTCTTTCGATCTTCTCATTCTTCTTTGTTTTGGTGTAGTAGCTTCAATCAGTGCCCGTTACCCTATGTATAGCATAGGGCGCTGACCAGCCAACTCTGTCCTGGGCTTTCCTTTCCAGCTCTTCTCAAGTGCTGTTCATTCTCTTCATGTCTGTTTCCGATTTCCGACACAATGTGTTCGTGGGTCTTCCTCTTTTCCTTTGGCCTTCAGGATTTCAAGTTAGTGCTTGCCTTGTGAAAGAGTTTGATCATTCCCTCAATGTGAGTCTTATCCACCTTCAGCGTCTTCTCCTGATTTCTTCCTCGGCTGTATTTTAGTTGGTTTGTTTTCTACCATAGAAGGTTGTTGTTGATAGTATCTGGCCATCGGATCCGAAATATCTTACACAGGCAGTTGTTTATAAATACTTGTATCTTTTGAATAATGCTTTTCATAGTCCTCCAACTATCTTCACATTTGTATTGAAAATTTTAACTTCAAAGTTGACTGACAGTTGGCTTGAGTTCCATATATTTTTCAATTGTACTTTACCGTTGATTTCCATTTGTCCTTGATACTGCTTCGTTTACAGCCATCTGGTCGGTTCAGACGTTCATATACTGATTGTAATTTATCACAGGAATACAAAACCACTGATCTGCACGTCTCACATTGTTAATTGTTTAGTTTATTGCAAGCCTATAGCCAGCATGACTCATCTAATATAGACTCGGCTAGTTTATTAAACCGTTTCGCTGATTGTATAAAGCTCAGAAGCACGAGCTGTTTAAAAAACACTATCCCACTAACAGATACATAGAAATAACACATTTGATCCAACAAGATATTTTATTTCACGGATCGTCCTACTTGGAGAAAACACTTGAATCATACAATATTCAGTAGTTTTCAATTAGTGCCACTTCATGATAGAAAGTGCTTACAGATCGTCTTCATTAGATCCCCTGTTTGTGAGAGAAGGACGTTCTTTGGTTAGATTATCACGGAATGCTTATTCACCGATTCTTAACGTTTAGCTTTGAGATATTTTAAAAACCTGTTTAATTTTTTTCATCCATGATGAAACAGATATTTCAGGTGAGAAAGCAAAATATCGAAGCAGTTACGAAACCATTTACTTGTTCATGTTTTACGACGTCTATATGGGATGAGACATTATTCAAAGCTTGGTCTAAAATCGTTTACGAACTTATTCCAAACATTAAAACGTTGGAGAGTAGTTTGAAACAACTTTGTGAAGTACTAGAAGCTGATGAAGTGATTCTGTTTGAAAGAGCAACATTTTTAGAAATCGCTTGTCACTCGAGAGTTCCACATTCTGATGTGCATAGGTAAGTGACATGTTTATTTCTCTTAATAGTTTTACAATTTAGGTTTGAAAAGATAAGCAACATTGTGAAACAATTCAAACTATCGTGTAGTAAAGTTGGAGCGAATTTCACAAAGATTGAATTGCGCAATCAATACTTTGCTGCGTTTATTGATGTCTTTACATCTAATACATACATTATGGTAGTGTGCTCTGATTTGTCTATCGGTAGGTGTGCGACGTTCAAAACAATTCATAATTTTACTGTATCGTATAATTGTTATTCTTTATAGATAGGTGACAACCTATTATGAATGATAATGATTAGGTCTAACAGCCAGCGGTTTGACGGATGATATAAATCTTTTATCACTTGAAATTAGGAGTGTAACCGACATTACTGTTATTATTATTATTGTTATTGAAACCCACGCGTATAAAATGTCCATTATGAGCCACTGGTTTATCGATTGTAATAGATGGATATTTCACTGTTAACTTTCGCGGGTTCGGTGGAACAAGCTTCGATTGTTTGGATGATATTTTCATCTAACAGGATCATTGAATCGTCAGTAATTGTTCAGATTTAGTTTTTCAACCTATTCACTTGTCATGAGTAATAGACACCTTAAGACAACGTCTACTAATCCTAATGGTGCTACTCTGTATTGCATTTATAATTGGTCACCCGTTTACCAAATTTAATATGTATGTTAGATTTCACTGACCATTTTTTCGTCAGAATAGTATTGATTGTTGGGGGTCTTTGATATGCGGAAGTATTTGGAGGACGGTGCTTCCCAGGCGCTAGAAAATCCAGTGACTCATCCCATTTACTAAAATTGCAGATTATATGCTAACTGTTGGCCATTCTTGACCTCTGTTAACGTTCTCAATTTTGTCGAGATTATGAAGATACGTTTCATCTCGTTCAGACAGCTTAGAAAATGTCTTTTCGATCGCAACAGTTAGGTAACCAGTTTCCGTCTTTCTTGTTTTATTTGACTAAAGTTTACTTTAACGCAATATGTCTTGCAACTTTTCAGCGTTTTCTGCGACTTTACTCAACATTCGTAATGCACGTAAGTACTTTGAGTACTTAGAAAAAATGGAACAACCTCACTCGGCAATAGCTGGTTGTAGCTAGTCAATTATTTTCATCGTTTCTAGTGTCCATGACACATGACTTTCCAACTCAAGATTCCAATCTAACTGTATATTAAACTGTCCAATTTTCACTTGGAGTACAATCATTATAATGCACCAAATGTTGTACAGTCTGGTTTAAATGCCACCAATTGCACTGTATATTTTTGAGAAGTTGTGATAGTGAATGAAGTGCATGTTATCTATTCTCTTGATTTGTTGATACCATTGAACTTAAATGTGTGCACGTGCACATTCACTAACCTTATCGTCTTCAGCCTTTTTATTGTCGTCGATGTTTTACTATTGTCGAATTTTCACCTCTCGAAATATTTGATAAATTGACCATCGTACATATTTAATACTATCCATTCAGCATAACATAATTATCCATAATTCACTAACTAGATGATTGTCACACGGTGAATTGATTGATTGCCTGTATTGTGATAATATGTAAATAGATTTTGCGATTTTCGATTTTTATGAGCTATTTTGTCTACTTATGTTATCATCACAATAATAATTTTTTTCTAAACTCTTATTGTGGTTATAAGACATTATATAGTGATTTCGGTAACTCACTGTAGGATTGGTCGTCGTTGTTTACTTTTCAATTCATTATTAAATATGCAACGAGCTCATTAGAAGTGTCAAATCACAAGAGTTACAGGATAGGGTTGGTCAACAAGCTGTTTTCATTATCGTAAAGTTGGCTAATAAATCCTTTCAATTAGAGATTTACAATCGTACTTGTCATCTTCTTTTTTTCTTGTAATTTACTGAACATTGAAACTTTCACAATTCTACTACTGATGTAGTATCCCAGTTTTAGGCTATTAGTAACACGTCATTGATTTCGCGGTTCGGTAATTGTTAATAGTAATGCTATGTAGTCAAATGGCTCACCTATGCTATTGAAGTCCGTTTAAAAATAGTTATGAAACCTCGTCTTGAGCATACATATTTTATACAAACTCACTTTTTGCCTAAAGTTACTATTTTTGTCACGTACTTGATTCTAAACGTATATGTAGTTTCATATTTAAGTCCAATCGAACTGATGCTTCGTCGATGGCCGTTTTTATATTATTCATCTGTTGGTAAATACTTTTATATGTCGAGATTGGTAAATAACGCTGTTATATAAAAACTTATGCTGGTAAACGTGAGAACTTGCCTGCATAAAGGGGATATTCTATAATTATGAAGGTATATTTATAGTGAACCTGAATTTTGGATGATAATTTGCAGTTATGATGTTTTAGGTGGCTCTACGCGTGAATTAGGTTTGTAATTAGCTAAACCTGCGCAGTGAATAATCAACTCAAAACATTTTCTTCCCATCTTCATAGTTTCAATGATATTTATCGGCATTTGCTTTGTAGAAAGCTATTTTCAGTACTATAGGCACTAAACTTATGGTGACTTAGTATGTCTAACATTTTATAAATAGCAGTCATCACTAGCTTAAAACAGTCTACAAGTACTGTTAGAATCCGATTAGTAGTAAACTGTGCAAGGCTTTTTTTAACTTCATTTTATAAATACATTTTTTTTATAAAAAGGAGCAAATAACTCCGCATTGGTCAAACTATTTACCTACAGATATTTTTTGTCAATAATCTTTTCATTAGTTTTTGTTAATCCTGATCCATTTTAACGAAGGATTCGAATTTTATAGATTGTTGTCATGGGACAAAAAACTATGATCATTCTTCGTGATATCGAAACACGTACTGTTAAGCTCTATTTATTAAGCACTCAGTAAATATGATACTTGTGTTGCCTAAATTGTAAGTTTGTCATTGAACCTTTAACTATTACCGTGTTCATTCCTGTTTTTATCTTTTTCAATTTTACTCTGAACCTTTTATCCCGTTTTCTGTACACAACTTTCCAAGCTTAGTCTTCGTTGCGTTGTATAGTTTCTCTTACGATTCTATCTATCATTTGGTGTATTTTATCAGCTGTTTCTATGTAATAAATTACTTGGAATTGACTTTCTTGACTTCGAACTCAACTTTCTATTCATTGGTTGGCTTTTCTTCTAGGTATGATTTTAATCACTCTGGTGCCACGCCAATCAATAAGCGTTTATTTGTATCAGGTCATAGTCCTGTAGTCTCATTAATTAGTTCCTATGAACAGCAAGGTTGCTTATCGAGAAATACAAGTAAAGGAATATTGATAATTAGATTGGCTTCTTTTGTGCTTAATCTAAAGAATTTATACGACATTGGAAAGGATAAGTATTTCTTGACATCCTTGTTTAGTGATGATTGTTTTTAAAATGTTTCCAAATGATACTACCAGACAAATATGTGAATAAAGTTGTGGAGCGTTTATCAATTGTGTTGCCTACAAGCAAAATATATTTCAATAAATATTAGTGCATATGTCAGTGTTTTGCATTTTTCGCAGTCACTTCAGATATTAAGAATTTAATCACCTTGAAGACATTTTTATGTCAGCTGAAACCTGAGATGTATTCATTCCGTAAATTAAATGTCACGTGTACATGTTATACGAAAATAATTAAAGCTGATTAACTAGTGAGCTTTAAAAAATGTGCCATGCTATTTCCAGATACTTTTATGAACTTCTGCTAAGTGTGATGATTTTGTAAGTTTTGTTGTCCAGGTGCAGATAATTGATTGTAATAACAACTAAGTATTTCAAGCAACTACTACTTTATTTTAGTGTGATTCACTGTAGTTTAACATTATCAGAGCATATCCTTTCCTATCTGCTCCATATGTCGACATTGCATGCCATTGTAGAAGTTGTACTTATTCTCTGTTTCAATCTTCGTAAGTAATTTATTAATGTAACCAACCCATTCAGATGTTTGTATTTGTGTATAAGGCAGTATTATTTACAAAGAATTATATATTTAAAACACGTAGTTGTAGAATGAGTTATACTGTCGTCCTGTCTAGATTGTTTAGCAAGTCTCGAAACACTACATATTCAGTTCTAAACCGACGACAGAAACCAAAAGTATGGTTGGTTGTAACTGTTATTTTGGAAGAGGTAACACTATTACGGTATATAGAATAACTTCAACAACGTCTCGAATTATTCAGTAGTGTATATACACAATTAATAGAGTAGTGTTTCAGAGCGATTTCGACTCCACTGTAGCAACAAAAGCGGGTTCCAATGACAATCTATTAGCTGTAGAACGCTATCCAACAAAAAATAAATCTCGGTATCAATATGCTAACCACCTAGATAATTGCACTACACACTGCCGTGATCTAGGGAAAACTGTGCGTTCTATCTTCAGAATATCTATTTTAAACACTGTAAGTGGCCTCGTTGTTTTTAATAGCTATTTCTCATTTAGGGGCTGAAAAAGTTCTGAATTCTTATTGGTATCTCAACATCCACGCAGAAGGTGCTGCAGCTTCTAGGCAGTAATTTAACTTTTGGGAATAACCGACACTGTGCATTTTTATCACCTTTATTTGTTGAGAATATTGCTTTTCAAGTGTGTTGCTGGGCATCACAATTCCCCTTCAGTGATGAAGAATTGTTTCTTCTATTATTGTATACCTAGCAGCTACAAAACTGTCACCAGTAACTATGACTTTATCACAACAACAGGGGAGTATTTGCTAGGGGTTACGTAAGATCGTTGCAGGCGTAAACCTTGTTACATCACACGTTGAATTTGAAGTTTATTCAAGGTGGATAGGCACTTACTCGACGTGAATTCTAAACAACGCCACTAATCCCTGATATCTATACATAGAAATTAACACTGATGAAAAAATAGTTTTTCTGAGATACAACTCTAGTTTGGTGATAATATTACCAGAAACGATAGTGGTTGGGATATTAAATTTCCTAATTTAGGACGCCTTAGATAAACGTCTTCGTTTTCTAGATACCAATGATTCAGAATCATCTGAATATTTGATGTTATGGTTATTTACTTCCTACAAAGTTCCTCGTAGGATATCTAAGATTAATTTCTCAGTAATAACAAACGTCGACATTGTTTATGAAATTGCCTCTAGTTAAATATGTGAAAACTATGTGGAACCACCATCGCTCGTTAGTCACAACTTTGTCTCCCTAATCACCATCAATTCAGCTCCTTGAGAGGTAACAGATGAGTAGACAATTAGCAGCAAACAGAAATCAGATGAAACCTCGTCAAATCTTTTGCAGATGGTTACGAGATACAAAATCAGTGGCTACAGTTTGTGTGTGAAATATGTCCATGCATTTTATCAATCAACAATTTCAACTCGTCATTGAATGCCCAAGTTTTATGGCTGTAATTTACTGCAGGCATGTGACTTTCGAACTTCATTCAATTATCGACGTGTATTTTATTGGTATTCATTATAGACAAGTTATACATATTTACCTCTTCATACATCTGTACATGCTGGATTAACTTCTACTGATAGTGCGATACCATTCAATTCAATCAAGATGGTTTTGCTACCTAACTTATGTAAATTTGTCTTAAAGCCTAACTATCAAACCACTCCATAGATTTGTCTACCATAACCGTGGTGACGAGGCTTTTATGTGTGGGCACTAACATTTGGGTGTTAATTTTGTAAGGAAACTTATTAATGCTATTTTCGTGCCATATTTTTATTACTGCGCTTGCAATTTGTTAGTGATGTTCGAATACATCAATAATACCATCAAATTAGTTTAGTTTTTCTGTCACCTTGTTTAATTTTTTTTTCGTACTCTACAAGTCCGCAAATAACTGCTTCTACGACAACCTCCATTCTGATTTTCATCTATCTCGGTAATGTCGTGGGTTATTAATCATTCCTGTGATAGTCTTATTTAATACAGTGATTGTACGTCTTATATGTTTTTTGCTAAACGTTCTAGTTTTCGCTTCTTACTTAACTCATTCTCTCAGTTTTCGTTATCATACTGATGGATTATATAACAAAGTTTAGATTTTGGAATATAACTTTGACTTAAGATTGCTGCCCCTCCAAATAAACTATATTAATAAGAACTCTTATTTCGCTTAGTATTTACCCGAGCTACTAATATGAGCCTTTAAACATATGATTTCTGATTGTTTACCCTAAAGCACCAGCGTAGTATGTTCCGCGGTAACTGCACCTGTACATTATAAGAGAAAGTCTAACCAAACTAGAATACACTTGCTAAGATGGAAGGGAAGTTATACAAGTGAATCGCGACTGTCTATCGTCTAGTAAATATATTGAGATTTTGACTTTCAGGGGTTAAAGCACTTCATTCAATATTGATTGGTTGATGGGTGCAGTGTAAATTTGTGAAAGCTTAATTACTTTGGATCAACCCAATACATTTAAACTTTTCGGGGATTAAAAGATACGTATAAACAAAACTTCAACTGACTTCGTAATGATATCTAACAAAGTTCTAGTCAAAACCTAAATTAATTTAAGCTACATTGGAATAAGGAATAATATACTGCAGTGAAAAGCTGAGTTTTAGGTGGACGCAAAAGGTGAGTTTTAGTTGGCTCTAAGCTTCTATCTAAGAACAAAACTAAGCAGGGTGTCGCAGACATTGCTAAATTTAATAAAAACAAGAAAGGAAATGTGGTCGCGACCACTTTCAATTTGTGATGTGGATTGATTGATAAGAGGTTTACCTGCAGGTATGCAGATTACTTGGGTAGTATTTACCAGTTATCTAAGAGTTAAAACAAACCACGATGTTTCGTAGTCTTGATTGTTCAACGTCAAACAATCTTCATTAAGACTTTGTCTTAATGAAAATTGTTACCGACTTTACTTATCTGTACTGAAAAATGTAACTAAGACGGAAACTCTAATCGATTTAATTGGCTACGGAGTATGTAGTCGTACGATTTGACCCTTAAATATAGTCGGCTACAATGTCCTGAACGCAGGACGGGTGAGATCCGTTGGGTTTTTAATCCTTGAAGCAGATAAACTTGCAGAAAGTTCATGTATTTGCCTTCAACTTACCAGGCCGCGTTAGTAATGCCTGTCTCCGATCCTCTCCAGATTGACAGCATATCAACCAAAACTACCGAATAAACTAATAATTACATTTACAAAATTTTAGGCTTTTATGCCAGTCGAAAATAAGACCACAATTCAAAGACATAAATTGGTAACTTCGAAGTAAGCCAACACCAGACAGGGCATAATCAACTTAGGGTACCTGGCAACATTCACCATGAGATCCTTTGGTGGTAATAAGTATCGACTAAAAGGTGACACACCGCAAGCTGTACAAAGTTCGATTCAAACCTCTGATAAGCATCCCATACAAAAAATGGATTTAGATCTTATAGCTTCCAAAACTGCGCACTCCACATCAACAGAAGCAGCGTAATATTGCTGTGTTCAGGTGTCCACCAAACGATTTACATTAACTGAAATTCGAGATATGAAAATCGAGGTATACAAAATGTTTTCTCTGATTAGAGTTGTGTGACCTGTACAATAGGGGGGGGCTTTGATCATCCTAACATCGTACCTATAACATCATTATCTTGCAAGGCCGGTTTTAAGAGGCCGTCTTCTGATGGCAATCAATTCAGTAATAAATAAGGTGTTTAATAACAATAGGCAATATGTAATCCATTGTAGCCTAACTTATTAGACCACTGATATAAACCATCTTCCTTGCTAAGCAATATCGTTGTTTGACTTGATGTGACAGAGCTTACATGGAATTCTGTGGTGCCTATCGGGATTTAGTGTACTCTAATACCCGGTAGTTATTTATTACATCCACTCTCCTTGGGACCTGTAAATGAGTATAACCTCTCCTTTCACTATTCTAGCTATACTCACAAAGGGTTATTAATATATTTTCCGGCTTCTTCACACATCCAATGAGCAGGAATAATCCTTATCTTTGACTTGAATCACTCTAAACATCGTGATATCTTCAAATCTAAAAACAATATTTTTGGGACCGCGGTAGTTTCTTATTCTTTATACAATACAGCATGACAGATATCAGGTCAACTAACCATACTGCACTTTCAAACCAATGAATAGTTGTTGAAGACAGAAGTATCATGCAAAAAATTCTCATACGCTTCTACACAATCGTCTTATCACCTCTAAACTTTTTAGTTGAAAATATACTTTCATCTTTGATAAATATAATTGTGTTATGCAAGTCCATTCTATTCACTACAGAAAGATGGTGTTCTTCGTTAACTAACTAAGAATCAGATATAATCATTTACTATATCACTGTATTAAAGAGTGAAAACCTGGTGACGGCTGATCAACATATGTCTGCGCGTAATTTTAGACTAACAAAATTAATCAAAGTATCTTTGGTAGAATACTGGTATCGGTCTGGATTCGTAATACTTATTTTCCAAGTTAAAAGACGTTATTTTGAAGATTAATTAGGCTCTATGACATAATTCAGAATAATAGGATATTCAATCTAAAGTATGGTTGTAATGTATGATGTGAAGCTTAAAGCGTACAACTTTAATTTCTGAAAGCCAAGTGTTCACACAACATTACTAACTTTGCCAGTTTGAATATACACATAAGGCAGCTTGCTCTCGTTCTGCCCATTATAGTGTGGAACAACTAACAACAACACTTCGATCTAACCAATTATGTAGAAGATTGGAATCAGTATTTCTGGAGTAAATTATGCATTCATTCTTGTGCGACTACTGGCAAAAGAAGTGAATCTGTTTGTGTTGTATTGTGATGTTATAATGTGTGAATCAGCGAAAATTTGTAATTGTCCATTTGTGCACTAAGTATATACATATATAGTTATAAAAGGATCACAATAAATAAATAAGCCGTACGTGGATCTAAAATGTATTAACTCAACGAAGAATTTATATTCGTTTTTATTACGATAAATTTTCAATTAAGATTATCTCAGTAAACATTAGTGTATTAAAAACAAATGATACGGTTAAACTTTGGTTTCGTAAATATACAACGCAATACAGTAATAATTATACAAACATTAATTTCTCTGAAAATTTGTATTCCACAGCGTTAGCCTGATATAAGAAGTTTGCTAAATTCGATATATTGCTACGCCAATTTTTAACTTGGTTCTGTTTACAGTTCGTTACTTAGGCATTCCAAACACAAATAGACCTTTAACACATTATTTTCAATCAATACACACATTCAGAAAACATAAGCACGATTTTAAAGTGAAGTTAGTTTCGATGACTCAAAAATGAACACACTTCAAGCTGATCAGATTCCACAAGCGATCGAAAGCCATGTGATCCACAAATTATTATTTTCTACGGAATCATACAGATCATGATGGTACTGACATAAAAACCTGCAGCAAGAAAGTCAATGTAATCATGATTAAATATTATATTTTCAACGTAGCTGGATGTATTAAACGGTCAGAATGAATTTAAATGTAGGTTACATTTTGTTTAACAATTAGGTGTTAAGTAATTTGCTCATCGTTTTTAGAGTAGCTTAAGTCACGAACAAAGATTAAGATGGTGTTAAGATTTATTATCAGAAATGACCACACTATGTTCTTTCGTACCCTAGAGAAGCAAATAAATAGCTATTAAATGCATGGGTACTGCAACTCCAACATAAAAATGGACACGATATTCAGGTTAAATCCCAACCAGTAATTTTCGTGCCGTTAAACATATACGTGAGCTTCACTTCATTCAAAGAATGCTAATATGCTTATCATTGAACTCTTCTTGATCTACCACATTTCTTGTCTTCATACCGACAGATAATCACTCTAGTAAAGCCGAATTTCCTCTCACTGATATCCTGCAATTTGCAGAGAATATACTGCCTGATGTCAAACATTCATTAATGTCAGTTTTCTAATTGGTTTACGATGCGGTCTGATTTTGCATGTATATAAGGGCATGATTGAAATAAAAAACAGATCTGATCTGTCTGGTGGACCCATAAGTCGTTGTTTTCCCTCTATTCCGTTTTGGGATTGGTAGTCGCGGGATGACGTGTCTGTACAGTGATTAGCGATTATCAAAGTTATTATATATATTGCACAAAACATAACATCCTGCACCACGCACACCACCAACCTAAGGATTAGCACTTTTCCAAACCACTTGTCTCGGTTTATACCGAACATCTTTTGTTCAATGGCTTTACTTGCGTTTTCTGTTTCGTTTGTCACTCAGTCTACTTAATTTTTCTTAATCTTATTAATGGAAGCTTGTAGATGCCGAAGTAATTTCGAATAATATTTCAATTCTAATGACTGAGATACTCAGAGATTTCAAACCAGATTATATCTAGCACCGAAAATTCCACATTATCATCAAGATGGGATAACAAGTAAATCATCTTGATAATACAACTTCACAATGAAGATATTGGATATTTGAATGAGGTAGACTCAAATTGTGCGTTACTCGGTCTGCGAAATGCGGAAAAAAAGTGAGTCCCGCATTTCCATGTTACTAAATTATTAGGTTTTGTTAATGGGAAAATCTGGATCAGGTAAAACGAGTATGAGAAGTATCATATTTGCTAACTTCATTGCTCGGGATACTCGTAGACTTGGTCCTACAAGTATGTATAAATACTCAGATTAATAGACCTGTGTTAGTGGATGTAGAACACACTCACCTAAGACTGCTAGGTGGACTGGTTCTGAATTTGTGGGATTGTGGAGGGTAAATCTGCCACTTAATCATTTACTTTTCGGTAGTCAAGATGGCTTCATGGAGAGTTATTTTGTCAATCAAAGAGAGACGATATTCAGGAATGTAGAAGTTTTGATATATGTTTTCGATATTGAAAGTCGGGAAGTATCGAAGGATTTGTCCTATTATCGTTCCTGTCTGGATGCGGTCAACCAAAATTCCCCTGGTGCGAAAATCTTTTGTCTCATTCATAAAACAGACCTTGTCAGTGAAGAAAAACGAGATGAAGTAAGTGTTTACATAGTACTATCGTTTTTTATTTAGTTTTTCGATTCTCACTTTTAAAAAGAATGTGGCTGGAGCCATAGGTTGTAATTTATGTGTAAATTGCATATTACTACGTGTTATTCTGCAAGTCGTATATTCAACATACAGTAATGTCATCAAGCCTTCATGTAAATTTAACAACGGATATATTTTCTGTTATATCTGCTACACCAACAACGATCCAGTTTGATGAATGTCTGTCTGATGTGCTGTAACTTGTTTGAAGCATACATCTGCTAACGAGTTGGACTAAAGAACAGGTACAAGATAAATAGCAATCAAATTATATTCTAAGTTTCACTGCTCATATTTTGATATGCTGTCGGACTAATGTTAATGAATAACGATTAGCTACTTCCAAAAAGAAAAACTGCTTATCAAGATCTCATTGCAACTGATTTAATAGATGTAACTGAATTCGTACAAAACGAGAGTGCTATGTATCCATCTTGTGAGTAGTTGGAACTGTATTGATCAATAAGACTAATGTGATATGAAATGTAATTTAAGTTGAAGTACTTAAGCAATCAATCTGTTCATTGTATTGCTCAAAAATTGAGCTTTGGAAATCCGACTGCAGAAGTTCTTTGAAATAACAGTATAGAAGGTGGTCTGGTTTAAAAAAATCATCTTTAGTTGGTAATTAACAGATGGCCTTTGATAATCTGGATGAACCTATAACGCTTACGTTCCACCATGTCATTTCCAGAATCCCTCACTTGTATCCGATTTTAGACCCTACCATATATGGATTCATCATATTCAAGAAATGCTTAACAAATGATTGGTGTCACCCTTGATCTACGCGTTCATAATCGTTAATGGTAATCTTTAACACAAAAACCTCTGTTGACTGATTGATTAGTTACCAAGCTTACACAAAACCAGCTAATCTGCACGTCTCACATTGTTAATTGTTTAGTTTATTGCAAGCCTATAGCCAGCATAACTCATCTAATATAGACTCGGCTAGTTTATTAAACCGTTTCGCTGATTGTATAAAGCTCAGAAGCACGAGCTGTTTAAAAAACACTATCCCACTAACAGATACATAGAAATAACACATTTGATCCAACAAGATATTTTATTTCACGGATCGTCCTACTTGGAGAAAACACTTGAATCATACAATATTCAGTAGTTTTCAATTAGTGCCACTTCATGATAGAAAGTGCTTACAGATCGTCTTCATTAGATCCCCTGTTTGTGAGAGAAGGACGTTCTTTGGTTAGATTATCACGGAATGCTTATTCACCGATTCTTAACGTTTAGCTTTGAGATATTTTAAAAACCTGTTTAATTTTTTTCATCCATGATGAAACAGATATTTCAGGTGAGAAAGCAAAATATCGAAGCAGTTACGAAACCATTTACTTGTTCATGTTTTACGACGTCTATATGGGATGAGACATTATTCAAAGCTTGGTCTAAAATCGTTTACGAACTTATTCCAAACATTAAAACGTTGGAGAGTAGTTTGAAACAACTTTGTGAAGTACTAGAAGCTGATGAAGTGATTCTGTTTGAAAGAGCAACATTTTTAGAAATCGCTTGTCACTCGAGAGTTCCACATTCTGATGTGCATAGGTAAGTGACATGTTTATTTCTCTTAATAGTTTTACAATTTAGGTTTGAAAAGATAAGCAACATTGTGAAACAATTCAAACTATCGTGTAGTAAAGTTGGAGCGAATTTCACAAAGATTGAATTGCGCAATCAATACTTTGCTGCGTTTATTGATGTCTTTACATCTAATACATACATTATGGTAGTGTGCTCTGATTTGTCTATCGGTAGGTGTGCGACGTTCAAAACAATTCATAATTTTACTGTATCGTATAATTGTTATTCTTTATAGATAGGTGACAACCTATTAGGAATGATAATGATTAGGTCTAACAGCCAGCGGTTTGACGGATGATATAAATCTTTTATCACTTGAAATTAGGAGTGTAACCGACATTACTGTTATTATTATTATTGTTATTGAAACCCACGCGTATAAAATGTCCATTATGAGCCACTAGTTTATCGATTGTAATAGATGGATATTTCACTGTTAACTTTCGCGGGTTCGGTGGAACAAGCTTCGATTGTTTGGATGATATTTTCATCTAACAGGATCATTGAATCGTCAGTAATTGTTCAGATTTAGTTTTTCAACCTATTCACTTGTCATGAGTAATAGACACCTTAAGACAACGTCTACTAATCCTAATGGTGCTACTCTGTATTGCATTTATAATTGGTCACCCGTTTACCAAATTTAATATGTATGTTAGATTTCACTGACCATTTTTTCGTCAGAATAGTATTGATTGTTGGGGGTCTTTGATATGCGGAAGTATTTGGAGGACGGTGCTTCCCAGGCGCTAGAAAATCCAGTGACCCATCCCATTTACTAAAATTGCAGATTATATGCTAACTGTCGGCCATTCTTGACCTCTGTTAACGTTCTCAATTTTGTCGAGATTATGAAGATACGTTTCATCTCGTTCAGACAGCTTAGAAAATGTCTTTTCGATCGCAACAGTTAGGTAACCAGTTTCCGTCTTTCTTGTTTTATTTGACTAAAGTTTACTTTAACGCAATATGTTTTGCAACTTTTCAGCGTTTTCTGCAACTTTACTCAACATTCGTAATGCACGTAAGTACTTTGAGTACTTAGAAAAAATGGAACAACCTCACTCGGCAATAGCTGGTTGTAGCTAGTCAATTATTTTCATCGTTTCTAGTGTCCATGACACATAACTTTCCAACTCAAGATTCCAATCTAACTGTATATTAAACTGTCCAATTTTCACTTGGAGTACAATCATTATAATGCACCAAATGTTGTACAGTCTGGTTTAAATGCCACCAATCGCACTGTATATTTTTTGAGAAGTTGTGATAGTGAATGAAGTGCATGTTATCTATTCTCTTGATTTGTTGATACCATTGAACTTAAATGTGTGCACGTGCACATTCACTAACCTTATCGTCTTCAGCCTTTTTATTGTCGTCGATGTTTTACTATTGTCGAATTTTCACCTCTCGAAATATTTGATAAATTGACCATCGTACATATTTAATACTATTCATTCAGCATAACATAATTATCCATAATTCACTAACTAGATGATTGTCACACGGTGAATTGATTGATTGCCTGTATTGTGATAATATGTAAATAGATTTTGCGATTTTCGATTTTTATGAGCTATTTTGTCTACTTATGTTATCATCACAATAATAATTTTTTTCTAAACTCTTATTGTGGTTATAAGACATTATATAGTGATTTCGGTAACTCACTGTAGGATTGGTCGTCGTTGTTTACTTTTCAATTCATTATTAAATATGCAACGAGCTCATTAGAAGTGTCAAATCACAAGAGTTACAGGATAGGGTTGGTCAACAAGCTGTTTTCATTATCGTGAAGTTGGCTAATAAATCACTTCAATTATAAGTGTGCATCATTCATGAAAGTAAATGAAGTTTTAGGTCATACGTCCTTTACTGTTAACTCATTTTTTAAGGACACAATGGATTTACGTGATATGCGGTTGAGCAATTTAGATTAGCTAATGAAGCACAAAATGCATTGCTTATCTTCAGTGATCCGGACCTACAGTATATATAAAGAATTTTCGAAAATATTTTATTCATACTCATTTTTTCTCATTTTAAGTCCTGACTATATATTTCATTCGTTACATCATTCCAAATAGATTAATCTCCAAAGATGCTAAAAACTATGCTGCGTGGAGATTTTCGATAAATGGCATTTAATTATCATAAATAAATTGCTTATAAACTTTACCAGAAAACCTGTTAGAAGGAAATCTACAACAAACATGATGTTTTTCATCGATTCTATTATCTGTCTAGTCCTCTGGGGTTTGCTATATACAGGCGATTGTAAAATATATGGGACCTCTGACCTTAAAGTTGAGTTAGATCGAATTTCTGCTTCTTAAGATGCAGTTGTCATCAAATTGTACTCAGTAAATGACCTTAGATGGTCTATGGCAAATAACACTGCTACACATGAACAACCATCCCGGTGGGCGTAAGCTGGTGACTCGTCATAAATATGTAGTTCGGTCGAATCACACACACTAGAAACTGACAGTTCTTTAAGTTTGATAGTGATGTAACTTATCCCCCAGTCCTTTTCAGTATACGAAATCTAATACTTCTAACGCCTAAATGAAGAAGTGGATCGATGATTTATTAATACACAGAGTAGTGTCTAGATGGGGTAGGAAACCGTCTTATGAATAACGAGTTTGTTTCATGATTAGTTTGTTATTCAAAACCATGTTACAGGGATAACCATTAATTACGATTATTATATCTGAACCATTAAGTAATCTACTAGATATCAATAAATTCACTAAATGATTACTTTCTCACTGACTAGAAAAAGATATGATTGGCTGATAGTCGGCTAGAAAATGTAGCGATCAAGAGCCAGGTGATTCACACACGACACATAAGTTTATACATATATAAACCTATTATAATGTGCCGTGCATGACTCACCTGGCTCTTGATATTTCAGGCGGATTGTGTGAGTGGACTTGGTACGGTTAAGTTGAGATTAACTGATTGCTATCAAGTAGCGCGCATAAGTAGTTTCAAAAGTTCGATCGGCCACCCAACATCTTTAACATCCATCTTTTGTATAAAAGTGCAGCTGACGTAAAACAACTATCAATAGTGCCAGGTGTACAACTAATTAAAAATAGAAACTTTATTCTAAATTCCAAAAAATCGTCAAGGGTGTATGAAAAGCATTGATAAGGATTATACATGATAATTATAAATTTAGATTTCTATAATTCAATCGGTTCCATTAGAGAATAAATTTGTAAGGCCGAAAATCGTTTTCAATATCAGTTGTATTCCTGTGATCACGTATACGAAGCCATTTAGGTCGGCGTAATGGAGGTAGGTTATATATTTGAACTTCATCACGGAAACGTTGACTAAGTGGAACCTAAAATGATAAAACAAAGCGATCATCGTGATGCGTAACGTATGTTATGTAGCTTGTGATTATAGACTAACTTTTTACAATGAGGATGCTTACAAGAAACAGGGGGAATCTCACTTAAAGAATGAGATGTTTGTACTAAAATGGAAAAACAACAATAGTAAACGAGTGATTTTAAACAAAATTGTCGCCAGCAAATTTGGTATTTCTTTAAACGTACAGACATAAATATGAAATACAGGATGATAATCAATCTGCGAGATTTTTGTACGTGCGTGAAAGTGGATGTCATTTGAATGGATCACAGTAGTTAGAAGGAAGAATTAGTAATGAGAAACAATACATAATAAAGAAATAAATAACTTCTATAAATGCTAGACTGGATGCAAAGTTGCTACATCGATTGGCTGCTTAAACCTGAGCCCATAGATACACTATATGTGTTATGGTATGTGAAAATATTAAACGTTAATAGACTAGCACGACAACAAAAATATAGACGTTCTTGACCTGTTTTTTCTTTCGTAGAAACTATTCAGCTTAGATGATTAATCATTGCAGCTTCATTCGACGTACAAGGAATAACGGACTCCATAAGATTAGCGTAGTTCACCGAATTGCTACGATGAACAACCTAAAAGATTCTGAATGCTTATTTTCAACAAATGACATTAACGTGAAGTAGTGTGTTATGCAAAGAAAGAAAACCAATCCAGGTGTTATGATCTGAAATAGAATCTTTATTATTTTTGAAACTAAAAAGTATGTGACAGTGATATGATAACATAACAGAAGACAACCTACTCCAATAATAGGATCAACAATCTTTTTAAAAGCATCACGTTTTGCACGCATTGTTGCTGGTTTATCTTGGTTGCCAAACATTTTTTCTTCGAAAGTCTAAAATAAAAAAGGAGCTTTGGATTTAAATTTTTAATTTGATAAAATTGCAGACAATAATAATATACCATGGAATAAAAATTTTTTTCATAAAAGTAATCATTTAGTTTCTGTACAATTACATGTGTATAAATGTGAAATTAGTCTCAAAGGATGCTGGATAAAATATGAGTACATGTCTCGTACTAAAATGCAGAGAGTTCTCATTGAGCGATATTGACTGGAGTAGATAGGAATAGGTTTGGAAACACTAAATCATGGTTTCAGTAAATTAAGTCACTGACTGTTGACTTGGGATATGTTGGTAGGTGCAAATTACGTGGTTGGGGTGTGGTGCGATAAAAGAGAACAATGGTTGAGGATACTGGGTGACAGATATGTATGCCATATATATCGTGGGTTTAAAAACTATTTTGTACTTCTTATCTAATGAACCCTTACCTTCTTTTCGAAATATATTCTCTATGAATAAGCGTTTTCAGCAAGAATGATGTTACTGTTACTACTATTTAGACTTAAATATTAACAATTTTACCTACCTATGGAAATGTAGTGTGCAACTTGAATCCATGTATATGTGTACCACCAAAATTCTTTATAATTTATGAAATTCTCAACACATGAAGTATCCAATCGTACGCTCAAACTAATACTTAAAATAAAGGTATTACATTGGAAGGTAGTGTGTTAACAGAAATTCACATCAAGATCCCTTCACGAACATATCTTGTACAGAACTCAATATGGTACAAGAATAATGATGAAAAATTAATCATTTTAACAATTTCATAACATGATTACATACTCTGTGATATCTGAAACTTTTTCCACACACAGAAATCAAACACAAATTGAACTAGTCTAATATAATGTTACTGTTATCAACCTGGCACTCATGAATCTCAAATATATTTTTGTTTCTCAGTGGAGAAAAATATGTCAGCAACCTTATGAATCAAATGTAAGGTTATCGCATTCACAAGAATCAACGAATAAAGAGTACATAACTAAACACCTGTAATGCAGCTTAAATACATAAACATCAGACTGACATTGGTATGTCGATATTGTTAAATCATGTTAGTAGGTTACATTAATATTCACAATCGTTATCAGTAATATGGGAAGAAATTGTTTCACAGAAAAAAATAACGATACCGACTTGAAGTTGTTGTTGTATTTGACCTTCTTTAGTTTTATCTCCATTCAATGTATTCATTAAAACACGAGTTATAAGAGATCGTAGATTTTGTCTGGCCACAGCAATATCCACAGCTAAGTAGGTTTTAACGCCAGCATATAATAAACAGTTTAAGGCATTCTCAGCATTTCTACCATTCACGTGCAAACCACATAAAATTCCAAATAAAATAAATTCTCCCATAGTAGCAGGTAAAGGTGTAGTAGCAATTTTTTGACTGCAATTGTTCTGAGTAACAGAATTGGTCAGCTTTAAAATAAATTATCAACGAATATAGATGAAACGCAAATCACAAGAGCAGTAGTAGGTGCAGTTAGTGGTATCACTGAATTTTACATATTAAATGTAGTAAAAGTGATAGACTAAATGAGCAAAACAGGGCTTATCACGCACCGGTGTGATGTGAAGGAATAATGAACAATTTGATTATTTACTAACCAAAGATCAACCAACGTACTGTAGTTGAGAATACAAGTGCAGGTTGATATAATCAACTTTAAGCTGCATAAATTAAAGATGAGGATTGGCGAAACCAATCAACTGTCAAAACTAAAGGCAGTTTAAGGTGAGGTTTGAAATGGAAGGAAACTTAGTGTCTTGATCAATAAGCTACTACAAGTACACTGCCTGGTCGTTCCGACTATAAAGCACAAGGATTATGATTACATAGCATCCTATGCAATTTATATTCTTCTTCGGTCTATATGTGCTGGTTTACTTAATTCAATATAAAATTTGGTGCAAATGGGCACCAAAAAGGCGTGCATTACGCAATTACAAAAGGTCATATTATTCATACATATATTCACCATATAGTGTGAGGGCTCAGTCACTGTTTCAAAGCAAGTGATTTTCTAAGGCAGGGCTACTTCCTGAATCTGTCACTCGAAGCTTTACTCAACAAGGCAGTGGTTTATCAACAAGAAATTCGATTCCATGGTAAATGGTTATAAAAATACAGTCGTACGACATTAGTTCCTTTAGGATCCTAGCCCCCATGTATATCCAAGAGTTTGAAATTAAATTTTTCTGACTCCCCTGGATAGGCCGTTCATATCTAATAACAATGTTTGAGCTGCAGACATTTAATTTCATCCGCTGCATAACGGCAGTGAGTAGGACTCCCTAACAGACGCAACAGACAAGTGGCCATATGAGAGCATTTTTGACAGGCAGCGTAAGCTTTCTCCACACTCGGCAGAGCCAGAGAATTTGGGGAGGAGGGCTAACAAAGCACTGGTAAACCGTTAGAACAATGCGTTAGTGGAACGAAACATTTTAGAAATTAAGTGGTAAATAAAAACATTTAAGCTTCTATACTACTAACATATAATAGAGTAAAGGAGTCGAATGAAAGTCGTTTAACTCAATAAACAAGAACAAATAAATGAATCAGATTAACGAGTTAAAAAAAGTTAACAGATGTTTATAAACAATAAGTCCAACTATGGACATTAGACAGTTAAAAGTAATTTGAAGGAAGTTTGAGTATTCCGACAGTTAGGTCAGATGTTTAGACTAGTTGATTACTGAATTACTACGTAACACGTTATCTAGTTACCGAAACTAAATTCTCCAGATTAACTTTTTAGAGTGGCATATGTGGCCGATATAATTCTGTTAAGTTGGGCGATTAAAGAAGAGTAACGAATTTTCGGAACTGTGTTCTGGAGGACTATTTCAATTATTTTGGTTGTGAGTAGTGTAAACAATTCATTTCTATGCTACGTTCCTCTTACCCTATCCTCCTATTTAGTGTATTTATTCTTATTAAATATATTGTTTCTTACCATGAACTACCATTAATTTGTTGTGTACAATTATCCCTATTCACAACCACTATCTCCTTTGTCCTATATTAATGTTAGATTCCTAATCGGTTTGCTGTGAGGTCTGATTTTATGTGTAGAAAAAAGAATGTCTGAAAAATAATATGATTCTGTCTGGTTGGTCTATTGGCTTGTGTTCTCCTATCTCCGGCTTGGGACTGAGTGGGCATAGGACAGACGCGCAGTTATCGACTAGGCACACTCAATTGGAGTTCCGATGTACCAATCATTTTTTCACATTATAACAAGTTCGAACAGCACTAAGAGCTATATAATATGACAATGGTTGTTACTTAACGGAAAGAAATCATCTACTAATTAAGAATAATACAATTTCATGATGAAGCCTACTTTAACAATCTATAAATTCTATGACTTTCATATAAAAAAATTAACAACTATATCAACCAACCATCTCAACCAGAGTGGATATCCACTGGGCAGCTTTGGAGCATATCGAAGTATCTGGCCAAGATAAAATTTTTGCCAATGAACGTAGGAGTAAAGGATTTTCAGAAACACACTGTGGATTATATTGTGGTTCCGATGACATGGAATGGATATTCACCAATAATTTTGCCAAATGTCCAACAGAATTACCCGTATCTGACTGTCCATTTGCACTGAATGTTTCTGACATATCTACATCATCATTATCATCATCGAACTCTCCACAATCTTCTTTGGAACTAATAGATTGTTCAGATGTGTCGTAACCATTAAATGTGTAAATTAGGCCTAAAATGAAATGAACAAAATACTTTAGGAATCGATAGACACCTAGCATTTAAAAACATAATGATTAATCTAAGTAATTTACAATTACATTCATCTAGAAGCATAATTTGGGGAAACCAGATAGAATCTTAGTTATGAATTGCGGAATAAGCATCTCCAGGTCATCGAACATGGACAGTAATAAAGCGATTTTATTTAGTATGTAACAGAGGCTGAGAACACATCAATTAGTATGGTATTTTTGATACATTACTCACTAATGAAAGCTGTTTCAGAAATATGAAACTACAGGTTTTCATATCATATGTTAATAAACTGAAATTTGAATTATAGATTGAGACAGCGAAATTCTTTTTTAACTACAAATAATCTTATAAACAACAATACTGAGAAAAAAACTTAAAAAATATAAGACTAATGATACAAACGAAGGAGGTTCACAAGACATTGACATGTGAGGAAACAAAACGACCTTTCGATTGAAGTGAGAAATAAAATGAAGAATTCAACGAGAGTGGGAATAGTTAGGGTTAGCTTTTTCAGAGGATAATTTAGTAACGCCAGTTTGATTTATCTATTGAACAAAGTAATAAACAGTAGGAAATGTTTTTAAGAGCTCCGCCCAAGATTATAGAAGCAGGAAGGTAAGACTTGACTCATTTACCGGGTACAAACTGATGTACCTGATCGGTAATATTACGCAGTTATCCAAACAGAGTTGGGCGTGGCGGGGTTCGAACCGGCGATCTAATGGCTGAAAGATGGACGCCTTAACTTTAGAGCCAACATTCCATTAAGCCCATAAGTTACAGTATCGAAGAGATGGATAAAAAAATCACTAAAACACATGGTAAGCTACTTGTCAGTGAGATATATATTACTAAATTATATATATATATATATATATATATATATATATATATATATATATATATATATATATATATATATATATATATAACTAAATAATAGTCAGTTTTAATGTGTTATGAGTGAATAGTGAATCCTGTAAACATAAAAACTAATTAGTTGATGAAAATTAAAAGCTTACGTAATATATCCAAACATGTTCGACTTAAAAGACGAGCTGATCTGTCCAATACAAGTTCAGCTGCGATTTCTTCCTCGGTGTCACAGCTACGTCCACTAAAATGTATTATGTAAAGTTGATTTTAGGACTGTTGAAAAAAAGATGCCCGGCAAAAATAATTGATTGAAGAGATTTTTATCTTAAATCCTTGTTAGCACTCTATAAGATTAAACTCTCGTGTCTAATATTTATCTACTAACCAATCGATAGGTGATTCATTCAAAGAGGTTAACATGTATTGCTTTAGCCATTTTTGAGATACTAATTCCAGTGAAAAATCCGTCATAAATATTTTGTTACCATCAATTCTCTGAATGACGGAAATACTTCATTAAAGTTAGCTTATAATGACTTTTATTTCGGTGTATGGTTAAAAACTTGGTAACCCATTTGACAGTTATGAAGTATGTCAAGGAAAGACTTTTGTGCTTTTTTGTTCACTTTATAAATTAACAACTAGAGTATATGAATAACTGAATACAAAAACGAGAAATGTACATTAGGAATAATGAAACCTACTCTGACAAAATTAAATCATTCCATCTTGCTCCAGTTCTCTAAAAGAACAAAACAGAGTTGGTATGGGCAAATTATACTATCAAATTACTTTAAAAATGAATAAATAAATAATATGGCTAAATGAATAACTAACAAGTTCGTAAAGTATTTCGATGTTAGTACCTAACTGCTTAATTCATTGTACATAAAGTAGAACATACATTTAAAATACATATGAACTGATAGCTAATAGCGCGATTTGGATCTTATTCTAAACATTTTCAGGAAGCAGAATTATTTTCATTAATTTAACCTATAATAAAAGCTGATTATTGACATACTGAAGTTGATAGCCTTTCATTATCTATTAGAAAAAGCAGGCTTGTGGCATTGAAATCTGAGATGCACGTTTAGACCTACTCAATGTGAAAAAAAATTCTCGAGTGCAAGTACATCCCTTTGACTAGTTTTAAAAATGACAAACCGTGGATCCTAAATTCCAATGTGGGATTAAAGTAATTCTAGCAACAATGAATTTCAATTGCATTCACGTCTAAGAACAAGTGATGATAAGATTCATTCCAGTAGTGATTTTATAGAATATTTAACTAACTTTTTACACTGAATATTTTTCTGTGTTTACCAGCAATAGAACAAAGAATCTTGGAACCTTAAAGTTAGCGTCAAAAGTTCGAGATTATTTTTTCTTAAGTATATTTAAATGTAAGCTTGATACTGATTAGTCTAGGTGGAAAAAGTCAAGCATCTCATTGAAATATTACAAGAATAATCATAATAAATACTGAAAGCTTATGAAAAGAATTAAAATTGTAAACGTTATTTCAGTGTAATTTCATCCCGAACTAATGTTAGAAGAACATCTACTGGGTTAGGTGGGCAATTGTTCCTTTTAGTCTTTGCGTTTTTAGGTAGTTTACACCCACTACTCTACAAGTAGTCCAACTTACGCGTTAAAACTTGGTACCATTGAAATACCAAATCCAGATTTAGTGGTATAAATCTGAAGTTTACCTAGTTAGATTATATTCTTATTACACTAAGTATATACTTAATGTCTAGAATGATATTTTATTTTTTCTTTTAAAACAACAAAAAGCAGATAGATCAGTGGCTTATTTAATAGTGAATTTAGTGTTGTTTGAAAAGTAAATAGTGAGGTAAGAAATATGAAAATAATAATAGACCTGCCTCAATAGCAGCTTCAACTATTGATGGGACCAAAGGAATGATTGCAGTTTCAAAGTACTGCCTCGGACACTGACGAATAAAAGGACGAACAATAGATCCTAGAGAGGTTGATATTAGTTAAGAAAAATGTAAGCTGCAAGCATTTGAAAATTTCTGCATAGCAAAATTAGAATGATTTCACAAAGCCACATTAGACGAGTGTCATCAAATAAAACGTTAGCCAATTATTTTTTCTAACAATTTCTCAAGGAAAGTAGGCAGATGGCTTCAATCAATGAACAAGTATTCATCCAGACAAACTGTTGTAAATACTTGTGACAGTAACGACACGACAAACTTCAAAGAACGTGGTTATTTTTATTATACAGCATAAATGTAAACTGAAAACAAGATTATACATCAATAAGCGAAAGGTAACTAATACCAGGGACGTGTTTAAACCTGCCTTATGTAGTAGCATATTTTGCACTTGCAATTCGCTAAAATCTAATTACTTAAACTTACATGGCCTAATAAAATGTTTTCTGACACTGTAACTCACTGATATCCCTTTTGGCTGAAACAGTAGTGTTCGCTTATTTCACTTTACTACGGGTTTTTTGATTGAATAGCATATCGGGCATTGATATATTTTTCATAGAACTAGCCGCTGTCAGTTCGTTCTGATTTCTTGCTTGGAGAAGATTCAACTTAGTGGCTTGAGAACTTGCCAAATACGTCACAAAATAAAAACCAGTCTCGATTCTAATGCAGTTTCCCATTAAAATCCTTATGAGTGAGCAATGACTTTTCGAACAGGGATGACGTCTTTCTGGATCATGTTTCGATTTGATCTGTATCACCACTCTTGTAATCCCCTTGTTGTCTTATTATATTTCCTATTTTTGATGTTCACCTTCCTTTTTCGTCACAATATTAATCTTGTTCTTGTTTGGAGCACGTTTCTGGTGTCCAAACAAGTTTTTGTGTTTAAATAAATAAATAAACATTTCAGTTGTATATGTTCAAAACCCGGAGAACATTAAACAATTCATGACTCATGACATGCTTACGCACAAACTCAAACACAATAGCAATAATAATGCTTTTTCAAAGGATACGTAAAAGATTGTTTAGTTTGAGATCAGGCAAATGCTCAAATGCAGCACAACAGCCATCGTGCAGTGCAATTCTTAACTGTTCAGTTGGTAGAGGATACAATTTAGAGCCCAATGAGATAAACAAATAGCCAACTATTGACATTAAATTTTCATGACATTCAGTAAGAAAAGTACGAAGTCGATGTAACGACGGGTTTGCATCGTCTATAGACTATTAAAAAAATAAATAATAACAGAATAAAGTTTTACCCAGTTCAAATAAAGAACCAAATCAGAAATACAATTTACTTTCAATAATAGTTAGTAAACTTGCCAAAGATACAGCATTTAAAATATCTACAATGTTTAGTGCTTTAAGGAAACAACAAATCAGTTGACAGGGGGTGAATTCACATTTAATCTGATCTGGATATGCCACCAAATACAATAAATGTCGCTATCCTGAGATGTGAACTTTTTTGCAAGCGTCTCTTTTACTAAATACAAATCCATGTGCTTGGCTTCGGACAAGTAGTACTGACTGGTTACTTGAACCGAATCAGGTAGAGCGGAATTAGCTGAAAGCTGAAGGTCATAGTCACCGAGTAATCGACATAGGTCTCCTAAGGACTCTACACACTTTTTCTGTTTATGGGCAAGCAAACAATTATACCTACATTCCAAATTAAACTGACTGGTGAAAAAGACCAAACATCTGCATCTTCTTAAAACTTAGTAACATTTTAGAGAAATGTCACTTCAGCAATACAATTGAGTAGAATGATATCTTTAATACCTACACTTTGAAAAACCCAACTTTATATAAATGAAGTTCTGGGAAACTATGTGATAAAGGTGATAAATTGTATGGGGGCAAATACCATTGCTTACCTTGAGTATATTATGGAGCTGGAAATTTAATAGACATAGTTTAGTTTCATCTGTATGCTGTAAAACAGGAAGTAAAGTTGGATGCACTAGTTTTAATGTCTCCGGTAACCAAAGTTCGTTAAATGCTCTACGTTAAAGTAACAAGAAAATAAATAAGAATTAGAATTAAGTAACGTAGATTTACTTATGAACGCATACTCATATTTTTGATGCCCAACAAGTGAATAACCAAAAAAGTATAACTTAAAATCGCACTCACCGAAGAACACGTAAAACAGGCGACAAAACCGGTTCAAGGATGGGTAGCGAAATGTTTTCAAGCTAGAAAGGTAACAGAAAACATGGTGTAATATACTGAGTGTTAATGAAGAGCCTGGTTAAATAAACATATCAGATTAAATAGAAATTAAAATACATTATATTCTAAAACCTATATGAAATGTATAAATCAATGTCATAGTTTTTTCGAAGTACAAAACATTTTATGCACATAATAACAATTGCATCGATGACATATCATACTTTGAAACTTGTGATATGACTTATTAGCTAAATTCAGATTCGTGTACTTCTCTTTGATCCACACTTTACACCGTGATACTGCCCGGTTGTTCAAACCGAAGCATATGGGGCAATATTTAAATCTGGGACCAAAAGGTTGAGTGTGAAACATTTTAACCACTAAGCCAAAATCCCATTGAGATTATTATCAATATGTAGCCTATTATTTAGTGTTCTATCGTATTAAGATTTTTTTTCATAATACTAAATAAATAAAAAAACAGCCTAACCTTGATAAAAAAAGTACACCGTGTTACATAATTTTTGTGTGTGTATTAGTTTAATATGACGAAGCTGATCATCAATGTGTAAGAAACAGACAGATGAATTGAAATAAACAACAAGACTAGGCGATGTAATATCGTCTATTAGAGTGACTAAGTTAGTGATTTTCTTCATGACTATCTGGAGCGTTGAATTCACTGCGACGGCTAAGATAAAGTACAAGGTGATTTCCTTAGGGTATTTTAACACGCGAAAAAATTTTTCAGATGTACTTGCATACGGTAACTATAATTGTTAAGATGAGTACCATAAGGCAACAATATTCGATAGTAAATTGATCGCAGTAGTTTTTGAACTTTGTCTTCATTTCCTCTAATCAACGACAAACTTTGGTGCTAATTTTTTGTTTACACACTTCGCAAACTTTGTCTCATAGTCATTGTTTTAATTGTTTGGAGTGCATATACAAATTAAATTAATACTGAAGTGTACATTTTCGAACAGTGAAAATATATGCATTTTAATTGGAATATCAGTACATCTGATGTACGATAACTAAGCAGCATACTACAGAAACATCAAAATGCTTGACAGTTAACTTCGCTAACAAGTGTAGGTTTTGTGTATTAGGATTTGATTTGCGCTGTGAATGCAGGGAGTAGCGATATTGCCCGGTTGATCAAACAGAAATATATGGTGTAG
This sequence comes from Schistosoma japonicum, assembly GCA_025215515.1. Lineage (NCBI taxonomy): Eukaryota > Metazoa > Platyhelminthes > Trematoda > Strigeidida > Schistosomatidae > Schistosoma > Schistosoma japonicum. The sequence goes on from CM046061.1 coordinate 34,809,620, forward strand.
GGTTCAAACTTGTGACATCCTGGTTGAAAGCTGAGTGATTAGCCACTTAGTCATCACTCCTCATATAAAATATGATTCTAAATCTCGTACATAAACCTGTACTTTGTAAATGAGTTACTATTAACATATTACATTAGTATAGACGACTTGATAATACAATTGTTTCAACAATGACTAAAAGGAAGGGAATATAAACAACGACTTATCACTGCACTGCACGGTGTTTTCCCTCCATTGAAGGTAAAGGAAAATAAAACACTATTAAGTATTACAGCCTGTAAACAATATAGGTATCGGATTTATGTTGAGGAAGAATAAGGTGAAAATAAAACTCCTCCGAAGTCGAAAATAAAAATGTTTTATCCGCTAGATGCAAGTATAAAATATTAGCCGTAGTGAAGAATCTTTTGAAAACTATAAAAGTAACGGTGTAAGTATAGTGTTTGTAAACAACACATACCAAATTTGATATATAGAAGAGAACATGTACTGTTTACATAGTTAATAAAAAGTTTCTAAAGAATGGTTCACAGATTCAATCCATACTACATCAAGAAAAGTTTAGGCACCATGATAGGATCACCAGTCACTACCAAATGTAAGCAGCTTACAATCTATTTCTACTGAAGTGTACTAACAATGTTATTATTACTGACGTGAATAATATTACACAAAATTAAAGTTACGTCCATCAACTCCAGATTCATGATGAGTATCTCAAATAATATCCACTATTACTACTGTGAAGAACGACTAAATGGAAGGAATGAATAGTTCATTTTGTGAAATTACAGAAAGTGATAAAAATGCATACATTGTCTTTACTCATTTGTTGTACGTCGTTTGTGTTCTTTGCTCTATGTTGGTTCTATACTGCTTTATTTCGCTTATCTTCTATATTTCCGCTTCGTTTCTTCCTTCGATAGCTTTTCACTGTTGCAAAATCGCACGACGTTCCGCTATTATAGTACATATACTACTCATACGAAATTTCACATGTACTTTCCACACCACAAATGGTTTATAAGTAATAGTAACATATAAACGAGACTGATAAAAATGAAAGACAAGTTTGTGAAAACTTAACTCCGATATATAGAAACCAAAATACCTGTTGATTATTGCACGGTTCTGCAAGGCGCCTACAAACAGCCAGCAATGACCGAACATTGTGGTTTAAGTTTATTCGGGTTTGAACATATGAGGACTCAAAGTTACTTAGTTGGATGGAAGTTTGATCGAGACCCAAAACTGCTACTAAACCAGGTGCCCCCGATTCACAGGCACGTAATAATTCTGAAAATGGTGTTGTGAGATCGTGAGGATCTTGACCACACCATGGACCATAAACATTGGTTAGAAGACTTTTGAGGAAGTTGAACTGGAAATCGATTGGCTGAGGTACACGGAAACTTAAAGAAAGAGAGAATATTTCAGTTAAGACGATAGGTCAATACTTACTGTAAAGAAAAACAGTATACGAGTATATTTTTGTTTTATGGTAAGTATTTACTACCTACCCAAGTATCACCAAAGCTTCCAAAAGAATGCCTTTCTCCATGCTACCACAAATTTTCTCCGCCCAAAGTTTATTTACCTCAGATATAATTACATCAAAATAAGGCTGTAAAAAGACGTAGTAAAATAAAAAATAATTAAGAATCATCTTAGATCTGAAGTTAATAAATGATTAGTTGTTAGTACTGAAATTAAGGCGATTATTATTCTAAATAAATCAACTTTTAGTAAATCATGTACGCATTAAACAGTTTCTCAACCAAGGTTACCTATGATATACTACTAAATATTATCTATATGTAAGGGAAAAATAACTAAATTTTTTATGGTTCATTAACTTATCTGAGCGATACAGATTCGTGTACTTTAAATTACATCGAGGAGAGCTAGTAATACTTTACTGATTCCTAAACCAAAATAAAACTGAGTTCGAACAGACAGACAGACAGACAGATACAACGTAGGACCAGGCACATAAGTGCATCGGTCCAAGTTGCCACACCTCAACAGCATAGCAAGATGATCACCGAATTCATAGAATCAGTTACTTTAATGGTAGTAATATATAAAAGGAAGATTGCATATAAGGATATAATATGTAGAGAGAGAGAGAGAGAGAAAAAAAATTAGTTTGTAGAAAGAAAGGTAGAGTAATTTTAGTCTCAAGGTGTACGTGAAGACAAAGAATGTATACACCTACGCCATTGTGATCGATTCTGAGCCATGTCACCAAGAGTCTCCAACCACTGGGTACGGCAGTCACGCGGACCCCAACCAGGTAGTCGACATCTACCAATGTGGCTCAGACCAGAAGTTAGTGACTTCAACGACTGATGCCACGTTTTGGTTTGGCCGCCCCTAACCCTTTTCCAACCCACCCCAATACTAGTCATCATTGAGCGACGTGGTAACCGGTGTTCGGACATACGTAACACATGCCCCAACCATCTCAGTCGATGAAGTTTCATAACCTCATCAACAGATTTACCATTATTCCCTAATACCCTTCGTCTAACCTCATTATTAGTTATCCGGAGATCCCAGCAGGTACGAGATATATTTCTAAGACATCTGTGATCAAATGTTAGTAACCTACGAGTGTCTTCTACCCTTAATGGCCATGTTTCACAGCCGTAAAGTAGAACAGGACGAACTGCTGTGCAATATACTCGTCCTTTAGTTGATAGACGAATATCACGCCTACGCCATAGATGACGTAAGTTGGCAAAAGCCAAACGAGCCTTTCGAATTCGTGCAGAAATTTCCTCAGACACCAACCCATTAGGGCTGATCAGACTTCCAAGATAAGTGAAGTTATCAACGCATTCAACTTCTTCACTCCCTATCCTTAGTTTAGGGGTTGACGCAGGCCAATCCTGAAGTAACAATTTACACTTAGAGGGGGAGAAACGCATCCCAAACATCCTGGCATTGTTGCTCAGTGCGACCAGAAGACTCTGCATCTTATCAGTGTCTTCACCAAACAGGACTATGTCGTCTGCGTATTCTAAGTCGATAAGTGGACCTCCTGGAAGGAGATCAATCCCAGAAAATTCAGCCGAAGAAAGCGTTACTTCTAGTAGCACGTCTATGATAAAATTAAACAAAAACGGAGATAGTGGGCAGCCTTGACGGACACCACTTGAGGTCGCAAAGTCAGATGACAGTTCGCCATAAGCTCTGACTCGACTGGTAGTGTTCGAGTAAAGAGCCTTCACAAGGTTTATGTACTTCTGAGGTACACCTTTTAATGACAGACACTGCCACAGAACCTCACGGTCAACTGAGTCGAATGCTGCCTTTAAGTCGAGGAAAACCACCATTGTAGGACGCCGGTAGGCGTGCCTGTGTTCTAAAACCTGACGAATGGTGAATATGTGGTCGATGCAACCACGACCAGGTCTGAAGCCAGCCTGGTTTTCTCGTGTTTGTAGTTCACGAGTCTTTGTTAAACGTCCGATAATTATTGAGGCTAGTATTTTAGATGCTATATTAGTCAAACTAATCCCTCTATGGTTATCACAAGATGATTTTGGTCCTTTCTTATATATTGGGACTATTAGTGATTTAGACCATTCGGATGGAATTTTATCTAGTTCCCAGACTTTAGCTAAAATACTAGTCAACCTAATCGCCAAGACTGGACCACTATCTTTGAAAACCTCTGGGGTTATCCCATCTGGACCAGCTGCTCTTCCTCGTTTCAGGTTAGATATAGCTTTTTGAACTTCAGCTAATGTCGGGGGGCCTACTTCAATGTTCCATTTAGCTTGAGTGGAAATGCTGGGTAATTGTAGAGTAGCTGAAGGCCAGCTAAACTGTTCCTTGAAGTGTTCGGCCCATCGTTCTAAACGTCTGGGTTGAGAGCAGATTACAGTATCATCTTTCTCGGAGATAGTTTCACTTATCCTTGACTTCTTAATTCCGGTTTCCCTGATTAGTCTATAAAGCTGCCTAGTGTTGCCTAAAGCCGCTGCCTTTTCCATCTCTTTTGCTTTCGTTGCCCACCACTGCTCACGATCGTTTCGTAAACTTCTACTTAATTTAGACTTGATTTGTTTTCGCTCTTCATCGTGTTCAGAGCCTGACGGGATTAGTTGGCGAGAGCTCATCAGTGCCATAGATGTCGCAGAAATCCACTGGTTTTTCGTGCTCCTTCTGTTCAAATTACTAGTAGATGACGCTGCTGTTTCTACAGCTGTTTTTAGATCATTCCAGGCAAAATCAGGATCAGCCTGGTTTCCAGAGTTACCTAATTGTGACCCTAACTGTTCTTGAAATTTACTTTTGACCTTCTCATCGCTCAGATCAATTCTAATGGGTTTTCCTAATGTGGTCTTTCTACGTCCAGTGAGGTGCAAGCAAATGCGTGCTCGTACTAGAGCATGATCAGAGTCTAAACATGTACTCCAGAACGAGCGGCAATCTTCTATCGAGCCTCTCCAACGATGACTGATGGCAATATGGTCTATTTGAGTCCATCGTTGTCTTGGTGAAGGGGGTCGCCACGTTAGGCGATGTCTCTCCTTATGCCTAAAATTAGTATTCGCTAAGAATAAACGATTGTCTGAGCAAAGTTGCAGTAGACGGTCACCATTATCTGTTCTCTGAGCTGGAACACTAAAATACCCGCCTAAATGTCTTTCTGTTTGGTCTAAACTACCTACTTGGGCATTAAAGTCACCTGCGACGACTACTATGTCTGAGTGCTTGGCTTTTTGAAGAAGTTCACAAAGGTTTCTGTAAAATTCATCCTTCAGTTCGTCTGGGCTGCAGTCAGTGGGAGCGTAGGCGGAAACGACGAAAAGACAACGACGAGTGTCCCTATTCCTCCGAGTCCTTACAGAGCCGTTTAGTCGAACAGCACATAGGCGACTATTAACAGGGATCCATTCTAATAGTGCTTGTTCTGCTCTCATGCTTAGCGCTATGCCCACACCCGCCAGTCCACGAGAGCTGGCTATCGAATCGCCAGATAAACGGAGGGTGTATCTTGTCGCATCGCCGTTTTGGCAAGGTGAGGTCAAGTGAATGACCACGCTAGGATCTTGTATGCGTGTTTCGGAGACACAGCACACATCAATCATACGAGATTCCAGGGTTTTAGCTAAGGAGGCCTGCTGACCGATTTGACATAGGGTGCGTACGTTGAAAGCTCCAATGTGTAGTTTGGAGCGGGGTTTCAGTAGACCTGGGACATTACTTCGAGTGTTAGAGTCGTCGGACGTGGTGATACTTGAAGAGAAAGTTAGAAGAGGAAGTTCAGAGTTGATAGTTAATGTAGGAGCAATGATAGGGATTGAAGAGAGTAAATGATTTTGAATACGGTGGTCTTGAGTGCTGTCAGAAGTATGAGGGCAGTTATCACTTCCCGGTTGCCCGCACCGTGGAAGGGTTCTTCTGGAGGTACCTGAAAAGGAAATTGGATTAGAGCGTGACCGCAGTGCCCAAGGGACAACTGCTTGAGGCCGGTCACACACGACCTTTTGGTGAGTAGTTTTAGTGTTAGCTCCGTACTTGTTGAAGACCTTATCGCCGGAGACGGAAATCCGTAGGATAAGGCGAGGTGTGCATTTTTAGGGTCAACCTTTTCTAACCCCACCCCTCCTTGTGGGAAGGCAGCATCGCTGTTATGCTGGTTGTCCGAGGGAAACACCTTACTGCCGTCACACCTCTGTACAGTCGGCAGTACGACTTCGCCCTCAGACCTTGGATCTGCTGCTTTTAGTCTTACCGCTCTTCAACCGACCTGCCTGGCATGGTAGGACCTTGAGGAACTATTGTTCCAGCCAGTATAGCTCGATTGGTTCATCACGATAGGCAAGCCCGGCCACCACGTCAAGGTAGCAGCAACTATGATGTCTCCTCATTTGCGGATAAATCTTTCGCCTTTTTATTTTCATAGAACTCAATCATTTTCAAATATTTGTTGGATTCATTTACAGAAGAAAGTTAAAATCAGTAAACTACTGAGTTCGAACATATGACGATGGCTAAAAATTAAGCAACACAGCAACTGACCCGTCACTCAATATACCTGAATTCATTTAATTTATTACGAAGGAATGAAATCATATGACCAAAGGTTGATTAGCATCGTCGAACACCGTTGATGCATACAGTTCGAATGACATGTGAAGATACGTTTACGGTGTAAGCTAAAAGCTTGATGATATCAAATATGACGATATTTTGTCAAAAATCTTGACGAGGTAAATTATAAAGCAAATCAAATGCAAACAAATGAGACTAAGATTGCATTTAGCGGGAGTAATTTAGGATTCGTCAGCTGAACGTGCCTGCATCCAAGAGTAAAAGACATCCAGCTGATACGCATTTGGGATTCCACTTGCTTACTACAACCCAACTTTAATCATACATGTGAATGATAGCTGTATCAAGGCAATCTGTTCAGAAGGTAAATGTGGCAAGAGAAACTAATGAATTTCACTACACAACAACATCAACAGGAAGACATAAACACTTTCAAACCAAACGGACTAAATATAAAGGGTAATACAAGAACTCACCATCATTCGAACAGGATGAGCACGAGTGAAACGTAGAAATGATGTTGCAGATGCTAAATGCATAGTTTTAACTTGTCGTGGTCTATTTACAAAATCAAGTGTGCCAATATAAGATTCATCCACAATAGGACAAGAATTTAATGAGTGAAAAATCTAAAACGTAATAATTTATAGATATAATATAGAAAACATTCTAGTATATATGTCGCGATACATAAAAACAAGTAGTCCTAAAAATGTTACAAGTTAAAGCATCTTGAATAACGAAGTTCAATCAGACAGTCAGTCATGTACAATGTAGAACCTAATACATATAGACCTAGGTCTAAGTCACTCCACGTTAGCACTATGAAATAGAATTTAAAAGAATAATACCACGTTATAGTACAAGGAGGGAACGAAACAAAGATATATATATATAAAAGAATGGTAGAATTGAAGATCTGTAGGTGGTGCTTGGAAAACATTTAAGACCACGGAACTTTAGCCTACGCATAACTTCCATTTTCGTTGCTCATGTCTTGAGTCCGTAAGTTAATATTCAGCGGAATACAGCCCAGTATACTCGTTCTCTCATTGAGAGATGAATATCTTTCCTACGCTATAAATGACATAAGTTGGCAAAAGACAAGCAAGCTTTCTGAATTTGTGCTGAGATTTCGTCAGATAACGAGAAACTAAGGCTGTTTAAACTTCCAAGATAAGTTGCCAACGCGCTCACTTTTTATGAACAGTCTAGGCGATGATACAGACTAGTCATGAATTAACATACTGTATATAGCGGGAAAAAAATACATTCCAAACATACTTGCATGGTTACTTAAGACGTTCTGGAGGCTGTATATTAATTCACAGTCATCAGAGGATAAAATAATCACTGATGGATACGGATTTATGTACAAAAGTTAACAGACAGAACTTATCAACCTGGAGCTTTATATTTATGAATTATTTTACAACTGGTTGATGTAAACAGTTCATCTTTCGGTTGACTATTTCAATCGTTTTCCCACTATGAACGTTCGCGACAATTTCATTGTTTATGAGAATATTCGCAAATCGGAATTTCTAGCTCAAATAAGAGATCCTCAGAGTTTCGGCCAAGATTCGCTTTCTCTAGAAAGATTACAGAAATTCAGCACCATATACCAGTAAATCATCTGAATTCATGGAGCCATATACAAGTAAACGATATTTTGGTCAAGAAATGCATATACTCATAAAATTACGTATAATTATAGGAAAAACAACAACAATGAAAAATTACCTTATTTAAGAAAGGGACTAAAAGTTCTGAATCATTATTTGAATCGATATGTTGCAGTAGCATCGATAAACAAGCCAAATGTTTAGAAGTAATAAGTGGATCCATAATATCTGAAGATTGTAAAATTCTACGTATTAAATTTTTCACTTTTGAACTAATATCCATATCAATATGATGAGTTTTCAATGATTGTTCAACAGCTGAAAGACATGGTTCCAATAACGAATCTAATGCTTCCCATTCAAGTATGACAGGTGAAGTAGGTAATAAGAATTTTGTTGCTGGGTCATAATCTGAAAAGTATCAGGAAAAGCCTGAAAATGTATCAAGGTCTTAGTACACTAAATGGAGGAAATCAAGACTAACTTTTCTTAATCTATATTATGATCCTGAAAACAACTTAATGATCACATCTGTTCAACATACCTTGAACAGAAGGAGATGTTTGTGTTAGTACTTCAATCCATGATATACATAAAGGTAAAAACCTTTGTGGCCAGCAGGACGCTCCAGCTGATAAGCACTTCACCAAATCATTTCTGTATCCTGAATAAAAGTAATGTGAAAACGAAAAAAATTAGAGATAAAGTTAACTTGATTACATCATACTTTCGGTGACACTAAAAGTTCTTAAGGGGTATACATTTAAGTAAAGGAAGAAGCCCATTATGTACTTGGCAAGAATCAATAAAACCCGGCAAAGAACATTTTCTTTTCGACGATATTATTTACTATGGCTGTACAACCGTATGTATTGTGATTCTTTTACAAGATATTCCTCTATTCAAAAGCAGAAAGAGGTTACATTACAAGGTGTTCAGAAACTTCAAGTGTAAGAAAGAATCAGGAGAAAATCACGTCATGGTCTAAATGATGAGAAAACGAAAATAATTTACAGATCATAAATATGAGATATAATTGTCCACTCGACATAAGAAACACATGCCGATAAATACGAAAAGTTAAGTTTTGTAAGAATTGATTACTAAGTATGAGAAATTAAGGGAAACAACAAAACGGACAAATAAACAAATAAATGTTTTGCCCAGAGTAAAAATAAATATCAGACGGGTTTTTTCTACACAAAAAGATCAAGCATGAATCATCGCATTGAAAACCTTTGGCAGTGTATACGTTATTTATTTGTGCTCTCAACCGTTTTACAACATACATGATATTAAAGGACGACCCCGGAAAAATGGGTAAGGTGACCACAGTCGACTAGGTGCTATTGCATTGAACTAGAGAACAATTCACACACACATTATAACACTCTCACTGGGTAATGTTCCGAAATGCGTTTATAAAGCGTTCGCTTTGTCCGGCCGATATAACAAGCTCTGTAGGAGCAAGTAAACCTATAGTTGTGCACAGATGTGATCTGAAGCGGAAGTTTATCCCAAACACGCTTGAATTACAGGTTGCAAGAAAAACTGCTTAGAAATCTTGAAATTCGTTTTTTTAAGAGTTTTACTGCCATATCGCTTTTAAATTTGATATTCATGAAGAAAGTATTCATTGGTACAATAAACGATTTTAAATTGTGGTTTTGGCTTAAGGTTAATGCAAATAAATCTCGCAGAATAATCGTCCTTGGTGAGTATTTGTCGGAATTAAGAAATTTCATATTCGAAGGCATTATCGCTACGCATTCCTTCAATCTACGAGGAAAGAGGGTGGACTAACTTTCCTTCCCAACTCAATAGGACCCAGCTATGAAAATTTGTATATTGCTTATTCGATGTTGCTTTTCTGTAGATAGATTGGTGTAAAGAACTATCTCGCCTTCTTTCCAACCGCAGGTCAAGGAATGGAAATTCAGACTTTGTTTCTGACATAGTTACTTTAAACTCGTAACTGAAATTGTGTTCTTCATCTCAAATTTTCCAAATGTAAGTATTTACAAGTCAATTTATGGGTGTTGAGGTGGTGCGTCACAATACTTATGTGAAGTCTACAGAGACTAACCAGATGCGACCAACGAAGGTAGTTGAGAGACTTCTAATCTACATGATTCAAAATTGACTAAACCAAGATCATACCGTAGACGTACATACAATTTATAATACTACACCACTACTCACACGCATACACATCCATAAAACGTGTTTCGCATAAAACTACTTTTAGTTTAATGATGATAATATGTACAAATGTAAGCGAGATTATAATAAGTCACGTCAATAGTCAAAGCACTCCTGATAAGTAGTACAGTGAATTAATGCGTGAACGACTAACCATTGAGGCAACACAAGTCATTCATGTTACTCGATTCACTTTGGAATTTTTCCCTAGTTACTTAGTATGAAGTGGAAATAAGAGATTCAATAATCGATGTACCGATACCTAATGCTAAAACAGTGGTGACTCCGCAGCAGAGGAAGTAAAAAAATTATCATAAGAAGTAATAAACAATATCATTTAATAATGTCAATTCTAAATTCGAAGACTAACTTATATAAATATGGAATGTTCAGAAAAAGATAACGAGTAAGGTTCTCAAAACTACTAACCTATAACTTGTTTTAAATAATCTATGATATTAACTGTTTCGAACTTACGAGCAAAAAAGCTAGTGTACTCGTCAGTTTCAAAAATCCTCCGGTTCCATTCACTTTGAATACCAGTACCAGATGGTTGACCAACCTAAAAAAATTAACGCTGATATATGATGATCATTAAACTAAGCAACTGATTTAAAAATATTCATTCGCAGCATCTTACAAATGAACAATTTAAATAACTCCAAACACCAGGCTAAACTGATTTTCACTAACTTTTATCAACGTCACGTGTAACTGGTCGATAAGGTATGGCTATATACTCCATAGGAATATTAATTTTACTTAAAATAGGTCAATTTGATATGGTAAGAACACACTGTTGAGTATGCCTTCTCCTTTTCGGATGTCACTTCGAATTCATGAAAGCATATAAAAACGGTGGGTTAACGATTTGCCTCTAATTAAGTAGTAATTAATCTAATAGGAAGTTGTAAAGATAGGTGCTCAACACTTTTCGCACCAAAGTATTTGTGTTCATAATACATCTAATCAACCATCGGCCGTCTAAACTTTCGGTGACATGTGCTACCGAATTCGAATGTAACATCTAAATGAATTAAAGTAATTTATAGAACAGGTCTTACTTTATCGCAATTCATGTTTGTACATTCATAATAGGTGAACAGTGTAATGTTGAAATCAGTGTACAACATTATTCAGAAACTACTTAAAATACAATTAAAAATTTATTTATTTTAGGAAAAGTGATTTACACGCTACTTACTTTTAGTGAATTATTTCGCCAAATATCAAAGAGATTGTCTGCAAACATTTCAGATAAATTTAGTAAAGACTCATCGTCCGAACGAAGAACAGTGATCCAGAATCTACTTGTACACGCCGATATCACCTGGTATCATGAAATTAATTGTACCGCACAGAAACAGTTATAAGATTGTAAACTGGATGAGGAAAAAGTATCGCACAATGCTCACCTAATGCTATACGTACTGAAAGATTACAATCGTAGCTAGAAATTTATGCATGTTGTGGAGACTGGTCATCGATTACCACGATTTTTCCAGCCCAAGTAACAATGATAAGTCACTGCATAACTTCAATTTCACATATGATCACTAGATTTACATATAAATATACACAACTTAACCTTTCACAATTACAATAAATGATGTAAATCCATACTATAAACATAATCGCAAATCTAAAAACGAATGAATAATTCTATAGTACAGACTTGTCTTTAACCTCATTTATCTCTGATTTCCATGAAATGTTGACATGATTTAATATTCATCTTCGAGACACTTGCAAACATACTTTGGTATTTAAGAACTTTTATGCACTTGATACCCAATCGTTGACAGACTGACGAAGGTTGATATAAAATAGAAACCACCTAAAACGTATAGAGGTATCTTGTCATCGCCGATGTGATTCATTGAAAGCGAACCTAACACAACAAATCTTTCAGCCTTTACAAAACATAAGTTAAATGCATTAATTTGTGATCGCAATTAGAATGACAAAATATGCTCAGCAAGACAATCAAATTTCTCAGTTGCGCTTGTGCTTAACACACGTTGTCTTACTTAGTAGAGATATCCAATTAACCGCTACATTTATGTTTAGATCATGTAGTTCGAACTGCATTAATCATATAATATAGTACAAAAGCAAGACAATTTATGGAATGGTTACCAGCCATATGCAACTTAATACCATTAAACCAAAACAAATAGTTAGGATCGAACGGCTTTGTCATACAATATAAGTTACCTATTTCGTCAATTTGCCATAAAATGTTGACGTTACAAATTTACTGTGAAACTGCTTCACACTTTAAAATTTTTAATGATCTTTTTTAATACGATCAACAGAATATGATTACCATTTACCAATATTACTGTTCTCTACATATTACATAAGCGAGTGTTTAACTTCATGCTACTTAGCAGGACAAAACGTACATGAATTGGGTAGGCAGTCAAACGTAAAATTGCTTGGAAGAGATGTGATGGCAAATTGGGACATTCGCAAACACCATTGCTCAAGCAATTGCAGAGAGTGCATTCATATGAATATTCCTTCCAATGGACAATCATATGACAACCAATATGAACCATAACTTGGCCAAACAGTCTTAAAAAATTGTGACGTTCATCAGAATACTCAGGATTTTCGGACAATGTGGAACTAAAAAGAAAAAATATTGTTGCTCACTTCTTAGAGGAAATAAATAGAAATAATGCAATTAGAAATCAGACTTACCACAATACTTTTATGAGGTTGTTACACGGAGATGAAGACCCCACAGGCTCTTTCAGAAAACTGTCAGCAATAGTTGGACCATATGAATCCGGAATTTCAGAACCTGGTTGTATTCTTCTGCACAGCAAGATATCAATCAAACTTAGAGCATCACTCTGCACACCTTTAACCCCAACAAGGTTAGTAATTAAACTCAGAAACGGTAGGGTGCGACTAAGGTTCAGGAATCTGACGGCAATTTCCGAAGGGATCCAAGAAGTCAAAACACTTAAGCGACACGATTCAAGAAATCCTTCTAGTGTACACAATGATTCACGGCAAACCTCAAGTGAGTCGCAATCCATAAATGAATTCTAATTTATGTTGGGAGTAAAATAAATATTAGACATACGGAACTTGTAAGTAAAAGTCTATCGACTATACTATCAAGTGCAAAGGCAAATATATCAGTCAAGTTGTCATTCAAACTTGTTAAAATATCACGTCGTCTGAGTGGTGGCGCACTTTGAAATTGTACGACATCCTCATACAGTCTTAAAAGCGAATTCAGCACTAATTTGGTCTGGGGAATCTAGGAACCGTAAGGAGTCATCAAGGAAGTAACATACTCCTATCTTTCCCAGAGAGAGGAATTCTGGTAACATAGTAGGCCATTGTTGAGGCCATTCACATTTAATGAGGAAAACGATAATCTGACTCAGCATTAAACTGAAGGCACGCGTTTCTTCCCTTGAAAATCGATAGTTATTAATCTTATTCAGTAAGAGATAATCACAGTTTACTTCTTTTGACAGCTTGAATATATTTTGTTTAAGACTGGATTTAGTGTGTAAGTCAATGTGACCCCATTGATGTCTAAAATTTGGCTGCATACTACATATTATTACTTTAGATAATGATCCAAACACTGAAGTCCAAAAAGTACAACCACTGAAGGCTGACTCGGGTCGCACAGAAAATCAACATCAGCGAATTGAAATTGTTCAGTTTTATAATTCTCAGCTACCTATGTAGTTATGATTAATCATAAAATCGTATTACCATGAAACATTCATTTCGTCGATTATTATTAATGCAGGGATCTAAAAGGTTAGAAACTGCCATCAGAAGTGAGCTTCTGTCCATTTTACAATATACCGATGGCCTGTATTGAAAAAGGTAATGAAAAATTAATATATAGTAATAAACTGGTGAATACGGTTAACAAATTGTGTAACCTGATCTTAATCAAAGAAAAACATTACGCAACAGCACGGTAAATTCAGTTTGGAAGACAAGCCAATCTATGTTGAATCTAGAAATGGAGACTACGACAGGTTAATAGGCAAAATGAATCGTCACAAATGCATACTGACTACATACACCGTCATTGTGGTACATAAAAACTGCAAAACAATCGGCCTTAAACCGCTGTTTTTATAACCTACAGAAATGCTTAAGTGGTTGTGGGAAGATTATTTACTATAAGCATTCTTACATAAAATTTGGTAGTTTAGATTTCATAATAAAAAAAACACTGGTAGGATATCACTGACCGGGGCTATCAAGAAATCAGTTTAACTGGATGGTGAGTAATGAGGAATAATAGTGAAACACTGATAAATCCAACCACAGTATTGAAAGATGCACGGAAAACTAATCAGTGGGCAATGTCCTGTCACAACTCCAAGACACAAGAGTCAGTAGTCAAAAAGTACATAGAAAAAGACTTTTATAATACGCCTAATTATAGGCTTTGAAAACATTACAGTTAAACTATTGGTGAACTAAACGATAAAGTTACATTATAAAGCCAGTTACAAATAAAACCTGCAAAAAAGGCTGGATACATGTTAGCATGTGCAGATTGATCAACGTGATCGTACTACTTAATGCCGATTAGAATAAAACTAGGTCCCATCGTAATGCATCGTCTAACTAAAGAAACCGAGCCGAAACAGCCAACCTAAGGAAAGCTTAGGCAGACGATATGGCAATTTTAGAAGGCATTTACTGAAAACTTTGGTGAAGTGCTTGTATATTTCCACAAATTCGCCTAAATTCCATTAAAGATAGTTTCTTAGCTTAATATATATATATCTTGAGCATGCTTCAATTGGGCATCTATTTCAGTTAGGTGTGAATACTATAAGGACAAAGTATATATATAAACAAATAGTCCACATACGGAGGCAAAGTATAAGTTACATATAATTTTTCCGAACTATGCATGCAGGTTGTGAATCATAGGGAAAAACATATCTGTGCATATACATTGCTAATTTCAGATTACAGTGCTTGTCATACTGGTTGTCGAAAAGAATCTCAAGTTTCCAATGGGAATGGGTGTATAGAAGAAAACAACTATCATCGATGACTAACCTGTCAATAGTGGGCGACGTTCAGCTTGCATCGACTACTTTCAGAGGTGACCGAGCACTTGAAGGTCAATCACGGGTGAAACCACTGCTGCACTAGTAGTACAATGCACAACTTCAAAATCCTTCATCTAATATTCAATATTCAATATCTTTAGAACACGCTAGCATAAACCTGGTAATCTATCGCTACCTATGTTTTGTTGTCTTCAACTCAAATCTACAATGTTTTTCCAGTTTATGCTTTAATTTGTTCTGCTTATTCTTTCTAATTGCTTTACCTAGTGATGTTTTGTATTATTGTTGTACTTTGCCTGTTGCTTAGTCATTGGGTGAACAATCATAAACCTCCAGACACGATCCATCTCAGTTCTATGCACTTTAAAAACTGAAAGGAGATAAAATTAACCAAGAAAAAGAAGATAAAAATAAGTGGCATAGGGAATTATGGTGGAATGTTAGAAAGAAAAATGTGAGTGGTTCATTCGACAAAACAGGAACCAACTTGATCTTTGAACTCTTACAAAATAATCAGCATTGGCTTACAAGAATCGAGGGATTCAATGGTGTTGTAGTTGTATGTTTAGAATCTAATCAAGTAGGATTTTTGCTCCAACTCCCTTAGCTATCTGTGCAGGCATACAAAGGGGCTTCAAGACGGTTTGAAAAATAACTAGGCTTTCTATTGACTGCAGATCCTTTGATAGTCCTTTTTCTGTACAAGTGGATTATGTATTTATTTCCTTGAACATTTACTGTGTTTTTCTCCCACTGGGTCTACAACAGTGAAAACAGTGAGTAAGCGGGTACACCATACACTTATATTGCCCACACGGATACGGATATATTAGCATCGTGTTTTATTTCTATCCGTTTATGCTGCATATTTATTAAGTACCAAACAACTGTAACTACTTTTACTTATGACACAATTCCTAGTCAATGACCACATCGACTTCCTCAAGAACACAGGCGTTGGTTACCACATCATGTGGCAACAAATCTGAGGTAGATCTATCCACTTAAATTTCAATAGTACTGACTGAAAATTCCATCTTGATTTCTTACACATATTTATAGTTGTAGAAACCAAAACTTAAGATAATGTTTGAAAATCAGGGTTTTTTCTTCATACTGCCGACAGATTATTTAATCTCTAAGGAATCCATAAAATAATAACCGATAATACAATTGATTAATATGAACGTGAAACTTAACAGTCTTCTTTCCCATATCAGTCAATTTGCAACAACTGACTGAGTCATCCACTCAGATAAAGACAGCCAAAACAATGAAGAAACATGGAATACAGCATAGTTGTGGAGTCCAGTATGTCAAGACTGAAGATATTATTGAAAACAATGTATTGCAGCAAAATACATATAACAGCCTATTTTCGAACAAGAATTCAATAGCTCTTATAATAAAGGCGAAAACGAACAAAAGTAAGTGTTTGCAGAGATATAAAACGATAATGCGACACTGTACACAAGTCAAAAGAAATTACTCGAAACAGTAAAATTTGAGGAAGATTTACAGAAGTGTTTTGATGTACTTTCACAGCTATTTTTCCAAACATATTAGTTAAGTGCATGACTGTCTTACTCTTCAAGCCATTAGGCTGCTTTAAAAGCGAATTATCTGAAATCATTCGTTGTCCCAAAACGTATAAGCATACCTTTAGGTTTAAATTGAATTGATTAGCACTGTACATACATACCCCTCAGGCATCCGATTTACTGGCTTTTCAAACGGACCTTTCTCTCGGTAGCAAAGTTGATTGAAGTCATTTCTAACTAAACGTCATCAGATTGGCAGGTTCAGATACAGCTATTCAAAGCCAGTAAATGCAATCAGTAGAGTTGTACAAAAAAGTGTGACTGGATCTTCCTTACTTTTTCAGCCGCATATGTCTGCGGTATACGCGAATTAAACCTCCCCGTTCGCCGATGACCTAAACGAAGTCTACTATCGTTTACTCCACCAACGAAATTAGCAATACGGCTATAGACCCTAAAAAGATCAACATGTAATTTGAATTGACAAAACTATTGCACTTCCACTCAAACGTAGGCAAGGTGGATGTACTGTCATTGGCCTTAGTCGAAATCTGAATCACAACTTTCACAAAAAAATTAAAGCCAATCGGCACTGATCGTGATATGAGGATTTGATACAGCAACAGTTTGATTTTTCCAGTGCATATCAGGTTTCTATTACAAGAAAATTAATGAGATGTGTGAATACGAATTGTAGAAACAAGACTCCAAATTAGTTCTTTGTAACATGTATGTCCTCCTCATTGTAGAATGTGGTTGTCTACTTTTTGGCAACTTAAGTACGCAAGCTTAATAAAGTTCGAGGGGATTTATGGAGGATTTATTAAAAGTCTTCTGAAATACAGTGGAACATACGACTACTGCTAACAGTGTAACGCATTCAAACCAGAATTCCTTTAAATTCGAACCTTTAAGTCCAATCTTACTCTAAACTACAGATTTTTAAGTGGCATCTATAAATTCATAAATTCCTTCACAGCATACTATATCTTCTCTTCACACAATCCCAATAACAATGAGAGAACTACCTTCGTTTCAAAATATCTCACAGAATCGTACCACAGCTTTTGCTTTTTAATAATCAACTGCACAAGATGGACTCCATTAGAAACTTCATTGCCGAACGTTTTAAAGTGAATTTGAGATCCATCATAACGGCTTTCTGCCTGGTACAGGCTTGTACATGCTTTGAGATGACATTTATTGATATGAAATTTATTAAAAACGTCCAACATGTCTCTGAACGGCTTAAAAAATGATTTACTTCAAGGTTACCTCGACTACACAAACTACCCGATCTCCAATGTATTTGCCTTTTGATTTCTCATACTCAATAAAATGCCTTCTTATTTCACTCCAATTTTTTTATATTTTAACATCATTTGTTGGGTCATTCATACTTGCATTAATATTTTCAGTATATGATCTTTTAACCATTTTATAAAATCAGTAATATAATAGACCTATTACCATTGTACCTATTCATTAATTTGTGTTAAGTTCATGACTAAACTTTCATATCTTACTTCAAATTTTCTATCCACTAATATAAATTACATAATCACTCATGAATATATGTTCCTTACGACTATAGATTTCAACTGACACATTCTGTTTAAACTGTATAAACTCCTAAGAAAAAACTTGCATACGAATAAATCTATGAAGCGAACCGACATTAATTAGTAGGTACATTATGACATTCATGAACACCATAAAAATTCGGATAAACCAGCCTAATAAAAATTCAAACATAAGAGAAACCAAAGGTCATGACGAATAGATTTGTTGTATCAAAAAATGTTGGAAAGTTGGATCTATTTAATCAGTTTATTGAAAAAAATAAAATGATCAAGAAGGCAAGACAAGTAGCCGACATATTAAAGAAAATATCTACTATGTTCATGTAGATTTACAGGTTGATTCGATCAATGGCGAATGGCACAAACTATCATGCGATTGCTGAATAAAGTCAGAGAACCATTTATTTCTTGAGATTCATGTTCAAGTGGTCGGAGAGTGTTTTACACATGAATAGGAATAGTACTTAGTTCGTTTTTGTTGTATTTGAATAAGAAGAACTGTTTACAAGTAACGGTGACAAAAGAATTGCACCAAAAATATTGTCTCACACTGCCTGGAGAGATCGAAGACACATTCGTCTTTTTTTAAGAAACATTATCAAAAATACAGTGAATTACCTCATCTGGTCAATCACTAGTGATAAGAGGAAAGGCGAGAGCATATAGCTTTGTCTGACACCGGTCCTCACTGGATATTTAATTGGTACAGGTATTTATAAACAACTGTCTACGCAAGATATTGAATGTCTGTTGGCCGTAAACCATCAGCGATAGCCTACAATGGGAGAGAACAAACCAACTTCCAGCTGAAGACAAAATCAGAGAACGACGTTGCAAATGGATAGGACATACATTACGGAAATCATCAGACTGCATCACGAGACAAGCACTAACATGGAATCCTATTGGGAAACGGAAGACAGAAAGGTCAAAGAACATACTGTATGGAGAATTTGAAGCAATCATTGAAGGGATGAACAGCAACTGGAAACAGTTGGAAAGGATTGATCAAGACAGAGTTGAATGGAGAATACTAGTGAGTGTCCTATGCTCCTCCGAGAGGGCTGACAGGCGTAAGTAAGTTAGAAAGTACCTCATCTGGTAGGTAGCTTCGTCGCCAACATATTGTGACCACAATGATTTGTTTTATCCTGAAATAGTGTAATCTCTGACCTTATATCATGTTGAATCTTGTAAACACTGTGGTAGAGAGAAGAGATTTACGATCTATACTATCTGTTGTAATCATATTTCCTCTAATCTTTCTGCACTCCATTGAACAATAGTTTATTTCCACAATGCTTCTGATATACGAATTCTGTCAGTGTGCGTTTTATACCAAATTTATAGCTGAAATAAGATAAGAAGTGTCCTGAGAGTGAAGCTTCTAACTAGCATCACGAAGAAGGAAGTAAACACTTTCTTTGCTCACTAGGATCGCTATTCCATAACTCCTCACAGCTTTTTCTTGAAGTTGGGTTGAACAGCTTACTAGAGAATTTCTGTACAGTTTCTCTCAGCATAGCTTATCAATCACAGTATCTCTTAGAAAAAGACGAATGTGTCTTCGATCTCTCCAGGCAGTGTGAGACAATATTTTTGGTGCAATTCTTTTGTCACCGTTACTTGTAAACAGTTCTTCTTATTCAAATACAACAAAAACGAACTAAGTACTATTCCTATTCATGTGTAAAACACTCTCCGACCACTTGAACATGAATCTCAAGAAATAAATGGTTCTCTGACTCTGTTAAGCAAGTGCATGATAGTTTAAAGTTTTACTAAGTGGACTGACAGTCGTTGTCATAACGGTGAAATATTGCATAAATTGAAAACAAGCGTTGCAATGAGTGAAGTAACTCGAAATGATGGAAATTTTTTGAAGCACAAGATGAAGCTTCTAGAACTAACTGACAACTATGGGCTTAACCTGTCAGTTTTTTATTAAATCTGAAACACTTTTAGATACCAACACTTAAAAAACTGCATAAAACATATGTTATACCAGCAAAGATCAGATGACTTTAATGAGTTTGAAATCTTAAGCAATCGTCTAAAATTGGAGTCCAGAAGACATGGTCCTGGGGATCATTTGGTCTCTAACCCTGCTGCATTTTCAACAGCGAAAATTCAGCAAAAGTTGTTCATGGTATTAATGTATTCCTTAGGTACAAAACTATTTGTTTCTTTCTCATATAGAAAAGCCCAGAAGAAGATGAAGAACCCGTAGCGGATGAAGGTGAAGAACATCCGCTTCCAAATGTTGTAGAAAACGCTTACTATTTTGAGAATGCAGGGATCGGTATTAGGAAGAGCGAGACTGTTTTACTAAGCATGGCTATTAAATCGCTAGTTAATACTCAAGCTGTTCAGACAGCGCGGTTTTGGGGGAAAATTTACGGTCTAATTCAGAATTACTATGTGGTCGAGGTAGAGTTCCCAGAGGGAGAAGATATGGATGAAGAAGAAAGTGGAGATACCGTTAATCGTGATGCAACCGAGGCTGATGATGAAGAAGGAAATGAAGGTTAGTTTATACGCAAAATGCATAAACAAATTGGTAAAATTTACTAATCTCCCAACCTCCTGAGTCACTTTGAGTATACCGTCTTAGCTTTTTTAATATATAACTCTTCGGTAGTGCATCTAGACCTTAGGTAAATGTTTACACCGGTAGGAAATTAATTTTGTAGACTTCGTTGAATAACTGATGAACTAAATCATTCCTAGGGCTTGTTATCCCAAGGACATCAGATATATAGTGGATTTCTGGTGACTGCTTATTTTTTGTAATGTAGGTCTTGAAGAGAGCCACTTTCAACGATATAATTACAAATATAGATAAGCTCTTAATATATTCTGTTTAGTTGACTATTTTTTCATGGAATGGTATTATTATAGGTGTATCATGACATTTGAAAACTAACTGTTTCGGTTAATACATGATATACATGACCCGATATATGACCAAGTAGCATTTGTCGTGTAACCAGAGCAACTCCTAACAATTAAATCCACATGTTCGAATAAGAATAAATCAGAAGGCAGTGGGGGGATAGATGAGAATTTATATTTGATTGTGAGTAGAGCGTCAATGGGATAGCACCATTTAGGCTGGCTAGCTAGAGAGAAAGTTGTTTCTCACATTGTGTTGTGTCGTGATCTGGTGGTGATACTTAACCGAGCGCCTTCAGCTAGTCGTATCCATTAAAAAAAACATGACCAGCACCAATGATGAGAGCCTATAAAACTATTTGTTAAGGGGATTATTTACTACTATATACGCTATCATTTATTTTACCGATAGAAGGGACCACACAAATGCTAGAGAGGATGTAAGTGTGATGATTCTATTAATGAAAAACAGATTTATCTAAGTAATCTGTTCTAGTAGCCAAGTTTAAGCGTGACGATATCTGATGCTATCTCATCAGTCACTCTGCTCACAATCTCACAAATATTCATGTACCCATTGTTATATATATTTATATGCCTGTATAATTTTGTATGTATTTTTTCGCTGAGTGTATTAAACCTTTCTGCTTCATCAATATTTTTAATCTTACAATATATGTTGATATACATTGTGGTATGAATCGGATCGTCTCACGTTGATTACTTTTTATTGTAGTTTAGATCAGCTCAGTTCATTATTAATTTTCCGATAATTTTAGGTTATCACTTTAATACTATTTCTGACCATTATTCTTGGTAACTTTTCCAGTTTTAATTTCTGCCTCAGTGGATGACTCTCCACTTGTGTTTGTATCCCTATTTGGGTGTTTATTTCTTATTTACTGAATGCGTTTTTAATGTTATACTTGTAGTTTTTTATTGTGTTATTTCTACTGGGATTGTTTAAAGGTACTACTATTACGTTAAGTTTATATTCACCATAATAGTAAGAGTATTACACCAAAGCATTCATTTATTTAAATGTGTGTATAATCTATTTTAAATGTTTTGTTTTGGTTATTGAACTTTTTATGGCCCGATCAAATTTTTTAATCGGGGGGAAGTAAGAAAAGAGATTCATTATATTAAATATTAGTCACAGTCAAGCTTTCCATTGCTTAAACTAAAATGAATGAAATTATGTGTTTGCTCTCATGTAGGTTGTGTATACCAGAATACTTTATGCTAGTAATAGAATGGAATACACGATCAGTAAATTTTGGATCTTTTATAGGCAACAAGTCTTAAACGGAACAGCGGTTATTAAAATGTTCTGAGTGCCTTTTAAAGATTTGATTACAGAAAGAAAATCTGTACGCTTACCTCATGTCATAAACTGGTCGCTTTTCAATCAGATGTAGCCAAGTGCTTGTAAATCAGTTCAAATATTTACTTACAACAGAGATTTATGAAATACAGTTTGAAATCGGGGGTGTTCTTAAATAAACTTGCTAGTTTGATAAAAACTTAATCACATCTTGTATCAGCAATGAACAGCTAAACTTTAAACACATTTGGGTATAGATTCCGTTCATTTTACAAAACGTCTCTATGATGCAACATTTTGGCTATAGAAAATTGGGTTCTACGATTGTCAAGTACAACTACCAAAAGTTGAACTTTCACCACCGTAAACGTTTTAGTATTTCACCCACTAGTAATAAACTTTGTATCTTTTACTTTCTTTGCATGAGTTGCGGGTTATTTGTTTGTCGTAGAAATTTTTATTCTTTCACAATGAATTCGTTGTAAGCTATCGAATAATTTTATGTAACCCGTTACGTTATGGCTTAGTAGCCGTGAAGCAAACCATAAATTGTGTGTAATTCAATTAGAAAGCTTTAAAATTAATTAACACATAGTTATATACAAAGAGCTGTTATTCAAGTCACTGAATCTAAGTTTCTGGCGATAAGTGGGTTAATTCTACCAAATTTTATCTAGCGTTTTAGTTGCATCATAATGAACACGCCAAAAAAAGTATACTAAGCAGTATGCAATTAAGTTCATAATTATTTATTTACACTGCAACACCATAATCATTAAGTTAGATGTAATGTCTGTGTTACACGATGCACTCATTTTACACGCGAGCAGATAAATCTAAGCTCGTGCGGACATAGTTTGCGAAACTCCAAAAGTAAGCTTCACCATTTTTAATTAATGCAGAGCTGGTATATCAGATATACGTCTTCATCATTTTCATTCCGTACCTAGTTCTTTATAAGACGAGGGATTGTTTTTAAAGTGATCTGATGTTTTGTATTGCATTGAAGCTTAAACATGAATATTATCAGAATTACCTTATCAAATACAAATTAAATGCTTTTACCATTACTTTATAGTATTCTAAATAGTCGTTAGGCTGACAAAAATGTCATGAGGGATAGTTGTTCTACGTTGCATATTGAAAGCTTTTATTTCAAATGGTCTAATACACCATGAGTGTCCAAGTGATGCCGAATTGGCCGTATCTAAGTGTATTTTGACAGTCCGCTTGAAGGCAACAGTAATATTGTTAGAAGTAGTGGCTGTTCAAAGACCAGCAGCTTTCATTTATTAGTATTTAAAGGTTTGTTTTCTGTAAAGCGCCCGAAAATTAAATATAACTATCATTCATTAGACATGAAGTATATTAGTAATATGGTTATTTTCTCTACATATTGAAATGAGCATTGCAGACATTTGTTTAATTTTTCTTTAGAAGGCAAAGATGTTTTGCCAAAGTCTAGATGGAAGCCACCAGTCAAAGTACCGAAAGAGGAAAATCATACTGGAACTAATAAGAAGGTCTATTTCGTTTGTCACGAACCAGGACTGCGATGGATTAAATTACCACCCGTGACACCCGAACAAATAGTAGCTGCTCGTGCTGTACGTTTTACTTAATGTCAGGTAACAATGCAAACTAGGTTTTTAATATTTTGAAGGCAAATACCAAACTTAATTGCTACTTTAACAGTTCTCATTTAAAGTATCAACTTGGACATGTGATTCAAGCAAAGTACCTCCACGCGATTAATTTTGTTTTCATATATAGATTTATCTATTTCAATTTGACCTTTCAGATTGCATCACCAGTTTTGGCATAAGAAACACAAAGTTAAACCAACAGTTATGGATTACTCACTAACTTCTGAAATATGTTATTTAAAAAGTCTAACTAGGACATCAATTAATTTTAAGGCTTGTAGACTGGAAATATTTTGGTTATGTTGCACTGCATCACAGAATTGACAATAATAATTGATGAAGATAATTAAAGCAAAAACATTTATTAATGGTTCGCTCACTGTTAACATTTTGATTTCATACATCGTGTATAGTTGGTTTCATATAACTAAGTTAATATTATGATTGCTGTTCAATGTTTAATTAGGATAAACTCATTGTTTGATTTAAACCGATTAAATAATCAGTACTATTCATACTCCTAGTTTTATGATTATTAATTGTGATAGCATTTTATCAACCAGGTTGAAATATAATTTTTAGTTTAAGTGACTAGACAATGAGTGGAATGAGTTTGGGTATGTCGTAGTTGGTCACTGACTGCTTCAAACAATCATACGCTAATTGTAGTGTAAATTCATCCTTTTGCCATGGACAAATTTTCAAAACCTTTCATGGCATTCTTAGATAAAGCTTTGATTAGCCTTTATGAAGATTCAGCATAGTGGATCCTAATAATTGACAAATTGATTTTTTGTTTAGTCACTACAATGAATCATTAGATCACATCAATTATGAACTAATGTATCAATAAGATAAAATGATGTTTTAGAAATAAATTCCGATTTATCGTTATAGGCTGGTGTTGGTTAAGTACCCTGAAAACTAGAAACATCTATTTGGTCTTAGTATAATGCTCCTCAGGAACACTCATTCACGACATTACGTAGAGCTAAATCTAAGACATCCTGGTCTCTCATAATTACTGTTGGGTTGGTTGATTTAGAATATTAATAATAAATCCTACAAATCGACTAAAATCTGATAGGAGATTACTCGTATAGAGTAAAGTATTATCATCTGTTTGATTGACGAATCCATTCGATGAGTGCTTCTACACATACTATCAATGACTTTCCGGTTCGATTTACATGGAAATTACTTCATACATATTATGTACATAATTATAAATAAGACTAAGACTTTTACTAAGCACGAACTAATTTTCAAAGTGTTAACTTATGAGACTTAAGATTCAAGTTTTAATAAATAGTCCTGTCATTCTCATTTAGATTCATCGTCTTTTTACGGGTATACTGGATTCTCCAGTTCCTTGTTACCCACCTTTCCCTGGTACAGAGGCTAATTACCTGCGCGCCCAGATAGCACGGATCAGCGCATCCACTCAGATATCTCCACAAGGATACTATAGTTTCGGAAGTAAAGATGAAGAAGAAGAAGAGCTTGAAAACGAAGAAGAGGGTGAGAGACAAAACTGTGTTAAAAATGAAGAGTACGAACCATTAAGCATTGATGAATTGGCCGATCCAAGTCTTCAACATTGGGTGCATCATACATCCTATATTCTGCCACAAGGACGAGTTTATTGGTATGTCAAAATAAAGTCAGAATTTGTATAGTATATATTGTAACTACCAGTGTACGCAAAAACAGATAGGTAAATTCAATCCGAAAATAAAAGCTAAAATAAGAATTATTTGCTTCTACAAGAGGTCATATTCTTAAAGCAATATATGATTGGTATAATTATGGGGATGACTGAAATGTTCAAAATAATAATTACTAAATGACTCCCAAATTTCAGTTTAATAAATTTCAGAAGACAACGAATATGCATTATGAAATTAAAGCTGGCATCAATACACAAAATATTTAGTTAACATGCAGTATCAATAAATTGACTATCAGATAGCAGAATACATTTCTTGCACTAGAAGTTTAGACAATAGACTTTGGCCTCGGTAAGCCTCATTACGATTGAAGCTTAATGGTTTCAGAACGTTTACTATCAAATATAGGGAACTGCCTGGGATATACAGTTCCTCCTAAAGTTTTGGTGTGGGTTTCTAAATTGAAAAGTAGTTGAAGCAAGTGGTCTTCGGAAGGTGGTTAGATGGTAGTTGGCAGGAAATCCTGGACCTGTATTCCATATCCTTTGATACTTGTCAGCAGGGCATACTTGAAATTCTTGGAGGAACTCGTGCTTTATTACGGATTAGATCCCCGGCCACCCAGTTTTGCAGTCTACAACCGTCACCACTGAGGTGTTTGAGCCTCGACTGGCTCTATGCTAGATTGAAATGTATAGATTGGTTGATTACTGCGTAGTAACCAATTTGATGTTCACCAAATTTTCTATGGCAGTGATCGAGTTTTATCGATCGAGTTACAATGTGGTCATTAGTCCAAGTGACTAGACACTGCTGGCACCATGTTGGAATGAAAAGTGGTTAAATCGTAATTGTTAGGAAACCCTGAACCGTATGCTCTCAAGTGGCAGACTGAAGACATAATTCCCGAAGTTCTATTGAAAGAGCATAATCATTTATGTTTACTCATAATGGAAGTAAAATTAGTGTCAACATTTTAAAATATTATCCCAAATCAATGGAAATTAGTTAAGTAAACCACTGAATACTCAGTTGTCCTAGAGTACCTATTTTGTCAAAAAGCCTGGTAGTCCATGATTTAATCTCTAACGAGGTTGTGGCCAAGCACAGATAGGGGTAAATATGTGAAAACAAAAGTTATACACAAAATAATAAGCAAGGAACGAATTAACTAATTGAAGTGTAATGCAGAATTTTTTGTTTTATAGTAATTGTAGTAGAATTAGACAAACTTACCATATTTTGTACTTAATTAGGTGGAATCCCAAAAAAGGCTTAGGAGACAATTTTGATGAATTTAATGACGAAGAAGAGGAGGAAAATGAAGATGGTATTAATGTCAAGAATACTATACAACCAGAACATGGGCCACCTATACTTACACCGATTTCATCTGATTTACCAATATTTGGTCAAAAACCATGGTCGGTTAGAATAAGTTCAAAGTTAATCCCAGAGTATGCATCTGTTATTGTATCCTCCAACATCTGGACTGGGGCACATGCAGTTTCATGGGGAAAGTAAGTGGTTATGATATGTTATGCAGTAATGTTGTAAATGTTTCAAGGAGATAAATACTCAAAATTATGAAAGAATAAGAAATAGTTCTCAACATTTTCCGAAGTTTATTCATCTGATTAGGTGTAAATGGTGGGAATAAATAATGCTGATGGCATAAATATTCCTGGAAATAAGTTTCACAAACTTTTGAACTCATATCTAATGTGTTATATATATTGGTTTATTAGTAAATATGTTCCAGGATGTTTAAATTATACGAAATATTGGTGAACTTGTTTATTAATGTATATATGAAAATCTTACTCAAGATCTTTGGTGAAATGTATAGTCACTTGCATTAAAATCTTTCTCATTGATTACTGGTTTTTAAACTAAAACTAGGAAAGAATCGTAATTACAGTACACAGTAGCAGTGAAATAAAAAGTAAAACTTTAGCAAGTGAAATACAATAGAAAACAATTCATCATATTTTCCGCTTACATTTCTTTATTTCCGATATTCACGAAATTGCTAACCGAATGCTAACAGTAATTCAAATCTGTAGTTTACATCACTGACTAATTATAGACTCACAGTCCTCAAAACCTAGACAGTACCTGATAACTGATTTGTACTAATATATGACTCCTCAGCAGTACATATTTAAAATCTCGTAAGGGTCGAATCCAAACCCTCGTATAAAGTATCTAGTGCTAAGCACAATATTACAAATGGACTGAAGTTATAAATGCAAAATACCGAAGGCTTACTGGATCGTTTGAAGGTAAAGCTTTTACCAATAATTTCTACGGTTTGGTCGGATCTTGATGATGCATTGAGTGTGCACTTCTGAGGAGCCACAAACTACGACGAAATAGTTGCCCAGTGCTTTACAGTAATTATCTAGAAAAAATCACTCTGTGTTAAATACTGAATTTAACAGTATCTACAAACTCCCTATACTAATATCAACTAACCAGTTAAATAAATGTGTAAGTGACATAAATAATCTACTCACCTACTACTTATATGACACTAAAGTATCTGAGTTCTTTTTTTCCATATTTTAAAAGTTTAATAGCGAAATATGCTGTTTTAAAGTTAGCTTATTTGGGTATGATTTGCCAGAAATGGTTATTTTAAGTATTTGATTATTTTGGCCGATAACCATTGAGGTAAAATTCATTCTACCTCAAATCTTCATTTATCCTCCTCTGTATTATGAATGATCGTAAGGAATGTAGTACACGGAAGTGGCGGCAGTCTTGATATTTGTTGATTTATGGTGTTCATTGTACCGACTTATATACTTGTATCACTTATGTAATTTAAATTCTTCAATAAATGTTTTATAGGCGTTTTGAAAATATTTATATTGGATGGGGCATAAAATCGGTTACTTCTGGTTTTCAACCTCAATTACAACCAGTGGAAATGGAAGAATATCAAGAAAATTCTGATTTAAATGAAACAATGGATCCAACACCACAAGAAGAAGCTGCATTAAGAGCTTTACTCAATCCACCTGAAGCGGAAGATGAAGCAAATGAAGAACAAGAAGAAGAAGAAGGCGATGATGATTAAAGCAAAGATTTTATATCTTGACTATTTGAGGAATGTTTTGGTATAATGAATGATGACTAGAATTCAAATTTAAACCTATACTTAATAAAGGAAAAAAAGCTAGTGTTTGTTTCTTGTAATTACTCAATTGATTGTAAAATATTTACAATGTCGTTTACTTCATTCAAAAGGTCACATTAAGATTAACAAAGCAGCCAGTATACACATTCTGAATGACAGAGTTTTACTGTTCAAAGCAATTGGTTGTCGGTGTAAGAACATCTATCTGATAAGTTTTAAATGTAAATGGGACGGATTTACTGGATTTAATCACTAGCCAATACTAAGTGCAATGTCAAAAAAGTGTGTACTTGATATCTCGTCATTATTTGCAGGCTGCTTTTTAATAGAAAACGTTGTCGAAATTTAGAGTTAATAACAATTACTTGACTGGATTATTTTAAATTTATCAACAGGAAAAACTTTACTTATTCATTTAGTAAATTATATGAAAAATTGTGAAAAGCTCTTGGCTGAGTGTTCCTTAGAAACTTTTTCTACCATTACTTTTATTAAACTTTGTCCTAAGCATATTCACGAAAGTAACACCTGTAAATCCTAATTTTTAAAATCTTATTTTGTGCCTTAAAATACAGTGTATGATTTAACTTTGCTAAAATTCAAATTTCCTTAAACCTTTGCTTCCAAGTTTGGAATTATCCAACATATACAACCAGAGGTGCCTTGATTACAATAAAACTTCATAAAGCCGGACTTGATGCTATAGATGACACAGTCGTAAAATAAGGCGTGTAGTATAACTAATACTGGTGTCAAGTATTCAGTCAATACCTATAACTCGTTTCAATTTTTTTTAA
Organism: Schistosoma japonicum; assembly: GCA_025215515.1. Classification (NCBI taxonomy): domain Eukaryota; kingdom Metazoa; phylum Platyhelminthes; class Trematoda; order Strigeidida; family Schistosomatidae; genus Schistosoma; species Schistosoma japonicum. The sequence goes on from CM046061.1 coordinate 34,839,207, forward strand.
TTCGTATAAAATAATATAATTACGACATTATGTAAGGTAATTATATGGGAGACTTCAACGCCAGGGTTGGAATGGACAACACTGAATATGAAGACATCATGGGACGACATGGACTGGGAAAAAGGAACAAAACGGTGAGAGGTTTGCAAACTTATGCCCTTTCAACAAAATGATTATAGGTGGCAACGTATTCTCCCACAAATGCATACACAAAACTACATGAGTTTCACCAGACCATAATACTAAGAATCAAATCGACCGCATCTACATCATTAATAAGTCCGGACCATGGAAGACGTGAGAGCAAGGAGAGGAGCTGACATCGTTTCGGATCATCGTCTGGTGGTAGCTAAAATAAAACTGAAGCTAAGGAAACACTGGACAACAGAAGAAGCAGTATTACAAGAGTTTAACACATCCCTTCTCCAGGATACTAACAAACGCGATGAATTCAACATAATTCTCAACAATAAGTTCTAGGTATTTCACGATCTACTTGAAAAAAGTGAAACTAATATGGAGGACAACTAGAAAAAGATTAAGGTAACAATAACTTTAACACATCGGGTGGTTTTAGGGTCTCAAGGAACACTAAAGAATGAATTTCTGTTGGTATTCTGGACAAGATCCAAGAAAGGAGAAGCAAAAAATCAGTAAATAATAGCCGGAGAACAGAGAAAGCCAAGGTACAAGCCAAATACACAGAAGTCAATAAGCAAAAATGAAGGGGAGCATCAGGTCGGACAAACGGAAGTATGTCGAGGACCTATGAATGACGGCGGAAAACGCTGCAAGAGAAAGAAGCTTGAGACACCTTTACGATAAAACGAAGAACTTAGTTCAGAAATTCAGTAAACCAGAACAACCAATCAAGAAGAAGGCTGGCAAACCAATCACTGAAAAGAATGAACAACCAAATAGGCAGGTAGAACACTTCAGAGAGCTGTTGAATAAACCAGCTCCATTGAACCCACTAGTCATCGAGGCAGAAGCCACAGATCTCCCCATAAACACCGACCCACCAACAGTTGAAGAAATCAAAATGATCATCTGACAAATTAAGAGTGGCAAGTCAGCAGGGCCAAACAACACACCAGCTGAAGCACTGAAATCAGATATAGAAGCAACTGAAAGGTACTCTACATTCTTTTCAGAAAGATTTGAGAGGGAGAATAAGTGCCAGCAGACTGGAAATCAGGGTACCCCATCAAGATACCAAAGAATGGTGTCTTAGCAATTGCGAGAACTACAGAGACATCACTCTTCTTTCAGTACCAGGAAGAGTCTTCAGTAGAGTGTTATTGAACCGAATGAAAGACCCAGTCGATGCCCAACTTCGAGGTCAACAGACTGGATTCCGTAACAACCGATCGTGTATCGACCGAATCGCGACTCTACGGCTCATTTACGGACAATCAGTTGATAGGAATTCACCACTTTACACCAACTTACTCGACTACGAAAAAGCATTCGACAGCATTAATAGGAAAATATTATGGAGCCTTCTAGAACATTATGGCGTACCCGGAAAGCTAGTCAACATCATACAAAATTATTACGTTGGACTACATTGTATAATCGTGCATGGAAGTCAACTCACGGATTGATTCGAAGTAAAGACCGGCAATAGACAAGGCTGCTTACTTTCTTCCTTCCTCTTCCTGCCTGTGATTGACTGGATCATGAGGACCGCAACATATTAAGTCATTCTCAGAATACAATGGATAACATCGATGCAACTAGATGACTTGGACTTTGCAGATGATCTAGCTCTCCTATCCCACACAAAGCAACAAATATAGACTGAGACGGAAAAGGTAGCAGCAGCGTCAGGCAGCAGTAGGCCTCAACATACACAAAAGGAAAAGCAAGATCCTCCGATACAAAACAACAAGCAATAACTCAATTTCACTTGACGGAGAAATCCTGGAAAATGTAGAATCCTTTACAAACTTGGGCAGCATCATCGATAAACAAGGAGGGATTAATGCAGATATGAAGGCGCGGATCGGAATGACAAGGTCGGCATTTTTGCGACTGAAGAACATCCGGAACTCAAACCAACTGTCAGCCAACATTGAAGTTAGAATTTACAATACAAATGTGAAAACAGGTTCTGTTGTATGGAGCTGAAACTTGAAGGACTACGAAAAGGATCATTGAAAAGATACAAGTATTTATAAACAATTGTCTGCGTAGGATACTTCGGATCCGTTGGCTGGATACCATCAATAACAACCTTTTACGGCAGAGAACAAATCAACCAATATCCAGCCGAGGAAGAAATTAGGAGGGGACGCTGGAGGTGGATAGGACACAGACATATTGAGGTAATCACCAAACTGTGTCACAAGTCAAGCATTAACATGGAACCCTGAAGGTCAAAGGGAAAGGAGGGAACCCAAAAACACTGCTTCAGGAATTAGAGATAGACATGAAGCGAATGAAGAACACTTGAGAATAGCTAGAAATGATAGCCCAGGACAGAGTTGGTTGGAGAATACTGGTCGGCGGCCTACGCTTTACATAGGGTAACAGGCATCGATTGATTGAAAGCATTATAATAAGAGGAATGATAGGATTTAATGTGATACAGATGAAAAATTAAGTTCTGTGTATGTGTAAATGTTTAGTGTGAAACCGTGAAATAATTAAAAAAAGATTAAGGTCTTAAAATACACAGCCTGTTAGACATTTGAATTATCATCCCTTCTTCGGCTGAGTTGGTGATGTTTATTCAAAACAAATTAATAATCTCTCTATGAGTGATTTTGGTTGTTAGACTAAGTGAAAAGGGCATAGTAATAATTCTTGATTCGGATATTTTTAACTGTTGTTTCATACTGCTTTCTCCATAAACTATATGTCTTTTTACTATCACTTTAATAAACAGAAATAAGTGAAATGCGAGAGAACGATCTAATATTAATTAGCTTCATATAAGTTCTTTAAACGTAAGTCATCAATCAGTATCAACTCATATTTCACCTTAAATACTGAATCATATTAATACCATCATCGCCACACAGATAATTAAGTGAATTCGGACAACATACATCAAATGAAAGAAAATAGGACATAATCTCATCTTCAATATTTTGGTAAAGCTATATAACTCTCTGGTAGTCATATGTCGAATTGTTAGTAAATAATTCTTGCTTCATCTTCAAAATAAAACAATTTTTTATCTCTTCAAAGACTTTGTGATATACTGTCCAGTCTGTCAGTATATATGTAAAATGAAATCCCTAATATGTAGTTGAAAATCAGTCATTCATGACTATGCAAACTTAGTCCGGTTGTTTTTAGTGAATAATGAACTTATTACATGAATTTAATAGTAAATTTTACTTTAACCGAATAAAAGCTTTCTAACGAATCCGACACAAAGAAGAAGGTAGAGAAATTACCACAAATATATTTTAATAACTATCTATGAGTTCACTGTGTTTTATAAATAAGCAGCCAATAAATATCACACCTAATGAATTTAGTGAAAAATGTCAATACTATTAAACTGGTGTACTGTGAAGAATACTTTCTGAATAGGAGTCACAATGAAGTGACTACGAAAGCATACTGCAGGCTTCTATTAACGAATTACTATAAGTAAATGTTAAAAAATGTTTTACACGAACACTACCTTGAGTTAAAAAATATAATCAAGCATTAAGCTGAGCGAAATTCATGGTGGAATTAATTTTATATTGTTTTCAGAAGACTAATTTTCTATTTCGATGCTTTAATTTGTCATAGATTAATCTCGTTTAGGTGCCATTCAAAAGCATGAAGGATTAGAAAGCTGTTTTGCATTAGTATGGGACTCCTGCTAAGCCGGCATTTTATGATAGAATTCACATGTCAATGGGTTTATGATATAAGGAAATAACCATTCAATGCTATCAGTGATGGCTGCTTTACTCTTGATGGGTGTGGACTACATTGTCACGACTTCTCGTCGAATATTTAAGAGGATCTTAAAGACAGTCACTAGTGAGTTATTTATTGTAATGAGGATCCTGTCATTGGATACTGGTTGACCAATGTTATCGGTTAGGCGCTCACCTCGAAATTTTTAAGATATTAGGATCGATCTCCAAATGTTTAGTCGTGTATACCAGGAAGTTCTATACTCGAACAAAACGGTTATCCAGTATTCCGTCATTTTCAGCGATGCCTAACTGTCATCAATCTGCGAAAAATTTAAACAGTAATCACTAATGACTCCATCTTAAAACATTTCTTTAAAAAGTATAAATGGCGGAAGAGAATGAACCTAAATTTATCAATTTATAACATATTTCATATAATATGTGATGTCTACTAGAAGAAAACTTGTAAGTTTCTATAGTGCATTATTAGTTATGTGGAAATGCCATCTTTCCTAGTGAGATTTCTTAAATGGATAAGAACAACAGTGAGTTTTCAACAGAAAACATTTTATTTTACAGTGAAAGCACGTATATACATATATTGCCAAGTTATGCAAAATGATCAAGATTATTTTGAAAAGGATTTTATCAATATAAAACAATCAAATGCTAAAATAACAACGAAAGCATACATGTACAAGGAAGAAAATGCATAAAAGATCACAAAAATCAAAATGCGATGTTACGCAATATATTTTTTCTTTAGTAAAATATTAGGTATTATATTTGAATGTTATAGTAGAAACCCTCTATAAAATTAATTAAACGCGTCATATTCTACATTCAATTGCAGATAGCCAAAAGTATCTGCTTCATAAATGTCGTTCTCAAAATTTTAGTTGATAATTATAAATTAATTGAACATTAGATGATTTATTCATAATATAAATGATACACTTTAAAGTAATGAAGTAAATTTTGATAATTTACAAATATAGTGTAGGTTTATTTACTAGAAAATAAATTATTTGATAACTAAAGCTGGGTGACACAAATTTATACTACACATAGGGAATACATTTCTGATGATTGATGGTACTTTTTTATGATAACTGCCGAATAGTATGAAATCTAAATCAAGCAGGGTTTCCTACCGATTTAATGTCACACATAACAAGACGTAGCGCTTGTGATGGCTGATCACATAGACTATTGGTTATACAGTAGCTTGAGTGATAAATTATTATTACTACTAGAGTCTTAGCAAACATAACACTGTTCACAACCCAGTAATCTACCATTATAACTTGTTTTAATTATAATCAGTTTTGAAATATTACTACCAAGATTTTAATCCACTTGTTAAATGATTTCTGCAAATAATTTGCAAAATGACGGAGTATCATTTGCATACTCAATACAATATTACAAATACTACATTTCTGAAACAACAATGAAATAGGATTTTGTAACCTTAATAACTGAGAGTGTATTTTATATTAATGGTATCACAGAAAGCACATACTTTATAATTAGTTTATACCACATAGCAGTCAAAGTGTGTATGCCAATGAATTATTTGGAAGGGCACTAAAAGTAATTCCCGCAATTAGATAAGATAATTTTTAGAAACAATTGAATATATGTGATATTATAGATGGCTTAATTAATTCACCATATCTCTTTATCATCCTATTGTTAAACTTAAATTTCCAAAGATCTATCAACCAAACATTGCTTGTTTTACAAATATGACAAAATTTTTTCTAGTATGAAGCAGAGTGAACACAGAAAATTATGCTCAAACAAGCAGAACTGTTAATGAAAGTATGAATTCGATGCAATCATTTTGTTGTTGCCTATAATAACCCCTGACATAATATTTTCCGTGTAGTATGTATGCTGAGTGTGTGATTAAACTCAATTTAAAGGTTACTTCCGGCGCTTGTTTAGACCCTATGCTTATTGGATTTAAGTTCTGTTCATTTATAATTTACAAAAATTCACCGTTACTGACTTCTTATGTACACACTTATCTGATTTTCTTTAAAAGTGTATTAGTCGATTGGATATTCCGATTCATGATATCAAATTAACATCCAACAACCGCCATAACACCCAATTACATTCAATATAAGTTCATTAGTGACTCAATCCTACAGGTAATTCGTGGAGTTCTAGTGAGAAGACTTGACCAGTGAAGTTCAACCATATCGGGAATGAGACAGTTACCCACCGATGACAATGGATGAGGTCACTAGACGTATCATGAATTGATCGAACTAGAAATATTAACCGTCGACAGACAATTCAATGGTTTACTGGTAAAGCGTTTGCTGCGGAGCCATAGGGTCCTGCGTTCAATCCAAGGTGGTGTCATGGATGAGCACTGCTGTAGAGTCCCACGCTAGGACGAAACAGCTGCTTAGTGCTTCTTGATGGTCAATCGTTCCCTAGTTCAGACCAATTCTGGATATCAAATTATCATTCAACAATCTCCATAACACCCAATCGCAACTGGATATACGGTGATTTATAGATAATGTGAGATTATATTATTACTGAACGCAGTAAGGTAGTAATCTTATACAGACAAGCATTAACGATTCATATTCCCAAAATTAATTGAACATGTAACCTGCATGAGACATATATAACATATATATCATAACAACGTTGACTGTAGTAGGCTACACTAAAACTTGTACAGTATGTTGCAGACACGTGAATCCACGGAAACTACTTACATTATTTACTTGTTGGTTAATTCGTGGATATGTGAACTTTTCCAATCAAACTTCATAGCAATCTGATATCGGCTGAAATTCCATTATCAGCTAAAAAGCACTCAAGAGACACATTTTATTAAAGTTTATTATTCCTTAGCAGTATCAATCAATTATCCTATCAGGAATCTAGACCAAGTCTATCAAATCTTAAGACTGGAGATATGTTTGGATCACTGATAAAACAATCAAAAGATTCTCAGGTTACAATAAATATTACTATAAATACTGTGAGTGGGGTTTATTTACAAAGTACAGGGATATGAATTGGGCTTCTAGCTACTTAGAAAGCCATATCTGAACAGATTCATTGTTAACGTAATCACGTTACATAATAGACAAATTATATATATTCATAATTCATAAAATATGTAATGTGTAACCTACCTTGACAAATATGTTTATTTTTTGGTGTAACACGTAAAACATTAATTGATCGATTATATTTTCTAACTAGATAATGATTCCATCCTTCTTTATTTTCAAAACAGATAGTGTCTCTGGAATGTACCAAACCACAGTTTGGTTCCTTATGTGTCTACAGCAATTAGTGAAAAATAAATACAAATAAATAATTGTAAACATTAATGATAAGTAATGTGGTAGATAATTCAATAACTTGCCAATGTATTTTCTTTCATTTATGGGGACAAATCATTTCAGATAGCTAGTTAGTTAAAAATTTGTTTAATAAGCATATCGTCAAGATTGTAATTTTGTAGTGGATAATGAAGTTTTCTACCAACGTGATACATATTTTCTTAAATTTTATTTGAACTAAATCGTGACTATATCGGTCTGAAAAGTGTGTGCTTATGAATCTATATGCAGACGAAGCAATGGATTCAGCCTATATCAGCTCAATCATAACATGACATTGATAGGTCAACATTGACCAAATATATGAAATGCGTCAACTATATTTACAATTGCAGGAATATTTCGTGTTTGCACATATTATGATTGATATAACCCAGTCTCAGACGAATTGAGTTGGTCACCATGAGAAACGATATTAGAAATATGATTGTTTACTACCAAAGCTATAGAAGATTTGAAATCTTGTTCATAATAGTAGTTGACGGAAGACTACTAAATTAAAATGCAAGACTTTGAAACTTTTAAAAATAAAGACAATGCATAAAAATTATCTATTCCTGTTTGTAAAAAAGAAGATCTTCATTGATTACTTTCCTCTGACTGTTGAAATTCAAGACTAAACTGATCACTATATGCTTTACATGTGACCTGTACTTCAAATGATAACTGTCGAAAAAATTTGTGACATACATTTTGGTCTGCTTGTGAATTATTAGCTTGATATGTTTTCATTCCTTATAAAAACACAACACTTGTAATGTAAAGAAATCCGACTGATGACTTCTAAATAGAATAGAACATAAGTTTTGAGTTCTACTGTTTAACACTACCTATTACTATATAGTAAATCAAAATTGTTTCAAGATAACAATTAATAAAACAAAAGAAATGATAAATGGTTATACTGACCTTTGCTTTAGTATTATAATTTATGCCTAAACATTTATCATTTAAACAGCATGTTGCTAAACAGTCCTGTAACTCAAGTAGCTGAAGACTAAATATTGAAACCGTTGTTCGTGTGTTATTCATCAATGTTCCCATTTTCATGCATCGTTCTAAATCAGTTGTATTTATCAAATGAACGATTGAGAGTACAATGATATACAACTTATACAGAGTAGTCAGTTTCAAAATAATCATACTCAATAAGTTTTATTAAAATTAGTTACAATATTTGTACAAAAATGATCTTTATATACAACTTTAATTAAACCAATCAAACAATGTGAGGATGTGAATTCTACATTTATCAGTTTCTATTGTTATATACGTAGGTTATGATGATAAGAACAATGACTGATTCAAAAATTTATTTAAATAACGAATTAGAACTATTGGTGAGTATGTAAACAAAGTAATATTTTGTTGATGAAATTTGTACAACAATTTGTTTATTTGAGTACATACAATTTAATTATTTTCTGTAGACAGAGATAACTAAAACAGTTGTTCAGCATCACAACACTCTTATGTTATACCACCCGAGAAATGTAATAATATAGTGAGAAGTATAATTGTTATTACATTGCTGTCAGTGAAAATAAAAAACTTTTATCAGTTTCCAAACTAATTAACTATGAGAACTATTCACCTGTGTATTAGGTACTTATTAGTTTGAATGTTTTTTAACTGATGGATACTTGTATTACTTATTAACTGAAATGAAGTTTAGTAACATGACTAAATTTTTCATTCCTAACATTCATTAGCTACCTTAAGACTGTATATTAATAAAGAATTATGAAACAAATCTCAGAATAGGATTACGAGATACATTAAAGTTGGCATTACAATGGCGGTTTTTAAGCACTGCTTTTAAATATTAATGTAAATTCAAATCACTTTAAAATCTATATTTCGATTACCTAAACTTCTCACCAGTCAATGGAATTATCTTATATTTCGATACTAACACCTAATTTAAATGTTGTGGCTTATTTATAACCGAATACTATTTGAAGATTCGAAAGGATATAAGAAATACTTGTAAAATCAAAGTGAAAATAGTAATAATAGCTTTATTCAATAGTATATTTAGTACAATATGAATTTTTAGCATACGATGTCTCAACAAGTTACTTTTTTGTATCTACACATACTAGTTCGTGTTCACGAAAGTAGCAACACCACCATACGTTTTCTTGATGATAAAACGATCCTGATGAAAAGTCTAAAGACCTTTTATTGATACCAAATTGTCACTATATAGGTCATGTAATCAAGATTATTGAACTGTGATTGAACCACAGTTACGGTAAGTGTTAAGACTAAGGAGAAATTTTAAGTAACCCACTATTCCAATAACTGAACTGTAGATAGGACTAAGAATTTCAGAAATAAACATCTGATAAATTTTGATCCGTTTTAACGAGTGTTGTCAACCACTGAGATGTCTTTGCTTAAATCTTACTGTATTACTGACGATAGTTCGCTAACTTCTTATATAGGCGCGTGAGTGGACAATGTGATTTCGGGACATGACTGAGTAATTAAAACAAAGCAAAAAATGAAAAAGTATTTTGTTGAGATAGTAGCCCAAAATTTCAAACAAGCCGCTGTAAGTATTTACATTGATACAGTACACATGTATAAATGTTTAAGTAACGAAAGCATAAATATCCATGAATTAAAGACCTATTTAAAATATAGATTACACTAAGACCTTATAATGAAACCAGCCAACTACAATGGATGATGTAAAAGTAATAATTCAAGATATTCTGGCAGCAGAAACTAGGATTAGATTGAATAAAGTAATAAATGTATATCCTTCTTTCCTTTCATAGTTCTAAAATGCATTAGTATGTTCAATGAACATTCAGCCTATAGATGAAGTGTAAATGAACTAGGCGTTAAATTACATCATGTATCCGCAAGAATAGTGTTACCGAAATACTCTTATCTTTAAATTCAATGATAAATACTTGTTATTAACAAGGAAACATGACAAATTCATGAAGTCTATTGTAATTTGAAAAATAAGTATGATTGGCAAATACAAACATAATACTATTCATTTCATTGTTTGTAAATACATGATAATACTAATGTGACTGACAGGAAGCAGGTAAGCTATTTATATTGTTAGCGTAGAATGTCACTATTCAATTCACATGTAGAATAACATAACAAGTATCTGAATAAGGTGAAACATAAGTTTATTGCAAATAAGCATTTGTATAAAGTTGATATAAAGTACAATATAATATATCATACTCTGTAATCCACTTTATACTGATATTCAGTAGTTTGTTATAAAACAATAACAAGTATTTACACAAAACAAATAAAGGCAGCAATCATTATTTACCTGATAGTAAGCCAATGCTAGAGAAGTTTGGTAATAGTTATTGACAACCAAGATGGTAAGTACTTGTTCATTCAATTTCCGCCTTTATCATGAAAACATACTTTTATTTTAGAATTCACATCTAATTGCAAGAATATACGTTTATCCTATAGATTACTAGGATGTCATACTGTGATGCAGATAACTATGACTGTAGAAATACGTGTTGTGTTAAAAACTTCTAGAAATACAACCCTTCATTCAATCAAAATCGAAGTATTCGCTCCACACTACATTAGAATATATTCATAATAAACGAATCTAATACATACCCTAATTTTTAATGATGGTCTTCTAAACTTCTGTTAAAGTGGAATATTCAGTCACAAATATCCTAAACATTTATTTCCATAAAATTAATAGCTTAACTATCATACACTAAAAGGACGAACAGCAACTAGAAACAGCTGGAAAGGATTGCTCAGGACAGAGTTCACTGGAGAATACTGGTAAGTGGTCTATGCTTCTCTGTGAAGAGTAACGGGCGTAAGTAAATTAAACTTAATTATCATAGTAAAATAATTAGGTAACAACTAACAATGTTGGCGGATTCATTAAGTAATGATCTATTTTATTCTGTAACTAGACAGTTCGTTGTTCATCTAAGTATTTAATTCATATCCTATTGGGATGAGTAACACGATGTTTTAGTTAAGCATATTTTCTTTTAAGCTACATTTGTATGTATCGCGAGATCCATATTATTATCTCATAAGCAAATAAAAAGCAATCCAAATTTAAGTACCTGGAGACCAAATTGTAGTATTTTATTACTGCGTGTATACAAAAGTAAAATAGCTGAGAAGACAGTATTTCTCTACATATTTTAGGTTAGTAAAATAAGTACCCTGTAAGCTAATTATGGTTTTTCTTAAAGCTCATTAGTTATTCTAAACCTCTACACGGTTGGAACAGAAAAGAATTACACTTGGAAAGTACTATATTTCATACAAGAAACACCACTCATTCATACTATCAATTATTATACAAACGACAAAACTCTCTGTTTTATAACATACACTTCAAGTGAGTGTGTGTGTGTGTGTGTGAGTTTGCGTGTGTTCAGAGTGATATAGTCTGTTAACGGGATATCTGAATCTCATTCTGCTTGAAAATGTCATTTTCGCATGATATATAAAAAGATATGAGGCTATCATTTTGTAAGCAATGTGAGCAATTTATCTAATACTACGAAGATTAAAGATGTTTAAGTCCTTTACTTCAGATCAGCCTAATTCATCTACTAGTAAACATAGTAGTTTTAAAGACAATTTAAAAGTCATTGTTTCAAAATAAAATGAAAAACAATTTCTATACACTTTTAACTACTTTTGAGCAACAGATAACCCTACCTAGAAGAGGTGGGAAAATATTGTTTGATTTTCAGATGTCATACTCTTCTATACACTGTAAACATGGTTTCAGGAATACAGCAAGTTATTGTTTACAAGATAAATAAGTTTATTAACATTATTAAGTAAATAACAATGAGGTAATAATATTTTGTTTACTTATAGGTATCGTCAGTTGCCTTAATTTCACAAATTTATTCTGGAAAGCTGAAATAACAGCTAACGAAACAAACGTAATGTCTAAGCTTGTTATTACTTAGTTAGTTAAATTCTCATTAAAACTCACAATGAAATCAAACCCGGATGTAAGTTGTATTTGGCTTTTTCTACCGCGAACCAACATAGTAAATTTTACATTTAAACGAATGATTTTTTGATGAATAGTAATTCATTCTGATAGTATCATAAGGAAAAGAAAAAACTAGATTCCTGGTGTATTTCAAAAATAATTCCAAATATATGAAGACTATGTATTTTACCTTCATTTTGTTTCTAGTGAAGACGGACACGTTAGTGGTTAAAGTAAGTGAAATTTAACTAGTAGGAATTTCGGTGAGTCGTAATACATTAACCAATATATATATATATATATATATATATATATATATATATATATATAATTTAGCTTGAAAATGCGATATCATTTACAGTGGATGGGTATAGTTTGAGGGAGGGTGATAAACGTAAATGAAGTTTTAACAATTTTAATATATACTATATTCATCAATGTTCCCGCATATTTCTACTATCAGTCTGATAGACTTGTTGATAAATGTGTCATATTTTACAGTTGATAGGTTAAAGAGGCCCTTTTAAGTTTTTCAAAATTGCACCATAGTTACGAAAGTATATGCCAGAAGAAATGTCCTGAAGGTAGTAATAACTAAAATATGTATGTAACAGATTCCAGTAAAGTGAACACTGAAATTTTTAAATTCTTGCATTTAATTCGCATATATTTTAATGGATGATACTACTTAATTTTATTATCGTGTAACCTGTACAAATTTAGTTAAAACAGTATAGAAACTATGGAATCCTAATCTTACTTATTTTCCCCATATTTATCTACTCAGTAGAATATATCGTATAGAACAAGTAAAGATGTATGCAGCTGGATGAATTCATCGCCTAGTGATTAAATGTTAAGTACTTTAATGAGCAAATCTATTCAATGCTTTTCTTACATAAACTAATTTAAGGTATTCCATATATTATGTTACTTTATTAGCAAAAACAACTAATTAAGTAGAATAAGATAAATTTATTTTAATTTGTTAGGATCTCGTTAGCTACATACAATCCATAGAACCGTTAAATAAAAATACAAACAAAATGTATCATATTTAAAGTTATGATTTAGGTTGACATTCAAATGAAAGCCTTTCAGCATGGTGTTGAGAGAAAACTATATCGAAACAAGTGTTAAAAGGGTCAAGAATATTGCAAATATATGCATAATGTCGAAAAGAAGGCTCTAGAAAGATGACCGGTATAGTAATTGAAATTATAGGACCAAAAATCAGTGATTAGTCAATGAATAAATATAAGGCAAGTTGATGTGGTATGAGTCAAACTAAATCTGAGTTGTGGTTTAAGTATGCAATTTAGCGAATCATATTTTGGAAACGTAAGAAATGATGTAATTAATTCGACTGATTTTTATTACTGATTCAATTAAGTCAAAAATTAGTTACCGAGGTAAGTAGTGACAACTATTTCTGAATAAAGCAATCTAGGCTTAGCCGGTTGATAACAACAGTCTCCGGGAATTTCGAGAGACTAAACGCTGTTTGTCAGTTCAACTCCTTGAAGAACTCCATTATATCAAACTAATGTCGATCGTCGCTGATGGGCTTACAGATGCCGCTGTTAAAGGTTTAAAGCTTAGATACATTTACAATATTCTTGAAGATAAGGCGTTCCACAATGCTTTGTTTAAATTCATTACTGTGCTTCATTGATGAAACCATAATTTATAATTTAATACCTGAATCTTCTGATAAAATATATGCGGTTATTGTTATGATTAAAGATGCTAATTGCTGTGAAAGTTTTATTAATTTATATTATATACTTCAGAAAGATATACATGTGGAATTAATGTATATATTTTGTAGTACAGGAAATCTTTTCAAACTTTGCTTAAAGATGAAGCGGGTTAGTATTTTCTGCAAAATTATATTAGCATTATATTTTAAGAAACTAGAAGACGCATTTTTTCTAAGCCTTAATTTATCATCTCACGGACTTATATACTTATAGAAAAATATCAACTTAATAGAAACACAAGTGCATCTTATAAAAACACTAGCTATTTGATGATCACTTCACATGTCTAACCGAAGCTATAGCCACTGTATCTGAGTGATTGTGATTAGGTTTGACAGCACATGAGCATGCATTTACACATCTTTGATTAATGTATTTGAAGATATTGATGTTAGAATATCTCAGTTCCCAGCTTTGCATACCACATAGTTTGATCTCAGTTATGATGATTAGTATCAATATAAAATATCTCGCAGAATTTTCTGTCGGATAAAGTATCAAGAGAGAATGCACATGTTCTTGAAAATGTATCATAAAATTAGAATAAGTGCTTAGCAAACTGATAAAGCATAATCCAGTACAGTCACAAGTGAATTAGAAGAGTACCATCACGCTTAAATTACTGAGGCCTAACCAGCTTACTACAATCAAGAGACGTCTACGCCAATGTATATGATTATGTTTCCTGTATTGTTTTATGCAAGTACAATTGCATTCGAAGGAAGTTGAATTCCTGTCTTTAGTAAAGATCAGACATAAAAACAATAATAAAATTGCAGAGGTGAAAAGAAATCTATAAGTGTTCCAAGCTAAAGAACATGATATAACGTCATACGTAAAACGGCAAAACTTAATCTATAATATCCTAAAAATGAGGTATAAATCATTCTGAAGAGTACCAAAGTAAAAAAAATGCTGGACATGAAACGATACATTAAAGTCTAAATAACCAAACCAAACATGACAAACAATCTTCATTTATGCAGGCGTTATTAAACTTGCTAAAAATTAGTAAAACAGGCAAAGGTATCGGAGTGCATATCATCACAGTAGCAAGAATAGGGTATCAGTTACAGGAAGAAATATGCATCGACAATGCAATATAAAATGAGCTTGATTAGAACTTTTAAACTTTTATTTGTATGGCCGAAAAGAGGTACGTAAGCCCGGTGTTTCTAGTGACCGTCAGGGCCCCATCCCAGCGGCAAAGGTACAACAGACGGTCATGAAAACATCAGCCAGTGATACGTTGTTATTCGTCAGGCATGTTTAGTATACTTAGGTTATCAGCAATAGTTATCAACTTGTGTCCCATATATTAGAAATGTTGAATAAAAGAACATGAACATAATATGTCTCATTTTCTGATCTTGATATTAAGCATATTACCGATGACCTATTAGTTGGATCAAGTTAACAAAAGTTTACATTGGAATGGAATGTACTTTAACTTCGGTACCTTCAGCCCAATGAACTATATAAATGTATTGGTTAGAACGTTTTTAACCTTGTGCACAAATTATATTTATAGGACAGGATGGAGGCGGAATTAGCTTTTGTTGCACGTTGTTTGCTTAAAAACGAACATCACAAAAATTTATAAAGTGTGGTAGTGGTTTATATCACTATTGAGATAAAGCCTGATTTCATGAAACTTGGATTCAAGAGAGTTAACATATCTAGAACGCTTGCGTGAAGTCAATTCTGCAAAGAACCTGTTCAGGCGTTAAGGCAGTCCCAATTTTTAAAATGAATTGTTTTGTTATCTCAGAGTGTGCTTACCAATCCCCTTGTAAGTGTAACTGCACATTTACTGGAAGAACAGAAAGGAGAATTAGTGTTCTTATTTTTGAGCGAAATTCCATGAAATTTGAGAATAAAAGATCAAAACGCTTTTAGCATAGTAATTTCTGATCATCTGTTGATAGTAAACATGAAGTTGATACATCGAAATTCTTCAAAAAGTAACTAATGAACAGTGAACCTCTAATTTGTTACTTTGTACATAATCAGTTAAAATTATGTGATTTAAGCTAACTCTGTGCATTTAGAAGACACTGTTATCAATGTTATTCTGCACAAGTGGCTTCAATTCAAGATTTTCCTGTATAAATGTATTTTACCTCATATGACTATTAGAAATTCATCAATTTGTTTTCTGATCTGGAATATTATCGGCTCGTCAATCACATTCCTACTTACTACATAAACATAATGTTTTTTTCTGTTTCTTATCGTCATTTCAATTTCTTTGTTTACAACCTTCACTATCCAAATAATTTTTAATCTTTTTGTAGTTACTATCTTTTGTCATTCTACATCTATTTCCATTCTAATACCTCACCACTACAACATTGGTATATTTGTTTTGATTATTAATGATTAATTTAATTGTTTGTATATTGTAAAGTAGCTGGAGAGAATCGACGAAATAAATAAATTCAACTTATTCTGCTACTATCCTTATTCATTCTTTATTGAAATTCACATTAAAAAAATTGTGTGTAAATAGGTATTGTGTATTAAATAAGCATTACAAAGTAGGAACAAGAATCTTTTTTACTTTTGAGTTTAGAAAATGCATGTTAATTAGTGGATATTAAACTATTATTAGTTGATCACATGGTAGTGGCTAAAGTCATGTTCCTCAGGTTCTTTATGGTTCTGATTAAATTATGCCAATAAGCTTAAAATATGGCCAATAGGCTAAGTGAATTAACGTCCTTAGCACAGCGATGAGATGGAAAGTTGTTTTGAGGTAGTTTAAATAGAACCTTGGAATTGGGTTTTATGCTATTTAGCACTCGTCAACAAGTTGTACCTATAAACTAGAGGGAATCCTATCCCGGTTACCAAGTTTCATAGTCTACTAGTGTTACTACTGAGCTATTCGGGTCACAACTGACTTTGTTGTAGTATTGAGCTTTATGTATTGATTGATTGCAGGGTAGTGTTCGATATCATATTTGTCCGGTCCTTTATTGCCTTGATTTAATTCTATCTATCACATTAAATTGCAGAGACGATGATTCAACTTTATCAAGGGTTATGTTGTCTACAATGGAATGTGTACTAGAGGAGAGTGTTATACGGACGATTAAATAAAGGTAAATGACCTCTTATAACTACCTTTTAGAATATAATTATATGCACTTCGATTGAATCCTTATTAGATATTTTGTTTATATTATTTTCATAAGCCGGTCAAATAAAGTTCTTATACCACACATTAACAATCGCTGCCTCATTTAAGGCCTGGGAACTAAGGCTTAATATTCATATACTCAACAATCTAATTTCGCATCACAAATATTCTTGTTCTGTTGTTTAACCAATTATAACTGCAATCGGTTGAGAAAACGATATATACAATCATAGAACTGTTTAAAATACGTAAACGATTCTGCTACTGATGGCTTATATTGTTTTAGTTTGTTTCTGGTTGTCAGTTGTTACTAAACATTGTTAAAGAACGTTATGACGGGAATTTAAAGAAGATTGATTACCTCTGGAACTGTTCTTCCCTGTAAACGATTCATTATTTTTCGTTGTATACGAAGTAAGCATTTTATTCTTATTATTGTTACGCTACCCTCACCCTATACTCCCGTTTAAGGCATTAATTGTTGTTAGATTGTTTCCTCTTTTATGAAATATAGTTAATTGTCTGAATATACGTTAGCCCAGTTCACACTCACTATTACTCTTATTTTGTATTAATATCAGTTTTCTAATTGGTTGATGGTATGGTCTGATTTTGTGTATATATAGAGTCACGATTAAAATACAAGACCGATTCTATCTGTTTGGTTCATTATTCGTTGTTTTTCTCTATTCTGGTTTGGGGACTGGTAGTCGTGGGGCAGACGTGTCCGTACACTGACTGGCAATTATCAGTGGTACTGTGTATTTTAAAAATACATAACTGAGAAACGTTCATGTCATTACTAATGTCGTTGTGTCTATCCGGCACCTACGGGTTGTATCACTGTCCAGCAGAAATCACCTTCTTAGTTAGTATTTAAGTCAAGGACATAATAGAACATTAGTAAAATTATAATATTAGACTATCATAGTTGTTTTAAAACTCCTAATAAATAATATAAAAATGTTCTCAAAGGTCAAGTGAGCTTGAGGATATTTTGTTGGCACATTTCAATGAAAGTTCATGTTTGATTAGCAATCATTATCCAACATGTATCCAACGTGTATATTGGTACGTAGTGGAATCGTTATCTTGTTTATCTTGATCGAATACATACACGTTTTGTCATATTGATTATCATTGTATAAAAATGAATCAAACTGTATAATTATGATTCATTAATGAGCTAAAAAGCATTAGTTTATTTTGAAAAAGTACACATTTGTTACTCAAAGTGTTTTTACTTAGTTTTAAATTATTTATAAGGCAATCTACAAAATCATTAAGTTGAAAATTGAAATTGAATATTTAAAATGAGCAAAATGATTTACAATTTGCATGTAAAATTTAAACTGAACATGTTATAATTTCATTGTATTTGTATTATATAAGCGAATGTTTGAATGTTTACACATTCTCTTTTATTGAATGCCCACTAAACTTCTGATGGTGGTTCATCGGTTGAATGTTCAATCGTATTAATTTTTCCAGTTGTTAACCGAATTAATTTACGCCTACAATACACGAAATAAATATTTATGATATATTCTACAAAAGATATGAAGATTTGAATTTTTACATGGAGAATTTCAACTTGAATATTTTCATGTAATATTCGAACTAGAGTTGTGAATTCATAGTAGTAATTTATCTTGCATAATAGATTTACTGTAAATAAAACGAGTAAATGTAAACGATTTCATGTATTTCAGAGATGAGAATATATTGAGCAACTTCGATACGTTACACAGTTTAGTACTGAAATTTGTGTTCATAGTAGTCAACAAACTTTCTCTTGACAATAATATTCATATTGAGAAGTATCAGTAATGACTTAGACTGAAGTAATAAAACGCTACTTTCATGTTGTTATACATTTGTTTCTGAAGATCAGGAAGATTGGTTACGTCGGTTTAAATTTCAAAATAATCATCCTTTTCCTCAGGATTGATAAGTACCAACTAGTATTAAACTTAAGTTCAAGATTTCACAACTTTCTTCAACCATATAGCATAAAATTAGTCTTTTACAAATATAAAACTGTAATTAAGAGGGCTATATTACTCTTTTTCGGTCTGATGATACTTATATATATAAATCAGTTTAACTTGTAATCGTTATCTAAATGTTGTTGATTGACTGAGATTATCAGTTGATTAATACGTTACCATAAATAAATTAAATCATTCAAGGTATTGTTAAGAAAAAAGCTTCATCGTATTTACAACAGTATGTTGCATTAATGAAACAAAAAACAAATCATTAATTAATAAACATTTGAATGGAACATACTTTGAAATCGATCTGCAGTACAAAAGTCGAAGATGTTCAAGCTTCTTGCAACCTTTTCTTAAGTGACTCAATGATGCTTCCCTACAGAAATACGAATATTCAAATATTTGATTTGTAAAAACAAAATTAAAATCTGTGATATAGTAAAGTATCAGTATATATTAATTTTAAAAATTATTCATTAGTAAAAATATGTTTATGTATTTCTCAGTTTCTTAGTACTTAAAGAAGCAATATAACATTAGTATTTTGAATAAACAATTTACATAAGATTTTTCATACATGTTTCTTAGTAGCTATGATTGGAAATTTATATCACCCAGCAATCACTGAAGAATGGTCATATGATGGATATCAGTAAGGCCATTAAAATAATAATTTAAGAACAACGAATATGAAATAGATTTTTCTTTCCTTAAGCCATTACCATACAATTAGAGTGGATTTAACCTTCGTTTCAGTAACAATAATTGCCATATAATTTCACTTATTACTTAAACTTAGTTCTTGCCTATTGCCCCGTGTTTAAATAAAGAATTAGAAAAGAAAATTTCAGTGAGTAATCGCAGTCATAATGGTGATTTACTGACATGTTCAAAGAACTGACGTTATCTTCTATCAATTACATTTTTTATACCATTGGGTGGGGAGGAATATCAAAGATATATAAATTCTACGGTCTTTGTACTGGTGAAATCAGTACAAAATAGCTGTTTACACGGTAAGCTAAATGATTTCGAGACTTTTAATAAATGCATACGAACAGTATTATCATATTTATTGGTGGGTAGTAAATTATTACTGCAAAGTGTACAAAATGAAACTGAATGATTTAAACACCCGTTATCTTTACTAAGTTAGCAATTATTAGTTTTGTCTTCTGAATAATGAAAGAATTGCAGTTTATAATGAAATAAATAATTACAGATAACATATTGCCAGGTTATTTATAAATCTAAAAACATTGTTACGTAACACTTTTGACACTAAAATCAAGCATCAATGTAAACAAAATTATTATTCACATTTTTTTGACAATAAATGTCAAAAACATATTCAGTAGTTGAATTTATTAATATGTTTTAATATGAATCTAATATTCTTACGTGATTAATTCACAACCAGACAAATCAAGGAACTTCAAGTAATGACATACTCCTGATATGTACTGTACAGCCATATCTGTTAGCTTTAAAAGAGAGAAACAGCATGTGAAAATATGTCGAAAATAATAATTACTTACCAGACTACATCCAGCTAATTTAATACTGACAAGAAAATGACAACAAAATGCCAGTGTTTTAATCCCATTGTTTGTTAAATTCTAAAATGTTCATTAGCGTTACAATTTTATAATGTTATTATGAAATAAGTAGATTGATTTACATGACAAAATGACAAGTCAATATATTCTATGTTGATACCAAGATGAGCGAACTTTTGTAATCCCACATCAGTGATATCAGTACATTTGGCTACTTTAAGTTCACGTAATTTAGGCAATGATCCAAGAGCTGATAAACCCTGTAAAAAAAATAAAAATTAAAGTAATTAATAAAATCTATTGAAGTATCAGGTTGTTTTCTGTTTTACAAAGAATGGATTAAACTAACTGTTTGAAGTAAAAATAACTTCATTTGATTCACTTATTTGAGTCATATGTTCAGTTTAGACCAGATGAAATGATGGCAAATCACAGTTTGTTACCTACATCTTCACATTTGAGAATCAGAGTATAATTATATCCTCATTAGTAAATGAGTCGTGTAATATTTCTAGCATATCACTAGACCAATCGTTGAATGACAGCATACAGTTCACTTAAAATGCATGATATCTGACATGGATTCTGACAAAAATTAATGAGTTAGTTATGATTTTGAAAGGGCTAGACAGACAACTGAGCATAATATGACGAAACTATTTTGTTTCGTTTGATTTTCTTCAGCACCTTATAACCTGCAATAATTCAAAATCGAAGTTATAGTAGGATTTAAAAATAATTTCTAAATGGGATTCGACTCAAAACCATTACTAACACTTGACATTAGTATAGTGTAACGATGGTGTAAATAAAGTTTAATGATAATACAAAACATTACATATATATATCAGTGTCTAAGAACACTCCAAAACAATAAAAGACTGGAGGACTCGAAGTAAATGATTATGTAGTGAATAAACATTAATGTTGAGTAAGAATAAGACCAAGTGAATAAGGCTTAGTTAGTTAGTAATGAAATTATTGATACTAAACGGAAAAAAATGACGTAATAATGTAGTAAAGTTAAGCAGTCGAATGACATTTTAAGCAAACGTTTTATGATCCAGTGAATAGAAATTCATGTCAACATGGTAGTGAAAAAAATGTAACTATTTCATTTTCAAACGTGATTCAGGTTTCTGATACATGGCAGAAATAGCTTCAGCAAACTTAAAAAAACTAAAATTCGGCTGCTAAACAGATGTCCCATGTTCAGGAACGGCTTAGATACTACAATGTTCAGCACTTTGCATCCCCTTTGTCGAAGGTTTTTTTCTGGAATAGATTCAGGAAACCAGGACAAAATACTTCTTTCTGTATAAACTACATAGTATGTACAAATAAATTTTTAAACGCAGTTGGCGGTAACATGAAAACAAATTCGTCTAGTTTAGATTGAATTAATGGAAACGTTATTTTGTGCATGGTGAATAGTTTGGCTGCGTAGTAGGTTCTGAATCGTGAAGTACTGAGCCTATGAATGATTATCCCTGAAACACCATCATCTTTGAAGTTGATCTGAATGGAGATAAGATTTTTGTTAATAACAGATACTTTCAACTTGTTACCTTGTGTTATCTTACACGTATCAATGAATTTATGATACGAACAATTACTTCTTAAGAACTTTCCTACGTTCATGAATCCTTCCTCTACTAAATTAGTACTAAATATTCTTTCTGTTCTAAAAGGTCTTCTAGCTAGTACTTTCTTTTAACTGACTGGATGAAAACTATCAAAATTTAGATATAGACCATTTCACATAATTTTACTATAAATCGGACGCTAAGCTATGGAGTCTGAAATCTTGTTTATAGCCATATCGAAAAGGTGGATATAGTCTTTTCTTTACATGACCATAGGGCAGTCCATGGGACCGTGTATAGGTAGATATTATTACGGGTTGTTTTGAAAAGTCATAACTTAAATAAACAATCGACAAAATGACTAAATATTGCAGATATATGGATGATAGATTTATGGCGTATAATACTAAGTATTTTAATGCAATTATTGAAACTATTTAGTGAGGTGTGTTGCTATATAAAATTTAATATGGAGCCATATTTACATTATTGGTACCTTGGACTAATATCAAGTGTTAGCAACAATTTCAAGCAAAATTTTTTGAAAACATTTTCAGACCCTTTTATAATTTTGATTTTGAATTATTACAGGCTGTAGGAAACTGAAAAGTACCAAACGAAACTAAATGAATTCATCTTATTGTGCTCAGTTATTCGACTTTCCGTTTTTCAAATTAAATTAGAGGCTATTGGCAACAATTATCCAATGATTAAAACGGATAGACATCCTATTATAGCTAAATATTTATTCATTACTTAAGCAGTTAATGAGTAACCACTTTAATGTAAGCACTGAGGCCCTGATTAGAAACTAACTAGTAGATATCTTCCAAGTATATCGATATTTACGACTTTTGATGAAACATGACAGAATAATCCACTAAATTTTATTTGTTAAAATTGAATGATATTGAGTTATGCTCTGAAAATTCAGAAATGCATTGTGACAGGAGATATTTCATAAATTCTATACAAATAAAAGCAGTTAGTTCGATTACAACTATTAGTTGATATTAGGTAATCAAACTTACTCGATCTCCAAGTTTAGTAGCACTTAAATTTATTTGCCATAATTTCGGTAACTGACTTAGGAGTTCAAAGGCTCCATCAGAAATCAAAGGACATGATGCCAAACTTAAGTATGCCAAATTAAATAGCCTGAAAAGAAAAATAATAGTACATTAATGTGAAATACATTATACTTTAAAAATTCCACTTGACACTTTATATGATTATGGTAACTTACCGTACACTCATAGCATGAATTGATTTGTCAGTTAGTTTGCTACATCTAGCCATATAAAGTTCTATTAAGTGTTCTGCGTATAGTCCATCGGTTAATAATTTCACGGCCTGATCGGTGAGACTTTCGCAACCGCTTAGATTCAAAACGGTTAAATGTGGTAAAGGTAATAGATTCTGAAGCAGAATATCGGTCAACTCGAAACACAGAATAAAGTAAAAAAATCGATTAAGTGATACATACTCTCTATTTTGTATGCATAAAATATCTGATATTTAGAAAATAAACGAGTAGGACATAAGCGATATAGTTAAAGAACTCATTAGTTTTAACGAAACATTTAATACATCCGATACTAGATGTTTAACAAATTATGTCAATTTTGTTATGTAATATAACTCTTCCTTGACTAACTACTTGGAGAAATTAATTATAAACCCCCCAGTGTTTGATACCTGAGAATGTGACTACCTTTTGATTACTTTGTTAAGTGATGTAAAACCTCTCTATTTTATTACAGACAATTATTTGCTAAATTTGCTGTACATCCCTATGTACAGCTCTAGTAAATGACTTAATTAAGTAATGCAACGGGCTTCATTAGTTATTTAAAACACAAAGCCTACAGAAACATGCCAGTTGCACAAATGGGATTGATTTCGGGACATTTCTAAAATTCTAAGGGTAACATACCAAATAACTAGGATTTTTTCAGTCGTAACTAAAATCCACTCAGTTTGCAAACTGGCTGGTTATTTGATATCACTAAAGAATAATAATAGCTAACACATTGATATGTTGGACAATACTGAGAGTAATTTCACAACTATAAGCTTATACATGTCACGCATTTTACTGCATGATTAGCATTACTGATACAAATTTTAGTGATTCTTTACTGCTTATAAGTTAAATAGCTATTTTTCCCCAGTATTTCACATTCTGTATTCCAATTTCTCTATTGTTTGCAATCATGAATAGTTTATATGAATCATCATTACGTAGAGCGTGTCAGGACTATATATATATATATATATATATATATATATATATATATATATATATATATATATATATAGGATATCGCTTACCTTTGGACAATCAACAATTGACACCTCTCGTAAATAGAAACTGCCATGCTCAGACACATCAGAATTACTACGTGATAGGCGATGAGTTTTATCTTTGGAATGAAGTCTTGGTAAATTATAACTTGGTATAATATTATCCAACCCGGATCCATCAAATGATTTTATATTCGAAACAAGAAATCGCTTTAAATTTTTTCCACATATCGACCGTATGCTACTATCTGTAATTCTATCCCCACTATTTGGGCATAAATTGTTTAGATATGAATCAATGTGTTTAGAGATTAACACAGTACATGTGATTGGTCGACTTTCTTTATTTTTCATTTGTACTGTTGCAGTAACTGGAGTCGATTTTTCGTGATGAAGGTGCAACTTTGAAATATAATTTGAATCTAATTCGGCTGCATTTTGATTGCCGACTATTTCTATTGTCTGTATTATAGGACAGGATGCAAGGACCTGAAGAGTTAGCAAAGTAAAATGATGTAAATACTTTTCAGTTCTATTAGTATCCTAGGTTGATGAGAAAATCACACTGTCAGTCTCAGTATTATTCCCGATTCGCAGTAAGCTGTCAGTTATATTTAGCTGGATGCAACATTTTGTCCAGAAACTTTTAGTTAATATATTTTTACCTAAGCTACCATATTTTCACTTTGAAGCTTGTCTGACGATTTTAATCTATTCAGCACTAGTTGTCTATATAGGAATAGAATAATCTTTTCTATTATGTACACCAATTCATACTATACCATTGAAAAATCTTGAAATCAGAATAAAGAACTATCCGAATGACGCTTTACACAATAGCGAAAAACAATCGAAATAAATCTCATTCTATTCAATAAACATTACTGTTAACTGGTTAAGTAAATTGTCAATAGAAAAGGCAGTAATAGTTAATGTGTGTGTGAATGTTTATTCAACTTATAGTCTTTCAGTTACTACGTGTTTTTTTTACCTAACAAATTACAAGTAACCCATAAGAACTAAGATTATTTGTTAGTAAGTAACTAAACATTTAAAAACTCTGACGAAATCGTATTGATTTTGTATGCTTATACTTACCATGAGATCGCCATCTGAAATCCATGAGATATCATTTAATAACCAATGTTCCACTTGTGGCACACTTTTAATAATTGTTTGCAAACCAAAAGAACCGATCTAGTGCCGACAAATTCAGATAGAACGAATATTCACATAACTAACTGTATATATTCATCTATCAAATAAATAAGTCTGAATACAAACAACCAACAAAATATACACTGATAGGAATATATATGAAAGTAAGCTCCACAGGTCTAACAATTTACCGTTGAGTTTTTTCATTCAATGAAATTTGAATTAATAAATTAATTACAGTCCTTTTTCATAACTGAATGTAATAAACCAAAATAAAGATCTATTAGGTTGAATTTGTCATAGATTGATGTTGGTGAGGTACCACTGAAAGCCAGGAAGCAATGGAGGGCAGTTTCATCCTAGTAAATGCACACCCTTCAATCAACAAAACACGATACCAGTCTTCGCAAAACTATCTAAATTCAGTTATAATAAACAGTTCACTATTGACTAACTTTAGGATGTTCATTAAGTTAAAATGAGAAGTCGTGATTAGTGGGGTTCAAACTTAAAGGGGATGAGAAACTTATAACTGATAACAATTGGTGATCACCGCAAGGTTGATTTTTACGGGATGGGGTCGCTAACCTCAAACCCAATCCATTTTTCTTGTCCGAGCTTGTGGCCGGGAGTAACCCTAGGACGATTCTAGGCGGAGTTACGATCACCCCTCTGTATCATAAATTGATGGAAGTGGAAATTCTACCATTTGATGCCTCCTCAGTTAAGCACTCTCGAAGAGTTTCGCACTTGGGCAAAACAGCTGTTAGATTTCCTTGGTTAAAAATGGTACTCTACCAACATTAATCTGTAACAAATTCAACCAACTAAACTTTATATCAACATCCACAAAACCACCCCAAATCAAAGTACAGATTGTTTTCTGTTTTTAATCAACTTATTCTATTGGTCAATTCTGTCTAATATATAAATGAAACTTATCAATAGAATATATATGTAAGTAATCTCAGCGGATGAAATTAAAGAAAAATTCCAACGTTTCGCTTGGCAGTCTGGTCCGAGTTTCTTCAGGGAAATAAGCAAAATCAAAAAGTTATCGAATGTCGTAATCATTTATCCAACTGCATACAGGGTATGAAATAGGATAATACTTATTCTCACTGTGGTTCGAAATTAATGGGTTAGGAAATTTTTTGTTTAAAAATTTTTCTAACCCTCACTGTTGTCCTTTTCGTCCAATGGAAAAATAGTGTGCGATAATTTATCTTATTGGTTTAACAATTCATTGACGTGGTATAAGATGGAGATACATCAACTGACTAATCACTTTTCAAGCATTATGAGCTTAAATTATACTGGTAACCAATCTCGTACTGACGATAGCGTTGGTTTAACGACAATGCGTGGTGTCCTAACGGAGCAAGAAAACTTATTCTTGACTATGCTGTTCTTGGTTGCATTTCCATCACTAGGTATACTAAAGAATGCACTCAGTGAATTTGAAAAAGCGATATAATGTCACCGTAGGATTCGTGATTCCTGTCTCCATCGGAATCAGAAACCCGATATTAAGTTTCAGTGTTGGTGAAGTGGCCGGTGGCATCGAAATGCGATTCATGGTCATTCCGCAAAGAAGGAAGTAAGTCGCTTACTTTTGTAACAACTTCCTCGCAAGGCGTTATTAAAATGTGGATGCCCGTCATTCATATTCGCTAAACAGGTCGATGGTTACTGGACTGTCGTATGCAGCAATCTGCAGCACAACTACGAATGTAA
Source organism: Schistosoma japonicum (assembly GCA_025215515.1). Lineage (NCBI taxonomy): Eukaryota > Metazoa > Platyhelminthes > Trematoda > Strigeidida > Schistosomatidae > Schistosoma > Schistosoma japonicum. The sequence continues at coordinate 34,866,710 of CM046061.1, forward strand.
CTCTCTAGCGTACGACAACAACACGTGGATGAGGATGTTGTCTGACACAGAGCTTGCGACAATTCAACCTCTGCTGTTTTCAGATACAGCCGTCTTTAATGTTATTGACTTTGCATATGCTACTTTTCGTAAGCGTCTGCAGCCGCAAGATGTATTCAACATGCGTCGCAAGGTATTCTCGCAGTCTAACCTTCCTGGTAAATACTTGAAACTTCTTTATGTCGATCTGTAGGTAATTTTGAAAAAATGAAATCAAATATAGCTTCCCTTGGCGGTGCACGTAGTTACCAGGTGAATGAAGAATCCATCTTGGAATCTTTGTTTTCGCGACTGCCGACCAATTGAATCTAAGTTCACGCTTCCTTGCAGTTATTGGATTGGATGACACGTATAAAACAAACAGCGAAAATACTTTCTTATATCAACTGGTAGCACTGGATGTTAATCTAATGGCCATCCTAGTTGCATTTGGATTCACCAGAAGAGAAACCACTACGATGATAACGCGCTTTTTAAATTTCTTTCAGAAAGTCAAGCACAATAGAAACGTAGGATGCTTCATAACAAATGATGCAGTACCGATTGCGGCAGCGATCAATGCCGTGTATCCTAACGTTCACCATTTATAATGTCGTGTGCATATTATCCGCAATGTTATAAAACGAGTACATGAATAGATTATTTGTGATAACGTTATAAACTATAGCAACTACGACTGCAGATAGTGCAATTCTTATATAGACTGATGTATACAACAAACGCTGATAGGTAATTTGTGTTAATTAACGCAATACGCTTTTACTCGTAGTTTTGCAAGAGCTGTATCCTTGTTGGAGACATTGGATTCATCTTTTTATAGATACTTGCAAAAGTGTCTTTTACCGAAGAAGGTAAAGTGGGCAGCGACCTTCAGACCTACAGGAGTACTTACGGAACAGAATAATACAAATGTTATCAAAATCACCCACAGAATAATGAAACTAGACAAATTATCAAGGCGAGTGCCAATCTTGCCGTCAATATTGCACCCTTTACTTCGAATTGGTTATTAGATCCAAGCCCGAGTACAATCAGAATTCGAGAAATAAGTTAAACATCGGTGAAACGAGATTCCCTCTGGTGTTGCGAGAATGATTGACTCGGGCTGCATGCCAGCTGATTAAACGGGAACTACGTCTGCCTGTTACTAAGATCATTGCAGCAGATTTATTGCAAGTCAGTGACGTTACAGGTTTATATATTGTGGATATGCATCCCGTTAGTTGCACTTGCATATTTTCGTGAGAATATACATTACCATGCCTCCATTTGATAGCATTGATGTTACAAGAAAACACCCAATTTCCAGTGGAAAGCACTAGCTCAAGATGGCTAATGTCTCGAGCCCATTTGGCCAACGTTGCAATGGAAAACTACTTACTGCAACAAAGAAACGCGTTGGAGCTAACAAGATTTCAAATACTTGCCCCTTTACTAGAATGAATGCCGTAGGAGCAGTTCGTAGCTGTTGTACACTGCATGGAACATATAGTTGTAGGATTAGCTACTATACAGGATATAGGTCCACTGTCTGAAGTAAGTACACCTCAATATATGCTGTCACATAGATACTTATCAGAAACCATTGAAAACAGTCAGCTACAAATGAACGTTGATATGGATGAGTTATTGACAACTTCTTATGATATCAGCATTATCTCAATAAATTCGGAAGAATTTGACGCTAGGGACTGAAACCTTGACAAAGAAACCAATAACACTGACTTATGTGATATGTGCCGGCATTCCCAGCCACCTACTACTAACACCGACGAAGTGGTATGGATCGTAGGTAAATGCAACGCCATGTTTCATTCGTTTTGTGCCTGGAATCCTGACCCCAGTGTTCTTGGAAGACAATGTCCGGTTTGTGAATCTGTAACACATTCGGAGTGAAATATGTATCCATCTGTGATTGTTTGAAGTTACTATAAAGGCGGTGAGTTATGCAGTTTATTTGTAAACACGTATAACGGACAAAAAGCTTATTTACTATCTTCAAAGGTTTCATCCGGGAAAAGATGAGAATAATTCAAGCATTTTCATGAATTGAAAATCGGTAAATTGATGTAAAGTTATTTATACTTATTTCCAGATGATGACAAAGCAACAGGTCCTTTGAAAGTGAAAACTGTCAACAGAATGAAGCTGATTCACAATTATGTACTTTCTTGAAACCTTAAATAAAACATTTGTACCGAAAACGTCTTTTAGTCTTTTTTCGTAATCGATAGGTTTCCACTAAATATGTACACGTAACTAGTTAGATCGGTTACTCAATTATCGCTGTTGGTGCTAGTAGAAAACAAACGAAATGTTATTCGTGTTCCTTATCCGTAAACCATTCGTAAATATTGATGACAATATAAATCGGTTAAACGGATTGCTGATAATTTATCATGTATACACTTATTATTAAGAAAGGGCCTACCACTTCGCAATGAATTCATTGAGGTGTAATGTTACAATAGAAAGTATTCATTGTATTTTCGTAACTAATGTTATTCAATGGTTTACTTTGCAAAAACAAAGGTTACAATGAAGTATGATTATCATGTAAACATCATTTATCAGATGTGAACACTACTGATTGATTTCGTTAAAAGTTTGTGAAAAGTGATGAAGAAAACTCAGTAATCTGTCAATACAACTTATAATAAAATTCTAGTCAATGTGAATAACACTCAACTGAAATGATAACCGTTCACCTATGATGAATATCACTAAGCGAAAAGTTATCACTAAGCCAATGAATAACAATAAACTATGTACCATAAGGAATATTCATGCAACTGAACTTGGTAATTAAACGTAGTTTTCGTTAACGGAATGATGAATTATACATTTTTAAATGTTGCATGAAAACAAAGAAATATTTAATGTGAACTGATGGTTAACACAAAAACTAAGAATATATATATATCGATTTACATTGAACAATGAATTCAGTGTATTGATACACGAAGTAGACAATATTATCATTCAGTTTGTGTTGACGAGCTGTTGTTTAGACCGTCCATAGCTTTTGAAGTTACAGTGATTAGGGTTTTCTGTACATCTTATTTAATATTTGTTCCCGTTAATAATAAAGAACTAGGATGATCGAGTCTTGCAAATATGGAGGAATCATTAACAAGCACTATTTTTTTAATATGAAAATACCTACGGTAAGCAAATGATTCTAATGAATTGACTGACTCTAATTGATTGTTAAACGTCTGCAAACCATTTACCATTGAGGTTTTGTACGACAGCTTAATATAATCTACATTGTCAAGTTACTACTGGCACTTCTGTCATCATCATATTCATGCTAGTAGCAAGTAAAATAAAATAGGGATTATACTAGTGCACATGTGTTTGCCTTCATATTTAATGGTGCGTTCACTACATTGACAAGGTAAGCGAATATCTCCTAGTTTATCATATCAATTCGAGTTTAGTTTTTCTAGTTGCATGTTTAGCCTTTATGACTTATCATGTGTGGTTACTAACATTCTGTATAACATGCAATTAATTGTTAATTAACCTTACACTATAAAAAAGGAGATTAATTGATGTGTTAAGACGACAATTGTCGATAACAAACATTCTAAATATTTTATTTATCATCCTTACATGTACTGTAATTCAGTTGAGTTCTTCTCTGGAACTAATTTAATGTCTATCTCCACACACAAAAACACTACAACATGCGTCATGATTGAAGTGATCATATGATTTATTATGACTATCACCTCAAACTAATAGAGAATTAACTGAAACATATAATTAATGTAGTATGCATTAACACTTCGTCATGACATTTCACTGATTTGGTACTTGAGGGATAAAAAAAAGGATAAATTAAAAATTTCCCTGAATTCGTGATTTAAATGTAAAGCATACAATCCTCGTATGTAGAAAGGCCATACTAAATACTGTCATATAATTTAATCTGCTGCATAAACCACGTCTTACGTTAACTTTTCTTCGTCGGACAGTCTTTGTAATTGTTATCCACATCTAGGTAGATGCATGCGATCATCCGACTTAAATTTATCAAACTGTTGGAATAGAAATATTCATCATATAGCAATATCATAACAGTTATACTGAACAAACTTTACTACTAGTGAGTGAATATTTACACCTTATTAATTAGTAGTTTTTCCCATTCCAATAAATAAACAGCTACTGTGAATACCTACTTTATTCGTTTATCCCTTTACATTTGCAGAAAATCGACTTGACTAATCACCTACAATCATAGAAGTTGAAAATAAAATGAGAATAGTAGAAAACAATCAACTTCTCTGTTAATTAAACTAGTATTATTAACAGGATTATTGTTATTATTTCTGCCTCTTCATTAACTCATTTCGATTCCTCAACCTTTTCATATTAACTTGTGGAAACTAGAATGAATAATTAAACTTTATTAATCAACTACTAATCAATCTAAATGATATAAACTAGAATTGTACTATTTCTAGGAAAACGAGATAACGTTGATTACATTCAATATTCTTTTATCTAAGTTAACTCGAATACCGAGCGTTTTCCAACAAATTTATGTTAATTTGATTTTTTGTGAAATCTTGATGACATTTTGCAACCAATCCAAAGCAGATAAGATCACTTTCATTTAACTAATCAGATTACACCAAGAGATGATTTTAGTGGACAAAAATTGAGAACAGTGTCACGGTGAAAATTCACTCCTTTTCAGTTTTAGCCAATAACAATTTAACTATTATTTTCAACAAGGAACTAAAATTTCAAACCACAGTATATGGTTTTCCTAACCCATTAATTTTAAACCACAGTGAGAATAAGTATTATCTTGGAAATAGGAGTATTAGAAGTTTGAATTCATTTTTTAATCATTAGTTGCCATGATGCAGCTAACATGTACTCCATCTCGTTGGTTTATATTATTCGGATTAACCCATATGTGTAGGGCTTCAGATGTTAGCCGTTCTTTGTAGGAATTAAAACCTTTTTGAAGGATTTTAATTTTATCAAAATCGATTCTGTGTCCTGATTTTATTGAATGTAATGCTATTGTCGATTTATTTTCAAGTTTCCGTATATCACTAGAGAATTTGGAAATATGCTTTGAGCAAAGTTTATGTTCCTTCATCCTTACATTCAATCGTCGTGATGTTTCTCCTACGTATTTAGCACTGCAATCATTACATTTGATCTTATGGACACAGTTCGCTTGTTCTTCTTTTGGTACTCTATCCCTGATATTTACAAGTGCAGAGCCCAGTGTATTGTTTGTTCGGAAGAAAACACGTATGGCATGTTTATTTGAAATTCTTCTAATCTCTTCAGATGTTCCATTCCTGTATAGCACAACCACAGTGTCAATCCACTCCTCCGGTTGAATATTCAGTTTGCCTTTCCCATTGCGTTACTCTGTAAGTATCTTTTTGATAAAGTTCTTTGGGTAATTGTTCATCATTAGTGTAGACATCACTAAGCCTAATTCAATTTCTTGGTCTTTATTATCTTGTAACTAGTTTATGGATTCTGTTTATCAGGTTCCCAACAACTGTCACCTTTGCTGATTTAGCATCAGCTGATTTATAGTACTAGGTATTTTCCAGAATACGTTGGTTTGCGAAAAATGTTAATCTTAAGATAGTTGTCTTGTTTCCTTTCGATCAGACAGTTGAGGAAGGATAATTTATGATCGACAGTCTCGATTTCCTTAGTGAGTTTGATTTTGTTGAAAATGAAACTGTTACAGGAAACAATATCCTGATTTAGTTCTCAAGATCGAATCGAACAGTAAGAAATTTCGACAAATACGAATTAAAGTTTACTTATAAAAATATTGTTATTCTATCGAATTTTAACTTTATATCACAGAATTATGTAAAGTTCTGAATGTTACCATTGTCATTCATCTGTAATTTGTTTTGGTTCGCAAAGAAAATAATGTAAGAAATAAATGCTGAGTTGAAGTGACAAATAAGTTTGTAAAACTATAGTATACAAAAACTGTACGAGTTTCAGTAATCACGATTCATCATATTCATATCAGTCTAACCTGCAATCAACTGACTCGATGATAATAAAAATATCACGCGAATAAAGTCAAAGACGAATCGATATAGAAAGTAGTTTTTGTTTTACAATTTACAGAAATAATCACTAACATATATATATATATATATATATATATATATATATATATATATATATGATTTACACAATAATCAATTGTTTTTTTTAGGATAAGAGGAATGATGGATGAAATTAGTGTGAATGCGTTGAAATCAAAGGCATACATTGAGAGTTATGGTGTACAATTTTCTAACCAGTTATTCTGGATTGTCATCTACAGTGTAAACAACTTTATTTTGTGATAAAAAGTACCTTTCACTAACTTACACCTTTGTACATGTATAGGTGTATAAAAATGTCCACTGTTGACCAGTATTGATTTAGGTTGATGGCATCCTAAATGTTATTCAAGTAATTTCTAGCATCAGCAAACAAAGTCAATGCTAGTTACTCCCTATGAGACTATCATGATATTCGTAGTAAATGATAAAAAGGAAAGGAAAAATGGTCCAAAATTGATGATAACGTTGTAGATGTATTTTGTATGGAAATTAGTCTTAATACAAGCGATTTACTTTTTGACTTCATTTGCTACTTCTAAACAATGATTATACCTCAACAATCAATAAGTTTTTTATAAAAAACATTCGTTAAGATATGAATAGATATTTCGATAGCAACTTAGCGCCTAGTAAATAAAAGACATTAGAAGTAAGAATCCTATATGAAATAATATCATCAATTGAAATTTATTTTCTCCATGAAAATTTTTTAGGATCAATTTTCCGTGAGCAAAATTGGAAGTTCTAAATTTCACTTGATGAGATTATTTGAAATATTATTTTTGCTTCAAGTGAATCGATAAAATTGCTGTGAATCTGGTTTCTTTGACTTGCCCTTCATGAGCTTTACTTTATTGTTTGAAAGCAAAGTTTGACAACTTGAATACTTATTCATTTATAAAAAATCATCTGCTTTTCATGTCCGATTGATTAGTAAATTTATATCATCTATGTAAATATGAATAAACAATTAATATACACCAATGAAAAAAATCCTTACATGAATACACCCAGATAAATCCAAATAAACTAATGATTTAAAACTTTCTAGTTGATTGAAGAAAGTTGAACAAAGTTGTGTTAATCGTACACAATAGGCCAAACTCAAATACTGTAACATTTTTGTACTTCTTAAACAAATAAACCATATTGATAAAGTTATGCAATTAACATTACAAAGTAAAAGAATTTGAATAAGTAGATGACGAAAATAAATTTATTTCATAACTTATGTGTAAACATATTAGAAAGGTCTTACCGCATACAAGGGACAGTTGATAACTGTATTGATGCACAAATGGGTGAACTTAGGTTGCTTAAGTAGAAGAGATGGAATACAGTTGGCTGAGCCATGAGAATTGTTAGGTAACAATAAAGGTTGGTCGTTATTATCTACCTTACCGATATTACGAAATATACCAGCAACAACGATGATAATAATAATTCCTAATTGGTCAATTACTGTATTAAATGTTTCGCAATTAATTTTATTTAGCAGTGTTATACACTGTTTAACTAATGTCATTCATCATAATCCTCGGTATGTGATTTAATTATATGTCAACATGTTCAACTGTTTCTAACTATCCCCTAAAACTTGACTTGTCATTGCACTAAATAACAATCATAAGTAGATTGACACAGCAGCATATACATGTAATCGTTTAATCACATTTACACATACATATTTTTACATCAGATTGGTATGATAATTTTTTACATTACAAAAGTGGTTGATTGATCTTATATATAACCTCAACAACTTAGATTTTAAATCATTTACCCTAAAGAAGTTCTGACAAGACTGCAAGGTGAAACGCTGATATCTTGCAATTTCATTTGCTGAGATTACTTCATATGTAATTCATACATCTAACGCCTTTTATTTACCCAATTCCTGTTAATATATCCAATCAAATCTTGACGGATTTCGATATAAAATTCATACGAACAATTGAATAGTTGTAGTTTCGTGTATTTTGTCTTAATTAAAAGAAATGAATGTTCATTAAAAAAATGTGCATTGCTAATAGGTGTGCTTGAATTCATTCAAAAAGATACTACAAGTTTCCTTTTCATCAAAATAAATAACATAAAACTATTGGACTAAAAATGAAGTAAGCTTATTGATTGTAAACACAGTATTGTTTGGATTACCAAATATTACATAACAGGTAGAAACGCTTTCACTAAATTTCCTTGAGTGTTTTTAAACATTTAGTAGATAAAAATTAAATAAAACGAATCATTTTGACGACACACAACATACATTTCACTTTGTGTTGTTGATTTGAAACTGACACAAACTTCATGTTCACAATATCAACAAATAATTGTTATGAACATATATGCTTGAAATATTATACAATTTTTTTAATTGGTTCATTGGCTTATGTTCTATCTATTTCTGGCCTTCAAGTGAGTGGGCATCAAGTAGATATACATGGACCGACTAATCGGTCTCACTGGAGTTCGCTATCGTGATTCCATGCACACAAGGTAGTATCAATTAAATGGTTGTACTTTCCCATTGTGACAGCTTTTTTGACATGATAGTAATATATTGTACTGACTTCTTTAAGTGTAACAATAAAATCATTCAAAAGAGTTTGAGCAAACGACAGTGAACTTATATACGCAATGAATGCAAAACTTTCAAGTCATGTAGTGAATATTTAACCTTCTAGCCGAATGGATTTGTAACCAACGCTTCGTATTTCTAACTTTTGTCAATTTCTATTATCAGAAGGTTGGATAAATTCATTCAGTTCTTTGGTTGACTACCCACATAAGTTTACACTACTTAGTTTTAAGCAAGCTCAATAACTAGGAGTACTAATTAGATTTGTATTTAATCCTGGATATCTCAAAAGTTTTGAGCTATTCAGTACTATTAGTTTTGCCTGCCAATATAGTGTCAAGGATTCGATACTTGACTTTGTTCAAATATATTCTTAATTAAAAATGAAAATGCGCCTAAATGAGTATAAATGTAAAATACATTATTACTCTTTCCACTTTGAAAACGTACACAATATTACTGTATACTTACGTTGCCAAATGATGAACTGCATGATCAGTTATTTGTGTATATGATAAATTTAAGTAAAGGAGTAGACTACATCCAGCAGTTATTAAACGAACTGCGTCATCCTGAAATGAATACATAAAGACAAAATAATCTCTTCGAAGTATTGAAGATACCCAATCTCTACAACAGTTTCAAAAATCAAATCATACATAATTTAGATAGATAAGGAAGAACCATTATCCAAATTTCATCATACACTAAAGTGACACAATGATTGCAAACTTAAAGATAAAATGATGGTGATAACATATTAATTGTAGAAAACTTGAGACATGAGTAAAGTTGTAAAATTACTCTTTCCAACAACATGACAAAACAGGATGAAAATCAAATGAATAGTATCATTAGTAAAAAGACTTAGAGCAAAGCGAATACAAGTAAAAAAAATAGCGAATATAATGAAGAAATATGATGCGTGTAATAATATTTAAAATTTCGCATTTTGGACATTGCAAAATATATGTATCTCTTCTAGTTTGACTGATTTCTAGCCATGTAACTTATGTTCTTCCTTTATATGATTTTGAAACGATTAAATGGACACCTAAAAAGTAGTTTACCTCTAAAGATATTGCTATGATGAACTACAGATGGCACTTCTATCTGACTCAATGTCTTTTATGAATATCATGCAACCTGAACTCAATTTACGCTTACAATAACCATCATTAGACAATTACTTTTATTAAAAACACACTACAGAAATCACTTCCACAAGAATACCTCTTCTCAGTTTAAGAGTCATAACAAGTAAATACATGGACTTTAAAAAATTGTCTAAATTTTAATATAACGTCCGTTACGAAGCTTGAAGGTTTGATGTTCGATCCCCTGGTGCAATCATGGATATGCCCTACTGAAGAATTCTATACTAGGACTAAACAGCTATCCAGTGCTTTTTGATCTGCAGCGGTCATCTAATTTAAGCCAATTAGTGATATTAAAATCAAATTCTAAATTCTTTCTTTATTGCTGTCATTGGTACGTTGCATGATTTCGGATCAACGTTCAAATTGATTAGGACCAAATAAAAAGTACTAGAACATTCAATCTAATTTCGGTGTCTAATTTTGTATTTCCTTGTGTAGTTTCTTGGATTGAGTAGGTAGAAAGAGCAAAATGAACTGGCGCTTGGTTTTTCAATTACGATCGATAACGTTGAAACAATGGTAGAAATAACAGTGATACTAAGAGTGAAAAATAATTTACCTAAACCTTCAACCTCTTTTGTTTATATTACTTTAACTGTTCATGTGAAGTAATTCACATTGACAGATGCTCTAGGAATTCAATCCTCTATGCCCATGAGCACCTCCCAGCATGGTTTAGCAAGGAAGGAGTCAAAAATATTGACATTTCTGTATTAACGTAAAGTGAGAAGGGTAAAGTGGGTTGTAGGTAAGAAATTGTTTAATGTCCTTTTTTTCTTCAGTTTCCCTCAATTTTTTTCAAATCTTTCACCGCTGTGTGCTTGCATCGTCTTAGTAGTTGTCTTCTTACTCTGGTATAAGTTATTGAAATATCTTTATAATTCGATTATCTGTTTATATTAACCTACCCATCTTCGATGGCAGTTATTATTATTATTCAAGCATTTTGGTTTAGTCGCAACTTGTCTACCTTTTTTGTGTATGCAGTTCATTTGCTAACTCTTACGAATCTAGTATAATTGGACGATCCCCTATTATGATATTTTGTTTATTCCCTTACTTGATATTGTGCAGTCAGTTTTATATGAGTCTAATTTAGTCCAAATCGGTTGTGCAGCTATTGGGAATCAATCACTTATTATAATCTATAGTGTGAATAGTTACCTGCTATAACAAGTCAGACTCAAGGTCCTTCAAACGGCAGAAGTGATCGCCGTACCAGTTAAAAGACCAGAACTTTGCATACAAAAAATCCATTCAACCTCATTTTTTTAGTGTGACTAACCGAAGATCCAGAAAGTTATTATTCACCTTAATTATAGGATTATTATTATTATTATCATCATTAGTGATGGATCTGCACAAATGCGACCATTTTTAAATATCGCTTATTCCATTATAAAAATCTTACTTAGTCAATATAATTCTAAGTAGAATCTAATCTTTGAGTAAACATTTATTCATTCATGTACAACTCAGAGCCCGATGCTTATGTGCATGGGTCCAAGTTACCATACTACAATTGCACGATAAGATCGAATTCACGAGGTTAACAAAACAGTATAATTCAGCAGAAAGGAAAAAAAAACGAAGGTACGAAATAATAGCTGGACTTGAGATCTTGCAGAACATAAAGAGTGAATACATTTAAGGCACTGTAACTGATTGTCATCCATTTTCCCCAGCGTCTTCAATCACTGATCGCTACTGTCACTTGGACCCTAACTAGGTAACCTTCGTCTACCAACATAGCTTACATCCGTTGTCAAAAACGTCATAGACTGATGGCATGATTTTTTTATAGGCTCTTACCCTTCTTCCATCTTACTCCTACCCCAACCAGTATAGTGCGATGAGGCAGATAGTGATTCGACACATGCAACGCATGTCCTAACCATCTCAGTTTACAATCTCTTGGACTGACTTGCTACGTTTGCCATGTACTCTGTGTCTAATATCGATATTACTCATTCGCTCGTTTTACGATATGCGGGTGATACTAGGAAGATGTCTATGATCAAAGACTAAACACTTGACTTGTTTGTAATTTTGTCACCCCTTGTCGCATACATATTTCTAAATATATTATTAATAATCTCATAATTTCACTTATCGTAGTAATACTATATCAACATTCACAATCTTATTTTTTAATGTAATCCCAAATTCATATATAGTTATCGTTCATATCTAAATAGTGTATTTACCTCAAAATTTGCTATTGCTGTTTTATGGTTATTATTACTGAATACATAATAGTTGGATCCAATCAAAGAATTTATCGAAAAAATATCCTTTATTCAAACATCTTTGTTTTGATATAAATGAGAGATTTCAATCACTTAAAATGAACTTACTGTAACTCCAGTACATTTGGATAAATTAATATCTTGTAAATTTGCACAACTAGTTAAAAAACGTAAAGAGTTTATTGTAGGCAAAATTGTATTGTGTAAATTGACATGACGTAAGTATACTCGACGATTTCTTGTAAGTTTTAACAGGATTTCATCGGATAATCTATTTAAATAGAAATTTTTTAAATGAAAATAATTCTATAACAAAATACAGTTTTAGCTTAGTGAATAGATGAATCGAAGTGGTTTGTGAAGATTGGGATCAAGTTTCAGTTGATTGAATTCGTCATAAATTGCTATTGATAGGATACCCATGAAACCAAGAAGCACTGAACAGTCGTTTCATTTTCACCAGTACGAACCCTTGATTCAGCTCCAGGGGCTTTAGGTTGGCGAACACCTAACACTCAGCATCACTAAGCCGGGATTCAGTAGTAAAAGTTGTGACTGGTGGAGCTCATACATGTCAAGAGTAAGATAGTTATCAGCAGTGACAATAGATGATCGTCGAGCTATATCACAAATTAATAGAAGAGGGAAGAACGTTATGCAAGGATGAAACAGCTGTTCAGTGCTCCCTGGTTTCAAATGGTACCTTATTAACATCAATATGTGCCGAATCCAACCAACTTAATTAATACATGTTTAGTTATCTAATTATCTAATCACAAATAAACTTATTACGATATTTATATACGAAAAATGAAGGCCAAATTAGACATTTAAAAATAAAAGAACATATATTTTAATAAAATCAGTGAGAATCACACTCTACTCTGGATGTAGAATCAATATTATAATGGGAGGTTTAATGTAATTACCAAAAAAAAGGAAAACATGGAGTGTTGAAACGTTCAGATAGCTAGGGCTTCAAAAAACCTTTACTTACCCCCTAAGGAACTATGATAGAACACCACAATGTCCGGTTTGATATTAATTAATGGTTTATCAATGTGGGGGGGGGGGAACAATGGTTTTTTTACTATTTGCTTCCATGTGTCACTAAAGGTATTCGTTTTCATGACATTTAGGTATATGTTCAGCTACCCTTACACGGCTATCACGACTGCTTCTCAATCTATATATGCGCCCACACAGATATGTAAAGTAATAGACACAGCCAGATGCTGCGCGCTCACTTAGGATTACTCTGAATCACAAACCATGACTTTCTAATATCGACGACATTAGTAAAATAATATGTTCCATTAACAATTAATTTAAGCCTTCGTTTTAACACAAGGGTGTTTGAATCACATATGAATAGTAAGATGATAAATATAGGTTTCTTAGTTGCTAGAAACATAGTAAGTTTTGCCAAGATACGACCTTTCCACCAATTTAAACGATTTTTAGGATATCCATCCTTCATGATTGTTTGAGCAAAATGACTTTTGTCGTCAGTGGTGTACAGAATCCGTTAGTTCTACCTGACACATATTATTAAGCTCATTTAATATTGAACCACACATTAACCACGTAAGCTAACATACCGTCTTATTCATGTAAGCTTTCTATAGATAAATTATTTGATTGGATCAATCTTGCTTTACATAACTGACATTCTCAAAGAAATAATTTTGTCCTTCTTCTCCTAGTATGATAGACTAGCATGGTTTTGAAGAGTGCTAAGTTAGTTTGAAAAAAGTATTTGCTTCAGTTTATATTCAAAGGGTGGATACTTTCGTTAGATTGACAAGTCTGCTACATATGCATCTACACAAGTTTGTGTGATAGGCTGCTTTGAATTGAATTCCACAAATATATATCACAATCCTCTGGTAAGCTTTCAATTATCAAAATTTATCAAACACACCGTTGTAAATTTTAAATGATTTTGAGATAATAAAATAGTCAGTTAGTGAGTAAATGAAGCCATACCTGACTAATTTATGAAACACAAATAAGAGGAAATCCATAATTAGGAAATCACTTGTTTATGTTTGCATTCTAAGAATTCATTTCTTGTTTATATTCTGTAAGTACATGAACTATATCTATTACGTTGATTGGTAACCTAACTGTTGCTCAAGTTAGGCAATATAGTTTAAGAAAACTATGCATTTAGTGTGAACTAAACGTATTGTTTTTGAATCTATGTAAGCATATGTGAAATGTTGACAAGTTGAAGTCTGGAAAGAATAAATAATCTGTCCCCTATGAATGTTCAACTGCACTGAGTCTATATAGTCATTTGTAATGAAATCATGAGTTCAGTTCATCAATAAACATATATTGAGAGATGGATTGATTAGTAACTACAGTTTGATCGATGTCATCATTTACAACACCCATGTTATAAACAAATGTTTACCTTTTCTCAAAACATGTTAAATCCAAAGTATTATTCTTATCCATTTCATTAACTACAGACCACCAATACTGTGATACACAAGCAGCTCGAGCTAAATCTATGGGTGTTAAATATCTAAATACCTAATTAGAGAATTAAAAGAAATCAAGATTTAATAGTTAATTATTTTCATTTTTGATTGGGATAATTCAGAAAGCATATAATGTCCAATCATTACACGAAATTGACTAAACTTACTTTATATTGTACAGTATCAGGTAATTCAGCTAGTCGATCACGATAATTTTCAGTAGCACTTATTTTACCACCTAAAGTAAGTAGTTGACTTTCAGATTCTGAATCTTCTGACCTTTCTCCAGAATCCTGTGCACCCGAAAGCATTTTCTAGGAATAAAATATAGTGAATTTTAAATGACGCAGTACATAATTTGCAGAATTTTACATCATTAGGCCAGAACAAGTAGGTAAGTTTAATGGCGTTTAGACTGTAAATCAATCTACAGGTACCTTATGAAATCAGTATATCTTTATTTTATCGTTATCGTTAGTGAATACTGAACAGATGATTCATGTTGTTCGGTAAAAAGTTTCATACAAAGACAATTTTCAGCCAGCAAAAATGCTCATCTGTTAGGGTTAAATAAAGCATGAATTTTGTAACGTTAATTTTTCCCTTTCCTAATGTATAATTTGCTTCAATGTATGCTGATGAATACTTCATATACTTCGGAGTAGTGTAATATAAACAATATTATATTAATTCCAAGACAATCTTTCGTTAATTAACAGATTATCAAACTTCAAATGAATTATATAGTAATCAGGAATATAGCTGAGATAATCTAATCGACTATTCATCATTCATTCACTAATCATGACCAACTTCATACGAAAATGGTAACTTCATGCATATCAGTATATATCCTTCCATTATCATCTATGTTTTTTACATTAGTGCTTTGTTTGTTTTATTGCCTTGTAATGTGTGAATATCCAGATTTGTGTTCTGCCCAACTCCACTCGGATAGTTAAAGAATTTCAGACAACTTTATCGCGTATCTATGAGTAAATATAACTGGTTTTATTACCAAGCTATATGATCTTAGAATCACCGTGACATCACAAATTGTCCTGAATTAGACAACTATTGGCTACCAGAAAGCATTAGACAACTGTTTTATCCTAGTATGGGACTCTCCCTCAGTGTGCATTCACAAACCCGCTAGGTCTCGAACTCAGGACCATCTGGTTCTGCTGCAATCGCTTTATCATTAGACCAATGAGTCGGCTCCTAACGGCTGAAACTTTTAACTCAGTCAATTTACGATAAATTTCATTCATTACAGTTGGTTAATCCGTCATTCAAATCAATTCGTGCTACCGAATTACTATTCAATAATCTGCACAACACAATTGTAATCTTTATATATATATAATATAATATAATATATATATATATATATATATATATATATATATATATATATATATACTGAAACCAATAAAAATAATTAATTATATTTTAAATAAATGAATGGATTCTACTAACTAAAAAATAACTTCTTGTTTTTTGAGCCTCTGCGACATTCTTACGCCATGCTTTAAAATACAACATTGTCATTGTGAATTCTTTAATTTGAGTTATCAAAGATTGTGCCACTGGATAATGTAAATAAGCATAAATTTATTTGTTGTTGTTGCAATCATTAAAATATCATGTACATTAAAACAAATTAGCTGATAATGATACATTTTATGTAGTGAAAGTTGTTTGATTTTTAATATTTTACAGACAATAATCATTATTGAATATAGGACTGTCAGATATTACTAGTTGAAAAGCTTATTAGTAATATTTCGAGAGATTTTATTTTTTTTGTCAGCATAATTCCTGAAACTGTCTATTTAGTTATTAAATCTGTGCCTATACTTTATATCATCAAATACATTTTACTTTAAAATAAATAATTTATAAAGATAAGGTTTTGTGTGAATTACCACAAATGTAAAACAAAGTGTGAAAATTCGTAAGAAGTTTACGACTTAGAAATGTACAACACTAATTAGAATCTATTCTAGCCAACGCAATTAACTGTTATTAATAGGCATTACGTAACAAAATTGGCTACTCATACAATTTTATAATGAAAAACGTGTCTAAAGTCAATAGTAAGCTTGAAGTATTGACCGTCAGGAAGAAACCCTTGTTTTTTTCAGCTTTATTTCGACGGGGACATATCTGGTGATCTATTATAGAAGAGACCACATAAAGTTGTTAAGAAAACACTGAATGTACCAAATCCTTGTGTGTCATTCACTAGCTGGCTATAAGTAGTTACTCAACTGAAAGACAAGTTATCTGGTTTGGCCACATCTATGTACATCTATGAATTCAGCTGATCCTGTGAAGAAAGCTTAATTGAGTGTACGATCAGACGACTAAGCCAACAGGTTAACGAATATTTCTCATCTTGGTTTGTGGAGGGGACAGTTAAATTCATATGCAGTTTTATCTTGTCTCACTTAATAGATTGTCAGTGTTCAATAGATAGAACGAATGGATTTATAGTTGTATACTGCAAATCATCGAATTTTCCAGGTGGGATTCGATCTCATCCCCAACACATCGCCGATGCCATAAGGATTCGAGTTAACAACCTGAGTTTATGCGTCCAAAAGAAATGTGTAACACCCGTATTATTTCCATGGACACATAAGACTTAATAAATAACAACCAAGTCTTTACACCTTATGCTGTCTGTTTGTCTTTACTCCACCACTTTCATAACTCTTCGCTATTTTCTAAATAATTGACCAAATTTTAATACCGAGTTTTGTTTTAACAAGCTTATTTTCACACTTCTTGACTACATCCAACTTATAATTACTTATGTTTCAGTATGTATTCATGTTGTTATTAATCTGCTTATCATTATAACTAGTACATATGGAATCCTACTACCAATTCACAATTTTCATTTATGATTAGTTGTGTAATCCATCAGTTTTATTTTTATCTTCGACTGACATATTGCCTTCATTGGTTTAATAAACTCCATATTCGCATATAAATATATTGCGGTACATTAGAGTAAAGCCTGATAACGATCTAATTGAAAACGATATTGTTCGTTCGCATGTGTTATTTTAACTTGCCAAGAAGTAAATCAGCCTTCTGTTCATTTAACATAACTTAAATGCACTCCAAGTAATGAAGAACACATAAAATTTTGTCACCTGTGGAGTTGTCTCACAAACAATCAACTAATTAATTCCAGCTAACTTTATAAGTGTGAGCACATGACTAATGTTGGCAATTTCAGCCGTCTTTAACGTCTACCGTTTTGCTTTGGTTGCCCACTACCGCTCACGATCGTTTTGCGGACAATTTACCAGTCAAGAACTACGTTTATTTGGACTGTATCATGTTCGGAACCTGACAAGAGTGGCAGTCCTTCAGGCGCTTTCGTAGGTGAGTGCGAAAGCAGTGTCAGGCGGTATGGACCTCTTTGGTGGATGGGCAGCATGGGAGGACGTTGTTACTAGGTCGGTGCCTGAGTATGACAGTCCGGCGGACGGGAAAGTGGCAATACAGGGCCGTGTGTATGGCGCCCGATGGTGGTCCGTTGGTGTTAGCCGCCCCCCTGACAAGCCATCTCTGGTGTGATTTATCTTCATTAGAAGACCTTACTAGTGGCATCCATCACAGTATCACAATCAACAATTCAATTGGACTTCGAATGGCGAAATTTTTATGAATATAGACAAATACCTAACGATAGTGTGAGTATTAAATATACTATTCAAATAAATACGAAGAAATAGGATTAAATGAAGTAGACATATGCTGCACAAAATATAGAGGTAAACTGGCATCAGACATTAGTCGTAATGAGTCGACTTAAAGTGAAAAATATCAATTTAATATATCAGAGGTCGAGCAATTAAAAATATTCATTACTTACAGATCTGTGCACAATTTTAAACCAAAATAAAATTACTCCAGCAACTTACTCGTTTATTTAATCGAATATTGAAAGGGTATTATTGAAAATCAAGAAGTACTGGACAGCTAATATTTAAGTTAGATTGTGACTGGCAAGTGGAATCCAAGAGGTGCGTTTCGTCCTATTTGGGACTCATCGGCTGGATGTACCTGCAACCCGATGTTGATGTTCACACTGGATTTCACTTACCAGTCACAATCCAACTTAAATATTACTTGTGTACTGTCAATATATCAGGGCGATTCGCTCAAGATGCACATATGGCGACAGAGGCTTACCAGCTTCAGTCCATTACAAATCAACGGGAAGATGCAAGCGTATTTTAAGTTTTGGACAGCTGTTTCATCCTAGTATGGAAGTGTGGATTCTATGATTGGATGTCGGCTCTGTGGTGCATAAGGTTAGACGTTCACCAACCTGAGGTTCGTGAAGCCAAATCTAGAACGAACACTTCTGGAAAGCCCCATACAAGGACGACATAGCTGTCCGGTGCTCTCTGGTTTACAATGGCATCCAACCAACATCGATTTGTAATGAATTCAATCAGCTAAAACTCAATATCAGTCTCCGCAAACAACCTAAATTCAACTTACTTATTTGTTTGTTCTTCACAAATTGCGTATATTCTTTCCATGTTTGGAATATTGTTTTCTTTAGTCTACATTTCCTAGTCATTTCTGCAATAAAGTTAATTTTGCATATGTGCGTTGTTCGTGCTCGTTTAACTATAAAATATAATTTCCAGGCGCTTAAAAGAAATTGAACACAAAATCTATAATTAGTTAGAAATGGCTGTAGAATAATTCTGATTATTATCAATCGATCTTGAGTGAAACAGCTAGTCAATATCTTCTTGTTATCAGCCGTTATCTAAAGTAAAGTTAATCTGTAATGTTAAACCACATTTTTATCAGTCCCAATAATCCTTCCGCATTGACACTTAAATTATACTTCTTGGTGGAACTAAGGTTTATTGGTAAGCTAATCACATTAAATAGAACGGATCTTAGACTTTTCCTCAGACTTCAAAACTAAGTAATCGATAGCTCATTCTTTACAAAGACTTAAGTGAAATCCACCAACAGTTAGTTATTAAGGCATCGAAAATGGATAAATATAGCTGAATTAATCAGTGTAAACAGGCTGAGATAATTAGAATAACTATTTCATGGAAATTAAAATTGATAAATTATGAAATAAGGCGAAAAGATTGACAAAACTATATGGCTTCTACATGGTCAAATGTGAGATGAAATCTAGCGGATTATACATCTCTGCGATTCAAGCGCTTTTGATACCTTGACGTGGCGTTCTGGTATACCTATTGTGATGATCTAATTTGGATATACTGGCAGGAGCATTCCTTCCTTAAGGTCCTATGCCAGGTAGATCGGTTACATTTTTTTCTTGTTTGTAACAGATGAATGAGAGTCTAAGAGTACTACACATTTAGACAGTTGTGTCAAACACAGTGATCAACATTTTTAACATTAATCTATTCGTTATATTTTCTGGCCAACGTTTGATGCTATAATTTATATCTGTTTTAGTACCTTACGATTGCAGCTACTATCTAGAACATCATGAGTTCAGTCAGATCTATTTCTCATGGCTTTTAATAGCTTCTAACTGAAGCCAATCAGTGATATAAGTTATTTCTGAATTATTAATTTTTGTCATTTTATAATAATTGATCATATTAAGGTGATAGCATCAATATAAATATATTCCAAACAGTTATAAACTGTTAAAATCCTACAATCAAGCACTATCAGCGACTAATGTACTTTGTTTTAAGTATCCGTGTCTTGCAACATCTGTAACACTTATTTTTTTTCAATTGAACCACCATAAAACCGATTATACGGTTTCCGTTTTTTCGATATGAAACGAGTTTCATGGAAAAAAAATGCTTATCCATAAAATTAAAGAAGTAACTGATAAAAATACAAGGCATACGATTTAGTGACAATCAAGAGTTCCAATTGCAAACATCTGTTAGAATAATGAAGTAATAAGGAGAAAACGAAGAGGAAACTATTTTGTAAACTTTGTATAATTGCCTACTATAATACATTTAAGGTCCTGAATACCAACAACAGGGAAATGTTTCAAGTGGCTACTTGATGCATGTTACAACAAATAAACTACTTCAGTTGTTGATTAAACGCAGTTACTTCAAGTATAAAGATCATGTTACATAAGAATGCAAACAAATTGTTGCATATCGAGTTTTCTGTCTTCAGATGTTTGACATATTAATTGGTCCCCTTAATAATTAAACTGATATTATGGACTTCCTAACTAAATAATTCAATATAAATACTTAAGGAAATGATGACATTAACTAAAATTAATAACTAACCTTAGACACTTTTTTAGTATTGATTGTTTTTGAGCAGCATAAGCTTTTGCTATCATTTCAGGTGTAGGCTTACATTCAAAAGAAAAAGTTTAAAATGTAGTTTATTTAGTTGTTATATGCAAAGACTTAAGACTGTTTCCGTTAAACTTTAAAGCACATTATTACATTTTTCTATTCTTATGTCTCTGAAAGTGATACATGCTATATCGAGAAAAATTGAACAATCATAGTATATGGAAAACAGTGACCTCGATAGTACCATTCAGTGCCACATGACTACTAATCCCCAATCCAGGTAGAAGAATATAAGACAACTAAGCCAATCACTAAACAGTCAGATTATATTTCACTCATCCATTTATATACATACAAAAGCTGACCACGTAGCGTACCAATGTGAGAAATAACATTTATACAAAACGGAAACAATAATGACTAGGGACTGGGAGTATAAATACATAATTAATTGATTATAGTTCCTGAGTGACGAAAAATACGATAACAGTTTGTATGTCTAATGGCAAGTTAGGGAGGTAAGAACATGACAATAATAGAAATAAAATAATCGGCCTACATATGGTGAAAATAAATGAAACAGTTTCTGAAACACAGTTCGGAAAGTCAATTGCCCTTATTGAATCACTCAATACAACAATACATATCTTATCACTTCTTCTTTTGCTTAATATAGTCTAACACATTTGAATCCATTTTAACTGTATTTGCTATAAATTTCTCTATTCACTTATGGCAAGCCAACATGAATTCATCTAAAAGTGTAAATAATCATTGAGTTCTTAGAAGCAAACAGTAAGCTAACTTTACTGCTAGGAACAATTTCTGCACTTTTATTTATATAATTATTATCTAATGACTGAAAATCATACACCTGATATAATATATTTTATAATAAATCTCGAATGCAAAACCACTGAAGTATACTAAAGAGGAATCCAGGATGCGCCCACTTACGAGTACCTAATAGAATGAAATGCGCCTCCTGGATTCCGCTTGCTGGTCACAATCCAACTCAAATAATACTTGTGAAATATTTCTATGTCGATTTAATCCACTCAGGATGCAGATTTGGCAACAGAGACTGATCACTTTTAGTCCGTGACTAGCTAACGAAAGGATTTAAACACATTATAACTATACAAAAGAGCTTTTATCTGGTGCAACTAACAGTAAAACCGTGATGATGTTAAGTAATTAAATGCTGCGAGTTCCTAGGTTTAATCGCTGGTGACATCATTAGTAAGCACTGCTGAATTGTCATAAATGACGAATAATCAGTTGTTGCAATGTTCATCAAGTCTCAATCGCTACCGTGATAATGTCAGATTATGAAGAAAATACTGCCAAATCGTACCAATATCGTAAATAAATCATCTCAGTAAAGTAAATATACAGTTTCTTTGTCAAATATCATTTTCAAATGGTTAATTATTATCAAAGGAACATTAGTAGTAAATATAGCTTAAACACAAAATATTTTCATTGCGTTAACGATTTCTGAATAAACTCCATGTTTTTCACAAAGGTCTGAAGTTTTACATAAGTGTATCAAACTAATCATCACAAATGGTTCGATTTATTAAAGCAAGCATTTTTTGTCTTAATCGGAAACAAATATTCATTTATTTAAAATACAAATAACTGAAAAGTTAATACATAACAACGAACTAGATTGATGGATTTCACATTTCACTTCAAAGTATATCTAGTAGTTAGATGGTATTTACTTGAAGAACGTAAAGGAAGGTAATCATTTTCCCATCAGCATATACTGGGAAGAGCTCTCAACTGGAGTATCTGACAAGGTTGATGTACTAGAACAAATAATTATTGTGGACCAAAATTAATCACAATCTAGCTGAAATTCTCTTCAAAAATTTGAGTATATCTACATAGTTTTAAAGAATAGTACAGTAGTAATTATTTTTATATTTATTTCAACAGATAGGAATAAAACGATCTTGTTGTGACGTCAGAAAGCTATTATAATTCTTGTGTATAGACATTTAGTTGGTGTGACCTTGTGCGCATGGAGTTCCAAAAGCAAACGTCAATGAAAGTCTAGCTGGTCGCTGCACATCTGCTCGATGTACACTTAGTTCCAAGCCGAAAATAGGTAGAATACGAGCAGATTAATCAACCAGATAAATTATTTTGTATTTCAAGCATTCCTTTATGTACACACAAACCAGATCATGCAGGCGGTTGATAAGGAAATTAATATTAATGCAATACAAATGAGACTGTCAGGGAATTGAAGTGTCGTATACACAATCAATTATCTGTAATTCACAAGTGGGAAATAACATACTAACAGTATGTGTGTTAAACAAGAGGATAGAGCACGAGGGACATAATAATAATAATAGGAAATAAAGTATTTACTTTACATATAACTGAAGCAACTGAAAAAGTTTTCTAAAACACTTCTGAAAATTTAGTTATTTTTCTTGAATCACCCAACATGATAGCTTTATTAGTTTAATCATAAAATGCAAAATGTATGAATTTAAATAAACTTTTATGAATGATAGTTCAACGCTTTTAGTTATTATGAAAGTTATCACATAAATCTAACTGTTGATAACCTTTAAAGGGATTCAAAATGTATAAATAATTTATCTAAAGTTATCAGGTATACACACATTTCTGATAGGTAATATGTCGTATATGACAAACTGACTAAACTAGTAAATACAAAATTCATCAACTAAAAACAGCATTAAAACAAATACATTACTTACTTGGTATTGTAACTCTTCTGGTAATAGCTAATGAAACGTCATAAAAATATAAAATCAATAATATTTTAACTTAATGACATACAACACTGAGTTGTCAAAGTATTATTTTAATACTTAAGTTGGATTGTGACTGGCAAGTGGAATCCAGTACGCGCGTTTCGTCCTATTTGGGACTCATCGGCTAGATGTACCTGCATCCCAATGTTGATGTTCACAACTTAAATATAACTTGTGTAATACCTCTATATAGAAGCAATCCGCTCAGGATGCACATATGGCAACAGAGGCCGACCAGTTTCAGTCCATTACAAATCAACGGGAAGATACAAGCCTATTCTGAATTATTATTTTAATGTTTTAATGGAATGAACTCTTCACAAGTATTGTATTGGATACTCTCTCTTAACAGTCAATTGATATTTATGGTTTGCTAATTTTTATCCTAATTTTATGCTGACATTGTAAATAGAATCACTATATTTGGTTATGAAATAAATTATTATACATTGTTAAATGGTTAATGGTGTACCAAGCTGAGTTTTAATGCCTATAGTCATTGGTAATATCCCAACTTAAATTTAAACGTGATGTAAATTACGCTTCTGAGCATACAGTTATATAATTGGTTGTACGACAATATGATGTTCCAAATAATAGAAAATGCTTGATAATGCGGATTAGCATTTAATAAAAAAAAACATGTTTTTTGCAACCGAATGTTCTGGAGATTGTTGAATTTGAATTTGATATCACGATTCAGTCTGTGTCAGACAACCATTGAAAACCAAGAAGCACCAAACAGTTATTTCGTTTAATTGTAAAACTTCTCAGCAGTGAGCATCAATGACTTTACCAAAGAATCAAGCTCAATGCCTTTAAACTTCACGGCGAACGTCTAATCATTTGACAGCTGAGCCAGTTTTTTAGCGACAGTTGTAGTGAATAATACGTGAATCCAGAACAAATATAATTTTTCCACACTAAGAATCATATATCTCATGACGTCTTTAAATACTAAAAGACAACATTTGGACTGTGACTACAAAAAAGCAATATTAATGAAGAATAACGCTTTTTACTAATATTTTTAAGCAATTTAAAATTACAATAGCAAAGTGTTTAGATAGTTTGTACTGATTGGTCTAACGAAAGAATAAACAACTTGATAAGGTTATTTCGACCATGTGGCATATGAATTAGAGTTTGTAGTAGAAACATTTCTACCTCAGTTAGCGTTGATATAAATCATCGCTTTGTAATTCAGCTGTTTTTCATGAGGTTTTGTCTCGAAATTGCAAAATAACAATATACAGATGTTCAGTGTCTCTTCAGCTGATGACAGTTGACGATGAAATATATCTTTAAAACACAAGGATATTTATAAATATTAAGCTAATTAACTAAGAGTTTAACATAACTTACAAATTCTAGTTTTGAGGTACCAAACAAGGAATGCATTAGTTCATGGTCAACATACGGATGCGTAGGTTTCATATCCGGATCAATGAATGTATCCCTTTATGTTAAAAGTAGTTTAAAATAGTAGAAATATGACACCACATTATCGAATAATCTCAATCAAACATTTATATGTTTTAATTTAATGTTGACTTCTATATTACATTTGTGATCTACTTCTTTTCTTGTAGTGTCGTACGGTCATGATTAATCCATCATCTGTTAGCAATATAAATCAGCAGTGTAACAGTAAACTAAAGGGAAAAACTAAATGGTCAAAACAGGGCTATCAGTAGGCAACATGCATCTTAAAGACTAAATAAAAATGAGTTTTGACAGATAATTTTTACTACTGGACTCTACATTTATAATAAGCCATATGAGGAATATGTTTGACCTGCCGCATTTGTTTTTCACCGATAATATCTTTATCTATCCTCGTTGGTACAAACCAATCTAGACAATCAATGTCTATGAATATCACGTATCAAAACTGTCATAGTAAATTAAAATGGACAAATTTGTCAACTGATTGATTAACACTACATAACATCTCGTTACACTCATCACTACTCTTACGATTCATATTGAAGTAGATAATATATAGAGCGAATAACCGATATAGATTAATATATATCATTACCAAGGTTAATTTTGATAATTTCAAATAAATTGAGCATTGGATAGGTTGTTTATAAAATGAGTTATATATATTTGTAAAATTCCAATGAGTAGAAATTAAAATTTCTGACGTTTCGCGGCTTAGTGTAAGTCGCTTCTTCAGAGAAATGAATAACCGATATAGATTAATGTGCATTATTATTACTTTTTAGAAAATGACTATATTGGTTAGCAATTTTAAAATTAGAAAAACTGTAATGTAAGCGAAATATTCCCTACATGATGGCTGGAAGTACATAGATCCTGTGATAAAACTGGTGTTGATGCATATAAAAACTGTATTTGAAAATCCGATAAAATGTAGACAATTGTAGAAGTCTACTTAATGTTGCAGTAATTCACTTTAACTTATGAACTCACATCCATAAGGTTAAACTGAGGTATAGTCACATCTACATTTGTTTAACTTTTATTAAAATAAGAAACGACTTACCAGTTCAAGCTTATAAATCCGATATCGTAAAGAAGTTGGAGCTTTTCAGCAATCCATCTCCGAGGATTTGTAGGTAACATGACGCTTAATCCGCCTAAGAGTGCCTTCAAATAATTGGTAATAAACGTTAGTCAACTCTTAGAATATCACGAATTATTCAATAGTTTGAAAATCAGTCAAATTTGTTAATCACTAGACAAACAAATAATATGTAAAAGACTTTCCACTAAGTATATTAGTTATAACGAATTATCACTGTGGTGTCACTCGACTGCATAAACATTCATGATGGAAATTAAAATAATAAAGACAAACTGTTATATCTGCTTTTAATCACCATAAACACTGATACTTGATGATATGATTGATGAAAATCTATGAGATATCATATTTCATTCGTTTATATGTTAATTTAGCAACTGTGAAAGTTTTACGTCGCTAAACATGGTGAACATTATAACCACTTTGTTCAAATATTGGACTTCTAAGCAGAGTTAGAACCCAAAATAACAGAAATCACGGCGGGCGCCTAACTTTAAAACATCTGAGTTGGTTGATAACAGTATGTATGTCTAACTCCACGCACTCAGTTGTTTTAGTAAGCTCATGAAGTTCCTTTTCCCAACTGTTAACTCATGCAAATGAAACAACGGATGATAACTTAGTGTTTACTCTATTAATAATTATTTTGAGACGATTTATTGTTAAGAATATTTTCTTATATTATGGTTTAACTCCTCCACACATATTATTAAAAAGAAATCATGGTGGAATGGTGTTAATTTATTCCGTCGGTTCTCTTTAGTAACAAATAATTTAAAGTAAACATAGTTTTACGTCGAATATGAGAGAATATTAACTGGCATAATAAATTACACAAATGGAGAATAATATAAAACAGATGTGGGGAAGTTTTAGAAATTTATCCTACAATTCATCGTTTCTACTACATATCGGTAATAGCTCATACAGTAAATTTTCATCGGCTAGACGGCCAATAAGAACCATATAGCACTGAACAAATATTTCAGACCCCCTCAGCAGTGTGTTCACATAACTCAGTTAGGTATTAAGTCTAAGAACTTCAGGTCTCTTTATGAGTGCGAAGTGTCTGGATGGCTAAATTACAGTCCAGTGAGCCACATTTTTCTAATCAATCAGCCCATTATGGAAAAAAGCCTTTAGATTCTACTAACCTCCGTAATCCACCTAGCTAGATAATAAATGTACAGTTGACTTCAAGTTTAAATTATGACGTTGTGATGAATTATAACTGGTGGAATTCCGCAGTCGTGATAGTGATGCAAATATCATCAATAACTCTGGTTACTGAATATTGTGAACTGACGGATTTCACAAATATGGGTTTTTGAATTCACATTCCTTGTCTGAGAGCACTATATATCCTAGGCAACTTAAAACCCCATGGCTTCCATGCACGGGTCATATCTTCTAAACTTATAGCCAATTAGTCCTAAATTAAGACGAAACATTAGGAAAATGTCTAACATACTTCATTGATCTCTGATACGGGCAAATCTTACTTTGAATTCCAATTTCAGATTTGTATCTGAACGATAATATAAATAGTAATTTTTGGTGCATTCAGACCTTACTATTCAAAATGACTATTTCTCAAGTACACCAAAGCTTACCCGTAAGTTAGATTAACTAATTCGGACAAATTACCATTGTGCATATAAAAGTTTTAATACTTATAAATGCAGTACAAAATGGGTTGAACAGAATATGGCCTATCTCATTAAATCATAACTGTTAACTCTGTCAAGGTACACTATATCACGTGCAAATGTGTTGTCAACTGTTCATTTTTAAAAATTTGTTTATGAAATATAAACTTTCGTTTCAAAATGAATACAGGATTGTTCTAGCAAGAATGATGAAAATAAATTAAATCGTAAACTGGATTAATTTATAATCATAATTCTTTTTCATTTGGGAGTTGTGAAATTGTTATCACAAGTCGAAATTCAGGAAACACTTGATAGATGTTTCATACTAGTATGAAGCTCTTAAGAAGTAAGAATCAACTCACAAAATGGAGACTAACTCAAGGTTTTCAGGCTTCACGGATGATACTTATCATTTAGATCATTCAACTGGTGACCGACAATTCGCATTTTTAACTTCAGTCGTTTTGAGGTAACAAATCGGTGTATCTAAACGTGGTCTTAATGCATACTTTTATTTGTCGACATAGACAAATATTTTTGTCATATCCAATGTTAACTGATTTACGCCAGTTCTTGGATCATAAAAAAAGAAATAAAAACCTAGCTAAACAAATATAATGTGTCCATATAATTTTCTTCAACCAACGATCAAATGACAAACTATTGCTTCTATGGTGATAAATCTTAAATGATTAGATATCATTTATAAGTAGTATGCGTTTTACATTAACAATTTGGTATACGTGATTTCGCTTTCACTTCAATCTCTATATAATTGGGTGAGTAAAATATGATTGTTTGCAGATTATACACTGTTTCATCATACAACTAAACAAAGTATAAAAATATAACTTGTGAACATTTTTCTAAAGCTCAATAAACTCTTGAATATGTTCAAGACTTCTGTTGTCTAGTTTACAGCTTTTAGCGCCATTCTTCCTCGCCTCAGTGTGGATCGAGGTCTTATCCATCGATCTGTACTTAGTTACATAAATCCACTATGATGATAAACTTACGTAGTTAACTCGTAGGTGATGTCATACGTAAAGGCAAACTCTGCATCTGTTGTTCTGTAGAACCTAATTAAATAAAAGTGGTTTAGTTAAGTACATTTAGGTGTTGTTCCTCATCACCTGATACTTATATTAAAACAAAAGTACCTACACAGTGTATCGTGCAGCATAGAATAATAATAACGCTACAAATAAATTCTTACCTCGAAAACTTCATATAAATGGTGTTTTCGCGTATATTTTATTAGATTTGGGTCACGTTTTCTAGTATGTATTTCTATTTGATCCTATAATATTAGTTTTAATATAGATAGATAAAATCTGTTTAGAAAACTACTTATTTTAAACTATTTGTTATGAAGATTATAAACAGAAAGAAAATTTTCACTGTAAACTAATTTATTTTACTTTCACCAGCACATTTTCATGCAATGTTATTAATCTATTTGACTAAGTTCAAACGAGGTAGGGGATTTACAATGGCAGACTCAATTTCTTCAAAAACAGTATGTATATCTCGGTCTGCATGCACTCTAATTACACATGAATCATAATAATCAATGATATCGTCTCGATGAGTTGTGAATCTTGACAATTTTGGACCTATAACGCATTCCTTATCATTTGGATTTTGTAAACCACGTTGACTTAAGGATACATCCTCCGCAGACTCGCATAATATGTGAAAACTTGTACCTGAGACCGGATCAATTCGGCGCCCAGAAAGTCGTTCAAATGCACATGATTGATTTATATCCAGAAAAATAACTCGAGTCGGTTCCAGTTTATGTGATGATAGTAATTCTGCTTGTTGACGTGTACGAGGATATCCATAGAGTATCCAACC
This sequence comes from Schistosoma japonicum, assembly GCA_025215515.1. NCBI lineage: Eukaryota > Metazoa > Platyhelminthes > Trematoda > Strigeidida > Schistosomatidae > Schistosoma > Schistosoma japonicum. The sequence goes on from CM046061.1 coordinate 34,896,543, forward strand.
ATATGTTGTACAATCTGTTTCATTTAATCTCTGTTTCACAGCTTCAGCGATTATTGCATCTGGAACTGTATATTTTCAATAATAAAAGAAAATGTCATAAACATAAATGGCAGCAACTATTAATATACTTATCGCTAACATATGTGTTTGCTTTCGATAAAGACAAAAGTTGACTGGGCGCCTCTGAAAAAGAGAGAGCACTGGATAGTTGTTTTGCTCTAGTATGGAACTTCTAAGCAATGTGTACACTTTTATTGCTCCCTCTCCCAAGTATTCAACTCAAGACTTTCAGATATCACCTCAAACGCCTAACCATTTACAATGGTGAGCCAGCATCATTCTAAACAAGTGACTAGATACTTACTTGAGTATAAAAGTGACGGTCTTTATGCATACAAATTCTCATGTACAATAATAACTTGCTACTATTTGAATTTCGTATCAAAAATTTTACACAAGTGGGTAAGTTCACTTGATTTTGATTAAAGATTTTGAAAAATTATTATCACGAATGCTTTCACTATCTTTATGCAAGTTTGTAGGCGTTTTTTTCAAGAAACTTAAAAAATATATTTCACTATTCCACATTTCATGACTCGTTGTCGGTTGGCAGCATGAATATCTTATTTTCACTGTAGTTATGAAACTATATAGTTAGGTTTAGTGTACTAAACTATATTTATCATACGTTTTCACACGTTTCTTGCCTCAATTGTTCATTTGTATTTATTAAATGTTACTCTAATCTACATTGTTGCAATAAGCAGATCCGTAATCCAAACTTTGAATATACTTACAACAATCTTTTTACCATGAAATATCACTGCCATAGCTTTCCGTGAATCCAGTTAAAGGTTACCAGTTATAATCTTACGGTCCAAATGATCTTAAAGTTAACTAGCAATTAAAGCGTAAGCTTTGTAAACGTATCGCAATAATTGATCTTTCCGTACTTGAGTTATTGCTATTTCTTCCAAAATTCGAAAATAAATATAAATGATGACTAGACATTTAACAGATGTATACCAGTTCATTTTTTTACAACTGGTTACCATATAAAAAAATAAGTTGATAATTAGCTTGGGTAATGTCTTGGAAACCACTTGGCTTTTAGCAACCTTGGTCACACAATTGACTGTTATCTTCCAACCTGAAATTAAGACATCCTATAGCTATGTATTTTGAGTCTAATCATAAGTACATGCAGCATTATCTGGACAAGTAGATAATAAAGCACTAAATAGATCTCTTTAAAAAATTCCAGCTTGTCGATGTATTTTCGAAAGTTGTTTTTATAAACACGGTCATTGATCGGTTGATTATGCAGTTACTGAATCCGAAGGTAGTTTCAACGTGTTCGAGACTAGAATGAAAAAAATATATATTTTCACGTTGTGAGCTAAAACAACTTATTAGTTTGTGCACAAAGACTGAATTTCAGACAGATTTAATAACAAAACTTTGATCAACAGTGATTTTCGCTGATGCATAAAATCATATAAATAGTGAAAGGAAGGTTTTACAAATATACCTGGAATATTTTTATAAACGTAAGTTTTCATTACTTTTCCGATTGGAGATTGTTTAGCTATTTCACGAAGTACTAGTTGTCCACAGTTAACTGGAATGAATCCGTACCTTTTAGCCAATAAATTCGCTTGTGTATGTTTACCAGCTCCAGGATACCCTAACAGGATGATTTTGGGAGTCATTAGTTCAGCACTACGATGGCGTTGATTAACTCTTGCTAAAACGGAATGAGTACAAGTCACTGATTGGTTGATCCGCATCAAATTCATAAGCAACACTACGATAGATTTTTTTCAACAGCACCACTTCTCTGCTGTATTCACTGTATAGTTTTCTAATTGTTTCTTCATCATTTTCCGGAATTTTTAATAAACGTCTTTCTACTGATGTATCAGGTGGGGGATTATATATTAAATTGTACAAATCTAAAATGAATTTGTAATTCAGGGTTATTTTTTATTTTCACCTCCAGTTTCCGGATCCACCTTTTCTCCAGATGCTCTTTCAACTAATGTAACCAAAGGCGAATCTAAAAAAACTAAAAATGATGTTTTTATATGAGAAAGTTATCGAATCACACTTGCATATTCAGGAAATACCCCTTCATGAATTAGTGCCTTAGCTTCATTCTCGTATCTTGGGAAACCGACAATAATATAACCTTTGGATTCACAGTCTGGCTCTTTAAGTCGTCTTGTCAAGGCAGTTGTTAGTTCCTGTAGCGAAGCATTCTATTGTACAAAACAAAGTTATTATATATCTTATTATGCTAATGGTTAGTTACGTTAATGATATACGTTTGAGATTAATTACGGCTAGTGACAAATAAAATATACATTAGGAAGTGCACATAAGCTAGGCTGGTGAAAAAACTACGTTCTTTGCCTTGCATCAACAGACTTTAACTAAGTACTTAATTACATAATTTGATAAGAAATGTAAATAGTTTCCCATTTTGGCAATATGCATCACAAATATGATTAATACTACCACTTAAACAAAATACCAAATTCAATGTATTGCTACCTTTACACATAAAAATATTATGAATACATGATTCCATAGTCTAGCCACTATGTTTGGACACATAAATTGTTACCAAACGATTGATTAAATGTTCTAGTATATAGCAGGATGCACTTACATTTGAATGTATGTTACATTAAGATTTAGCTTTGCGATAAAATAAAGTCCTATAATTGAAAATTCTCACTGGAGTTAACAACCTTCTGATAACAACCAATCGCTCTACTAAGTGGAGAAGATACGATTTCTACTAGTGACTTACAGGCTAAGGTACACTTAAGCAGAAATCAATGTTCCTACATGTTAGGTAGCTGCTTGCTGGTCACTTGAATAGAGACAGCTTAAAAAGTGCCTTTTAGTTATTGAATAAAATTTCCATCAGTTTACAGAAACGTACTAGGTGAGAAGTTGTTTTATAATATTTCAATAGCAACAATAGTGCTGTCAGTTCATACAATGCAACCATGAAAGTTTTAGAAACATATCGTCCGTAAAAACTTGTTAAAGTTTTCAAAAGGCAATAGGTATACTATGATGACACAGAGTAATCCAAAAGCAAATAGCCTTGTCTATCTGATTTGATAGTAGTAAAGGCCATTAGAGTGCGTTACTAGAAAACATGGTACTTTTTCGTATACAAATACCCTTTATTATATGCAGTAGACTAAAATAAATACGTCTCAGCAAAACTTTCTTTTTCGATGGACTTATTTATTATAGCTGTGTAAAAGCATTCTCAGCAAAGTTCACAAACAATTGTATAAAGTGAAAATCCAAGTACTGGATCATTTAACAAAGTAGTCAAGAACTGCTTGCATGTTTTTACATGTCGACTAAAGCTTAAGTTCACAGAAAGTGTTTGCATATAGTGGTCACTAGAAGTGTCGTGTAACTGTGACAAAGTTGTCGAAAGTAGTCAAACATTCTTAGGTATTATTTATGTTTCTATATAATGGTCTTTGATATGTGAAAGAAAAAAAAGAGAATAATCGTGGCGGATACTAAAAGGTTGAAGACTAAATAACAATAATGACTTGTAAGTAATGATTTTAAAAATAAAATTAATTTTAAAACCATGGCAAAAATAAAGAGCAAGACACCTACTTTGTACGCAAAGATGAAGTATCACCAAAGCCTAAACTTTTGATCATAACCCTTCCCATTTGAACTGGCTTCTTCACCATGTTGATGGATTTAATGCCTGATACAAGTAGTGAAGTGTGACTCAAATTGACAGCATGTCCAAGGATCGTGCTGTCATCGAATACACAACGCTATTTACTTGACCATGCAACGAAGTGCACAGTCATTTGACAAGAAGCTTCGCACGTTTTGCGACCAAAGTAACTCGCTTCATACGGTCAGGCAAACAAGCAACCTCCTACCAACTAAAACAACATTTTGTTCATACTGCATCAACTGTTTTTTTAGTGAATTTTGTAGTCAGTTTTATAAGATTCATGCTGCTATATTCCCTTTAAAGTAAGCCGTTATAGAAAAAGCTTTCTAGAGTGACGCTTTTAGCTAATTTCCATGGTTTTAGGACCTAATCTATAAATTTGAATAAAAGCTATTCTTCGTATTTCATTCATCAACAGTTGTGTCTTATGTATATTTCTGTCTGACAATCTAGTAAAGTGAATTAAGTTCCTATCCTCACTCAGCCGTAATTAACTCTGTAAGTCGGTGTAATATCTGCTACATGCTGGTTTTCCTATATATCGAGCCATTGGTCAGTGTTCTAATAAATCACCTAAAATCTTATGCCTATAGTAAGCCAATAGGCATTCAACCATTTATATGAGAAGTATTTCAACCAACATTAATATGTTAATTAAGAGCAAAATATCCATAGTAAATTCAAAAGAAATACGCAATGCAATGTGAATTCAAAACCTAGGACAAAGACGACTATTAGTTGACTAAGTTTGAAAGTTATGAATATTATGTCCTGACTGACAGTATCGTTTAATATTAAGTGATATTAAACTATCTGAGTTTATATAAACCTAGATCAATGGTTAGCTTTAAAATGCTACTTTGTCACTTTCACGTAAGTCTTTGAACTTATACTTAATTATACTGCAAAACAAAAACTCACTTTTCCTCTGGAACATAAGCTGAACAAATCGTTATCACTTATCATTACACATTGAAGTCTCTCACTCAACATAGAACCCAGGAATGTTTTTCCTGACGGCTTTGGGCCGAATATGAAAATAGACGGCACTAAAACCGTTATTAAAAGTTATTCAAAATACCATCTTCAATATCTTTTTCTAAGTATTTAATTAAATATGATATTGGGTCTTCAGGACGGTCTAATATTAAAAGTTTCAGTAACCTCTAAAGTATAGTGGAAAAAAAATAAATACTTCCATCATTTTATATATCGAATGCTTTTCAGCATACTGTATATACTCTGGTGGAATCCTGACAGGTTTGGATTCTGTGATTTCAGAATTCATTTTAAAATTTTGCTGGAGTCTGTAAAACTATGACAACAAACAAAATTCAATAGCTTATGATATGCTAGAATAAACTGATTGACTTATTTGCACTTGCTTTTTGATATTATGGTAAATATTTTGGGTCATTGGTATTATCCGATAAGGAAGTTTTGTCCACTCTACTCTTCGATGCTTTTTGATTGTTGGTTTGCGCCACTTAAAAGTGGGTGTGTATCTCCCACAGCCGTAAGTTTGATAGAACCAGTAGCTCTGAAGTTACTGGACAGTTGGTTAGTTGATTGTGATGCAGATTTAGAAAGACTACAGTATGAAGGCACTGAGATATGAAAATAATTAGTAGGTCAGGAGTATGTCGTAAAATGATAAAATAACAGATGAATAATTCGTAAACGGTGTGAAAAGACATGCAAATGAATTCATTAATTTAACAATAGTGGTATATCCAGTAATGACAGGTGCGCGATATGTGGAACTAATGAAGCATGGTCTACCTCTGTTTCACAAGGTGGACGAAACTTAAAATACCAACGAAGTTTAATGACTTTAATTAGCGAAGTCTTCGAGTCTTGACTAAAATGACAAGTGTATGACAAACGTCAGGAGTGGTTTATATGCTTTAAAAAAAAGGGTTTAGGTACACTCAAATATCCACATACGTTATTGAAAGCAAATATATGAATAATGGCAACATATATCGTAAAAGAGAAAGAATGGACGAATTTAATAGTAGTTTGTCCCATCTGAATAGCAAATATGTGAGGAAAGTTAGAGTTAACTTACGTGTTATCGAAAAATGATTAATCGTAAACCAAGAGCTCATCATCTTAAAAGCTACAGTATGACGACTGAAATATCCTTATTCCAGGTATTCATTGACAGAAGACACATAATAGTAAATGGTTCACTGAAATATATAACCATGTGGTCACCTATCTGTGAGGCTACCACGTTCGTTTTGACAGATATTACTAGTTTAAGGTGCTCAGTCATTCGCTACCGCTAATTCACAATGTCAAATAGTGTGGAAAACAATTACTCTTATTGATGGCTGGGTGTGACATTCAAGTTTTGGTATACCTTCCATCACCATCATGGCTGACTTTTATCCTCATGTCGTTTTGTATTTAATTTGCTGAAGGCATTCGAGGAAAACGACACTCGAAATTTTATTGCACGCTGAATGTTTTTACTGCCAAGCAAAGTGTGTCTTTACCACAGCTGAATTATCCATGAGTTCGTTACTATTTATATTAAATTCATCTTCATGTTTCTGGTTTTATAACATTTTTGTACTACACATTGACATGATTATAAATCTCTAATTTTTCAATAATCACGGAAAAACCAAAACGTATTGAAATCAAAAACCCCATACCCCTTAATATGTATCACTATTGATTAACATGGCGTCTTGGTCTCACAATTTCAGTTATAAGTTTTAAGATTGCGGAGTAACAGGTTATTCAGTCTGTTGCATGGCCGTCGTTAAATCATTTCCGTTTGAAATAAACCGATAGGTTATGCATTATTTATTCAACCTAAAATGTTTAAAGCCCTATAACTAGCTGGAAAAATTTATTCTTAAATGGAAAAGCGCATCCGGTTACCTAACGACTGGACTGAGCTTGACAGTAGTTGAGTTAATCAAAGTCCACAGGGCCTAATTAATGGCAACACTGCTGTATAAACCTTGAATTTACTGACCCCGACTATAACAGATACATAATATTCTACTTAAAACAAGCAACTCAGCTGTCAAAGATAACCGATATATATATATACACGTCGAATAATAGCGTGAAGAAGGCTATGTGAAGTAGACCATCAAAGCCATCAGTTATGATCAGTATGATTCCAAACTAAGACATTTTCAGTTTCACCCTCCTCCTCGATGATACATGCCTCGTAATATGATGAAAGGTTGTAAGTGAATCATATGCTTATAATCATGTTTCGAAGTTAATAGTCTAACCTTTGATTTAAATGACATTAAGTAAGTTAACTCACCATATAATTTTGGGTTTTCATTCCTGTTTTGTGTCATAGACCGCATCATTTTGAGAGGACACTAACCACTACATCTCCTATACAGTAAAAAAATCAAATAAATCTAGTTGGAGCTTTTGTAGGTCTCATAGTCTTAAAGCGTCCCATACCAAGATTTGGTCAAATCACATCATCAAGACTAAGAATAAGGAACATGTAAAACAGTAAACTCAGTCGTAAACTTTCTAGACGGTATAGAATCGGAATGTCCTTATTAAATGACAAACAACAAGTGCACCCAACCTATTCGGATATAAACCCTGAATGCCAAGGATGTCATGATTGACCAATATCACGATGATGGTATGAACCACTGTGTCTAGGGACATATGACATAGTTGACTACAACTTTCCAGTCTGTTTACATGTGTGGAAATCGTGGTGAACCTAAACATCCAGATATACAACTTAGTTGATACTGTAGTGGGTTGAAGCGATGTTGTGATTCGCTTCTAACCTGCTGTTCCCAGTCGTCACATATCTTGCTCGATTAGGTATCTTTGAAAACCGACACACACTAAGATGTTTTAATTTAGTAAGATATTCCTTAGAAGTTCGCATTTCTTACCCCTTACCAAAAATAAATCTCTTAATCCTGGGGTCCCACAGTGAACGTTCAATAACAAGCACAACCATCCCTTCACTGTATAATCGTATAGAAATATCACAGGTGGCTAAAAACCGGAATTCTGCCACTGAACGTCTGGCAATTAAGACTGGTCAAGTGGTATCCGTCAGACCTGAAAACGTTGGGTCCGATAACATGATGGAATCAGGCATGGAAACTACTAAGGAGTAAATCACTATAATGAAAGAGCTATCCGATGTTACCAGTTATCTACAGTAGCCAGTTGAAACCGATTTGTAGTGAATACAAACGACAGTCCAGTACGGTACTTCATGTAAGTCTACGATACATCCCCCCTAACTCACCGCTGCCACTAAACAAACAAGAAAAAACTGATCATTCACAGAAAACTATGTAGTTCGATTTATCAACGAGGTCCTGTATAATACTTTCATCAATTGCACTAATCATTTATGGTGATTTCCAATTAGTAAAAATCTTTAATTGACATTACTCTAAAATTTTTTGCACATGAAAACATGAAGTTAACAGAACTGTTAGGTCCGAAAGAGACAGCAATAAACTCTTAGCTTGTCCACAGTAAGTAGCACCGTCCCACCTATGCTTCAAATTTGCTTTAGGAAAATAAAAACCTCGTTTGAAAATCTGTATACAGTTATTTATGATGCAACAATTTCATACTTGATGCTATGGTAAAGATATTGGAAGCAACAGATGTATTAACAGAAATCTTAAGTCTTAATGATACTTAGCTCTTATGAATACTGCACTAGGCTTGATAAGAACGCACATATACGCAGTGAGTAGTAGGGACTAGGTAAGAAATAATGGTAGACAGCAAACGTCTAATCTCAGTCTCTAAAGTTATACATTTCAGATTGTGATTCCACAACATGGACACTGGATGGAACCTAGTACAATGCATCTTTAATGTGAAGTACTAATGAAAGGAACAGAAGATGATTTTGCAATCAAGTTTGTTATTTAGCAACTTTAAAAGGATATAGACCGACCATCAAGTAATGTATGTGTCTACTGCTGTTAGCAATTCATCATCAAATAAGTATCATGTTCATCGACATTCAATCCAACAGCAGCTTACTGAAGATTAGCAATACTTGATAGAAACAAATGAGACACATACAGATGAAATATTTCTGATCATAAAATAGTAAAATCGCTGATTCGGGAATCAAGGAAATACCATAAGCTTAAACGTATTTGAATAATACGATATAACTGGCACTTTTGGTATCAAACATTAGGTTTATTTAATTATGTATTTGCTGAGATTGATCGAAGATACGCCAGATGGAATCAACTCTCGTGCACTATTTTCTCAGAGTTCTTACAAACATTAAACAATAGAATCTAAGACACAAAATACAGAAAGTATGTTTGGCTGCGAAGAATGTAGACTGGGTTAATGAAGTTAACACTAGATTACTAAATATTTTTCCCACTGTCGATTTCTAGTGCTTCACAGAGCACATTTAATCAGCGGTGTTCATTGAAGTTAGCATTCTTGGTATTGACAACTTATTCAGAACATTTATGTACTGCTACAAGATCTTCACAATAAACAATGGATTGTCAATGAGATTGAGATTCTCAAAGCACGTTTCACTAGTAGCACTAGAATGTAAACCTTTGAGAAAAAACTCCTATCATTATTGAGGCAATTATCAACATGTTCGATGAATTATTAGTCACATTCCATTAACTTAATGTTTGATTCTCTATAAAATGCAACCTCTGTTAAAGTTTTCATATCAAATAACTAATTTGGATAATTATGTTTAAAGAAGAAAACCACAAGTAAGTTGTAAGCAACAAAAAATACACAAATGAACCCGAAATAAAGACATTAACAAAAGTCATACCCTGATAAGGCCTATAAAATCTTGAAAAAACAAACATAATGATAAAGGAAAAAAATTTTCTGTATTTAAACATAAACCAATTTTAAAGTTTACAATGCTTGAAGTTCCTGTTTCAAATCAGTAGTGACAAGTACTAATATAAATCACTAATTTTATGATCCCTATATCAGTTAATCGCAACTCACTATGTCACAAGAAATAAGTTTCTGTATTAATGCGATGTTTATGTTGCTGTTAACAATCATAGTGTAAATAGGCTTATTACACAACATGTTTCGTTAACAAACCCAGAATACTGTTAGTCCTGAATAAATGACATTCCTTAACCTTAATGTACGACAGATCAATCAATAGTTCAGTTAAAAGCAACTAATAATTACCGAAAATTCGATATTGAAATATAGTTGATTATACAACTGAGAAAGTTATCATAAATCTACATACACACAATACTGACTTTACTAATTTTCATTATTATTGAAGATATTCTCACATGAATTTCATGATTTAAAGTACACGATTATTATAGTGATTACTTATATGGTGCACCTGCAAATCAATCATTTACTGATTTTAAACATTATTTATACATCTAATTCTTAGTACCATACATTTAGACCATATTCACTGCACCTTAAATACAGACTAGAGTTTATGGTCATCGAAATTCAATGGATACTAAAGAATATCTGATTTTTTCAAATCAACCATTAATTTTAAAATTCTGCAAAGCATTTATCAGAAACGATAATAAAACGCAGATGAAGTCTAGTTTACAGTTAAAAAAAAACACTAGTTGTCGACAACTAAACGACCTCCACGAATACATTGGTGGCCTGATTATTTAAATTATATTTGAAGTGCAGAACGTCACTTACAGTAAATCAACAAGCGATATAAATGACGGAACGAAACTTCGTGTTCTTCAGGCATACAACAATATATGACGTAAAAATCCAGAAAACTAGAGCCAACTACTAATCACTCGATTGCAGTACTTACTGAAACACACAGTTCCCATGTAAGACAGATAATTTCCAAGCTATGCAAAATGATCAAAACTTAATTGCAAAATACACCATATGCAGACATGTCTAGTCTGCCACGACATCTCTATTAATTTCCATTGCCCAATACAGAAATGCTTTTGAAATTTATAGATAGTTGAAATTACTAGCCATGTGCTGAGTAAAGATTAAGAATATGAGGGGTATTTGCGTTTTTTAAAATTCTGCTCTTGCAGTATTTAGAATCTTCTAATACTTTGTTTTAATCCTTAAAATGACGATTACAAGTGGAAGTGCTGAAGCATTAGTCACCGAACAACCAACTTGTATCTGAATTGTTAATTTGACGTATATGTATATAGAAGTACAGTGACCATGCTATCAGCTTACAATAAGTCGTTAGATATGTTCAGCTTAGTTGGACTTTCGTGTGACGTACGTATTCTAGTTTAACATGACAAAAATAAAGAAAAATACCAGGAGAAATCAAATTGTTTACTGCGTAAACAATTATAAGGCGAAATTAACGTACTGACACAAATGAATGACCAGCCATAAGATTACACCTTTCCTAAGCCTCAGGCTTAACTAATAGGGAACTGAAAACAAAATTACACAACAGCATAACGTTGTGGATGGTAAATCCGAAGGCCTAAACCACATACATAAAGTTAATAAATATAACCATTTATCATAATACTCGGCACAATTCTTCATACCAAGCACAGAAAATTGACTGCTGAAGCATTTACGTACTCTAAAATATGAAGCCTGAAAATCTAATTGAAGTGACCTTACAAAAGTTGGAAAATTAATTCAATAAAGTGTTTAAATGGTTATAATTTACGCTGGATCCACTTTTATATATTCAGACAGTTGAAGTAGTAGCGTTAACGCATGTATGATCAACATAGAACCTGGCACATGTGTGCATCGGTCGAAGTTGTCATACCTCTAAAGCACAGAAAGATTAACACCACTTTAGCAAAAATTAATTCAATGATAATAATAATAATAATAATGTGAACATATACAGTGTGGTTCAGGAAGCGTAGAAATAAAGTTGTGGAATAATTTAAAGCCATGATTTAAGGGAGGACCAATGTGACTGTCACTCACAGTTTCCAACTTTGTGGTTACGGTATTGGTGCGGACCCCAACCAGGCAGTCTGCAACTACCAACACGACTCAAACCAGCAGTCAGTGACTTCATGGACTGATGCCATGTTTTGATTTGGCTGCTTCTAACTCTCATCCTGCTCCTATATCAGCCAACATCGCGCGTCAAGGCAGATGGTGGTTGGCATACTCAACACATGTCCCAACAAACTCAGTCGATGAAGATTCACAACCTCATCGACTGATTTACCACCTTTGCCTAATACCCATCGTCTAACCTCCTTCTTACTTACTCAGTGATCCCAACTAACGCGAGCGATGTTTCGAAGACATTGATGGTCAAAAACTAATAACCTCCCAGAATCATCTACCCTTAATGACCACGTCTCACATCCATACAGTAAAACAGAGAGAACTGTTGCGCAGTACACTCTTCCCTTCGTTGATAGAAGAATATCTTGTCTACGCCATAGGTGACATCAGTCGACAAAAGCCAAGCAAGCTTTTTAAATTCGTACTGAGGTTTCGTCAGAGACCAACCCAATAGGGCTAATCAAATATCCAAGATAAGTGAAGTGGTTGACGTGCTCGACTACCTCACTCCCTATATTTAGCTCAGGTGTTGTCGAAAACAAGTCCTGGAACAATAGTTTGCTTTTACAGGGGGAGACACGCATTTCGAACATGGTTGCATTGGAGCATATTGCTGTCAAAAGATTCTGTATCTTATCAGCGTCTTCGCCAAACAGGACTATGTCATTAACATATTCTAAGTCAATAAGTGGATCTCCTGTAAGAAGATCGATTCCTGAAAAGTCAGAGGATGAGTGTGATTTCCAACAGCAAATCGATTATGAAATTAAATAAAAGTGGAGACAGTGGGCAGCCTTGACGGACACCACTTGAGATTACAAGTTCGAATGACAGTTCGCCATAAGCTCTGACACGATCAATAGTGTTTGAGTAAACAGCCTTAACAAGATCTGTGTACTTCTAGGATACGCCTTTCAGAGAAAAAAATTCCCATAGAACTTCTCAGTCTATAAAGTCGAATGCCGCTTTAAAGTCAAGGAAAACCACATTGTCGGGCGCCGAAAGTATGTCTGTCTTCTAAAACTCAACGAATGGTGAATATATGGTCTATACAACCACAATAAGGTCTGAAACCAGCCTGGTTTTCTCATATTTGTAGATCACGAGTTGTAGTTAAGCGTTTTACAATTATAGAAGCTAGTATTTTAGACACTATATTAGTCAAACCAATTCCTCCGTGGTTATCGCAGGGACGATTATAACCGTTTCTTATGTACTGAAAGGATTAACGATCAACACCAGTCACATAGAATTATGTCAAGTACCCAAACTTTAGTCAAAGTATCAGTCAGCCTAATCATCAAAGTGGAACCACCATCCATAAAGACCTCTAAAGATAATCCATCCAAACTCGCTGCTTTGACTCGCCTTAGATTGGCAATAGCTTTTACGACTTCGACAAAAGTCGAGGCACCTAGATAGACATTTTATTCTGGCTATCTTAAATAAGTGGGAAGTTTTAGTGCGTTTTATTTAGCAAGCTTGTGTTTTACAGGATAGGAATGTTAGCCCTATGCCCAACCCTCCTCCTTTACCCGGGCTTGGGACCGGCAGTAACCCTAGGAGAGCTGCAGGCAGAGTTAGCCTGAAATCATTAGCAACAGCCTACTATGGGAGAGAACAAACCAACTTCCAGCTGAAGAGGAAATCAGGAAACGACGTTGCAAATGGATAGGACATACATTACGGAAATAATCAGACTGCATCACGAGGCAAGCACTAACATGGAATCCTGTTGGGAAACGGAAAAGAGAAAGGTCAAAGAATACACTGCATCGAGAATTGGAAGTAGACATTAAAAGAATGAACAGCAACTGGAAACAGCTGGAAAGGATTGATCAAGACAGAGTTCAATGGAGAATAATGGTGAGCGGCCTATGCTCCTCTGGGAGGGGTAACGAGCGGAAGTAAGTTCTAGAGAAGCTGAAGGGCAACTAAACTGCTCCTTGAAGTGTTCAGCACATCGTTCTAAACGTCTAAACTGAGAGCTAATAAACGTTCCACCTCCTTCAGAGATTGTCAAACTAACGCATGACTTTTTAACCCCAGTTTTCTTTATTAACTTGAAAAATTATCTAGTGTTACTTAACGCCGATGCCTTTTCCATTTCCTTTGATTTCGTTATGCACCACTGCTCACAGTCGTTTTGCAGACTTTTTGTCAGTTTGTACCTGATTACTCTTCGCTTCTCATCGTGTTTGGGCCTGATGTAACAAGCTTTCATGAGTCCATCAATTCAACAGAAGCCATCAAGATCCACTGACTTTTCTTGACATGATTTAAGTCCTTGATAGATGTCACTATAGATACCATAGCTGTTTAGACATCTTGCCAAGCAGTATCTAGTTGGGTAGCATCTTTATAATTGCATAAGTGATTCTTCACTTGTTCCTGGAATTTAATCTTGGCTGTTTCGTTGCTGAACTGAATTCTAATGGGTTTCCCTGTAGTAGTTTTTCTTCGCCCAGTAAGATGCAAGCAAATGTGCACTCGTACTAGAGTATGATTAGAATCTAAACATGTACCCCAGAAAGATCGGCAATCTTCTATCGAGCCCCTCCAACGGTGACTAATGACGATATGGTCTATTCGAGTCCACCACTGAGATGGGCCAGGAGATCGCAATGTTAGACGATGTCGCCCCCTACGCTTAAAGTCCGTGTTTGCTAGAAATAAACGATTGTCTGAGCACAGTTGTAGCAGACGGTCGCCGTTATCCGTTCTCTGAGCTGGAACACTGAAGCATCCACCTAAATGTCTTTCAGACTGATTCAAGCTACCCTATTCGGGCGTTAAAATCATCAACCATGAGTACCGAATCTGAGTGTTTGGTCCTATGAAGAAGTTTAGAAAGTTTTCTGTAAAATTCATCCTTCACTTCATCCAGGCTGCAGTCAGTAGGAGCGTAGGCAGAAACAACGAAAAAACAACGGCGTATGTCCTTATCTTTCCAAGTTCTTACTGAACCATTTAGTCGGACGGCACATAGGCGACTGTCGACAGAAATCCATTCGAGAAGTGCCTGTTCTACTCTCATACTTAACGCAATACCTACACCGGCTAGCCCACGAAAAGTTTCTGTTGAGTCGCCAGATAAACGAAGTGTGTCGCGAAGGTACTTTACTTTGACTAGGTGAGGTCAAGTGAATGATCACGCTAGGATCCTGTATGCGCGTTTCGAAGACACAACATACATCAATCGCGCGGAATTCTAATGTCTTAGCTAGGGAGGCTTGCTGCTCTATTTGACACAGGGTTCATACATTGAATGCACTAATGTGAAGTTTGGAGCGTGGTCTTAGTATGCTCGGGACATTGTTTCGTCGGCCGGAATCGTTGGCACTGATGACAGAGAAGGGAGTTGAGGATAGGGATTAAGGATTAAAGGTAGGGGCATGACAAATATTAGGAATAGAAAAAGGAGTTTGGTTAAAATGGTGGTGTTCTTGTGTATTGTTAGAGGTATGATGGCGGTTATCTCTTCCCGGTCGCCCACATTATAATAGGGTTCTTCTTGACTTACGTAAAAAGTAAATCGGGTTAGGGTTAGCCTGAAAGATCTGGGAATGTGACCACAAAGCCCAAGGAACAACTGCTTGAAAGCGGTCACACACAGCCTTTTCCAAAAACGTTTTCATTGTTGTGGTTACGTACTTGTTGGAGCCTTACCGCCGGAGACGGAAACCCGTGGAGTAAGATGAGGTGTGCATTTTTAGGGATCGACCTATTCTAACCCTGCCTTTCGCTTGTGGGAAGGCATCATCGCCGTTATGCTGGTTGTTTGAGGAAAACAACTTACTATTGTCACACCTCTGTACAGCCAGAAATACGACTTCGTTTTCGGACCTTGATTAGTCCACTTCTCAATTACAATCCAACCTAAGCACTTACTGGAAATGTTACGTCATACTAACGTATAGTATTCTACGACACGATAATTTCAACGACTTGATCCTAAATCAGAACAAGACTTCAGTAAGTAGAAAATATATTCGAATATAGAAACAGTAGAGTGAAAACAAATACATTAGGGTCTATATAAAATCCGCATAGGAATGTTCTATCATTTTCTTGACTGTTCATTAGGACTGACCGGCTGAAAAGAGATCAACCACTGCACAGCATCGCGAGCATGCTTTGAACATGCTTAAATCAGTAATGTACCGTGCTAACAATAACCCTCAGCAAAAAACTGTCTGCAAACTTTTGTGAAAGCTAAACATAGATGACGCTATTATTCAGTTAGAATATTGACGAAATTTATAATCTCATCAATAATTTAGCTAACTTGGCGTGCTAGCTTAGTGTTTCAAGATTGAAAACAATTAACCACCAATCTTACTTTAGTTAAAGAAATAACAAAGAAGTAACAGTACATGAAATTTCAAGTTTAGAAACAAATGTAGACGTTGACGATCTTAACTTAGCACATGCATGTAAGGAAAAAAATGTTCGATTATCACATAGCTTATCTACCTATAACTGATAAGCTGAGGCAAGGCTCAAATAAGTACACAAACCACTAAATTAATGTTTTTTTGTGAGAAATAAAATTAAACCTAAATTCTTTTAGGTAAATAAAGAATATTGCTACAATGACGAAAATATAGTCTGTTTGTGCGAAAAGATAATGATGATCAGAAACCTAACATGATGAATTGAATTCGTAGGAGGATTAATCGATATTAAGGCATTTGCTATTTATAGAGCAAGGATTATTAGACGCTTAGAAACAATAACTTCTAAAGTATTGTAACTAATGAGTAACTTCGTGAATTAATTTCCGAGCTCTGGTATCCAGAAGCGATCAGTGTAGATTGAACTATGTTAGGTGTGAGGCAGTTACCTATCTATGACATTTATAATGTACCGCCAATTTATTGAAAATGCAAACTGTTCCATGGCGCCTTAGCGGTGAAAAGGTTAGGGGCTCACCAAGAAGTTTGAGAATTCAGGGATCAATTGAGGGTAGGATAATAATTATGCACTGTTAAGTTTGATACTCGGGAAAAACAGCTTCTAGATGTGTAATGGTTGTCTAAGGTCAATCCTTGAAAAAGCTAATATCTGTTTCACATAACATGGGATTTATGAACTTTAAAAGCCAAGAAAGTGATGGCATGGTATGATAGTCGTGCTATCATAAATATATCTAGCTGGTAAATAACAATGCCGTTTCATAAATATAACATAATATTTAGGTGGAGAGTAAAACAAAAATTTGAAAATAAGTATGCATTGCAACCATCACTGAGATATATACATATTCATCTGTCAAATAAAATGTTATCCAGGGACATTGCAAACAAAGACCAGCACTGAAAATATTTCAAAAAAGAGAAATTACAACCAGCTAAAACTCAAATATTACGATGGCAACTAAAACGCCAGTTTGTCGCGATTATCAGAAGCACTTTAAAAATAAGACAAATGTAACTAGAAATTATAATATGAAAGTGAATAAAAGTTCAAGGAGAAAAAGTAAATAATTTACACTTCTTATAACGTCATCCGATAGAAAATTAACAGGTGGTCGAGAAAAGCGATGTAAAAGAAAGATGGCGGTTGCATAAGTTTACTGAAAGCATAGTGGAAAAGGAAGGCGCGCACAATCTCAGGTTGATTTATCTTTTTTGTTTCTACGATTATGACTTCCTTTTGGTTTGATGTGATGCCACTGAAGAAAGACAGAGAAGCGCGATGAGGAAATGCGTACACGAACAGTAACAAAATGTTAACAACACAAGGCAAAAAAAACATTCTAGATAAGAAACATTGGGAAGGATAAATCCATTCAAGAATGAAAATTGGGTTTTAGACTCAAATTTAATAAAACTGACTTGTCACTGCACTACAAGTCCCATTCATTATGAGGACAAACATGATGAGAAATACGTATTAGAGCGAAGGTTTCTTTTATTACAGTTCTACTACCGTGAAAGTCACACAACTGTAAATTACAATGACCTCGATAGATTCATTAGTGTATTGACGCATTTTTTTCTTAATTTACATAAAGTATGCTTACTAAGGTTAAGGGCCATTTCAATAAAAAATTAAGGGCATTCGAGGCATATATAGTTAGCAATTATATTTACTGATTATATGGATCAAATAGTGTGATGTTTTATATTATTACCATCAATAGGGCCCCGTTCACTGGTGAACACCTAGTCATCACACATAATATCAGAAGGGAAGTATAATGTTACCAAAAAAACAAAACTCACTTAGTAAAATCAATGGTAGGCATAAACTGATGACCTAGATGTTACACCGAAATGGGAGGTTTGATAATACAGACATCTAGTTATCTAGATCGTGATAAATTTTCAATATTTGCACACCAAACTTACAACTTTCGTGAACCGTTGTTCCTTTACTGAAGAATTATCCAGTACCAGGATTAAAGGAAAATGAAATTCAGTTTTGAAGTGCTATTACTTCAAACCAATCATAGCATTTATCAAAATGTAACATGACTGTATTAGCATACATGAATATAATGTCACTCAAGTGATGTTAGTTATTCCGAGATACTTAATATTCAGAAAAGTAGTTGTACGAAATTTGACACAGTTTGTTAGCGTCGATGAAACTATTCTAGCTTAGCCAACGTTATGATAAAATATGATAAACTTTTATCATTTATGGAAACAAGCATCAACTCATTTCAATTTCCATAGAAAGGAAGCTTCCTATCGGCACTACATTTAGAAAGTTCTTTGATCCTGGCTGGATTAGGATCTCAGAGAGCAAAAAAAGAAACTATGAGTTGGAGAATTGCGAAAATCTAGATACTTAAAATCCCAACCTGATTGTCCTGTTCGATATTAGATAAATGAGTGGAATCTGACTTATTCCAATTTAGTCCATTGCAACCAGTGGAATTCTGGCGCTGAGTATTGTTAGTGGTATCATTTGGGTTAGTACGTTTCTTTTTCTCTGTCGATCGAACTGTATTTGTAGACTGATTGGAAGAATTCTGACTTGCTGAGGAATGAACTGTATTCGCTTGTTCCCGGCGTCTTCTATGTAATTGCCAAAAAGGTCTACGACGATCAAGAAAATCTTTAACAAACTGAGCTGTACGAGCAGTTTCGCCCAGAAAGGTTTGGACCATTCGTTCAACCTAGTTACAATAAAAATATATACAATTAGACTCAGTCATATGCATAAAAAACAAGTTATCTGAAATATTCTTTCAATAAATATTTTAAAATATGCCAGAAAAACTTGCTCATGAAAGCGATTCAGACAAATTGTTCAGATAAATCTATTATAACAATCAATTATTTACTGATGCTAACTTTTTAAAAAACATCTAACATTTTGATTGATTGAAGAATGGAGTATTTGAAAGTGTCATATTTAATTATTTTACATAGTAATAATAAACAAAGTATACATCGACTCAAAAATGACACAGGGTCTGCGTTCACTAAATAATTATGATTTTAACTTAGTGTTAAGAAAGATTGAGTAGTAATAATAAGAAAGAAATGTGCCAAATAGTTAGAAATGTTACAAAGATAGAGTATGAAACACCACAACCTGCTAAAGTTCAAATCGATTATGTGATTACCACGCATTTCCATAGGTATAGAAGGAAACTTAAATTAGTGCAACTGCGTTTGAGTACATTGAGCAACAGTCCACTATGTTTTACTATACAGATACGACATATAGCTATTAGTCAGTGATGTCTAAAGTGGGGTCAAGTAAATATGTGTATCAGTCCAAATTGTCGTCATCTATTAACATAACACAGTGAATACCAAAGTGGTAGCAGTAGCAGTAACATCTGTGGTAACAAGAATAGTGCAATATGATACAATTAGGAACAATTAGGAGGAACAATTAGTTAGTGAATAGATAGGCATAAGATAATTCTATGGTTATGAGAAAATGAAGAGTGGATGCTTTTCAGGTATTGCGATCAATTCTGAGCAACGTCATCCACAGTCTCTAACCATTGCGTACGATGGTCGCGCGAACCCCAACCAAGAAGTCTCAAATAGCTTTTAGGAGTAAATGGTACTCGTAGGTATTAATATTTGACCACAGATATCTTCGAAACATCTCTTGGAACCTCTGAGTAGGTAATGATGAGGTTAGATGCAGGGCACTGTGGAAAGATCAGAAATCAGAAGGTAGCCTATCGCTGACTAAGGTGGTGGGTATATTGTAATACGCAGCCTAAAAATAGCCTGCCTCGTCGCATGGTGTTGGATAGTGTAGGAGTAGGGTGATAGAAAGATAGGAGTGGCCATAAACAAGCATAAAATTCGTTAATGAAATAATTAACTAATGGTTCATACTAATTATCAGTGATTTCAAAGACCAGTGCTATAACTTTGGATTTAACTAACAACGGAAGATATACTAACGAAGAAACACGTAGGAGTGTTAAGTGGTGTCAAAATACAACGATCTCGCATTCAATAAACATTAAAGTAGTCAAAATCTGTTCTTCGAATAGGTATACTAACAAAGCTTAACCAAGTTTGATATATGTGTAAGATACAATAAAATATTAAGAGTACGACAAAATATGCAAAGAATATTACTAACTTCGTAAGGAGCGTCCAGTGTAGCCAATAACTCAACAACAGTAGGAATATCCACCTTTTCACGCATAGGCATTGAACTAAGTCTTGACTGACACCACTGAGTAAGCTTCTTGAGTTCATCTTCAGCAGTCTGATCAGGATCTGTTTCCGAGTTTGATGCAGTCGAGGTGTAGGTAGTTTCGATAGGACGGTCGTTCACGTTAGAGGATGCCTGGGATGAAGAATTATCCTGAACAGCCGTCTTCGTAGGTGACCGGATATTATTTGATTTAGACACCTAAAAGGATGAATATTCACATAGAATAAGCGTCAAACATCGAACATTCACGTCCTGTATGCAGAATGTTGCATGCGAAAATATGCTTTTAATTTACGTTCTCAAATACAAAATATTTAAAATCCTCAAAGCACTAATAAATGTGCTGGCATAATTGTACCAAAATTAGTAAA
Source organism: Schistosoma japonicum (assembly GCA_025215515.1). Taxonomy (NCBI): domain Eukaryota; kingdom Metazoa; phylum Platyhelminthes; class Trematoda; order Strigeidida; family Schistosomatidae; genus Schistosoma; species Schistosoma japonicum. The sequence continues at coordinate 34,917,330 of CM046061.1, forward strand.
TAATACAGCCCTAAAAAGGAGAGAGTTACATCACTGTGCTTAGATTCTGAAGACGAGGATTTCATATAACATTATCCATTTATAAACTTGAACGCAAGAACAAGATTTATGAAACAGAATGAACTCATTATATATCATAGCTTCAAACGGCTTAAAATTACAGTTATTATTGCTACTGTTATTATAAACATTTGACATAGGTTAATCGATTAATGACAGTGAGTACAAAACGGCACGGAAAATTATGAAGGCAAATAGATAAAGAGAGTGACCCAGACATTGTTTATAATAAGAACAGCAATGTTAACTGTAATTTTAAGCCGTTTGAAGTAAATGGGAAGCCGAGATATTTAATAAATTCATTTTGCTTTGTAGCTCTTCTAGTTCCCACATTGTTCAAAGATGAGTATGTGTATTTATTGTTTAATTGTCCCAGGTAATAAGATAGAATTTAAAGAAAATTATCCAGTAAGATTTTAAGGAAGTAGGTATACAAGACTCGAAATAAAGTAATACTAAGTGTGTTTTGTTCTCAAGTTTGACAATAATTGTGTACAAATGCATCATAGTTGCTTATCGTTCTAATTTTATAAAACTGTTGACAAAATCAATAAACACAGTGATAGACTATTATAGTCTAAGCTCCGAAAAAATTGAAACCACATGCAATATGAAAATGTGAAATAATGAGAAGAGTATCTAGAAAATTTGTATGATCAATATCCTTTGACTGCAGATGCTTATTTACATCAACTAGTACACTGAAAGAGAACGTTGGTGTATTCGACATTATTAGACTATTTCCACAGAACTCATACTGACATGAAAAAAGAAACACCAATCTTCGAGAGATTACAGAAAACATGACAAGTTCAGCAACTAGAAATGTCAGTTAAATATAAAATAAAATATGAAATAATACCATTGGCTTGTAATAGTTAACTTAGAAAGTGGTGATTTAATACAATTCTTGCTTATACATTTACTGAATTAGCAAATTATGAGTGAAGCACATCGATAAACTATGAAGATATGCCTTTACGATTATGAAGAATTAATAAAGTAGCACATAATATGACAAAATGAGTGGCACTTCTCTGTGTGGATTTCTACTGCTATTGTACGTAGCAATAAGGTATGTACAGGAAGATAAAAAGCGTGTTAATTAAGAATCTGATAATGCTACAACCCATGTTCACTGGTTGATTGCTTAGTTGTACTACACGTAACTATCGTCATGATTCATGGACAAAAGTAGCTACATAAAGAACAATACTTTATACAAGAAAACAAAGAACCACATGAGTAATACGAAAATAGAGAATAATTTCCATTACATAATTAAGTTCAAAGAAGACGAGACCTGGGATGCAAATCGACTATGAAGTGAGTAATTACCAACCACAGCATCGAAAAGCAATAAAATGCTTTGCGCAAGTTTCACCACTGATAGATCAAAACAAAATAATGTATTTCGAAAACTTTACCAGGTATCTGACGATAATTTTGATACAAGATATTTTGTAGTGTGTGTAGTAACATGCATTCATCCACGAAACATAGAAAACTATCTAATTATTGAAAGATTCAGAAAGAACAGAATCAAAAATCCATGTTGCTTAAGACAATTCCAAAACAATTTCTGTAGTTCTGAATGATGAAACAAACTAAAAATGGTGTTCTCCGATCTACAGGATACACAAATGACTACATTTACCTAGCGTAAGATTGAACACAATAGCATAAACAAAACAGGTAGTAAAACACAATACAGTCTAGTTATTTAATTTTACAAACCTTAACTCTGTTCTGATTTGTGGACCCGGTTCGAGACAAATTATTTACAGCCTGTTTCTGTTCTGCACTGCGTACAGACGACCCAGAACAAACTTCAGTGTTTTTAGGACTTCGACCATTATGCTGAGTTCGGTTACATCTATCAAAAGAAATTGATTGGCTAGGTTCACATACAGTTGAATCTGGCTGTATTTTTGACTTAACAGTTGTCGATTGAGGACTAGTTGACGGTTTAGAAGCTGACAGTTGAGATTTATTCATGTGATTTGAACGATAGTTATGAAGACTTGGATTGACAGTAGATGAATTATCGGATATAATGTTTGTACAATTCTTCCCGCATAACTCAGTAGATGCCTTGCTGAACGATACTGAATTGAATCGTCTACAAACCGGATAGAAATAAACAATACCAGCATGAGGAACACACAACTAAGTGATTGCGAAATTACACAAAAACCACCCGCTACTCCTTTATACTCCAAGGAATTTATATTACATAGCCATGATATTAATCCGCATGGGGTGCAATAATCCCTTACAATACACAACCACGATTCCGTTTACGGCAAACCTTCATGTATTAATACAACAAAAGATAAAATGAAATGAGCTGGAGCAGTATCTTAATCGTTAAAGCACTCAGTTTTAACCAGTAAGTAAGCTGTTTGAACGCCGTTTTACCGACTATAGTGTAGGCAGCCTGGTAATATCACTTGCCATCACGTAATGTGACGATTCCGTAGGTCTACACTTGATGAATAACATTACTACGAATATTTTTTAGGTACATTTATTAACTTGAACTGAACAACGTTAAAAATGTTTACGATAAATAGTTTCTATTTTTAACTCCGAATAAAATAATCTGAGATTAAGAATGTGTCACACAACAATTCTGAAATGTTTTTACTAGGTTTAAATATTGATAATTCATGTAAACATATAAAATCAAAATTATTAGTCTGCAATATAAACATTATAAGCGGTTCTATTAACAATAATGTGATTATTTATATGCGACATCGATGCACTGCATTTGATCAATAAAAGAAAAAAACACTCACCCCTCACTACAAAGAGATGTATTTTGATTTAGTGTAGAACCAAGAGTAGGCCACTGTGTTTGAGATTCCTGACATCGCTCACTAACAGCACTAATTTCTGAAGTATGCAAAGTAGACGAATTGGTAGTATCTAAATTAGCGTTATTAAAAGGTTCGTCTTTCTTAGAATTGAGAAGACCAATATTGTTACTTGGGGAATCTGTGTTAGCATTATGCAACCCAACTCCCTAAAATTGCAAATAAAAATGGGATAAAATCTTACAGCAAAAAAACAGTAGGTTCATTGGTGTAGATCAATAATGTGGTTATGAAGGTCTTCTATGTAAAAGGCATGATTATAGCCATCACTTTTTAATGTTTATATATTCTCAAACATAATGTATTCACATATATGACTTATGATAAATCTCTAGCATTGCAACCATTAAGAAACCACTGTTGTCACTAGTAAATACAGACGAAATAATTTGGCTTTACATAACATTATAAGAAAACTAAACTATCGTCAAGTAATAAAACAAGAATTAAGAGGGCAAATTAAGTGCTTAAGAATCAAAGCTTACTCGAGTCATTAAAAATTGTGCTAAAGCTAACGCTTGAGCAGGCTGCATAGGAGTCTGATCTGGACTATGAGATCCAACCAAAGCTGCAAGTTGAGCAGCCAATTGGGCTGTTTCCGCCAGTTGTTGCATAGGAGTAGCGGTCTGATTCGTAGGAGGATGCAAGCTTAAGTACTGATTTAAAACTGACCAAAAACCTGGGGATAGAAATGAACCAGTTGCTGGAGTGGAATCATCCACAGTGTTTCCACTATTACCATGAGGCCTGGAAGGAAATTGAAAGTTAGAAGATGGGAGAGATTGATTCAGTGGAACTAAAGACGATAAGTTTCCGAATGTAGAAGTTGAAGTGATTGGTTGCCTTTGCTGCTGTATGTTATTATTGTTTAACACGCAATTAAAATCAACTTCTGCATTGCCTCCAAGTCTCAAATTATTGATTGAGTTGTTTAACAAAGTTATCGGTGTACTCACTGAAACAGGTGCGTTGTTTAGACCATAAGCAAGACTTCTGCATTTCGTAGTGCTTAGACTCTCTTCAGTAACCTGACAAGGAGGTACCGATATTCCAGCAGCAGGTGTAGCAATGTTACAAGCTGATGTCTGTGAAAAAATAAGGGTAGGATTCTTTAGTAATAAAGATAAACAAAAGCAAAAAGTAAAGGGTATTTGACAATATAACAAAGCAAATAAGACAAAAACTTAATGTAACAAAAAATACTAAGGTTTACGAACCCAAAGTCAAGCACAGTAGTTTTTACGAGAATGTATATAATTTAAGTTTATTAAAAACAACAAGATTGTGGAAAGATAAAAACAAAACTTACTGGAAAATCTGGAAGCTGCTGGTACAACTGTTGCTGTGGTTCTGATAGTAATGAACGATTAGTGTCAACTGCACAATTTCCAACCATGCTTAAATTTACCCTACTGCCTTCTGAGTGATCATAACTGCTTGTATTATGACAAGGTAACAAATCTATTGGAGGGTTATCAGAGTTTTTAAAACCTGACTTACTCAAGAAGGTAGAGGTAGACAAAGCTAACATAGCTTGATTGATTTCACCACGAATAGGGGGTATTCGAGGACCAGAAACGAATGGGACACGCTCGAATAGCTGTGTATAGCTGGCTAAACGATAAATACGACAAGAAAAAGAATGATATACTCTAATTCTGGGTGCTAGTTTTGTGAAATTAAATATAAAACGTTAAAAACAACTAACACAATGAACAGAGGTGAAAAGAATCGTCACAAAATATCATAGAACGTGACGTTTTTTAACAGCTTGATTGAATTATAAACCGATTTAGTGTACGGACAATTAATCGACATATAAAGAGTTCGATTTTATTTTAACACACAGGAAAAGGAGTATATTCTACGATTCAACTTTACTACCACTGATTATTTAAGTATAGATTCTGTAGAGACTTTTGATTGGGATTGGGTGAACTAACTAGAAACCGTGAACAGTCTAAAAGACTATGTTACACAATATAATATTTTCGAATTAGAAAAGATTTTTTGCTAAGAATAAGAGCTGAATTTAAAGTTGTTTTCATCCTTCAACCTATAGATAATGCTTAAAAGGTAACAACAGATGAGTATCACAAAACAAACACATATAGAAACTTGAGTTATATGGATATAATATTTCCTCATATACACTTCCTTGTAGGAAAAATCCTGGAAACGACATCTGTATGTTGAGAATATCTTATTTAGTCTTCCGGACTAATGAAATACACTGACAATAAGCAACCAAAGGGCTTCACGTTTAGTAATTAACTGAAATCTATATGAAAATGCAAGATAGTAATCAAAACATTTACAACCTGCTTCCAAAAGTACTTTAACTAATAAATTATAAATTGTAATATCTAAAGTGTAAGATTCTATCTTACCTAAGGTAGAAAATGTATCATCACATTTACGTCGTATACGAAGATTCGGAGTGAAGTAAATTCCAGCCATAAGCCATTCATTCATTTGAGCATCACTAAAAGTACCTTGTGTTCGACCCTGTGGATCTTCATATAACCACATATGCTCATCAGATTGGTCTGATTCATTATGTATGAGAAAGCCTCTCTCTTCCTCTAGTATTTTAGGAGGATGCTGAACATTGTTATTCGACTAAAATATAAAACGAAATTTGGAAATGATAAGTATACCTAGGGGCAGATGTGAGACAATGATAAATAAATTATGTACTCTGAAAATTAGTATGCCACAATCTTAAAGTGCAAAAGCTAAATATTTCTTACCGTACGAAGGCCAGAGAACTCACAACAGTATGAGACTGTACACATTTTGATTTAATAATCCAACAAAATACCATATTATAATACATAATTGATGATATATATCATAACAAAGTATCGGTGTTATGACAAAAAATATATTCCTTGAAAACTACTTACAAGTAAACTACTTCTAACGATTGTGCGAAAGATTACAGGTTATTATTTTGACAGTTGTATGCTAATATAAGCATTATCTTAAAGTAATGTGTACAAGAACAAGTATATAATCACTCACCAGGTAGTGTTTCATTCCAAAATCCTTAAGGCATACAGATACATACGAATCATAATGAGCACGAGCAGTATCAAAAATATTTAAAACAACATTGCCTGACACTTCGTGAAATATTATGCTACACAGAACCCATTGAAACATCCAAAATTATTGTACTGAATAAAATATAAACACGTATCAGCATACATTTCTCAGACAAGAATATTTTCTAAGTATCAACTAGAGTTGAAACAAGAAAAACACGAAGCTGGAGTGTATGAAACCAATATTCAGTAAGAGACCTACTTTAATTTCCGAAGCGTACAGAAATAGTACGACCTTCTTAACCAAGACCGGCATGTACGGATTTCAGATCTTAAAATTACTGTGAAATCAGAATTCAAAAGAATAAAGAAGATGAGCACATTGGAGACTAACCAGGTATGGATCCTTTATTTCGATGATCTACTTTATTAAGATTAAAGTGAAAACAGCCGACTTATACTAGGATGCAGTCATAACAAAATTCACCGTTCTTCGATAATCAAACTTAATTATGACGCACCAATTTCAAATTTCGACCACCCTTTCGTACGGCAATCATGGAACCCATTGTTTAAATAGTAGCAAACGCTTCGATGCATGTTAACACTCAAGACTTATCATACTGTTTACATTTAGAAAACAAGTATACCTGATGAATCAACATGCAAGAATATGATTAAATACCCAAGTTTAAATCAAAAGCCTAAAGTGTATTTATTTCTCGTCAGGCGACTGTCCATGAATTTCCTTACCAACGGATATGGATGACTTGAATTGGATTGGATTAGTCGATCAAATGGAGGTAACTGTGAAAAGACACTATGTATGTTGTCAACATCAGGAACGCTGCAGCTAGAATGTCGATTGGTTTCTGTAGAGGAGATCCCACATAAAGTAGATATGGAGTTAGAAGTAGGATCAGAGGGGTTAAAACCATGTAAATGCTGTGGAACAGATTTTGACCAAATGTGCTGCTGCATCCATACTGAACTGGAGTTTACACTGGGATCTAAGACCTAAAACAGTTGGTTAAGAAAACAATGATGTACATTGGCCATAACAAAACGGGACGAAAATAATCCGAAGATACAAGTGGTGTAAAGCTGTATTAAAGCTTTATTTTTTGTAATCAGAGTAATACGCTGAGTGAATTCTGAACAACCAAAAACACCAAACAATCGATAGGCACTTCAATAATAACGAAACCATAAGAGAGATGGTCAATACAAAACTTTTGTTTGAAAAGAAAACCGAATAAGTATTATACATTGACAAAATATATAACCTTGGAAGTTGTGGCATAGAGGTTAAAAGACTTATCTTTCAACCAATTAGTTTATATGTGTAAACGCTTCTTGACCACTTCATTATGGACAATCAAGTAGTATCACTAGAACATACACAAAAAGTGCATCTCCAGAGTGATTACGCAAACATGTATTCAGTAAATAAACTACTATTACCACTGGAAAAGCTAAAATAAATTGATCTATTAGTACGATAAAGTAGCAATCTAGAAGCAATCACAACGAAGACAGTACCAACTAGAACAATTTCCAGGTATCGCCATCATCTAATTTGAAATAGTTTCACTGAAATAAGTCGATAAACCACACCTTTCATTGTTACAGTAACAGCGAATTTTGACATTCTCATATCCTGTTTCTACCACTTTAAAAAAGGTCTTTTTAAAATAGACAACTAAGGAAAATCTTCATATATACTTCAGTGTATAGCCGTTTATTCAATGAATAAATTATGCGTATCTCTTTGCTGCACGTTGCGCATTGTTCTTGAGTGGTAGAAATTTAAATATATGTTTTAATTACATTGAAATCACTTTAGTAATTTAGCAATATGGCTGTTTTAACCTGAAGTACATTTTGATAACTTGTTCAGTTTAACATAGGTTTCATGGTATGTTAAAATTGGCTAATTCATAAACCTCTCACATACTATTTTGGAAAAAAAATAAATGTAACTATCATAAAGAATTTTTCAAATGAGTGTTCCACGATCAGACCATTGGAAAAAAGATCAAATAAGCCCTTGAATGTCTAGTGTCAAGTTACTTACAGAAAGAAAATATTATTGATTTTTATTTTTGTAATTTACACATTCAGAGGTGGTTTATAGTGTTTCCAATTTTATAGTATTAAGGTAAGAATTCAAGCACAACTTTAACACAGAATAGCATTAATCCGTCTAACTTGTTTTTTTTTATTAAAAAAATAAACAAATTACTTGAATTCAGAAAGGAAAATCAACCAAAATACGTTGAACAGATACCTTGTCCGGATCTTTGGTCCCGTAATAAGCACTAACAGCTCGTTTACCGTCATTACTATATGGGTTAGCATTATTGTGACTATATGAATCTGACTGGGGAACTGAAATGCCATCATTAGGTAAATTGGAAGTTATATTCAACGTTGCATTACTAACAACAGATGAGTTTCCTGAGAAAAGGGAAGTTCCTATATGCGGTGCTTCAATAGATCGCGTACTGGATGAAGGTAGAGAATGACCTCCTGAGCTTATCCTAATTGTATCTGGTACTTTGTTGGCCTGGAAAAAACAGTAAATTTCATCAAAACAGATAAAGATTTGTAAAACGTCGTTTTGGACTTTGCATAATATAAAATTTCGCTGTAATAATCTTCTTTTAAGTACAAATACATCTTCGGAATGACTATTAAGACTACGAGAGTCAAAGCTACTAGTTATTACGAAAGCAGATAGCGATCCTTTGACAACCTATAATGTGAAGTGATTGGTACTGAGTGAAGTTGATCAACCATGTTGAGAAGTGTATATTATTAACACTGGTGAAACTACAGAAACACTAATTGTATTCGAATTCTTGTGAAGAGTTAGGCAGTTGAGTATATAGGTCATAAATAGAAACTACTAAACACATAAACATAACATTGACTATAGCTTCTTAGAAATTAAGCTTTGAACAAAAATAGCCTTTAATAATTTTAAGAAACACCTTACCCGTATAGTCTGTAACCAATTTAACCACATGAAACTAACAAAACATCAACAGGAACTACTAGAAGCATTTATAGGAAAAAACACCACATAACTACTTACAGTATTCTCATGAGAATACATTTCATAATATAGTCTGAAATATTTTTATGTTTTAATAATTACCCACTAATAAAGTTCTAGAAAACACTACTAATTGATGTTATACTGAAGAAATTTGAAACTGAAAACCCATTGATGTTAATTACTACATAGATACGTCGTAAAAATTTAACAATTGCCAATCCTATGTGGTCCTAATCATTCGCAGGTAAGAATGTGTGCTCAATGAAATCACACATCAAAAGCCTTTGACGAGTGCTCAATCGGTAGGTGTATGAATCAAATTAAAACTAAATAACTTTCAACAAACAAATAATGGACACTTACAGTCACTTCAAAGGCTGAATCTAAACGAAGCTGCCAACATGGCTCAGAAGAAATCATCGGTGATTTCTGGTTCCAGAGTACTGATTGTTTGTTAGTATCAATACAATGACTAGCAGGAGTGATAACTTGGTTAGTATTGGATTTTTGAGCATATATGGAATCAGACGTATGAATGTAATGGGAATACGGTTTGGTCACCTCTCCAGAAGACTGTTCATGGCTGTAAAAACGGAGGAAATTCTTATGAAAATTACTAATAAAAGGTAAGATTTACAGCATATTTATAGGGGACCAAGTTGGCACATAAAAATTATGAAAGGCGAAGAAAAAGTAATACAAGTAAAAATGGAAAAATCAAAAGAAATATACGTTACTGTTGGGTGTTGTAGAGACTACAGAACGTGATGTAACGAATTAGAACAAGAAATACGGTTTGAAAGAAATGAACAAAGGAAAAAAAGGAACGAGTGGATTGGTTTGTACAATCGAGTATGAATCATATAGGGTAACAATAACTCCGAACCCAGGGAAACAGACACGATAATTAAATACACATGAATGTCGGGGAAAAAAGAATACAGAAATTTAAAGGTCTAAGATGATTTAGGTAATACTGCACACAACTTTACATAGATTTTTTGCCTTTAACTCTAATTACCGAACTAGGCTGTACTACAAAATCAGTTAGAGAAATTAGTTTTGACCGACAAGTTGCAAACCCAAGCTTAACTTTAACTTTGCGAGTCGGATAATATAACAATACCTCACAATGTCGAATAAACATATTTATGATTGTCAAATTAGTTACATTAGTCAAAAAGGTATTACAACACAAAAATAGGCTGAACAGACAGTTTCTACGACAGGTTATACCACTCAGAAGTTAGATGTTTACAAACAACACTCCATATGCATCTGCATTAAGGATGGTGATTTAGAGCTAACCCATTTGAAGAATACAACAAACTGTCATTATTCCGGGGACTGTATCTGTACTCTTTCCAACAATATGGCATGTGGTTTATTAACTGCCGCCTTCACATTGAGTATTCCAGTAATGTAGAATCTAGGTTGGCTGGAGTTCCAGGGGTAAAGTCGTACTGCCGACTGTACAAGAGCGTGAAAGTATCAAGGTTTCCTCCTCATACTGCTCCCTCATAAAGGATGGAGTCAGAAAAGGTCTGCCTACAACATGCGCACGTTATCTTACTCCACGGACTCCCGCCTCTGGTGGCAAGGCCTTAGCAAGCACGGATCTAATGTGCCAAAAAGGCCATGTGACCGGCATTGAGCAGTTGTCTCCTTGGCTACCACGGTCATATTCACGGGTCGCCAAGACTACCTCTCACTCAGCTTCTTTTTCAAGTGCCCAAGGAAGAACATATCCAGAGTGTGGACAACTGGAAAGTGATAACAGATATCACACTTCTTACAACACTTAAGATCACCGTTTTTTAATGAAACTCCTTCAGATCATAATTTCTTCTCTTCCTCCAATATCACCTTTAAGTTCCAGCCTTTAACTTCCTCGTCATGCATCACCGATGCCAATCATTGCAGTTCACAAAATACTGTGCGGAGGCCTATTGAAACCATACATTGCAGTCGTCAACGTATAAACCCCGTGTCATGGGACAGAAGGGTTCACCGGTTAAGACACCAGAATATCGTGTTATCGGTGTATGCCGAAACAAGCATACAGGAACCCCTGTAGCCATTTACTTCACATAATTTAGCCAATACAGAAAAACCACGCGATATGCCCTTCATTTATTAATTTGATGTTTATCCTGCTGCGCTGCTGAAATATGGCAACTTGGACCGATGTACATATGCTAGGTTTTGTTGTACATACATAAGTGGATAATTCAACAAATGTGATTGTACTACATAATGGAAACGTACTACTACAAGCTAAAAGAAATAACTAATTCAGCCAACTGTATCATAAAGTTCAATGGTTGCACTGTAATTCTAATACATCACATATATTGGAACTAAGAATTGCTGGAAGGTATAGACTGATAAAATACTGAAGTACTAGTGACCACTGTGCTTCAGCAATAGAGGAACCAATCGGGAAAATAGGTCGAGTATAAGCATATGGGAAGTGTGCAACAGATTAGTGTCAACGCTGAGTTATTTCGTAGTTACTGGATGACAATGGAACATTAACAGTAAGGCTTAGTGCAAACCTTAAACAGTTATTATTTTTTATATCCTACCTAGAAAGTACAAGTTTGAGGGGTAAAGTAGGATATTTAAATCAATATATTCATAGGTGAAAAAGAAATGCGCGAACATAAGGTATTGACTTAGAATTGAAAACTGAAGGAGGATCTAGGAACACAATACTAATAAGAGTCATGGTGCGAACTAGTGTAATGGCGATCGCTAACTGGGACGCAAACAATGCGACGGCGAGCAACTGATAGACAAACCTTATAGAATTTCAAGCCACCAGAAGCTTGATGGGTTTTAATGTGAGATGGTAAAACAAGTTATGTTAATCTAGAAATTTCTAACAAGAAATTCGGCCACTTAGTGAAGAACTAGACATGTATAGATCCAGAAGCCTAAACAACTATAAAGTCTGCTTTAGTTACGCCATAAAATAACTGCACATTAGCAGTAGCTACAAAGACATACCTGTCTGTCTCAGTTCCAGAGGGTGTGCACATTATCTCATCTAGCCAAAATGGTTGACCAACCTTAGCTGAAGTCATATCTAATAGAGAAGAATAAGGAAATTTATGATGAACCTTTCCGTCTGTCCCCGTGAGATAAACTTAAAGCATCAACACAGTTGGCAGAATGCTTTTGTATGCAATTTGAAAACAAGCTTGGAGATTTGCTCGAAACGCGACCTTCAGTAGGACTATTACTTGAATGTCTTCTAGAGTTAAAAACGGTATCTGGTAATTCCCTAATCCATTGAGGACTGAATTTAAGTGTTTCTGGTTGGGCTGTCATTGTTTTTATAAACTAACAAACGGAGCCTTTCTTCAAGTGCTGGGATGAAGCCTAGTGGTACAAGGCTTTAGTTTGTTTGATATTCTGTCTTATTAATAAGATGGAAGTGCAACAACCACCTTGTAAGCCAAGAACAAAGAAAAAGAACGTCAGCTGTTACGAATACTTTCTAACGAGCCGCAGGAACAGTTGTACAAGCTAATACAAACAACATGTTAGGAAGTTAAAATATTGTTGAATGTGACCGCTGCTTCTTCTAAACCTTCACTGTTGCCCTTGTAAGGTTTCGTAATTCTCTTCTCGACGATGCCTTGTAACATGGAGTATTATCTTTGAAATATATTATTATCGTAGTTTGTTCCATCAGTTTGCATTCTCGCCACAAAAATTAGTGAATCGATAGGTTCTTCAAGTTTTTAGTCTTTGATTATAACCTTTGTCTCTCTGAAGCCTGCAGTTTTTAGTTTGACTTAGTTGATTTTTTAAATCAGAAGTGCTGTTTTTCTTGATTCCTGTTGGCTATTATAATAGTGACACTAATTTTCCAGGGCTATACATATGTTTAAGTTGGCTTCATGTTTGACAGACACCAGCTTTGAAGTTAATGGATTATGAACTACCTTAGTGCTTTCGAAAGTAGTATTTAATGTTCCTATTTTAATAGTTAGATTTCCACTAAACTTAGTTACACAACCAACGAGTTGCTTGAGCCATCCAAATTTTAATCGTATTTAAGTTAAACTCGATGTTATTCCTTATAGAGTTTGTATATCAGAAAAGTATCGGACATTAGGTTTAAATGCATTTCAAAGGATCTAATACTTGATTAGTTAAAACCTAGTGCACACTGGAGATATGATTACTTGTGTTTCGCGTCAGGTTTACGAAAGTTTATCTTACGTAGTGGAAGAGAATAAGCAAATAAAAATTATCCTGTGCACATAATCCGGCAGGTGTTTATTCTGAGATTTTTATCAAGTCATTATAGGAATAACATAATACGGATATTTCAAAGTCGTTAGTCAATGGGTTGACTATTTATACACAAATCTATTACCATTGATTACTTAACAGGTGAGTCAAGAAGGGGCGCTTAGTATGTACTAGGAAGACTGATACAGTCCGTGCAAGTAGTAGACGATGCAGGAATTAATTGCTCAGAAGTGTTCTCTTATGCTCCGGTGAGCTACATTACAACTGCCTTACTGGTTATTCGCAGATACAAGTCGGATACATAGACTAGTCAACGCCCTCACGAAAAAGCATCTCAATAACCATTTTCTCTCTCATAAGACTGTAGAATAGAGTGTGGAGATACTACACCACTCATAATCAGTTTAGATATCAAAATGCTTATAATGCTTTTATATGTTAAAATTCACACTCAACACTTCACACATAGTAGAGCGAAGGTAACGAATGATTTACTTCGCGGAAGTTATTTGCTTGCTGGATTTTATGTTTCTTCAAAATAGCAATCCTGTTGCTGCGAGTTAACTGAATATGACGAACGAGTCGTACTATGTTTAATGCTGTCGCAGAATCCCATAGGGTCAACTACTAAGGTAAGAGGTTTCAAGTCAGTTACACTATGGTTTCTGAAAACTACTGGTGGATTGCAGTTACAAAGTGGAAACGCAATCGGAAACGGACACAGCACCACTTTGTGGTCACGCCAGTTCAGTTGTCGGCTAAATGCACCTTAAGAGGATTAATATTGTTACATAAAATGAGATTCAGAATGTTGTCATCTCTCATAGGATGGATGACACATTGTCTCCAACCATGAGTATCAGTGGTGCACAGAAGTTGATCGTGCCTCGACGAGCCGGATTAGACATTCCAGTTGCTGCCCGGGACTTTGAAATCACTACAGATGACCCTATTGCCATATAAAAAAGCAGAAGCGACGTAAATATTACATGCGAGTAGGAGTGTACATTCTAAGACCCCGAAGGGTCAGTATATACAACCAACCGGTAGCAGCGGCGTTCGTCAGATTATTACTAGCCTACATAGAATCTCTCATTGTATTGTGAACTGAGCTACTTTACTAGCTTGTAGTGGTTGGGTACTATCTGGTAGATCTAGAGTTGAATTCTTAGAGTGGAAACAGCCTGAGGTGCTGCTAGTGCTTTTATATCTCCTACTACTAGTGAAAGTGTGTGTGCAATTTGGTGACACGATGACCGTCAGTAAATCCACATCAACGGAATTCGATTTTCGAATTTCGTCTAAATTCATGCTAGGGGAAAAGATGTTTGTCCTATCGGGTGCGACTGATAAAGGAACTTGGTAAGAAGAGTTTTGTCAATGGAGGAAAGTGGGAACTATTATAAGGTTTGGATTCCAATTAATTGTGTGTAATGATTAGTCGTCCTTCGTTGCCAAATTGTTTCGTCTGCAACTATGTCTTCCTGATTAAGACTAGTAGTGGACCTAATGTTATCTGCGTAGTTAACAAAACAATTAGCGTCAAAAGTTGAAGTAAAACAGTACAGGACAGTTGGTATGCTAGTGTTTCATTCTCAGCCTTCTAAAATCACAAGTAACATGTGGCATTTTATGGGCTTTAAATATGATCATTTTTACATTGTGCATAGGAAGTTTATCATTTATATTTTGCACTTTCATTCAATGATGAGATTTTGGCCGATTCTTAGCTCCAACAGCTACAGCGTTGATTAAGGTTACTGTCTGTTCAGGTTTTTCAGTGTTAAAGTCGTCTTTTCTATGTAGTTAGTTGGGAATAGGCTCTTTGCCTGACAGAATACTACTAATTCTGTGAATAGTAGACTCAACTTTCTCTAATCCAGTCATATTATTTATTCTGTTGCTAAGATTTGTTATGATGTTAACAGTTCTAGCAAATGGCGGTCTACCAGAGAGTATATTATTTGATTGTCGTGAGCTATTGCTAGGTTTCAAGCGCTCAGCCCTTTTATGTGCCATTCTACTATTAAACGATATGATAAAGTTGTTTTAGGAAGCTACTAATAGCATTACGGTTTAGAAAATGCATATATTCTAACCGAAATTATTATTAGTGACAAATCACTTAATAAAAGTTACAACCGCTTGAAGTTCGAAATCGTTAATTAACTAAAAGACTGCTAACGTCTCTGATTTTCAAATATAACATCTGAGCACCAACCTAACAACGAATACATGGATGTTAACTTGTTACGTTTTCGCAAAAGCACAATTATAAGGTAAATTTGTATCAAAGATTACCAACAACAGTTTTATTCAGCTTTTATTGTAGGTTTGAGGCAGAATTAACAAATCTATCTATGCACTGCAAACTCATATGGTTTGCACTGATTACAATAAACCCGAAACAAACTAAGGATAATGCAGATGCTGTGGTTTAAACCGATTGTAATTTTGCACAGAATTTGTGAGGACCAATATTTAGCATCAAGAAAGATTGCCCGAAGATAAATTATATTTAATACGTAAAGTATGGTAGAACCACATAAAACAACAACGGTTGAATTCATTAATTGAATTAAATGAATAACACTCATGCACAGTATTTATAAACGTGAAAAAAATGATTGCAATATGTACATAACCGCTTAATACTTTCAGTTGTGACTAGTCGACGCGGACAAGATTTTACTATCGGGTTTCGCATTTGAAAATAAACTCATGAAATTTGGTTTGTGCTTATCTTTTCGCAAATGCAGGATAAGCATCAATGACGCAAAGTATAAAGTTGGCTTTTACGTGGGTTGAACGAATAGCAGCTACCCCAGCATTCAGATAATCCATTACAAACTTTTTCTTAAGAGGTGTGTTACCTATTGTTTCTCTAGACACGTCCATTATCCAGGTGAAATATGGTGTCCATATTTTCTCCATCCATACAAACATAATCAGACACTCACGTTCACTGTTGCCAGTTAGTACTAGTTAGAACAATGAGCACCATAAAGTAAAGATTCATCGTGTCAAGTATTAGCTTTTTATTATTTATATAATAAGTGGAATCAATGCAAACAGCATCAAAATATTCCATAAATAATTAAATTTATCGAGTGCTTGCGTAACAAACTCTTGTAAGACATCCTTCTTCAGTGGAATATTTTCAATGTTCTCCGTTATGTTTTAATATTATGACAACAAAAACTGCTATGAATTGATGGGTATGACCAATTGGCTAATATTAACTTATACGTACAAAGTTGCAATAACAAACCTCAATGAGTGCCTAGCTGACCCCTTTATTTCTGTTTGATGCCCACTTAATCTCAAGCCAGAATAGGAAGAACATGAACCGACAAACCAACCAGACAAAAACATTATATTTCAAGCATTACTGTTTGTATACATAAAACCAGACAACACAGTCAGCCAATGAGGAATTTAACATCAATACAAAAAAAGGAAAACAGTGCTAGTGAATAGAGGCAACGTGTTCACAATCAATTAATTGTAGTTCATAAATAAGAAATATTATATTAACAGCTAGGGTGTTAAACGGGAGGATAAAGCATTAGAGACATAATAATGATGAGAATAAAATTTTAACTCTGCGCAAAACTAAGGCAATCGAAGGGGCCTTGTAAACATAGTTCTTAAAGTTAATTATTCTTCTTTAATCACTCAACATAAAAATCAACAAACTGTAAACTTGCAACCATGTCTCACAATCTGGTAGTATATTGCCATATACGTGTAAAAAACTTGCGGTTTATAGTTCCTACATCACTGACTGTTATTTCTTCTCAAAAGTTTTTTTACATGCCCTGTAACTTTGTCTGGCGACGACAAACGAAGCACGGGTCTTGAGCTTTTTTCTTCTCAAATGATAATCTTCTATTCCATGGGCCACAAGCCATCCATTCACTAGTTCAGGGATGATTATGATGTATTTCGGAACAATCAATGATACGCATTTAATTCTGACTATGTCTCCAAACAGGTATGCTTTCATGTACAAAATGCTACTTGAAAATAAAGTTATCATTACTATTTTTATCCAGTGAGTTGGAGCGAAACACACGACTACAAATGTTTTTAAAGGAGAATAATAAAATATGATGGTTGTCCAACAGTAACTAAAAATTAATTAAGTTTACATTTACAAGTATATACATATACATATATACTTCCTATCATTTTTTAATTGTCACGTGTATGCAGACTATCCTAATAAATAAATACTGTTAAACTACTGGCTTATATACATCCAATTGGTCTCCGTCGTCTCATATACACCGATGTGTCAAAATTTTAAGTCGATTATTCTTTAATAAAGTACTACATAAGGTTAGCATCAGCTCCGTAGAGATGTGTTGACTGATGTCAAGGAGTAACAACAGATACTATTAAGATCACTTGACTGACAGTTTGATTTCACCCTTTGATGCTCCCTTGACTTTATAAATGGCATGCAAGTTGAAGTAACGAACGTGCAGATAAGACTAAACTAAAAAGGTAAGGTGATGTGTTTTGTTGAAGCAACAGAGTACAAGCGCATATGTTTTAATACATTGAGTTAAGCAGCCTAAATGTACACTGTGGTTGATGGATTTGGTTCGAAAAATTACTCGATAATAATAGCCACAAACAAAATCTCCGCCCTTGAAAACATAAGTGAGGTCACCTTGTCTGAAAGACGACTTATTTTGTGTGCTACTTAAAACAATTACCTAAAATTCCACATCTACCTACTAGACAAACATCCACCGTTATAGAGGATCAACAAAAGACTGCCGGTCATTTCTGGAGTACATGTTTAGACTCAGATCATGCCTTTGTACGAGCGCGAATTAGTCTGCGTCTCACTGGACGTAAAAGATCCACAACAAGGATTTCCTCAGAGTTCAACTTAATGATGAAAAAATCAAGAATACATTTCGGAAACAACTAGAAAATCAATTAGTCAACTGCGTAATCTGTACTCATCCCGAGTTAGCTTAGGATAATATCCAGAAAGCTATTGAAACAGCAGTAATATCTACTAATAAACTAAACCAACAGGTTAATAAAACTCAGTGGATTTTAGCTGCATCTACTGATGCTTGGCAACACATCCCATATAGTTCTGAACATGATTAGGAACGAAGACAACTTAAACACAAACTGGTCGAAAGCTTACGCAATGATCGTGAGCAGTGGTGGGTGGAGAAAGCTAAAGAGATGAAAAATGCAGCGGCAATAGGTAACAGTAGGCAACTGTTCAAAATTACCAAGGAAATGGGCATCAGAAATCCCACTATAAGTGAAACTATTTCAGAAAAAGGTAGGTCCACTATCCACTGTCAATCCAGATTAAACCGATGGACAGAACAATTCGGGGAACAGTTTAGCTGGCCCTCGGCCTCATCGCTGTTGCCCACCATCCCCAAACAATCTAAATGATAAATTAATATTGTTCCCCCAAGTCTTAGTGAGATTGAGAAGATTATAAAAGAATTAAAGCGAGAAAGAGAGCAGCGGGACCAGACAGATTAACCCCTGAGATACTTAAGGACGGTGGTCTAGTTTCAGCAGCGAGATTAACTGAGATATTGACTAGAGTCTGGGGACTGGACGTAATCCCATCCGACTGGTCTCGAACACTAATTGTCCCAATCTATAAGAAAGGACAGAAGTCCTCGTGTAACAATTACCGAGGAATCAGTTTAACGAATATAGTGTCTAAAATATTGGCCTCAATAATACTTCGTCTAACTAAAACTTGTGAAGAGTAAACTTGAGAAAACCAAGGTGGTTTCAAACCTGGACGTGGTTGTGTAGACCAAATATTTACACTAAGGCAGGTCCTGGAGCATACGCACATTTTCAGACACCCAACAATAGCTGTATTCCTCGACCTTAAAGCGGCGTTTGAGTCTATCGATCGTGAGGTTATGTAGTAATGCATATCACTGAAAGGCGTACCGGAGAAGCACATTAACCTTATACAAGCTCTCTACTCGAACACCACATGTTGAGTTAGAGCTTAGGAAGATTGTCGTCAGAATCGATCATCTCTAGTGATGTCCGTCAAGGTTGTCCGCTTTCCCTGTTCTTATTTAAATTTATCATTGACATACTTTTAGGCTTAATCTTGTCGTCGTCTGATTTCTCTGGGGTTAACCTCCTTCAAGAAGATAAACTTACTGACTTAAATATAGTGAGTGATGCTGATAAAATGTAGAATTTCTTGACAACCTTTAAAACATAGATGTTAGCATGTTCGGGATGCGATCCTCCCATCAAAATGCAAAATGCTGCTTCATGATGATGATCGTAACAAATAGTTAGAGACTTTAGGTGATATGGCTTAAAATCGTTGGCTATGGCGTGAATGTACCCACTTCTTGTCTTCCTCCAAATTCCTAGTTTTTGAGCTTATCATAATTTTCTCTTTAATGAATCACATTTTAGTTTCAAATCTTATATCTGATTTCTATACCTTTCCATTAGCACTTAATCTGTTACTATCTCTCCTTATCTGGGATTGGTCCGATAATTTAATCCCTATCTGCTGATTGGGGCATGGCAACTTGAACTGATGTACGCATGTACTAAGTTCTACGTTCTAACTGACTGAGACAAACAAAAACTCCTGGTAAAGCAGTTTGTGTTTAAATAACAATAGAACCATCAACTTGTGACATTTTTCCAGACAAAGTACCAATGTACGCTGACATCAGAGTGAGGAAAGCGGATACACCAATTGCTTTGAGATCTATTAATTGTGGTTATTTAAGTGTTTGTCTTCTAAGGTGTTTTAATTCAATTCAGCAGATAAAGTTGCAACGTATGACCGAGTGGTCGCAAAAGGTAGGAATTACCTACATTATTTGATTCACGTAATTGAGACGTCCCTATTGACCCGATAATACTGTGCACCAAACCCATTGAGTATTCCACAATTCGACAACGACTTGACCCCGAATAAGAAAAAAGCAGGTTGCAAAATATATTGATAAGTAATAGCAAAAGGCAAAGCGAATAATTTACCAGGGTTCATAAAAATCGATGTGAGAATATTTCAGATCCTTCTCAATTATTCATTGACGCTGATTCACTATGAATGAACAAATCACGACACGACCTCGTAAGCAAGTGTTAAGCATGCTTTAATCAGGTTTGTTCCATACTATCACCTCCCTTTTGAGATCCGTAGAATTCGTTACCAGGATACACTTGCACCAAGCTTACTGATCTACGTTTTGTTTATCTTCGTGAAAGTAAGAAAGCAGTTTCTTTCCTTTTGTCCTACGGAACTACTTCAGTTCGTCGAGTTCCAAAGGTATCAAGCAAAATACCCAGCTGTATTCTATGATGGTTTTCCTCTACACAAACAGTTGCTTTCAATTGGTCCGCATGTCTTACCCAAGTTGATGAACCGACTAATACCTCGTAAATAACGCCACCTCTCCTTCACAGGATTCGACCAATCACCCATCTAGAATAAATGGTGCGGTATTCCCTTCCGGCCAACAGTCAAATATCGTTTCCGCGTTCTATGTTGTCGGTCAAACAACTTCTCCATAGGTCTGTTTCACTGAAGCTCTCAAGCTGCTACCGGATGGATAACGCCGAAAGCTGTGTGCACTTCCCTACTAGGTAGTGCTTTTGCTGGAGATACCATTTGTGATTCGCGGGTTTGGTGTAGTCCGACAGATAAATAGAAATCTCTCTAAAATTTCATCTGTTGTTTCTCTCACTAGATTTTAGTGGGGTGTTTTGAAGATACTAAAGAAGTGTTCAGCTTGGCCGTTTGATTGGGAATGGAAGGATGGTGTTCGGACGTGACCGATACTGTTTCGTAGACGAAATTTGGTGAACAAGGCCAAGGGAGCGTACTGTGTCCCACTGCCTGTAACAACTGTTTCAGGGAGCCCAAAATGACTGAATACTTGTCGTAACTTTGTACTATAGATGCTATGGTCAAACGCACCATCCAGAAGATTTCTGGCCACTTTGTATGTGCATCAATTAACAGGAATTACATCTGATCATGAAACAGATCAGCGAAATCCAGACGTGCGCAAATCAGGACTGCCTCGTGGTAACAGTGCATTAACACTACTTGTTCATATGTGCAGACAAATAATAAACTTCATTGACATAGTTTTTGATGAGCTCTGGGTTCCCGTCGAGCCTAGACCTGCGAATTAATTACTCCGATGCGACAATATCTGAAGTGTGATGACAGTAGCCTGGTCTTCATCTCAATAAAGCATATCAATAGATATATGCAAACATGCTTGCATATATCCCGCCAGTGCGTTTTCAAACAAACGGTGCATGAAATCGAATATGTCATGACCAATTGTGTTATGCAAGCCCTATTCTTACTATATAACTGCGTCGTATTCGTACTGCTTTTTGGTCTTAGTTATATACTCAACACTGTTTCCTGCAGATTTACTGGCATTCCAGTTGCAAAGTTACAGGAGGACCTACATTACTATTTGGGATAAGTTTGTCGCTACCACTGATTTCACCACAACAGTTCACTTGCCACTTTCGTGTGTCAATATGGTGACAACCTGGATTGAAATCTAACTGTCCTAGATCCAATGTACGGTGATAAACTAATTAACAGTGAGGATTTGTAATTACTATGTGTATATTTATAACTATTGATATCATGTAACATATTAACCTGAATAAAAATAAACTGTCACGGATCGAGAAGATTAAGTGACACGAAATCTTATAACAGATTTAGAGGACAGTTGGCAATATAGTCTACTCAAAATAAAGTTTACAAGAAATGATGCAAACTAACGAATAGTCATGAAAGTACGGCCTTCGCGACTCACAAAAGGTGCTAGAGTATCTAGACCACGACATTCTACAGGACTATGAAGTCGGATAGCACGCAGATGAGTATCGCGACCATTTTGATGGTTGGCTGATATGGCAATCTGTAACAAAAAAGTTCGTAATGGAGATCCATCGGGCCAATTTAAAGGAATTATTGACCAGCCAGTCGGCTCTTGAAGCTCAACGTCGAGAAGCTCGATAAGATCATGAATAGTATTTCCAACTCGTATAGCTAACCTTAAAATTAAAAAAAAAGAAAACAAAAGCAACATTGTAATTCATATGAGTTCAGTCCATGACCAAATACGATCAACAGAAATAATGAGAACAGATATTCAAAGACAACTTGCTAAGGCATGACGCTGTTGATTTAATATTCTTCGCTCACCTGACTTCTATATTTATCTAGTGTGACGATTTCTGTGATTAATAATCACTGCGACATTGCACATATATGTAAACATAAATCCGAAAATCAAATGTGCCCTGGTAACTACCAATAAATATCTCTTATAAGCGTTAACCAGAGCATGAAGATTAGAAGTTGATAAGCGGGTATTAAAGGTTATGACCGTTAGCGCAAAATATATCAAAGATTTGATGACCAACTACCGATAACTTGCTAATAATAACTCCAACTATAGCATTGGAGATGCCCTTCGTACAAGCACGGAACTATAGTCCATGCCATCTTAGTGATAGCCACCAACAACAGAACAGGTTAGGCATAGGCGAGTGTTTAAAGCATTTACTTATGCATTAACTACTAGGTTGCGAACACTAACTCGATGAGGACAACAAAACTCACTGAGATGCAGATATATGCAACCGATTAGTCTATCATACATATTAGTGAGGTATGACTTTGCATCATCGAAAGTCATGGTTAAATACGTCGCCTTTAAACTGTAAGAATGTACAGTGGGTTTAGTTGTATTCAATGCAAATATTCCGGCCTTTAATTGAAACCCTAATAGATTATTAGTATTTATTCGAAGTGTGATATAAGTTTAAATGTCTGTTATTATTCCAGAGACAAAGTTTAATATAGTAGGCCAGGACATTTATTGTCGTTCGTTATAATTATATAATAAAGTAGAAGATTTAGCTTTAAACACTAACCTGCTAGGCGTATAACTTTCATCAACTTTATAATCAGTATATAAACATAGTTTCGAAAGAATCATTTTTCTGGGAAATTGAATATTAACACAGTGTGGTTGTGGCCCATCTGATTGCCAAAATGTATCCGTAGATTCACTTAATAATTGATCAATACCATGACCCGGTTTACATGACGAAAGACTCCAGACGGCATGATCGCATACATCACGTACCTAGTGAAGTTGAAAAAGTAATCTTGCAAGTAAGCTAGTGATATTTATAACAGTATGGCTATAAGCATAAAACACTATCATTTTGCAACCATATACTAATGAAATAACAAACATATACATTTTAGTGTCTTATTAGCCAAATACACCTTGTTTTAAGTATCAGATTACAAGCACTTTGAAAGAAAAAAAATGGTACGATTTTACTTTACGAGGAAATACATCATGTCAGAATAAGTATTACCTCGAAGGTTCTTAGTTTTAAATTAAGTAACACTTTTTGTGATTTGCGAGATAAAGTGCGTAATCGAATACACGTGGATTTCCAAATTCTGGTGTAAAAACAGTACTATCAACGAAAATGTGGTCCCCCGAAGAATACAATATTCCAAGTATAACTACTTTGGGAGTCAGTCAGTAGTTTAAGTGCAACAAAGAACCTGGCACATGTGAATCACTTCACGTTGCAACGCCGTCTAAGCACAAAATGATGAATGGCAAAGAGGTAATTATATTACTAGTCATAAAAAAATATCGGACGTACAGAATATCATTTAAGAAGAAAGAACTAATTTAAATGACGACAACTATAATATATTTCTAGCTCAGGATTTAAGTGAAAACGAAGATTGAGTACATTTACATCATTGTGTCCGATTCTGATCCATGTCGTCTGCAGTCACTAACCGATGGTTATGATAACTGTATAGACCTCAACCACGTAGTCCGCATCTATCAGTACAGTTTGGACCAATAGTCTATGATTTCATGGACTAGTGGCATGTCTTAGTTTGGGCGTTCCTATCTGTTTTATCATCGACGTAAGCGATGATTAGACATATGTAATGCATGTACTAACCACATTCAACCGATTAATTGTCCATCCCAAGTGACATGCGATTAATTCCGACGGCTACAAAAAACACGAACACTGTTTCAACGACACATATGTCTACCACTTCTAAAATCAGCCAGCCAGTCATGGACAACTTAGAACCTGGTATATGCGCCCAGAGGTCTAAGTTACCATATCACATTAGAACGCAGAGATCAAACTTACTAGAATAACACGATAACATGATACAACAGATGGGAATAAAGCAAAGGGATATTAGAAAGAATAACGGAACATTAGATCCAGAAGATCACATCAAAATACAAAAATATAGTGGACGGTTGCACAGTAAACGTGTCCTTTAATTGGCAGACGGACATCTCGTTTACGTCATTAATGACTTAAGTTGTTGGAAATCAAATGATTTCTTGAAATATTGTCGACGCGCTCGGTCACTTAGTCGTTAATCATTATTTTTAGCAATTACTCGAGCCAATGGTGAAGTGTTTTATGGGTAGTAATGCTTTGCGAACATGCTTCCATTGTTAAGTGGTGGTCAGTGTATGAAATTTTTCAGCGTCTTCATTTGAAAAAACAATTTTATATGAGTCACCGAAGTTGATTAGTGGTTCTTCTGTTAGATCGATTCTTGGAAATTCGGAGAAAAGTATTATACTGGGTAGTAAGCCTATGATGAAATCAGACAACGGTATGGATGGCGGTCATCCTTGAAGGATATCTCATGAGATTGACAATTTTAATGAGTTTGCTGTTAGCTCGGATTTAACCAGCAGTTACTAAGTAATGAGCTTTCAAAAGATGTTTATTTTTGGTACTCAACTCAATGACAGACAGTGCCAGAGAACCTCTCAATCTACGAAATCTAATTCTACTCTCACATCAGGAATCATTAGTGTCGGAAGTCGTACGTATGTTCACACTTTACAAGACGAACAATATTTGACCAATACAGTCACGAGCTGGTTTGAGATAATCCTTGCTATTCTACAGATTTATAATTCACAAACCATCGGCAAACCTTGGATAACTACTGGAGATATTATTTTTGGACATAGTTTTTGCCAAACAAATTCTGCAGTTAATACAAAACGGATTTTCATGCGTTCATAAAAAATGGGAGGATCAGCAATCGAGACCACTTAGACAGGATTACACCCAATGAAGAGATGCCATGCTAGTTAAACGAAATATTACAAACTGACAGCCATAATTTCTAGAGTTGATCCACAAGGTTTTATTTCGAGACCTAAAAAATATTACGTAACAAATCTGTTTTAAGAGATAAAATTCATATCCAAAAAGTCGTTTAGTGTTACCTAGGACCGCTGCCTTTTCCGTTAGTCTTGCTCCTGTTGGCCACCACCATCCACGATCTTTGCAGACTTTATCGGTGATGATTAGAGTTATTTTCGCTTATCATCCTGCCGGACCTAGGAAGAATGTTCCCGAACATTCGTCAATTCATTAAGCGACGTTGAAATACGATGCATTTTTTTAACTAGGTCGGAATCTTCAACATACGTTCCAACTGCTTGGATATCTTACTAAACTATACTAGAGTGAGCCTCTCATAACTGCATGAGCTCCTGGAATTTACTTATGGCTTTTTCATTATTGAGCTGAGATCTCGTAGGCTTATCAGTCATGACTTTTCTGCATCTAGTAGATCGCAGACACTAGATCTTAATCAGAGATTAAACGTGTACTCCAGAACGAGTAGCAGTCTTTTTCCGAGCCATTTCAATAACAATTAATGACATGACTAATTTGAGTCCATCTCTGAATCCGTGCAGAAGGTGTTAACGTGGTCGATTAAGTATAATAACATTAAAATTGCCTGGATTTCAAAGCTACTGTAAATCATTAGATTCATCTTGCCTCAGTTAGTTGGAGCATAAGCAGGAACGATCAAAAGGTAACGACATGTATTCTTATCGCTCCGAGTTCCTACAGTACCTAGTCAGACAGTCCATGAGTGAGAGTCGAGGAATCTATTTAAGAAGTAGCTTTTCTACTCTCAAATCTAGTAATATACCTACACTAGCTAGACTACGAGTTGTTGTCTGATCACTAGACAAAAGAAACTAGCTGCCCATACTGGTTAAATAGGGTCATTTTAATAATCACACTAGGATCTGTGCATCTTTCAGTGACAGCATGCATCGACAGTACGAGATTTTAGTTAAAGTCTCATCACTGAAGCTTAAACATAAAGTGTAAAGAGTGGTTTTAGTAGACCTAGTATAGCATTTAATGAGCTCGAATAGGATTGGAAGCATAATTTGGAAAAAGTCGAAGGGTTGATGGTGGGAACGGGAGAAACATTAAGACGAGGAGGCATTCAGTCTTGAAAAAAGTGACTTCCAATACCAGTTTAGATACACAGATGACAGTAACATACCGGTTGTCTATACTGTCTAGGGTTTATCCTGTTTAGATGTTTGAAAAGGAGACAGGAGTAGTTAGTTATAAACAAACATGACATCAGTCTACGGAGTCAATGATTGCTAGTCTGAGTCGTGTTGGTACATGCGGACTATCTGTTCTGCGACCGCGTGAATGCCGTAGCTAATCGTCGGAGACTGGGTGAAATAACTCAGAATTGATCACACTGGCGCACGTCTATTTGCTCTTTGTCCTCCCTTAAGTCGTGAGCTAATAGTTATTTCATACATTTCTTTCTACGAACTAATGTTTTATTCCTGGACAATATGTCCGCTCTCTTTTATTATGATAATTGAAGTAGCAACTATTTTTAGTAATTTGGTGTCAGTCTTACTGTATTGCTGAGGTGTGGTAACTTGGACTAATGCACACATGTGCTAGGTTTTTTATTGTTCATACACACATATCCATACATACATACAAGTCATAAACAACGTAGTGTATGACACATGTGTCGATTAACCTTGACAAAGAACGACAGCAATTTAACAAGATTAATCCCAGAATGTAGTCAAACAAGAATTAATGGAAATGTATGTATAGAGAAAAGAGTTGTTTTGACAACCTCGGAGTGTGACAGTAGAGGTGGTTGAGTACTTTGAAATAAGTAATTGCATACGATGAAGAAATAAAATTTAACTAAATAAGAACAAACATAAACTTTCTACACACCTCTTACCGTTGATATTGAAATATATAGTAAAAATAAATTAAAAGGGGCACAATCAATATATGCATGCATTTATGACTCATAAGTGGGTTTATCTGTAACCCAAAGACATGTACAACAATCACTCTAGAGTTTCTAAAGTCGTACTAGTGACCATATGATTACAATGAACTATATATATCACTCGAAATTAGCCTAATCCAAAGTGTTATACAGTACTCTTTTTAAATCATAACAATAGCACAAATGAGACTCAAACATAACAGCTACTGATAAAGGAGAATCAACCAAAGTTAGCTAACGACATACTTCGAGTTAAAAGCTTGTATTATCTATAAAACAACAAATAAGTAATTAATGTTACATGAGTACTCAAATGAGTTAGTGATGAACTATTATATATATAAACCAGATATTTAGAATTGGTTAGTGAGTAAATGTGTTAAAACACAAATGATTTTTTTAAAAGGAATTCACAGCATCCATTTACTACTGAACTTTAAATGTCTAGTTCCCATAAATACACAAATATACATATGAAGTTAGATTAATAAACTGGAAAAATAAAACACTCGCCTTTCCATCACGTTCATCTTTCGTCACATCGAAATTGGGTATGGCTTTAAGCTTAAAAGGCATTCCATCAATCCTACGAGAAAGAATACACAAGGTACTTATTTAGTAGTAACATTGGGGGGCAAAGTGAGAATAAAACTAATCATAAAATAACATTTTATTTGACAGTATTGTTAGTTACGTTAGTACAGAATATCATGACGAATAAAAGATTTATTTGGATCTCGTCATAACACTGCCAACTACAGAATCATTTCCTGATGAGTGACGATGTTTACGAGGTAATGGACTAGAAGGAGATGTACCCTAAAAAATAGGACAGAAATAAAAATATAATATTTTTACCCGAACAGTGAGTGGCATGTGACTTTAGATCATAGGAATCAAAATCAATACGTGAAGTTTGCGAAGTTTTCTAACAGCATAATCAATTAGTGAACTTTCCATATGCACACATTCTTCCAGTGTGAACAAATTTATTTGGCCAACTTATGTGGATTAATGCTGGGATATATTATACTTGTATTATGTTGCGTAATCAGCACATAACTAGCTTAGAAAGATACATTTAGCTTTCTAACTTTCCATAATTTATACTCACCCAGTTTTTCATACAGTGAATCTTATCATTGCTCAACTACTAAATAAGCACACTGCCACCCCTTATATTTTCAATACCTGTTTGTAATGTTAGTATCAAAAGCTTGGTAACGGTAAAAGTATCTGCAAGAGTGATGAAATGTCTTCGAATAATAATCAGATGACTATAAGATGAGCAAAGAATATTGACAGACAAATTTTCGGGTTCATAATGTCAACAATTTCAAATAAATTGTTATATGCTACGTGTATGTATGTATAATTAACATAAAACCAGGTACATGTATGAACTGGTTCAAGTTGCCATACCTCTAAAGCACAGCAAGATTAACACCACATTAGCAGAAGTAGAAATTACTTCAATGATGATCATGATTAATAATAATAATAATAATAATAATAATAATAATAATAATAATCTAAGTCACTAATTTTATGATCCCTATATCAGTTAATCGCAACTCACTATGTCACAAGAAATAAGTTTCTGTATTAATGCGATGTTTATGTTGCTGTTAACAATCATAGTGTAAATAGGCTTATTACACAACATGTTTCGTTAACAAACCCAGAATACTGTTAGTCCTGAATAAATGACATTCCTTAACCTTAATGTACGACAGATCAATCAATAGTTCAGTTAAAAGCAACTAATAATTACCGAAAATTCGATATTGAAATATAGTTGATTATACAACTGAGAAAGTTATCATAAATCTACATACACACAATACTGACTTTACTAATTTTCATTATTATTGAAGATATCCTCACATGAATTTCATGATTTAAAGTACACGATTATTATAGTGATTACTTATATGGTGCACCTGCAAATCAATCATTTACTGATTTTAAACATTATTTATACATCTAATTCTTAGTACCATACATTTAGACCATATTCACTGCTCCTTAAATACAGACTAGAGTTTATGGTCATCGAAATTCAATGGATACTAAAGAATATCTGATTTTTTCAAATCAACCATTAATTTTAAAATTCTGCAAAGCATTTATCAGAAACGATAATAAAACGCAGATGAAGTCTAGTTTACAGTTGAAAAAAAACACTAGTTGTCGACAACTAAACGACCTCCACGAATACATTGGTGGCCTGATTATTTAAATTATATTTGAAGTGCAGAACGTCACTTAAAGTAAATCAACAAGCGATATAAATGACGGAACGAAACTTCGTGTTCTTCAGGCATACAACAATATATGACGTAAAAATCCAGAAAACTAGAGCCAACTACTAATCACTCGATTGCAGTACTTACTGAAACACACAGTTCCCATGTAAGACAGATAATTTCCAAGCTATGCAAAATACACCATATGCAGACATGTCTAGTCTGCCACGACATCT
Organism: Schistosoma japonicum; assembly: GCA_025215515.1. Taxonomy (NCBI): domain Eukaryota; kingdom Metazoa; phylum Platyhelminthes; class Trematoda; order Strigeidida; family Schistosomatidae; genus Schistosoma; species Schistosoma japonicum. The sequence goes on from CM046061.1 coordinate 34,947,355, forward strand.
CTATTAATTTCCATTGCCCAATACAGAAATGCTTTTGAAATTTATAGATAGTTGAAATTACTAGCCATGTGCTGAGTAAAGATTAAGAATATGAGGGGTATTTGCGTTTTTTAAAATTCTGCTCTTCAGTATTTAGAATCTTCTAATACTTTGTTTTAATCCTTAAAATGACGATTACAAGTGGAAGTGCTGAAGCATTAGTCACCGAACAACCAACTTGTATCTGAATTGTTAATTTGACGTATATGTATATAGAAGTACAGTGACCATGCTATCAGCTTACAATAAGTCGTTAGATATGTTCAGCTTAGTTGGACTTTCGTGTGACGTACGTATTCTAGTTTAACATGACAAAAATAAAGAAAAATACCAGGAGAAATCAAATTGTTTACTGCGTAAACAATCATAAGGCGAAATTAACGTACTGACACAAATGTATGACCAGCCATAAGATTACACCTTTCCTAAGCCTCAGGCTTAACTAATAGGGAACTGAAAACAAAATTACACAACAGCATAACGTTGTGGATGGTAAATCCGAAGGCCTAAACCACATACATAAAGTTAATAAATATAACCATTTATCATAATACTCGGCACAATTCTTCATACCAAGCACAGAAAATTGACTGCTGAAGCATTTACGTACTCTAAAATATGAAGCCTGAAAATCTAATTGAAGTGACCTTACAAAAGTTGGAAAATTAATTCAATAAAGTGTTTAAATGGTTATAATTTACGCTGGATCCACTTTTATATATTCAGACAGTTGAAGTAGTAGCGTTAACGCATGTATGATCAACATAGAACCTGGCACATGTGTGCATCGGTCGAAGTTGTCATACCTCTAAAGCACAGAAAGATTAACACCACTTTAGCAAAAATTAATTCAATGATAATAATAATAATAATAATGTGAACATATACAGTGTGGTTCAGGAAGCGTAGAAATAAAGTTGTGGAATAATTTAAAGCCATGATTTAAGGGAGGACCAATGTGACTGTCACTCACAGTTTCCAACTTTGTGGTTACGGTATTGGTGCGGACCCCAACCAGGCAGTCTGCAACTACCAACACGACTCAAACCAGCAGTCAGTGACTTCATGGACTGATGCCATGTTTTGATTTGGCTGCTTCTAACTCTCATCCTGCTCCTATATCAGCCAACATCGCGCGTCAAGGCAGATGGTGGTTGGCATACTCAACACATGTCCCAACAAACTCAGTCGATGAAGATTCACAACCTCATCGACTGATTTACCACCTTTGCCTAATACCCATCGTCTAACCTCCTTCTTACTTACTCAGTGATCCCAACTAACGCGAGCGATGTTTCGAAGACATTGATGGTCAAAAACTAATAACCTCCCAGAATCATCTACCCTTAATGACCACGTCTCACATCCATACAGTAAAACAGAGAGAACTGTTGCGCAGTACACTCTTCCCTTCGTTGATAGAAGAATATCTTGTCTACGCCATAGGTGACATCAGTCGACAAAAGCCAAGCAAGCTTTTTAAATTCGTACTGAGGTTTCGTCAGAGACCAACCCAATAGGGCTAATCAAATATCCAAGATAAGTGAAGTGGTTGACGTGCTCGACTACCTCACTCCCTATATTTAGCTCAGGTGTTGTCGAAAACAAGTCCTGGAACAATAGTTTGCTTTTACAGGGGGAGACACGCATTTCGAACATGGTTGCATTGGAGCATTATTGCTGTCAAAAGATTCTGTATCTTATCAGCGTCTTCGCCAAACAGGACTATGTCATTAACATATTCTAAGTCAATAAGTGGATCTCCTGTAAGAAGATCGATTCCTGAAAAGTCAGAGGATGAGTGTGATTTCCAACAGCAAATCGATTATGAAATTAAATAAAAGTGGAGACAGTGGGCAGCCTTGACGGACACCACTTGAGATTACAAGTTCGAATGACAGTTCGCCATAAGCTCTGACACGATCAATAGTGTTTGAGTAAACAGCCTTAACAAGATCTGTGTACTTCTAGGATACGCCTTTCAGAGAAAAAAATTCCCATAGAACTTCTCAGTCTATAAAGTCGAATGCCGCTTTAAAGTCAAGGAAAACCACATTGTCGGGCGCCGAAAGTATGTCTGTCTTCTAAAACTCAACGAATGGTGAATATATGGTCTATACAACCACAATAAGGTCTGAAACCAGCCTGGTTTTCTCATATTTGTAGATCACGAGTTGTAGTTAAGCGTTTTACAATTATAGAAGCTAGTATTTTAGACACTATATTAGTCAAACCAATTCCTCCGTGGTTATCGCAGGGACGATTATAACCGTTTCTTATGTACTGAAAGGATTAACGATCAACACCAGTCACATAGAATTATGTCAAGTACCCAAACTTTAGTCAAAGTATCAGTCAGCCTAATCATCAAAGTGGAACCACCATCCATAAAGACCTCTAAAGATAATCCATCCAAACTCGCTGCTTTGACTCGCCTTAGATTGGCAATAGCTTTTACGACTTCGACAAAAGTCGAGGCACCTAGATAGACATTTTATTCTGGCTATCTTAAATAAGTGGGAAGTTTTAGTGCGTTTTATTTAGCAAGCTTGTGTTTTACAGGATAGGAATGTTAGCCCTATGCCCAACCCTCCTCCTTTACCCGGGCTTGGGACCGGCAGTAACCCTAGGAGAGCTGCAGGCAGAGTTAGCCTGAAATCATTAGCAACAGCCTACTATGGGAGAGAACAAACCAACTTCCAGCTGAAGAGGAAATCAAGAAACGACGTTGCAAATGGATAGGACATACATTAAGGAAATAATCAGACTGCATCACGAGGCAAGCACTAACATGGAATCCTGTTGGGAAACGGAAAAGAGAAAGGTCAAAGAATACACTGCATCGAGAATTGGAAGCAGACATTAAAAGAATGAACAGCAACTGGAAACAGCTGGAAAGGATTGATCAAGACAGAGTTCAATGGAGAATAATGGTGAGCGGCCTATGCTCCTCTGGGAGGGGTAACGAGCGGAAGTAAGTTCTAGAGAAGCTGAAGGGCAACTAAACTGCTCCTTGAAGTGTTCAGCACATCGTTCTAAACGTCTAAACTGAGAGCTAATAAACGTTCCACCTCCTTCAGAGATTGTCAAACTAACGCATGACTTTTTAACCCCAGTTTTCTTTATTAACTTGAAAAATTATCTAGTGTTACTTAACGCCGATGCCTTTTCCATTTCCTTTGATTTCGTTATGCACCACTGCTCACAGTCGTTTTGCAGACTTTTTGTCAGTTTGTACCTGATTACTCTTCGCTTCTCATCGTGTTTGGGCCTGATGTAACAAGCTTTCATGAGTCCATCAATTCAACAGAAGCCATCAAGATCCACTGACTTTTCTTGACATGATTTAAGTCCTTGATAGATGTCACTATAGATACCATAGCTGTTTAGACATCTTGCCAAGCAGTATCTAGTTGGGTAGCATCTTTATAATTGCATAAGTGATTCTTCACTTGTTCCTGGAATTTAATCTTGGCTGTTTCGTTGCTGAACTGAATTCTAATGGGTTTCTCTGTAGTAGTTTTTCTTCGCCCAGTAAGATGCAAGCAAATGTGCACTCGTACTAGAGTATGATTAGAATCTAAACATGTACCCCAGAAAGATCGGCAATCTTCTATCGAGCCCCTCCAACGGTGACTAATGACGATATGGTCTATTCGAGTCCACCACTGAGATGGGCCAGGAGATCGCAATGTTAGACGATGTCGCCCCCTACGCTTAAAGTCCGTGTTTGCTAGAAATAAACGATTGTCTGAGCACAGTTGTAGCAGACGGTCGCCGTTATCCGTTCTCTGAGCTGGAACACTGAAGCATCCACCTAAATGTCTTTCAGACTGATTCAAGCTACCTATTCGGGCGTTAAAATCATCAACCATGAGTACCGAATCTGAGTGTTTGGTCCTATGAAGAAGTTTAGAAAGTTTTCTGTAAAATTCATCCTTCACTTCATCCAGGCTGCAGTCAGTAGGAGCGTAGGCAGAAACAACGAAAAAACAACGGCGTATGTCCTTATCTTTCCAAGTTCTTACTGAACCATTTAGTCGGACGGCACATAGGCGACTGTCGACAGAAATCCATTCGAGAAGTGCCTGTTCTACTCTCATACTTAACGCAATACCTACACCGGCTAGCCCACGAAAAGTTTCTGTTGAGTTGCCAGATAAACGAAGTGTGTCGCGAAGGTACTTTACTTTGACTAGGTGTGGTCAAGTGAATGATCACGCTAGGATCCTGTATGCGCGTTTCGAAGACACAACATACATCAATCGCGCGGAATTTTAATGTCTTAGCTAGGGAGGCTTGCTGCTCTATTTGACACAGGGTTCATACATTGAATGCACTAATGTGAAGTTTGGAGCGTGGTCTTAGTATGCTCGGGACATTGTTTCGTGGGCCGGAATCGTTGGCACTGATGACAGAGAAGGGAGTTGAGGATAGGGATCAAGGATTAAAGGTAGGGGCATGACAAATATTAGGAATAGAAAAAGGAGTTTGGTTAAAATGGTGGTGTTCTTGTGTATTGTTAGAGGTATGATGGCGGTTATCTCTTCCCGGTCGCCCACATTATAATAGGGTTCTTCTTGACTTACGTAAAAAGTAAATCGGGTTAGGGTTAGCCTGAAAGATCTGGGAATGTGACCACAAAGCCCAAGGAACAACTGCTTGAAAGCGGTCACACACAGCCTTTTCAAAAAAGTTTTCATTGTTGTGGTTACGTACTTGTTGGAGCCTTACTGCCGGAGACGGAAACCCGTGGAGTAAGATGAGGTGTGCATTTTTAGGATCGACCTATTCTAACCCTGCCTTTCGCTTGTGGGAAGGCATCATCGCCGATATGCTGGTTGTTTGAGGAAAACAACTTACTATTGTCACACCTCTGTACAGCCAAAAATACGACTTCGTCCTCGGACCTTATGTTAATTTGATGTTTTTGTCTCACCACTCTCCAACCGACCTGCCTGGCATGGTAAGACCTTGATGAACGATTGTTTCAGCCAGTATAACCCTGATTGAGTCACTACGATAGGCAATCCTGACCACCACGTCAAGATAGCGGCACGGTTGAGTTATGTGCTTCATGATAGGGGAATACCGATCCATTTTAGAAAGGATCGATTAGGAAGCGAATTAAATTACTACTTGCCACAATGTATTCAAGCAGGTAAGCATATCTTAAAAGTGAGAGGGGTACTCTAAAGACAAAATAAGGAGAGGCTGATTAAGTGATTCATCACTTTATAAAAAGAAAACTTTGCTATATCCAACTTTAAAATGGGTTTAGAGGATATAAGTTGTTTTATTCCTTAACATTAAAACTGCTTTAGACTAGCTAGACAGAACTGTATTGCGGGTCTACTTGCCTAAGGTATCCCTAGTTTAAATACAATTACGGAAGCCTTATACCATAACAGCAGCTTGGTTAAAGAGTTCTACAGAATCTATACATTTTCTTAACGCTCATACTGATAATGACAAGGAAACTTCCTTCTAAGGGAGTGAGCAATAGTAGAAATAGTGTAGATATATTACCCAGATGTTTTAGGGAGTTAAATACTGAAAAGATACATACAGAATTAACAATACGTAGGCGAAATTCTGATCAGATTTAAAGTCAGACTAGCTAATAATCCTAATAAACGTTAGGATTATTTGGAAGAGGTAGACAAATTACTATGAAGACAAAAACCTAATGGATGTTTGGTCTATGTAAACCAAATCTGATTATACTAAATAGTTAGTTTCGAATCAACTAGCGTAAGGAAAAAAATAAAAAATCTCGTATTTCCTATACAGACGTGCTTATTACTCATTCTCCAGTTCATTTTTTATGTTTACATCAAGGGCACTGATCAAAGTGCTTTGCAAAAAAGAATGAAATACTAATTCACACTTTCCTAATTAAAACCGATATATAATAGGAAGACACTGAAAATATTGATACATATATTTACTTCAGGAGCAGGACGTTTGTTTTGTTTGACAATAAAACCACAGGGTTGTCTGGTAGCACACGATTCCTCATCTTTGGGTACACAAGAAGATGGATTCGTGGGACTAATAGGTAAGGCAGCTGACACTCCAGTAAGCTGCTGCAAAGAGTGTGTAATCTGCGTAGGAGCTAAACTGTAAACAGGTAGAGTCGGGAACCCTGGAATATCCTCAGCCATAATAGACCAAAGAGGTTGAAGCTGTAAAAGTTTCAAAACAGTGGTATGTCAAAAATTACTTGGATGAAAAAATTACGAATGTAATAACAATTACTTTGAATATACTCAAATCGTATAGATCAACAGCGGCTTACAAAGAACCAATACAAAATTACATGAAGATATTAGTTGATGAAATAAGCATACAACCTAAATGCATGGTATAAGACAAAATATGGGTTGAGATAAAATTAGCCAAGTACATGAAACCATTGTCACTGGTCCATTACGACAATTCATGTTAACATTTTGACACTTGTTTTAAAAGATTCTCATAATTATAACTATACGGTGAATGATCGATAAGATCTATCACTTACTTCACTAATCACGTCGTGATACATTTCACCAGCCATTCGGTGGACTTCATGATTTTGACTATTATACATTCTTGCATTCATAAACATTAGCAAAAGATCACGGATGAAACGTGCTGCAACCTCTACGATAACTTGGTAAGAAGAAATAGATGGATTTAAAGCAGAAGGTTGTTGAGAACTAATCAGGTAACTGAGTGACGACTCCATACGGCGTCTAAGAGAAGTTAAATCAACTGGTTCATAAACAACAGTACTATATCCGGGAGCAATATCTTCAGTTACAGGATGCATAAATACATAAGCGTGACGATGGCTGTACACTGTAGAAAGTGCTGATAAAAGAGATCTTCGCCACCGTCTAGCTACATTAGTTGATGACTGAGATCCATCGGTAAGTTCATCATTATTAAGATTAGTAGATAATGAGGGGGAGAAGGCTATGAAATATGAATATGAAAACAAATGAGATTAGTTGCAAACAATAAGGAAGACTAGTTACTTGTTGGCAAAATCCTATTTAATATTAAGTACAAGAAATAATAGGGGATAAGTTGTAAACACAAGCCAACAATTCGTTCACATTTTGAGGTGATTCATGGCTACATTGATTAGAAGACTGACATCCAGAAGATAAATGAGTATATTTTCGAAAAATGTACGTCAGTCCTGAAAATTCAGGAAATATTATTGATTTCGCGGTTTATTACATGGACCACAAATATACTAATGCATAAAAAATACCATACTAAATAACTATTTGGGAAAACAGAAACAGCATATTTAACATGTATTCAGTAATACAGATGAAGTTGAAAGCAAATTTGCAAAGTAAATCAGGCGAATTATACGAACTAGTTAAATTAATGGAAACATTGGAATAGTTGTCTTATTCTCTAGTAGAAGATTGGAATTCCACTTAAACGGAAAATATGTGTGGAAATCAGCAGTAAATCAAGTTGAGTCATAGTTATCAAATACTCACAAATTTTATTTAGATTAGAATGTCCATAGATAAAATCTGTCCTAATAGTCATGCAATTTTTCCATTAGCGGTCAAGGAACAACAGGAATATATGGAGAGAATAAAATTTCTGCAACAAGAATAACCTTAATAAAATTGTACCTGAGGTGAATTCCGCTTCATGATTTTGATAAACAGGAGCAGTTGATATTTTCTTTTTTGTATGACGTTTTCGGTTACAATTAATCGCTTTTAAAGATGGTGATTGAGTCTCCACAAGGCTTAGTGCTGGGCTTGAATTAAGGCTTTGAGTAAAGTGTGGAGAAGCCAATGTTTCCGAATCGCTTACAAGAGCTGAACTATTAGGAGTATTTGGTTCGTCCAGAATCTCTAAACACTTGGAAGGGCTTGTCCGTACTTTTGTTTTATTTGAGGGGCTATGTAAATTATTTAGCTGTTCAGACGATTCGGGCAACTCAGTTTTAGCTTCTTGGTTATGTGTGCCTGTAATCTTGAGGGAAACAATAAAATATAAATAATCACAACTACAGTGAAAAGTTTGTTTGTACAAAAACTCCATGTTAACATATCTGGTGCATTTATTAGTACTTCCCCATTCATATTAAAAATCAAGTTGATGCACATTTTGGCAGCGAAAAAATGCAAACATAATCAGAAAGGATACTATGCATAAATAAAATGTATAAACCCCGATTAAATCCTACCAGTAGACAATCTTCGTACTACGAAGAACGGTGTAAAAACTGTTAAAATCAACCTAATTTGTGAAGATACATATAAACACAGGACAAGAAATATGGTACGTAAACCATGCCATATGAAGCAAGTTTTTTATCATAAAGTGACTAATAACGAAACATCTGTCCACAATACCAGTTTTTTTTTCCAGATTAAGAATAAAGCTACTTCCTACTGACTAGTCAATTACTACTGGTCAGTGAATCTTTTAAAAATTTCACATTAGAATTGGATAACGAAGTTTCGTAGAGCGTGACTTGGCAGTCCTTCCACAAATATGGGGAAGTTATTATCACATCGGAGCACAGTAGTTATAAAAAACAAAGCTTTTAAATATCCATACCTCAGAATGAGTTTGGACTGATGATGTAGTATCCAGGCTTGACATTTCATCATCCTGTCCTTCGAAACCCAGTCTCTGTGAAATAACAGCTATAAGTAGAGAGAAATAGACATTGAAAAATGATTTGAGAAATAAGTAAGTAGACTAATAACGTCCAATAAGTCAATGTATTTAAAGTGTGTAAAACAAACAGACTTGATAAGTAATTTTAAATGCTTCCATGAATTACATAACCTAATCCCTCCTACTCAAATGTTCCCTGGATTTGTATCCATCTGTAGTTAAAGCCAAGATACCCTAAAAACCACTTAGTAATGCTGTAGCCCCTGAATGTCCCGCGTTTGGTCTCCGATAAATGTACACTGCAGAGCTGTGTACCCGTAAGAAATAACTGTCTATTGCTACCTGGTTTTCAGTGTTACCTCAACGGATATCAGTCTGTAATGAAAACCATCAACAAATACACTAGTATAAACATGAGAAGAAAATGTATTGATATAGGTCTATATTAACTGATAATCAATCAAGATAATTTAGTCACTAAGATTCGTGGTTTGAAATCAGAGGTTCTTTAGTAGTCATTAAACTCTAGAAACGGTGTTAAGATCATGCCCCATCTACTTGATACCTCATCAAAGGAGTAAATTATTTCAGGAAACTAACTTTAATGTATTTGAAGACTCGATGTTAGTAATCAGTCCGATTATCTAACTTCTTTTGTGATCAAATATAGAGCTCATCTGTTTTGTTTTATGCTAAAAAGAAACATTCTATCGAAACATCCCTATTTTGAGAAATAGCATGTTGTGCTTCTTTTCCACGTGACAAAAAAAGCTTAAGTGCTAGTGACCTGGTTTTATTTTATAAATATCGTCCGTCTTTGTTAATCAAGTCTTTCTTAGTTATGTTTTTCACATAAACGTGTCTCATGTAATTTTTTTGTCCTCCTGTTACTTTCTTACACTTTAGTTATGATCGTCTTCCCTTTAATATTCCTACAATATTATGTTTATAAATGTGTAGCACGCATGTTTTCGGTGCTTATTTGTACTAAATTTTATATATTTAAATAAACTGTGTCACGAATGAGAAAATTCAGAGTAATTTTACTTTTATCACAGTGATGCTAGCAACTGAAACTTTGCCCTGGAATACGGAATCAACTCTTCGCAAAGAACGAATAAGAGTGCAATTAAGACTTTCGCGAATACTGAAAGACTAATTACTCATTACACTGAATAATAGTAAGGTAAACCAGGTCAAATACACAAAGAGTACTCATGCAAAAAAGCATTTTATGACTATCCAAAAATGCACTAAGAGACTACTTTAGAAAAGGTAATACGAACTTCTAAGAATGAAATGCACACTAAATAACGCTAGCTTCCACGGCCTAATTAGAGTGATACGGAACACTTTTACAGATATATAACCTACTTGACAGTGAGATGGACAGCTCTGCTTTGTGCCTAATGAAGTCCTTAAACAGATTAAAAATCACTGTTACAGTTTTCTTGAAAGAATGCAGTATTTTTTGAAGTGATCCAAGATACATTCACAGTACATAAGCGAGATCTTAAATGGTTTTGAGTAGAACACATAACATATTGCTGCAGATAAACCTGTTTCCTGTTGGACTTTCGAGGAAATGTGCTGATGAACATCTTAAGATATATCTATAAGGAGTTCTTATTTGTCAAAGGTAGCGTAGTTTCTTGCATAAGTTATGCGTTGCAAAAACTAACTCTAATCTTTTTAATAAAACAAAAGAAAAACTGATTAGAAGAGCCGTATACAAAATACTTCGAAATAAGAACTGAAAGGCTGATATTAAGGAAGGCTAGATCGGTACGTTTTGACGACCAGATACAAACTATGTGAATATACCAAAAAAAAAATTTAATGAACTGTTATATTAAATGTTACCTTGAGCACGTATGAAGTTTGCTAGGGATGACTGCTGGAGGTCATCAGGCCTCTCTTTAAACAATTCATAAATATAACTAGTCTTGACAGGAATCCACACACCACCGTTTTCATCAACAGATTCTTTCTCAGTTTTGATATTTTGCCGTTCCGGTGAAATAAGAGAATTTTTTACAGTTCGATCATTTTCCTCTGAAACAGGAGGCAAGGGTTCTAAGTTTAGACACTGACCTATCCTGTCAGGGATTCCAAGCGAACGACACCTTGTTCTGTACCTGAAAAGGAATCGATGTAAGCAAACAGTAAGTACATCAGTATTCGATCTGCAGGTATTTCCGAATATCGAGCTTCACGTAACTTTTCCGCATCTTCCTCTTCAATTCTAAACGTGATCAGTAAGTAGATATCGACATCTCACTTAATAGCTCTCAGAATCTCTAATCGGGCGGCATGCAACTCCTCACGTCTTAATGTTGTGTAGTGATCTAGTGAGATGTTTAGAAGCTGACTCTCAGTTAAATCCCCAGGGTTTCTGAGAAGCTTTTAATGAATAAATTGGGAGCACTACCTTTGTCGCGCACATGCAATAATGTATTTGTATTGAAGTGAACAACTCTATTCATAGCCAATATTTTCAGAAGTTTATGTACCTGGTTTGAGAGGTCTTCAACATTTTCATTTTTCAAGAACGTCTTAAACGAAGTTTTTAAGGACTCTCTGACAAGATCCCAGTTTTTTCCGTGTGTGTGAACAGCTCGGAGTAAATAACAATTAGCTCCAACCGCCCAATTCATTTACCATGTCCGTGAGTCAACCTTGAGAACAATCTGAGAATTTTCCAATATCCAATATCTAGATTACGAGCTTTTTTAAACAAAGTGATTTCCTTGTGTTCGTGTCTTGAGTGCTACGGTTCCAGGTCCTGGCCATCGGTTTCTTCCTGTAACTGGCTGGTTACGCGGCAGCTCTTAACCTGAAAGTTTCGGTTATTATTTGCATTTTATAATTATTATTTTAATTTTCTCTTTCGTTTTCGGCTTCTTCGTTTTCCTTTCTCACTTTACCTTGAATTTTTATTTTTTCCTCTTTTTCCTTTTTTCTTTCCTAAAACCCTTGTAATTCACTAGTCTCTGTCACCTCGTTCCATCCTCGGTAGTCTGGTTTGTAAGTACAGCTTTAAAGAATACTGTAGGATAAATAAAGGTTGATGGAGCCAAGGTTGAAGCTATGCAACTAACATTAAGTTTCTTATCCCCTATTCAAGGAGGCTTTAGGTAAACCATAGTAGTACACATAGTCATCTAGCTTCTTTTTTGAAAGAGCTGTGATTACTTTTTAGCGGTAAATAATCCCCAAAATAAATAGTCGCATAGGCTCTCGACATCGATGCTGACCATGTTTGTTTTAGCGGACACTACTAGTTGAAGGCGCGCGGTCACGCGTCAACACCAGATCACGACTCGAACCACCGTGGGTAGCATCTCTCTCTAGTTTGCCAGCCTAGACGTTGCTATCCCATTGAAGCTCTGTTTACGACCAAATATAATTTCGCCTCCATCCTACAGTGCCTTCTGATTTTTTCTCATTCCTGAGAGTGGGTCCATTCGATAGAGATGGCTTTGATTGTACGACAAGCGTAACTTGGTCATATGTCCGGGTACACTTCAACTTCCCCTGGCAGTGCATTCCAAGTATAGCAAACTCTTAATGACAAAAATTCGGCCTCACCTATATGCGTGCTCTCTGATGGGCAATAGTTCGTGAGTTTTTTCGAGGTGCATGGACATGTGAGGCGGCCATTATGGGTTGATTTGAATGTCCAGTTGTACTTAATGTGTCGTATATGGTAATAAGGTCCCCCCCCCTAAACCGTCTGTGGCTCGGGGTGAACGACCCTAGCTGTTGTAGCCAGCCAGAGTATTGTTTGTTCTGAAGTTGGGTTACGCATTTTGTTGCACTTCTCTGAACTCTCTCCAGAAGGCCGGCATCCATGTTGAGGGTTGGAACAGGAATACGTCGATGTTATGGTTTTCTAAAAATGGTCATTTGTATTTCTTAATTATTGTGAGAATCAGGTCTGATGTCAGCATGCCCAGCTCCCTACGGATTTGGCACGAATGTGTTGTATTCTTCTGTGACATTCATGCGATGGTTTCCCCTAGTTTTTTAACCTGTCGGTGAAAGTTAAGCTTAGATCTCGTTTCTTGAGGGCACTAATTATTCTCTGCCCGCCTAGGTAATAGGTCGGCTGAGTACCGTCTACAGTGCGGTAGTATATTACATGGCATCTTGTATATTAAGTGTTGGACTGTTGTCGTTTGCCTACTTTTCTATTCCCGTCCACTCTCATAGCTGTACACACTTTTACGTCGTCAGCGTTAACTACTTTGAAACTGACCAAGAACACCTCAATTCAATCAATGTGTTTAAACGACTGCTCTGCAAACTCGTATGAGATTTATGGTGCTCGATTCACTAACTACAAACAACTGTATACACTTCCATAACTCAATCCTGTAACTGACCTAGGTATAAAGTACACTCATAGCTTTAACTTTTTTGAACACATCCCTACCAAATTGTCAAACCATAAATTTCAAGTTTTATTCTAAGGAATTTCCATCAAAGCTAATCATGATGCACTCTTCATAAAATATGCTTTAGGCACTACTTGGGAACGTGCAATAATAGGAGGGTGTACAATAACACGTAACACCACAAACGATTACAACCACCACTGAAACTGACTAAAAAACCAGGTGCGATATAATATGACTTGAACTACTCCTCTTAGAACAAACCTAATTATCTTTCATAAATTGTTGACAAATTAACCATCACTTCGATAAACCATTAACAGAAGTGAACGTTGAAGACAATTTTTGAGTATTTGTTATGGTTATCAATATAGCCCTCAAAGTTATTTCGCGGCTTGGTTGAAGAGGCTGTTTCTTCACACATCTTGGAAATAATAGGCCCGCTCAATATCTAAAATTAACTGCTCAATTCAAACACACATTGTAGTGACGCTTATAAGCAAATGATTTCATCCAGTAGTAGACATCATTCTGATAATTGTCCAATACTAACTTCTGATCGACCAACATTTATTGATCAACACCTGGAAACCAATTATAAAGGTTGAGCAATCCATAAATTGGTACCGAATTATATTAGCTTCCGATGTGATTTTGTATTAATATAAATTACCTTTCAATCCCTGGCCTTTCATGTTTGACACATTTTTGCGCCGTAGAATAGATCCATGCTCATCTGGGACGAAATTATTGCAAGCTATGGCACTAAATATATATCCGGAACACCATTATCAATTAAAAATTTCTAAATAAATGCAATGCGACTTACCGACCTTTTTGTCAACCTTTACTGCCTGGATTCACGTTGTAGTCAGAAAGCTTATCAGGATATTTGAAACTTCTGTACCACAGTTTGTGAAAAAGATACATTTATGTTAGTAAGAACTGTAACTTGAGAAAAAGGATTAATAAACTCCACCCAACTTTGAAGGATGCAGGTGATAAGTATCAAGTCAGAGTAACTGGCTTAAACAGTGATTCCATTGAAAAGGAAGTTTATTCAGGTGCTGTGTCTTATAGGATGCACTGTCTATTAATTAGGCTACTTGACTATCGATTTGAAATAAAACTGATCAGTATATGGCCTAAACAAATACGTAAAAATTAAAGCCTTTAGGTATAGTTTTATTAATAATTGTTATGACGCAAGATAATGGGTGATGATTGGATGGCCGAGTGCCAATTGTTAGTGCCTAGTTGGTTATTGCGCGCCTGCCCTCTGCCCACTTAGTCCCAAGCCGAAATAAGAAGAATACGTGCCAATAGGTCAGCCAGACAGAATCATATTATATTCCAAGCATTCTTTTATATATACACAAATTCAGACCACCAAACAAACCAATTGGAAAATTAACATGATTACAGAACGAGGGAAATAGTGGTAGTGAATAGAAACAACTTGTACACAACTAATTAACTGTAGTCCATAATAAGAGACAATGTATTAACAGTAATTATGCTGAACGGGAAGGATAGGGGCAAAGCGGAGAGGTAAACAATAATGAAAACGAAATGTTTACATTACATGAAAGTCGGAATAAATAAAATAATGTTCGCAACCACAGTTCGAAAGTTTGCTACGCTTCTTTGTGGTCCGACCTAACATTAATACTGCAAACATACCAGAAATTCGGAGATACAAATGTGTTATCTTAGATATGAGATTAGTTTCACATAAGAAAATTATTAATATGTCTACCACTTACTCCACTTGGCGTAAGATTGGAGAGCTTAAGGTTGTCAGATGACAGTTTAATATGCCGGGCACTTAAAGAAGGTTAATTATCTTTGAGAACTGTTTTCTGTAGACATTTTCATTGTTTCTGGTTACATTTAAGGTAAACATTTTATTTCTATGATTATTCAGTTCTCTTTGCCTCCTATGTGACACATTAACTGTAAGTATATCATCCCCTATTGTGAACTACTGTTAACTGGTCGTATATACGTTATTCCAGTTCACATTCACTGTTGCTCCTATTTTGTGTAAATGCTAGTTTTCTAATTGGTCAACAGTGCGGTTTACTTTTCTATAGAAATAAATAAATGTTTGAAATGCAATACGACTGTGTCTGTTCGGTCCCTTAGTTTGTGTTCTCTATTTCCAGCTTGGAACTAAGTAGGCGTTGGGCAAACGTGCAGTGACCAGCTGGAAACTTTCATTGGTCCTCGCGATTATTACTTCGTGCGCTCAAGTTTTGATCAACCTCTTGGTCATACAAATCGATCATATCAGCCTCTTCGAACGGCATAACACGGTTTACTAACAATAACTCCCTTGATTAAATGTACTGGACTTGTCCAAGTTTTTCGGGGTACTGAAGGGACATAATGTCCCATTCGCACATGGAGTTATAGATAGTAAGTTCAAAAGCAGATTGATTTGTATATAACCAGTGCACTTTTAGCGTGGTGGTCAGAAGTCTGACGTGCTCTGACCATAGAGTGATGTATACGAGATGTAAAAGGAGTGACTCATAACATTTTTTGATTTGATCGGAGCAAGTGACTAATCCAAAACTCTTTCCAGAGAGGGATAATCGAGCTATTAAATCAGAAAATGAATATGGTAAATAAGGAAATGATCAAATTACCACAGGTCTTGTTTCAGCACCATAGAAGAAAAGGCTCGGGTAGTAACAGAGAGTAATCACTCTCAGAATTAGAGCTGCGAGAGCGATAGTTAGTAAACGTCCTGAAATAATATACTTGAAAAACTCCTTATGCACAAAGTAAAAATGCTCATTTTCAAAGCTTATAATATGCTACATGTTACTTGCGATTGTGTAAGGCTAAGAATAAAGGGCTGGCAAACCAACTGTCCAGTACTGTTCCACTTTACGTCAACTTTTGACGCTAATTGTTTTATAAACACCTCAGATAACATTAGGTCAACTATCAGTCCTAATAATAATAATAATAATTTATTTTCTGATATCACGAGCAATCCACTTTTATAGGTAATATCAACAAACACATCAGGCGGTGAAAAGGTTTGATTATTATGTAAGCTTATACTGTGATAGGCAGAGATAGTGAAACAATAAGTTTTATTATGAATTGGCTTATTTGTAGCGTCCATTACAAACATGACCTTGGTACAACCTTGTGGTGCAAGAGAACCATAGGATGGATCTAGGCCACCACTTCGAGGGGTTACATAATGACGAAAAATGTAGATGTTTACCTTTTTCCGTAGTATAAGACGATCTCAAAGTGACGAAAAGAAAGAAGAAAAACAAACATTAGAATGGAGCAGTAGTATTATAAAAAATATACTTTTTTGACGATTTAAACAATCAGAAAGCATAACTGTTTGAATTGACAAAGACCGGGATACTGAAATCTGTTTGGTAATGTTGTGACGCGTGGTTCGGATTCTTATTCGACCGCGAAATCTCTGTCGTCAATTATTAATCTCGTCTAAGTGGACCGCTTGATTTGACTCCTAAGCTTTGACTCGACCCCCAGGCTACAACTACACTTCAACGTGAACACGAGAGAGAAGACACGAAATACGGCAAAATAACACTTTACTGCAAGGTGTCAATTATGTACAAAAACTAGGATATTTGTATTATCATAAATGTCCTTCAGGCTTCTAGAGATTTCTACATCCTACTAGACACAGTAGTAGTAAGATAACTGTCCAATCAGAGATATGTCACGTGACTTCTCATTGGTCTAGAATTTTCTGGTAAAAGCTATCTGCGTGCTGATTGGACACAATTTTCTCTATTGATTTCTACGCCTTTCTGAACTTGTTTCAAGGGTTTTTTCTGGCTCTATCCAATAGGTAAGAGTTAATATGTTCTCCTTGATAGATCGGCTATTTCGGAATGTTACAATGGTAAAATTCAGACTGGATTTCTTTCGCAGGTGAAGTTTAATAAGAGACATATTTTTAGTGGTTGCAGTAGTTACGACGGGAACTTGATGAATAATTATTTAGTACACAGTATGTCTATAGATGTAATATGTATGTGGATAGTCTTTATTAATCTTAACTTGTTAGGTATCAGCATCATAGTCTGTAGCGTAGAGGTCTAGTTATTTTGCAGTAGGACGTCCTGATAGATAGGTAGTTGCAATTAAACTGTAAATGTGTGAGTCCGAGTAGCACATTTTAAGGCATTTCAAGCATCACTACTGAATGCTTGCACATATTAAAACCGTAGTACGTAGCCGTAAACATAAAACAGGTTTCGCCCTTCAGACAAGGTATGTTCGAAGTTATCTCCCACAACATCATGTCTGCTAACTGAAAACTCCACCCTTCCTCGTTTTATGATGTTAGGCTCGTTAACTTACTAGTTCGATGGAAATCATATTGTTTTACTCGTTGCTCAACGACATAAGTCCTGTTTTGATCAACCTTATCTAAGCAGGCATCTTATTACGGGTCATACGGACTACTAAGGCCACTAACTAAAAACCAGTTATCTTACTGTTACTGCATTGGTATAACAGTGATCAGTTAGGAGAAGCATGAAGTGGTATTGATTGGAGGAGTGTAGTGTATGGTGGTTACACGAGTGGTTACTAGAAACGAGTGTGGTGTTAGTAATGCTATAGGTATTAGGAGACTAGTAAGCCATTCGAGTGGTAGGTATGAACAATATGTTGATAATTCTGTAAAAAAAATAGAAGACTGACTAAAGGTGAGTGGAGAGTACAGTGTGTAAACTCATTAGGTTCTGGTTACTGATGCACCTTAGTAGTAAGATACTGGGTTCGGCGGACATCCACTGTGAGGTATTGGAGTCTGCAAGGTTGATATTCGGGTAAACTGTCAAAACAAAAAAAGAAAAAAGGGAAAGGAAATTTTGTTTGTATTGCGAAGGTATAAGGATGATCCAAAGCATGATCCAATTAATTATGATTTGTTTTGTTTCTGGCAGGTAAATTCTAGTGGAAAGCTCAATGGTGCATTGATATTTTTTTATTCAGACAAGTCGCCACTTTGTATATCTTCGATTTTTAATCTATGTTAGATATTAAGGGGACCTATTATTTCTGGTGAGTCTGAATAAGTGGCTACATCAGCCAGAGGACTAATATGTTTGAGAGCTACAATAAGTAGCCTGCAAAATACTAGGAGATTGTATGCCATGCGTACTTCTGCTGGCAGTTTGTTCCATATTTGACCATACCTAATCAAATAAATGTTTCCACGAGCTTTTGTTTAGTATTTTTTAATTTCAACTTAAAAGAGTTTGTTTCTCAGATAATAGTCCCGAGTGTAGGTGCGGTATGCAATATTAGTTGAGGTGTGAGTCATAGTGTTCAACAATTTGTAAAAGAGGATTAAGTTTGTTCTCAGTCTTCTTTTCCATAGAGGTTCAAGTTCGAGCATGTGACATCCAGATTTGTAGTCTATTTTAGAACTGTCTTTAATCATCGGCCGTGTTAAGCAGCGTTGCACACTCTCTACTCTCATTCTGTCACTTGTTCGTAGTTTTCCAAATAGGAAAAAACAGTACTCAAGTATAGGTCTTACACATATTTTGTAGAGAGTGAGTCTTGACTGATTTTGACAAAAGTTTCTTAGAATGAAACTTAGGAATCGTCGGAATTTGAATAGTTTGGCAGAGACGCACTCAGAGAAGTTAATGTTGTGAGAATATTGTATGCCTAGGTCGGTTACATTATTACGTTCAGAAAGTTTGTGGTTGCTAAATACTTGTTGCATTTCAAGTTTTGGGTCTACTACACACATTCACCCACATTTCTCAGTATTGAATTCCAGACACCAGTCGGAGCACTATTTACCCAGGTTGCTTAGCTCATCCTGCATTTTTTGGATGTATTGTGACACGTCCTGTTTTTCATTTTTATAGACTACATTTAAGTCGTCGGCATACAGGTATGGTTTTCTTCCTATGAAGCACCTGCATATGCTATTGATATATATAATGAAGGGCCCTTAAACACTACATTGCACAACTCCGTTGGTTATAAGTCGTGGTGTTGACGTCGCAGTGCCTACTTTCGTTGTCTGACATGGATTTGTGAGAAATGATCTTAACCACCCTAGGAGAGAATTAGTGATTCCTATGGATCGCAGATTAATAGATTATGTGGTACCCTGTCGAAGGCTTTTTTAATGTTAAAGTATAGTAATGTCATTAACTTCTGATCACGGTTTCGAGTAATCTCGTCAAAGAGATCATTGGGGCATGTGGTGCATAACCTTTAGATAAAGCTATGCTGGGATGCACTAATGAAGCCTCCATTTAGTAGGTAGTCATATGTTTGATCTTTGATTACCTTCTCCATTACCCGTGAGATCATTGGTGTGACATAAATTAGTCGGTAGTTTTTGACCAGGTTCCTTGCCCCTGTCTTATGTTTAGGGAGTATGTAGGTGGATTTTTAGATTTGAGGATAAGTTTCAACTTTTAGTGAGAGTGTAGAGACTTAAGTTAATTAGCTAAGAGTTGATTTCACAACTTATGTATACACGTAGATAAGAAAGCTTAAGTATTCATTTACTTTCTTATTCTTTATAGGGATTATATTTCCTATTATCTTATATTGAATGTTGAGAGACATTGTGTGTTTGAATGATTAGGATACCGCTCCAATTGTCTCCTGTGCACGATACAAAATAAAGACCTATTACCAAAGATTATTGTTTCTTCTGTTAAAATAGAACGGAACGTGCCTAATTATTAAAAGAGTATGAACATTTTAAGTAGGAGAACAAGTATGTCTGGTCCAGCATGCTTGTAGAAGATTGATGGGATATTATCTGTCTCTTAGCTATTATTTGGCTTAAGCGTCCTTATAGCTTCATTGATATTTTTAAACTAAATGTCACAGTACTTAGCGTTTAATTGTGTGTACTGTCTAAATTGACGTCTGGCGTTTGAATAGTGTTGTCGTTATTCGCAAACCATTCGCTCAGAAGTCCGGATATAATTTGTGGGTCATCGAAGGTCACTCCACTTTGTAGTATTGAATAAATACTATAATCTTAAGTTTTATTTAAGCCTTTTTCTACTAGATGGCATAGGTTTAGAGACTTAGATGCGTCATTGAGTGCTATACATTCCTCCTCTTTCAGGCTAGTTTAATGTTCACATCTTTTTGTTCTAGTAAACAGTGTATTTGAGATGAAGTACCTTTTCCTTAGTTTATGCAGCCTGAGCTTAGCTTGAATTTTGATATTGCTTTGCAGTCCGTCTTTGTTGGCACTATAGTGTCGAGTAAGAGCCGTATGATACGGTAGAATATTTCTAGTGTTTCAGTAATGCTACCATTAGCAAAGAAGCAGGCCCATTCGGAGCATCTAACAAGGTTCTGAAAGATGTTTCAGTCAGCATGGACAGTGCCTTTATACTGAAAACACTTACAGGTCGTTCCTCACTTGCTGCCTTTCACAAGAAATGATAGGGTGCACATGACTGTGTTTCGGTCACTGTTATGGAGTTTTTCGCCATATACTATGGATATCAGCGTTATATCATGACAGAATACTAAGTCAAGGAAGTTGTTGTCTCACGTAGATAAATGCAGATGTTGCTTTCAGCAGTGTATAATGTTATGTTTAATTATACTTACATAAAATGTCGGGCCAAAGAATGTACACCAACCAACTCCTGGGAGATTAAAGTCTCCACAGATTATTTTATAGTCAAGGTTGAGGGTAGAAGCATGTCCAAACGATGCAATTATTGAGATGCCTGTTACTTTATGAGTATTTGGAGCCCTATATATGTAACCTAGTAGTAATTGGTAGATAATTACATTTACTATTAGCCATATCGAATCAGGTACTGCATTTAGAACATAATCATCGATGTTTTCCACTTTTATAATATTGGATACGCATGCCAGACAACCACCACCCCTTCTAGTGGTTCTATCACTGCAAAATACAACGTAGTTATGTATCACAAGGTATGAGTTGAGAACATAAGATGTCAGCCAACTTTCCGTTATTAGGGCAAGTGTGGGGTTGTGTAGGAGAACCAGGGTTCTCAGAGATGTCATTTTATTTATTATAGATCTGGCATTAATTAGCATCAGTGTCAGATGCGGCGAATTTATAACCTAATATTAGCTATTAGTGACTGTATATTTAACAGTGTTCGCACTGTGGGTTAATCTATTATATTTACCGTAACAGTTATCGTAACATTTGCTTGTGGTGTAAGAATTTATGCTGTAGGTGGGAAGAATGATATTATTGTTTGCTTCTATTAGCAGTGATGGATAAGATCCAGTTCTACTCATGAGCATTGGTTGAGTTAGGGCAAAGGAGGCAGTTGAAAAATTGAGATCATGATTAGGAATATAATTTGGACTAGATGTTAAAGAACTCTGGGCTTTACTTAACTGAAATGTTGTTGATGGTATACTCGGTGGTTATTTCATGAGGTCCGTCTTGTGAACGTCACTATTATCACTGTGGTAACCACTTAATACGCTTTTGTTAACCGGATATGAGATGATATCAACGTCTTTCCTTAGTGGTCATATGAGTCTTGATTGGGAGCATTTACGATTTTCATAAATTGTTGGTTCAAATAGGGTAGTAAAGGTGGTTGACGGGAGTGAAAGTCGTTACTAGATATCAAAGGAGGATACGCTAGAAAAGGATATAAGGGAGCATGTATAACTATTGGTTCACAATAGCTGGACAATATGTCACCATTTGCAGACACTAAGTCATGAGCAGAAACGTTTGCTAAAGGAAGCTGTCTTAGTATCAAATTTTCAGGTCTACATGGCCATTTATGTTGATGGTGGGGGTAATTTCCATCGTTGTGGTGATTTGTGCTACTACTTGGTTGGAATAGAGGTGGTGTAAGTGGTAATGGTTGATTTCTGTGTGCAGGATTGTCTTTCTAAGACAATAGTATTTGGTACATTGGTGCAGTCGAACGTGTTACCTAATACCTTTTACAGTATTCATGAGGATTAACGTGATGATAATAGGAAAGAAATTGTTTGCTCACACATTGAATACTGACTTTCAGTTTAGATGATATGGGTTTAGTCTGCCTAGATTTTCGGGGTTTTCGCTAATCTTATTGTCTAACCTAACAAGGTTCTGACTGTTCTTAGGCTTGTTGTTGCTGATAGTTTGAGGTTTGTTGTCTGATGTTAAGAGGAAGAATCCATTCCTGGTGGGTAGGTACCTATAACTATCATCAGACCCATGTTTCAATTCCTTATCCTCTTTTACAGTGCGGAAATGCCTTGTAGTGTATCACTTTTACTCGCGTGTCGCATTAGTTTGAGAGACATTCGTGCTCCATAGTAGAGTGATTTCTAAATCTGCAGGGTCGGCAGAGATTTCGGTTGTTGGTGCCATAGTCTGTGAGCCTATGCCGGGTGGGGTAATCGGTCCATTTGAATCATCTAGTCACCCATTTTTAAGTTTAGTCGATGGGGTTGTTGGTTCCAATGGTATATCGCCATCACCCTGGACTGCTGTGCGACTTGCTTTGCTGACGTTGTTTCGATTTATTGGTTCATTTTTGGGTTTCTGTAGGTTAGAAGTTGTGGTGTTATACATATTACGAGCTCAGTGTTGTAAAGGTGTTTTGTCAGTAAATATTGGTATGCTGTTGTTCTCGCTGCTGGTCCTTAAACGATTCAATAACTTGATAAATTCCATGAAATCCTGTGTAAATCCAAAATATAATTGGGTAGCTAGTTTTTCAGTCTTCTTTTCTCAGTCTCTTTTTATTTGCAAGGCACTTGAGACGTGCCATAAGCCCTTAAGAGCGTTATCTTTACCTTTTTAAAAGGGGAATTGCCAGGAATCTTGTAAACTATTGCTTCGTGGAGTGAGTTAATGCGCTTTACAACTTCGGTCGAAATGGAATCCAAGAAGACTTTAGCTTGCCTTACTTTTTCTATGTCGATGACACTATGCCTACCAAATAGGTATGATTTTGGGGCTCTTTCCTGTACGACATACTGCATGTCGGCAAGTGTTATTTTAATATTGCCCACATTCATTTTGTAAGTGGCAATATTACTGTTTTGATCAGAATGGTCAGAATGGGCTGTGTTCTGTGCAGCTGACGATTTCCAACTTGTAATGAGTATTATCTACACATACCTTGACATTCGTCTTAAATTCTTGCCATTCAAAAGCACTTTATATGGTGCGGAAGTATCAGGCGTTGCATCTCAATGAATTTTCGACATAAACTACGATCCTTCTCCAACTTTAGTAAAGAATTCACGAGAATTTATGGTCATTGTGATATAGGAGGGTTAACACTTACACAATATGAAATTTAGTTTTACAGAAATAAGTGACTGAATAGTAATAAAATTTACATATCACTAGTTTCTTATGCAAAGAGAATAAATGTAAGCAAGAAAACCGTAAACTATCAGCAGAAAGTTACTTTGTAATTCTGGGTGTTCAGGGATACATGAGTGGACAGCAATTATTAATGTATGCAATCAGTTGAAGTAAAGGAGCGTCATAAACATGACACCTGGAAGATTTAGATAATAGATGGTTGTTTGAAATAGTCAATTGTAGCGTCAAGCACAAACATGACCTTGTGTGAACAGCATCTCTTAGAAGAATGATGGAGATCGGAAGTATCACACTAAGTTATAATGAACAAACCACAAAGGTGCACTTTCTTTTTCAACGTAGATTCTAGGGAATAGTTTCAAGATAACACAGCATTTGGAAACTGAAAAATAAGGAAAAAGAACAGACAACTGAGCGAGAAGACATAAATAAACAATTAAGCACATCTGTTTGCAGTGGAACCTGAGGTGTACCTGTTACATTAAATGAAGCATATTTGTTATTCCCTCTTTTTATTTTGAAAATCGCAGGATAATACTGGGGATAAATATGATAGATTTTAGATCTACTTTAGGATTAAGTGCTCAGGACAATACTGTGTAGGGAAATAAAAGGTATAATGCATCATCTCTAAGAAATGTATAGGCATAATGAAATTCCAGAGTACTATCTGCCAGGAAGGAAAATGTTTTATTGCCGTTAGGTGAGTAGTAAAAATGCTCTTAAAACCTGCAGGTAATTTTGCTTTAAAGTATTATCAAAAAACTAAATGTTAGAAGGTCCACTAATAAATGTCATATCTTGTAATATTCGCTACATCTAACAGTTTTCAAACAATTACTGCCATGAGCATCTGAACCCTAGGTGGGTGAAACTTGTATAGTGTAGACTTGCTTTTACTCGCACATGTTATATATATGCCTGTATGATGTTTACTCTTCTAAGTACTTCGCCTCATATATCATTTTGACCATGCCTGTAAACTCGTATGGAATATAGACAGTTTCAGAATATATATTTATTTATTTCAATTGAAAGACAGCCAAAGTAACTAAAACCAACGTTTGCATTATAATTCACATCAATAAACATAATTTTATCAAAGCATAGTCGCTTGTTGCGCGATTCCTTCAACCTTCACAAATATACATTAATTACGAAGGTAAAATGATAGATCATATACAGGAAGGTATTTACACTACCTTCTAAATAGCTTATGGTCGTTCACCAGTCGCTTAACGATGCTACTGCTGAAAAAATATTCAGGCACTAACTGAGTAGTAAATTTTTCAAGACTTTGTAATGCCAAGTACCGCAAAACTTAATTCACCATTTAACACTGTTTTTAAACAACCAGGTATCTTTTCAAATAAAATTAGAAAAATTAATTTAAACTTTCTACTGCGTACAATTTAGAAATCAGACAGGAACGCAAGAATGTGTCGCGACGCCGAAGTATTTGCGTCCTCGATGATATGAGTAATAAGCGAATTGCCGGCCATAGCAAAAGAAGGAGAGGTCGATTTGATGTGGTGCTGACTTATTTTGTGCACCATTTGTGGAATGTTTTTTTTTAATTAAGAACCAAACTATATGACATTTATGGTTTCCTATCAAATATCGGACTGCATCATATGACTTGCCCCCTGAACATTACCTATTATGATATGGGCCTTAAAATAAGCACTAGAAAATGCATTTATAAGTCACCAGTTTTTAAGTGAATTTCCGAAAAATGTTAAGGAACGTTTCCATGAGTCAACTAAACGAAATATGGATATCGAGCAAGATTTACAACTAAGTAAATTCTCCGCCATAAAGACGAAGTGTGCCCTTATCTGTTGCTTATTTCAACATTATTTAGATTGCAAACAAATTTAAGTAAGTGGGAAAATTCGCTTTTCTGTCAAATATTTAAAGGAACGGCCTAGTCATGCACAAACGTGTCACGAACCAGTTGCCCTGTTCCTAATACTGTGAAACGTTTTAGAATGTTCAGTCGACAAACATATTAAAGTTTCTCAGTGAACAGCGGATGCTACACAAAGCGTAACACGGCCCCATGGTGGAAAGGTCACGCACCACCAATACTATCCTAGTGTGATTTAGCTGAACAGACTGCTGGGACCAAATCCTATTCATACAGTTTTCCCCAAATTCACTAAGTCAGTCATCGTAGTGCCACATAGTATTGGGAAGTAAAAGTTCCAAATACAGACTTTTTATACGCAGTTCATACTGCTACAAAAATGTTAACATGATTAGGAATACTAAACCAAAATGAACAGAATGAAATTAGCATGAGGTAAAACGTAATCCAGAATCTCGCTGTAGGCCACTTAGAACTCTCTGCTTTCCGTTCTTTTAATCGACGATCTTCCAGAAGGAATCGCTTGCCTGCAGAATAACAAGCAAAACCATCTAAGGCTATACCAACTTGAATTTCTCACAGTCTACAACTAGGAAATTCCAATAGGACAGCATGCCAAAAAGCTGCCAGTATACGAAGGTCGCATTTCTTCTCCATGAGTGCTTGCCACATCTGAAATGCTCCATTCGTCCCTGTGACTTCAGGCGAGTTATTAAACACATTTAACATGAATGAATGTTGGACGAATATGTGTAGTAGTGATGATCCGTTTATCTATCAAAACATATGGCAACAATGTATTATTAGATATCCCTATACAACACTCATCATATTAATACTACTTTTATCCCTTTTTATCTTTTGTCTCACCAACTATCTCTACTCGCCTAGTTATTTTCATATCACCTTGGTAACCCACTATAATCCTATTATCCCTCCCTCAAAATCAGCTAACAAAATATCCAATAATTTCATAAATGCGGATTCTCTCGAACCCATTTGCTCTAAAGTGAAGCCACAAAGTGAATGACAGTCGTGGAGCGTTGCACAGTCGAGTAGCCGGAGCCTTCACACTAGACAATACCAAAGGCCTGAAAACTTACTTCGGTATCAAGACACCAGCACAATAAAATTAGTTGGTCCTAAGATATGCCACCGTGTCTCTCTCCGTTATCTCAGGAATCACCAGTTACTACAAGCCATCAGAAAGATCGGGGACGTAACTGCTATCGCAACTATCTCCGTCACCAACTTCCCATTGCTATTGCCACGTAACATCTAATCCATTAGGTGGAGGATCCATCCAACCTGTTTAACTGCTGCAAGCCGCTTGACCTTGGTAGTTACAGAAGGTTACAACCCAAACACTGTAATTACCCAAATAATCGTCACTGGGATTCCAGCTTCATGAAGTCCTGGTGCAGACAGGGTAATTTGTATTTTCTCCAACCAACTTATTCTATTTCTTTTAATTTTTTCATTAACTTCGTCGATTCATACTGTGTAGCTTTAATATTTTAAAACTAAAATTAAGACCTACTACTCGGTTCTATGAGCCATAGCATTGTTCAGGAAACGAAACCAAAGTGGTAGTGCCAACCGAAAACTATGGTAACGCTAGTAGCGGGTCACGAATTTCTATCCCCCCTTGCAAGTCACACCCTGAGCTTACCCACCGGGTCATCAAGCGTATCATACACGAAGGGACCGGGTGAATTCGCTTATACACATACCTCATTAACCTCTAACAGGACATCTGCTAGCCTAGGAAAAAGAGAGACAGCACAAACTTACACCAAACCCAAAGTACAGGAGACAAAACGGCCTCACAGCACACCAACACGGTGAAATCGTAGGCGTCATAGAGGCACCACAGTAACACAGTAACACAGTTTGATGGGAATAAACTGCAGTAGTCTGTAGATAAATCTATGGTTTGTATAAAGCTTATCAGTGAAATGGACCCGGCTTTTGAGAGTAACTTCCACAACAACTGGATATACCGCAACAGTGATATGACGATACCCACGGAACACTGTGATTTCGTGATGGACAACCCCTGATAGTCATTCTGGTATGTATGCCCTTGCGAGGACCCAACTCTCACGGACTGTTGAGTGCTAGGAACCATAGCAAAGTATTCGACGTCATAAGCACGTTAGCTACAGCGATTAAAAGCCGACGAGAGTAGAACGATTCACACAGCCAGGGAAAAAATACCCCGTCTAAACGCGAGCACGATCACAGCCATTCATTTAAACACACGGCTTGCGTAGACGAAAGTGTAAAATGTCCCCATTCCACCCCATTAGTGCTTAATAGGAACGCTTTGGTAAGGATAAAGTTCTTTCTTCAAGCGGCAACCAAGAGAGGACCTCATCCCATGACCAGTCGCTGGAGATAGAGACAAAGTATAACTTCGCACCACGGAGTACTTTACCCGGGCAAAAGCGGACCATATATGCCACCCCACTCAACAAAACCTCTTCTCATCCAGTTACCTTGCAACTGGCCATCACTTACCTATAAACCAAACTAATAATACAGAACACTAGGTAGCAGGCCAGCTGAAGGAGAAAACAGCAACTAAGCAGCCATTCGAATACCTAGACAGTAATAAACGGAGTTTGAAGAGCAAAATAACAGAGCTCCGACACCAGTGCATACACCTAGAACCACGGATAGTAATTCTCAGAAAAACTTAACTCTCGTTTGAAATCCCGGATAATGAAGTAAACGTCCAGAGCTTGGCTCAGCTAAGAAAAGACAGAATACAGAGTAAAAGGGGGGTGGCAGAGTGGCAATTTATGTAGGTAGACTCCTCAGAACAACGCCTGAATATATATGCCAGAATATACTTGGTATCGCTTTATTATTGCCAATAATAGATGACTAATTAGTGAGATTCACCACCCTCTCACAAGCAGTCACGGGCATGACAGGGGTCTGCTCCAGGTGATTTCGTCGCCGGTTAGCTAGAGAGTTGAAAATGTGATGGTTGCAGGGGATTCCAGCACTCCACCGCTGAACTAAGCTGAGAGATTTCTCTAAAAAGATACTTTGCTAATCAGCTTCTGACTGCCGTCAAGGAAGCAGGACAAGTAGGTTGCGACACTAGATGGGAAACAGCTCTCAAAGCTGGACGACATGCTTTCTTGTGATAAACTTTTACCAAAAAATACTGAAGTTAACGTCCCCCCCCCCACAGGAAACAGCTATGACGACCTGATAAAGTTCAAAATAGCCATTAGCGAAACTCTGCCACGGAACGAAAGCACATCATGTTTCTCTTTTCACTAACGACCGCCCACTAAATATTCGCTTACCAATTGATATATATGTAGATGAAGTAGAGCTGTGGAGATCTGTGAGAGATGAACTGGGCACGAAACTCTTACATTGGAACCTGGTAAAGATAGAGAAATGGACAGAGGACGAGATCCTGACTCTCAGTATGCGAAAGTGTCACGTAACGTACTAGTGCACTCCAAACGGTAATCTACTAGATTATTGCCTTAGCGGAAAATTAATAATTAGTGCCTCCAGGGAAGAGACTTAGACGTGATTCTCACCGACTAACTGAAGACCTGGGCAAACCAAATAGATACCAGGGAAGCATACGTCATGTTGAACCGGAGTCAGCAGGTAGCTGAGCATGCTGACACCACACCTATTCCTCACTGTATTCGTGATATAAATAAGGACGACTTTGGAAAATCACAAAATAGTCTCCCCTTGAATCCTGAAAATGGGCAGAGCCAAGTAACGAAATGTATAACCAGACTCATGAAAAAACACCTATTGACCAGAACAGCTGGAGCTGTTAACCCTGAGGTACAGACGGTTGATTGGAGACCTAATTACCTTATACGACATGCTGGGTTCACGTGGATACGTAAACAAAAACATACTGGATGCTCCAAATACTCGTATATCACGGGAAAACCCATGAACTATTACAAACCAGAGAGCACTAACACGAGCAATGGCGAGTTTTGTCACTAAGAGTTTGCGCCACGCAGAACGCACTGCCTGAGTGAGTAATCACAGCCTCCACTTTGGCACGTTTTAAAAGAAAGCTGTGTGCGCGACTATGGCATACCTAAAGCCTCCTGGAACAATGGGGGCGGGGGGGGGTATGTGTGAAAAACTCGATAATAATTCCAAACCATGAATGTCAGCACTCTAAACCCGTATTCATTCTACTGTTGTGGTGGATACTACTCATAAGATCGTCCATAAGTATCAGGTAGCTGAATGTCATGTGAAATTAAAAAGAGTCAGTAAACAGCATATGAAGCGAATTGCGAGGTGGCAAGGGGCAATGCATGATTAGAATACATAGGAGAATCTAGGACAACCAAGGGAAGCAAGCCTACAACCGGCACGGATCAGAGAGCGCAAACGATATGCGAATTGATGATTAGAATTAATTTGTATGATATTTTATGACGTTCTCTGTTTTCAACAAATACAGAATTGTTTGTCCCATTAGTCTTTTCACATTCAGACAAAATGAAAGTCCCGTGGCCACAACCGTTTGAGGATGGGGACATCAGGGCGTTCCTGCAACAGTTCGAAGCCATTGAGGATCTGGTCGGTGTCCGCGAGCAAAAGGCGAAGGTAACAGTCCTTGAGACCCTGCTGTGGGGGAGCGCGAGGGCGATGTAGGGAAGCGTGGAAAGATGTTGTGACCAAGTTGGTGTCCGAGCTCGACAGTCAGGTGAACAGGGAGATGGTGTTACAACAGATCAGGACCTTGCGCCTGGCGCTTGACGGTGACCCATCGGTGTTGGTCGCCACCCTGACAAGTCTGCTCCGTTGTGCTTTACCTTTGTCAGACGACCTTATGAGTGGTTTCCACTACATCGTAAGTTTTCAAGCATAACCTATGAACCAGACTATCTAGGACTGAATGATAGAATGGAGACTAGTTCATAAAATAGAAGAAAAGAAAAAAGAGAAAAATCAAATAAAAAGAATAAAGATATCAAGAAGGGATACAAAGAAATAAGAAAATACGAAAGACGAAAGAAGGAACGTGTAAAAAAGAAAAAAGAATCGGCTGAAACTGCCAGGGCTAAAGCAGCTGAGTAACCGAAAACCGAAGACCCAGAACCAAACCATGACAGTCATGTTGCGAGCGCAAAGAAGTCAGTCGGTCTACAATAGCTCGTTACACAGATAATGGATATTGATAACTAACTCCTCAAAGGATACTGGATCGCGGCGAATTTGCTGAATCCGCATATGGTCAATGCCTTTTCTTAGTTGCTTTACTTCATGTTAACATTCCACATGATGTTTAGTGATTATTTCGTGTAAACTATATTGTTGCTCTTGGGGGATTTTTAAAGGAGCTTTGATTTTTCACAGTTCTGCTGACATCTGATTTCAACCATTCTAGGTCTGAAACTTGAAGAAATTGTCCTATGAAGCATTCCTTTTTCTCGTAGATACGTTCATTTCCAAGCTATAAAATCATTTGTACAATTTCCAGTCATACGTGCATTTTGTTGCGCTAGGCAGGACATGAAAAATTAGTTTTTTCATCCTGTCTTTACACTTCTCTTATTTTCATCGATAACGCCGGTGACATCTGATTTCAGCTGTTTTAAATCTATAACTGAGAGGAACTGTCCCACAAAGCACTCTCTTGTTTTGGGAACACGTTACTAACACTATTTCATCCAAATTAGTAAGTATGTTCTTAAGTACCAATATTATTATCTCAACTATGGGCTGCGACTATAGGAATTTGTTCTGAAGTCTCCTTCGTCTGACTCTGTAATTTAGTCCTATCATTTTCTCATGCGAAATTAACTGCAAATGAAGATTTTTTTGCAAACGTTCTAGTGTAATGCGATCGCTTGGGTATTTTTTAATCATGAATGCTTAGGTATTCGATAAAAAATAAACTAAATAATATAGGCTTTAGAGTACTCAGCTAATTGTAACCGATTTTTAGGGTCTCAGATATTATTTTGACTAGTTAATTTTTCATGTAACTTAATTCTCATTTGGCTTATCCTAAGCTAAAATCTGCTATCAGTTTTGTTATTATATGTATACTCTTAGTTAGCTACGTAAATTTAAAGTTTTTAGAAGTTCACATGGCGGATGGCACTCCTTATAATTCATTTAGTCTTTTGTACATTTTTGCGCCTATACTTATCTTTTTAGCAGAAGCAAAAACATTAATTTTAAGTCTATGCTCATAAAAGTCGCTTCACAGAGACTTCAAAAATAGATATGAAATGTTCCAGGTAGTTCTAATGTAGCTGATTTAAACTTCTGTAGACATGAACAGATACTAAATATTATTAATGGGGAGAATGTGAATATTGAGGAACTTAAACGATTGTCTATTGATGGTTGCCCAGATTCAAATGGAATCCGTTCCAGAGTATGGAAGGTAAGGTATTTTTTTTTTTACATTTCGTAGTTTCTTTTAAATTATCTTCCGTGTAATTTCGAAAAACGACAAGAACGGGTTACTTTCAGTCGACAACAATATGTAGGTTATGTAAAGGAATTCGTATTCGAGTCTTGTATGGCGGACGCTATGCCTGCTGATCATGTAAGTGTATTTATCCGACTTCACCTCTACTTTAGCCACTAAATTTAGAACCAGATGGAAATTGGATTACGTTTTTTCGAGATAATGAAATGCTATTGCAGATTAATAAAGATTGTCAGAGATTATGTCCAGATTTCGATTTCTTTCGTCGTCCTACAGAATTTTCTTGTTTTTCATTATTTGGAAAAGATGTACCCGTTGGGGTGTTACGCCGAAGAGGGGAGACCTCTACTCTTCAGGTAAATTCGAATTCTCGTTAACGTATCTATGAAAATGCTTATTTTCGATGTAAGTTGAGATCCCTAAATTTAAACACTATTAGTGACAATATTTACTGAGTACAGAGGATTTTCATATATTTCGTTTTTTATCTTCAGCTGCATGCTTAATTACTGCTGTTACTTTGACGTAGTAATCGGGCTTGTCTATCATAATGAGGCTGAAACAAACGTTCATTAAAGTCTTACTACTGCAGGCACGTTGGTTAAGCAGCAGCAAGACTAATATCAGCAATCTAGGGACCGAGTGAAGTCGGGTAGAGTTGTACTGGCGACTGCAAAAGTGTGACGACAGCTTGATATTTTCCAGAGATAGCAAGCATGAAATAGGGAGGGTCAGGGTTATGGAAGATCAACCTTTAAAATATAAATTTCACCTTACTCCTATTTTGTGTAATTTCGTCATAGACGTACTGCTAGAAGTAACAGTTTCGTCTTCAGAATTTCGAAAAATTGATCTACCCGGTGGTCTACATATTGAGTTCGAACATACAGATGATATAGTCCAGTTTCGTAAAGACTGATAAAATGCAGTCTTTTGATAGCATTGAGGGACAATTCAAGCATTTTTGGAATGCGTTTCTTTCCCTCTAAATGCAAATTGTTATTTCAGTATGCTTTAACATCTGAACTGATGATAGTAGGTGAAGTAGTTGATTGCGTCGATCATTTCACTTACTTTGGAAGTCGGATCAGCCCTAATGAGTCGGTGTCTGATGAAATCTTAACATGGTTTCATAAAGCTAGAGTGGCTTTCTCCAACTTACGTCACCTGTTTTAGGCAAGATATTAGTCTCAACGGGAGGACAAGTATTCTACCCAGCATTTTTTAGATCTTATTTTATGGATACAAAACGGTACTAAGAGGTGGTGTTGGTAATTATTTGATCAAAGATGTTTTCGAATTATCTTGAGTTTGTTGCGATCACCAAGTAAGTAATAATGAAATTAAGCGCAGGGTATTGGAGAATGATAGTGCATTTATTGTCAGCTGATAAACAATATGAATTAACTTCTCAGCTGCAGACGTAAAAGTTTATCAGCTGTGAATTTATTAAATAATCGACAAGGCATCTTATATTCCCTTATTTTCATTGTTAGGTGTTGTAAATTTCCACTGAAAAATTTATTTATTACTGTTGTCGTATTGTCTACTGACTACTTTTATTCTGGAGACATGCAAACTGTTACAAACTACTGTTTTAACTTTGAATGAATACTTGTTTTATTTCTTCACAGTCCCATTCACTGAATAAAAACCTCGTTGGTGTTACAAATATGATTCGTCTGTCTACTTACTCTCCTTTCCAACCAAACTGTCGATTATCGTCTGGTTTGGTAAGCCAATTCGAAGAAGACAAAATGAACTGTATAAGTGAATGTAGTTTAACCTCAGCGTATCATGAACCACATTGGGAAGTGATTGAACGAATTCTGTATGTTTATTACAAAACTCATGTATCTCAGGGCTATGTTCAAGGAATGAATGAGATTATTGCACCAATCTACTATGTTTTCGCCACCGATCCAGATGAATCTTGGAGAAGCAAGTTCAACCTACATATTTCTATATTTACTGTAGATTACTGTAGACATTTGGTTATTATATACTGGTCTTCCTGACTTTATTTTTGAACAATTACAGGGTTGCACACACTGTTTATTATTCTTCACCTTTGTAAAGAAAAAAGGGTTTTTAACTAAACGATAGAGGACTTTTCAGAAAAATATATTGGTTTCGGATTTAACACTACAGTAAAAGAATCGGTACATGAAAGCTAAGAAATATAGCGCTAAGACCGTCATTAATAGTAGTAAAAACCTGGATGTATTACATACAACGAACGAGAATATGATATAAAGTATTCTTTACGACAAGATAGGAAGATTTAGTAAACCTATTGATTTTTCAATAGTATTATTTAAAATTTGTAGCTACTAATTTGGACTGACCTACTAAGCTCGATACTTATATATTTCAATGTTTTGTGCCTTTTATTAGTCTAACTAATCAATAGTTCATCTCGTCTTCTATGCAAACTAGTGTAGAACTTTGGGCTGCAACTAGGCTTGTTTATTGTTTACTTTGACCTTCAGACTACTGTGTCGACATTCAGTCCCCTACATTTTATGCCTCAGTCAATTTTTGAGACTTCAATGAATGCGATTAATGGGTACGTGCCGCATGCCCGATATAGTGGAGTAACTAGAATATTGCTCTAAACTCTCTTTACGGAAAATTTTACATAGATGTAGGCTATTCACCCGGAATTATTGTTTTGAAGGAAGGTATTACTGCAACTCCCTATTTCCTTGTTACCTAACATAGACTTGTATATATTCATATTATATGTTTAAAATAAAAGTAGTATCATTTAAATGATATAAAGGAGTCTAGTTAGTTAGCTCTTTCAAAAATAGTTAGTTTATCTTCCATTAGTCAGCAAAATCAACCACACATTTTGTGTATCAACCACCTATCCTGATGGACGATGTTAACCAGTACGGGAGTAGGATGGAAGAAAACTACAGGCAGTTAAACCCTGACGTAGTATCAGTCCATGAAATTTCATTTCGGTCTCAGTTGTGTCGGTTAGTACAGGCTACCTGATTAAAGTTGAAGATATTAGATGCATTCAGTTTTAATCTTCTTTTAGACCTTAAGTTCACACATCCCTCCATTTCCCATTGCCAAATTTCACTCCGATATTGATCTTGTTAATTTAGACTATTCATCTTAATGTGGTATGATAACTTAACCTAAAACACATATGTACCTGGCTCTACGTTGTTCATTATTATTGACCGATTGTGTAATCACTTGTAATATAAATTATCGTTATCATTTTAGAGAGCATCTTTATCAACGTTATGAAAATGTTGTGTCGAACATCTTTATGTATCCAATCGTCCTATGTGTAATAAATCATTAGCAATGAGTTAGCATATAGCAGATTTCATTTTGTAAATATGCTAGCACATTTAATTCTGTCTTAGTGAAATTTATGTAATAAAGATTACCATGTTTATTCAGGACCCATCTTTTATTGGCTCTTCAAATTATGTCATAATAAAGCAATACAAATTGAATCATCCTAACCACCGTCTCAAATAATATGGAACTAAATCATCTGTGTGCCTAGTATGATCATCGCTTTTTTATGGGATTAGCTTATAGTCATTTTAGTTTATTTAAAGTTAGTGTCTTTTAAGTAATCATTTAGCTATATTCTTCATAAGTTATTAGCTAATTTATCAAAACAAAAAACTATTAATACCGCTGTCTAATATAAATAGTTTTTGCTTTTGATTTTGTTAAATTCTAATTATATCACTTTGACGTTTTTGATGTAGAATATGCCGAGATGGATACATTCTACTGTTTTAATAATCTTATGACCGAAATCCATCCTAATTTTATAAGAAAATTAGATGGTAGTCATGAAGCTGGGCTTGGTGAGTATCTATGATCTTTTTAGCGATATTTACTATTTATAATTTGTAGAGTAACTGGTATGAAATATAGTTTATGTAGCAGGAATACGTAATATTTTAACTAATAATATTTTCACAATACATAATTATAAATTTTTCAAAGTAATTTTGTAAGCATATCACATATTTACACTTATTAAACAATTATTCTAAGAAGCTAGACTAATTCCAGTTACCGTATGCCGAAAGAAATCGTTAAGTCACTTATATCATGTCACATGGATAAGTAATAAAGCTAACAGCTGAAAAATTTTTTAGCCTATTCTAGATTATTGATTCGATTTAGCTGAACTATTATCAAACGGGGAGTAGACGAGCGATATGTTTCTCGAATTTCCTGAGGTGTTTGTGTAATTATTGCCTGGAACAATACCTGGGCCATAGTAACTTGTCCATTCAAATAAAATCCTGTAGAGTGATGTATAGCCTCTCGTTCGAAGCTAAAATGTCTACTCGTTTAGTAAGCTTGTATGAACCAAAATATTTTGGTTAATCGCCTGTTATTTATTCATACCCAGTAATCATATGTTCAAGACAAAGTCGATAAAACACAACATAATACCTGATGCTTTTAATTTTCACCTTAAATAACAAAACGTTACAGCAAAGTGAACGAAATAATTCAACATGATCATTAACTGAAATTTTAATATGCTAACAGTAGTAGGATGTCAACATAGGTGCGTAAAAATAAGCTGTAGATGGTATACATAGATTTTTTTATTAAATATTTAGAGGAAGATAAATAGAAGTTGCGTCTGTGCTAATGCCAATAATTTTTATACATATCCACTCAGTTATTAACCTTATAATTCATCCTAAAGCTTTCTATATGACTTGTATCATCTAGTAGAAGTTGTGTCGGTTGTACATGCAAGAAGTTGAGTCCTTCTGTTGACATTTTGGGCAGCAGTCGGTAGTTTCTAACAATACTACTACTACTACTACTACTACTACTACTACTACTAATAATAATAATAATAATAATAATAATAATAATAATAATAATAATAATTGGTACTCTGTACATTTTGCTACAATGTAGAATTTTCAGCATGTTGTATTTCAAGGAGTTACCTTTTTTACACGCACTTCGAAAAAGTGCATTTAAATAAAGTAAAAAAAGCAGGTTTATATTCAGGTGAAATTTTTGTGAGAATTGTGTAACTTCATAATTAATGGTAACCCGTATTTTCAAGAGTATAGATTCCTGACCAGATCATCCCATGTAGTGCTTTGTTCTCATAGTACGTGCTGGATACAGAAAATTATTAAGCTTTTTACACTTTTTTGCTTGCATGAATTCTCACGTTCCTTCTGTCAGAAGATATACATTAAGAAATATATAAATAAAGTTGGTTATGGTTTATGTCTGTTAGAATAGTACTTGCCAGTAGTTTAGAGTATTTCAAATGCCCATTATAACGTTGAATGTTCCGCTTTATGTCTCTTTAACGGCCTTCAGCACTCTCCGCAACATCACACTGTTTTCTGTAGACTGTCTGTAAATAAATAGTCGTATACATTATAGAATGATAGGTACTAGTCAGCCTTACATATATAAAGTTGTTCCCATCAGAAAAGTTTATTAGACTTAGTACCTCAGCCTGTTAGTATTTGGGGCGGAATGTTCACTGCTTGAGTCCCGGATATCAACAGTGGGATAGGAAAGTATGTCTAACTAAGTACGAAAAGGTTTATAATGGGTATCCTAGGTTCAGCTATCAACTAGCTCCAACTTTGCTATGTATACATCATTACCAAGGTTAATTTTGATAATTTTAAATAAATGGAGCATTGGATAGGTTGTTTATAAAATGAGTTATATATATTTGTAAAATTCCAATGAGTAGAAATTTTAATTTCTACTCATTGGAATTTTACAAATATATATAACTCATTTTATAAACTTTACTATGTGTTGGTCGTGTTGAATTACAGATACTGGAAGATACCGTGTACAACAATACTACTTATTTAACACTATTAGCAGAAATAACCTGTTATGGGATATTATGTGTAGCAATTTATCCAATCGTTAAATATTACT
Source organism: Schistosoma japonicum (assembly GCA_025215515.1). Classification (NCBI taxonomy): domain Eukaryota; kingdom Metazoa; phylum Platyhelminthes; class Trematoda; order Strigeidida; family Schistosomatidae; genus Schistosoma; species Schistosoma japonicum. Next base: position 34,985,073 of record CM046061.1, read on the forward strand.
TTACTATGCGCTCTTTTCTGTTTGGATTGTAATTATAATAGTTGAATTTTACTTCTTTTTTCTACTTGCTACTGAAAATTTACAACCTGCTGTCCAATTTTTCATAGGTGGACAAATGAAAATATTATCGAATTTATTGCTTAAATTCGATAGTAATCTATCTAAACACTTTCAGAAAATCGAACTTGTTCCGGAACATTTCGCATTTAGATGGTTAAGTTTATTATTGGCACGTGAATTTATGCTTCCAGGTTTGTAACTGTATTATGTTTTTGTTGTTGCTGTTGCTAGTTTTCTTATACACTTATAACTCGTGACTTGCTAAATGTCACAGTTTCCAAAATACTTTAACTCATATGACCCCTAGGGTACTTGAAATTGATTTTTTCCTACCATAGATTTACATTAGGATGAAAATGAATTCAACTAAGGTGCAAAATATTTTGCATTCAAAACTTCTCTCTGCTAAGTCAGTAAACACATACATATCCTGTTGAACTTTTTTCATGACTACAAATACTATTTAATTGTTTATCAAAGCAAAGCAGTGTACCTTCTCAAAGTTGTCACAAAGTAGTTGCTTATTTTTTTTAAATTGTCATTCATTTCTCACATGATTAACTTTGATTAAATCCCGAGATGCTACAGCATTATAAATCAAGTTGTTTATTGCCGATTGAGTTCCTGCCCACTGTATAATTAATTTAAAGAGCTTTTTAAAGGTTAGAGTAACTTAGTGATTTGAATGCTTTTTTATTGACAATGTAATAAACCTACTTATTATTCATAATTAGTACGATTGTAAACTTTATGATTATGTATTGTGTAAAGATGTTTTTATTGTGTTGTAGATGTTCTTCTATTATGGGACACACTTTTCTCAGATCCACACCGGTTCAACTTACTTCCATATGTTTGTTGTTCAATGTTAATGTAAGCTCTTTCTAAATGTTGATTTCTATTATCATTCACTTTAATAAATAATGTTGACTTTTATATTTTAATAATATTTGCTTACTTATAAGGCAATTTATCCAGCTAACTATCTAATAGCAGTGTATTGTATTTCGTGTTGTCGTTATCAGGTAGCCTTCACACTTAAAAGGTAGTTCAGTGACTTGTGCACAAATCTGCACCTGGTAAATAAGTCGCCAGTGAAATACCACATATCAGTAATATGTAAACATCTCTATATCCTTGTAAACTAGAGTAGTTAGGTATGTGATTGTCTATAGTTGAAATTCGAATAAAAATGTCTCTAAGTTATTACATCGGCTGCTGTTAACCAATTGTACTAACCGTGCCAGAGATTATTGTTTAATAATTCACATTACTCCTCAACTCATATTTACAGTAATGAATTACTTGGTCAGACAGTTGGCTAATTTTATTAAAGTGAGACTACTTTGTCTAACGATTTTACTTTCGCTACTCAGAAGCATGTATATATCGTTATCTGCTTCTAGTAGATGCTATGTGCTTGAAATGTGACGATTACCAAATATGAAATTTTATATTTTGATTGACACTGTTGGTGTTTAATATCACTGAAAAAATAAGAACATTCATATTTTCTTGATAAAGGAGCAGGTGAGGGGTTTTGACGACAACATAGTAAGTATGAATATTGGATTTTACCTTTATATTGATTATTTATGAATTAGTAACCGACGTCTTGATGTTTAATCCTCAGAGTACTGAGGAATATTCACCTTGAAATTAGCGATTTCAATGGCTCGCCGCTCTCATAGATGACTGTAGTACTTAGTGATACGTGTTCGAATTCCTTGGTTGGGCGTTAGTCCCTTCAGTGCTGAGATTAATCCTTTGGTGATGATTGTTGAAACGTGTACTGTATCTTACTGTTAATTGCCTCTACAAATACAACATTAAATAATCTGTCAGTAATCATGTCGTTAAACCAGTTTCTGAAACTTAGTGTCAGAATCGATGACTTATCTATACAAAGCAGCTTTAGGTATGTTGATGTTCCAGTAACTGGTTAGAGGGGAATATATATATAATCGCAAACCGCGTAGTTTGATTTTCACTTTGTTTTCGTACATTTATTGCTCTCAGCTAGTTTATCAATACTCGGCTCCTATCTATTTTCATCTTTAACGAGTAGTATTTCCTATATCTTAGTCATCACTTTTTCTAAGATGGTTTATTCGATGAATCGTTTCATTTCTACTGCAAATTCACTCTCATGTTTTTTACTTCGTTTAATTATGTCGTTTTGGTTTACACTTTGTAATGGCTGCTAAAGTAGGCTTCGCCTGTATTAGCTGTGATATTTACATCAGGTAAGGAATCGTGTACCTGGTTTCAAACCACGCTAAAAATGAGTGCTAGTTGTGTTAGTAATAGGAACAGGGGACTAATTTTAGTTGAAGGTGGTTTGTGGAGATTGCTTTCGATTTATTGTTTCTATGCGTCACAGTTATAGTAAGATGTCGTGACTACTGGAGTTCAGATTTATTTGGAATTTGACAGTTATTGCCAGTCACATTTAATGATCGTCGCATTCCGTCACACTGGCCCAGTGGTATTGATATTTTAGCGCTCTCTGCGATATCTGGAGGTACTGGAATCGAATCCTAATGTGCACTCTTGAGAAGTCACATAGGAGGATGAAATAGCTGTTCAATGCGCCATAACTTTCAACAGTACCCAACCGTGGTCACTCTGTGACGAGTAAAAACAACTACAACTTGTTTTGTTTAACATTCGGCCTTGTTCTTTCTATAAATGTTAACTTTTTGCAATAATTGTTATCTACAGTTTAGTGACTTTTCTTTTATTTACAGAGGTATTCGAGATCAACTACTGAAAGCTGATTTTCCTACTGCTGTTCAACTTGTTCAAGTAAACAAATTTTGATATAAAAAAGTTGATTGTTTTCATTGTATTCATGTTTAATAGTTTTACGCTAAGAAATGCAGATTGTGTAGTGTACTTTTACTTTCTTCTGTAGTAGGAGAAAAGTACTTTAGTAGGGCAAGAATAATATAAATTTGTTTTGTTTCGCGTTTTCTCATCAGTTACTTACAACCTTCAATTAATTGTAATCATTAAAAGTGTAAAACAGTTATACATAATTTACGTCAGAAAGAATTTTAAGTTGATATGAACCAATTAAAAAACAACACAGTGGTTTATTCACAGGCCAGCTGTAGGAAAATTTTGGAAAATAAAAGTAAGATGAGCATATATGTAGAGTCAAGAACATTAGTAACGTAAGTTGTGTAATAATAACTACAAATACAAACATTGATTAAGCGAGTAAAGCTCAGTTAAGTGAAATTAAAAATTGGCATCACAGTTGTTACGTAACCAAATCTTAGAAAACTAGTCACCAGAACAATGCATGGCGTACTACACTTTCTTTTTGTACACAGAAATTTGGTTTAATTCATTCTATGACAACTGCTTCAGCAAAGCGTAATAAGTTTGGATTTACTTGTTTATTGGTTATTTTTAAATACGTTTAGACGTCTATAATATGTCCACTATCACTTAAGTGGCAAGCGATTGCACTAACTGGAATATATTTTCTTTCTAAACTCATTTTATGTGGTATGTGTTCAGAAATGTGAGCATTGACCCTCCTGTTCTTCTGGTGTGTGCTTTGGTTGAACCTTAAAATACAAACCGCCGTGTACCAACTTTATGCTTTCTAAATAGTAAGTGACTCACGGAAGGGCTAAAGGTCTCAGGTTGGATTTCACTACAGGTGGTAGATCGGTACTTCTGTAGAATCTCATACTAAGATAAAACATACACCTATCACCTGGTTTTCAGTGGTTAATCAGCCAAAATTTACCTCTGATTACAATTACAAAATTGAATCCACTTCTATACTGTTAACAGTGTGTTTCATTTAAGTTTATTGTCCTAATTCATATGCTATCATATCCAATAAATATATGCACACATCAATGACATTGGCATTCCAAAAGTTTTCCTTATTTAGTTTTGGATTATAGGATTTGAATTTCTAAGTCAACTAATTTCTAATGCTTTAATAATTAATTTCAATATGACTGAGTAGACGTTTTACGATAATCGAGATGGATTTAAATTGATCATACAGGAATTCTAAGGAATTATGCTAGTTTTAGATACCCGTTTTCTTTACAATAATTATTTGTTAAGCAAATGCAACTTAAATGAATGTCATATTGAACAAATATTAGAAGTGGATATGTTACGTCTCGTACTTTATGCTTGACTAGTCGCGGACTAACTTAGCACCCCGAACGCTTGAACCCTCCTGGTCGCAAAATCAGAAGACAGAAGACGGGTAGACAGGAACTTTATTCCAGCGAGACGGAGAGTAAGTTAGGTACAAAATATTCGTATATTTATAGTTTTCTGAACAACAAAAATCAGTGTTATAATCCATCCAATCCGAATTAAGAAGTCTCAACAATCACCCAATCAGAACGTGCCACGTCGAGATTCTGGAATGTTCTATCGATCAGTGATTGGATGGAATGTCTTTGGCTCCTTCAAGGGATCTGGAGGCTTCGTTGAGTTTTCTGGGAGCCATCCCAGCAGGATAAATTCATAAAGGAAATTATCCGAGTGCAATCGAATATCATACTGAAGTAGTTTGTAGCTGAAATTAGCAGAATATAATTGGATGTTATGCTGAATTATTATCGTAATTTCGCCTTTAACCGTTTTCTATCATACCTGTGCTCATGATTACTGTGTTACATATCGCTAAAAAAATCATAAACCCGTATTCAAATATATGTATGTATATTCATCCGACTTCTTAATTCAGATACAAACTATCTACAGATATATTTTAGGATTAAAAACAAAACAAACGACGTCACTTAGGCAGCTATTTAAAACCAGGAATTACTGGACAACTGTTTTATTTTAGTATGAAATTCTTCAGCAGTATGGACACAACGTCCCGACGAGGGATCTAGCTCTGCATATTTTAATACATGCTTTATTGTTTTTTTGCTTGCTCTATAAATTTTCAGAATTATCCATCAAATGTTGATATAATGGATATACTTTTAAAAGCTAGAGCATTTTATACAAACAATGGAGTCGATATATTGTCTATCTATTCGTCTAACTAACTAGCTGTCAGATAATTCCTGTTTATTACGTATTCTATGTAAATGAAAATTGATAGAAAGTGCATTTTTTCTAATGCATATCTATATATGTGTACCCATATGTCAACAAGAACAGTTTTTCTATTCTTTCATTTCTTTTATTTACTGATTTCTTATTGATTCTAGTTGGGGACATCAATTCTTATATTGATTTATTACAGAATAAAATTCAGATAATTTCTATACAATTACATTATTGTCAATAATGACTTATTTCAAATAAACATGTCAAAATGATTTACAATTGTGTTATTTGTATTGTCATCTTATTCTTTTGTACACTTTCTTAATAAACTACTAGTATTGTGATTAATATGTATTTATTAATTGCCTTGTTATTGTTCTTATTATTACTGTATCATTTAAGTCATGAGTGCGTATAATTTTCACTTTTTTCGATTACTTACATTTAGATTATTTCGTTTTTTTGAGATTTTTTACTTTCATGATGATGATTATTTATTTTGATGATATCAATTAATTTCGATCCTCATTTCGTAAAATTGTCTAAAAGAATATACCTTTAATTTTGTTGAGCGGTTTTTCTTATATATGGGATCGTTAGAATTCGATCAGCACAAAGGACGGGACAAACACAATATCAGTAACCGGTCAGTAATCAATCAATAATAATTTCTCAGTTCTATACATTATCAGTCACGGCTTGAATAGTTTAGGTGTAATGTTCCTGAAATGACCTTGCGTATGCTGGCGTAGGCCAGATGCTAGGTGACCGAAATAGGTTAGTACTGACCTTGTGTCTAAGCGAACTGATGAGACTTATACTGCAACTACGACTTGACTATGAGGACGCTAATTGATTCACATAGTGCTAAAGTGACCAGAACCCTTACCCATAAGTGAAGAGCGAGATAACAATAATAAACAGGAGGTAATGCCAAGTCGTTTATTGAGTAAGAGCCATGGCTTTTATGTAACACATACTGAACCATTCTGTAATAGGAAACACAAAATAAGGGAGTCGTATACAGAAATCGGGATAGTTGGCCCATTGTAAAGTTACAATAGTTCGAGAATCAAAACACGTGACAGTGAGTAATGAGTGTGTGTAAAGCTTATAATTTAAGCAATACAAATATAGTTAATAAGTGTTTAACAGATACAGTTTAACAGTAAAGGGTCCTGATACTATGGAGAACAGACTTTATAGGTTGTATTTTCCGATTCTTTGACCTGTTATAACAGTTTTAGATAACGAAGCTTGGCAACATGTGTTCGAATGTTCCAAGTGACAACCATTTCTTTTAAATACAAATATGGTCTGTTAACGAGTACCAACTAGCAGAAAACCCAGATTAATCAAGGTTTTTTTTTTTTCGATTTTATCTAGCCGCCTTGTATCAAAACATTTTGCGCGTTGTCAGGTCATATAAATTAGTAGCTTTGTTTCAAACTGTTCGATAGAATTTCATCAGCAACATGATATTAGTCAGTGTTCATTAAGTGCATATTAGGGAAAATACATTTGTATTCTCAGCCAAGGGAACTGTCAGCTTAGATGCCATAGTGTTTACCGTTCAGTGATGTGTTTAATAGAAATTGACATACATGTTCGTGGGTTCAAGTTAATGTATTCTATTATTACAACAAAAGCTTACCCGTAGGTTACAACAATCACACCGAGAAAGTAGTATGAACCTACCAAAGTAACTCAGATTGACAGTCAGTGGTTTCATTGAATAATGCTACATCTTAGTTATCGTTATGATTTAAGGTGAATGGTTTCGGTGCATGCACAATACATGTCTTCAGTCGATGGAGATTAACTATCGGATCGACTAGCTTTCCATGTTTGCCTAGAGAATCGCGTATTCGATGGCCCAAACCAACATGAACAATGTTCTGAAGGCATCTGAGATCGAATACCAGTAACCTACAAGTTTTTAAAATTTACCGCGGTTGAGTGGTAGTATCATAGTTAGAGAATTAGGAAGTCAGAATGGATTGTCAGCTCGAATAATTTGGTCCTTGCTGATGTACAGTCTTATAAACTCTGTAACAAAAGGTGTGGCTACGTTTAATTTGACACTAACTTCAAATGTTTATAGATATTAAAATACTGAATTATTATTGTTATTATTATCTAACTAATAACTAACTAAAACAGCGAACATTTACTTTTAAATGATTTCATTTACGATATCGGTGAAATCATGCAAGCTTTGTTAGTATCCATCTATGTGGTGGGTGGAAATACAGAATGCAGTTCGTAATAATGGACAAAACGAATTAGTGGTAAATAATAGAGTAATTAGGCTTGCTAGAAATCAGGACATTTGAGGTATTCAAAGTCAAAAATAGCTACTACATGAGGTGTTTTGATGCAGTTTTTTAAGTAAGTAAATGAAAAATCTAAAGGATGATATAAAGTGGTCATATTTTGGTCACTTGATTGTTCCGATAATAATAAATGAACGAAATGATCGTAGGTCAAATTTTTTAAACAGAGCATGAATTAACTCACAAATTAAAGATAAAATGTTAGTTAATAGCCAGAGAAATATGTCAATAGCATATAAATGGAAATGTAGAGAAAACTGGGGCTACGGTAAAGAAAATAAATTTATAAACTTTCTGTATTCAAATATGGTATAGTATTCATGTGTTACCATAGTATCTTCATTAAAAAGTAATTAAGGTTTACGTCTTTGGATAAATTAGGTTTGGTTTTATACATAATCTGATGACTTTAAAAGTGCATAATCATGGTCAACAATATACTTCAAAATAGGTAATTTAGCTAGAGAAGAATGAAATTTAATATGCAAAGAATAAACATCACATTTGTTGCCATAATCAGTTTTATATGAACTGTTCTTTCAAATCTAAACAGTGGATTTTGGTTAGATAAGATTGACAAATCCTTTAAAAATAATTCTAAAGTTGCATGCTGTATATTTTGAGCAGTTGATTACAGAACAAATTATTTATTACATGCTCTAAGAAGTGGAAAATGAATTTGAGAAATATGATCAAATAAATCTTGTTGAAAAAGTTTGCCTACTTTAAGTAGTATAAATAATACTGCAAAATTTAACGGCTACCTAGTGAAATATTAGCACGTAAGTATCGTCATTACGTTGCTTCATTAATTCTCAATATTCATAATATTTTACCTAAATACAGATGATTATTTAGACTGTATACTCATTTTAATATTGTAAACGTAATACCTCATATATCGTTACTAAAAGCGATAATGCAGACTTTTAAGTTATTAATAACATTCGAAAGCTATGAATTGTTTTATCAGTTTAATATTTGAAGGAAATCAGTTTATAGTGAAATTGTTAGGAGATCAAGGGTCGTGTTCATGTAGAACGTTCTCTGATTATTTAATGTGCAGTGCAATACTTATCCGGTTACAGCTGGAATTTCGGTTGGACTTACCTATGATGACGAACCGGTAGGAAAGTGTCGTTTTAAATAATTATTACCAAAGACCCAATAGACCTAAAGAACTTAAATGGTATAATCATGTTTTGTGAATAGAAGCATTTTTGAGGCAACTATCTCCCCCCTAACTCTCTAAAATAATAAGTACTTTCCAGAAAGATCGGTAGGTCACTTCATACAATCACTAGCTGAAGAAATTGCAATTTAAAACTGTTTTACTACTACTAGTTTACTCATACAAACATGAGGTAACGTTTTATCAAGTCTGGGAGTGTGTGTTGTTAATGATGAATTCTATGTACTAAGTTAGGACATTGTGAACTTTTATTGATTTGGAAAGTCAGAACACTTGGTTGGCCTAAAAGCTTGTTGAAAAAACGATAAATATGATTAGACTATAAAGCAATATTTACACATAAATCCATTTATTGTTGATACAAGCAATGTTACAAACCTACTAATATTAGTTCACGGTCTGGGATTTAACATATAGGGGCTTAGGAATTGTTATATTTGCACAGATACCTGCTTTATTGTTTATCTAATACTCATTAAGCACATTAAATCTGTACAGTTACATTCTCTTTATTCACTTGTTTCTTTAATCACTTATATCATATTTTACAATTACTACCTGTTTAGTTTTTAATCCTGTTTCTACCGTGTTTCTGCTACTGGCCTCATTCTGTTGTATTTATTAGAAGTGTAGTAGTTAAAAGAAATGTATGCTTGTAAACAGTTCGTAATCACAATCTTTGAAGCACCACTATGAAAATTAATAAACATCCATTATATTCCATTTTATGTTCTAATTTTATCCACCTTCTGTTGAAGCCACTTTCAGTGTAGTACTTATATTTTGCTTTGAGACGTTGTATACGGTTTCATAAACGTTGTTAATCTATTTAATGTGGTCAGTAAAGTAGAGTAAAATATAAAGGTGAAATGATAGTTCAAGTTTTTAATCTGTTACTCAGTTACATCTTTAGTCATCAGTAATAAGAATACTAGGTAAGTTGACCTGTGTTAATCTCTGTAGTAGAAATTCACATTCTCGGAGATAGCAATATGTATGATGCTACTTCTTCGAGTAGGACATTCTGATTGTTGACTACTCAATAAATAAAGCGGTATTCAAACCTGGATTTAATGGTGGTTTAGAAACCTTATAATCATGTCCTCTATGGTAATTGATCTCAAAACTAGTAAAAAAGGATAAGACCCTAGTCAGTATTGGGGATTTGAAAAAACAATATGAAGTCGGTGTTTATTCTGTAATCAGATAAGGGAAGTAACTCGAGTCGTTTCAGTTGCTCCCTAAATGATGTATTGAAAACTCCTGTTGTTAACTTGGAATTTACCATCTAGTCACTCTCAGGAGAGTTTTTATCTTTATTTATACATGAGCTAGGCGGGAGGTATCAACATTCTAGATGAAATCCTAAGTAAGAGGGAAATAAAATTCAAAGCACCTGATCATCAAGACAGGTCCTATGAAATCCTTTTGTAATTTACCGCGTTGTAGTATAGTATTGCCTTCAATTCATAGATTACGGACTTGCAGTGTCCAATCAAGAGTCATTTGATGGCTATGTTTTTAGAGGTCTAGATCAGTGAACTTCAACTTAAGTTTACTTCTAAGCATCAACTTTTAGATCAACTAACCGCTTAATATACATCAGTATGGAAGTCACCCAATTCTCCACAATAATCAGGAGGTTTGTGAAGCAGGAAAATTAGTATAGATAATTATGATGATTTACTGACCAGCTATAGAGTAATTTTTAGGGTTGGGACTAACGAGAACATGTATATTCAAGTTCTATCTGAAACAACTTTAACTATTGTATTCCCACTATATTCAAAGCTTCAAGCATACGTCTCATTTCAATGTCTACATGATACCACGCTATATATCTGGAGCATTTCCAAAAAGTTTAAAGATATTTTAGTCATAAGTCGAACAAATAACTCATTTTATTTTTACTGGTATTTTGAAGATGACTAAGCAATAATCTATCAAATTTCTCTTAGGATGACATTACGCTAGCATATAGTAATTATGATAGTCATTTAACACTGGACGATAAATCTATTCAGTTAAATAAACTGGAAAGATTTAGTTACTAATCAATTGTGCAAATAACTGTGTAAATTTATTTTCAAATGAATTCAACATTTATTTTTCGTTATGTCTAACACATTATTGTAGCTGTTATTAACTAATGTCGACCAATTAGTATCTAGGTATCTACAATGGTAGTAGATATGCTGATTATTGATATTAGCTAGTATCAAATGTCGTGAAGATAAATTAGATAGTCTACTGAGTGGTTTCTTCCAGTTTACCTTTAGTCATTGGAAGTACAGGATATACATTTTACGAATAAATAAAGTGTTTTTTTTCTCAATTGATGAATTAAAGCCTAAATATATCATGCGTTATTTTCTTGTAAAAAGTGTTTTTCTATTACACGAATAGATTTTTCAGCAATAATCTATACACCAATACTTATTATTTCAATCTACCTGTAACAGTGGTAATCTTATGTATTCACAGGAATGGCATATTTGAATAGATAGATGCAGTAAATGTGTTTTGCAACTTATATATTCATGTAGTTTTAGAAATAAATTATTATTATCATTATCATTATCATCATCATAATGTTGCTATATGAATACACATTATTGCAATGGAAACAACACTAGTAGAGGTATGATAAATTATCAGTTTGTCTGATATTTATTACTAAGTAGTAAGGGATATTTTTGAGTCATCTAGAATGATCAATGAATATACTATTGGTTTATGTTTTCAAACCTCTTATTTTCCCATCAATTTCTTACATGTATTGTTCAGTTATCAATATATCATTCTTTACAGATGTACTGGATGTTTGATTTGTTTAAATGTTTGTTGCACGTTAATCTCATATAAAAAGTTATATGTTGTTTATTAACAGAATTTATGCGTGAAGTTTAAAAGTTGTAAAACATTGATAAACGTTCTTGCAAATATACATTCTTCACTGACATAATAACACACAACGTGAGAAATTCATTGTGCCACTAGAAAAGGATTGAAGGTGATTCTATGAAAAAAAATGTTTGTTATCGATGAAACTACTCAATGAAGCTATATAAACATATTTATTATAACTTAAGCGATAAATCTATTAGAAGAAAAACTCAAAATTGTTTATATCATAAAGTGATAATAAAATGTATCTTACTGAAACCGTAGAATAATCTTAGGGTTAGTGAGAAATAATTACTTGCTTGGTGAGTATGAAAAATGTAGTTACAACTATATAAGAACCAAAAATGATGAGACCATGATTGAATATGAGAATGCGCGTGCTGCGTATACACACACAATCCTGGCATGAGCCGGTGAATAGATAAAACCTGTATATTGCACAAGATTTTGCGTTGTATTTCCTTTGAATTAGGTCTTGTAGCTATGCAAATTCTAAATAAAAATGTTTCTCATGTTGTATTGTTATCAGACCTGATGAGATGTTGAGGAATTGACTAATTTTGACTCTGCTTTTGAAAACAATACAGGAAAGTGTTTACATATGTCTTCAGAGAGCATTCGAATCTCTCTAGTCATCTCAATCTACTTTGTTTTCATTTTTTCTCTGATTTACATATTAGCTTAACGTTTGCATAAATTGTCATTATCTGCAGTTGTACTGAATAGTAAATTAGACTGTAGAAATAGATTTTTATGGATATTTTTATAAGAACAATTGAATATAGTGATTCATCTAGCTAATTGGCTGTAAACTTCACTTTAACTAAAAGTACATTTACGGCGACATAAATACAACTATGTACCTACCATCTTCACTTTGGCTCATGAATTCCTCTCGGCTGCTTCCATTTATTCGGTTTTCTTTTCATGCAGGCTCTAACTTATAATATTTGTGTTTCCACTTATAGACACTAAAAAATTAAAGCTTGTTCTGGTTTCGCATAAAGTAATGCTCATATAAACGAGGATATCATGTTATCATAAGGAAAGATTATACAGGACGAATTACTATTTTCTTTTTCAAAGTTGAATCAATATAAACAGAAATTATACATGCCGTAATGTGGAATAATGTCAGCTATTTACCAAAGCTTCTCACCTTTTTCAATTTTTTGTTTAGCGGTTTATTCCTTACTATTTAGCAAAGATATTTTTTAGTAGACAGAATGAAGTGTTTCGTTTAGTTTTTAATTGGTCTTCGTCGCTTTTACTTATTGATTCTTTTTTTTAACGCCTAGTATTTTATTAAACCTATTACCTATCATCACTCAGCTTTGTATATATATATATATATAACCAGGAATGGCTAATGTACAAAGTATCAAAGCTGGGCTCTGCTGAACAGAAAAGGAAACCTAATTTGCTGCTTATTCTTCTGTACCGAATAAAGATGCTCCGATAATACACTAGGTGACAAATAACTTCTACTTCGAAAAATGGTTGTCAGCAACGGCCATCTGCTTATGTTCACCGAAACTGAAGGAGTTCCTATAGTGGAAGTAAAACTGTTTTATGCACATTGCGATCATATGTTAATCTGGAGTTTTGAGGAAGAGATTCTTATAGTCAATAATGAAAACGTTTTATGCAGCTAAACTATGCACTGCATTCTTCGATTGGTCTTTGGCTCTTTGTTTGGTAAAGGTTTACTTGCTCATGAGGAAGTGAGGACGAGAGAACAAAAATACACGTTTAAACGCCTATCAGCTGATTTTCTTGAATGAGTTTCAAAAGAAAGAATGAAAGAAAACAAATTGCTCAATTTCAGAACATCTGATAGTCACCAGTCATTTTTATCCAAAGAGACGAGTTCTTCAATTACATCTACATGTTCGAATAACCGTGCTCAAAGAGCTCACTACAACCTATACAGTTAATAGCTATTATCAATCTTCATTTTAAAACCTTTGTAACAAATCTACACATGTATCACCCTGTTATATCATAGCCGTAAGGGCTAAATATGATAATTAATATTTTGCTTATTTTGATTTAAGCATAATATAATACCTCTAATTATGTGTCGTTTTTCAATTGTTTCTTGCCTTTATATCTGTCTAATGGACAATTACTTTCATAATTATTACTTTCTAATCATTAAGTCGTTTTAAAAAAACTTCTGATACACTATTTAAACACAATGCAATTCATATTCTGTATTTGCATTAGACTAATGTATTTGTTAGATCACTGTAAGTGTAGATGAATTCGTCGAAAGGAAGAAAATGTCATAGTTTCTTCTTAAATGCTACAATAGATGTGCTTTATATTTTATTACGTAATCAATGTAAATATGAAATTATTATATATTAAAGTTAAATGAATAACATTCTACAAGATTATAGTTAATAATCAGCAAAATGAGTTTATGGAAACATATTATACCCTTAAATTTCTTCTTTTTTTTTTTTTTCCTGTTTTCCGTTTATTCTCAAACTATACTACTTGTCATCAGTAAACTGGTATACAATTAATGATTATGTTGTCCATGAAATAAATATTCAGTATTAATTAGGTAAAAAAGAATTAAACTAATTAATCTTTAGTCGATATTGAATTAACTAATAATGTCGGTTGTTCTACTTTGAGTTTTAATTTGTGTTTATAATTAATTGGATGACATAATATCACGTTTTTGTGTATTCAATAATCAATAACGAATACAAAGTATGATTGTTTATAGATGTGCGTTCATGTTGTCTAACAGTTTATTTAGTAATTTTTGTAATTTTGTAATAGTACGATATACGTTGATTACAGTTATTTGGTTATTTGTCTTTAAGTCCTATTTTGTTTATAAGGAATCAATGAACGAGGAATTTAGATGTAAATCGTTGTGAAAATAAATAAGGCAGAAATAGGTCTGTTTTTAAATTTAAAGTTTTTAAGGTGGTTGGAATATGTTAGATGTTTGGAAGTAACCGGCAAGATCGACCTAGATGTTATTATACCTTGTATTCATCAGAAAAGCACATTTACAGTCTTGGAATGTGACCTCTGTTTAACGTTATATTTGAACTAAAGTAACTCAACGCCACATGGCTGTACGGTAAAATAGAGCTACACGGGTTGTTTGGAATACGTATTACTAATGCCTGGTGTCAGTTTCAGCATACCTTCAGAATTACTAGAGGTAGGTCATATGAAGCTAGAATAAAACACTGCAGTAAAATACTTCCATGATACAGTGTGGAAATCTGGGAAGCAGCCACCACAAAATGGCACTTAATTTCACCTCAAACCATTCTAATAGCGCTGGGCTATGCAAATACTAAACTAAAATGTTTTGTCTAACCTTCTAAAACGCCCAAATTACAACAATTGGTTTTCTTAATATAGTCTTATATATACATTACACTAATCATACTAATAACTCTTGTCCAAATATCAAACTACATAGTAAATTAAATCATGCAGTTCTACACATATCACTTAGTTATTGCAACAAATTTAAATGCAAATAGAAACTCTATCCTGGGACGATCGATTTTCCAGCTTTTCTGTAAATTACTACAATTTGTAGGGAAATAACAGAAGTCCGATAATTAAGGACATTAGTGTGAATATATTAGCATTTAGTTATAGCCGGTAACCATCAGCAACAGCCTACTATGGGGAAAAACAAACGAACTTCCAGCTGTAGAGGAAATTAGGAAAAGACGTTGGGAATGGATAGGACATACATTGAGGAAATCATCAGACTGCATCACGAGGCAAGCATTTATTTAGAGTCCTGTTGGGAAATGCAAAAGAGAAAGGCCAAGGAACAGACTGCGTTGAGAGTTGAAAGCAGATATCAAAAAGATGGACAGCAACTGGAAACAGCTGGAAAGGATTGCTCAGGACAGACTTGAATGAAGACTACTGATGAGAGGCCTATGCTCCTCTGTGAAGGGTAACAGACGTAAGCAAGTAAGTAATTAAGTGACTCTATGATCTAAATGTAGCATATGTATTAAATAAATGCCTTAAATCATCCAAAATCACCAGTATTTCTTGCATTTTACATGAAGGCGAAAATAAAAATGACCACTGAACGACAGCTATCCTATTTAGTGATATTTTTACAATTCGTTATAAATTTCTAAACAACATTAAACACAATTATTTTGTCCACTAACTACATGGAATCTGTTTCCTTCACTTAATAGAATGTCAATGAAGCTATAAGCTCCTTTGATCTTTTAAAGACCTATGTGGCAGACATGTTGGTATTCATTTACTTCAAATAATCAAGACCCAAGATATTATTACTTCAACCAAAACGGTTTATATTGTCTACAGAAACAGGTATATATCTTGTTCGATGGATTTAGGGTTGGATTAGGAAAAAGAATTAAATTCCATATTTTCAAAGTCTTTTCAATCTGCAATAGATCAGCGATACTAAACCAATTATTTCTCTTTCTGTCTATATATATATATATATACATATATATATAGAGCATTGTTCTTGCCGAATGGTTATCTTCGGTTTGTTGGATAATATCAAAGTAATAACAATAATCATACAATTAGAGAATGCTAGATTCAACTATAAATAGAAGCTTTCCCCACCTATATTAATATAATTATACTGATGAAGAGAAATAAAATGAAGTAAAATATGAATGTATAGAGTACTTTTATTTTTTTGCAAATAATCTACAGAAATATGCGTACACATGGATGGTAAAGAATATTCAGTTACAATACTTTATATTTTAATACATAGTATAAAGTTATATGTTGGTAAACATATATGTATATATAAATCATATGGATACTTAGTAACAGTATTACTATTTTATTAATGTGTGGTAAAGTGATATAATTCATACTGATGTAGGATAAAAATACACTATAACAAATTGGGATATATGATGAATAAAAAGTACAAAAACAGAGAAAAAAAAAACGGTTGATACCATCGATTCAAATTACAGTAACCAAATCTCATGTAAATTTTATTCTAATTAAGTGTTAAGTAGTGCATATTATTGAACATTGAACCGTTTAATGACAACCATTACATTTTGAAATATTATTTATTAATGATTTAATTTTTTTTTTCTAGTAACAGAATAAAATATCAACAAAAACAGAAAAAAAAAACTATCAAGTGGTTTATGTAAAATATGTAGAAGTTAATTTTAAAATAAAAGTGAGATGAGGGGTTAATGATGTAATCAAAGTGTTAAATACATGAATAGTGAATGGAATAATAATTCAAAGAGAAAACAACAAATTACTCAACAAGAAGGCAAGTAAATGACACTTTATGTACACAATTTGTGTACGTATAAATTAATCTAAAAATTATTTACAAATATGAAGTATGTAAAAAAACAAACATTTGTTTTGATTTGTTTCCATTGAAGACACTAAACACTTAGTTAAATTCACAGAAATCAAATAGTTTGTATGTAAACAAGATTAACAATCACTATTATATATTTAACAATATACTGAGTAATATATTGAAGTATTTCGAGAAATAAAGTAAAACTAGATTGATCATAAAAGTCAACATTTAAATAATTGTTAGCATATTTTGTTACATGCATGTATACCACACAGTTTTATATTACTTATATATATTGTAAGCGTATATATATATATACATGTATTTCTGTGAACATCTTTTATAAAATTTGATTAAATTGTTACATGTAAGACTTTTATTTTGTTGTTTAACGAGATTATTACATCAATTTATTATCATGAGTTTATGAAATGTGCATCAGTAATACATGTCCCTGAAAAGAGAAACAATCAAGTATGTTGGTACCTAACATGAAGTGTAATAAAGTAACAATATATTTTCGAATAATAAATTAATTAACTAAAGAATAATTAAATAAATAAATGAACCAATGAATATAAAATTAATAACGACATAAGTCAGTAATGGCTAAATATGAATATGAATGTAAAGAGTAAAGGGAAACAATGACAACAACAATGAAAATGAATTTCAGGTGTATAGGTGATAATTGTACTGTTTTATATAATAAATACAAGTTAATAAAACAAATTATTTGAGAAAACTATGAAATCTAACTAATGAGCTTTTAATTCAGTTATATATGTATATATGTGTGTCTAAATATAGACTGATTTAGATGTAGAAAGATCTGCTCTCCCATCTCAAGATAGTTGATCAATTGTGTATAATACAAAAACAATGCTTTAAACTGTCTATGAAAATAAAGGATATTTTAAGGCTCTGTTATTAATACAAAGTTTACAAGTACAAATTATTGCATTCATCATAATCACATACTCTCACACTTACAATAAAATTTAGTAATATGTGTAACTAGGATATATTGCAGCAAAAGATATATCCTTATAAACACTAATTAATGAAAGGAAAATAACTTCAGAATATTTATAACAACAAAGTCTCAATATTTTATTTAGTGGTAAAATTTACGATGTTAGGTATGATTGATTGAATGACATAATAAAAGATAGACAGATGGTAAGAGATACAATGTAGGAAAGAGGATAAACACTAATATTTATCAGAAAAAGGAAAGTACACTATTGATAATAAAAGCAATATTGTCAATATTAAAGTTAATGTCACCGTTTACTACTTAATTTTTTGAATGAATATATATATATCACAACAAAGTGACAACTTTAATATATCATAGTTATTGAGAATATGCAATTGTAATGCATTTTATAATTCACTTAGCTGAATAGATTTTCAAGAGAGTAGAATTAATAAGATTATAAATGATGGATCTTCTTGCATTTATAATTAAATATGATTTCATTTCGGATACGTGTATGTATAGTATTGTATTGAAGTATCTACTGGATTTGTTAGTTTGTGTAGTGTTGTTGCAAAAGATAATATCTACTTCTTTTCTAATTTTCTCTTCATTATTTAGAAACCTTCAATAATGCAATAATTTTCTAAACCAGCTAAAAGAATATAAACAAACCATAAGAAAAATAAAATTGATGCTGAGACATATTTTGCAACTTTTGGACCTCCTAATTCACCACCAATAGATTTTTTACGTCTATACATAATTAATACAATTGCAAATAATGCAAATATACAATATGTTGTAACAGAGAAACCAAGTGATCCTGGTTGAACTAAAAATTGTGTCCCTTTTATAGCATGATATATAGCAGCTATACTCCAGCCTAAACCAATGCCTAAGAATACATTGACAGCATTACTTCCAGTGACATTACCAATTGACGAATCAGCGTATTGATCACCAACCGCAGCAACTTTACTTGCGAATGTATCTGAAAATTACAATACGTAGAAGGTAAGAGGTTGTAGAACAACGCTTAAAAAAACAATAAAAATTAAATAAGTATCTTATTCAACAATTGACATTTTCTCATAGCTGATATTATGTAATGTGTTTATTTGGCTTTTGTTAACATTTGTACATTCTAAACGATTTGTCTAGACATTGATATATTTGCAGTAAAGTTGACATGGGTTAGCAGAGAGATTGGGAACACACGTTACATCACACACGCAACTTTTCTGTTAGATGTACATATATCTTAGTGTTAGTGTTGCCACAAGGGGAGAAGGCTAATTCACTATTGTTCACAGTAAAAAACAAGGGTCAGAGCCCTGGTAAACATCAAGCAGACGATTCGGACAAAACATGCCTTTAATGTCATATTGCTACCCTCACTTAAACTTCAGTGACTGAGTGACGAAGATCGTAATATATTACAATTTGAAGTTATTAATAATTCCTTTATTTGTAACTTTAGTCATAAAGTTATCGTTTGTAAGGTTTATGAAAGTACATTAACTTTTAGATTTTATGTAGCCGTGTTACATACTATAAAGTGAAATTAAGTTACTGAAACAATAATCGATATACTAGTCACTTTGCGTAAGTTACTCAGTAAAAATGCATAAATAATACAATTAGTCTTGGTTTTAAACATTCATTATCTTCGTCTACTGATTGATCTCTCTACAGACACGTCTCTGAATCATCCATTTCAGTTATTATTCTGTATATATACAAAGGTAAATTAAAAACTTTCGACTGCGACAGTATCTTATAATATGTGTTAGTTTTCAGACATTCAATAAATTAACAAATGATGAAAGCTATACTGAAAATAAACAAACTAAGATAGTTATATAGCAACAAGCTGTCTTATGGCTTTTTAGCAAGCTTCATATTAGTATTATAGTAAACTAAATTAACTATTTACTTAAGGACTTATAATTTTACACTAACATACCTGGTAAACTAGTGCCAAGAGCTACAAATGTTATGGCAGTAACGGCATCAGTCAATCCAATTGAACAACCAAATGAAGATGCCACATCTCCAATGACTGCAGTTAAAACACCAATAACTAATATACAAACACTAAAACATAGCCAACCACCACCATAGTCTAATTAAAAAAAATAAATAAAGTAAGTTATTTTTGAGACAACCAAAAATCAATGCTTTTATATTGAAATTTAAAAGAATGTAGCTTAAATACCTTCGATTTAATGCCTAAAGTAATCAAATACACAGATCATAAGACGGAATAAATAAAAGACACTCCGTCGTAACTAACTTTTCTATGTTTTTTCCTTCATTCAGTTAGTGAAAGTAATCATTCCTAATTCAGTTGTATTCGTTGTAGTAAAGCTAACATATATTGACTACTACAAACTGGAATAAAAAGGATTATGAAGATATGGGTAAAACATTACGTGAATATGGCAACTACAGTGTTTATTACTATTATTTCTGTATTCTACTACAAAATATAAATAATGGAATCGATATAAATTAGTGTATTAAATTACCTCAGAAATTCAACCAACTAGTGAAAATTAACGTTCATTCACTATATTCGATACAGAAATGAATTCAAAATGGTAGGTGTTTGAGTTTGTGGTTTAAAAAAATTAACCCATTTTTAACAAGCCTCCTATCTAATTAGACGATTACTTATATAGATTTCCATCTAGATGAACATTTAATCGGATTAACAGTAAATACTTTTATATTTGATTAGAGTTTAAGGTGACAACCGTTCGTTCTATAAAATTTAATGAGTTTAATTGCATAGTGAAAGTTACTTTTAGTATCAATCTGATATGAACTAGAAAACCGATCACCATCTAACAGCATTGGATAGGTATATTGTTCTAGTTTATGATTACTAAGTAATCAGTAGTCATGGTTTTGTAGATGGCAATGTCTATGATACATACAAGTTTTATGAAATGAACAAAGGTTGATTACATTTACTTGTGAAATATATTCCGCCTATTTTATAAATAAAACTATCTACGAAATTCGAAATTCATGTTTCAAAATAAATAAACACTGACCAAGTTCTGCAAACTATTCCTAATTAGATTAGTTGAATTATCTGACAGTATTGTAAGCAGTGACGACTGATAGTCACTTAAATTTTCACAAAAGTTATAATGAAATAGCGATTGTTTTTTTAATAAAGTACGTACCGCTACTTAGAAACTGCTAATCTTCATATGCACACGTATATATAAACTGCTTTGAATTATTCAACAAAAGACATACATCATAATACTCTTTACTGTTTTCATGTAGTTATATGTGATGTAGCATATCTTAAAATACATTACATCCAACATTCCGTTTTGTAACAAAATTCTGAGATTATTGTCAATTATATTTTTTAAGAAAACTTTATTCTACAAAAGAAATTGAAATCTTCTAACAAAAGAGACGTCTAAATACACCATTTGTTTTTAGTGACTTTTCAAGTAACTATGGTTCATTAAAACAATGTGAATGAAGAATAAACATACAAATACTAAACGATATATAATTGAACAATTGGATTTACTTCATAAGGCGTATAATTTTCTTGAAAAGAAATTTACTGTAATTATTCGCACTATAATTTAGTGCTACTAGGTTCATCAATGTTACTTCACTATTATTAAGTTAATTCACTTGTTGTTATCTTCATGTAATATATTTGCAATTTAGCACAGAATAAAAAGAAGCAATCCCAATTTATTAGTGAACTGTTTGAAATGACAGTTGTTTGCTAATATATTTCATGGGGTTATTGCATCTCAATTATTTACATGTTCACTAGTGTGAAACTTGGAGTTATAATTTCTGAGTTCTAATGAAAAGATATCACTATATTGAGAATGAGAAAGGTATAGCAATTGATGATAATAGAATAATTTTTCAAAGTGACTTGAGTAAAAAAAAAGCAAGCAATTGATTTGAAAAGATTTCCCTAAAATTACTCAAGTGAAACAAAAACCTGAACGTCCAGAATTTTGTAGATGATTGATTGTTGAAAATGCACCTAATTAGAAATGAAATGTGTGAAACAAGTTTACAATCCGCCATGGTTTTCAGCGGTCGTCTAGTTGACAAGATTTTATGATTCAGTCAACAAAATGAACAGTTTCAATAAATCTGTTTTAACTCTTTAAAGCTTTTAACTTTTTTAAATCATTGCAATAATCTAGTGCCATTAACCTCTTTATGGAATGATTACAAAATCTGAGAAGTGGAAAAGAATACCATTCTTGATAAATCTTTTTTAAAAAATTTTTTATTCCAGCTAACCCACAATAGTTTGGCTGTCTTAATCAGATAATTAAATACATGCATTTATATATATACATCGGGGTAATGTGGCTTAATAGTTGTTTGGTTTTTCCAGTTTATTGATTGGCATGTAATACATATAAGCTCATCCTAACGTTAGCTTCATGACATCTCAATATTTATAATGAGGTAATCAATGTTCATCATTACATATAAATTACTTCAAAGGTTAAACAAGTTAGCAAGTATTTTGTGAATAAACATTAGGAGGAAATAATAAATACGAAACTCAACTAAAAGATTTAAGTTACATACGTACTATGTTTTATTAAGAAAGAAAGTGATTAACATTTAGATGGAGCGAAAGTCAAACATTATGCCTGCTTTTCTACTTTGTAGTTTCCTTTTTTTCACCTTACAATACTGCATTGAGTTAAGTAAGGTGACGGTTTAGAAGATGATTCTGTTAGGTCGGACCACAAAGAAGCGTAACAAACTTTCAGAACTCTGGTTTCGAACACTATTTCATTTATTCGAACTTTCTATAATGTAAACATTTTGTTTCCATTATTGTTACGCTCCGCTTGCCCTATCCTCCCGTTCAGCCTAATCGCTGTTATTAAACTGTTTCTTATTATGGTCTACAGTTAATTAGTTGTGTACAACTTGCTCCTATTCACTACCACTATTTCCCTCGTTCTGTATTCATGCTAATTTTCTAATTGGTTTGTTGTGTGGTCTGATTTTGTGTATATATAAAAGAATGCTTGAAATATAGATTCGATTCTGTCTGGCTGACCTATTGGCTCGCATTCTTCTTATTTCGGATTGGGACTAAGTGGGCACAGGGCAGACGCGCAATAACCAACTAGGCACAAGTAAATTGGCACTCGGCCATCCAATCACCCAATTTTTTACGACCTAACAGATTCATATACTATAAGAAATACTTTTAAGATTAGAATGTCATGTAAATATTGCCTTTTGACGTTCTATAATTTATGGAATATATAAATCAGAATGCTCATGAAGTCTACCACAATGAATATGATTTGTCAGTTAGAGAAAAAAATTCATCTCTAGCTTACATTAGCAGAGAATTCTCAGATTAAGAAACGAATAAGTGTATTGAAGCGTACTTTACTTTTACGTAGCACTATAAAGCTATTTAATCAAGTTGAAATCACGTCACTATGCATAATTAGCATTTCCTACGATTGAATTTTTTCCAAATCAACATAGACGTGTCTCTTTCTCTACATTTAATTGTAATCAATTATGGTGGTATGTATTAGTGTATACACATTGTTAGTACTCATTAAACACGTTTGCATTAAAATTATAATCAAATGACGCTATAAAAACATCGTCTAATAATTAAAACAAATGAATGTAATAAATTATTTTAAATTGGAATACAACACCTTTTAAGTACGCTAAACCGAATACACAATAAAAAATGTCTATAGCTCTTATGCTTATGTAATGAAACATTTTTAATTATATACATGTAAACACAAAGATACTAATAAATGTATACAGTATTTTACAACAACACCAAGAACATTATTTGAGTTAAGGTGGTTAAGTGGAGATTGATATTTAATCTGTTTCCCTCATAGTTATTACTGATAGACCTCTGTTAGGTATAGTGAAAACCATGGGACATTAGATTGTTGATCGTTCTTAATATAAGACTTCTCATCAGTGCCTACGCTTGATCTTACCAAGGCATAAATCACAGAGCCTACATATTTTGTGCCTAATACTTAGCAAAAAAAAACAACTTGGCAGGCTTCTGATGATGCATCTTGTGATGAAGCATCTTTATTTATTGGTTGCAACAAATAGTTCTCGACACTGATAGTATCCTTAAGGTAGGATCACACTTCTTGAAAGTCCTTTTTATTAAAGTAAATATTTGAGTATTGTGCTTAATTAACAAAGAAATAAACATTTAAAGTTTGATTGTATTGTAAATTTAAGTGAAACTCTTCTTAATAAACTACTGCAACTAAAATTTATTTAGATGGTGTCTTTTTTAAATGAAGCAAACTACTTTGGCACAAATTACAATAAACAAAACTTTGGTTACGTATGAAATATCCCTAGTATATTTTTTTGAATAACTCAGATGATTTACTTGCGCAATCAGATGACTGTTTTGGTCCTTTTAGCGTCTTATATAAGTGTTAAAATGAAGTGATCATTTCATTGTATTGAAGTAATCTTAACAACAGTAATAGCTAGACTTTGATTGGTCCCAACTAATATTCACAAAACATTGAAATTAATTCAGTATGCTTCTTAATTGAAGCATAAATGTTTATACAATGACAATAATAGATAAAGTACCTATTTTTACCTATATAACAAATGTCTTTTTTAGATATTGAAGAAATAATGACTGAACAGTTAATTGAAAATCGTTCTTTGTATTGATGAAATAGGCTGAAATCCAGGTAAACTACGAAAATTAGCTTAGTGAAGCAATTATTAATATAAATTGAATTACTAAAGATTATCTGTTCAACTGCACAACATTCTTGCAGAGTTTGATCGCGTAATTATTTTAAATAGGTGAAATCAATCATCTGGTTAAGCAAAGGTGTATGGAAGTCTCTGAAAAGTAGAAAACTAAAAGAATATGAAAACATGAAAGACTTATTACGTTAAATTGTTCCAATAGGTATTTTTATTCTCAACCAGAAAGGTTAATATATTCATCATATAAATCCCATTGTACTGTTCTCAAACTATGATAAATCAGTTTTCCAATTTCATTTCAGGAGTTATTAATTAGAGGCTTGAAATAAATGTTGAATTTATTTTGATTTTCAACAGTTAATGCATACTTCTTTCATACTAAGTCTGTTGAATGATCTAAAGTGGGTGTTAACCTTCATATTTCATATAATTGGGAATAATAGAGAATATCGAAATACCAGTATTATACTATAGAATGATTTTAGTAGGACACTAAGTAAAAAAACTACAAAAACAATAGCTATTTCATCGCAGTTCTGAACTCTACATTACTACCTAGAGCTTTCAAGCTCCATAGGAAGTATTTTTTAGTGCTTTTTTGTTTTCAATGGTAATCAAAATAAAATCGGTTCTCAATGTGAAACATCTGGTGTCGTATTAATTGGTTAAAGTAATCTTACAAGACAAATCTTTAGTTATTCAAGTAATATGAGCTTACGACTAAATAACCTCAGTGAATGAAATTAATGCAAATTGCATAGATTTACCCAGTAGGCTTGTTTGACCTTCATCAGGGAAATAACCATACACCAGAAATATCGAACATACATGTAAATAATAAGTTAAATGTAACTATGATTGTTTAATAGCATGCAATGCATAGAAACATTTAAGAAAGTATTTGTAAGCAAGTCAGCCTTCGGGATGTAGTGGACAAAAGAAGGCATGCATTTTTGTGCAATAGTCAACATACTGTAAAAATCATTGTAGACAAAGAATAGCCTTAGATTAGGATAACAGATGAGGTTAAACTATTCGAGGTTTAATTTTTTAGATAATTCAAAATCTAAGGAAGAGTAAAAATAAGTACGATAAAATTGATAGTTACAGAATGAATACAAGTTTTCAGAAAGTTGTGTAGTTTAACAAAGTTTTTGGACCAAACAATTAATCTGGAAATAAACATAAGCACATGTAAGTGTCGGAATGTTAAAAAGCCTGTTCGATAAAGACAAATTTAATTATAAACAATTGAATAACAGAGTATAATTGTTAGAGGTAAACACTTATAGAAATTAAAAGTAAGTTCAGTTTGTAAATAATGTCTGAATTCATTTATTAATCATTAGTTGCTATTGCGCGGCTAATAGTACTTTTTCACATTTATTTATAACATTTTGATTTATTCATGTATGTAGGGCTGTGGTTGTTAATTTTTCTTCATTAGACACCATTAATTATTAGATATACTTACGATTCACAGAAAAATAGACAGAGTCTCTATAATCCATTACATAAACTCACCTAAAAAAAATGAAGTTTAACTATCTATCTATTAGTATAAGGACTATTTAAGTTATTTATCCACAATATATAAATATGTAGTACACCTGTGTTTATAGAAAATCAAATGTTCCGTCACTCTTTGACACACTGAATGTGAAATAAAACATCAAATATTTAACTCCGTAGACACCGATCAAATGTTAGACTGGTGTTTTGTATTCACAGAGCAGGAAACAATAATTAGCAGATTATAACTGAAAGACTAATGACACTAAGCTACAATTTTGATATTTATTGAAGCAATAAAAGTTTTCAGTCTTACCTAAAAATTATGCTTATTAGTTAGGTCTGACTGAAAAAAGTAATAGGTCTCATCCTATCGATTTAATGATGATTTGATGATTTTTGAATATTCTAAAAGCTTACATATATATATATATATCATCAACTATGTATAAGTGATGCTTTAAATGAACTGGATTATTAAGAATATCTGCTCTTTTTATTACTGATCTTCAACACTCATATTTCCTGCGCAAATAACTGAGTTGAGGTTGAGCTTATTTATTATGTAAAATCACTAATAAATTACGTGGTTTAAGGTCGATGCGTTTTAACCATGATAGACTTATAATCTTTATATATAATGCTTAAACTGATTTGATGTAATTTTACAATTGCTAGTTCTGGTAGAGGAATAGCTGGATAATAATTAGAGTACAAATATGTTATTGAGCTTTTAGATTTCCAGTTTGCTTTATTATGAAATGGTCGCAGAATAAAAAGATAAGTAATGTAGAATCAGAATAAATTAATCACCAACACTACTTTATAATCACTTTGTTTGTAAAATGTAAAGGTCTTGAACTGAGTCGAGTGTAATTAGAGTTAGTAAGTCAGTGTGATATCAAACAGGCACTGAATGAGACGATAGTAACTTGTATTAGGAATGCTAGTTGAATATGTTAACCAACATCTTTCCCAGTGGCGGTGCTCGTAAACTCGAAATATTTTTTTCATGGTCAGATTATTAGGATGACTTTAACTACCTATTTATTTGTCAAATTATTTCCATTTTTTGTCCATAAACAAAACCAATGTAAAAGAAAAATTGAATAAATTTTAATGAATGTTAGTAAAGGCATGTACTAACAGTAGTAAAATTGCAGGTCCTTAAATAATTTGGTACCAACCAGTAAAAGGTATGGAAAGTAAAGAATTGCAATTTTATAACAAGTACTAGTGACTTTTCTTAAAGCTGTTAATGTATACCGCGGAACTACTGTAATAAGTTCACAAGTCACATGGCAGCATAGTGCAATATAAGCATGAATTTCTTCCAATTTAACATTTATAGGTTTGAACATTCTAGTGTAAAGCCAACGATGTAACTCAATAAGTACTACAGTCTTTGGCATCATCATAATATGATTGTAAAATTTAATACATATGCTTGTAATTCATTCTATTATGTTTATAAAAATAAGCAAAACAAATACTTACCTGTTGGTGGTACAAATGCAAAGAGAACTTTCCAGAAAACAGTTAAAAAATGCATCACATAGTCCATACATGTAGGCAACTTTTCTTCGTCATCTTCGCCCTCAACATCACCTCCTTTGTAATTTTAATAGTTGGATAGTTAAAGGGATGAAACAATCACAGAAATATTATACTTACTGAATAGATGAAATGTAAAAATGTATGAATAAATATGTACACTCCTCACATAGTGACATGATTTCTTATATCTGATATAAAAGTGATGTAGAATTCATACATTTACATAGTATAATAGACGAGGATGGAGCTAATTATTGTAGTGTTCACTAAATGTTAGCAGGAACATTTTTAGTTCATTCGTTTCGAATCTCACCTGTTTACTAATGAGGATTCTAAGTTAGATGGCTTACATGAATGCAAGTTTCAATTATTTCTGTGAATTATTGTCTTTTATTTGATAAAGTTGCTACCAATACTTTATTTCAGTTTTTAAATTTAGAGTTAGGAGAGATTTTTAATGATTTGAATCATCTAATGGTCAAATTAAGTTTATGAGCCATGATATTTTCAAAAGTAACGCACTTTAAAAATCCTAGCTTGTCTAACAGAAAATTGGTCAGCAATAAATTAAAGAGGGCCAAACTGAACATGACATACCTCGATCTCCCATACTACTTAATATTTTCATATCCAAAAAAGCAAGATACTGTCATGTGTCAATCAAGCCTGATAATAATAATAATATAAAATACTACATTTTTCGTCGAATTAGCTTGTAATAGTTTTACTTTAAGACATTTACCACAAAGTGACTTATCAAAAGTACACATTTACATTACTTGAATGCTCAGCAGTAGTTAAAACATTTTGTAATCTTAAAGTATTTTGAAAATATTTAGTACCACATTGACTTTTCACACCGAAAATATTAGAAAGATAAAAATGATATGAAACAACATACCAGCACTAACAGTGATTGCTTCAATAAATTGCTCCTTCCATGATGATGTGCCAACTACTAAGGCCAATGTACCTTGTTTGACTAATCTGTCAACTGTGTTCTGAAAAAAAGATGAATAAACTACTTTAAAAATAAAGTCTTTATGAAATTATTATTGCATTTTTATTTACTACTACTGAAGGTCGATGATTTATATTCTACGTCATATATACCTTTCTTTGTTAACTCTCTTTAATAAGATATTTCAGTTTCAATGCCTATCGGATTTAGATAATATCGTTTCTTCAATACTTAGAAATGAAAATATAACAAACATTTTTCAATAGTGCTTAATAATTGAAGGTTCTAATATTCTGTTGCATATTTGATGAATGCATATTTATGGCACCCATCTTCCAAACGGACCAATTGTGTCTTTGTAAGGAATGGTGATACTACTCTGCTTTAAAAAGCAGAGTATTTGCGACAAAATTTAAATATGACACCCGCTGGTTAAATGTTGAATGTTCAAACAAGTTGCGAAAACGTGTAATTGGTAAGAATGTTACGTCACTGTCGCTACGCATAAATTCAAGTTTAGCTGCTTTGCTTCAGTTTGTTTTGTTATTTTTGTTATTATTTCCAGTTTCTCAATTTAAAGACAGAAAATAAATCTCAGGAGATTTACACCTATCTATAATAAATGATAGGAAAAATATGCATTTCTTTACAGTTTTGTTTATTTGTCATTATCATTAGTTGCCTTAGATTCTAAACTGAAACATGAAATAATAAATTATGCACAAGTAAATACTAAAAAATATTGCTTGTGTCTGTTTATGAGACAGGTAAGAACTATGACAATAATAATGATGATAATTATTAAGTTGCATTGACATAAATAATGAGTTCAGCAATAAAAGAAACAACAATCACTAAAGAAGAAGACATTACAAGTTAATGTTGTGGTTTTCTCTCGACCGATTTAATTTAGATATTTACTTCTTTGCTGAAATACAAATGACATAAATTTGACGTTTGTAGCTACGGTTATATTCTCGTTTTTTAATGTTTGCCTATTGTCTTATTTAGAGAAAATCAAGTTGCTTCAGGTATAAGGGTTTAAACCTGTGAAGTAAAAGTTAACTAACTACAACACTCACTTAGCATTATCAGTATTATTGCATTTCAGGCTAATAATAAAGCTTACGATTATACACTAGTCAGAAATAAAATGTGCAATTCTGAATATCTACAAACAGTAAGTGAAAAATATCAAGCCAAATTAATATTTATTAATTATCAACGAAGGATTCAGCTCCATACGACAGGAAAATATCCTAACATTATTTACAATGCATAATAACAATAAAATAGCTAAATTAGTTATTTATTCTAATGTTTCTTTAAAAACATAAAATCTAGAAACTAACGGTTATGTTATGAAGAAATTCTAAATAAAATAGTTTTTCAAAGCGTCTCATGGGTAGAGGCTAAGGTTGTTCTCAACACTTCTAGTTTTTTACTGAATAAGTTGGTGCTATGAATCTGAATTTAGTTTTCAGTAAAATATTCTATTCGAGTCGTAACGTTTACAGTGTTTGTACTTAACTTTCGTGATGTTGAACTATGCTAAACAAGACGTGTTTGTATGTTGCGAATAAAGTCTTAATGAATTTCACACTCTGATACGCAACAATAAATCAGTATAAACAAAAATGTTAAATATATATATCGGTGAAGAACGTCAGGGACGACTACAACACAGTCAAATACTTCGATTACATAAAATATAGTATTTTAGATTATTTGATTTAAATAGAATCTACAAAAGAAGTAAACTCGTAACATTCTTATTCTGTGTTCCCATTCTTTTCAGAAATAAACATTGGAAAAAAAAGCTACAAAGTAAACAAATTAGTAACTTCTACACTTTTTACTGTTAGGCCAGTACTGTAATGAATAACTTTAAGTTTTGCAAGATTTAAATAATTTTAGTATTAGGCTTTAGCTAACTTTTACATACATATCTTTTTTTTGTGAATAAGAAAAACAAACTAATAATGGTAGTAAATAGATAAAGTTGGTACACACCGATAAATGACAGATGAATTTATGCAGCAATGTATAAATGTTTTCTGAATATATAAAGTTCAACACTAAAGTAATACGACGTATTATGTAAGTGTTTTTACATACAAACAGTCAGTGTTAGTTTATACTAATAGCACGAGCAGTACGCAGTAGTTAACGAAATGTACGTCAGCCTCAATTTACGTGATAATTGTTAATTTGGAAAATAGCCTAAATACTTATGTGATTACAGAAACTAATATATACGAAAACATTTATGAAATAAACGCATTATCTTTTCAGAAACGTCATTCTATCTCACTAGCTAGAAACCATTTATTTGTGTACAATTTTAACTTCGGCCAATTTACGATTCTGTGCAACCATAATATAAGGTTTGCACGTTTATATTCGTTCCATAGAATATAGTCATATTTAGTTCGATATTTCCTGAAATTTGTCATTGTTAAACAACTATAATAAATCTCAACATGTTTTCAATCTAACTACACATAGTAGTGCATCAATTGTCATAATACTCACAAACCACAACAAAAGTAAAATTCTGGGAATCCATTAATAAACACTACACAATATGAATGAAACTAGAAATCTGAAGATGATCAATAGGAATTATTTATAGTTACCATGCAGATTATTGACTACGTGCAGGGAACTTAAATTAACTGTGAAATAAATGGCAATGATTAACAAAGTTGATTTGATTACTTAACATCCGACTAAAATTAGTGAATGAGTCCTCAAATAAAAGCCTTAAAGTAACGTAGTGTTTCGAGGCAACTAAACTTACGATTAAGAGTCACAATTTGTGGATACAGACCGGGTTACTAGTCAAAGAGAAACGGTAAAACATCAGTTTTAAACCAAATCTTCATTTTGATAGTGAAGGCTGATATTTTAAATCCATTGAAATTCTTTATTAATGTTTAGGCAAATGTTGGCTCAGTTTTTGACTGATGTCGTACAAACATAAAATATCATTGCCATTTTAATAAGATTCCTATATTATACTGTAAGGCTGTGTTTTCAAGATAGTGTTCACGGAGACATTTATATAAAATAATAGCAATAAAATAATATAGATGAATATTTAATAAGAAAATTAATATAATATCTTTGTTTACCGTTCACTTATTAACGTTTCTGTTTGTACTGACTACTACCTGACAATCTATGGAATGGGCTTTACACAGTACAAAGAAACTGTTTCGAACTAAGATAAACTTCTTAATAGCTAGGTAATAATTGTTCTACTACAAATAAATTGAAGTAATCTAAGTAACAAACGTTCATTGTCACCTAATTGAAATTATAAATATTTATAAAATGTAATATACTGATTAGTTGTAATCAGAAATAGTATTCAAAGAATTGAAATTAATACTGAATTATTTTTTTTAAATAATTTTCTTATGTTTGTAACTAAGTAAATTGTACATTCATTAACATATGCCTATCATCTATTATTTGTGTTTTCTTGTTATGTGTTTTGTATGATGAACTTTATTTTGCCTAAATTTAGAGATTTTTTTCTTATTTTAAGAAATATGAAACATATATGGTATTTAATTTTATTATAATCACTTTGGATTAGGTTTGTGTACAATGAAATAAATATACTCAAGGTATGTTGGAATATTTTTTTTCATAGTTCATTAGTATGCTGGGTTCCTTAAGTATTGAAAAAAAATTACAAAGTATGACTACATGCAATTTATTTGTGCGGTATTCATTATTGTTTATATAAACATTTATATCTCAACTTAGCATCTTAATGAAAATTGCATTAGAGTTTAAAGCAAAATGCATTACTGATGTGTCACAATAAGAGTATCAAAACATGGATACAGATACACCTAAATCAGGATTCTCAAGTAGAACACAAGTGCGTTCAATATTCCATTACTAGCTCTAACCCAAATATTATAAAACCGGTGACCGAATACTAAATTCAGATAACACTGTCTTCAAACTGATATATTAGTGCTATCGACGACTTTAGGTCCTAAATATCACTATTATCACCTGATGTGTTTCATTTATACAATTTATATTTTGATATAATGTTATATAAAGTTTCCAAATAATTATTTAATGTGTTAATCATTTATGAGCATTACAACATCCTCTAGAAGATCAATTAAAATATAAAGTGATATCAATCTGACTAACTGCATATCAACCTGTTATTGAATCGGGAAAATGTAATCAGCAGGAATCATTATTTTCACTAAAAACTAGCTGTTGTGAATTGTCACTTCCAAGATGATGACCGCATTAATGTATGGTTTTCTTTTAAGAAGACAACCATGTTTTTATCCATTTTCATATCAGTAAATTTATGTTGATTACTATTCTATGTTTTTAAGACTAATTTTTAGTCATATTTTCCACTATTATAAGAATTATTAGTGTAAACGATAATTTATTTTGTCAAATCAATATGATGAAGATCAATCAAATAGTGATGAATAGATCTAAAACCACTGTTTCTTTTATTTACGGACTTTCGGATAAAGGAACTACTTTTATTCAGTAATAAATTCATTTGGAGGATCAGTGTCATTTATGTAGGCCAACTAAAATTACTGTAACCTGCACTTACGATTAAGCTTATATATGTATATATATGAGTAATACTTTAAGTCTTCGGAATTTTACTGTAACAAACAATAACTTAAGTTCTGTCCATAGTGTGAAACTTTAAATTTCACAACCTCGACAATACATAGTTATAACATTCATCACATCCCAACTTAAGAAAGTAACTTTTAGCGTTTTTGTGAGATAATGACACTAGTAGAGTCCAACATTGTAGGGAATGAAGAAACTACCTACCAGTCACTACATATAGTTGTTATTAAAGAATTGTAGTGCCTGGGTTAGATTGGAATCACACTTGTTAACTGCCTCGTTTGAGTTTCATTTGTGCATATCTTCTTAGAGATAAAAGTATTCATTTTTTAGAAATTTCTTAAAAGCTTTTAAATTAAAACCAACGGCCTTTTCCCAAAGTGTCTCTTCAGCATGTAAAATCATAACTTAGCTTATGTAATTAATACAAAGTTTTTGGCCTGTCCCACAAAGTCACGTAGCATAGTTAGTTCCCTGCACAGATCAATATTTTTCGATATATTGTGTTCATAAAATCCAAACATCGATTAACAAACGTGTTTACTACGTTGTTATTATATCGGTAAGTGAAGGTAACTGGTGATGAGGATAATCGTTTAAGGTTTCATTCGGGTCACGCAAATGGTCGACTGGTTAACCTCGAATTATTAATAAAACGGTACATCAGGATGTAATTGGAAATTAAAGTTAAATATGTTTTATCCAGTCACTTGTAAGAATGATTTGACACTGCATATTGATTTATTTTTGTTATTTTGAGTATCACAACGCAGAAAGCACATTTCTTAGGATTCAAAATGTGATATAATTATTACTCAGATGTCAAGCAGTAATCAATACCGAATGCAATGGGTAATAAATCACACATGATAGTAAAGAAACTATTTAACAAAGAGAGCTTACCATATAAAGTTAGGGGATTTCGAGAAATAAATGGTTTAAAAGTGGAGCACTATTCTTTTTGAACAACATAATGTAGAAGCTACATTTTTAGCTATGCCACTAATGTCCAGTTAAATTCATCTATAAATATTTTTTTACATGGTTATCAGTGTTTTCAGTTGCCATTGCATTCATGTTGTCTTTGGATATGGGTTAATGGACGGAATCTATGTCTAAGTGCTTGTTGACTGCGATATGACCTGGATACCGTGCATTTAAAATGTATGCTATTAAAATTACCTTGAACAAAAGTTTCAACACTTTTTAATGAAATTTGTGTCCAAGTTTTCTCATTGATATCAGTGACAAGTATGAGTGCAAAAATCTTACTTTTATATGCATAGATAATCAAACTATTTAGCTTAAAACATCAATATCATCCACCTAAGCAACTAATCTCTAACAGGCTGATTAGTTCGACTACTCAGTTATTGCTAAATCTGTATATTTGGTCATTACTCATGTAACACTTAGTTGTTCACCAAGGAATTTTACTGCTCATAAGAGTGTTCTGAATGTACTATGTTCTGCAGTGTAACAAGTTTTGTTAAAAAACGCTAATTTAGTTAATATTAAATATAGTTACGATTGAGATGTAGTTACACAGCTGCCGTATGAGTTATTACAAATTTTTCAGCAAATAATCCAACTTTAATCATATTTGATGTTTACATGGAATTGATGAAGTGTCCTTTAAGATTAATTATGTTTTACACAATTGGAAAATAAACTGTTCATTTATGTTGTGATTTGACAAATCTAGGTAAATAAGTGGTTGTTAGGTCTTTTAGAAGAGCATGTCTTTTTTAAATAAGCATTCATTATATAAATGTATTTAATGTTAATTAAAGTTGGAAAATCGAATTTTATCCGTCAATAGTACACACAATCTTTTAATGTTAATGTGAAATCAAAAAGACAGAATAACATCCCGGTGATTTTCTTCATTAGTTATATCTTCATGCCCTGGAAAAGTAAACGTTGACTTCTCTTTATGAAAAAGAACACAGAGTTTGGAGTTAGTATTTCGTCTATACAAGTATTCATTAATTAGTAGTTTGACATTCTGTTTAAACCATATATATCATAAATGAAATATGGGTAGTTCCTCCTGGTTAAAAAGTGATTGTATTGTATTTAAATGATACAAGGGGCATTTTATGTAAATAAATAATAAAATCTTTGTTGCTTAGTACAGATTTACACTGTACTTATACCTATAGTAATATGATAAGCATGGGGTAAAACGTTATGATAATAATTCAAAATCAATATGCAATAATAAAAACAATTGTGGAACAGCTAAAATATAAAAATCACTCGACCAACCTTGAATTCTGTACTCTCAGTAATTGTAATTTTGATTCTTGTTTGTTGGCCTAATCGTGGCTTACCAGTTTCAACAAATCCAAGGGATTTACGTGGATTGACATTTCCATCTTTAGCACTAGGCGTTAATGGATTACGCTTTTTTACAGAGCCACTACCGCTTATTAAGCTATCTGATCGTTGACTGAAGCGTGAGAATAAATGACTCGGAACTAAAAGAGAAGATTCATAAATATTTGAGTGTAAGTTTCAAATGTCAGGAGAAGGGATATAAGTTAATGAAATGCTTAATCAAAGTGTTTTACCAGGTAACAACGGCTTTCATTTTTGAATTATCGCTTAGAAAATCTTTATATATGTTAATCTAGAAAAGATATGTATCATGCAACGGAAAACACTACCACATAAATTACTGACACCATAAGTGAACAAATGAAGAAACTGTTTTACTAGGTGACAAAACCTTAATTTAGAAAGTGATTTGCAGAAATATAGAGAAAGACGTAAGTAGTTGATCCATCTAATTGGTTTCTTATTGTGGAAAGATCATTTAGTAGGAGGTATGAAAAAACAGTTCCAAAAGCAAATGGAAAAAATGAGTAGCACTTGAGTGTTCAATACCTTTAGTGACTGTATATTCGAAGTATATGTTCATGGTGAGCTAAATACGTAATACTAATATAATGGTGTTCATTATTGGGGCTAAGTTGTAATAATAATGCCTTGAACAAAGTTGTATTTTTATTATATTTTTAGCCAACTTTATAAATGCTGATTACAATTCTTTAATAGTACACTCCATTTCGAATCTATATCGTCAGTAACATTAAAAGAATACAATTAAGAATGATCTATTTACTTTAAAGACAACATCGAAAGAAGACAAAAGAAACTATACTAAAACAAAATATGGTTGAAGTAAAGTAAATCCAAAACCCCAAATTTTAACTAAATATCAGCTCACTAGTGACTAGCTCCTTAAGGTAGTTCCTCGAGATCTAATGTGAAGACGTGACCGGTGGAGTTCAAACGTGTCGGGTGTGAGACAGTTATCCACCGATAACAATGGACGAGGTCGTAAAAACGTATTACGAATTGATTGAATTAGAAATATCAACCGTTAAGAGCCCACTCAGTGGTCCAATGGTAAAGCGTTCGCCGCAGAGCCATAGGGTCCTGGGTCCGATTTCCAATAGGGATGTGGATGCGCATTGCTTAAGAGTCCCATATTAGGACGAAACAGCCGACTAGTGCTTCCAGGTGATCAATGATTGTCTGATTCAGATCAATTCGTGATATCAGGATTGACAATTAACTATCTCTACAACCGCCTCAGTTGTAAAAAATGACTTTATTGCACTACACAGATATTTTCTGTAATAGTGTATATCACTCAAAATATCAAGAGTTGATAAATGTTCTATATTTAACATAGGAGAAAATACAATCAGCTGACTTGATCTGGACAGAAGACTAGAAAGAAATGCATATCTAGAAAGAAGAACAACTCTGATTGTAAATAAATATTTTTTACTAAGCTAATATTGAAAATCGATAGACCACTGTATGACAGTTATACATGAATCATACGTAAAAATAGACCAATCAATATCATATTTACAGCAATGTAATTATGCATTGATAATAAGGTAGTATTAAACTGTGTGCCGATAATCTGCACTAAATTCAATAAAAACACTTTTATTGTGAGATTGCATGAAAACTACAACGTGGTGCACAAAATGTTACTACCATACAATAAACACGTTATAAGAATAAATAAACAAAAACATAATAACAAACGTTGTATTAGTGCTAATGAAAGCATTGTTCTAGAAATCACAACATACAGATGTAAATGCTACATATTAGAAATTGTAGGACGGCACAGCAAATAACTGTCATCCGTGTGCATAAATATGTCGAACTCCTAGAAATTTCTCCTGTTTCTTTTCAGTTAATTTGAAATACAGTTTGGATTGTCGACTTTGTTACTAGTTAAAAAATTACTGGTTACTGATTTCTCAAAAGTGACAGCAATAGATATAGATGGTATGTAGTGTAATATCAATAATTGTATTCGGAAATTGCATTGTTTTCATTTAAAGATACCTTACGTAAAATAAACAAATTACGAGGTACTTTCTCGAAAAAGTTTTCGTAACTTATCTATTTATTTCATACAAATCATTCATAAAGACTATCATCTCAATATTTGAATAAACTTGTAGTTTCATTATATAAGGT
The DNA here is from genome assembly GCA_025215515.1 of Schistosoma japonicum. Taxonomy (NCBI): domain Eukaryota; kingdom Metazoa; phylum Platyhelminthes; class Trematoda; order Strigeidida; family Schistosomatidae; genus Schistosoma; species Schistosoma japonicum. The sequence goes on from CM046061.1 coordinate 35,022,921, forward strand.
AGATAATAGTTAAGTGTCAAAATATCAATCATTCATATTAAATGCCATGCAAAACAGTTGTTATGATCATCATTTTTTTAGTCAGTTATTTGGTTAGTTATTTGGTAACTGAATTGAAGTGAATTGAGTGTATTACAAACCAGGTGTCAGTAGTAAGTCGTTTCGCCGTAAAATAAAAACTTCACTTTTTCTTTAGTAAATAAGTCTATTTTTTAGTTTTTCTAAATATCAAAAGACTTAGTAATTTGTTCAGAAATAAAGAAAAATGTGGTTAAAGCATGAAGTCATTTGAGAAAAAAACGTTAAATGTAAGTGGGTAACGTTTATTTACATGTCACTGCTTCATTAACTTTATCATTAATGTTCATCATTTCCTTGAATTTGGATAAACTAAAACCGTAGAACAAGGAAATGCAATCTTAGTAAACAACAAACATGTTTGTGTTACCGTGATGTAAGCAGTTTCATAAAGCGAAAATGTTATACATTGCATAGAAATAAAATAATGACTATCTAACTATTAATGAATCAGCATTAATAATTGGAAGACAGCACGTTTAAAAGTATTAAATGAACAAATATCGCTCGAGTGTATGTAATGAAACAGCATATTGTTTGTGTTTATGTTTATAAATAGTGATAATGCCTCAATAGGAAAATAATAATCGGTATTTAGAAAAAAATTAGTCTGCCAGTCAACCATTAAAAAAAATAAAATTCGACGCATATGTGCATAGGTATTAATTGGCATATCACATTTGAACGACGAGATCGAATTCACAAAATTAACACGACAGTGTAATTAAACAGGATGAAATGAAGAAAACAGTATATAAGGAAGAATAATAAAACTTATGATCACTAAGAAGATAAAGAATAGTGTTCACCGGCGCGTTTATGACATTTCCCAACCCGTATGACCCAGCGTTTTTATACACTCGTTGCAATAATCAAGTGAATTCCAATCACAAAGCCTGCATCTACTAGCGTGGCTCATAAATTCCATGGACTGATTTCATGTTTTTGCCTGGTCACCACCCTTTCATCCTAATTCTACCACCCCAGGTAACATCCAGTGACGAGGGAGGCAGTGATCGAGAATAAGCAATACATATCTCAACTATATCAGTAAATGAGGGTTCACAACCTCTTTGATTGGTCTACCATTTGTTGTAGTAGTGTGTATCTAAAATTAATATTACATATTTGCTTATTCCATTATATACAATCTATAATTCTTAGATTTTTGTCATGCAACTCATCTATTTTCATGGCCCATATTTCGCATCTATATGTTAAAACAAAGCAGGTGGCGAAGCAATATAATCGGCCTCTCGTTGAAAGACAGATATTATGCCAACGCCAGAAGTGGTGCAGCCTCCAAAAATCAAGCAAGTTTTTTGAATCCAGGCAGAGACATTATCAGGCGTTGACCAGAAGGACCGAGGAGGATATTCAGGTATACCTGAGGAAACACATCAAGTTAGAGTTGGTATTATAATGACATGGTGTGTAAATACAGTGTCCGAAGAAGAGCTGTTTTAAACATTCATAAACAATCTCTTTTACAGAACTCTGCACTTGGTAAGACCTTACAGCCAGCAGTGAAAATTCAATGGGGTGAGATGTGCATTTTAAAAGCCAACCTGTACTAACCCTACTCATCCTTTATAGAAAAGCAGTAAAATGCCATATATATATATTTATATAAATAAACAATCATAAAAAATATTTTTAGAACACATGTACAACTAAAATATGCAGTAATTTTAAATATTCGATAAACTATAAAAATAGGGGATAAATAATAGTAAGTTCGTAAAGGTTAGTAAAAGTGTTAGTAGAATTGAACTGTGATAAGAAATTGTATAATACTAAGCATTTATTAATATGGCGTTATTTTGTCGATATCATAAAAGTTTGATAGAGAAAACTAATTTGGAGGCTTTATGTTTTTAACTTGTGATGGTGAAATTGTAAAGATTTTATTGTTTTGAGAGAAAACATTATTATCTCAATTAAAAAAGTGAAAAATTGGAATTTTTACAACAATGATCAAGATTTTTTCCTGTTGACCTGGAATTTGATTGGTCGTTTTCCATAAATGCATATCAGTTATATGCTTGTTTATTTAGATTGTCACTAAATTTGATCTGAACTTTAGCCTTATTTTGTTTCACAGCTTTTTTACCAATGGAATCGATTAAAATGTATCTATTGATTGAAACAGAACTGGATTATCATCCTTTCAAAAAGCCCTTTTGGTCTTTTTATATCTAGCAATTTGACAGTCCACAAGTAGAGCTTGCGATATTTAACATATATTTGGTGTTTACATAGATCTTGAGAAATTGATCGGATTGTTGAACGTAATACCTTTTATGGATGTTGCAATTTTTCCGATATTCGATTTCTTTCTTTTGACGTGTTTGGATAATAATCATGCAAGGTTTTTAGGGTTGCATAAACAAGATAATGTTATCTTAAAATAAAATTACACTTTTATAACGATCCACCTAGATTGATGAATAAAGAAACTCAAAAGAATTTCTTTTAGGCTACTAATTGTCCTAAAAATCTCAGACTTAAAGTTTCATTTTATTTTTATCTGTGTATTCGAATGTAAATATCAGTAAGGGATATATATATATGCGTATATATATATTTATATATATATATATGTATTTATACATATATTTATATATATATATATTTATATATATATTAGTCTACGGAAATAATAATTAACAGAACAACTAACGATGAAGATGAATGACAAATGAGAAAGCTAACTGACAACAAATGTTGTGCACATGCAGTGATTTTTTAAGAAAATAAGTGACAACATGTAAAACATACTTTGAGAATTAATACTATTTCTAAGAAAAGTTAAACATGCAAGTTGTTAAATGTTTTTTCAACAAAATCTAGTCACGTGAATGCAAATGGACGTGTAAATAGAGACTAGATTCTAACAAGAAAAACAGGTAGCTAACATTCAAACAATTGTGTTCGTATTGCTTGCATTATTTACTGTTCAAAGGAAAAATATGATTTATAAAACAGAATGTTTTCTTCTAGTCTATTAACAGTTATGGTGCAGATGTTAGAAAAAAGGTGTACACTAAAAAACAACGCAGAACTACTAGTGATGAAAAAAAAATCTATTACTTAAATCTTTGCTTACTTGTTTCCCATTCGGTTATAGCTATGCATTGGAGTTTTTAAAGAAAGATGACCAAAATTATATAAAATCAATAAAATTTTAAAAACGACTGCTGACTTAACAAATTTTTATTAGATTCAGCATTGAATTCATAATACAGTTATGAGTAAAAGTGAAAACATTAGCAAACAACTGATTATTGATAATTCAAAATGTTATAGTTTGTTAGTTACTGATTATAATCTACGATTTCATATAATGTAAGAAATAGTGTGAAGGTATTACTGTGTTGAAATTTTAAAAAGACTCATGAGATAAACTGATTATTTTTGATTACTTAGTTTCTAATATGCTAACATTGAAAGTCTATGGAAGCAGAATAGACAATCTTCAGAATTGTATGAATGTAATCTTATTTTCCCATTTGGACCCTACAGAAATGTTCAGTGCAATTATATAGACTTTTACCAAAACACAAAAGATAAATACATATGTGGAATAGTTCTAATTTCAGTAAACTAGAATATCTACTCAGAATCTTCTGAACGAAAAAAATAAATGCAAATATATGAAAACAATAAAGTGCTACTAACTAGTTACATCGTCAAACATCATTTATCAGTTCACATATATTTGTGGAAAATAGCACTTCAAGTTATGGTTCAGTGGTTGCTGTGTTTAGCAATTCAACCCTCAAGATAGATGATTTAAGCATATCTTATTTATAGCAGTCAAGTTTCTTAAAATTGTGATGCAAGTGATATGCAGATAAACCATTTTGTACGTATTCCTAGACATTTGATACTACTAAATTATGGTCAATTTGTTTCAATAAATAAACTAAATTTTCCTTTTTGTTTGTATAAAATGAAACCGATAGATTGAATTTGTACATTATTTCAATAAACAGATGATCATGAAAGTACTGGAATATTTATTTATAAACAGAAAATATAAAAATAAAGTTTTAAGTTATGTATGTATGACTGACAAAACGCTATCGATCCAAATCACTACCTATCTAAATGGGGTTATTTATCTCAAATCAGTAATGTTGGTATTGATAAAACTAATTGATTAATGAATTCTTTGGGCTATTTCAGTAGAGAAGAATACTGAAATAATTTTACGTATTGCTTGGAAATAAGTTGATACATAAATTTTCATAAACTTTGTTTAGATTGTTTAACTAGTTTAATCATAATAATCAAATATTCAACAATTTAAAATATTATTGTTCGATCACAAGTTACATCATTTCTTGAATTTAAGCATTTTCATAGAAATCTAAGTTTTGTATATAACTTGACGAAATAGGGCTTTCTAACTTAGACAGAAATAAATTTTTAATTTACAGAAAAGATGCGTTCGTAACGAGTCATATATGTGAACTGTTAATGAAGTTAGAAAGATATTTTAATAATAGTTAATTAAGAATAAGAAGACGATAATTAAGAGGATGGAAACAAAGAAAGATAAAAGATATATAAAGTTGAAGAAACTTAAGAAAGTAAAATTCAAAACGAAGTTTAGAAAGCTCTATTTTAACCTAGTGTTGGTATGGTTTACATTAAAGTCCAAGGTAGAGTAAAGGGTTGAAAAAACGTCTTCTAGATACAAAATTTAGGTTTATAGATGTGAATATCATTGGCTTCAATCACACATGAGATATGAACACACATTACTTGAAACACATGGTGAGATTCGATATATAATTCTACAAGATTTGTTCAAGTCAACTTTGATGTAATATGTCAACTTCGTAGGCCAAAATAATATTTTGATTTGTCTAAGTCGTCCTTTACTCATCTGAGTCGGGTGGAATTATGTAATACAATGATGAATTCACTTGAATTTACGCTTTATATAACTGACGCCGCAGGAGAAATAGTATTGATAAACATATATTGAAGTGAAGAATCATAACAGTCTATCTTTAGCTACTGAAGAAATCAAAAATTGGTTATAAAATAACATGTTAAGCTTAACAGTGTAGACTATTATGAAAATATTTCTTTAACTTTACCATAAATGTTAATAGATGAGTTGATGAAGTGACACTTTTTACAGCAGTATGTGTATTTTATTTTCATTTTGTTCAATTACTGGATAGTGCAAACCTATCTGTTATTTATTTTTTACTTTTATATGTTTACAAAACAAAGATGGTTTCTTGAAGAACCTTTGATAATTATGTTCAATTTCAGCAAAATATTTTGATTGACTTTGTTTAATTTCGATGGCATAGCAGGGCTATGTTGACTTTAGTGTACAGTTTACAAAAATGATGATACTTATAATCAACGTTAGCAACTTGTTGCTAAGGCCGTTGTTTGATACTTTCTTTAATTGTGAAAAGTATGGTATTTTGAAGTAACTAGTAAGAAATAAATAAGGACAAATGAATTCAAATAATTATGTTTAATAAATCACTTGAAGTATTTCATAAATCCTTTTGTCAATAAAGGATTTACAATGTAAGAAAATAAACACTTCTAAAAGTTCTTAGGTGTAGGAATTCATACCTTTTCAGACATTTAATCAATACAGTCTAAACGCCTTAAGGAACTACGAAAAATGGTAATTTTCGTTGGTAAAAATTTGCATAAAGAATGAAAATTCTGGAAATTCAACATATGCGTATATGAACTGTTTATGGTGATTTACATTGTTAAGTGAGATTTTAGTGACCAATTTACCTTTCATATTAAAATGTATAGACTAGATTGTTTTAAATGTATTTATCAAAGGAGAATGATATTAGTATTAAAATCAGTAGGATTATAGTAATGATGTTTAACAACTTAGCATTTGTGAATACCTTCAAAAAATTAATTCAAATCATCATTTTACAAAACTAGCCACTCATCGAAGTGCAAACAGATTTATAGTTGATGTTATTTTACAATAATAAATTACTTACTGTGTGGTTTAAAAAATTTCTCTGGTACAATGAGGCTATTTAATACACTAAGTGTTGTGACAGCAGTCAATATACTTTCAGCTTGTATTAATAATATTGTGTCTCCTGAGGATTTATATTAAACTACTTATTATCTCATCTAAGTTGTTGCAATTAAGCAGCGATTAAAAAATTACCTCGTCCATCAAGAAATCGGTTCACAATATCCTAGAAATTCTCAACATTAGATAATGGTAACTTTCAATCACAAAAAACACTTCATGCATAACAAACATGCTTCGATTTTGTAACGTAGTAAAATGTGGTAAATATTCTTAGAAATATGTGTAATGTTGAAGTTAAACTGACACTGATACTTACAAAATACACAGAAATATTATAGGATGGAAAGAAATGGGAAAATGTTAATTGATATTCAGAGAACATAAATTATAAACAGTAAACTTAGAGTATCAGATAAGATTCATGACACTGCAACATACTTTAGGTGCAAATATGGAAATATTTTTATCATAATCTTACAATTAATGTAAAACGCTTTTTGAGTTGTATGGGACAGAACTTTTGTAAACCAGGTGAAATATATTGGATTAATTTAAATATGTCGAATGAATTATGTTCTTGAAAAGTGACTGCATTATCAAAAATGCTGTAGCATTACTGTTCAAATAATCACAGTTGATTATAAATAGATAGTCTTTATAGTAACAAATTGAATATTTGTTGTCCTTCACTTAACTAAGTATTTATGCAATCTCAAGCTTGTATCTTATTATGATATTATGATTGATATCTAATGAACACATTATCCTAAAGCTGATATGTTGTTTACCTATAATTAGTCTTATCATTGACCTTACTCATCGTATCAAATGATTTTCTGCATAAAATGAAATGATCAAATTTCTAGTATTTGTTCAATAAAACGATTATTAGTGTTATATAAAATAATCTAAATAATTTATGTATGTAAGAGTATTATTTGTTGATTAATAAAGTGACATAAACTGTGCTTGATTCAGAGAATTATAGACATAGAATTTAATTGTAATTCTATTGTGTATCAAAATGAGATAAATGAATACAATGGTAACATATTTAACATATTTTGCAAAAGCTGATTACCAGTTACATTAGTATAAATTTCTTCCCCATAAGGTATCAAGAACATACAAATAAAAATGCATGTGCATTTTACGAGAAGTGAAATGATGAACAATTGAATTTAATTGGAAATAGGAATAACATTATGTGGAACTTCTGATTGTTTAGAGAAACAGTCAAAGAAGTAATGACAAAACTTAATTCAATCTCATCTTAAAACAAATGATGTTCAGTCAATATATTATTGTTTCTGTTTATTACTTAGAGAAAAAATCATTGGTGAATATTATCCTCATTAGCTCAAATATTTCATAATTAGTGTATATTGACATTTTTGTTTCAGTATTAGATACATAACGTTTTTGTAAAAGGTAGCAAGGAGTGGTGCTAAGAATAACCCTACACGATTTAGGTTTTGTGATAGATCAAAATTATGATTAAGACTTACCTGCAATTGTTAGGGAATAAATATATTTCGTGTGATTTTAACCCACTTTATCTAGCATCATTGCTTAAAAACATTACCATAACTGACCTTTTGTAGGACACAGCAGTGACCATTATTATACTCGTTTAGTTATTAATACTTACTTACGCCTGTAACCCCTCTCGGGAAGCATAGGCCGCTTACCAGTATTCTCCATTCAACTCTGTCCTGAGCAATCCTTTCAAGCTGTCTTCAATTACTGATCATCCTTTCTATGTCTGCATTCCAGTTCTCGACGCAGTGTGTTCTTTGGCCTTCCTCTTTTCTCTTTTCCAACAGGACTTCCAAGTTAGTGCTTGTTTCGTGATGCAGTCTGATGATTTCCACAATGTATGTCCTATCCATTCCCAACGTCGTTTCCTGATTTCCTCTTCAGCTGGAAGTTGGTTTGTTCTCTTCCATAGAAGGCTGTCGCTGATGGTTTCCGGCCAACGGACATTCAATATTCTACGTAGACAATTATTAATAAATACCTGTAGCCTCCTGAGGATGTTTGCAGCAGTTCTCCACGTTTCAGCTCCATACAGAAGAAGTGACTTGACGTTCGAGTTGAAGAGTCTAACTTTGAGATTGGTAGACAGTTGTTTGGAGTCCCATATATTTTTCAGCTGTAAAAATGCCGCTCTTTCTTTGCCAATCCTTGCTCTTACATCTGCATCGGATCCTCCTCGTTCATCGATGATGCTTCCCAGGTATGTAAAGGTATCCACTTCTTCCAGAGTTTCACCATCAAGTTCAATTAGGTCGGTGCTCTCTGTGTTGAATTTGAGGATCTTGCTCTATCCCTTATGTATGTTCAGGCCTATTGATGCTGAGGTTGCTGCTACTTTGGTTGTATTTACTTGCATTTACTGTTGTGTATGGGATAGAAGTGCTAGATCATCCGCGAAGTCCAGATCATCAATTTGCATCCTACTTGTCCATTAAATCCCGTGCTTCTCCTCAGATGTAGAGGTTTTCATGATCCAATCGACCACTAGGAGGAAGAGGAAGGGCGAGAGCAGACAGACCTGTCTGACACCGGTTCTTACTGAGAATGCATTTGCCAGCTGTCCTCCATGCAAAATTTTGCACTGTAGTCCGTCGTAAGAATTCCGGATGATGTTGACGAGTTTCTCTGGTATACCGTAGTGTCGAAGAAGTTTCCATAGTGATCTCCTGTCTACGCTGTCTAATGCCTTCTCATATTCAATGAAGTTGATGTACAGTGACGAGTTCCATTCAATTGATTGTTCAACGATGATGCGTAGTGTTGCGATTTGGTCTGTGCATGACCGATCTTTACGGAAACCAGCCTGTTGATCTCGAAGTTGAGCATCCATTCAAATTTTCATTTTATTCAACAATACTCTGTTGAGGACTTTCCCTGGTACTGACAATAGTGTGATTCCTCTGTAGTTCTCGCATTTGTTGAAATCCACTTTCTTTGGTATTTTGATAAGGTATCCTTCTTTCCAGTCTGCCGGCACGTGTTCTTTCTCCCAGATCCTCTTGAATAAAACGTGAAGCATCCTCACCGTCATGTCTATATCTGACTTGAGTGCTTCGGCTGGTATATTGTCAGGAACTGCTGCTTTCCCACTTTTGATCTGTTTAATGGCTATCTTGATTTCGTCCATCGTTGGTGTATTGACATCTATCGGGAGGTCCGTAGATGCTGCTTTGATGTCTGGTGGGTTCGGTGGAGCTGGTCTATTTAAGAGTTTCTAAAAATGTTCTACCCATCTGTCTCTTTGTTCTTGAATCTCTGTAATTGACTTCCCTAATTTGTTTCTGACCGGTTGCTCTGGTTTACTATATTTCCCTGCCAGCTTCTTCGTTGTGTCGTATAGCTGTTCCATATTTCCTTCTCTTGCAGCTTTCTCCGCTGTCGTTGCAAGGCCTTCGATATACTTCCGTTTGTCGGCTGTAATGCTCTTCTTTACGTGCTTATTTGCTTCTGTAAATTCACTTTGTGTCTTGATTTTCTCTGCTCTAGTTCGGCCGATGTTGATTTCTGCCTTCTTGTTCCTCCTTTGTTGAATTTTTCTCAGGGTCTCAGTGGAAATCCATTCTTTATGATGGTAGTTCTTGCAGGCTCAGAGCCTCTTGACAAGTTGAAGTTAGTGCCTCTTTGATTTCTTTCCAGTTGTCCTCCACAGTGGTTTCTTTTCCGTTCAGCAGATCTAGTAAGGCTTGGAACCTGTCGTTGAGAGTTATTTCGAATTCCCTGAGTTTGTCAGCATCTCAAAGAGAGGCTGTATTGAACCGTTGTAATGCTGTTACTGCCCATTATCCATTATTTCTTTAGCTTCGGTTTCATTTTGGCAACCAGTAGTTGGGGATTTGAAGCTATATCAGCTCCTCTCCTGTTCCATCACATCTTTCATTGATCTTCTGATTTTTTTATTGGTGCATATATGATCGATTTGATTTTCTGTGGTATGATCCGATGAGACCTATGTAACCTTGTGCATGCGTTTGTAGAGAGGGGGGAATATTAGACCACCTATAACCATTTTGTTGTAAGCGCATAGATTTGTAAATCTTTCACCATTCTCATTTCTTTCTCCCAGTCCCTGTTGTCCCATGATGCCTTCGTATCCGGTGTTGTTCATTCCGACTTTGGCGTTTAGGTCCCCGATTAGGATTGACAGATCCTTTCCTGGACACTTTGCTATAATTGACTGTAGCCTATCTTGAAATTATTCTTTGTCCTCGTCGTTGGTGTCGTTGGTGGGTGCGTAACACTGGATAATGTTCATTGTAATCCCCTTCATCGTTGTCTTGAAAGATGCTTTGATGATCCTGGGTCCATGTGGTTCCCATCCTACAAGTTCGCTAAAAAAAACGCTAACTAGAATAAACAAACTCAGTTATTAATGCTTAGGTTTTATTATATCACTTACAACATTACAAATGCGAAAATTAGGTTCCCTACGACGATATTGGAATGGATTATTAGTGGGTCAGCAAATTATTTTATTAGATACTGGGTGGAGAATGAAAGTTTCTCTATCGCAATTTAATGATAGACATTTAAGATAATTCTGTGTGAATGATTGACAGATATTTCATTCATGAAACTGTCTACTTAAATGAAACATATTCGTCTATAATGCATTCATGAAATAATGAAGAGTGCTGATGTAAATATGATAATTTTAGGACACATATGTCATAATCATTTTCTCTTCAAATTCAAGAAAATTTGATAAAATTGGTTTTACTTATTTTGTGAATAGTTGTGTACACCATCTTAAAGAAATATCCGGATTAGATGTTTAGTCTTAAAGTAGTCTGACAACTAAGATAAAGGTCCCAGGCATCTATAATTTTGGGGAGTTATAGATGCAGTACTGATAGAGGAGATAAAAGAGCGACAAAATAGAAAAGCTAAGTTATGTTAGAAATCTAAAAAAATGTCCTACTTAATAATACATAAATATACATTGGTTACGCTAATTTCGTTGTTATAACAACAAAGGATCTAAAAAACATCTTGTAATTTCAATACATGGCGAGATGTCATATCACATCAAGAAAGCCCATAGTAAATGATAGAAAACAAGAATGTAAGGTAACGTTTCCTGTATACCAGGAAACAATCCAAGTTAAAGACGTAAAGTATATGTTTACAAATATACACATAAATACGTAAATCATAGCTAATAGAATAATCTAATAAAGAAGTCTCCTATGATATAAATTTAGAAAAAAAAACCACTTTGAAAGATAGTAATGCATTTCATGACATGTAGTACTTGACAATAGAAAGAAATATCTTAGGTAATAAAGGTTCTATTTATCTTCCAGCCTAAGTAATACGGCTTGTATCATAACTTTCGTACAACCAATCGGATAAATATTTAGAAGAATGAAGTATAAAGACTCAAATGATGCAATAAAAAGTTTAAAAAAATAAGGGCTGTTGAGACAAATTTGGATTTCACAATATTTTCAGGAGGATTTAAAAGTAAACCTTTTAAAAAGTTAACCTTTATTAATCGAATGTACAGCTATAAATTATTACACAATTGTATGGTTTGCCTACGGATGCTATCCAAGTAGATGAGATTTGACTTTGGTATGAGTAAAGTATAGGAAAATTTCAAATCATGTCTCATCACTGCAAATTAAAATTTTTCCAAGCAATTTATTTACACGGATCACTTTGCATGTTAGAGACATTATCCAAATGGAAATGATTGCGCTAGTCATATGGAACATCTTATAGGGTCATAGTCTTTTGAGGATTTTAAAATGCAGATTATTAAGTGAGCTACACTATAATTCCTTAACATACATGTCTAAAACTTGTATACTGTTAACATAAATAAGTTGATCCCATAGATTTCAAAATTAGAACAAAGTATGATGAAGCAATTATCACTAACGAATCTTGTCCCATGAAGATAAATATGAAGCTGCAATTTTTCTGTACATCTATCTTTAGAAGAAACGGACGTCTTATAGAATAAGTACAGACAATCCACTGTTGCATGTTAACAAAAACACTGGCTTAAACTACTCAGTCGAAATCAAGACACTTAAAACAATTAAAGTATACTTTAGTAGAGGTATTTTGTGGAGTTTAGTTTTTATGCGTTGTTTGCATACACGTGGATAATGTTTACAATCAGGGGATACAAAGTAAATGATTAATATTAGTTTGAGTCTTTTAAACAATTTTCCTTATCAACCCCAACAGAGAACCGAAATCAGGTCATTCGTGTCATATAGCAAACGGTTAACCATTAACACTACTGGGACGAAATTCAATTGTAGGATTCCCATTTAAACATTTTTGTGATGTAGCACGAAAATCATCCAACTTTACTGGTTGTCACCTTCTTACTGCTTACATACCTAGACCTTACCAATTACGACTTAGAAAGTACACACATCTGATGAGTTTCAAACCAGGATAAAAAAATGTCCAGTGTTTCTCGGTTTACATTGTCATCAAACAGAAAATTGTACAATTGTATGCTATTACTTAGATAACTGCAATACCGTTAAGCGTTTATAGGGTTCAGCAATACCACCCAAACTTTTTTCAGTTCGCTGCATAAGGCAGAAATTGTTTCTTTGTCGAATAAAGTATACGAAGAGGTATTTTTCCCATAAGCTACATGAAATCTAATTTAAATTAAAATTGTTTAATATATATATTTATATATATAACAGGAATATTTCTGTTGAATTATGCCAAGAATATTTTCCTTAACTGATAATACGTTCGTATTTACGAGTCTAATCTATACGACAAAATGCCAAGCTATCAGGTACAATTTGTACATCAGGTATGTCATCCAGCAGGAAAAAGCTTAAAAATCACTAGTCTCTGATCAATAAACTAGTTCCACTTTTATAACTATGCCCTTGTTAAAGACGAAAATCTAAAGTAATGTCTATAGCTACACAAACTAGAAATGACTTTAAGGGATAATATAAATAATTGAGTGATGTGGTGGCAGTTTTTACTCTACTTGTACTTTCACAAACTTCTCAGAAACCCCATTCACCAACAAAAATATCACAGACTTCAACAAAGGATTTAGAATCAAAACTAGCCGTGACTGTTAGCCCGCGATGATTTACGATTAACACTAAACAAAATAAAGTAAATTCCTGATTATTTATAAGCTGTATCTTCTTTAAATATTGCATGAACTAAGTGGTATTTGGTATTAAAGTATAATCTATAACTATTTATACAATCTGTTTGAAATCTGAATCACAAATAAAGAACATAAAGAATGAATTATTAATGAGTAGCGATGAATCATTGCAACGTTTTCATGACAAATGATAATAAGAATAATGAATTTTTACATTTCTAGGGATTTTATTTGTCACTGAAAGCTCAAAAAAGAGTAAAATCTCCTTAACTTAAAATAACCCAGAATTCTCGCTAATTTTTTCTTGTGATAACTATTTTACAAATGTTGTAGATTTCCTTCTGTAGTAATGCATTAATCAAAGAGATTTTCATGTTTGGATTGCTAAAACAATCATGATGGAAATATAACAAAAAGTACATTGGAAAAATAATTAACTTTAACAAAAGTTGATTAGAAGATAGACAATTTTTTTAAAACGATTCAAATTGAATATCGAATTTTAATAAATCGAACATATGAATTTACTCATTAGGCTGCAAAAGTTTTAAATTATGAGGTTGTCATACTTTAACAGTAAAAAGAAATGAAGAATGCAACAGTAGGACTAATATAAGAACCTACATGAAAGAGATGAATTTCAAACGAATGTTCTTTTAAGAAAGAACTTTCAATCACCTCTTGTTGTTAAGTTGCATCATTTAGGATAACTAAACAATCTTGTAGCAATGAAAGTCATTGTTCATCATTAAACTTAACACACTGGTATAACTCATTGCCTTCTCCTAATTAATTGCTATTTCTCCACAATATTTGGTGACCTTATTAACATTTTAAATTACCAATTTTCCAACACGATAAATATTTCATATTGTTTAGGTCTTTGTGAAACTAAACAACTGTGAATGTTAACACTCTATGCATACAATGACACTGAATACAGCGAAATGCTTTCAAAAAACACATTTCCAATCTGGTCTAACCTAATAAGAAATTAATAAAGTTTAAACATTTTATAAATAATACATATAAATAATTAGCTGCAACATCTCAATCGGTTAACAAGCTTCGTGAATATATACAAATGAAAGACATGGATGCCGTTCAGCTGCTAAGATACACAATTAAACTTACCTCATTTGATATACTTTAATGCATTATTCAACATATTTCACCGAAATGTGTACATTCGGGTAGTGTTGTGAAAATGCAAGTATTATAGTATCTGTTCTACTCAAATGCTGTTTAACTGCAGAAGTCACTGTGAAATAATACTTCACATACATCATCGAAGAGGTAATCTTTCGCGCATCAACGGAACAGGCTGCATTATGTAAGAATTATATATTTTATGCATGTCAAGTGGTTCAGTCTTAATAATATTGGATAATACAAGAACATGACCTTATCAGCACGTTAATGACTACAGATGACTTTCACACAGAGTCAGGAATTTCGGTATTTGCCAAAATGATGTTAAACATTCTAAGGATACATCTAGTCTAAAAATTAACGTTTATATAAGCTGAGTAAAATGGTCTCTTTCAAGTAAAATGTTAATGGATATAGTTATTCAACAAGAAAAAATAATTTGCAAAATAAAATGGTGCTTGTAAAATTAAACATCGAAAAGCAAATCTGTTAAAACACAAAACAAACCGATTTAAAAAGCCAAAATGAAATAATAATGATAATATTTGAACTGTGAAGATATCTACAATTTAATTCACTAGTTCACTCAAATTGTGTTTAGTGCATTATTATCATCGATTGGTACCAAATCTGTAAACAAAAAGGTTTATTAGGCATAAAAATCAGGCAGTAATAAACTAAATTTAAGTGAGTTAACACTGCAATACTGGCACACTTTGTTTGTATGACTACTAACCTTTAAGTGACTCACGAGCTCGACGAAATTTATCCATACATCGTCTTACTGCAATGTCTAAATTCAAGTTATATTCAAAAGTCAATAAATGGAATGTGTTCATCATTTTTCTAAGTTTATATGAAAACCATTGGATTTCTAATTATATTGGAAATTATATTGCCTTGATAAACGTGTCAAAAAAGCCCTTTGTTAATAGTATACCAGATTATTTTAAAAAGTAATAAATTTATTACTTTCATATATGATGCCTTGTAGACAAGAATCTGCATATAAACGCGATTAGAATATACCAATATATGTGAAAATGTTCAAGTATTCCAACATATCTGATAATAACTATTTTTAAGCCTTATGTACCTGTCGACTGTTGTAGTAAGTGTCATTTGCGGTAGAAGTAAGAATTATCTTAGCTACAATTTTATGCTGTTGACTGTATGATAAATATATTTCATTAAATTCGGAATTTAAAAATTAATGCTAAAACTAATATAAACGTGTAATCACTTCGACGGTGATATATCATTTTCACTGAAAATAACCATCAAAATTAGATGTGATGAATTCTATGAACGTCTTCATCTGTGTTGCAGAAATATCGTCAAAAAACAAAAAAAATCATTATTCACTCAATCCACATGACAGCATTTTCGCCTTCCAATTATATAATTGGAAAGAGTGTAAGGTAGAAAAGAACCATAAAACAATTTGTTTAATTCAAGAAAAAAATGGACAACGTTTTTATGTTGATTTACTTGTCCAAAACTGTCAGAAAGTAGATGTTAAATTACAATTTAAAAATTAAGATTTGATGATAATGAAGGGCTTTGAGAAGTTTTTTGTTACAGTTACAGCAGTAGCGTGGTACGTACTGAATACATAAAAAAAAACAAAAGATTTTCTTACGTTATTTAGATATAAAGATGACGTATACTTATTCGCGTAGAAATCGTAGATTTTTTTCAGTGGAATGGTCTTTAGGGAAAACACGGAATAATGGTGTTATATAATCATACTTTTAAATGAGTAAGATAGTGCTCAAAACTGGAATTAAAGTAAATGAAGCTAGCTCTCTATTGATAAACACATAATGGGTTGTATAAAAGAATTCATAAAGTGACTCATTGAATAAGTGCCAGTATATCACATGTAATCGTTAAGTCGATTGTATAACTTTTCTGTTGTATCGCTGAAACAAAAGTGAAAAAAGTTCTAACAATAAACCGGATTCTAAGTAAATGATACTATTTTAAAGTGTTTTACAGTGCATACAAAATGAACGGTCAGCTAATTACAGTTGCAGTTCAATGACACTGATGAGATGGAGGAACTGTTTGTAAGTAATTGAGTGTTGAGCTGATGAATTAAATAATTTATAACAAGCACGATCATTCCATTTTCAACAGAAACCATCCAAACGTGCCTATGATTCTACCTACACTGTATTCCATTCCATTTGAATTATAAGTCCTATCACAATAATTCAACATATTTGTTGACAAATTACATCATATTTACTTTAGAATGATAGATTGCCAGTAGTAATAAAATTTGGTAATAATTTTAATTGATTAATAATAAAAATAATAACATTTTAAACATTCATTTGAAAGTAATATAATTTCGAAACAAGTGGTTTATTTCATGGTTATCGCATTCAAAACAAACATTCAAACTTAATGATACTTAGGGTTCTGGAAATTAATTCAAGCACTTTAACTGTATACGTTTAATTCCGTTCAATGAACCGGAAAAGTAATAAAACAACAAAGAATCAACAAATAAAGTAAGTCACATGAATCGCAAAACTTTATAAAATATAATTAAACGATATTTCAAGTTATATATATCGGTGAAAAATTCATTAATATTTTGACATATATTCCACATAAATTGTAGTATAAGAGCTTTTATATACTTCAGTCTCATATCAACATGTTATTCTATGTGTTACCTTCCGGTTTGTTGTTGCCATATGATATTTGTTTAGCATAACCTCTAAACAAGCAAATATCCAAAATCCAATCTACAAACCATAATATTTTTTTGGGTTTCTTTCTTATTGTAACTGAAGAATGCAGACAGATATACAGAAGACTATGAATAAAAGTTCACTATCTTGATCATAAAATGATGAAGACAATTTGGCGTGTAGGAAGATCCTTTTGATAATGTTTGATTCTTTGTGCCTGCTAGTATAATTACAGAGTTGTCGTCAGAAAATATAGGTGATTACCTTAAGCTAGTATTTGCATTATCTCACATGTATTAGCGCGTACAAACATTGATTCGTTTGAAAAATGTCAGTCTCCTGGATCATGGAAACTGTAAAAAGCTACAGATGCATCAAATTCAAGTCGGCCTACAGTCAGCAGGCAGCAGTATAATTTCAAATAACTAGCCAATATAGAAACTGTCAATGAAACGGTCAATTGAAATATTAAAAAAATTAAAAGTAAAGAAACTCTTCAGAGGACTAGTCGGAACGCGTTCAATGTAAGAATCTGGTCTAATACTTTTTAAATAAACAGAATGTTGTCCAGTACTAAAACAAGTGATTTGCAGTTAAACTACCTAACCCAAGTACACATCAGTACCAAGTAATTGGTTACTTTTCATTTTGGGAGATTACACAGGTCACTACTTTCCACTGTATTGCCCGTACGAATTTAAATCACTACATTTTATTTAAGATTCTACAACCTGTTGACTAATGCAAATTCAAAAAGTAATCAATCTACAAATCGCTTGATCATCAAATATACTTAAGTGTTAACGTGTAATCAAATTGACATTGTGTGTTGCAGAAATTAATGAAGTTTAAATTTCGAGCCACAGGTTAAAGAACAATGAAATTCGGAGTGCTGTTTTGTATAATTGTGTAACATCATGGTGTGTGCATTAAAGCAACTAACAGTAATTAATATTAGAAGCGGTGAAATTGGTAGTAAATAACTATAATTTACAAAATCGGCCTTCAGTAATCTACGTTTCTAAATTCAGTTAAATAGTTGAACAATATCACGAATTTATTGTAGCTAGTAAAGTTAATTTTTCGCTACCGGTTAAGTAGTTCAAAGTTGTCAGTATTATGGGTTTGAACTTTGGTTCTTTAATAAAACGAAAGTGTTTTACTGTTCTTCTCGACTTTTAGTACATGTTTAAGTAAGGTGTACTTATAATGTGAAATATGAAGTGAACTATGTTATCGTCAATGTATTTTAATAGAATCTTCGTAGTTTGTTTTACACCAGTGTATCTCTTCATTATGAAAAATATTCTAACAATCATATAATATTTTAAAATGAATATGAAGAATATTCTTATGATTTGAATTAAATTTTACGTCATAATAACTATTTAAGGAGTATATAACAAATGATTTAAATAAAAATACAAATACAATTTTTACCATCTTTGTCGATCAACACTGGTTCACCAAGTTGAACATAGAAATATTCTGATTTTTCATAGTTATTATCATCGGTAATCCGAATACGAATAATACCTCTATAAGTAAAAAAAAAACATAGAAACGGTAGGGATTACATAATATTCATTATGAAAACTGTTAAATACATTAAAACAGATTGTTGCTGTGTGGTACTGAAAAACAAATCTAAATTGATTAATAAGATAATGATTAACGTATTGCTTTTATCGAATTAATTTGAGTGGCCTCATTTACTACCATCAGTGGGTAACCGTCTCACATATGATATGACTGACATTCACTGGTCACATCTTTCTACTAGAACTCCAGGAATTAACTCTACAAGTTAATCATTAGTGTGCAAATATTTTACCAATATTTTTGCTCATATATTTATTAATAGATGACCTGTGTTATTTATCATTGAAATTCCATATTCATGTAATTATCAGTTTTCCTTTTAAGAATCGCAATATGAAAAGACTGTCCTACACGACTTAAAACAAGTTAAGTTAGATAAGAAGAATAGCAGCTACATAATTAGTTGTACTCAATGCATTTCGCTGCATCTACGTTAGGTACATACAATCTAATGGTTTAAGTAGTTATATATATATATATATATATATATATATATATATATCAATAAATAAAAAATACAATAGATAACAATGAGCCATTTGCAAGGTACAGTTGTCAAGAAGCTGAGTTTTGAGTACATATAAATAAATTGTATGTTGGTTCTAGAATCTAGTAAAGATAACTTGATCACATAATATTAAAAGAATTTTTAACAAATACCATAAAACAATAAAGGTTAACCGATAAGAATGCATAAAATAGATTGAGTTCAATGTAATCAGCAATAACTAACGCTTCTACTTTATTTTACCAGTGAAAATAATAAATTGTATGAGGCTTTACCAAATGACAAAATAAATTTGGAATGTTTCTTTTAAAATACCAACAACAATTGAATTACATCACAAACATTCTTTTGTAAATGTCTTAAGTATTATTCAAAATGGATAAATATCTAAAATGAATATAGTTCAGAGCATCATACAGAATTTATATTTGCTGAATATAACAGTGTTCTGGAAATCATTTGATAGGATATTAGGTTATTAATTTATCAGGACCAAATTCGTGCATGGTTCAAACTATCGACAAATTTATAAGCACTTTGCACGAACTGGTGACGAGTTTCCTTTTTTCAAAAAAGTAGTTAAATTGTCAATAAAACTCATTTAAGTAGACAAAAATAGATTACATACAAGATATTTAAATAAATCCAGTAAATAGATTGGAAATCGGATCAATTATGCTTGAATAGGGATAAAAACTTATCGGAATGATCAATTAAACAGTTTGGCAATCCTTATTTCTAGATCAATTGTGTTGTGATTAATTAAACTAAATCAATTTGTGCAAATTCAAAAATCTAGAAGAATGAGAGACCTAGGTTCCTTAAAATGAACAACATTAAATTTTATTACATTAACGACAGGATACAAAACAGAATAGGATAGGAACTTTATTGTTACGTTCGGACTAGCTGTACATAGAACTGATAAAACCATGAAATACTGTTTAATCTGCCATTTCTTGTGGATAAAAATCGGTAGAAGTATTTTCTTTCTACTTATCAAAAACATATTACATGGTTGTTAATTATTATGTCAACCATTGAAATTATTTGTTTCGGTTCGATATTAGTGATTAGTGAAATTTAAACAACCATTAAAACCAGGAAACACTCTAGAGCTGTTTAGTCCTAGTATGCGACTCATCAGTAGTGCGCATCAACGACCGGATCAGGAAATTGAACGCCGAACCTACATACTTTTTAGCGAGATGTTTTAGTTACAATCATTTTTGACTTTATGGTCTAGTATTGAAAATTCCGTATGTTTAATAGCCAGTTTATAATACTTTGTATCCGGTGTATCTGTTTCCGCATGAATCAAGTGAAAGAGAATATCATTCACAGAGACCTTTCCAAACAATATGATCATTGTTATTATAGAAAATCAGTACTGTGTGTCATTTATTTATTGTACAATCAGAAGTTTTATGTGTTTTAAAGTAGCTAAGCAACGAATATTCACAGGAAGTAAGTATATGTTACAAAGCCTTTAAGTATCAAAAAACAGTATCATTACTTAAGAAAACTTATTTTGCTATTCATCAAATTTCAATTACGTAAAAAATAATGACAAAATAAAATTTGTAACATAATGATGATAATAAAAAGGTAAAATATCTGTGGCAGAATAATTCATTTTAGTTTGCGGTTTCTCATTAACTATATTTAACCTAGAATCAATTCTAGTCATCAAGACCTGAACTAATATACGCAATCTACATTCGAAAAAAATAAATAAATTTTAAAGTTGACACGTAGATACTGATCAATAAGAAAAAAACAACTGGGCAAGCCATTAACACAAATGTGTATTAATAGGTCAATCATATTAAAGTTCTTGAAAAAATGTAATAAGGGCATGGATATGAAATTTCGATGATAAATGACATAGGTCATTTATTAATAAATATGAGGAAAAATATTGGTAAAATATTTGTGCACTAATGATTAACTTGTAGAGTTATTTCCTGGAGTTTTAGTAAAAAGACGTGACCAGTGCAGGTCAGTCACACCATATATGAGACGGTTACCCACTGATGACAATGGATAAAACCACTCAAATTAACCGAGTTAAAAGCTTTAACTGTTGAAAGCTGGCATAGCAGTAGTAAATTTTAAGGTCCTGAGCTTGATTCTTTGTGGGGTTATGGATGTACACTGTTGAAAGTCTTATACTAGGATATAATAGATGTCCAGTGTTTCTTAGTTTTCAACGGTTGTTTAACTCATCAATTTGTGATGCTAAATTTAAATAAGTATGACACATTGATCGATCTAGTAAAGCTCGAATAAGAAGAATTCAAAGACTGGCATGGGAAGAATCACATAACAACTTTAGAAATAAAGTTACAAGAGGAAAGTAAGATTAGTCACGGTCATTACTTGCTGAAGGGTTAACACAGCTGACTAACATGACTAAATATTTTTGATATATGGGCTGATTAGTCTTTTAATAATTTTTCAAAGCGTTGAAATTCAGTATTTACTTCAACAATAACTGTTAAATAGACCTGGTGAAAGTAAGTGCTATCTAAAACTAAGCAACATATCAGGACAGAGTTGACAGACGAACACACTGGAAACTGATTAAACATTCATGCAGGCTGATTTGAAATATATAAACAAATAAATCACTTTGATTGCAAACGTATGTAAACCAATAGAGATAAACTCAGAAATATTAACGGAAAGCTCTTATAATGTTTAACTGAACTTCAGGAAATCGATTATGTGATGAATTATGAGTGACAGGTCGAAAACAATAGAAATATTTTTCGATTGAATTACTTTTAAAAATAACTGGAAGGAAAATTGAAATCCTTAAAACTACATATCATTGTAGAAAAATTTGAATAAACGGATTTTGTTATTTGCTAGGTCGGTTTCAAATCACTACTTATCATTTAGTGAATTGTTTGTAATACATAGCTTCCAGAACTCAGTCAGTCTATTAACGGTACTCATGCTGTTGGAAAATAAGAGCAGTACATTTAAGCTTCTCGAATTAATTCATATTATTTGTAACTTCATTTCATACTTTATCTGTTTATACAGATAATATAATGAGCAAACATATAACGTAACCCAATTGAATTAGTTTGTTAAATTAACTTCCACGCTGTTGAAATAAAATGAAATCGAATGACAATTTATATATTGATTTGATTATGATGAGATATAGATTAGAGCTGTGCACTTTGTTGACTTTATATATTTATGACCTCTAATAACTTTTAAATGGAATTTAGTGAAATATAAACAAAGTGGTCTTACATTGTTAATAAGTGAAATCATATCAATAATAACTTCTTAAAAGTGATTTTATAGATAATGTATTGGTGTTGTCATTTAATTTTATGATAATCCCATTTGCATTTAGCTCAAATTACAAAAATTTAATGTTTATTAAGTTCGTGATAAAAATTATTAAGTGTCCATTATTATTAATAATTATTTTAATGAACTAATCCATGCTATAGGTCAATAAAATTTTAACGTAAGTGTAGTAACATAATTATATGAACATAGTAGTATAAATAGCGCTATTAGAAATTATAGATGTTAATTATAAGTAAAATTAAATTGGGCGCATTATCCAAATATCGAACAAATAAATGATAGTGGAATGCCGAAAAAAATAAAAGAGTACTACCAAATATGACTAGTACAACGACGTATAGGGTTATTAGGAAAGCATTTACTGTTGCCAGAGTAAAATTAATCGGCCAGAAACAAATCAAGATAAGCTTCATCTAATGTTAATCATCTATTTAATCTTGTGAAAGATGCTGTCTCAAAATTAAGGATAAATTCTACAACCCCTGTTAACCGTCATCCGAGAATGTTTTATGTAATTGATCAAATAAATGTTCCGCGTGAATTGAAGATGCTCGAAGTATTGATCCATGAAGTACACTTACAAAATATTAAGTAATGTACTGAAATAAAGAAATGTAGATGTTAGTATATATTATTTTTATTTTGTAGAACCTCTAACATTCTGTATTACGTTAAATAATCAACATAATGTATGACTGATATGTTGCTTACAGTTGGCAATTGAGCCAAACATGAATTTACACTGTTTCTGAATAGAACAATGTGTGAAACAAATAGGAATCTGACTGTGTCTTCGTACTACAAAGTGGTGAGGTCAAACGTTTCATTTGAATCGAATATCTTGATCCAACTTTATAATGGAAGATCACCAATAAACCAAGAACCTAATTATTAATACATAATATATATTCACAATTCTATACTGTAGACAGTTTTCGTTACTGACATTCGCATCTATAAATCCAGATTGTTTCTGAAGCGAGTGAATAAATGAATAAAAATAATAACTTGTAAGACAATATAAAGGAACAAATTAAGTACTAATCACGAAGCCGAAATTCAATAACCAGTCTCATTGTGCGTATGTTAATCAAATAAATGGTAAGAAATCTAATGTGTATTTGTATGAAAGGAACTGATTAGAAATGATGATCATCAATTTTACAATTTGTAAGTATAAAATTAATTTATGTATTTATGATATGAGATAAATAAATCTGAAAAAAACTATCAAGCTCAGATGAATCATAAAGCCTTTTATACCATGCAGTTAGATCCAACATTATACAAAAATCTTCAGCTACATGTCTTTCATTATAATAGGAGAGGTTGTTTTAAAATTAATTTAATGCTTTGTTATCTCAATGATGACTGCTAAAAATAATACTAAGTACTAATGCAGGTTATTATCTTTAAATTTCTAAGTTACCCAGAAATATTAGGTGATCTATTTTGCTGAATTGGGTTTTTATTGACACCAGTCGACATTTTATGAAGAATCATTAACATCTTATTACTAACTAGTGATCATTCAAACAAATTAATTATTATAAATAACAATAACTTATGTTAGATTTATGCCATATTATAAAGCCAACTCTTGTTGAAAATATCTATGGGATCAAACTGACAACCTATTCAAGTGACTATAACTTGGGTTGTATTGTAAGAAAAAATTTCAGTTATTTCAGTTTACCAAACAAATCTTCATTTCACATCAATAGTCATTCACAATAATAGACATTCCTATTTATCCAGTATTTAAACAGTTCTAATTGGGGTTTTCTTCAATATTTCGTAAAATAAAGTAGTTAATTGAGTGTATTTTAATATATGAGATGTATGAAAGAATTTTTCATTTATTTTTAGAAGGTTTAGGTATCTGGGACATCCAGTTTTATGGTTAACCTAACTGAGGGAATGTATTACAAGTACAAGGATCTGGATTTACCTTAGTACAAATAATAATTCTGTTAACAACACTTTTGTATAATCACATTTAAAAGTAAAAAGTATACATAATGTAAGATATTGCAGGCATGCATTATTTACGCTGAAAAAATAGTTTCTTAAAATTAAGTTTTTCATTGAGTGCTTCCTTGTTTTAATATTTTAAATTAGTGCAGATACATAGGGTGTTTTATAAAACAGTAGAGATTTATTACAATCCTCTGGTACTTATTTGTAAAGACTAACTTTTAGAGCATCCACTGGTAGTGTAATCATTAAATCGGAAATTTTTGTACAATCAATATTGTCAACATAAATTTGTGACCAATTAATATTCACTGATCTGTGCATCATTTAAATCATTAATAGATAAGTTCTTCACGGTCAATAGCAAAATATACTTGAACCAAAAACTAGAAGAATAAAAATGATCATTTAATCAGATCACCTAAATTACCAATCAGTCATAAATTCGAATTCACATACATAGAATAAAGAAAAAATGACTGTATAATGCATTTTTGACAAGTAATAAATAAATAAATAAAAATTCATGTGATATATGATTAGTTTGACAACAATAGACCTATAAAATCTTCGTAAAAAGAACGTAACAAATGTATATGTATCAACATAATAGAAATAAAGCACTTATTAATACCTAGTTTACATTAAGTTGATAAATGCACATACATGCAAATAAAGAAATAGGAACATTAGTCAAATTATTTTTTGATTTTCTGTCAAACATCAAAAATATAAGACATCAATACATATAATAAAAGTGTTTAGTATCGCAAATAGACGACTGTGTAGTTTGCTCTTGAAAAATGTGAATCAATACATTTGTTCTAATAAGAAGAAATATGTTCTTATTTAACCATAGTGACAAAGAATGATGAATATCCTGTCATCAAACAATAATCGAATAAATGGAGATACTCAATGCTCGTTATATTTGATTGATCTGCTAGTCTTTGTTATTAGTATGACATAAGATAGATTATAAACTTGTTTCGTAGATAGATACTAGTATAGATTATTTCATCATATAAATTTCGTAATAAACTGTGAATTAATAGGTTAAACACCAATTAGTTTTAACAAACAAATCAACAGATTACAAATTCAAACACTCATTGTCATTTGACTAATCAACACATTTTGATATTACCGACAAACAGCGATCGCCTATAGAGATTTCTTTCTTTCTAATTAAATTGGGAACATCTGTAAGTGTTAAGCTTTACGTATTGTTATTGTCTCATAGATTAATATTTTAGAGCATATGAAATTCATGTATGTTGAATTACACTTGAATGTGTATGTTTCGACATTAAATTTAGTATGTTTGCTAACAGTAATCAGCATTTCTATTTGGTTATATACTAAAAATTCAAATATTTCTCAAAATACAGAAAGTTATAAAACGTAATAATGTATAATAATGACAAAAAGCAGTCGATAAATGTAAACAATTAGTTGAATGATAATAGTATGATTTCCAAACCATCAGATGTTATATTTGACCTATAATGTTACTGAAATACTTTTAGCCTAAAAACTTAGTTACTTAATGCTCACACAGAGAATTAGTTAAATTATATGAAAAGCGAACATTATGACTCTTATCATGATTCCGTGTTATGACATACTAATAATGCAACATCATTCTAGAAAATGGTTATTATAATGGTTGTCATAAGCAAAATATCTACATAGAAATTATATATATATATATATATATATATATATATATATATATATATATGATCTGTAATTGTAGTAATAATAGAATGCTTTAATTTACTCTAACCTGAATAACGCTTATATTTATCATGTATCATATGACTGCTTATTGTAATTCTTTTTCAAATATCAGTGGTTTTTGTACAATTCAATAACCGTCTAATAGTAAATTTCGAATATTTATACTAAATTATTGGATATCATATTATTTGAGAGAAATGTTTGGATATCACTAAATTAGTGTAATTAGTATTTAAGCGATTCAATTGAAATTGTAGTTTTATTGGACATCAAGATCATAGCGGAACTATAAACTTTGTACTCTGGTAATAATAATTTCAAGATGAAATTAAAATGGAAAATTAATCGAATGTTAATTTTAAAATATTTTAGTTGAATTGAAGAGATGTGAATAACGTTTCTTTGTCACGTTTAGGTAGTTTATGTGTGTTAAACTTAAAACTCTGTATTATTTCCATTTGCCAACCTGATAGTAATCAACTAAACTGAAACTTCAAGTAGATACAACTAAAGTTGGTATATATTTATTTTGAATCATTGATTTACACCACAATATCCAATCGTCATAAAAATAGTAACAACATTTGCTTTTTCTTACAGATTCATGAGTACAAAACATTATTGTTTTGTGAACGAGATAAGCCTGGTTTTTGATATGACATAAAATGTAAAAGCCCAAAAATATTGGATCGACTTGTAAGTAAATAAATGATATCCGCTACACTGTAAACAATGGCACTTTAAGGCTAAGTAGATAAACCAGTGAAACAGGTTACAAAAAGCGGACAGATGAAGTGTTTTATCTTAATATTGTCAGATAAGGTAAGGTCAGGCGTACATTCTGGCGTTCATAATACAACGCTATATTTGTAATATTATCAAGTGACGATTGAAAATAATCAGCTGTTTATAGGGTATTAAGCTTAAAGGATAACGCAGAAAGAGCAAATAAAAGCAATAACTCGGTTGCAATGAGTCAGCGCAGGGTAACAATTTATGTTAAATACATCCCAGTGTTAAATAATATGAAGTGTTGTGTTGCATAATACGTTTACACTATAAGACTGAAATTTTAAGGTCATTGAAAGACTTCCGAAACAGTATCTAAATGTTCATAATAACACAGAGTATAATCAAAGATAAAGAGCATGTACAGATGGCTGTTAATGAAATGAATGACAAAAGCGTGGGGAAAAAATTTATTGTGTCAAACAGTGTTGTGATCTATGATCATAACATATAGTTTTACAAATTTAACTTTCAACTTTCTCTTTAAAACCATTTCTGATTCAACAATGGTTTTATCAAATCTTTATTTACGTTTTTAAAAAAATATTCTTCTAAGTCTATTTAAACTAGGCTTTGTAACGTCTCTATCATCTTACGTCCTGTTGGTTCCACATAGATTCATCGCAACCTCATGCTTGATCATTTCTGATTTCGCAAAGTAATTAGACTGATGACTGCGTCTTATGATTATAGAATATCGTCAAACATTTTAACTGCATAACTTTACATCTCTCAAAATAAAGATTTCATAACTAATGTGAAAGCAATTGTTTAACAGTTCGTAGAAATCAGTACATTTATCAAACTAAATCTGAATAAAAGCATACCAGAAACGTCAAACTAGATTATGCGACATAAATGCGTTTGGTAGATCGTTCAGCCACATCTGCTGAGTAGTAACTACATACCTCAACTCATGATTGCCATGAAAACAATAAAAGGGTATTTAATTTTTAACTCGAAGTTACCAAAATTCAATGCGGTCTATGAATCTAAGTGGTTATAATAATAATAATGCTCAAGTACTAATATTAAAGCATTAAAATATCAATAAATGGAATTCATTAGTCACATACATATATTATATGAACTTCAATCAATATGGGAACAAACACAGCTACCTACTTATAACTCATAATAACTGGGGGGGGACCCATAAACGTACGTAATATTCAAATATGTACGCAACGTTAAGTTATTATGTTAGTTGAAGGATATTTAATGTAAGTTATTAGAATGAAATACTTAATAAATTTCCTTGACGTTGATATTAATTAATAATTCACGATATAATTAATACATGAGACAAACAACTGTTTGAACAATTCTAAATTATTCTGTGTGACTTTCTTTAACCCAGTAAAACCAATAAACATTATGGCTCATAATTGTATTATAGAATTTCTAAAGGTATTCGATATAATTATGGAATCAGCATAACTGACTGAACAAATAAGTCAATTGTCAAAAAAAAATAATAGTTGTCTACTTGAAAAATTACAATCGGAAATGGATAATTATCATTTAAAAAATTATATTCACTCTAATAAAATAATAGGGTATTTTTTATTGGTAACAACAAAAGTAAAATAGACTAATCACTAAAGTGGAATATGACTGATATACGTCATCTATTAGTTATTATTTAGTCGTCTCATTTTTCTTGCATTCACTTGAACATATACATATTCAACGGTTATGTCATAAACTGAATTTCTGATGAATTCATAAGAATGGGAACATCAACCAGCAGAGTCATAATACATGCTAATATAAAGAATATATTCTGATTCTATGCATTATAGTGACTCTTGTGTTCAAAACTATGTATTTATATTTCATAAATAGGGGACTATCTGGTAACGACATGGTCTTCTATAGAAATCACTGTGCTTGCCAATATTAACGAAATCCCATACTATTTTAAAGCATTGGTCTTAAGTTTTTTATGAATTTTGAAATCACTAAAACAAACCGTTTTACTGATTTCCATAAATGACGGCTAAGTTAACAGATATTTGCCTCTGACAGTAACAGATAACTAAATAGTAATTTTAAGAGCGTTTTCACTCATTATTTGATAGATAATGTTCCTAATTTTAGATAAAAGGAAAACTATTGTCATACAAATTAGTCAAAGAAACATGTAGGAAATAACCTTCAACAGAGTAAATTTTAATGTTATTTTCAGACTATCAGTATTCAGGCGACCTAAATAGGTTTTCAGTTAATATATTCAAAAATGTCGATTTGATATCACAGATCGGTCTGAATCAAACAATCAGTGATCACCAGAAAGCACCAAATAGTTGTTATGTCCTAGTATGGACTCTACAGTATCGAGCTACTTCAACCTTATCAGGGATCAGACCGTGGGACCTCTGGCTCGATGGTGAACGCTTCACCATTAAACCACTAGGTTGGCTCCTAACGCTCTATACGAGGAATAATCAGCAGTCCGGTACTTCCTAATGATCAGTTATTGCCTAATTCAAAACAAATTTTTAATACCAAATTGACATTCAACAATCTCTACAAAAGCCAACTACGATATTCAAAAAATATTAAACCTTATTGATTTGTTTTATAACAATCAATATAAATGCAAAACTGTCTAGTTTATTTTCCCATTTTATGAATCAGGTGTTTAAAGTCATATAGGATGAAAAAAAATTTTATTCAAAGTTTTTTCAACTGATCTAAACAATGTACGCAACTAAAATTATCGAAACCACTTGAATTGTAGTTAAATGTATGGACACTTATTAAGGTTGATATTAGAGAAAGATATTGTTCACTTTACTGATGCACCTAATTACTCAGCCTTACTTTCCAATAATTATTGATTTTCACGCGACTTCATTGCATAATCAAATCTAGCAACAAATGAAGCAGAATAAGATCAATTCGTATATCTTGCAATTTCTTTTCAGCTTCTCTACATTTAGCTTATTGTCATTCGTCGAAATTTTTGTAACTAAAAAGCTTAAGCCATGATTTTGCATCCAAAAAGATATAGTCGTTAGGCATTCCTCTAGTAAATATAGTCTCAAATATTTAGTTGCATAGTAACTTAACTCATATCATCAGTTATTTAATGTTTTGTAAGCAATAATAAATTCGTTTTACAACTGTGTACAAAATTATGACCTCGATTTACAATGTTGAAGACATTGTCTCCATGTTTTTTCCCAGAACGTTCCTTCAATATATTCTTACATAAAGTTTGTTCTCGAATCATTTAGCCAAATTGTATCCTTAAAATACTTTAAGTTTAACATATTGCGATAAAGAATAAAACGATCAATGTACGGTGAAGATTCATTAATAATAATCAAAAAAGTATTATATAATTCAAATAGAAAAAAAGAATCTACACGTTGCCACTAACACACCAGGATATACAATCAAATTAACTACTTTTCAGAATGAAAATCTATTGAAAAAGACATATTTTTCAGGAAACTCATTAGACATCTACTGAAAATTACAAATTTTTTTCCTAACTTAAAAATTCTATTGTAAATAATAGTTTTAAAGTATATCTAATAGGGATTGAGAATACTAACAAGGATGGGAGGCAATTGCACTATTATTTACCTATTCACTTGATATTAATCGATAGTACAGCTTTTGAAGATTTTTTTCAACTTAAAATAGAGTATCTAGCAATGTTATGCATTTTTTTGAATAAACAACATTAATTTTCAACTAATAATTAAAATGAATGAGAAAGTTTCATAATTCTGAACTAAACTCCTGCTGTTAATCATATTACATAGATGTATATTCGATAAACGAAACCAGTAAGTAAATTCGTAATTTTTATGAATAATATTATTACATAAATAATATGCGTTGAATCTATATAAGCTAATGGTTTTTATTCGATTGATTAAAATAACCATCGATAAGTTCATATTCAGTAAACTACACTCGGAATTATTATAAACTATGAATATATATAGCTTCTACAATGATTACAAAACTTCGTACAGAATTCATTTTTTGTAACAGCTAAAATATAGTATTTCGATAAATTAAAACATGATTTTGCAAAATCACTTATTATCCATGCAAATATTTATTAAATCCATAATTGGGAAATAGATCGATAAAATGTATAGAAGGATGGTGAATATTATGTAACATTATATAACTTAATATACTACATGTTCAATTTTGTGACAAGTGTATTTGTTTACAATCATTTAAGTTGTCAGCAGTCAAAAAATGAGCAACTGTTACCTTCATGTCACAAATAAACATTAATTGGCATAATAGCTTAAAGTACCGGTAAACTAATGCATGAAATATAACAAACTACCTACATCTGCTTTAACTTTAACACCATTAAGTTCTTACCAGTAAAACTATATAGAAATATGAAAAATTTAAGTCAAATGAACATTCCTTTTGCATTTAATTGCATTGTTCAAACACTACAGTTACATTACATGAAAAATTACCTTTCAGATGGTACATTTGTTTGATAGTAAGAAATAGTAAAAACATTTCAAGTTACTCTTGCGAAATATTACAGAAACGTTTAGCATGTTCATTTGATTTATAGGTTACGTTAACTAGCCTAATGGAATATTACAAAATTACAAATCCATATATCATGCGATTAAAATATACAGCAATTATAAAATACAACAAATCAGAGTTGCTACTTAAATAACTTATTACAAGTCAATGCTTAGCCCATCAAACTGAATCCGGCAACAGCAATACTTGCTTTTGTTATATGCTAGTTATGGTATCATATATTTATGTTAAACACTGACACAATAAATTGCTCTATATTAACATTGCAATTGTGACAAGAATTTGTTTTATTCCAAGTGTCTAAAATCTGTTACTCGTTCATCTAATACCAAGTTAAGTTGTCCAAATAATACCACTAATCGAATAACACTTACAATGTTGCCATTATTTTAGTGAATACAATACACGCATAAATTTCATTTTAGAATAGAGTTTGCTGATATTTGGTTGCAAACATCATATTTGAAGGCCGTATATAAACTGGAATCATCGGAAACACTTCTCTCTTTCTCTATTTTCAGTAATTGTTAAAATTTTATTTCTATAAAGAATACCGGTTTAAAACTAACCGACAAATGACTTAAAGTGTATTAAATAAAAATGCTATACTGCATTGTTGTTAATAATAGGTACGGCTTATATTAAGATACATATATAATGTGAATGTGTTCGGACTTTCCCGTTTACTTGTTATGGACTGAAACTGATCAGTCTCTGTTGCTATATGTGCATCTCGAGCAAATAACCTAGATATAGCGATAGCAAACAAATATTATTTGATTTAAGTTGTGACTGGTAAGTGAATTTCAGGACATTCGTTTCGTCCTATATCGGACTTGTTAGCTGAATGTACCTGCATCCTAATGTCGATACACACACCAGGATGCTAACTGGTCAGTTTTAGTCCATAACAACCCAATTGGAAGATTCAAACACATTCGAATTATATATACATACCGCTGCATAGGTGTGATTGTTTGGACTCAGTAGCCTAGTGGTAAACGTGGTGATGTTTGGTACGAAACTAACTGAGTTCGAATTCCGATGAAAGAACGAACATTGGAATGCAGGTATATCCAACCGATGAGTCCCAAACAGGACGAAACGCATGTCTTGGATTTTACTTGACAGTCACTATCCAACTCAAACAATAAGATACATTTATACTTTACAAATTATCATGAAGCTTAAATGTCATTCATATTTATGTTAGAATAAGTTGCAGTTCTTTCAAAAAATTAAATTAAGTTTGGCTTATAGTCGTTATAAGAATTTTATTAGGAGAATTACCACATATCAAGCATAAAAAAATGAAATCATATTATAAATAGGGACTTTCAATGGTTCATTATAAACACAAATTAGTATTAGGTATATCATGATTGCATAAACTCCGTAAGTCAACAACTCCAACTTTTAAATGAATTTATAACAATCGTGAATACTTATTCATCTCATTAACAAACTACATTATTCCACATCCCAAATTTACTATAAAATATAGAATTAAAACTGTATCTACAAATACTATCTAGAAAAAATAACCATAAATAAGAACATATGTTTGCTGAGAGAAACTAGATGAATGGAACATTAAAATGAAATACATTTTTATGTCATAAAACTGCGTCAATTGATTTTCTTCATGGACATAAACTATCAGTAATTTGATAATTCGAAATAGCTGTTTTTTTGTGTTTTATTTGTAATGAAAAAGAAAGTATAATGTGTAAACAAATTGGCACAATATACATAATAGTGAAATAATTGTCAAATATGTGTAAACTACATATAGACAATTGTTGAAATAAGTAAAATAATTGGAAAACATCAATTTACATTTGTTAGGCAGTCATCATAAAATGCATGACAAAAAAGTTACCTTTAGTATTAGTCATACAAAATTCTTTCATAAAAAGAATTATCAAATTATTAAATTGATCTTTTGGTTATCGACTATAGCCGTTGTTCATTACAAAAAAACAAATAAAACTCACTTGTTCTAGGTTAGAATAAAGCACAATAAAACGTCTATTTATAATATATTACAGTGATAGAGTCATCGCTTTCATCAGATAATCAGTAAAAGTAAGATACTTTAACATGTTAATACTTGAAATTGACTAAGAATAAACAAGTGAAGGGAACAGAATATGTCTGCATCATTACATTTAATTTCATTTGATCTATTTTAAAATCGAAACTATACAAATGATTGAACGTATATACAGCAACGAATTTGGTTGAAAAATGTCAGCATAGAGTAGTAATGTTGCACAAGGTATTGGAGTAAAAGAATCAAACATTGCAAATGTATGTAATATGTTGCCAAATATTTTGGAACAATGTTAGCAACGATAATCTGCAATATTGTGGCTGGTTCTGCTTTGGTGAATGCAGCAAAATAAATCAACACCATATATAAAGACCTAATAATATCATCATCGTGTATTGTGCAAAGTGACTTTCAGACAGTTGTAGTAGATATAAGCTCACTACAAACAACGTAATTAGTTGACTGAATGCTTTATGATTTATTTAAGTGTGTTTAGCGGATATGTGAGCATATGACGTTCACAATTTTATATATTCTATAAATACTCCGATTTGCTGTGAATTTGTGTTCGTAACCCAAGGTTATAGCACTTCATCAACTTACTCGGTTGATACCAAACTATAAGAATATCTTGATTCACGTTTTGTGGTATATTAAATTTGTCAGAAAGTAGGAAATCGACAGTTTCAGAATTAATATTATTTCTATGCCCTTCGTGAAGAGCTGGGATATTTACACCAGCTGACCATTAAAAAATCAGTAAGCCATACTATCCTGTCTTTAGAAGTGATCATATATTTCATCAGCCAGTTTATGACAAACAAAACAAATAACAAAGTAACAACATTGAAAACTGAGGAAGAAAGCGAAAGGATTACGAGGCATAAGCCAACATTCAGATAGTTTGAACTAGGTAATTAATAGTTTGTTTTTAAGTAATATTATAAAGTCTCTTTCTAGTGAAGGAAGAACAACTGTCATAAAAAAATTATGTGATTGTGCTACTTGACAGCTTCGTACCGAACTATTTGAAAAACTAATTATGATTTGTCTACAAGACCTAAAAAGCTTTTGGAATACATGTTATTATTCTACAATTGGTATGTAAACATTAGTTTATTTAACCACATCATTTTCTCCCCCAACTACTAGTAAACCGAAATTCTCAAGAGTGATAGCTTATTAATTCAAATGTGAAACATCTTAAAGTTCAAAGTCAATTTTGTATAATTTAAGCGGTTAATTAAAGTTGATAAATTGTTGGTTTTATTGTTAGCTTATTTTCATGTATAACTCTATTTTCCTATTATTTCCATTTTATTGATAAAAGTTCAATAATCTCCTTTTTATTAGAGAATAGATTTGGTAAGGTCAATAAGGAACATGTGTGTAATCAAAATAGTCAGAACTCTATATATTAGTCCGTTTTAAGGTCATTTTATAGATGTATGATTCCGTTTGCTTCATTTTAAAATGTATTACAATACCCTTTCAATTGTGATGGAACAAATGTTCTTTCATGTTCATAAAGTGTAGTTAATGTACGCATTTACAAATGTATCATGGATTCCATAGTATGAAAACAAATAAAATTCTGTTTCATCTAAGTAAACATTAGTTAAATGATGATTAAATTTCTTTAAAAAGCATCTCTTCTTTTAACTATTTTTATGATTTACTACATAGATAACAATAAATGACAATTATATTACTAGGGACAGAACAAATAATTCAAACCAACTGTAGATAGACAGCCAAAACGTACTGGGCGGCAATTTTTTTTCAGCTATCAAACTTGCTAGAAATCGAACCCAGCTCACTAAGGAATTTTTGCAAGCATTTAATCAATAATTGAGTTATTATTCAATAATTTGTACATTCAAGTTTAATCATAGTGAGACACTGATCAAATATTATCTAATCTTACTAACTGGCAAGCGTCTAGTTTTGATCACAGTTGATCAAGTTCGATGTAGTGAATAGTACTTTTACTTTAGGGAAAA
Source organism: Schistosoma japonicum (assembly GCA_025215515.1). Classification (NCBI taxonomy): domain Eukaryota; kingdom Metazoa; phylum Platyhelminthes; class Trematoda; order Strigeidida; family Schistosomatidae; genus Schistosoma; species Schistosoma japonicum. Next base: position 35,058,632 of record CM046061.1, read on the forward strand.
AAGCAAACATAATAAACCGTAAGTCAACTAGTTACATTGATTGTGAACTGTTCGATCTCACGACATTGGTTTCATATGACAAGTTATCTAATTTGTAGCGAATGAATTTCACTTACTTGCAATTTAACCAAATAAATAAGAGCCTACACGCTTATATTTTCTTGTCGAGTTAAATATATTTCTGTTTAGTTACTGAATAGAAAAATTACACTGTATCTAATCAAGAGAGACATAGTTAACCAAACAATCTGTTATTAATTAACTATTAAAAGAACACAAAGTGACGTTCTTTTTCTGCCATGCAACCATTGAAGTTACCTTATTAAAGAGTCAGTATGACATTTAAGAACTAAAGTTTCTTTAATCACCTATCAAAGTTATATATATATGATACTTAAGTAATGAAAAAAGAAAGGTTTTGATAAAATAATGCAGTGAAATCAATTTTGATGGACGTTGGAATAATCGTGAGGATTTTATTTTCTTTGTTAATAGGCAGGCATAAAATCCACCTACATTAAGAATGTGTTGTTAAAAGGTAAAACAATCACAGGTTTCCAGATATTTTCATAAAGCACTTGGTTTATATGCCAATATATCTCAATAAATTGACAGCAATTCTCATCAAATAGTATTTATCCAATTATTAACTGTGAATAGACAAAAATATTATTAGCTAAAATTAATTGACAGATTTTAAAATGTTTAGATAACATTTAAAAGTAGGTATCCAATTTAATTTGTAATTTTAGTTGAACAGTATTTCATCAATTTTATCACCAATCTTAGCATGATAACATTAAAAATTGTGTGTTAATTAAAAACTTCGCGATTTCTAATGAACTTTTTATCAGACTTTAAAATAGTAATTCAAGGTACAGTAGTCGCGAGTGATCCAGATGGGATAATTAAATCATACAAAAGTATGACAGTCTAAAACAAGAAGAAATTATATCTCAGCTCATTTATTAGATAAAGACTAAAAGTGTACCCTCTTTAAGAGTTCTTTTAAATGTTTGACGCTATATGAAGTGTTGGTTGTTGATAGTATTTTCAGCTCCTTGAAACATTTTTACACTACAATGCTACCTAATCAATTAACAAACAAGTAGAGAAATAAGTAACGTTTGAAAATATCTTAGCATGATTAAAAAATAGATTTTACTGGGAAAAATTACAATGCATCACACTATTTGCATACCCTGTAAATTGTTTACTTTGATCCTTTACAATGTAGAAAATTAGTCTTAAACAAACGGATGACCCTACAGTCTATTTAATGTAAACAGTATAGTGAAAGTGAGACCATCAATACTTGCAGAACAAAGAAGCATTTTAGAAATGAACAAATGGGGTCAGTAAGCACAGACTACACCCTATAATACAATAAAAATTAAAATGTTAATCCAGTAAAAATAATTTAATTAACTTATAAAGTTGTTCGTTAGTTCATTTAAACTAAGTACAATGATATCCAAAAGTTGGACAGATGTCCACATATATAAAATGTATATATTTCTCAGAGTAACAAAATTCATTATACGGATCGTTAAAAACATACTTAATTCTTTCCTACCATTAAAACGTTTATGATACTTCCCCCAATTTATTTCTAAAAGTATAAGTGTGATCAATCATACTTATATTCTGAAGAGCATTTTTAAATAGGTCAGGTGCGAATAACAGTGGAATATAAAAAATGTAATTTTAAAGATAAAGATTACTATAGAATGAAAACGAAAGAACTTTTGATATATTAAGTGTAGTTTTAAGTTACTAACTAATTCACTGTGAAAGTTAGGGAGATATAAGAGTACTTCAAACAATTTTCTTATTATAAATAATTTTTGTTTCAGTAAAGATGTTTAGGATACACAGTTTGATTCTTGAGATTATAAATAAGTGTTTGGCAATGATTTGAAAAATGTATATGTAGCTCACGACAGTAAATCTCTTGCTGTAAACGTCGAAACGTTACCTACTAAGCTACTGAGTTCAGATATTTAATATCCTGTTGAACAAGTACAAAGTTGAGTATATAAACAATTGAGCATATACATTGTTGCCGGTGTTTATAGATAAGGATATACGTTTCGAGTCTCAATTTCATTATAAACACTAGAAAGAATGTAAATCTAGCTAAATAACTTCGGGAATTTGTGTAGTGGTGACACAAATTAAGTTATAAATTGCAACTACAAACAATATCAAAAAACAGCCTATAATATGTTTATACCGACAGTTACTCATTGGAAGAAGCCTTTGATGTTAACCAAGGGAAAAATTTCATGATTACTGAGCTTTACCTCTAGTTTAACAGCATTGTTAAACGTGATTTATGTATTCAAGATATGAGATAGAGAGGACAGTATTATTTTATAAAAGCACAGAAAGAATTAATCAAAAAAATAACAGTTTGAAAGTTTTAAGTCATGTAAATCATTTAGTATCAATAAGTATCTAAGACTGTAGGCCATGTTCTAAATTATTAAATTTCCGACTTCATATTAAAGGGAAATATCAAATATTTATTAACGATGTTTTATTATGTTAATAATCTAGGCAATAAAAATTTAATTGACATGAGAAATATAACGTTTAGGAAATATCAAAAAGACTTTGTTACTCAATGATCAATGGTGAAATCAAAGTTTGAATGGCTTGCTAATTTGTAAAAATTTAATTATCATTTGAAATAAATGTTAAATATTTTATGATTAATCGTATATTACAGTTTTGGGATGACTTTCCACATTCATGAACATTATATAAATACATGAATATTAAGTAGGTATGGTGTTGTATTCTTTTCATTAATGGATGACGTAAACACAATGTTAATTGTTGTTGACAGTAAAACATTTATTTCCAAAAATATATTATTCCTTTCTAAAGGAAAGTATCTTCATGAAGTATGCCATGGCGCTTTAGTATGTTATGATAAAACTAAAAATAACTTAATGTTAAAATGCTGTAGGGCTATAAATATCCACAAAAAAAACATTCAAATTCATTTATTTATCACTCAACTCATGTATGTTGAAAATAGATTAACTGCTAATCTTCAAAACAGTAATGATTTTAGAGTAGAAACTGATGAATAGGAAAAATTTAATTATGTAAATTACGGTTTCTAAATAATGAATAAATGAGGCATGAGGATTAATACCTTTATCGTTTCTTGCTGAAAAATAATAAAATATTGGGTTTAGTGAATTTATTTTTTTATTTAATCAGTGAAAAACAAGAGTACCAATTTGAATGAACTATATTTCATACACAGACTTTAGAAATCTTTTCGGTATCTTATCTGTTTCTAAAAGCTTTCATTGGTTTCTACTTGATTCACTGATATTGCAAACTGGTACGAATTAAATTGCTAGTGAAACAAAATGTATGCTATAAAACCGCAATAACTTTATCAAAAACTATTCCTATTTTATCATCATTTTATAGATGCAAAATACTACAGTAGTTTTACATAAGAAAGATTGCGTTGATTGAATATTAAATCACTCTACATCTCAACATCTGATTCTAAATTGAAATTTCGGTTCCGCTTATGTTGATTTCAACAGCTGAAGTGAATTTAAAGTGTACGCTAAAGCAGAATTTGAAGACTTGTACTAAGTAATATTATGCATAAATTGAATATTATAGTCCGAATAACAATTTAATACTGGTTATAGTAAATATAAGAGTACAATTAACATCAATAGAAATTATTTTAATTTTTTTTTCAGAAATGAAACTAAATTAAAAATAACATAAAAAAAATTAAACTGATTACTAGAACGTAAAAACTATATCTTACAACATACTGAATTGAAATAAATAAACTATGTTTTCATATAATAATGAAACATTGAAATATTGTGTACATAAGCAATTTGCCTCCTTCTCAAAACAAGAAATATAACTTGAAGTCAAATTTTTCATTTTCCTAATTAAAATGCTTCATTCTAATAGAAATAAACGATTCAATTACGCTTTCTTAGTTTTCAAACCAAATAACATCAACAATAACAAGATATTCTTAAAATTTTGTAAATTATTTTCTTTTTTATATTAAATTTAATTTTTTTTTTGTTGTTTACGTTTTTAGAACAGAAAAGAAAACACAATTCATAATTAGCTTAAATGTATACCACATCCTCTCTCCCTAACTAACCTGGCATAAGAAAATCAGCTATAAATTGCATGCGTTTGTCTTCACATTGTTTATTGCTTTTTTTTATTAATTTTAATAAAAGATGTTTTATAATAAAAAACATTTTAAGAGAAATACAAAACTAATGTTAAGTGGAAACTGAAAGTACTTTCGTAGATACTTGTGTTCATTCAGAATGAAATTTACATATTGATTCAAGTGAAATAAGAATGAAAAAATGATTATTGATTGCATAAGCTACTTTGTGTAGGTCACAATTTTATGCAAGTAAATGAAATACATTGATGAAAGGTTTGACATTTAAATGTTAACTTGTCATTTTTACTGAATGCTTTTATTGAAACTTAAAATCTACCTTGTCTTAAGCTAAGAAGAAATCGTCTATGACATTGTTAAGAAAAGATCATGTTTGAAACATACTGCTAGAAAACTAATGTTCCAGTGACATAATATAAACATTTCAACCCTACATGCAGAGTTATTATGTTGATGCATCACATATATGTTTCTATCATCATAAAATTATCCAATGGAAGCAGAGAACAGATAAAAAATATGAAACAATTTCCCGACATATTTGGGCTATGAGCAATTAAAACACATTACTTAATGAAGTCAAAATCAAACGTATAAAATAGATATGTATATTACGAGTATAAATATAACTATATTTTGTGATTAAATAAATAACCTGTTACGATTCGCCCTATTATGAAAGATTACTGCAGATAGTCGATATTCACATTTTGTTCAGTATCAGACAATTAATAAATTTTCATTAATTAACAATCTTATTTTAAATTTCACTTAAGGTAAAATCTTAGACACGCTGGTAAATTAGATGACCTATTGTTAAATAAGTCAGTTCATTTATGTAATATCTCTGTTTTGTGGAAACAGTGGAACTTTGTGTAATAAGATTGTATTAGATATGATGATTCTTGTCTAGAAGATATCACATTTAATGTAATTGCATAATATTATTAGGAATACATTTCACATAATATTGTACTTAGACTAATTTTTACAAATCGAAAATTCTCTATGTACATTTATCTTTTTTAGTTTATATATTTAGCTAAGTAAAAATTTAAAAGTTGTAGCATTCCAAATATGAATGTAACAAGATAATTCATCCTCTACTCTATAATAGGTGATGTAAACTACTATCACAAATGACTTTAAATACACATACACTTATTCAGTATTTCATTCATCAAAGTTTGATGTAATGTCTTCGATATTATAAAGTTCCGTCACAAAAAATGATAACAAAAGATTTGCAATCTGTCTGTCAATTTTTCTAAGTGCAAACAAAATTGTACTTTACAAGATCTAAACTAATTTTTTATCCACAATGTACTTCGTTATAAAGATAAAATTTATTCAAATTACGTCGACGATAAACAGAGTTCTTGTATAAATAACAAGTTCACGTATAGGATTCCAGTAGTTTTAAAGTTCTTTTAATTTAATATTAAACTTTAGGTAAACTGAAATAAAATCTCCTTAGTTAGTTAAAGGTAATGTGAGTGACAATATTCACAAGAAATACGTCGAAAAGACTCTTCAAAAGCTTTACAATGCCTGAAATCAATCAGATAGTGATCTCTTTCAACATACCTTACAAACATAGGCCTCAAGTAGTACAACCAATTCATTTATTATAATCCTTTATTTGTTTTAATATTTGTTATTGATTATGTTCAAAGATTAACAAAAAACCGCAATACAGCCAAGTAAATCACTATAACATGTTTGGTGTTGAATTGCACTTTAATGTGTAAAAAGTAGAAATTAGTGTAGACTAATTCAAAGGGAATACTTCCTCATTTCGTACATTTGGTTTCAATTTTCTGAACATTTAATTTTTCACTAAAAAGCACACAAAGCACAAGTGTATCTTTGTAACTCCAACTGACATTACCGGTAAATATTAAATTGTTCAACATATATGTTTTATTATGCAATAAAGACGTTTTATTTGTTTATTTAGGGGATTCTATTATATATTAAATAGTAGTCAAAAATTTGAGCATTCAAAGTATTCTGCGATAGTCTGCTCTGTACACACCATTACAGACGGTTCAGAGTGCTGATTAAAAATTATAAATATAATAAAAATTATGGTTTTAAAAAAACTCTAGTGAAAATTACACTCTGATATGTAAAATTATTCAACTACATGAATGGAGCAAGGTCTAGCTATAAGACACAAAGTTGATAATGAATAACGCCTTGGATATTCTTTATGTCACTAGTACAATAAAATATGTTTCATTAGTTAAATATTGAATAATAAGTAGTTAAACAAGTGTACTAGACGTTATCGAAAAAGTATGATACTTAGGTATTCGACGTCTTATTCTGTCATACATATTTATGCCATCAGATGCTTGGAAGGTAAGTAAAACTAACTTAATTTTAACAAGTCTCTGAAACATTCTCATTGTATATCGACAGAATATGAACGTAATCCGATTGTAAATAGCTATTAACTAATTCATTTTTGATATACCATCGTAGTGGTAACATTCTTTAATCAAACAATATAATTCTAAATAAAAATGAAACTTTAATACAGCAAAATCAATCATATGAATGGTTAATAGATAAAGAAACAAAAAGAATTATTAAAAATAATCCCATTTGTCCCCTAAACGAATCAATATTAATCAAATTTGGTCTTTTTAAAAGTCATATGTATTTTACTTTCTGTCGGACATAACAAATGGAAATATTTAAAGTAATCTGAATTATTTAGACATAATCAATAGGAAAATAATATGTCAAATATAAATGAAGAATAATATGAATGTAGAACAATTTGAACTGAGATAAAATATACATATGCGTAAATATGTTGGTTACAGGAGACAAAAATATGATTAATATAATATGTGCAAAATACTAAGTTGGTTTTTGTGGTTCGTATAGGATTATCTTTCTTATATGGTATATATATATATATATATATATATATATATATATATCATATTTTTATTCTAGATATAATTTTAGAAAACAATATAAATAGGATTTAAAGAAATATGATCTCGATTTTTGTGTTTTCTTTCCCTTATTAATTTCATTCTTCACGATCAACATTATTCATAGTAAAACAATTAATAGCTTGGGCCTTTTTAAGTTGAAAATGCTATATATTAGTCCATTTTGCTTATCACATAACAAACTCTAACGTTTTCAAAAAGGATTTTCATTTATAAAAGACAAAGTTTTCAATGAAACTACATGTTGTACATTCTGACACTCATAAATCTTATTTAAATATGACTTATAAAGACATTAATGCCACATACAGTATGAAGAAAAGTATTTTAACTGATAAAATTATGGCTTTTAACCTCTCAGCCATTGGTTTGTGTCTCACAGTCACGTTTGAAGTACGCCTTAAAGTTATGTACGTGAACCTAAACTCGGAAAATAAGCAACATTATCTGTTAAAATAGTATAACATTGATCACTTATTAATCCATATGTTTCCGTAACAGACATTTAAACATTTAAATTAAAATTGCCTCAAACATTTGACTGTCTTCAGAAACAATGTTAATAAAAGCTTCAAAATACTATGCTTTTATAGAGTTAATATCTGCATTTAAAACTAATATCATGACATATAGTTAATACAATTGATGTTTATTGTAATGCATGTATACAGATTTGTGAAATTTACGAAAGGAATCTCCTGAAACCTAGTATTAAATTGCAATAGTTCCATATATATATATATATATATATATATATATATAGTTATATATATTGCGACAGATGTTGCTGTATTGCTAAAGTGATTATTAGCATATTATACACATGTGTAGAGCATGGCAACCATAGATGTACTTTACCTTTTTTGTAAATTTCATAAATCTATGTCAGTAGACATGTTTTACGAATTACAATGTTAAAAGTATAAGAAAGTATATATATATATATATATATATATATATATAATACACTTATCGTTGTCTCCGGTATTTTGTATTTCAAAAAATTTAATCTTGAACAGGTGAATATAAATATATTTCCAGTTTCATGATTTAATAAACTAGACATAAACAATGAAGTTATTAATTTCTGTTAAAAAGCTTTAGTAATTGTTCAAGTATAAAACATACACGTTAAATGGATGTTGATGCATTAGAGAGTTTTGATTAGGGATTTATATTACTCAGATCATGAAAAATTAAGCGAAATTAATAATCTTTTTTTTCATTTGATAGTTTTAACTATTATCATTGTCGTAAAATAAAAGTGAATGATTATTTGGTTGTTATATCATAGAATCCATTTTTCTTAATTTAATAATGAAATACTAAAAAAGTAACTATCTACCTTACTAATCAAACATGAAGACCTTAAAAATTAATTTCTAGACCAAACACAATATTAATCAATAAATAAGTCTCAGTATACAATTAATTATCATTATTATATGCACAACAAAATGCATAATACAACCGTATCATTAAAGCCAATAAATGTCAACTCGACATGTGAGACCATATTGCATAATGTTAAACATTAGGTACGACGAGGGATTCGTTTCGAAAAGATTATACGTACTTCGAATTATAAATTAACATAATTTAAGGTATTTTGATGTCAGGTAGTCAGAATTAATCGACAGGAAACTTTGGACTTAAGTATTGTGTTGTTTGACGCTGGTTAGCGAAGTAATCTAAAAACTTCTGGAAAATTGAATTACCATATACGATTTAAAACCATGTCACCTAACTACACAATCTAAACATATTATTGAAAATAACTATAGAATTATTTAGTTTTAAGCTAAATCTAATCCATTTCTGTAGAAACTGAGTAGTCTACTGACCAGAACATAGCAGATCACTGACAATGAATAAAATTGACAACCATGAAACTAATGATCTGTCGATTATCACAAACCAGCAAACGTCTAACTACAGTCGATTGAATATTAACTTCCTTAAACGAGTAACCTGACTGCAACTTAAGTTTGGCCAGAATTATAAGTTTGGCGAACATGATAGTGGTTACTACTCAGAGGTTGATAAGTGTAGATGTTTAATGGTATACTAGTATTTATTGATCTTGTATTGAATTTGAATATTTTAAAAAATTTTTTAATATATTGTACAAATAACAGTGTAACAGAATACAACACCCTAATAGCAAGAAGTATAATTAGAAACTATATACTATACTCACAAATTCGAATTATCGAGTGCAACAAAGATAATCATGTTTCTAAACGAAATAAATTTGTAAGTCTATGACATGCAAAATTATTTAGGAATTAAATATCGTCTAATTTTATTTCGACAAGTATTATAGTTTTGACTAAAAGACAAGTAAAAAGAAATGCCTGACTAACACAGCTACAATGGCCTTAACTTCATTTGAAGTGGTTACTTATTCTTTTTCGCAGGTTAGGGCTGTTATGTGCTCCAAAAATCACTTTGTTACCATATGAATCAAATTTTATTATCATTTTAATATCAAGCTATACTTCGACTCTTGTCTTCTTACTTCGCTTATGAAGGGCATTCTGGTTAGATTGCCGATTTTATCCGTGCGTATTTAATAGTCGTTGGAAAATATCTGTAGTTGTTAGGAATTGGTAATAAACAAAGTTCATCAACATGCAAGAAGGATATAACGACAGCACAATTGTTTCCTGACATAAACCAAAATCACAATAATCGATGATGACTTTCCATGTAAATGTAAGAACATAATGAAACCTGACATGTAATTGTCACTAAGTATAAATGTAACACTTCAATGAAAACATCAATATGTAAACATTTAATCAAGATATCTTAAGTTAATTTCTTATCTGATTTTAAGAAATCATTTGATATATAAACAATTCAAAAGCATAAACAAATAATACACTATAACATCATCGTTACAGACGATTCTGTTGCAACAAATTTTCCTCACCTGTTTAATAGTTAACTGTTACTGAACATTTTAAAAGTTATCCATTACTGAAATCAATGAACACGGTAATTATCTACAAACCTATATAACTTCATTGAGCGCAGTAACAAAGAGAAATTAAAATTGTGATTGATCAAATGAAAGCATTGAATCTAATTTTGATTTTAAAAATTAGTTATTGTTTTCGTAAATTGTCACTAAGATCCAAAATGATTTTGTCAGTTAAATACTTCCTTCTACTTTATTGTTTATAATATTCCACATCACCATTATCAAAACTAAAGTTAAATTCATCTATGTCACCTGATTTAAATTGATTGAAACAACAAAAATCCAAGCAATTAACTGTACAATAAACAATCAAAAAGGTGCGAATAAAATATAAAATATAATTAAATAACTACTTAATGTCTAAGCATTGTATGTTTAGAGAGTTATATACATAGGGCGAAGAAAAGGAGAGAAATTTTACATTTGATGTGATAAATCTAGCATATAACGTAAGTGTCAAGCCAAAGAGAGAAAGAATCCGGGCTTATAAGTTACTGCTTACAGTCAGATACATTGAAAATTAAACGCTTTCCACTTTATTATTTCTTTAAATAATCTTTGGTTCATACTTATTCGCACTTTTGAATTTATCTATTTCACTGTTGGAAAATTTAATCTGTACCTTAAGCGGCTGCAGAGAAATCTAGGGTCTGCTCTGCTGAGGAGTTTCACACTAGAACTAAACAGCTGTCTAGTTCTTCCCGGCTTTTTAATTGTATCCTGCCAACATTAATCTGTGACGTATTTAACTAAATATATATCTTTATATTGTAAGCAAATAACTTTGTTTTCAATCCATATCAATTTAATTTGCATCAAAGATACTCATCAAACAAATCTTACTAATGTTTATTATACAAAACTGTTTAATAGAAACCTAAGCAAAAATAAGCGAAACGCTACTATTTGCAACCTAAATTGGTTCATTTTGAAATGAGTATTGAATGATTATGATAGATACATTTATACTGAATCTCAGGTTTTCATAAAATAATTTACAAAAATATAATTAGGGTATGTCAGGTAAGTAATATGAAATCCTGTTGTTATCTTTTAAATAAAAACGAGTGTAAGATTAAAGATCAGCTAGTTTATATAATTTGTATACGACACTATGAAACAGTTGTAACTATGAGTTATTTATCAAAGTAAACAAGAAGAAGACTTCAACATTCCCCTCAAATGCAAGTAAACTATTATTAATCTATTTGAATAGCACTGATTATTGCACTGTTACAAAAAAAAGAAGAGTGAAACGAATATAACCATGCATCCAACAATTTACCAGCTATTGAGGTTTAATTAACACATATAAAACTAAATGAAAACAGAAATAAGACAATGTTGGCACAGATGTCGGGATAGCTTAGTGAATTTTTTAAAATGAATACTTCATGTAAACAGCTTTGTGTTAGTATGCTAGTTCTATGTTTATTATCATACAATTACGAACTAATTTCAACCATGTACGTTAACATACATGTCACTTCATGTCAACCATGATACTTACTAAATAATTCAGTCATAAATAAGTTAAATCAATATACACACTTGTTACATGTAATGAATTCTGTGGTAGAAAACTACAGCATTTTAAAAATCGAGAAAATAAACACTACTGAATAACTTTGAGCACAGAAGGTAACTACACTGTTATCTCAATTACATAGATGTCTATATCTTTACACAATCAACAGATAAATAATCAGGTGACCATAGTGTAATATTTATAACTATAAATAAAATACGATAGTATCCTTAAATTTGAGTGTAACACAAGAAAGAATAGTGCGAAAAAAAGACAATGGACAATGTTTATTAGTACATTCTTTCCATAGTGTTGTCCTTAACAGTAAGTTTCATAGTCCTAAAAGTCTTAGAATGGTGAATACATAAAAAACAAAAAGAACGAAAGCACTTTTTCATCATAGTTCCAAGTACTTTAAAACTAATTAAACGACATATATGTACAAATTTCAAAATTTTTAAAATATTAATTGTCCTAAAGAATAAGTTGGTTAGATCGTATGTTAGTATGCTTCTAATAATAGATACGCCTAGATTTCATGAATCACTGAACTAAATAAAATTTTAACAAACTCATTGCCATGGTAACACATATCTTCTAGTTTAACACATTTATTAGATGAGTGAAACAATTTTTACTTATGCAATAGATACATACATTATTAATTTCTATGCATCTTAAAGTAGAAATCTAAAGTCATGATATAGATAAGTATCCGTTTGCTTGAGCCCATTAGTTGTATATGCATTCAGTTACACGTATATTTACTTAAAATGAACCAATATTTTAATTAACCATACAGGAGTATTTAAAATGTCCTTAACTTTACAATGATTAGTTTTAATTGTAAAATTAAATAATTATAAATTGCTGGACAACGCCAAATATAACTGCTTGACAAAAAAAGAAGATAGGAAATAACAAATAAACTATAGAATGAATGAAACAATAAGACAATAATAGAAGTATTAAGAACAGAGGTGAAACGGAGATAAGAACATGAAGTAAACTAATATGATGAATTTCTTATTTAGTTAGCCCATTATATTTTTGCGATGAGAAGTAATCATTTAAGTATTAGGAAATATAATGCACACAACCTAAGTTACACTTAATATGGAAAATAAAATAAACATCCACTAATATCATGCTGAAACGACAAAATAAACCTTCATGATCAGGATATCTATAAAACATTTATAACTAGGTCCTTCTAGAAGAGGAACTGAGTCACACTTCTCTCTGCTTGAATTCAATGAATTTGCAATCCAGATTTTAAAAAAAAATGATTACACAATGCGACTAAAAAAAGTTAAAAAATGAATTTCCATTAAGATTCGTTGACAAGAATAAGTAACCCGGACTTATAATAGTATCAATAAACTTTCTATGATAAAAAAACATATTTCATAAAGTTCTACTTCATTGGTGATGCATCTGCAATTATTTCAGAATGAAATTTTTAATTCTTTCGGAGAAATGAACATCGTAATTAGGATAAAATTGGTGTTCACCAATCGACTAATGTTTAACACCAACCTAAGAGATAAGCACTCGTATCTGACTACTTTCATGTGTGTTTATTAATTTGCCTGCTCAAGTGGAATTAGGTGTATCGGTTACTTGATTTCAATCTATAAGTTTTGAATTTTAATCTAAATGGGTAGGTTTTGCCTAGTTAAAAAGTTATCTAACATTAATGAATCGCTGTAATCGGCTGGCTCTCAGCTTACAATACAAATGTCAAGAAAACAAATCTACGTCATTTGAAACTGATCGAATAAAAGTGGGTATAGTTGACCATAAGCTGGAGCACAGCGTTTAGTCTAAGTAAAAAAAATTGATTATTGCTTTTTGTTAAGTTTGTTTTATAATCTGTGAAAATATTGACTGAATTACCGGTCTATACTCTAACTAAATCGAAACTTTAAGTACAAAGGAAATATGAACAAATGTTATCATTAACTTAATAATCAGAGTAGTTAGTTACAGATTATCTGTGTTTTCTTCATTTTTCCCGATTTCACTTGTCATCACTTTGTTCTGATATAATAGTTCTTAATATTATTCCATAAATGTCTAAATTAATAATGGCTTCAACTCAAAAGAAATAGAAACGTTGCTGAGTATTTTGTGACGTTATCTAAATTACGAGAAAAAAACTTCCGGTTATTGAATTTGTTTCTTCTGTGAGAATAAATGTACTTCTATTATACTTTATTTTTCTAACGTTTTCTAAGTAGTACATTCTGATTATTTCATTTAACAACTTACATTTAAGTTTATTGTATATAAATGTAGAGACATTTGTAAATCATGAGAGAACATACACAATACATACAAGCTTGCTTTTCAGTCTAACACCAGTTATAGAACCAACTTGAATCACTAAACACCGATCACAAGGTAATTTTCTAAAGAGATGTACAAAAAGATTTTTTTCTGTAGTTTGTATATATTCTGTAGGTAGTTTTTTATCCTTAGTTAGGGTTAGCAGGTGAACTACAAATTCGTTCTAGTTTAGGAGTCTTCAGCAAAGTGTTTGTATTTTCTTGAGATTTTGAAGATTACAGAATCAACTCAATATAGGTGATTGTGTAAACACTATTCAAAAGTTATAAGGCTTTAGAAACATCATCAGCTAATCCTATATTATTTCAAATCGTTCGACAGCTGATATCAGACGGTAATGGAGATTCATTTCAAATAGATACTATTGACATTTTAATATATGACATAGTGGCAACAACTTAATTGTTCTCAGATTTTCTTGTGTAAACTAATTCAAACGGCAAATTTAGGTTAGCATAAAAGTTATTGCTACTTTAATTTTTTTTAAGAACAATAAAAATAAAACCGACGACAGATTTCATGACATAAAAATCTAGTACTTAGTAATCAGTACAAATATTTTAAGAAAATTACAAAGCATAATTTGTCTACATAAACAATATCCTTTCTAGTACAGATGTGATGTAATCTATCTCAACAATATTCTTAGAAATCTGATCAAAAACAATGATTGTTTATCCAGATAGGTAACTATGGACTAATTAGTGACAAAGTTTTAAACCAATGGATAATCCAAATATGACAAATCATTGACAAAATTGCTGATTTAATCAGTATTACTAAAGATATATTTATCGTATTATTTTAGAACAAAAACCATCCACTCTACGACAAGACAAAAAAATCTTCATTTACCACTTTCTGCAGAAAAAGTATTTTTCTGTGAATATTGTTTACATTAAACAATTTAATAAGTATGACAAACGAATAAAAAAACACTATTTTCTGCCTTTTTCCTTTACGTTTCTTATGTTTGCGTCTTTATTCTATTCGTATTACTACTCAATGTACATTGTTAAATATTACTAAAGCCCTATTTTTATAAGATGGTATAGATTGAATAGAACTTTAAGTATGCCAGGTTTTTAGGTATTCTGTAGTATAACTAAAATATAGTTAAATTTGCAAATGGGATATCGCAACACACGTAATTGCAGGCATTTATACATACTTGTTTACAAACAAAATAGGAATAGAGACTTATTTCTAGTCGACTCGCATAACATACTACTTTGTTAAGAGAAAATCAGTTAACGTAACAAAAAGTAAGGAAAAATCAGTAAGGCATTATCACTTAATTCTATCAATTGTTAAAAATCAAAATAAGCATACACTTTTCAAATAAAAAGAAAAGCAATATATTTTACAATATCGATGATGTTTTTTCAAATGTTTTTTATGCTTTACAAAGTCGAACTTGTCTGATACAAAGTGACGACGTCAATATGTAATTTTTAAATTTATCGTAGAAGAAAAAAATGATAGTAAAATACCTAATACTCTAAATATACTAATACATCGTATAATGATAAAAACAAATTGATGTTTAAATTACAGAAAAGTATCATTTAAGTATTTTTTTTAACCAGCCGTATGCAAAATAAGGAAATTAAACGTAAAGATAACTATAATATCTGGTGGTTTTAGACTCAGTTTAGTGTAGTATTGTAATTATGCACTGGTAAAAGCTTGCGAAATCGGACTATTCAACTGTTCATTACTCTCTGTTTTATATTTCGTTAGCTAACATCAATCATCAATAAAAGTTACTACCCTTTTAAAAAGGGATATATCAATATGTAATAAAAGACAAAGCCTTTGTTGATGCGATTAACAGTTTGAAGGTTTTTTGCTTCAACTAATATAACCGGTAAGCCATTCATAAATGACTAATTAAAATTTATTATTAATACAACTCAAGTAGATTTAAGGTTTCTAAGTTTAATTCCGTGTATAGCTAAAAGTAAAGCAATAGTACAGTAATTTTTACTTTGAAATCATTCGTTGAAGGATAAATGCATTACTTATACCACAGATCAGTATTTCACTATAGTGAACAGTGATTCATAAAATGAGAGTACATCGATGGGTGTATAATAGTGAGCATAAATTAAAACAGACATTTTTATAAATAAAAACATTTTACACATGTACTTATAAATAGACTCATATTTTACAAAGAAGTCATTTTACTAAAAACATTACTAACCACTCATACAGTTCATTCTAGAGTTTCGATGCCATAGAATGTAGCACCAAAAAAATAACAACGTATTAACATAAGCCTTAAAAAAGGTTTATTTTCAAGAAAACTGAAAGATAAAGAACATTCAAGGATAAGCAGTAGTTTGAAAAAAGGAATAAAGTCATTACTGATTTATTTAATGAAAATTAAAATTGATTTATACATACAAAACAGTTAACAGTATTGTTCCTTTCTAAACCTTTTGCTTGCAAATCGTGTCAGTGACAAACTCAATAACTACTTGTTAGTTGTTCTTTGAAAAATATGTTTTACTTTTATATTTTAGTTCAAGTCTTGAAGCAATTATACGCAATCAAATACACATAAGAAGTAAAACAGTGTTTCAGAACTACGCATATTTCAATAATGATGGCACATGAAGTAAGAAAAACAAAAAAAAATCAAGTTATTTGCAAGAAAAACATAATATTTGGTGTATTGAACAGCAGCTGATACTCAATGAAGACTTATTCAGGCAATAAATTTTTAATTTTTCACAAAAACTAAAGAAATATGTTAACTTGTTTACAAGTAAAAAAATACCACTTTTTCTCCTCAGCAAAAACTTCATCAGCAAAGAAGAGAAAACATCTAGCGATAAAAAATGTTCTTTCATCTACGAATATTTAATACTACTTACCAATAGACACATATTTGTGTACACAAATGGATACACAAACACTTAAACTCAGGGAATATATTACATGATTTCATTCCATTTATTTGCTTATTTTATTGGACTATTCTTCCTCTTAAATATTTTTTTTCTAAATTTATGTATGATCCGAGTTTTCTGACAAGCCGGTACGTTGTAAAATATTTTTGAAAAAAAAACAATAGGAGGCAAGATGTAAAAAGAAGGATAAATGTATCTAATAATTCATTGATGCTACATTCCTGACATAAACAACTTTCATAGTGCATTATCGATCTATACAAGTAGTATAATTTCGAATAAAATAACAGTGAACAAAAAGATGGTTGAAAAATATTACGTGTTAAAACAGTTTCTTTCATTTTGTTATAACCAGAATTTATAAAATTAAAAATGACCCTAACTAAAGAGTTAGAAAATGTTACACAGTTATGATCAAAATTTTTCGCAAATTAATTATGATAGTAAAGACCACAAGTCTTAGATGAGTGTAATTGTTTTTATAAGGAATATCAGTAAAGTGTTTAAATGTAACTGAAGAAAAAAATTAACTAAGTGATATCCATCTAGCATGAAACATTTGAAGATTATAAATGCAAGCTGACGAGGTAAATTTAATGTACTGGCATCTATTATAAGTCTTTTCCACTGTTAGTTATCGTTAGGTACTTAACAAATTCATAACCACGATTTTAAATTCACATGGTAGTAGGTAATGAATCCTCTTTAGCGGTGGGATGGAAGTTTTGCCAATAAAAATATTTAATTTCTTAGGGGATAGTTTCTAAAATTAAAGTATATGGTTCGTGTAAGTGAGCATTAGTAGAATATATTTAAGTAATCAATAGTTAGCTATGATATCGAGTTTCTGGAGATAGCACTAATGGTAAATTATTCACAACTAAATGTGATTACATCTGGATAATTATTGGATATAATGGAGAAGTATTCATTTATTTTGTCCTTGTATGAGATTTTTCAGCAGGGAACATCCGTTGCTGTTCAGGCATTATACCAATTACCATCTAAGGCGCATTACATTTAGGTTACTTATTTATGTAACATTTTAGAACTATTTCAGTCTTTTGTGGTTTAAGCTAAAACTGATCGTCCTCATAATACAGAATAAATATTGATCAACTTTATTACTTTTACTAATAAAAGGCAAAATTTAAAATTTGCTCTGTATAAAGCAGCCCATTACGACTGATTGCTTGTAAATTGTTACAGAAAGTGAGCAATAGTGGTTAGACATCATAATCTTTTGGCGGTGACTTATCATTGTCACTTTGTTATAAGGCATATTACACGGTGATCGGTTTACAGAATGAGAGGTGTTTATAAACGCCTCTATAATTACGATCCGACAACTCAATCGCAAAGCAGCTACATATCTATGGATTTTCAAACCAGTTAACACATCTATCATAATGTGATACAATGAGATTGAAATTTTACTTTAGGTCAGATTTTCTTATTACGACAGTGTGCAAAAGCCAATTTATATTGCTTATATCAAGCAAAAATTGATCACATCATACGCATCAAAATAGAGCACCGATTTTCGGTGTAGATCACCTATATTAAAGGTAGCTAAGTCTAATGGTGTGAATCTATTATTTGTAAAATGTACCTAATTACCAACTATGCAACACTTTTATCTGTATTGGTGCATAAACGGTATTTTGAGTACAGTAGACAAAAATCACGAAATCGAAAGATAATGGAATACGGACAATCCTAATAACTTAAAAAACTGCTTCAGATTATAAGCTAGAAAAGAATGACAGGGCGTTTAATCGTTTTATTTGAAATCTTTAACAGTGTTTCCTCTCTGTATCACATCAAATTGTAATCAGGACAATAATATCTCACTGCAAACATTAGATTTAGGTGATGATATTTAGATACAATAGATTAAATTTTTAATTTTAATCAATCCATAATTTAACATAACAGTCATCAAATTCATCGGTAGGGACTGTTTTATCTTATAAAGTAACTTAATAATCTTTAAAGTAGTCACATTTCGAAATGCAGTTTACCTAACTGACTTTTCATTTATTACTGACTTATATTTCAATATTAAAACTATTCTCAGTTTGGAATAAACATGATTTACAAAATAGTTTACAAGCCTAAGTTTGCCAATATTACATTAAACAATTATGAGTTCTAAGTTTAATACACTAATATGTACAACCAAACAAAATCATAACCAATTTTTATGTTTATCTCTCTAGTCAAATTATCGGGTTAAAAGAGGTCAGATTTACAATTTTTATTGAATTAATCCCCTCTCGCTTTTTTCAATTGTTTGTTACATGTTTTATACTTCTCACAGTTAAACGAAATCAATCTTATATATATATATGTATATATATATATACATATATATATATATATATATATATATATATATATGCAAAGCTACCTATCCTGTGAAGTAAAACACAGAACTAAACAACAAGAGGAAAAATTTGGAGAGAAGAAGAGTAAACAATGTAAAGTTTTTAACGAATAGTGTCAAAACAAACCTGGCGTTACTATGACAACGTTCATCACAAGTTTATTTCGAACATTTATATGAATGTAAGCGTTGTTATATATATATATATATATATATATATATATATATATATTTATATTTATATATATACATATATATATATATAGTAAAGGTGACGATGCAGCATAATGTTGGGACAAAAACTATTTAATGGGATATTAAGTATATATGCAATATGTACATTGATATAAAAGCTACAAGAAAAAAAAATACACAGGCGAGAGAAGACAATTATTGTTTCCATCAATAATAATATTATTTTTAAGTAACTGTTCAAATCTGTTTATTTCATATCTTTCCTTCATTGTTATTTTTTGTGCACATCATTATTCTACTTGATTTTAAGACGAATGTACCCATGAAATATTTAGTTAATTTGTATAAAATTTTGTCATCTACTAGTTGATTTCAGTTGTCAGTAAACAAGTTTGTCTATTTGTTTGTTATAAATGAGTATCTAGATGTACTCACAGATTGAATATTTCCATGCAGTGGTTTAGACTTTTAATGATAGCGTTTCATCAAATATCTACATTCTGAAATATTTTTAACTAATTATACTATTTCATCGTTCTATTTACTTTGCTAAAGCCCGAAAACTATTTGTGAATGGAACATTAATGAGCCGCATATTTCAATACACCCTATTTGTGATTGTCAACCCAAAATAAAAACGACTGTTTGTAAAAATTTCGTGTCAACAGATTTTGTTTCGAAAAAAGTATAATAGTCAGATAAGTGAGCTGTAGGGAGAAAGAAAATGTTGATAACATCAATTCTGACTATTATCTTGATAGATCTTGAGTGTTATGGATCCAAGACATTCATCACGATAACAAATGCCACATGTTGATAAGATCCTATAAGTAGAAAAATTAGATAGATACTCTTTCGTAATCTTACTTTAGCAACATTTACTACCGAACTCTTATCATTTCTCGATACTTTATTTCCAAAACAAAGTTACTTAATATCGTTTGTGATAATGGGTAAAATGTTAATTCACAACACAAATACCTAGAGACAGCTAAATGAAATATGGATAATATTAAAAGTTTAGTCACACACAACAAATCACATTACAAAGTTACTATATGTCTGTTGTAAGAAATTAGTCATTCTAAGTAATTTAATATTACTCTGCGATTCCTGAAACACTTAATAAATGGCATCAGTAACTTTAAATACTTAACGACTATCATAAATCTCAGAGTGAATACAGTCTACATAAACAAAATAACGCTTTATCATGCACATTAATAAAAGTTTTTAAGTATTCTTCCTTCCATATTTCGATATAATAGTACTTATCCCATAGTCCTTAGATTTCGTTCAATAAGATTATCATATTTTCCAATGATACTAAAACAAGGTATTGCTAACTAGGGAATATAGACTGGAATATAATCGACTTTTATGGATCTAACAAGTTTAAAATTTACGTTTTGCTTGTCTTATTCAAATAATTTGGATAGATTGAATTGTAACAAAAACTCTAGTATAGTAAAATAACGTTTTCATTTAAGTTTGCTTTTTAAAATGAACATTTATCTTTGATTTAGCAAAGTGTATTTACTTATACCAAAAATGAAACACGCTTTTTTTCAAATCAAACATTAAAAAAAATTAAACTAAAACTACAAGCTTTACAATATTGGTTTATATTGATAAGAAAACTGGACTTTTTGTAAACATGAACAGGTTGATCAAAACTGAAGCTTTTTTATTAACCTGTAAAAAATTTAGGCTAAAAGTAAGCAATTCATGTTTCAGTCAGCAGAATAAGGTGCTTTACTGTCAATCAGTCATCAAGAACGCCTAATAAAATGAAAATATGTAGCATCTGTCCATAGTTTCATATTAAGTTAATACAGCATAAAACTCCACCCACAGCTCTTCTAGGGTTGCTGCCAGTCCCAAGCCCGGGTAAAAGAGGAGGGTTGGGCATAGGACTAGTATCCCTATCCCGTAAAACACAAACTTGCTAAAGTAAAACGCTAACCAGATTAAACAAACTTAAAGATTTAAACTCTGCCCTGGGAGTAGGAGGAACTTATATGACGCTTCATGATGAAAGCCGAGATTCTTCGGAAGTCATGAGGCCGATGCTTCACCTCCTTGTAACGACCACAGCAAACATTTTTATAGGTACATGGAATGTTCGGACAATGTGGGAGACCGAAAAGATCACCCTGATAGCAGAAGAAATGAAGAGATACAACTTGATAGTGCTCGGAATCAGCGAAACGCTTTGGACTCAAACTAAACAGAAAACATTAGCAATGGGAAAAGTCCCACTATACTCCGGGCATGAAGAGAAAAATGCCCCCCCTACACACAAGGAGTTACTCTGATGAAGTCCAAGAAAACGCGCAATGCACCTGTAGGATGGGAACCACATGGACCCAGGATAATCAAAGCAGCTTTCGAGACAATGAAGAAGGGGTTTACAATAAACATCATCCAGTGTTATGTACCCACCAACGACGGCAACGACGCACACAAAGATCAATTTTGTGATAGACTGCAGTCAATTATAGCGAAGTGTCTAGGAAAGGACCTGACAATCCTAATGGGGGATTTAAACGCCAAAGTCGGAATGGACAACACCGGATACGAAGACATCATGGGATAACAGGGACTGGGAGAAAGAAATGAGAATGGTGAATGATCTACAAATCTATGCGCTTACAACAAAATGGTCATAGGTGGTACAATATTCCCCCACAAACGCATACACAAGGTTACATGGGTCTCCCTGGATCATACTACAGAGAATCAAATCAATCTTATATGCATCAATTAAAAATTCACAAGATCAATGGAAGATGTGAGGAACAGAAGAGGAGATGATATGGCTTCAGATCACCACCTAGTGGTTGCCGAAATGAAACTAAAGCTAAAGAAACAGTGGATAACTAGAGTAATAGCATTACAACGGTTCAATACAGTCTCTCTTCAAGATACTAACAAACTCAAGGAAATTCGAAATAACTCTCAACAACAGGTTCCAAGCCTTACTAGATCTGCTAAACAAAAAGAAACCACTGTGGAGGACAACTGGAAAGAAATCAAAGAGGCACTAACTTCAACTTGTCAAAAGGCTCTGAGCCTCAAGAAACACCATTATAAGAAATGGATTTCCACAGAGACCCTGAGAAAAATTCAACAAAGGACGAACAAGAAGGCAGAAATCAACATCGGCCGAACTAGAGCAGAGAAAATCAAGACACAAAGTGAATTTACAGAAGCAAATAAGCACGTAAAGAAGAGCATTACAGCCGACAAACGGAAGTATATCGAAGGCCTTGCAACGACAGCGGAAAAAGCTGCAAGAGAAGGAAATATGAAACACCTATACGACACAACAAAAGTACTGGCAGACAAATATAGTAAACCAGAGTGACCGGTCAGGAACAAAGAAGGCAAGCTAATCACCGAGATTCAAGAACAAAGAAACAGATGGGTAGAACATTTTGAGGAACTCATGAATAGGCCAGCCTCGCCGAACCCACCAGACATCAAAGCAGCATCTACGGACCTCCCGATAGATGTTAATCCACCAACGATGACAGAAATCAAGATCGCCATCAGACAGATCTAAATCGGGAAAGTAGCAGGACCTGACAATATACCAGCCGAAGCACTCAAGTCAGACATAGACATGACGGCGAGACTGTTCCGCCTTTTATTCAATAGGATCTGGGAGGAACAACAAGTGCCAGCCGACTGGAAAGAAGGATACCTTATTAAGATATCAAAGAAAGAAGATTTAAGCAAATATAAGAATAACAGAGGGATCACACTGTTGTCAGTACCAGGGAAAGTCTTTAACAGAGTGTTGTTGAACAGAATAAAAGACTCAGTGGATGCTCAACTTTGAGATCAACAGGCTGGTTTCCGTAAGGATCGGTCGTGCTTAGACCAAATTGGAACACTACGCATCATCGTTGAACAATCAATTGAATGGAACTTGTCACTGTACATCAACTTCATTGAATATGAGAAGGCATTCGACAGCGTAAACAGGAAATGGCTATGGAAACTTCTTCGACACTACGGCCTACCGGAGAAACTCGTGAACATCATTCGGAATTCTTACGACGGACTACAGTGCAAAATTGTGCATGAAGGTTAGCTGACAGATGCATTCCCAGTGAGGACCGGTGTCAGACAAGACTGTCTGCTCTCGCTTTTTCTCTTCCTTCTAGTGGTTGATTGGATCATGAAAACCTCCACATCTGAGGGGAAGCACGGAATTCAATGAACAAGTAGGATCCAACTCGATGATCTGGGCTTCGCGGATGATCAAGCTCTTTTAACCCATACACACCAACAAATGCAAGTGAAGACAACCAACGTAGCAGCAACCTCAGCATCAATAGGCCTGAACATACATAGGAAAAAGAGCAAAATCCTTATATACAACACAGAGAGCATCGACTCAACTGAACTTGATGGTGAAACTCTGGCAGAATTAGATACCTTCACATACCTGGGAAGCATCATCTATGAAAGAGGAGGATCCGATGCAGATGTAAGAGCAAGGATTGGCAAAGAAAGAGCAGCATTCCTACAGCTGAAAAATATATGGAAGTCCAAACAACTGTTTACCGACCTCAAAGTAAGACTCTTCAATCCGAACGTCAAGATAGTTCTTCTGTATGAAGCCAAAACGTGGAGAACTACTGCGAAACATTCTCAGCATGGTACAGGTATTTATAAACAACTGTCTACGCAGAATTTTAAATGTCTTTTGGCCGAAAACCATGAGCAACAGCCTACTATGGGAGAGAATAAACCAACTTCCAGCTGAAGTGGTAGTCAGGAAATGACGTTACAAAT
The DNA here is from genome assembly GCA_025215515.1 of Schistosoma japonicum. NCBI lineage: Eukaryota > Metazoa > Platyhelminthes > Trematoda > Strigeidida > Schistosomatidae > Schistosoma > Schistosoma japonicum. The sequence continues at coordinate 35,082,997 of CM046061.1, forward strand.
GGATAGAACATACATTGTGGAAGTCATCAGACTGCATCACGAGGCAAGCACTATCTTGGAATCCTGTTGGAAAACGGAAAAGAGAAAGGTCAAAGAACACACTGCGTCGAGATTTGAAAAGCAGACATTAAATGGATGAACAGTAACTGGAGACAGCTGGAAAGGATTACTCAGGACAGAGTTGAATGGAGAATACTGGTGAGCGGCCTATGCTCCTCCGAGAGGGGTAACAGGAGTAAGTAAGTAAGTAATGCAGCATAAAAAAATGATCAGATGTACAACAAAAAAATTTAAAAAAACCAAAGGATTAGGGATTTTCAGAAGATTACCACACAAAAATACAGCTCGAGACAACAAAAAAAGAAAAGCAAACTAAATATGAAGAGATAATTTCTCACGAGATAATCTACAATTATTCTATCTCGTCTACATTACTAAATACTACATATGTTGATAGCAACTAGATTTGACTGCCTAATTAATGAGTTGAACATAAATAATAAACTGTGGATAATACAGTTCAAAAGTCACAACGTAAGTTTTGTGCACTTGGCACTCATCAGCAAAGCTACCTATGAAAGAAAACCCTGTGCCACTCAGACAAGCACTAAGGGGTTGCCTCAAAGGTATTTTAGCCACAGCTGGAATCCTATTTGTCCAGTTATTTAATGATGGTAGAATTCAGTTACTCAATTCAAATTTGGTAAGGAAGTATCTTTTCCGCACGTTTGTAGGTATATCTTACTGACAAATGTCAACTATCACGATACCCGTAACCAAAGTCCCTGGTGACTACTTGTAGCCACCTGCGCATCACGACAAAAATTTAGTTCTTAGATGTTAAATAATAAAAGCCTAAGATATCCCTTTAGAGGCCAGTACATAATTTAAAAATTAGCGTAATATGACATTATAAATTATTCAAAATATTCAGTTGCATTCATTTTATCCGTAACAGATTTTTACTATGTCTATGAAAAAATAATTCCCTTATTTCCACACTTTACTCATATCGAACCAGTGTTAAAAGAAGCCTATTAGGTGATAACGCACAACAAACAAAGTGGTAACGACAAATGAAAGAAGTTGTAAAAGTGGCGACTATAATACAACCACTTTTCTACTACGTTACTGAAAAGTGTACACATGAGTTTATTGTTTAGAAATAAGTCTTAGGTTTACATAATATATACTTTGTGAGGTTTAAACGTATATACTTTCAAAATTCAACTAAATAATCTATTTCTGTAGTCTGTTCTACACTGAACATGAAGGACCGACTGTAATTCACAAATGTAAGTACGTATAGAAATAATTAAAGTAATAGATATTATGATCAAGTTTCAAAAAACAGTTACAAGTAAATAAGCATAAGTTTTATTAATTAAGGTACCTTTCAATTTATTACATGTATCAAAATATATCAAAATCGCAAAAATTTTATTAAAATCAATGCAGTAAAACTTAACAGTCCGACATTTATGTTGTCATGATTTATTGATCATTGTATCCTTTTTCAGTCTTTTAATTAATGTACTTAAAAGTGTACACCGTTTGTAACTACAATTACACCCCCCTCCATCGATTGATAAGTATAAATACATAAAAAGGAATTACTTGATGATGGGAAAAGGTTAATATATTTTAACAACGTTTTATCAGGCTGTCATAAATTTTTTATCGGTCTATTTTTAGGTTGGAAATATAAATTATTCTTAAAAATAATATATAATATTCATTCAACGTACAAGAATTTTAATAACATATCAGATCAGTTAGCTAGTTATTGGAAAAATTCTATTAGGTCAAACATATGCAAGAAGAAAGCAAAAGATTATATCTGCAAAAATTTGTCTTTTGATTCACTCATTTTCATAATTATCTATTTGTGGAAACATGAAATTCAAGTGGGTAGAATGTATAGAAAAAATATGTGATAGAAAATGTCAATAATGTTGGTGACAAGCATAGAAGTTATTTTTATAACGATTTCTGCAACCTATACCTTTTATCTAGTACTGAATTTCTTTCAATATACAGTATGTGCTTTCAGAAGATAAGTATAAGGTTGTGAAGAGAAGTTACCTTAAATATCGAAACAATAAACTTTTAAAGTACAAACTTGTTTGTTTGTACATTAGGTTAGGTGAATTCATTGGTATGTCATATTTTTGTTGTAAGTTGACACATTTTGGCAGTTTATCAGTAATTGCATCTAAATCCACGTCAGAAACCAGATAGGAATGCATTAAGTAGGCTATAAGTTCCATATCTAGTGAAAATTAGTGACACTATTTTCCATCATACACCACATTGAATGAAATTGTATTTAAACGCATTACCTATTGTCTAAAATTCAAATGTCTAAATTAAAGAACCCTAACTCTGCTAATTTTTAATAGTAGTTAAAATAATGGGTCAAATAAATCATCTTTCTAATCCAATTATCATTCGTATAATAACAATATTACATCTATCAACTTTTTTCTAGTTTGTATGTATTATTTAATTATTAGAAAGAACGTAAAATGTTTTATTTAAGGAAACAGATCATTTCGGTTTACATTCACCAAAGTTTTATAAGCATGTTTTATACAGTTAAATAACCGATTAACACAATCAAAATTGTAGCGAGAAGACATGTATACATTGAATGTGCTATGGATTTAAATTATTTCATTTTTAATAAAAATTAAGGTACAAAGAATGACAAACACTGATTGATCAGTGAGCGATAACCAGAGTTCTGTTAGTTTGAGCATTAGAGTTGTTCAAATTGTATAGGTCTAGGTGCAGCTTTACCACCAGTCTAAATGATTCAATATTGCTTGCACTTTGATTTGATGCTAAGTTGCCTCACAATTGCAGGTACGTCTGATAATAGCATGAAACCTTGATCAAGAGTTTCCTGCCAGCTATAATATAGGTGTGATTCGGTGTATTTTGATTTTCAATAGCTATGAAACTATTATTAATTTGTAATGAAAACTATTATGAAACACTAATCTTATCAGTTTATACGATCATTAGATTCAACAGTATACTGGTAAGATTTTAATAGTAATATTTTCTGACCACTTATATTATGATAGCCTTGCGAATCACGAAACACGTCTAATTCAGTATTTATATTTCATTAGTCAGAATTGATATATCAAATTGTTTTCTATTGGTTTTATTCAGTACACCGAATAAAATTAGTTAAGTTTTAATCATAAAACTCAGTCCACTTACTTTGATGTAATCAGTTGGATGGTGTTAATACCAACAACTCAGTATAGCTTAAAATTATTCGTAAGAGTCTTTGGTACTCTAGTGAGTTTCATTAGTTGGTTAAAGACAATCTGGATTAACTATACTAATGAAATTTCGGGTATACTGAAACTCAAATTCTTTTATTCGTTATTTAAACACCAGTTGCACTTTATTCTCTACTTTTATCCTTGATAAACTAATTTACCATTTGGAATTTTATGTAATCCTGACCAAATATTTTGTAAATAAATGACAGTTCTAATTCTCAAATATGTTAAATTGGTTGGCCAGTAGTTTTGTATTTCTGAAGTCTACTTAATGAAAAAAATTAGTTACACAATCCTAATGATCAGTTTGACCACCCTATTTACCATAGAGCATAGCACAAATTCATATAAGCCAAAATTGCCATCAACATCAACTTTACTAGAAGAAAGTAACAGGATGAATACTAGGACTAAAATAATGTAGTGGCGATAGTAATGGGAAGGACTAAGTAGTAAGAGGAGAATGAAAGGGACCATTAGAAGGAAATCACCAATCCGTGGTATAGTAAAAGGTATAATGTGGATGCTTGTAGGTCACTAAGATTAGTTTTGATCCATATTACTAGAAAAATTCAAAAACTCCTTATCTATGAAAGCGGTATCATCAATTTTAAAAAAATCATATTGCGTCTATTATCAAACAAGATTTTGTCATCACTCAAAAATAAGAAATCTAGTAATTTTTCGACAAAGTAGTATATCTACATTGATAAATAGATGAACACATTAACTGCGGATAGTTTAAAATTTAGTTGTAGCTAATTGGTGTACTCAATAGACATTAGGAATTTTATTCCCCCACAGTTTTAGCCTCTGAACGGCAAAATATTTATCATTTAAAGTATTAAAGTATGTACAATCGAAATGAAGAATAATTGCCATTAGTGTGTGACATTATGACTTCATTGTAAAAATATTTAAACAAATTAGAAAATAATATTGTATTTACAGAATAAATTCTGTATAGCTAGACCAAAATAAAATTTTAATTTTAAAGGTGACTGGTAGAATTTAGTAGATAGGTATATTCCATTACTTCGAAGCAAATACGGAAAAGTTGTTTTGATTCATACAGTTTATATCTAGGTGCATAACACAGAATATCATGCACTTCAGTTTGGTAAATTTATCATACTTGATAGACTGATTTCATTATCGCCCTAAATACTTTTTCGGCTATTAGTTAACATTAGCCATTCATAGAATTTAATGAAAAATGAAACTATGTACACAGTATGCTTTTTCTGAATTTCTACTGTGTAAAACAAGCTCAGACAAATATTTCTCATGTTGTCTAAACGTTGGTACTTCTAAATGTGATTTATGCATTACATAATGTTTTGTATACTTGCTGCATTCATTAATTAGTTTAAATAATTTACATTGTAACGATTATTCAATTGCCCATTTATGATGGTCAGGAAAGTATGAAAGTAATTTTCATCATCTGAAGTCAGGTAATGTCATCCAAACATCACTAGTACTTGTTAACTATTTGCTTCCAATTCAAGAATTGTCAGAGGGACTCTGTCAATAATGTAATTGATTATTGTCGATTTTTCTTAATTTTCCAGTACATAAACCGGATAACTAAATTTGTACGAAATATACTAAAAATTATAAATCACAAAATGTTATTTTGTATTTAATTTTCATTTGTAAATAATATCAGACATCTAAAATCATAGTCATAAACAAGATGATAAAAGTGTTTTGTGTAATACAAACATTTTTCATATTCTCATAATTACTTTCGCCATTTAGTTATCTACTTAATAACAAAAATATGGTTCAGAGTTGGGTTCTCTTTTCAGTGAATTCATTTCCGAAATTGTACGGTTTAAAATACGTTAATAATCAGTAATGTATATCATTTCGATTAAGACAGAAAATACAGTTTTTGAAAAGTCTGTATTCAAAAAAACATTCAACTTCTGCTTCCATCACTGACTTAAGCTACAGCTTTTCCAAGAATTATTACTCTTTCTAACAGACATATTTCTTCTGTTTCCGTATGCATTTATAAACACAGATTATTTCATTAGGATGAACTTGTATCTTCCTGTTTTTTTTGTTATGCACTGAAGCTTGTCAGTCTCTGTTGCTGTATACATCCTGAGCGGATTGCCTCGATGTAACGGTCATTCGTAAGTATTACTGAAGTTGGATTGTGACTGGCAAGTGGGATCCAGAATGTGCGTATCTCCTTATTTTGGACTTGACTCACCATGAACATTAACATTGGGATGCAGGTATATCCAGCCAACGTGTTTCAAATAGGACAAAACGTGCCTATTTTATTCCACTTGCTAGTCACAATTTAACGTAAATAATATAGTTTATTTCAGTTTATATTTTACAGTGTTATGTTGCACGACCGCTTACCTTATATTTATTATTGTCGATCGAACTTCTATAATTCAAATAATGCTCATAGCCTTACTAACTACATTTTGATACACTTAATAAAAGAAATACTTTTGTAATCTTCTGTCATTATAATTCACCAATTTGTTTTCAGTAAAATGGAATACTAATTTTCATTATGGAAAAAAATTAATACACTTGAGATTATAAGGTTTTGGAAATGAATTGGCTGAGAAGAAAACTGTTTGCTAAACCATATCCTTTATTTTATGATGCAGTAAGTATTTTTCGTTCACAATTACAATGAACCTGTCTACATAAGGTATCATGCTGTTTACAGAAGCTAAACTTTAAAGAGTACCAAATTCATCTGATTTACTATCTCTTCGTTGTGTACTATCCGTTTCCCCCTTATTCCCCTTGGACTATATTTTCAAACAAGTAGTGAAAAACTTAATTAATCCATAATACAGGAGGTTATTTTTTTAAAAAGTAGCTATTTGCAAATGCTATTGGCATGGTCAAGTCGTCTTGTTCCGAACACACAAAGTGGCATTTGAAGTGAGTTAGAACTACTAAATGACGCATTTATTGAATTGTTGGTAGAAAATGAAATGAAATCCTTCAGTCATACTAAATGCCCACTAGATATCCATGACTCAAAAATGTAATGATAGCCATAATCTATTTATCTCTTAGAATATTAAATTTACTATTCCAGTCCTCAGAATTCCTTATGACGAGTTATTTCTCCATATGAACTCGAGGAGAAAGTATTTTGTATAAACAACGAGCAGATCACTAACTAAAGAAATAAATGTCAATGAATTTCACACTAGATAACTAAAACAGAAAGTCATTCTAAATACTTAGACAATATACGATTGTTAGTAGTATACATTAAATATAATCTTATAATATCGTTTTAATGTTTTGTTTTATAGAATTCGTCTTTTGTATCCAATTAATAAATCATTTTCAGATCATTAGTATACTGAGATTGCCATCATTCTATACAGAATATAATACTAATTCCTCGTGTCAAACACTTAAAAAACGTAGTCAGGTTGATCGCTCATTAGTAGAAAAGTTAAGATTTGATTGTTAAGAATTCCTAATCAGTTTATCCACTCCGTGATTTTAGTTAAAAAGAATAAATGCTTCAACAAACACTATGTTCATCGCCCAGAGGATATCAAACGAAATGTTTTAAATAAGTCGTAAGGATTAAGTTGCACAAAGAGGAATATTGCATTTGTGCACTGTTGCTCAATTAAAAATTTAGTGATTTATTTATTTTATATGTGTATAAATCCAACACTTGCTTATCATTAACTTAATAGTGTAGGTGTTGATCTGTTATGACTTTAATAAGAAACGACGCAGTGACTAAACGCATAAGGTAGATAGTGTGCGATAGGCATAACACTGAGTTGTTAAGACTAATAAGTAACCTTACAAGCTCTGATATGAAAATAAAAAATGAGTCAGGTAATGATTATTTTATCAGTATTTGAACTACTGTTTAAGTCAAAAGCTGCTGTCTAACTGGACGAATAAACTTAATTTGCCAGGAAACTGTAACTCGTTTGTTAATTAGGGAACACGAAATAACTTAACAATCCCTCGACAAATAATGTAAGTGACAAATGTTTTATTTGACGGTTAAAAGTAGTATACTTAAACTGTTCATCTGTAACTTTTGTCAAGTAAATTTGCATAACGTTTTAATAAATCATTATTATGAGCACTATTAAAATCGCTTTTTAGCGTGTACTAATAGATTAGGTGTTTACATTCAGTCCTTTAAGTTGTTAACATAACAGACCCACTAAGTCATATAAAATAGCAAAAGACAGGAAAGATGAGGTTAAAATTTGGCCGAACTTAAATTTCCGGTTTCAGAATTACCTTATATTCTTTAACAACATTTTAGTTAAAATCTTAGAAATAACATTACGGGTAAACGATTATTTGTCTTTAATACTGATGATTAAAACTGGGCGACAAGTCAAGCGTTATTTAGATCAAACGAATTCAGAACCAAACTTCTTCTGTTAAGGATAAAATTCTGATACATTACAACTGCGTAGTAACAAACGAAAGTTCCATTTATTATCGCCTGTTAAAATTGCAACTCTAAGAAAAAGCTTTATGTTACATTCATTACTTTAAAATAAAGTAAAATTTTCTATTTTATTTATCTCAGTTATGTCATTTTATCAATATTTCTAGAGCTTTAATGATTTTGGACACTTCATTATGAGTAAGTTACATAAAACTTTTAAATTTATTTTAGTTATTTAAACAGTTTATATATAATTCATTCTTAAAAGCAAACGATAGAATCTTACTTTTAGCTGTTAGCCTAAAGTATAAATACAGAAATCTCAATCAATTGAACAACAAAACATGATAAGTTCGTAGTACTATTTTCATTGTATTTTAATTCAACCTTTAAGGCTCAAACAAAAACATCTGATCTTGGAAAAATGAAGTGTTCTTACAAAAACTGTGTCGTGTAAGAGATACACAATGCCAATGTAAATAATTTGCATTATTAATAATCCTAATGTAAAACTACATAAAATGTATTTCGTAATAGATATTTTTCTATTTTCGCTTTATTTAAGCAGCGCATTATTATCCGGCACTGAACACAAATGATGTATATCATCTAATAGCTGACTCGTCTTTTGTTATGCGAATCTACAAAATATTTTTAGAATTAATGAAGCACAGCTGAACGAAATAAAACGTACTTAATAATGCAAAAATAAAAAGTAGCCTTTGTCATACAAGAAACAACTCTAGTGGCTAAATAATAACTTAACCAGACACTGAAATCCTATCGTTGATTAATCATGGAACTAAAAACAACTAACTGTTCTCACGTAGTTTACATTTTTAAATGCATGATATGAAACGAAAGTTCCTAAGTTTCCGTTTGTATCAAACGTTTTAATTTACCTGAAAGTTACATATTTGACCAATCTTTTATAAACTTAATAAAGTCAAAAATCTATCCTAAGAATCCCTGCAATATATAAAATTGCTTGCGTTTATTGTAAATATCATTTGCAACCACTGTATTAAATTCCCTATAAGCTATAAAAATGCTATAAAAACTAACGTTGATCAAAAAACGGTTATAAACAATCAGTCAAATGTTTTAAGAACTTACTCGGTTTGATCATTTTGAAATTCTATGTAGCCAACGGTATCTTCAAAATCCTTGCCACCTCCTTTGGCTGTACCTTCAGAAGTCTGATAAGGAAGTCTAACGACCCCACGGCAACCTATACGGAAGAACAAAATTAGTGAGTTATCTTATAACTAGTTTTTGAAAATTGTTTAAAAAGTTTATACCGCTAACTACAGATTTGTCTTTTGGGTTTAAAATCTATCTACAACTACTTAAAACAAAAACATTAAACGGCGTTTAGTAATACGCCTTCTTGAGAACACCTTCGTTCATATAAGACGTAAGTACTTTATGCATTTTTAATGACAATTGACTGATAGTCATTGTTAGGGAATTTCTAGTTGAACAAAATAAACATAAATAACAAATTGTAAGAACTACTTCATTCAGTTGTAACAATTGCATTAAGAAAATAGGTGATCATGTTACAACACACCTGTGTGCTAGCAAAACTAAAATTTTGCTATCGCTAAGAGTCAATTTGAATCACTGAGGATTACCATCTATAGGGAAAGGAACGTTTTGACAAACTTTATATTTTGCACAGAAACAGACAATTTAATCTACAGAATAATCTTTACTTATTATCGCTTAAGAAGATAGCTTAGTTCTATAGGTTTTATAACCTTATAAACCAGTTATCACCCGCTTGTAACTGAAAAATTGTATGTAATTCTAAGTTTAGAAGCATACCAGAAATACTTTTACCACTCCTATTATTCAGTGAAATTTAAATTAAATCCTGAAAACCTTCAGTTATTAATTTGTCACAAAACTATAATCCTGCATCCATAAATGCGGTATAAATTCATTTTTACAATTTCTTTTGAAATTTAAAAAAGACTGTTAAACCTAAGTAGTCACAAAGTAACGTCACTCAAGGACGTGTTGAGAATAATTTGCCATTCTGATTATGTTATAATACATACAGTTACTTGTGTCTAACCACCAATTTGTTGTGAAATATCATTACCGATGTCTTGTTTGAATTATTCAATTTATATCATTAAGAAGAATATTTGACAGGGAGAAATTAGTATTTCTGTCACCTACTTGTAATTAAGCCACAAAGATTCACGATTATTGTAGCCCGAGAAAATTATGTAATTTGCACACAAGCAAATCCAAACTATGTGTTAAGGCATAAAATATTAGGCAAAGTTTGCACATCAAATATGTTTAATTTAACATTCGAATCTACTCACTCCGTGTACAAAACCTAATACCTAATGTTTGATATCTAGTTTAAATGGCAACTATCACACAAAAAGCACTAAACTCACAACGTTTGCAAAGTACATACATCAATTAACAAAATGATGCCAGTATTTGGCATTTCAGTAATAAGTATCTAGGACCATTTTTGACTTTTTTTAATTGTTTCTATTGAATGTTGTTGGACATATGGTATCTATTTTTGATTAGATTTAACACTTAATAATTACCTAGTCATACTCTATGTAAGCTTCAATCGTTACAGACGCCAGTGTGTAGTGCTTTGAATTTAAGAGTATTTTTAATTTAAAATATTGCAATAAATAAATTTTGATGAAAGTTAGAAAAGTTTATATCATTTTAGTAATATAATACTCATGTTGTTCTGAAATATGGTTAAAAATAAACGACATACCAGATACGCGCTGCACTTTGACCTCTGCGAATTCGCATGACTCACTGACAGTAAGATCTGTTACCTCAAACTGAAAAACCCCAGAATGATCATCGTCTAGAACCATGATAGTGGCAACCATGGGGTCAACTAAAACTGGCTCGATTTTCGTTTTCGAATGCTTCACCTCTAAATTTCTTAAGTGGACAGTAAAGTGTTCATCCTCCTCAAAGATATCATCATCTATAATAGTTATCATAATTTGTTTATGGGTTTCTCCGGCTGAAAACAACAGAACACCTTTGACTGGTTCATAGTCTTCTTCCGCAACTGCAGTTCCATCTAAAGTAAAGTACTCGACAGAAACAACGGCATGCATATCCCCGCCAACACGCGTAACTGTCACTGGAAAGGTTCCAACATTTTCCATTACTGTATAGTGTCCAGGATTAAAAAAGAACCTCTGGACGTGTGGTGGATATGTTTCTGTTGTCAATCGGTTGTCGTCGAAAGACATTCGACGTTCAACCTTCGCCTTTTTGATAACGTTTCCACTCCCTGTAAGTTGACGCGTTGCTTGCATTCGGTAGTAGGCTCTAGATTTTGGGCCCTTATTCAGCACTTCCATTTGTGCAAGTTCTTCGAGCTCTTTCATTCCAATATTCGGATTACGTTTTCTAATTTCTTTAATAGCATCCACGTAATCCATCCGATGGCGATCGAATTCCGATTCTTCGGCTAGTAATTCCCCATCTGTAAGAGAATATGTTACTTCCTCAGTGTGGTTCGTCAACTCTAAGTCACCATTTGCAGCTTTCATAAGGGCAGTTGCACGATATTTCTTCTTCAAAAACTTTTTGAAGAATATTTTCGTATCTGCTATGTATGCGCAAATCACAATAACAGGAAAAAATATAAATGTAAGCAGAGCTTCCCAAACTTCAACTACCCCTGGAGTAAAGACAGCAATAATGAGATACATCCAAAGATAGGCAAACAAGCTCCATGAAGACGTGATGAAAAAGACACTTAAATGTTTAATTCGACGAATTTGTCCATCAGGAACAACGATTATACATACCCCAATTATGACAAATAAATTAAATGCGGCAGATCCAACAATAGTGCCAGGACCTAAGTCTCCAGCCTCAAAATTTTTACCAATTATTTCAATGACAGATAACAAAATTTCAGGAGCAGATGATCCCAGAGCCATTAATGTTAAATTTGATACGGTTTCGTTCCATATTCGGACAGAAATAGTCTGCGTCTCTCCATTCTTTCTTCGGACAATTACTTCCTTTTCTTGAGATGTAATCACTTCAATTGCAGCCATGAAGCGGTCGGCAATTATTGAAACTCCCAAAAATAAATACATCAAAGCTGAAAAATAAACAATAGCTCTAGCAGCCTTATCACCAGCAGTAATTCCTGTAGAAGGTCTCCACATAGGAACAATAATTCCATCGTAGCAGAATGTTCTTAGACTAGACGGACAAGTTCCATTAACCAATTTTTCCGCAGATAGAGGTTCAACAATTATCGACAAAAATAACACAATGATGATGATCCTTTCCTTCATAGCGTTTATAATATTTGTAGTTTATCGGTTGATATTTGTCAGAAATAACGACGACACATAAACAACAGTTGGAATCAAAAATCAAAATTGTCCTTGCTTTTGAAAAGTTACACAAATAAGTACAACTATAGTGAGCTGTTATAACAAAATTTAATTTAACTGGCAACAAACATCAAGAAAATCGCACAAAATCCATTGGTCATTCAATCTGTTTTTTATTGTTTTTGATGTACGATAAACCAAAAATTTGTCAAGCCTATCAAACGAATATAGTTGTTTCAGTATTATGTAACGTTTTTTTTGATAACTGACATTGCCCATACCACTATAAATATACAGTATGTGTATTGTGATTGAACAATTTATCGATTTCTTCCGCCTGACTAATGAATTATGTATCTTGCAGTATACAGTTAACCACGTATTTTATTTCTAGCCTCTTACTATTTGTGTACATCTACACATTGTGTGTACCTCAGAATCTGTATTTCATCTAAGTCAGTTATTTGTCGCGTCCTTTGGTGCGCCCTATGTTTTGGTTTAGAGAAATAATTCTCAACTTATTTCGCTCGCTCAATTTAACCAATGTTACAAAGTAGAACATATTTAGATACTACCTTATCACCTATAATCGGATGATCGGGCCAAGAGATTTGAAGCTATTCTTAAAAGGGCTCTGTTGAAAGAAAGATGAAAGGTTAGCAATGATTAGAAAACTTTACAACAATTTCTCATTTCATATACAGCAACACCAAGCCCTATCGAAGAAGACGGAGGGTCATCAGGCTGAATTATGTTTGGCTCCCCGTAAGAACGTTTTTTGATATAGAACAAGCTAGGGATAATGTTAATGTGACACTAAACTGTAGTGGAAATAGTTTAGAAAATACGTAAATTCACTGTTGATGACTATGTTTAGGCCTGTAATTAAAAGCCCAGTAGACCAATCTGGGTCATTAGTAAAACTGTTGTTTGGTGAGGTAAAGTGGTACAATAAGTAAAAGTGGGTGACTTAGTGATAATGCAACATATTATTCAACTAAGACTTAGGAAAAATAGAGATACACCACCCTGGCAAAATAGAATTTCCATGTGTTCTGTGTAAGAAATCTTTGCTATCCCACTACAAAACATCACAATGTATGCATCAACATACAGAATAATATAAATGTCAATGCGAAATTAGGTGTAGACTACTCAGGTTATGTAGGCAGGGAAAACTACAGCGAATTTTACACTAGAAAATGGGGTGACATGTCTGGAAAGAAATATGTGGAGTAAAGTACTGTATATACATATTTATGTATAAATATTGTATACATTATTGGTTTACAATAATACATGCACGTGAAAGATCGATTAGCATCTTAATAAATCAGCTAAATCATCCTACCCAAGTAATAGATTAAGGCAAAGCTAGGAATCGGGTGCGAAAAACTGAGTTGCGGATGAGTCAGAATCGATAAAATCTGCCGTTTCCATGTGAAATATTGTGCTCTTCGATTTGTTAAGTTTTTACTGCAGCGAGTCTATTACATTCGGTAAGAACGTTTTAATGCGACCGTAGGTGATATCGCAGCATACTGAAAGTGTTTTCTACGTTACCTAGGTTGTTTAAAGAGGAGATAAAATAAGCCAGTAAGGAATTTGTGGAATAGAAAGTACTATTCAAAAGACGGCATATACAAACAGGATTCCACTTCGGTCGTCGAATTCAAATAGGTTTAGGTTTCAATGAGTCACACCGTTGGCGATAATCTTTTGTATATCAGTAACCTACTAAGCTTTTAATAAATCCAATCTAAATTCTCCCGATTTTTATTAAGTTCACGTGCCTGAGGTTACTATACATTAGATAGCCCCATTCTAGTAAAGGAAGAACGCACTTTTACAAAGTAATAATTTTGAGCTTAGATTTCTTGCCTCAGAAACTTTAGATGCTAAATGCTGTAAAAAGTGTATGCTATTACTGTGTCGAACCCCTCAGATAAGAGTCAACATTGATAGGCTTTATTTTTTTTGTAAAGGTCAAGACTCATATCTGGGTTGTTGCAGAAGGAAATACATCCACTTTGTCTAAGATTAGGTGGTGACATGTTTTATTCCATTTACATAAATTATCGATTTCTCCATGATTTGTCTTTGCAATTGCATTTTTCTTACTGAAGGATGAGGATGAGCAGGTCACTTTCAGGTCTTCGACAAAAAGGTTAAATTTTGAGCAAATTTCTGGTGTGTTATTGTTAAGGACAAAATTGTGTAGTGCCCCGATTACACTTCCATGTACCATTCCACTAACTAAATTTGCTCGCTTTAAATAGCTGGATCCGAACCCTACAATACGGTGTCACTGTTAAAAATCATTTAAACTAACTTAGCAGTAGGTATAATGTGTCAAAAGAGTGCAGTTTTGTGAAGAGAAGGTTGTATGGGACACGGTCAACTTTTTTATTGAAGTCGAATTAAAGTACGGCTAATGAAAAGCTTTTTTCTCGTTCCTAATTCCTATAGTAGTCAAATTATGTGTGACATGGAACATAAACGATTTGACATGGACCCATGTTGAGATGGACTAATCAGGTTTTCGGAAAGTAAGAGTGATAACAGTCGTTCGTATACTTCTTTTTCTGTAGTTCTGGACAGCACGGATGTCATGTTGACTGGCCTGTAGTTATCTGCAATATTTTATGATCCGTTTTTAAATCGTGGCGTTATGAAAGATGTTTTTATATAGACGGATAAGGCATACTGTCCACACAAACAGCGAAAAATTGGTAGTTCACTTCTGCAATGTTTTTTGAAGGATGCTAGAATGCCAGCGGGCCCATTATTACTGTGTTTTTTAAAGGTAGCTCTGGTAGTCATCCAATAAATGTTTGATTACATTGAAACTTTTATATTGATCTTAACATATCAGGTTTCCGCATCATAGTCTGTAGTCCTGGGAGGGACTACTAGAACTTCTATGTGTACAAGTACTATTAAAAGCGTATAGAAGATTCGGTGATATGACGGCATTTGATATATCCAAACTAACAAAGTCTGCTCACCAATTTTAGCTTAAATCCATTCTTGGGGGGAAGGGTATTTATCGTTTCGTGTACAACTAATACTGGGGCATGGTTGTTTACTTCCTGTGTGAAAGGCTACCAGAAGATATGTCATTTTGGTTTTGCGAGCTGCTGTTAGGTTGCTAGTGTTTAGCCCTGTCACATACGAATCTAATATTAAATGCATAGTATAAATGTTTCTAGAAGTCAATTGTAGCACTAGAACTTAAAACATACTTGAAATTTAACTAGAATTAGCGGTGATAAAACACAAAAATTACAAGACCGTATATTCAGTTGTTTCCAGGGAATCATCGCCTTGCACTCGAATTTCTGCTTCACAAATTTGGTTAGGAACAACCTTATCTTAGTTAGTGTCACATTAAAGACTACTACCAGGAATGAACACTAGTAAACAAACGCTAAAATGTCAGTGGAATATTGTTAAACGGATATTTAATAAATATATTTAATGAATAGGGACGTGGAGTTATACACAGTGATGATAGCAAGCAAGTGCTTATGAAGCTAGTAGAAAGAAAGTAGAGGTGAAATTATTCAAAGACTAGCGGAATAACTAATCGATAGGTATCAGTGAGGAAGAATAATGCAACACTAGGTGAGATCATACGGAAACCAATTTATTGCAAATTAGCGGTAAACTAAAAATGAGGTTATAGTAGGCAATAGTTCACCGATTGGTATTATGTATTTTGAAATGGGACCAGTTGCAATATGCGAAAAAAAAGCAACCATGACAGAGCCCACTATTACGCGAGCACATCTACTCTCTGACTCTTAGTCCCTAGAGCCGGAATGAAAAGGACAACACTAATGAGCTAATCACCAGACAGTCCCATTATATTTCACCCATCCATTCATATTTTAGAAGTGTACTATAATACAACACATGCCTGAGACCCCAGTACCATAAACTTTGATGTCATCGGCCTTGTTTTTAATTAATACCTTCATATAGTGCGAATCCCCTATCAGAGACTCCATTAAAATCATTGTATGTATATAAACTTATATCGTTCTAATCACGCCCGCAAACTTGTATGCTTTCATGTATACGGTGTACTTCAGAATAAGTAGACTCGCGCGGACTCTGAAGGTTGCGACATTTTTTACGCGGTCTATCATTTTTACAAATAGTTGAGTGCTACTTATATCTCAACTTGTAACACTATCACCGTCCTTACTAATAACTACGTGGTGTGTTCTGATACGCAATAAGGTTAAGCGCTCTAAACTTATTAAAAGTTCACCGAAACCAAGCGGCATGTCCTCTGTTAGTAACTCTCATCTTGATTAAGCAGTGACATAACGACTATCACATGCTAGAGCTGTGAACATGATAAAGAACTTAAGTAGCGACATAAATTACATGACTGAAATAGCTGAAGTGAACTCTACTCTAAGCCGAAACAACAGTATTTCGTCAGACTTAGAACCCTTATCCTATCTATTATGTAAAAAAGATAACCTAGACGCCGAAAAACCTAAGCAGGTGGCCATCTTTATTAACTCTAAGGCTGATGAAGTTGTGAAGATTCTAAAATCTCTCCATAAAACTAATTTTTATAATACACCTGATAAATTTCCTCTACGTAAAGCCAAATTAATAAATTTGAAAGCCTATAATATGTTGCATGTCACGCGCGATTGTATAAAAATACGGAAAAATTACTAGTGAACTAGTTGTACAGTCTCGTCCCACTTCACGTCAACTTTTGACGCTGAATTTTATAGATTCCGTAGGCAACATTAGATCTGATGATAGCCTCAAGCATATACAGATAATTGCAAACAAATTGACTTTGCAACAAAAAACGAATAATCACATTACCCTCCATGACGATGTAATCAAACTTGAACCAAAAGCGACTCAAGTTTCCGAACTTTTCCAGCCATACCACACTCTTCACGGCATTAACCCTACAGAAAGGTAACTAAACCTAGGAGTAGAAAATGTGTCGAGCTGGACATGTCAACAATCAAAAGTCAACAGATAATCTGCCCACTTTTACTTCCATTGATACTAGCAAATATGAAAATACAAGTGGTACCCTTCAAGGCTGTCCTCATTCTAAGAACCTAACTCTGATACTTCGAGATAGTGAGCAGCTATCATAATGCCGTGATATTGACTGTGATCCATTTGATTTTTTTCGCATGAACCGCTATCTACGCTATTCCCCACCTCAAGGGACTCAGATGGAACCTCAACACATAACTTAGCATTTGCACAAACAACAAATCTACTAAGTCTGCCTCCTTGATAACCTGCTTCTTTCCAGTCCTTACTCATTCCACAGGAAAAGGTGGGGGGTGTATTGTATATATTTGATCCAATTTTTCATCATTTCTTATCTCCGCAATAGGTTGTGAACTAATAGATAATAATAATAATAATAATATGCTATAATTGTCAGAAGTGATAACTATCCTCATCACCGGTTGTTAATAGTCTGTATTTATAAACTGCCTAATGCCACTTATATCTTTACCCGACAATTAAGTCATTTATTCACATCATTATCATTACTGGTTGTAACCAAGTTAATAGGAACAGACTTCAATTAGCCTTCTTTTAGTTGGTACTCCCTACATGATGAATTCCTTAAAGTACTTCAAAGAAGCGCACAGACTCAAGTAGTACATGAAGTCATACGCATGTTCGATTTACTAGACTTGATGTTTTTACATAATGCTTCCAAGCATACAGAAAATACTAGACGTAAATTTCAGGCAGCGATCACAAAGTTGTATGCCAGTCAATTATCAATTGATGTTCATGCACTAAGAGTGGAGCAAACAATCCCCATGATTTTCGGGAAATCTATGCTCAGATTAAATGGCCTCATTCCAAAAAATCGCCACATGGTTTGAATTGAGATATGTTTTTCTCCGCTTGTTAAGTTAATAACACCATAGATGCCGTTTGCCATAACATAAATTTATGTCTTGAGTGCGTTGCACATAGAGTGCACTAGGTATATGACTAAGTAACGTTTATCGTATAGCCAGAGCAAATTTTGATAATTATACCCACTCGTACGAATGAGAATAAATCAGAAAGCAGTGAAGGATAGAGGATAAGTTATATCTTGATCGTGAGAAGAACGTCAATGGGATAGCGATGTCTAGGATGGCTAATTAGAGAGAGGAGTTGCTTTCCACACCGTGCCGTGTCGTGATTTGGTGGTGATGTGTGACCGAGCACTTTCAACTGGTCGTGTCCGCTAACACAAACATGGTCAGCATCAATGTCGAGAGCTTATGCAACTATTTATTTTGGGCATTATTTACCACTACAGCTCACTCTCCCCCTAATGGGTTCGTGAGGACCCTAAGACATACCAGCCAAAGGATAAAACCCAATGCGTCAGACATTGGTAAACGTTCCTTCGATAGCTTGCGATGTTGTGCAGCTTCTGGACATTAGTCCTTACACTATCGTGTCGTTGCATAAAATAATTGTACATAAAGTAAATATTCTTGTTTTTCCCACGTTCTTCTGTTTGTTTCCAGACGGCCTGAAAGTCGAAAAGAAAAAATAAAATTTAAATCTGTGCGTTGTGTGTACAAAAAAAAATAATTGTTAACTCGATGCGTCTATATAAAAAACGTGTTGAATACCGACAACAAATAATGAAAAGTTTTTTTTTGACACAAAATTTCATAAAGTGCACACAGTAAAATTATTTTTATTACTTTTTTTAGAAAAAAAATACATAAATAATAATGGGTTTATCGGTTTTTATTTTCTTCTTTGTTATTATTTAAGACAACAAGAAAATTGTAATACGTACGTAGGTAGTGGGAGGAAATTAGTAAACGTAGTATTCGTTTAGGTGTTCTGGAAATCGAACTTTTCTACCAGAACGCGTAGCTTTTGGCGATACATGGCTCTTTGATGCTTCTACTTGCGTGTTAGCCATTGCTTGCGGCGTAATGGCTTCGTTCGTGCTACGTTTTGCAGGTGTTGCAGCGAATTCGACACTAAAAGGTGTACCTTCTAGGTAAGCTGCTTTGAGGCGGTCAATGCTGACGTTATCCTCGTGGCCAATTTCGTCGATCGTATAGTACTTTGTTTCACGTTTCAGGACCTTGTATGGCCCTTCGTAGGTTGCGTCGAGAGGTCGGCGTACGGCATCACGACGTACAAAACGTGTGTACTATATTTTAAGGCAGGTTGGATAAAGATGTCTGTCGATTGTTGTCTAGTTTGAACTGCCTTAACTGAACGCATAGCATTTGTAAGCCGATTCACGTAAGAGTTCATATCCAGGTTTGCCGAAGTGGAAGCGGTTTCCACAAACTTACCTGGTAGTCGAAGAGTAGTTCCGTAGACTAATTCGGCGACACTACATCCAACATCTTTCTTCACTGTGCTGCGAATCCTTAATTTTTCGGGTGCTTATCGGCGTGCTTTGGAGAATACAGGTTGACCTGCAGTCGTGATGTGATGTGTAACATTGCTGGTTACACATGATAACTTCGATGTCGCCTTATTCAGGTCCGGATACTTGTCAAGTATTGGCTGAAAATAAGGGTTAATTAAATGCTTAAAGCGAAGAAGACATAGGCTACAACCTTTAGCAGTGGTTCCACGTACGTACAGCTTTGTGTTGCTGTCGACTAGCCTCTTTTTGCTAGCGTCCACAAGCAAGTTGTGGTGGCTTAGTAAGTCTATGCCTATGATAGGCATTTTCACATCAGCGATAGTGAAAATCCAGTGTATGGGTTTTCGCAACCCCACGTTTAAGTAGACATATTTCTTACCATACGTGGCTATTTGTTTTCCGTCAGCTGCCTGTAAATCGAATACAGCTTCATGTTGGCGATCAGATGAAGTTGCAGGAAGGACGCTGACTTCTGCGCCAGTATCGACGAGGTAGCGAACCTTCGTTATCGCATCAGTGATGAATAACAGGCGGCTGTTTCCACCGGCTACAGTTGCCGCTAACGCGTGCCGGCGGGATAGTTTCCCGAAGCAGTGGGTTTGAGGCTAGGGAAACACAGGGGTTTCTACATTTCTTAGATTCCTTGCCATAGGTGTTGTGGTACCAACACCAATGTGGATTTTCCGTTCGTCGAGGTCGAGATGAGGATCTTTTACGCGACGAACTTCGTCGGCGAGGATTGTTTGGTCGGCGTTGCTCGTGTAGATCAAGGAAACGAGAAATAGTATGGCACAATTTAGTAATTTCGGTTTCGGTTTCTAGAGGCTTTTCTGTAACAGAATAAACCTCATTGTGGCGAGTTCTGGTGATCTCCAGAATTCGATCGGCAGATGAAGCTAGTTCATCTACTGGGTTGTTGTTAAAAGTTACTAACACTGCTTGCACTTGTTGTGGCAGTTTTGATAAGAATAGTTGACGAAAGAGTCCTTCGTCAAAAGTACGTTGACCGATTACCTCTTTCATGCGCAATAACATTTCGGTCGCAGAACCGTTACCAAGATCAATGGTGTGAAACAACTCATCAAGACGTTGTCGATTGGACAAATATCCTCGTTTAAGAATCGATCTTTTGAGTTGTTCGTACGGTTCTAGGCAGTCAGGACTAAAAAAGGAGGGGGGTGACGTACCTGTTCAATTCACGCGGAAGTGACCTTACAACCGCCAGAAATTGAACACGTGGATCAGTCACACATTGGTTTGGGAATTCTGCTTCTGCGTAGCAGAACCAGGCTTCGACATTATCTGTCCAGAAAGGAATGAGCTGAAAGTTTGGAGGCGTAGGGGTCTTAATCCTAATTAGCTTAGGAGTCTGGTCTGACATCATGAAAATAGTAATGAATGCAAATACAAAATCACTGTGAAAAATATGCGGTAAAAAAAAATTAAACCACCAAAAATACTCTGTTTGAAACTATAAAAGGAACGGACTCACAGTAAATAATCGTTTCCAGATCACGTCCTGCTCACCAATGAAGCGTACCCCGGATATATGACTGAGTGTCGCTTGTCGTATAACCAAAGATACTTCTATCGAATGGACCCCACTCTTACGAATAAGAAATCAGAAGGCAATAAAGGATGGAAGCGAAATTATATTTGAGCGTAAAGAGAGCTTTAATGGGATAGCAACGTCTAGGCTGGCAAACTAGAGAGAGATGCTACCCACGGTGGTTCCAGTCGTGATCTGGTGAAGATGTGTGACCGCGCGCCTTCAATTAGTAGTGTCCGCTAAAACAAACATGGTCAGCATCAATGTCGAGAGCTTATGCAACTATTTATTTTGGGGATTATTTACCACTACGGATTTATCCTTAAGGATTCGGCATAAAATTGTTTTCCCACCCTGCAAACACTTCTTTTATCAACATATTTTCATATGCCTAGGCCAATTCCTTGTGGAATTAGTGATTTGCTGCTACGAGACATGGAAGCTTGTGAAGTGGGAGTTTATTATATTCTATTTACAACTGTTTGAAATTATTTTTATTAGATATTGGATATTGGAGACGCGGGGGTTTGGTTCTTAGTTATATGTTGTTGCCTGTTTCAAGGCTGAGATCAGTATTCTCCATTGCTATAAGTATGTCTCATGCTAAGAAAAGTAAGAGGCAGTTTATATATTTTACGATTCTTTTCAGATCATAGGCCACCGGGTTTAAGAGGGAAAGAAATAGGTCTTTGGTATGCTGCGCAATCTAAAATCAAGGGAAAGGATCATTTGAATTGTCAGTCAGATGTACGTTCACTATGATATGCTATGTATATTTAATGGTCGAAGTGCCGTCTGTTACTTCCATCATGTTTATAAATGACATCTAGTAAAGCCACTTACTATAATATGATATTAACCCAGTAAACAAAAACATTGGGCCAAAGATGCAAAACGTTGGGCCAAACAGCATGCAAAACACTGGGCCACACGCTGGGCCTTCCAACGTTTTGCCCTATGTTTGCTCTGACACACTGTATTATTCTACGTTTTTCGCAAATGTAGCCCTGTGTTTTACTATATGTGGCCCTGCATTTTTAGTGTAACATTTGGCTACTGACAATTTTCAAGTAGTACGATTTTTCAAAGCTATAAACGCCGGGCTTCTCATTGCTTTATACCAGTTTTTTCTGACAGTGTTTTATCCTACATTTTTCCCGACGTACACCTGTGTTTATTTGTAGGTACCCCTGCCTTTAGACATACGTGGCCCTTCCTTTCCATGGTAGATTTGGCTTCTGACTATCTTTATGTAGTATGATTTTTAAAACCTAAAAACTTTTAATTGTGTAATGCGATTCCCCCGATTAACTCATCAGCCTGTCCTTACTCTCCCCTTAGGTATCAGTCACATTATTCGACAGTTTTATATAAGACAATTGTTCATTTATAGTAAAATTATATTTGTACATTAAAAAAATGGTTTACAACTTTCATCAGTTTGATATTTCCATATCAGCATCCACATTAGCAACATCAGTTTTCTTTATGCAGACCTTTGTAATCTAGGAAGGTAAAATGAAGCAATAAATAAATTGACAAACCTTCGAGGCACGCCTTCTACGAGATTTCCCCTCAAGGTGGTCTCTAACGTTGTATAACCATCTTTTCATTGCGTGACGGTATCCTGCTTCAAAATTTTCAGTCAACAAGTTTCTCGAACGCATGTAATGCAGGGTCGCCCCTTTATTCATTAAGTGTTTACATTGCTACAATTTACTTACGTTTGATCGTTGATTCGCAACGCGAGTTGCGGATACCTATTTTATCGTTTGTGCTAGTCCACGACAAACGTCGCATAAACATGTCGTCGAAAACCAGTTTGAGGCCTTCTCTACGGACATTTTAATGTCTCCTTCCATCACCGAATATACAAGTGAGTACTACAGAAGATTAGCTAAAAGCGGCTACTAACCATTTCTTTCGCTGATTCGTCGTCTGCAAGCCGAGTTTCGAGCTGCCGAAACTGTTCATTCGATCCTATTGGCAGATCGTTGATTAAAGTTGAATCTTTTGATACGTTTTTGCTGTTAGTCAACTTTTCCAACAGCTGTAGCATCTTCTGATTCTCTGTAATAGTCTATTTGTATTGCGTTTCAAACTTAAGAACTACAAGTTCTATATTAGAACTTAAACTTATCAGATTTTGAAAATTGTTTTGGTCATCACTAAAACGTGTATAACTAAAAGCTGATACAAAACTTACGTCTGTGTTTTTGATGACTGACCAGCTGATTCCTTAGTGTGATGTCTGTAAAGTGTATTTTACGGGTATCGGTGGCTTACGTTAAGGGTGTACTGCATTTACGAGTGCTTTCTTGGCTAAGTGAAATGAGATGATTACTGAAAATGTATGTACCTGCACAACTGACGAACAACATCATTGTAGTCGGGGTGATTGAATATGTATAAGCTGTTGTCGATGATGGGCAGTCGTTATCTACCTCATCATGGGCCAACATTTTCCTTCAAAAAAAATTAGGGATTACCGTATTAATAATTGACAAACCTCTTCCTCAGTGGTCTTGGCATGGGAATAGTGCTTGTTGACGATTGAGAAATACAAGCCATTGACTTTTGGTATGCCAATCTGACACGGTTTAAAATAATCTTCGCTTCAACGAATGTCACTGTGAATGAAATTGTTAATTAATGTATGCACGGTCACGTACATCCGGCAGACGATGTGAAGCAGCATGGAATTCAGGATCATTTTTCAACATTTCCACTTGAAATTTTCATGTCTACTTCGTGCTGCATTTAAAATTGCTCCATAACTTGATAGATGTATCAAGCGATGAATTTGTATACAACGTGCTGCTTACGGTAGATTGCCGCGAAGTTGTCGACGAAACGCACCAGTTGATCGCCAATCACTTCCAGAAAAGTTATGTGTAGAGGTTGACTACATAGAACATAGATGGAAAGCGTCAATTCCATGAAATGTTCATACAAGAATTTCGGCAGTAGTTTGTCCAATATACATGGTCCAATGTATAGAAGAAACTGCCAACATTCTGTGGACTCCCAGTGATTATGCTTACCTATCGGTCTGCATTTTCTCTGGAAGTCCCTCGGTATGTAGCTCCAACTGGCAGTGATGTTATCATAAATCAATTTAATTACATTCGGGTGCATCCCGTACCTCCTCTCCGTTGCTAGTTCTTTCCGATAGTTGGCAGATTTTCTTCACCACACCTAGACAAACTAGGTGCATATAATCCAATGGAAAACATTTGACCATATCAATCGATAGCCTCTCGAATGCAGAGCGGCCGATGTGATGATAACTGTCTTCTTGCATTCTGAATGATAGGTCTGTTCTGTTTTCATGCTTGTCAACAGGGAACACGCTCTTGTTGCTCATTCGTCGACACTGAGCAGAACACTTGTCGCATCCCCTTCTAGAAGTATGCCCACAGATCATTTTCACTGTCGATCTAGCCGGTGTATCACATATCACAGCGGCCAGTGAGCATTCAACACGACTTGAATCGTAGACAAACACGCCGTTGTTAAGGCTAGTTGTCAATTCATCAACAACATCTGCAAGAAATTGGTTGACATTTGACGGTTTGGTGGGTCCACCGTACACTCCTACAACGAAGACATCTGTCATGAATGACTTGGATATTCGGCACAAGATTGGCCATAGTTGATGTAAGGAATTCTTGTAAATAGTCAGACCATCAATGTTGAGCTGAATTTGTATAGATGTAGCCGTGATGAGTGGTTCGATTGCAATAAAGTCTTCAACTTCTTTTGTAGGCCTATATGTAAATACATACCTGCACCAACTCGCTTTCGACTGCATTCTGTTGGTGTTCTCCGGAGCAGAGTCCTAGGATCAACAGGCCATTTTGGGCAAACTCTATTAACTATCTGCATGATCCTCTTCTTAATTTTCATGGGAATGCCTGGTAGAAGACATATTTCAGCAGCAGCACAACATACTTCGTTCTGCCAATACTCACTTGGCTGTTGTTGATGAGTAGATTGATTGTACGACTGACTAGTTGATGGAATACTAGCCATTGAATGTAATTTATTGATAGTATTTGGATAAAAGGAAATAACGACAAGGTTAAAACTAATAAATTTGTGCTGAATTTTTATTTCTAAACTGTATTTATAGAGAAAATTAACAAAGAACCAACGTAGGGATACATAGACAGACTGTAAATTCGATTGATAGGTGAATTGTCAAAATATGCATTGACCAATGATACTGAAGGAACATGCATCAAATGTCAAATGATAATCTGGCCTAAATAAATGTATCGTTTTTTTTCTATTTGATAATCCATAACTGATTGGATAGTGTAGTTGTAAGTACATATTGCAAGCTGTTTGAAAAACACCTCGAATATTTTGTAGAAAATATATACAAGAATTACTGTAGTCGTAGATTGTTATTCATCCCTTTACTTCTTAGTGCAAAATAATATTCAGTCACAAATACACAAATACCTACAGACATGTTAAATTTTGAACTCATTTTAATCTGTTTGATATATAATAATTGATCATTTTCAGTTAGAATTTAATGATCACATAATTAAGAAGGATCTACCTAACTGATATAGAATTATACATATATATATATATATATATATATATATATATATATATATATGTAAACAGAATTATTGATGAACAGCAAAATGAATATTTTGCGGAAAATACTATCGTACCAGATTTTTCAATTAGGTTAACCACAAAAGTGTGACATTGATATTGTTTGACTGTAGGGGTGACTGCACATTTACTATGTTATGTATGTTTCATAATCATTTCAAAATGATGAATTTACTTTCAATTGATAATATGAAGCATTACTGTCTAGACAATATATCATTTTCGATAAGGCATATTTGTCAATGCATATATTTGGGGTTACTATTACGTTATACAGGTAATAATCCTTGTGGGAAATGATACATTGTCTAGACTGAAATACTTTATATTATCACTTGAAAACGCATCTATCATTTGCATTGTAAATCTGTATGCCATATGACGACGCTGATAGTGGACAAATAATCATTTACGATAAGCTACTGTATTTTCTCTTGGACGTATTTTACATTTTTCGGTAGTCGTAATTTAATGAGAAGCTGCCGAAAACAAGTGATAATATAAAGTATTTCAGTCTAGACAACGTATAATTTTCCAAAAGGGTTGTGACCTGTATAACGTAACAGTCACCCCAAATATATACGCACAGATAAATATGCCTTATCGAAAATGATACATTGTCTAGACAGTAATGCTTCATATTATCAATTGAAAATAAATTCATAATTTTCATTATAAATCTCGATCGAATGCGTACAAACATACATATGCATGATGATTAGAACATTCAATTAGTTTTTACTGTCATCGCTTTGCATTATCACTTAAAAATACATTCATCATTTCCATTGTAAATCTATGATATACGATGACACTTTGTTGAAACTATTGTATAGTGTAGGCATATACGATTTACAAATCAACTGCCTTGCATAAAATCACCGTTTCTAGTAAAATTAACTGGAACATAACGAAGAACTCATTATTATTTACAATCCGATAATTTAGTGATCTGATAATTTCTGACTAGATAAGTCAGTCAGTTACAACATAGAACTTTGTACATGCGTACATCAGTTCAAGTTGCCATGCCTCAATTAGCAGATAAAGATTAAATTGTCGGACCAAATCCCAAAGTAGGGGAGGTAGTAACAGAGTAAGTACTAACGGGAAGGCATAGAGATCATAGATAAGATTTGAGATAAAAAGTGATTCAGTAAAGAGAAAATTATAATAAGCTCAAAAATTAGAATTTGGAGGAAGACAAGGACTGGATGCACCTGCGCCATTGCAATCGATTTTGAGCCTTCTATGTAAAGCTAAGCGCACTGATGTAGTAATAGTGGCAGGTGATTTTAATGCCCAAGTAGGTAGACTAGAGGAAACCGAAAGGCACCTAGGTGGATCATATGGTGTTGAGGCTCAACGAACAGACAATGGCGACCGGTTACTACAACTTTGTTCAGACAAGCGTTTATTTCTC
Source organism: Schistosoma japonicum (assembly GCA_025215515.1). Taxonomy (NCBI): domain Eukaryota; kingdom Metazoa; phylum Platyhelminthes; class Trematoda; order Strigeidida; family Schistosomatidae; genus Schistosoma; species Schistosoma japonicum. The sequence goes on from CM046061.1 coordinate 35,110,134, forward strand.
GCAAGCACCAACTTTAAGCATAAGGAAAGACATCGGTTGACATGGCGGCCTCCGAAATCAACCCAACGCTGGACTCAAATAGACCACATTGCTATTAGCCATCGTTGGAGAGGCTCGATAGAAGACTGCCGCTCGTTTTGGAGCACATGTTTAGACTCAGATCATGCCTTAGTGCGAGCGCGTATTAGTCTGCGACTCACTGGACGTAAAAGATCCACCACAAGGATCCCCCACAGAGTTCAATTTAATGATGAAAAAGTCAAGAATACATTCCAGGAACAACTAAAAAACCAATTAGTAAACGGCGTAAACTGTTCTCAACCTGAGCTAGCCTGGAATGATATCCAAAAAGCTGTCGAAAGAGCAGTAATATCTACTAATAAACTAGACCTAAAGGTTAGGGAAACTCAGTGGATTTCAGCTGCATCTACTGAACTGATAGATGCTCGGCAACACATCCCGTCTGGTTCTGAACATGATGAGCAACGTAGGCAACTTAGACACAAACTAATCAAAAGCTTACGCAATGATCGTGAGCAGTGGTGGGTGGCGAAAGCTAAAGAGATGGAAAAGGCAGCGGCAATAGGTAACAGTAGGCAACTGTTCAGACTTATCAAGGAAACGGGTATCAGGAACCCAACTGTAAGTGAAACTATCTCCGAAAAAGATGGCTCCATTATTCACTGTCAATCCAGAAGATTAGACCGATGGGCAGAACACTTTAGGGAACAGTTCAACTGGCCCACGGCGTCATCCCTGCTGCCCACCATCCCCAAACAATCTGACTAGATAAAGATTATGGATAAAATGTTTCCGTCACTTATATTATCCAAAAATATGAATTACATTCATTTAACAACAAGCTTATCTCATAGATTGTTTATTAATCGTCAATCTATCTTGGAATGTAAATTTTCATTTGAAAACAATGTTAGCATTTCAACATTGACAAAAATCTGATGGTAAATTGGTTTTAGGCTTCTTTTACGGTAACCTGTTTTACATTTTGCTTGGTTTCTAATGCCTACAAAATTTCATAATCATTGTTTTTGTTTCATAATAACTTTTGTGTTATGAAATTGTTTTTACGAAACAGAGAACCGCTTGGTTAATTAAATTTCGGTTATCGTGACTCCAAAAATATATTGTAGTAATTCTGAAATGTTTGTGACTACACTTACTAGGCATACAATTTGTTTTATAAGTTAGATTGTTACCTGTCGGCATATTTAGAAGAGTCGTTCTTGTGTTGCGAAACGTGCGTCGAATAAGGCATAAGGAGGAAAGTTATTGATGCAGTATATTACCGCTATTAATGTTTTAATACTAATTTTTTTCTCAACTAATGCTAAGACGTTAGTTAGATGTTAAATGTTTTCTGTTACCTAAATATTTGACCATTTCATAAAATTCATTCGTTAGTCATTCATAGGTAACGACATATACTCAGTGGATTTTTAATAACAATAGTGTTTGCAGTCTATTGGCACCTGTGTTCATCCTACAACACTTAAATTGATCAGTCAATTGTTCTTCACACTATAGTTTTACCAGAAAGTTACCATCAGTGAATTTCATTACCAGCCTTCTTTCTACAATCAGCTGAGTTACTTATTCTTTATGTTGTCGACATGATTCCACTAAAATAAATGGAATTTATCTCTAGGTAATCTAAACATATTCTCATGAAACCATTGTTATCACTGAATCGGTATAATGGAAAAATCTTATAATGTAATTAGGAAGGAATTAAAGACAATTTAGCGAATAAGATTTCCTTTTTATCTGTTTCGTATACCATAGCTACAGTCGTATATAATAGGGTCGTCCTTAGAATTTACTCATCTGTTTTAATATAATAGAAGACTAGATAACAAGGTAGAAGGCAATTTTTTTTGTATCAAAATAATCATGAGAATGTTGTGTAACAGTTAGATTGATTAAGAGTCGTTTTAAAATACAATTGATTCGCATATTTCGGTGAATGAGCGATAACTGTTCACTCGACTGTGCTAAGAAATTGACACCTGTCGAATATATTATACTAACTATGAACAGATCGAAGATGTTTAGTAGACTGATTACACATTATGAGAATGAAAACCAAACGCCGCAGCAGATCAATATAACACTTAGTAAATGAAGAAGTATTAATACCACCCGTCGTTGCGTTTTCTCATTAAACTGCGGTCACCAAAGGATAATTTGACTATTTGTATATTACATGAATGGTAAATTTGTCAATCATATTTCACCTTTATACCAAAAGTATTAAACTATTCGCAAAACTGTAAGTAGTTACACATTTGCCACGAAATAATGACCCAACTGTTCCCAACGTCTGGCCCAGTCCTTACGTTTGGCCCAGTGTTTCAGTCATTTAGCCCAACCTCAAATTATCAGTTCAGACAGCTGGCCCAATGTTTCAGTCGTTTGGCTCAATATCAATTTTTGTGGCCCAATGTTTTAATACAAAAACCCCAATGTGGCCCAATGTTTTTGTTTACCGGGAAGTTAATTAATTGATTATCCTCCAGTGCTCGCAGGGGTTTGATTTGCAAAATTTTCGAAGAGCTGGTCACGTTTTGTTTGCGCGTGACGCTGTCGACAATATATCCTAAAACTGTGACTTTGCAGTAAACTCACTGCCTAAGGCATTCAATTTAAGCTAGCCCTCTGGCCATAGCGCTAACGACTGAGTCTCAGTTAACTTACGAAACAAATTTATAACTACTTAATGGGAGTGTTGTTCATCCTTTTAAAAACTATAATACATGTCATAAAACATTGAAGAACGTACAGCAGTATGTAAGGATTTTTATTATCTAGAGTAATTTCTATTTGGAACTATCAAAAAGGTAATCTTTTCGGGGGGTGAACATAGTAGGTCTGTTAACGAGTATTATTCATCGTAGTATGTTTCTTGTTGAGACCCAGTTCTGTTTCCAAAATTGATTATATGTATTATTTGTACCATTGAATAGGTTGACTGTCCCAGTCGTTGACCACTAGATGGTCAAGGATCAATTCCAATATAAGTTCACTACTTTATGCTTTTAAGTCGCTCTCTAACAGCATTCGTGATAGTTAATCCTTTGTTAGACAAATGTATATAATATTTTGGCACCTAAGTCATTATTTGAAATACTAATGAGTTCGTTTCTTCCATTTCTATAAGATAGGAATTAGATCTAAACCTTTTAAATAACACTTCATAGGTTATTGGCGTTTAATCATCGTTGTCTTTATGTTATATATTGTCCTACACGCTTAGTATTCTACGATTCGACAACGACCGTGACTGGATCCCAAATCAGAACAAGAGTAGAACAGGTAGCAAGATATATTGAGAAAATAACGGCAGGAGGCAAAAGGCAAAGTCAAGCAAATGATTTACACTAGGGTTTATATAAACAATGGCATTGAGTATTCTAGAAACTTCCCGATTAGTCGTTGGCTCTAGTTGGCTAAGAATGGACCAATCACAGCACAGCTTCGTGAGCATGTTTTGAGCGTGCTTTAATCAGGCTCGTTTCGTGCCAACACTTTTAAACATTCCTATGGTTTACTGGGATTCCCGGTTAGGTAATATAGGTAAATGCCGGGTATCGGATACAGGTGGTAAATCAGTTGATGAAATTGTGAATATTCATCGACTAAAGTGATTGGGGCATGTGTTACGTAAGCCTAGCCAATTATCTCGACACGTGTTGGCTTATATTGGAGTAGGGTGTTAGAAAGGTAGCTACTCCTAAACCAAAATACGGCATGGGTCCACGGAACTATTGACTGTTGCTTTAGGCCGTGTTAGAAGTTGCAGACTATTTCGTGACCAATAGCTCCTTACTGACACTTTCTTTTTTAGTGGGGGGTGGGAGAGGATTATACTTAGCACCTACTTTTTGGACTGGCTAGCGTATCGGTAACTTAAATAAGGGAAGTTAGTTATTTGAGTAGAGTATATCTATAATACTCTACTTAAATAGCTGGCTTTCCTCTCTAAAGTTACCGGTAAAGTGTCTTATGAATCGCTGCAAATTTTCAAGCATTTCATAAAACATTCAAGGCTTGGTAAAGTGATAATAACATTAAACCGTTAAGTATCTGCTCCATTACAGTATATACTCCTTCTCAGGTTATATTTAATCTATCTTCTTTCACTTGCAGTTTTGGTGTTCTATCTTTAGTGTACTTAAGACTATTAGCGTAGCTGAAAACTGTTAACCTACTTTTACTGTAGTCTTTCTTTAAGCACCAACCTTTGAGCTTTGTAATATTCGTCTGAATCATTGTAGCTCTGACCCATTGGTTTTGCCCCATAATTCTTTCGAAACTTTCTTGTCGTCCAAAACTAAGATAAAGTCTATGAATGTCCTCATATTGCAAAGGGTACGTATATTGTTGGAGTAGAATAGGTGACTCACTCAGAATATTAGACCTAAAGTTGGTAAACGGATTACCCATCATCACAAGTGACGCAGGTTGGCAAAAGGTAATGGAGCTTTCTAAATGTATACTGAAATCTCACCACACTAGCACACGGAAAAAAGATTAAAGGGAATAAGGTACTAAAGCTCATTGATCTCGCTAACTTCCTGAAGTTTCATCCGCCTCCATGGGTTGGTGCGTAGTTGATTTATTATTATTCGTTTGTTTAATAATTAATACTAATAAATTCATAAGGGTAAATGAGACTTGTAGGTCAGTCAAACTGTTCCGTAGTCCCACCTCCCTGAACTAAAAATAGATCAGGATCCTGTCTTCTAAAATAGTTTCTCCATTCGTTTTCCTCTCTCCTACTTTCGTTGTCTACTACTAGTAACAGCCATTTCGTAGGTTTTTTGTCCACATACCTTTCTGTTTCACAGCTCACCATTCTCCGATTCATCCATGATGAATGTTTTTGATTTGCAAAGCCGCTTACTGCTGTAAATATTGAAACCACATCTGTGCTAAATTCTCAAATTTGTACTGTGTTTACCTATGAAATGACTTGTTTGTTCTTGATAACTAGTTAGAATACAATGTCGTTGATAATAGTATACAAAAGGGTCAAACATCTAACTGCCAAATGTTAAAAAGGTAAATGCAACTTTCGTTTCAAACATTATTCTGCGTCGATTAAGTTCCATGCTGTGATTATGTTCTGATTGCATGTTTGGGTTGCCTCTGAAATTTAACCCAATATTACTGTAAAAAATTTACATAATTAATTATCGTGGTTAAATTTTGTATTACTTATTTAAAGCTTTAAGAATAATGTAAATAGGTCATTGAATGAACAAATAATGATGCCTGTTTCTCCTGTACTCTATATAGTTACTTTTTTTTAAATTATTTCGTTAGAGTATAGTCATTATCTCTTTTGTCTTAAAGGTCAGCTTAATCGACTTGGGCATTTTTTGAAAAGTATGCATCTTTGACCTATTTATGCTTGAAAGCGTTATGCAATTACTTCCCTATATTTTATTTCTACTTATGACTTCGTATCTTAAATAGTTTGCTTCTATGGCTCTTATCGGCCTGAATCCCCAGAAAATTCATTTAGTAATACAAGAATATATGAAGCCAGATTCTGAACTCATCAAAAGTAGCAACGAACATGTTCCGTCCACGTGTGACCTCCCAACTCTCAGTTCTCCTAAACAAGCCTCAGAAGAGGACGAAGCAGAAGAATTATTTGGAGAGATTCAAAATTGCTTCGATGTTTCAGTTGGTCCATACTCCGATCCTGACCAAATGACGATAACAAAAGAAAGTTTATCAAGAAATCCACATATGGATCATCAACTCTGTTTATCAATGCAAAAATCCATGAGTTCTACTGCTTATGTGAAAATTTCCGAATCTAGATGTAAACTTCCAGCGTACCAGTTTAAAGAAGTAGGTACTAACTCGTTTTATTTTATGCAATTTAGTGAAAAGTATTCTTGTAACTCTCATTAATAATAGATTTATTTAACGTCTCGTCATTGTGTAGGACTCTTGAGAAAATCAAAGTAGGATTTTGACGTCACACTATAGATGTTTAACAAGTGTATTATCATTTCATGCCTAAGCACGTCTGATCGTTCCATCTAAATACCACACACATCTTGGACTGATGCTTTGATCCTGTTAAGTTGTGTTATCCGTATTAGTCCCGTTAATATTATATATTAATCCCGCTTATTATTCTACGGTTCGACAACGACAGCAACTTGATCCCAAATCAGAACAAGTGTAGAGCAGGTAGCAAGATGTATTAAGAAAATAACAGCAGTGGGCAAAAGCAAAGCAAATAATTACACTAAAGTTTATATAAATATCGGTATTGAGTATTCCAGAAACTTCCCGATCGTTCGTTGGCTCTGGTTGGCTAAGAATGAACTGATCACAACTCAGCTTTGTGAGCATGTTTTGGGCATACTTTAATCAGGTTCGTTTTGTGCTAACAGATCCATTAACTTAAAATTAATTACTTGAACCATTTGATCGTAGGTTCACCGTATGACGTACAGGGATCACTTTCCATTCGTCTTTTTACAGCTCGGTAAAACATTGCATCGACTAGTTTCTCTTACTCCAGCGCATATAACATTAAATCATTTCTTTATAAACTACAACGTTTACTCTTTTTTTAATTCCAGGATATTATCTCGACCATCCGAGACAACCAAATTGTTATAATAAGTGGTGAAACAGGCTGTGGAAAGACTACACAGGTTCCTCAGTTTATTTTGGAAGATCAGGTCTTAAGTGGAAATGGTTCTATTACACGTATCATTGTAACACAACCTCGACGTATAAGTGCTGTTTCGGTTGCTGAACGTGTAGCAGCTGAAAGAGGACAATCCATAGGATCTTCCGTCGGTTATCACATCCGTTTAGAACGGCGATATCCTAAATGTCCTCATGGATCTATTTTGTTTTGCACAACAGGAATTGTTCTCCAATGGTTCCATTCTGATCCATTTTTAAAGGTAATTAAAAATTAATCGTTTAGTTGAGTGATTTATATATTTACTTACATTAATCATCATTCACATTCTTAGTAGTAGGAAAGCTGGCTAAATGCATCTCACTATATAAGTTCAGATGTGTGAACTCCACTTTGAGTTACATTCATTACATGAAAGCTTCATGGGCCCAGATTTAAATCTGTTATTAAATGATCGCAAGTTAAGTACTTTAACTGGCGATCCATTGATTTGTATTGGCTAGCTTTGGTTAATCTTTTATAGAATTGTTTTCTTCTCTTCACAAAAATGATCGTCATATATTTTATTTCTTTTGTTTCTATTGCCCGGCAGTTAATTTTGGTAATATTACTAGCATTATAACGTTACATAGATCACTAATAGGTTTTGAATTTGCTGTCGTTCATCTCAATTAAATATTCATTAATCTAATAACATGCTAATCTAAAGCATAATAAAATTAACTTCACAATGAATCCGTACCATTGCATATTTTGAACTTCTTCGTTATAGAATATTAGTCATATTATTGTTGATGAAGTTCATGAGCGGGAATTTTTATGTGATTTTTTACTGTGTATGCTGAAACGAATCGCTCCTTTTCGTCCAGATCTACGAATAGTCCTTATGTCAGCCACAATTAACGCAGATAGATTTTCTGAATATTTTGGTAAGTGTTTATGTTTAGTGTTTTCATTTAGTGAATCATAGTTTATAATTTACAAAGTTTAGAAAAAACAATGACTCTTTGTGAAGTCTTTTTTAAATACACTGAGAAATGGACAGTTAAAGAAAGAATAGAAGTGTGTAATTATATTCATAGTTAATGTGTATAACACTTCATATAATTTCCGAAATAGTAGTTTTCTGTTGACTCTGATCTTAATAAAATAGTGATAAATATGGATATTACTTACTCACTCTTACACTCGTTATTGTTTATAATTGTGAATTTGGTCGGTTCGTAACATTCTCTACTACTGTACAGGTTACAGTGTTGTTTTATTGCACTACTCTAGGTCCTTTTTTTTCAAGATCCCGCGATTTCTTGACTCTTACTATAAATTCTCTCCATCAGGTAATATTAATTAAAAATACTCTTTAGTATATCCTCATCCTTTCATGCAATACGTGTAAACACTGTCTGACTCCAAGACCCACCTTCGTATAATGTATTAGGTATCTTGATCAAGTCCCATAATCCTTTATTGACGTTATTTTTCTTTGTTACTTCTAAAATGCCATTTCCATAATTATGCGGCTAGATCTAACTGCGTTGCATGGTTGATTATCGATGAGGATGTGGATACCTTATGAAGACCTAGGATAATATCTACCAGTACCTCAGTACTCATAAATAACTTCTACGGAAATTGTGTGTATATGTTAAAAAGTTTAGCACATTATATCTACATCTTCAGCAATACTTATTCAGTAAAATGCATTATTCCTTTTTCTTCTATTGGGTTCTACTTCCGCCTAGAATCCTATGATACGATAACTTCACCGACTTAGTCCCAAACGAAAACATGACTTGAGCAAGTAGTAAAATATACTCCAAAATGTGGACCTCAGAATGCAATCAAAAAAATGCATTAGAGTATACTTATAAATATTCATGAGTACCTTCTTGCACTTGGTCAATTGTTCTTTATCACTGATCGACTGCCAATGGACTGATCACAGTGCACCATCGCAAACATATTTTAAGCATGCCTTTATCAGGACTGTCCTGCTAACATCATCTGCAGACCATTTCGAGTAGTCAATCAGGTATTTCACTCAGGTACTATCCTGGTTATCATTACAAAAGTTCAAACAAAATAGAATATCTCCACTTTCGTACTATTTCTTGGCGTTTAACAATGTTAATTATGTCACAGTTTACGTCCAAACGATATGATCAACCAGTTGTGTGTAAAATTTCGGGAGAAGTTAGTATGAAGTATTTACTGTGATAATGAGTTGCGTGATTATCAGTGTCAGATGTTAAGTTCAGATTTAAAGCAGATACCTATAATAGTTCCAGTAATAAAGCAGTTTGCATGCATCAATCATTAGCGATTGAAAGTAAATGCAAATGCTCCATAGTCACCATACCGTTTTCCCCACTCAATCTATTTTTACATATTTAAATCATCTACTTAATTATAGAAAGTAGGCTAATTTGATATGGGACAATGTTTGTAAAATGTTAGTAATGTTTATTTTCGTGTGGTCATGCAATCTAAGTTTTTCATATAGGATTTCATTCTGTCGCACCTTATATGCAACATAGAGCATTGGCATATTGATTATTTTAAGTAAAATTTCTCAACTAATAGTTTTGCATCTTCAATTTGTTTAGCAAAACATAGGGCAGTAAGTTAAATATAGTAATAGTCAAAAATAGTATTTAATTCTCATACAATTTAAGATTGTCGCGTTTCTTTAAAAATAATTTATTATTTTTATCTTTTAACAAAAAATAGCACACCGACTGTAATCAAATGTCATTGAAATTTTCAACAACTATACATAAGTAATACTTAAAATGGCCTTTATATGGGACTATCAGTGTAAAATCACACATATTTCTGCATCATAAATAATACTGTGAACTTACTTATTACGGGATCTTATTCTTTTCAATAGGGCATTTTGTAGAGAGTTGCTTAAAATATTTTCGCGAACGATGTCTTTAAAAATGGAATATATTCCATCTTACGATCTAGACAATAACCAACACATTACATGATTACTTCTTGTGAATATATCTTTTTAGTCTTTTTAGTTAAGCTATCTACGATAATGGATACTATAGCATTTATATCTTATAGCAGCAGAATCGATTACTCATGCCATTTTAGCGGAACCACACTGGATATCCGTGTTTTAATTGTAGGTACCAGCTCGTTTCAATTATTTTACTTTAATATTTATTCTATTAGGTAGTTTTAATTGTCTACTAATATAATACTACACACTGGGCATTTGTTCTGGTTCCTGGAGTAGTATGTGTTATATCGAAAAGATTTAATTCATTAAATTGTTCAAAATCATCTGAATATTGTTTCCTGTTTTCGACTTCAGAACTTTTACGACTGAATTTTCTTATCGTCTACTTTCGATTACGTTGGTCAATTAAATCAATTACGATAATGGGTTAGCAACAATCGTTACGAAATAATGTGTATTCATTTATTTTGTGAATGTTTTTTAGTTACTGAAACAAATTTAAACCGTAAACTAGGGATCTGTAAAAAGCATTCATTCAACTATATCACTAGAAAAAATACTTTGCTTATTATGTAAATGGTTAGTAGTAAAGTTCGGTTTCTTAAATATTTATGTTCCTTTTTGTTGTCTTCCCAAGTTTATTTGAGCAGTAATGTAAACTTTTATGTCTGAAAATCCGAAACCATAACTTCGAAAGCCACAACAAATTTAAACAATACCTTTTTCTTCCACTTTTTTTTAGATAATTGTCCTAAATTTGAAATTCCTGGCAGAACCTTCCCAGTAAAAACATATTATCTAGAAGATGTTTTAGAAGAAACGAAGTAAGTTTGCTTGTTACAATGTACCTAACTTGTTATAAATGATCATTTTTCTTCATTTTGTTCGCATAATGGACTTTCCAACTAATATTAGTTTGGCTTCGATAGGCAATTGTTAGATTTAATGTAAAAATTACGGTTACATTCCAGTTAATCTCATCTTTAGTTATTTATATACGTTTTATTCCTTATAAATATTAGTAGATACTATGAAATGTCATTATTCTAGTGATGAATGGTGCGGTGAAATACCGACTAAACTACTTCACTTTCAACCACTGGGTCACATGTCTCAGTTTTGTTTCACATACTTTGTTTAAGGCAGCCGAGTAATATCTCTAGTCTTCAAAACAGTACACGGATTTACACATCGTAAATAAGTTGGATTCAGTTCAATTCATTGATTGATCAAGTTGATATAGATTATCATACAAGTCTTTTCATTTCTTCATCATAAGTTATTTTCCCTACTAGATTTTGCTTAAGGCAAATTTTTAGTTGTTCCAGCTTAGTTTCGAACGTGGAATAACCAAACTCCTTTCATAATCAAGAATATGCCGTGAAATTTCGCTATGTAACTATTTCCCTCTCAGGCATATGAGACTTAACTGACACCATTATGATGATGTAAAACTAAGACTTGAAAATAAAAATATGCTTAATATATTTGACCTTTGATGAACTGTTGCGTGGACATGGTCTAGATTACAAATGATAAGGTTTAGGTTACGTAAAAATAATCTTATCTATACGTACTTCATTTCGGCCTTTCTGGTTTACCTTATATTAATAAATTTTTCTACCGATTGGTGACTATTTTTCCATGTTCATTATTATTATTTAATATTAGTTAACTCATTGAATTCTATCGATAAAAAAGAATTGATTGAAATTTTTCTATGAATTTGTTTTTTCTCTTAGATTTTGGTTACCAAATAATGCCATAGCTGCTTTGAGCCGTGACCAGTCACGTACATTAAAACAACGCCTTTTAAAGTCTAACCTTTCTAAAAAAGAAGCTCACATATTGTCTTATGGAAAAAGTTCTGAATTCAATAAATGGTTGAATTCCTTAACAGGGCAAGTTATTATTTTTTAGAAAAAAAGTCGTTTACCATTGTGATTGTGTTCAATAATGACTTCTGATATGTAACTACTGATTTTTATCAAATGTTTCCACTTTACGCTGAAGATTTTCAGTCATTTAGCAGAGTCCTCTTTAATACAGCTTCTTTACAGTTAAAACATTTTAGTATTCAAAATGTTATACTTGTGCCTTTCCGAGATTTTCGTTGTACACCCAAATGTTGTTGAACTGGGCACAACGATATGATCTGAAACCTTTTTAAACCAAAAGGAATGAATGGTTTAATTTTGTGGTACGAAATACGTTCATTGATACCCATACCAAACGAAGTGGTGCACTGACAGAAAATTTTATTTATTCAGAATTAAATCTAAACGTAAAGGTAATAGAGATTGCGTTCCAAATGTGACTGGTATGTATGTATATATATATTTTTACAAACACAGTCAGAGTAATTATTTAACACTCATGAACTATGACGCGTTTTGTTATGAAATTTATCAAACACGATCAATTCAGGATAGCTTATTGGTTTTAACGAGACCTGAGAAAACTACATAACAAACAGCAGCTCTAATGAAAACGATACACTCAAGTTGGAGAGTTTTAACAGACCAAACAAACCTATATAATGTATCTAACCAATATTATTGGTGTAAGAGATCAAACAGACAATCGCATGACAAGTCAAAACAGTAAGAAATACAAAGTTAAAAATATTGTCAGTGCCTCATAAAAATAAAGACATTAGGTAACACAAAATCTGAAGAGATAATATTAAAATAAGAAATAGGGCTTAAAAGCAATAATTTGTAGATAAAACATATCAAATAATTGGCAAACAGTGCATATTTGATAGGCGTTTGTTAGTAATTGTTAAAATTAGAAATAATTTCGACGCAGTAACATCAGATGGAGGAAATTGTTTGGTAGTGTACATTCACAGCACTAAAACCTTCAGAATCCATTTTGCGTGAGCGCTTCGAGAAAATTAGTTTTAATCCATCCCGATGACTTTAAAATTACAAAAAAAAAATAATTACGAACTTTAACAAGTAAAACTGTAGTCAAATCAATGTGTTCGGAAAAAAATTAAACATCTGTAGTCTCTATTATCATATAGGCATTCTGACTGGATTGTCTCGATATAACGTTGTTGTAAGTTTGAGCTCAGTGAATAACTTGACGTTTGAAGCGAACGGACTGAATTCGAATTCCGATATGAATATCAACACTAGGATCTACGTATATTTATCTGCCGAGTCCCAAATTAAACCATACCTATGTCTTGAGTTCAACTTTCAGCCACAATCAAACTCGATAATCTTATCGAATGGTGTGGATGAATTTTAGGGATGTATAACAAAAGAATTAGAGCAACAAATGCCAAACATAAATCTTAGGTAAAATGGGTGGAGTTCAGTTTACTTAAATGTGTGCAGATATTTAGAGTTGATAATCATTTGCAGTCATATCGCCGTTACTCTTCACTTAGTACTAAGTACTCGTGACGAATCCCTAAACACAGTCCGATATAAAAATGATTGTAGTTATGTTACACTATTCAGTTTCTTGTCGTCAGTGTGATTATTTGAGTTAACTTTGTGTATATTAGTCTTAGCAACGGTATCGTTGGTTTGTAAACATCTAATCTCGTGTCATTTTTTATTTATTTTCAAATTTATAATGAGTCACTGACTTAATGATATTTGATGCAATACAAATATTTATACAATTCGATACCCTAGTAGTTTTAGGTTTTTTTATTTCTCTTGAACTCCCTTTGACCCCATCCGCTCTATTTTCATTCATTACGTGTAGTTTCGTATTTTTGTGATCTCATGTGACCTACTGTCTATGGTTTTTTTCAACTGCCCCCCTTACCTAACCTACATGGTAATGTGTTCCAACCAACAGCGGGCTAAATTTCTACCGATTACAATACAACTGTACAATTTGATTGCTTAATGAAAGCTAAAATCGTTATTCTACCATTTAATGATTGAGGTAGTTCGATAGAATGTTCTATATACTTGTTTGTAGTTATAAACAGGAAGCATATACAGGTTTGAGGTACCTGATACTCGGTGAGAAATGCAAACCCTTATCCTAGTGACCATATTTTAAACTTGGCTGACAGAATTCGATCAGTGCGAAGAGTAAATCAGTTCGCGAGTAAATATTATATGAAAATCGACTAGCTACATTAAAGCTCTATTACATGCTATGGAGTAAGTACAACTGCTGAATGTTTGGACTGATAAACTTTACTGGATTCGATACTACTCTCACTACTTGATATATAATCTGTCTAATGGATTCGTAATTATATTGGCCTATCTATTATTATTATTATTATTATTATTATTATTATTATTAAATTGCTCTCATACTAAGCTAATAAAAGTCACAAATATTTGCCTTGCGGTATCTAAAGTACCTACTATAGATTATTTCAGTAAAATTATATGTTTTGTAATACATCGTACGTGGTTACGTACCGTCTAATACTTTCACAAGTGATTGTAAAAAGGATAACTTGGAACTCGAATGTTTCCATACAAAAGTATCGAATTAGATACAGATTCTCAAGTCATGTTTCTCTTCGTATTTCTCTTCAGTCCTTTACTAATCATTTTAATTTAACTTCACTATAATAATGCCGCCAGATTTTATTACTGAGATTTCAATACAGTTGTTGCCGTTATATTGTCTATCAACATGACTTTAGTTATCCGGCATGTCATTTAGCTAATCAAATACGCTGAATCGTGAACGTCCGGATCCTGGTTCAAGTGAATTCTCTTTATTTCCTAATTACTTGACAACATGCTACATAGCGTGAGCCACAAACCCGATAAAATAAATTCAAATGAAAAAATAAGTAAATGGGAAAACAGTTTTCAGAGTAATAGTATATTTTAGAATTAAAGGATAATAGGAAAAAGAGTCTATCATTATAATCGCATCTGTGTCATGAGACTTATAAGTTTGTAAGCAATGACGTACAGGGAATGACGGCTGGAAATCGACTGTCTTTACGTAGCTTAGTTCACCAATTGATGAAATCCTTGATTATTGATATTTCCTAATCTAGCTTTATCGTTACCAGAATTGTACTAATATCTTGTTGTTTTCTAGTATGAAAGCTCTCAACTTTTTAACTTTACTGATGAGTATCATTCTAGGAAGGAAATGTTACGCAGTGCTCCTTGGCTTTCATTGGTACGACAAATAAATGCAACTAATCTATGCTTTCTCAAAATCTAAGGGAAATTTCCACCAACGTTTTGGAAGAACAGTCGCTAACTATAGAATCTTTGTTAACTATTACTATCTTTGCTTTTAACCTTCCAGCACATTTCGGATTAGTTTTTGTTAAACTAACTGTTGTAATAGGAAAAAGATTCATTGAATATAATTTCGATTGCACATATAAGTAATCGACGTCCTGACTTGGTTGTGGCAGAACGATAATTAAATACCAATTTAATTGATTGATGCAAGCGCCTCAAATAAATGGATATCAGAAGATAGAATAACCAGTCAGTAAATACGAGTCCTTTTATGCTATAAAATATTTTTCACAATAAACCTAATCAAAATTTATTAAAATCACCAATTATTGTTAGATATTTATCTTTCAAGTCACTTGTAAACTTATCGCCCACTCTGTTAACTTCCGATGAAATGCTGTGAAACCTCTGCCACATAAAATTAACAGTATGTAAGCATTGTTGGAGTTTTTCTTTTAGAAACTTTTATATTCCAATTGGGTGAAGTTTTCTATTCATCGGCCGTAGAACGAATGCACTTTACTATGCCGATTTTCTCCCTTTTCGATTGGAAGTACATGCAGGGTTTTGAATAGCTTAAGAGTGAGCAGCTACTACTTGCTTACTAATGTCTGGTTAGCGTTTTGTGTTGGTTCAGTAAACTACACCTTTGTTCCAGATTCCTGTCCTCATTACATGAATCTTCTGTCTTCTACTGCCTTGGTTGTGCGATAACAGTTTATATATTTAAACTTAAGCTTCTTTCTTAGTTTTGTTTTGAATCGAAAAAGATATCAGAATTACCCACTACACTTTTTGCGTCTCTGTTTCATATTTTTTTAGCTTGAAAATTCCCTAGTCTCTTCGTCTACTATGCTTCCGTTCTTTATTACAGCATTCACTAAATCTGTTGAGTAATTAATTGCCTCTGTAAGTTCATTTCAGGATTTGATAACTTCATCAAATTTTTCTGAAGTACTTCGCGAAGGCTTAATTCACATTTGATGAACTAATTTTCTCTGAATTTTTAGAATAGTTTGAATTCATCAATGGGAATTATTTTTTTTATACTACCAACGCCATTCATCACGGGGGGGGGGAGAGAAGCATATTGTATCGAATGTGTTAATTGATATCTTTACTTTCTTGTGGCCGAGTGATAATTACTTAAAAATCTAACTGATTAACTCAAACACTTCCAATAAACAGATATCAGAAAACAATTACTGTACTCATTAATTGTATAGACATACACTATTAAAACGAAAATGCACCACAGAAGTACTTTTCCTTGTTGTTACGTCATTGTTAGTTGTTTAGAAAGGAATGGAATTGATGACACTGTGACAATTGTGTTTCCATTTTTTAATAGTTAATTTCAACGAAAATATATTCATTTATGCTATTTGTAATCCAAATAAATGATGTACATTGATGTAAAAAAATTAAACACTTTATGATTATTGTGTACAATATTATTGATATTAGCACATACTATTTAACTTTGTATATAACAGCCACTGGTTTCGCCATACATTCAGGTATTATCATTTATTTAAAATCTTCAACTAATTTTTTAAACACTCAGACTATCTTCAAATGCAAAAGAAATTTTACGTAGTGTTGGAGAAGATACTTATCCAGAAACCGATCTTATTGCGCATTCGGTGGAGCATATTTTACAAAATACGCAATCGGGTGCAATACTTGTATTTGTTCCAGGTCTTAGTGTAAGCTATCGTCTTTGTAGTTATTGTTTTCATTACTAACAGGCTGACATTGTATATTCATAAGTTTTTATAACTGTACTTGTTTGACACATTGTCATGAATTGATTTCACCATAATTTTGAGTTGTTTTTGCTATAAACTCAATTGAATAGTATATTTGTAGAAGCGGTGAATCGGTGGTTAAGGCGTTTTACTTTCAGCTACTAAGTCTTAGGTTCGAACCTTACTTCACCTTCGGTTTAGGAAATCAGTGTTACACATGAACTATGACTACAAGCCAATTACACTAATCTTTGCTTTGCAAACAATTTAATAATGCATGTGTTGGAGTTCTCTATTCATTAACCTTCATACAGCATGCGCTAGTGATCAGCTAACATTGAGACAGTTTTTACAAACGTTGTCTTAAATAATTAAACTGAAAACGGATTATTTTTATAATTAATAGAAATGAACCACTAATTTTGAATTTTAAGTGTACGATTAAATCAAAGTATCAAATCATTTTGCATTTTTCTTTCATATTCAGATGGTACCCGACGGCATTCAACATTCCAATAGTTGGAAAGGTTTACATTTCTGAGATTTTCTTTCTTATAAAGAAGTTGAATAGTTTTAGGGACAAATAGACCACTAGCTCCTAATTGAATAAAGCTACGCATTATGGCATCGGTATTGACCAGGCATTTTTTTTAAATCGTAGTTATTAAATATCAGAACATTTTGTTTTTTGGCAACTTTAATTATTTATTCCATTCTTTTTAACTTAAAGTTCTACTATTCTGCTACTTTTTATCACTTAATAGGATATAAAAGATGTAATTCGAACTTTAAATAAATTAAATCCACGGCGATATGATGTTCGTTATGGTACTGTTAAGCTTTATCCATTACACTCAAGATTATCAACATCTAAGGATCGCTCTCTGTTTGAACCTCCCCCACTCGGTCAACGAAAAGTGATTATAGCAACTAATATTGCTGAAACAAGGTTGGCAAAGATTTCCCTTTATCTTTTATTTAAATGTATTCCTATAAATCCATGTATGTATAACTATTTCTAAAATTTACGTTCTTAACGATTTACAGAGAAACGAATGTTTTATACATTTGTGGATCACAATACATCCTAGATGACTGACCCTGATGCTTTAACTGTCATTCCACTTTCTGTTTTACAGAACACGTGGGGGCATATGTTAGCTGTTTCATCCACCGTCTCCATAATTCTGATTTGTTTTATTTCTGTAACCGGTATGTACTGCTCATTCTACAGCGTTATTCTTTGCTGTTGTCTTTTTTCTTCCGAAAATGTGTCTTATGCTACTATGTGATACAAATTGTGCTGAACATTTGTTTATCGCCTTTTATCATATTTTCTACGTGCGCTATTTGCAATTCGAGTCTACATGTTTCTGTTTTATTTATTAAGCGATATGTCTATCATATTTAAGCACTGCAGTGTGGCATCCATTAATTCGTTATCAGTTTGTGTACTTGATTTATTTCCAAATGTCGAAACACTAGTTTATGTATCCGTTGATCAGTCCATTTAGAGCAGTGGCTCAGTGGTCAAGATATTCATTTCTCAACCAATAAGTCGAAGGTCCGAAGCACATTCTACCTTTGTCGTTTTAAGCTGCTGAGTTGTATCAAAGGCTCACACTCAAATTGTAGCTCAAAATGCAGTACAGGAGCTTCCATGTTGTGAATCAGTTAACAAAAATAAAAATACTTGCTAACATGCAAGGTTTCGAATATTAAACGTCAATTCTCTGAAAAAAAACTTTAGAGGCTACTGTAACTTCGTCAAATTCGAATATCTTTTTATTATGAAGCTACTCTGTGTATGCGATGATTCGTTTCCGTGACATAACTTTTAATCATTATTAAATAATGTAGTCATGTATGTGGTTACTGAATTATGTTACTATTTCACTATGTGACGATATGCATCAAATCTTGAGCATTTTTCGTTGTGCTATTAGACGAAACTGTTAACCTGTTTAATTTAGATATAACTTAAAATGTTTGTTAATTAAAATAAATAAAAGATGTTCTATGTACAATTTAGAAATCGTTGTATTATTTTATGAACTAACGACAGACTTATTGCTTTCTGGCTGATTAATTTATAAAAATGCAACAAGACGTAATTAAATCATTCTCTTTGATGATTTTTACTTAGTTCATTATAAGGTCATTTGTAGGGCAGGACCGATCAATAACAATGGAAATGTGACAAATACAATACATTATCTCTCATTCAGTAATAGTCTACTTCTAAAGTGATTCTGACTGTGTATTAATTTTGCCTATATTATTTGTACATTACCGAAATAAATGTGGATACATTTTCTTTACTGTAGCATAACCATCGAAGATGTAGTTTATGTGATTGATTGTGGTCGTATTAAAGTGACAGATTATGACCCGAGACAGAACACATCAACTTTGACTGCGATACTTGTTAGTAAAGCTAATGCAGCCCAACGTTCCGGAAGAGCTGGTCGGTAAGGTATTTCTTAAAATAAAGTTTCAAATAATTTACATATTCTTTTTTTAAATATCGTTTATTTGAAATTCAATTTATATAAGGCAAATACAGATACGAGCATTATATAATGAATCAAATCGCTAATAAAGTATCTTTGTTGAGTTTATCTATTGTCAATTATAAATTCAGTACATAAGTCTCGTGCTTTAACGGTGGCTTTTTGTTTACTCCAATAACATTTAGCATCAGTAAGGAAATATGCAATGAGAAGCCTTCTTATTTGTATTAATAATATCCGTGATTGGAAGTTTTGTTATCGATGTAGTGCAAATTTGACCTAGTATGCTGAGCCTTTCATTGTGACTGCATTCTTTCAATCAGTTTTGATACTTAATTATAGTGTTTTCTAAGTGTGCTGCTACTCATGAATAATTATTTTCATTGGTCTTCAAAGTATTCATTTCATAATACATCTCAGTCAATTATATGTTAGTTTATAGGTTTCATGGCTTCGTTACTATCTAGCCTTGATATTGCTGAACATGTTTGGCAATATTTGTATGCTACCCATGTCTCCTATAATGGATTTCAATTACTATAGAATCACTTTGTGCTAATAGATTTAGCTTTTATTACTACATGACTACGTCAATTTATCACTTTAAACAAGTTACTCGCTCCATGTAATTGTAACATATTTTCTGAATACCTCAGATATATAAATTATCAATAAAATGATTCACTTATTAACATATTAGGTTGACTTTACATGTTATATTATATTAAATACGATTCTACTAATAAAATTTAAAACTACTTTAACGGTCGTTCGAAAATGAACTTGACATACTAGTTCGATTATTTATTTTTACAAATTAGGTCTTTTCGGGTGATCTTATACTAACGTGTGGTTTATTCGATTTTAAATTGTATATTATTCCTTAACTTTGTGTTTTTTAACTGATACGTTCATGTCGAAGTTTCCGTTCCAACGTAATTTTATTTTACGTATCTAAATCCAGTTGTCGATTATCTACTATCATACCTTTTCGGTTTGTAGAGGAAGAATGAAACGCAAATAAAGTTTATAGATTTTTTGTTTTATCTAATCTGTTACAAAGTTGTGTTTATGACTACATTTAGATGGGCATTCCTGTGTCAGTGTATTCAATTTTAAGGCATTTCACCTACGGTGTCTGATGATTATTTAGGAAATCTAGCTAAGAAGTTTGCACAGTGCATGTCCCGATCTCTACACTCAACGATCTCATATCTTGATACTTATCCCCAGATCTTTTCCAAATGTTTTAGTATTTTATCTGTATAAATGTCATTTACTATTGAAAAAATTCACGTACATTGGTCTAATTGCTGTACCGTTTTTAATTGAAGTCTATTAGTGATTGACAGTTCAGATTCTCTTCATTGCACTTTCAGGCACTTTAAAACAACACAGATAAGGCAGGATAAATAATCTTCTAGTAGCAGATGAAATCTGAATAAAAGAACGAAAACTCTTCGATTTCGTTATATTCCACTTAACTTGCCTTAACGCAGCTGAAAGTATCTGTTTCTCTATAGAGTTTAAATGAATAATTGAAATAGTTTTCATATATTTTTTGATCTAATTTTCACAAGCTTATTTCAGCGTGGACAGTTTGACTCAGTCAGCATTCTTGATTTAAGGTTATTTATTAGCTTACGAATCAATTTATCATTGTTTATTTAAAATCACTGTGTATTAAAGTTACTACTTGTCAAATACTTCTTCATATTGCTATTTATTATTTACCGGCAGCTTTATATTCTACTTTATTTTCAGTCACATATACACACGTCAGTTTCAAGATGATCAGAATGGCACATTTGTTACACATTAATGATTATATTATACTGTGGTTACATTCATGGAGTTATAATCATGTATTAACGTTGAATATGTTTTTGTATCATTAAGTGCCTAAATTGTTTTTTCTTCTCATCTTTCTTCATAGCGTTCAACCTGGTATCTGTTATCACTTATTCCCAAGTTACGTCTACAATAACGTAATGTCAGAATTTCTACAACCCGAAATGTTACGTATCCGCTTAGAGGATGTAATTTTAAGAATTAAAGTAATTAAAACTACTTTTTTGTATTTGTTCTCTTATGAAATTCATTCTACATACTAATCAGTCACCTTAATGTCGTTCGCATTCTTTCAAATGATAATCCATTATCCCTAATATAAAGATTCATCATTATTCATTGTTTTAAGTTTTCTTAAATGTTTAAAAAGTTTAATGCTATTCTTTAACAATGATAAACATTATTCTTGATTATCAAATTTTCACTAAATTACTAAATATTTATTACTATTTTAGTTATTGCCATCGATACCTTGTATAAAACTATTATCAGATTTGATTAAATGGATTTTAAAATCCAATGAATTCGATTTACAACATATCGTTTGTCAGTAATAAAAGATTAGTACTTCACAGTCTCGTGTAAATGCTTTTTCTTTTAATCCATATTGTAAAGCAAGGCTTGAGCATAAAAGTTGTTTCCTCCAAATAAAAACACTGATTAATTTCGTTAAGAAATTTTTAGTAATTCATATACAAGTGGATAATGTTATCTTTACACTCTTAGGTAATAAGAGTATTATCTTTCATTTCGAGGAATTCAGTCAACATTTGAGTCAATCCTAACCATTGTTTGAATGATTACATCAACCGACTTGATTTACGTTTGAATTAAGCGAATTATAATATCTAGAGGGGGAATATAATTTCCTTTCATTTCATTCTTGACTGAATAAAATATAACGCATAAAGCAGCAGCTAGTAGATAGTGACAATCATATCAAATAATCTGTCTTTTATTATATAGGCGGTTTGTGGAGATTGCTGGATATCATAATTTATATCACGGATTGACTACAGCTAGACTTACTAAATACCGGGAAGCTTTAGATAGACATTTTCGTCCTGGTATTGAACTACTCAGCAATGCTCTACCACGACTCCGCTATGAATCGAACTCAAGGCCCAGGTTCACAAGGAGTGCTTAACCCTCAAACTCCTTAATCGGGATCCAATAGTTTGTATTTCTAGCTTCATTCAGTTTATTATGTAGTGCCTTCTATTTTAACTTTCTCTTTATCACCACTTTCTTTTCTGTTCGAATTATTTTACAAAGTTCAATTAATTATATCAAATAAGCACTTTTTATCTTCACCTTTTCAATCAATCAATCACATCTCTCCATTCATTTAATCATTTGTGAATATAAATAAATTTATTTAACCTACATAAAAGAATATTGTACAGATTTGGTAATATACATTGCATAAATAGTATGAATTAAATGCAATGAACGTATTATTTATTTACTAATAGTATGTTCGGTATATAGAAAAATGCCAATTTCAAAGATAATGTGAGAATGATGACAGTATCAGTATTATCCTTTATTAATCAATAAATTGTTGTTATCGCTAAATATTTGTTATCATCATTTTTTACTGAGCTAAGTCACGGTTACAAACTACCCTTTTAACGTAGTTTATTATAACGTATATTAAATATTTCGAATAATATATAGTTCGTTCGTTGTTTTTCAGTACATTATAAAATCTTATTTTCATGCAATTATCACCAAGATTGTTTTGAATGTGCGCTGCATCAAGGATGCTAATGCCACCCTCTAGCATTAAATTGGTGTTACCATTACTACTATAAAATGATGATTGCTACTAAATAAGAAAGCTTTGAATCGGTATTAGTGAATTATCACGTCCTCAAATACCCTAGTACGGCCGGTAGTGGGAATGGTACACATTCTCTTTTTATAAATGCTCTTGTGGCTTCTTATATAGCTTCTGATAGGGAAGTATTACACATAGTCTCCGCGTGGTATGCGGTGTTTCTTGTACTAAGTGTTACTCTCCAATATTATTTTTAATGTTTCATTATATTGAATGCCCATGTGTTAAAACATTGCTGGGACTTAAGAATGTAAACAAATGACGTAACCTTGAACGAAGATGATTTAAACCATATTTGTAGATTTACCTGTACGATTATCACAAATAATAGTTGGTTTATGATTTTAATTAGAGCTTGAATCATTTTCAGATAATTCTTTAGTGTATGCAGCCAAAATTGCTTACAATGTACTTTGACTTAATTATTTTGTGTTTTTTGTCTGTTTTAGTTATTAGGCCTTGGCCATGTAAAGTTATTTTTAATGAGTTGTCTTGATTCTCCTTCAGAGGATGCGATTTCACAAACTTTAACATTTCTTAGGCGAATTCAAGCTATGAAATTGATTCAACCGCAAACATCTGATTTTGACTCTTCACAGCATTCAGTGAAATATCGTGAAAAATGTCACAAAGCTAATCGCAATTCTCTTCGACAATTCGCAAATGCTGCTAAAAAGTATGTTAATGCCAGTGGTGTAGATTCTATAGATTTCGGGAATGTTAAGTTTGAGTCGACAGATGAGGATGATGAACTAACTCCTCTTGGCGTACATTTAGCTAATTTCCCACTTGATCCACAGTGCACTAAGCTTTTGATTTTCGGTGCATTATTTGGCTGTTTAGAACCAATTTTAGCTGTAGCTTCATGTCTAACATTTCGTGATCCATTTGAAGTACCTCTAGATAAACAAGAAGAGGCTGATCGACGGCGAATGGAATTGGCTCAGAACTATTTAAGCGACCATTGGGTTTACGCTACCGTTGTTCAAGTAAGATGCTATTTTTACTGAATGTATCCATAATCAAAGCTATACGTCTGAAAGTAACTTAGTAGTTACACAAAATTATATGTACCTGTTTATATAGGCTAAATATTAAATATATCCTTCTGAATAGTCCTAGGTAAAGAAAATCTTTGTATCTGTGGAGCAGAGGCTTAGTTCTTTGGGTGTTAGAGCAATAAACCATTTGATCACAGGCTCGATTTTCGGTCCACTCTTATTTTGACAATTTGGTGATACCACTAATTCTCGGACACAAGATGTGGCTCATGACCAAGTACAAGAATCTGTACTTAATAAATGAGTTATATCATATTTTTGTTGTTCTGAGTAGAACGGCATACTCACTGAAATGCATTTTTAATATAGCAGTATTCAAATGTTTCTTTATAGTCAGGACAAAGATTCTTCTCCTGATCATTAACCCAAAAACATAATTTATTTCTGACATGGCTAATTGTTACATTTATCTTATGTACCTGTTATCAACACAGGTAAGAATGCCAAGAGATGAGTATCATCAAACAGGAAACCATATTTTATGCCTGTTAACAAATAATTCTTAATATTATTCATATGAACTGTTGTTTAAACAAAAAGTGTAGATTCTTTTTGTTAATGTTATTAGTTCGGTTTAATTCTAAATAATCAGTCGTTCGAATATTAGTTGTTCGTAATTTTTTATGTTTAAACGTGACAAAATCACATGTACATTAATCGCTTAAATATACATATGATAGTCTTCAGCTTCACTTTAATTAGGGTATTTTACTTGAATTGTTTTTGAATAGTAAATCACTTCTCTGGTGTTGCGTAATAAGTTTATATCCTTTGTTGATACACATAAGTTTTCTTAGAATCTTGGATCAACTTCCTGATTATTGTTTGTGTAACCCGTGTATCAAAGATGATGCAATAAGTTCGTTGAGTGACATATTTTTCCATTCACAATACCCCATTTTGATTTCTAAACTTTGCACCACGATTTAAAAAAGATGCACTTTAGTAAATGGTTACAACTTGTGTTATATTTGTCGTTTGCGAGTTAGCGATACTATATGACTATGCAAATAGTAGTCAATTAAGTTATATGCAAACCAATGAATCTGAGACTGTGTTGCATAAGTAAACTATTTGTAAATGCATTTAATGGTTGTAAAATTATTTGACGACTGAATTTTGTTCTGTCTTTCATGTATCATTTAACTAATTTGCTATCTGCTATGTTTCATAAAACTTTTTAGTGTAGGGTGTCCTTCTAACTTATATATATAAAATAATGTAAAGTATGCTAAAATGTATAAAAATCTGTTATTTTCTTTGGCCAAATATTGCTTAATTATTTTTTTCTTGGTTGTACACAAAATTTTTAGAATTATCGTGGACTTACTTCAAATTTTGAACGTCATGAGTTTTGCCAAAAATATTTTCTTAATGAACGTACGATTCAGGTAAGCAGATTAACTTTCTATGCAGGGTGGAAACCATTGATTTTCTTTAATTAAACTGTCTTCCTAACATATTTTAAGCCGCTTCGTTTGCTGTAAATTTACCCCAGAAAGTATTTCTGCTACTTTTATATTTATTACAAGTAAACATTTTAGTACCGTTCATATTCTAAATAGGCAAATGTAGATTATAGTGCACCCAACTGTTACAGGGAAACGAGTAGAAGCATATGAAGGGAAATTTTCTACAAACGTCTCGTGCTAGAAATGAGAACTGAAGGCCTTATTCAGTAAAGTGCCTAATCGTGTAGGATTATCTCGCGAAACCTGAGCAAGAAGTTCACACTTGTTACAACACAATAACTTATAACTTCAATTATCGAGTGGTTCCTTTCTATAATTTTACCACTCATAATTATCATGTCAACTTACGCTATACTGACCAATATAGTGCTCCAAAATAGTTTGTTGTTTGAGTATGTGTTTCAAACGTTACAACTATCTCTTTTGTTGACATCTACGGCCCTTTAGCTGTCCTTACGTTTGGCGTTAGTCCATGAAGTCATTGATTACTAGCCTGAGCCATGTTTTTAGACGCAGACTACTTGTTTGAAGTCTGTATAGGTGCCACTAGAGACTAAGTAACTCGGCTCAGAATCTGTCACAGTGGCACATGTGCAGCTGTTTTTTGTCTTCTCTTAAATCATGAGCCTGAAATTATTTTTAATTTCGATGGACTAATTCTTTCTCCCTGTACTATAATCTATATGTTCACACTCTTTTCCTACTACCACTGACGTAACTCTTAGTTACACTACTTTAACTGGTATCTTGCTGCTCTAATGAAGTATGGGGACTTAAACTGATCTACATATGTACCTAGTACTATGTTATACATGACTGACTTGAGATTACGTTGTAAACTTAGTAATGTTGCCCACTCCCTTTTGTCTTAAGCAAAGAACTTTGCACTCGAATTTAGTCATGTCAGTGTTATTAAAGTTGATAAATCGGATCTACATCATTGTATCTATTGATTCCTGTTTATCTTGAGTGATAGGCTTTCATATATATATATATATATATATATATATATATATATATATATATATATATATATATATATATATATATAAGCAACTCATATTCTTCTATAAATTGATTTTACGCTTCTTAATCTTTAAAAAATCACTTAGATTGCTGTTTTTTTTTCCTTGACACACATATGATGATGATTAAGTAATAAGTATTAGCACATTCAATTATGTGCAATAATTATTGCTAAATTCAAGTTGTGTATATCTGTTAGTGTTTTCATCATCCTTTTTCATTGATTTATGGTGTTTTAATTTCTTATATATTTAATTTAATAGGACATCATTCGACTTATGAGTGATTATGCACAATTATTATATGAACGAAAATATATTACAACTCCAACACCTGACGATTCGAATGCGAATTGTAATCAATGTAGGTTGTAGTTTTTTAGTAAATATTTCACTAGAATAAACTCTACAATATTTAATAACTTTTACATAAAAGTATCGGGCCAGTGACTTTATGACATCTTGTTTGCTTTAGGGTGTTATGATACTGGTTTATTTCCTGTGTGCATAAGTCTTGTGGGTGTATACTTCTTAGAAGTTTCAAACAAAGCTTAAATATTCACTAATAACCTGCATATAGTCTGAAGCAAACATGCGTCATCTTAAGTTGTTACGTCGCATCAGTACGACGAGAATAAGTTAACAAAATGACCAGTAGTTAACTCACAGTCATGTTACAGTAATCATAATGAAAATAACTAACTATTATGAATGAGGTTCTAGAAAAAGGAATCAGAAGGCATGATGTAATACTGGGGCTCAAGATCATGTTGATGAAATAGAATGACTGATTATAATTGAATACTACTCAAGCCACCGAACGTCACCAACCTTTGATGACAGTCATCATGCTGATCGTAACTAGGTGGCCTCTACCTAACAACCGGACTCAGACTTCTTGAACTGATGCCACGTCTTGGTTATCTACCTAACTTCAGTTAATAGTTAAAATAATCCCCGATTACTTATATTTTTCTACTTGACAGTTTATTACTTTTATTTGGTAATAATAGTGGTTCGATTTGTTTTTATTCCGAACTTTACATATTACTACATTTAAAGATGAAATGTAAACTATATTGTGCGATGTAAGCTTGAATGCATATACTATCCTACTAAAAATATTATTAGTTGATAAATGTTTAAATATGTGATCCTTCTCATGTATTTATAATGAATATATTGTACTCTATCGTTGAGTGTTTTTCTCCACATTTAAATATACTTGTTTTTGAAAAGCAGCAGTTGGTAGAAATTACTGGCTGTAGGTCTACAGTAACAATGTTTAAAATGGTTCCAGGTGGGAGGGGAGGATCTTAGTATTAAGCAATTCTTAAAGTAATTAATATTTCCGACTAGGTTCGTCTTACGTAGTAAGTATAAATTATCACTGATTGTTATATTGTATTTCCCTTCAGTTTTGTTTTTGCTCTTTTAATTCCCTTTTCTACTTCACGACTCATTAGTGGAATATAGTAAATATTCATCACTGAAATTATCCACGTTTTCAGTGTGTTGATTTCAGCATTTCTATTCATTTAATAGATGAGTTCTGCATACTAAAGTGTATTTTTTTTTTACCAAAGACATTACTTCAGGCTTGAACCCTTACTATTTTTGCTTCTTCACTCAGCATCTCGGCTGCTACACTCACATATTCATAGCATATAGTTACTGTGAATTCCATGCGCTTGAGGCCAATTGTTTGATAAAAGTTACTTTGTAATACACAGCACTCACCCATATAAAAAATGATCAAATTTTCCTGGATAAATATACTTATTACTGAAAAGTTGCGGATAACCTCGGTCCTGTTTTCATGTTCGCAACTTAGCTTCTCACGTTTGTATCCTGAAAGTTCGCCATCAAAACAATTGCATATCCTCCCAATGCAATTTACTGTTTCTTTATTATCTGTCTAGACCTGTAACTGGTTAAGTCGTTTTATGTTTTTCAAAGAAATGGATTGATTTTGTTTACAAAACAATCGTATCTCTTTGCCTTTATAGAAAATAATAAAAACTCTCCATTAAGTAAACCATCATTCCTTTCTTTGTATTGCGTACTTTTTGACAAGTACGATTAAGACCTTGTGGCTATGCAGCAACATTATGAATTGAACGTGTATATAGTGTCCTATCAGTAAATAACGCTTTCAATCATAAACTATTTCACTGATTGTTTTTACTTCCCGATTTTCATTTCATAAATTGTTCATTATTATGCCTAGCTTTTAATATGACAATGAACTGTTAGTTGTTCACTTTCACTTACATCGAAATCTGTTAAAAAATAAGGGAAAATGAAAAAATAAATTGCACTAGATAGACAGTCATCCTTCTCTGTGATTTATAATTCTGCTCATTTTTTTAAAGTAAACATTGAGTGTTTTTTTCTTCAGAAACTCATAGCGCCTATGTAGATAAATAATACGTCAGTGATTGTTTTTACTCTGAAAATCTCTCTTGATTGCTGATATTTTTGTTTTATAAATAAATTGGTGAACGAATAAGTACGAATGCTTTTGGAAGTGTAAATCGAGTCCAGAAAAAATGATAAAACTTAAGTAATACTAGTAATATTTGTAGTTGGTTAATATTTTCTCTTCTAAATGTTATGCAGTAACATCTCTCTCCTTTTTTGAATTACTATATGATGCTTTCCCAATAAAATAGGGAATATCAATCTTTTCCGAGCGATAATGTGTGCAGCATTATATCCAAATATTGTTAAAGTGGAACCAAGATTTACGTGAGTCTTGCTATTACTTATTGCATTTTACTTCATAATTGTTTTTGAAGTCTCTAAATTATTGTTACATGAAGTACTATTGTATCGGACTCCTTACAGTCGATAATCACTGCTGTGTATTCATTAGATATATACAGTTTAAGTGTATTTTTATCCCCCTGTTGATCAGTTTTTGTCGCTGTATATGCGTTCTGATCGGATTACGTTGATACCACTCTAATTCACAAATATGACTAAAGATGGATTATGGCTGCCAGGTCGAACCTAGGACGCGTGTTCCGTAGTATTTGGAAAGTTACAAACAAATCCAAAATATATATTCATACCAGTTATCTGAACTCACTACCTCAGTGAATAATGCGGCGGCGTTTGATATGAATAGATTGAGTTCGAGTCCAAACGTGAACATCAACTCTGGGATCCAGATATACTTATCTGATAAGTCACACGTAGGATGAAACACACGTCCTGGATTCCACTGGTGAGCTACAATTCAACATAATAAATTCATAATATATGTTTTGAGTTCGACTTAATGCTCGATTTAGTTTGGGTGAAATAGTCAAAGGTCAAATAATACATTCACTTTATTGATTCAACTAATTCTATGTGGTGGTTAGTAAATCACATTTATCAAAAATGAATTACGTTTGGTAAACAGCACTGCTTTCCATTTATTATTTACATATAACTAAAATGAATTCGTAATATTCGCAATGTAATTTTTTTGGCTAGATATTCATCATTAATTCTTGAGTTAGTCGGTAGTACGATTATTGATCTTGTCAACTATATTTTAATCTCTTAAAGCATTTCTTTTTTTTTTTCATTGACAGCATAGAATCATTTTCGTCTACACTATTCAGTTCTTAGTAAAGGCATAAAACGTAATCTTATTCAGTAATTTGTAGGTCATTACACATCGTCTCATAAAGTATTTTGAATACAAATCACTTTTACATTGAATCATCATATTTTGATGAGTTGATGTTAGTAGTAGTCTGATCAGAATAAGCTTGTTGATGTTAATAGTTGGTGGTCATCACATCTTTAGAACTACTTACCTAACATTTTAAACACACAAACCATCAATGAACCTTACTAAAGGCGAAAATTTATTTCTTATTATACTTAATAAAGAAGTTGGAATTATCTTACATAACAAGGATAGTGTATTGACTAAACGATAAATTAAGATTTCAAAAAACTAATTGATCAATAAGGTTTCTAGCAAAGTAAAAGCAGATCTTAATAGCTCTTCTAAAGAAATCACAGCTCAGCAGTTAATTTCATCAAATTTATATGAAATGATTAAATCATTTTGCTCACATATGCCATAACTACGGTTTACCGGAAATACATAAACGGGAGATTCTATTCAGACTAAACCTGACACGAAAACTTACCTTATCAAAGCATAGGGAAATGCATGCTTGCCATACTTACTCCATTCAACATAATTAAATTGTCAAGATTGTATCCTCATTTGTAAACATCATCAAATAATTAAACACCAAAGAGGATGCTGTATTATCTGTGGATGTCACTTCTTTTTTACATTTTGAATTTGCAATGGTTTATAACTCTTTTAGTTGGTTTTTTTTCTAATGATGTTTAGGAAGTTGATGAAGGCTCCGAAATCAATGCAACTTACTCATTGAGTAAGACCTCACTAAAATCATTTCTATGAACTACAAACATTCTCCACTCTCTGACTATCATCATATGTTAAGCATGTCAACATTATAAACTCGTTATATTTTTCTAAATCAAGATAATGTTTAAATAGAAATTCAATAACTTTGTTTACTTTCCATTAATTTTTGTTTCGTTCAACTGATTTCTTTCACCCTCGTAGTTTAAAAGCCATTTATCTCGTTTACAGATCCAACTAACCTGTTTTTCACTTCTCATTTTTACTGTAATATTTAGTAAAGAAGGAAAACCTAAATTACCAGTAATTATGGCATGTCCATCAGAAGGTAGAGCAATTATTCATCCTGCTTCAGTAAATAGTAAACTTCAACCTAAAGAACCTATATGGATGGTTTATTTTACTAAAACTAAACTTGAATTAGGATCTGTAAGTTTACCTTCTGTCTTTTAATCAGATTGATTTAATTAGTTATTGTAGTGTTTTTAGTTATCAACCAATCCTGCTGTTGATGCCAATGTAATGTTCTAATTGTTACTCCCGACCGTAGCTGCTACCTTGACGTGGTGGTCGGGCTTGCCTATCGTGATGACCCAACCGAGCTATATTGGCTGGAACATATGTTCCTGTAGGTTCTACCATGCCAGGCAGGTCGTTTGGAGAACGATGAGACTAAAAGTAGCTACTCAAGGTCTGAGGGCGAAGTCGTACTGCTGACTGCAGAGGGGTGTGACAGCAGTAAGGTGTTTCCCTCGGACAACCAGCATCTGCAGCGATGCTGCCTTCTCACAAGGAAGGAGGGGTTAGAAAAGGTCGGCCCTAAAAATGTCACACCTCACCATACCTCACGGATTTCCGTCTCCGGCGGTATGGGTGCCCACTAACGTTCAGCATCTGGTAGTTTTACGTCTAGCCTGGATGGGTGCACAGGTCAGAGTGTAGGGATTTACAAGAGATAAGAACTAGCGAAAAAATGGGCTCAAAGTTATAGTAATTATAACAAATTCAGTTATATCTAATAATGAAAACAGTCAGTCAGAACAAGATGGTACGCAAGTGTGAAACTAAAACATTCTGAAAACAGAATTTAGTGGAGTTAAATTTTGAATGCCTAACGGACTATTAATTCCTGTCACCTTTGTTAAGAATGAAAACGTCTCAAAAAGCATGAATAAATATTAAGTTTTCAACTAGACAACAATAATAGTCACGTTACCCGCTACACTGAAAATTGATCTGATCCGTTAACTACCTGTAGAGTGATGGTTCAGTTGTTAGGGCCTCTGATTCAACCACTGAATCATATGTTTGAAATTCGCCTGTTTTAGTTTTAGTAAATATGTCCAATATCACTAACTCAAATCGTTGCTTACCTATTAAGATGAGAGAAATAATAGTGTGGGTTCACAAAGCAGATTATAAATCTCATATGCTATACTAAGGCTTGTCACTGCCTGTCTGGCCAAGAATATATAGAATGGACTTAATCCACAACTTCTTAATGTCCTTGGGTGATAAGGTTACTGCTTATTAGTGAGCTGGTAACTTTCTACATTAGCTATTAGATTCTGCTGTCTACATATATTTATAATTATTACTTTCATTTTGCTGTTAATATTGAACAAACTGAAGCCACTTACGGGTTCTATATCCATAAATATTAATATTTAAACCATTCATATAATTGTTAATACTACATTAACCTAAATTGACTACGAAAGCTACTACTTACTATATTTAATGAAGGCTTTTATTGGGTTGACTGACTTAAGATAAACGTAGTGGACAAATTAACATACTAAATTATTTGACTTTGTGCTTATTCCTTGATTTTTGTTGATTTTAGTAGGAGTTATAACAGACAAAACAATTATTAGTAAGGAAATTCAGCAGAAAATGTTATAATATATAGGAGAGGTCCTACCTATTTCTTGTTTGATTAGAACTACTAACAAACAAATGCTGTTATTGCCCAAGATCATAACTGCTATATCACGTCTAGAACTATAACCCTCCAAATACTTAACTTTTTGAATTTTCACTTAGTACTTTGTGTATGGTTGTCACTCTGTCTTAATCACTCAACTGTCAATTTTCCTGTTTTGTTTGGAACAAACTTTCTGAAGGTAATACGGCAGCATTCTTAGACATCGTACCATGAATGTGAAATCTAGAACCTAGTTTTTTCTGGGTTACTATATTAACTTAGTACTTTTTCTATCTACATTAAAGAAGTCTATATACGTGCGTAGCTTTCAGAAGATAAACAAAGTATATTTGCATGTTGAAATTTAATTAGTCGAGCTTATTGTTATAATAGTCCTCGTGACACAGGTCAATTGATTTAGGGCGTGACTGATCATAAAAGCATATTTCACTATACTACAGATAAAACGGCCTGTCATATTCAACATTACTAGTTCTCAACAAAACATGCTGACTGAAAAACTGTCTCTTGCTTGTTATGGTTCAGCGTTTTGCTAATTTACTGGAGTCCACTGTGTCAAAACTAAAGCTTTACTTTCAAGTGTGATTTGTCGACATTTAATCAACTAGCCACACATTCTAATCCCATGTTTGATACATAAACCTAGCTAGTTTAGTAGTATTACTGGCACTCCAATAATAATGAACTCGGTTTTTTGCTCATGAATTTTCCCTTACATACTGTAACATGATATGGAGATGCAAGGTCTCCATCACTTTTCGGAATCTATACGAGTTATTTTGTGCATAGTTTTTATAACGAGATGCCATGTTTATGTATTTACATAGCGAAGTTGTTTTTCATTTAAACAAGACCCCAGTCCTGTCAACATGATTTCAACAAGAAGATAATGAAAATTATTTTCCTACATGATGCAGAATAAGTCGTCCTACTTCTTAGTAAATTAATTTTCCACCTGATGATTGTGTCAACAACGTACTGTCAGATGAAGATACTCAAAACGCTCGTAGTTTTGACAGCAAAAATCTGTTCAGGTTGCTGCATCTAAATTTCTCTTTACTTACATCGGGTTTGAGAATATGAAATAAAGAAACTGAAGGCGTCGACTACCTTCGTTTTGGAAGGATGAGCGGAGCAAATAAATTTCTTTCTAAAGCTCATCAAAGCTCTACATTAATATATATATATATATATATATATATATATATATATATATATATATATAATAGGCTTATAATCATTGCCAAATAATTGGTGGTGTGTTACACAATAACTTTACAGGTTTAAAGGTGTTTGTAAAATGATTACATCTAATTAGCAGAACAATTAAGGCATAAAGGTGAATAGGGTAATTATCGTTTTGAAATTGTGCGAATGATAAGTGAATGGGTTAGCATACTGTTGATTACATAATATCTATTGAGAAGAAACCGACAAAGTAATTATAAGAAATCTGATGGTCAAGACAGTTACGTTAGAGTTGAATCGCAATTCATTTTATTCTTCTTTGGTCCATTGAAGATATAAAATATAGGTTTACAGGTATTCAAACTATAAATGGTAAGTAACAAAGCCACTGATTTGGCAATGTTATTATCAAGCCCACAGTTCTTCGACAATGTATTCAAGAACAATAATGCTTACGCTGTTTGATTGTCATTTAACAGTTAAATGGATGAATAAACTTGAAATAATACACTGAAGTACATCTGTTCAGTTCTTATCTACAACAATTTTTACTATTTTGGACTGTCACCTAGTGGTTTAATAAATAAAATTCAAACACCCAGTATTTAACTACTTTCAGTTACCATTTCATGTATGATTGTATTTAAACTTTTTTATGTTGAGTGGTAATTCGGATTACACTCAATACATAGTAAGATTATTTATTAATTGTGCAGGATATATGTTCTGTGTAAATGCTAATTTCCATATAGTAGTGAATTCCATGTTCTATAGCTGATCAAAAAATCATAATACAATTAATGTCACTGTAAATACTGTTTGCTTAGAATGCGATCAAGTAAGTAACCTCGAACATTGATAACCTCTTCATATTCTATACAGAGATTGTTGAACACTTAAAATTATTAATTTTTTTCAATAATCATAAATAGGAAGTGTTTATAAGCCACTTTTACATGTATATTTTCATTTATCTATTGTTTTTAGTGGCCGACCATATTTGATTCAACTGTTGTATCGCTAAGACCTTTGCTATTTTTCAGTGGTAATATAGAAATATCAAAGGTTAGTGTCATATATATATATATATATATATATATATATATATATATATACCTAGGATATTATTGAGCTTGCTGTTCGAAATATTCTAAAAAAATTAATAACTCCTTTTTGTATAAGATGAACTACTTGAAAATTTTAAGTGATCCGGATTTCGGAATGTTAAACAATCATATGTGTCAGAGCGTTTTATACTCGATATCGCGAGCATTATAGTAAATGTATTAAGTTAACCTGTGACTGTTTACGGCAGTTATACATTTTTGGCTCACTGTAAGTCTTATCGATCATGTGCCTAGCAGATCATGTATTGATTTATTTTAATAGCTAGTTGAACTATCTAAGATAGTTTTGCTTAACTGATTTGCAAAACTAAAATTAGACTGTTACCTGAGTTTCGGCAGAATCTTACTATTAATCACTCTTCACTTTTACTGTGATTACCAAGTATTCTATCTAACCATAATGTAAATGATACATGTGCACCTAAGTATACATCATTTTAGATTCCCTGCCAAATTTTTTTGATCTGAGTCAGATCACGATATGCACGACTAGCGATCAATTTCAATAATTAATTGAACACACAAATGGGATACATACTGTATATCGTAATGTTTTTCAAGGATGTGTGCGCACCTCTTTTATACTTATTTGCTAAACATCTCTTAAAGTAGTTAACGGATGTTCTTTCAATCAGTTTCGCTTTATAGTCAATAGACTCTCATTTTTATTATTCGAAAATACCGTCTAATTCTTTTCTGTAAATTAAAACAAAACAATGGCAACTAAATCATTTTTTAGATCATACGATGTAGGCTACTCGATTGTATAGTAATGCACTATTTTAAAATTTCGTTATTTGATCACCAAAATCATAAATATAACTCGCTTTACTTAGGTGTTGTTATACATAATAATTTATTATACATTAAATGGTCAGAGAATATGGACAAGGTCCTGCTTTTCTTTGAGAAAATGATAGAAAGCGTTATATCTTCATAAAATCTTTGGTTTCTAAATATTCTTTGCTGATGAATTCGAGCAAGTATAATATTCAACTCTGATTACTTCTAGCCCGTTTAGTATCAAGTACAATGTATCGCGATGTTGACCAATAAAAATCTGCTAACAGTGAATCGATGTGGTCTGAGTTACTATTAAACAATTTCTTATTATAAGACCCTACCCTTTTAACTATTTTAATAATGAATAAAACCATTTATTTAATTTACTTTGGTTATATGGTAATGAAGTACTCCTGAATTTTTGTAGAATGATATAAGTCATTTCACTATTGACCAGTGGATTAAATTCAGTGGGGAGTTGAAAGTAGTCAATCTATTGAAAGTAAGTTGTAATGTGGATCTTCCTTGTTGATTAGAAGAATTCTTTTAATTTACTTTTATTTGCATGTATAAACCACTAACTCATATTAAGTTACAGTTTAATGTGTCCAGATTGTAAACTTTGTTGGTAGAGATACCATGAGTACTAAAGGCTGTACAGTGCGGCATTTCATATCATAGTGACTAATTAATATAACAACCCATGCATATATATGAAACCGATTATTTGAGACCTTACGTTATTTTACAAATATCATCTCAGCAGCCTCCACACCGTGCACTTGGACTTAGTGGGAAGACCAAAAGATAGTGAATTTGTGACACGGCGTCGTAGTATGAAAGGGAGCTGTTTAAGACTGACCTCTGTCAGTTCATCACGACTCCTCAGTCGGGGTCCTAAATATAGTGCGACTCGATAGCTTGAGACTTTATCATATTAGGATTAGGATATAAGCCAGTTACGATCCTACTTTAGTTTCCTGCTAAACTCTACATAAAAATATGACGATCGTAAATGTAAAATAAAGCTTCTCTAATTTAGAAAAGTTTTTCTTAGTTGTATTTCTAGCTTACTATGTGATTTTCTTGTTCTCAAATCTTATAATTTTGATTGTAATCGCCTTCCTTTTTAATTTTTACAGTATTATCTTTTTAAATATGTGACGCATACATTTTTGGTGTCCGTTTGTAGCAAATTTCATGCTTTTAGATAATAATAAACTTGTAACACCTATTTTAACTGCAGATTGCGCAGTTGCGGTTCCTTTCTTTAAACATTTTACGATAGTCCCAATAAGTATGGTAGTGATCACCACTGTAGATTGAAGCAAATTAGAGTTTTTAAAGTAGTTATGTGATGTAGAGTTATTTTTGTTAACACAGTAATACCTACCGTTTTTGACAACTAAAACCTGCCTTAAATTCGTATTTTCCATACGTTACTAATGGTTTTCCTAACTTCGTGCCGAATTTCTTCATGAGTCATTGGGCAGTAACCAAGCTTTTAGCTCAGTATGCTAATTAGCTAAACAATACAGTACGCCGTTTGATGTTAGAAGCAAACGGTGCTATTTTATACAATTTTTCCCAGTTGTAAGTTTAAATGAAGAAAAAATAATGAATGTAGCAAAATAGGATGAATTCAGTTTTTTCGCGGTTTCTCTTCAGCTGCTTTGCAACTTAAACATCAATAATCATAAATATTATTTAAAATCACTCTGCATACCTTGCGTCATGTTGTAAACGATGAAGAATTAGGTGAAAGGAATAATTATGGACCCATTATAAACGAGTAATTAAAGCAGTTACTTATTTGTACAGAATATGAAAATTCTAGAAGAAAAAATCGAAAACACACGGAGGCAGGTCCTTTGTTTACTTTTAGAAAATGGGGTTTTTCATCTTTGGCAAACGTATAATAGCATAAATCCACCAACCGTAGGATACCATTTTATTTCCTACCGTGACTGAATATGATTTTTTATAAGCTGTGTTTTAGTTACGCATTTTTTATGTCATGCAGTCATGTCAACATGTTTCATTTTTCATAGGATTTACGCGAAGTGTATGGATGGATTGTTAGAACAGAAGTTTAAGAATCCTAGCGTGGCTAATTGGGATGAAACAAGTAAAGAAGGACAGCTCCTTCAAACTATCGTGGATCTGTTAACGAGTGAACCCCCACCAGCTGTTCAAGTTCAAAATTCAGTTACATGTAAAAATGCTCCCCACAAACGTTCATAGATGCTTATTTACATTAATGATAACTTTGTAAATATACATATTAGCATGTCTCTTTAAAACTAACTTGTTTCTTTATTGTAAACTGAAATCAATCCTAAATCTAAACGTATGTGTATTGTGATGTTGATTACTTTCTGCTCAACAAATGTACTTCTATGCACAATTTTGATATTTCCTCAACGAAGTATTGCCAAAATCAGTCAATAAAAAACTTAGTTGTCTATAACCTACGTAAATTTTGGTATGTTAGGGAGTCCACACAAGCAGCACGTTAATGAAATATTAGTATAAAAGTAGAGAAGGGTGAAACCCTGCAACCAATCAATAAAAAAATGGACAAAAATAGTATCTAGTAAAGGATATATGTCACCAAGGGATATTTCTGTCAGTCAACAGGGTTCATCTTATTTTTATAAAAGCTGCAGCAGGATTTTCACCTACTTCCTTCTGAGCTACATCTAGAGACCTGTCACATCAGTTGCATGATATGTAGGATACTTAGTCGGAAAGCTGGTAGATGGTTAACACTGAAAGCAGCCAACCCAACGTCCGAGGGAAAAGTACTACCGACTGTATAGAGATGTGACGTAGTAAAGTGTTTCCCTAAGACAACCAGCATGATAACAACGTTGCCTTTCCATAAAGAAAGAGTGTGGTCAGAAAGGGTCAGGCCTAAAAATGTACACCTTACTCCACCGATTTCCGTTTCTTCAAGTGCAGAATTAACACACTAAAAACCACTTGTAAGAAGCAAATGTGTGACTGGCTTTAAGCAACTATCCCGTGGATACAGTATGCGAACCCTATGCCAAATCAGGCGTAAGCCTCCCTGATTAATACCCTAGAGTTTCATGTCATTGATGTGCGGTACTCCAGGACTCACACGTGAGATTGGAGCATAGCCATTCTCTTAACTCCACCTAGTCAATATAGAGAGCCGACGTTTATTTGGCGATCCGATACCAACTTCTCATTGGCTAGCTGGCGTAGGTGTTTCACTAAGTACGAACGCAGACTAGCCACTCCTTGGATGGATCACTGTCAACGGTCGCCTATATGCCGTCCGACTAAACGGTTCGGTAAGAACTCGTGAATACACGTTACATCTGTTATGTTGGGCGATTAAAGAAGAGTAACAAACTTTCAGAACTGTATTTTGGAGGACCATTTAAATTATTTTGGTTGTAAGTAGTTTAAATATTTCATTTCTATGATTGTACCGTTCCTCTTACCCTATCCTCCCGTTTAGTATATTGTTTCCTACCATGAACTACAGTTAACTGGTTGTG
The DNA here is from genome assembly GCA_025215515.1 of Schistosoma japonicum. NCBI lineage: Eukaryota > Metazoa > Platyhelminthes > Trematoda > Strigeidida > Schistosomatidae > Schistosoma > Schistosoma japonicum. The sequence goes on from CM046061.1 coordinate 35,149,515, forward strand.
TACAAGTTGTCCCTATTCACTGCCACTATCTCCTTTGTTCTGCATTAATGTTAGATCCCTAATTGGTTTGGTGTTCGGTCTGGTTTTATGTGTATATAAAGGGATGCCTGAAAATAGTAGGATTCTTTTTGGTTGGTCTATTGTCTTGTGTTTTTCTATCTCCGGCTTGGGACTAAGTGGGGATAGGGCAGACGCGCATTATCGACTAGGCACACTCAATTGACGTCATAACAACATCGACGTTTCTGTCTACAAGGTGAAAGTTATAGTAGGCTTTCTAAACTCTTATAGAGCTAAACGCTCGTATTTAGTACTCATAGTAGGTGATTCTAATGCCCAAAACAGACTGACACTTAGGTGGGCGTTTCGGTCCAGATAACGAATAATGGTGACCCTCTGATGCCCAGTCAGCCGTTTATTTCTAGCAAGCATCAACTTTAAGCATAAAGAGAAATATCGTGCAACATGGCGACCGCCGGCGATAGACTCAGACCATGTCTCTACCAGTCACCGTTGAAGAGGCTCGATAGGTGACTAATGCACATTTTTAGATCCTGATTATGGCACAGACATTTGCATGAAAATCACAACAGGAAGATCTATTAAAATTTAGTTCACTGATAGGGACAACTGAAGGCGAACTTAGGTAATTTTGTAAAACGATACACTTGGATGTTGATTAGAAAGATATTCAAACGAACCTAAAATCAGCAGTGACTTAAGCCGAAAGGTTAAGAAAAATCAGTGGTTCTCAGCAACGTCCGTTGAGTTGATGAACCACAAACTTATCCTGTTTGGGAAACGATGAGGAGCAAAGACGAATCACATGTAGATTAGCAATAAGTCTGTGGAACGACTTTGAGTATTTGTGGGCAACTAATGTAAAAGAGATGAAAAAGACACCTGCGATAGGTAACACCAAACACTCCTTTAGACTCATAAAAATATCAATTGGACGATCTCCGGAAAGAGTACGTTTATCTGCTCTCAGCCAGTCTGTTTGGAACAATAGGCAGGATACTTCAAAGATCAATTCAGTTGACGTTCAGTGACTTTACGACTACTTGCTACCTTCAAAACCCCTGAATAGAAGTGGATATCGGCCCCCCCCACGACTAATTGCCAAATTTGACAAAGCCATATCTAATCCGAAGCCAAGAAGAGTAGCGGACTCGAATGGATTGACTCCAAAGGTCTTTGAGGATGATGGTCCAGCTCTAACAGTCAGGTTGACTGATATTTTAGCCAGTCTAGCGGCTGGTCATAACTTCATCTGGTTTGCCTCGATTGTTGATTATTCTGGTACATAAGAAACAACTACAGTAATCCTGAGAGTCATAGAGGGGATTAGCTTAACTCATATAGTGTCTAAAATGCCGGCTTCAATAATTATCAGACGCCTACCTGCGACTCGTGAGCTAAAAATACAAAACTAGGCTGGTTTCAGACTTCGTGACTGCATCGACCAAATATTTACCATTCGACAAGTTTGACGATATTGAAATACTCCTCAGTGCCAACAATGTAAATACGGTTGGTAACCGTCTCTCCACCCCTTCAAATGCAAACTATTACTTCAGGACTGGTCTTTGTCAACACCTGAACTAAAGATGGAGAATAAAGTAGTTGAATGCACTGACTACTTTACTTATTTTGGAAGTATGATCAGCTCTAGTGTGTGACGAAACCTCTATATGGATCCTAGAAGCTCGTTTGACATTTGCTGACTTATGGTGTGGGCGAGATATCCTTCTAACGGTAAAATATGAATATACTGCACAGCAGTCCGTCCTGTCTTACTATATGGATGTGCAGCGTGGACGTTAAGACTATATGACATACGTAGGTTATCGGTATTTGATCTTCAGTGTCCTCAGAAAGTCGTTAGCGTTTGATGGGATTACAGGGTAAGCAATAATGAAATTAGAAGCCATCGTATTCGGGTAAGATGATGAATCAGTTGATGCGGTTGTGAATCCTTATCGACTAATATGATTAGGATGTACTACGTATACCCAACCACCGCCTACCTCGACACGTGATGTTGACTTATATTGGAGTAGGATGAAAGGAAGTTGAGTGTGGATAAATCAAAACAGAGCATCAATCCGCTGATTATTGGTGTTCATCTTACTGAGCAGTTGGAGTGGTGCACACATTTTCCAGATTCTTTAGTGCATATACACTCATATGAAGAATTGAAAACACTCCACATTCATATTTAGTACGTATTTGGCTGAAGGATGTTTTAGAGTTGAACTTTCTAAACAGGACAACTTAGTGGTGGAAGTTTTTTATCTCCCTAGACAATTTCATCAACAAGAACTCTACATGTGGGTAAGATGCTAGGGTTCGTCTGCGAAATGGGTAACAATGCTATTCTGTTAGGACTAGTAGCCAGTAATTGAGTCAGTTTGTTTGCAATTGCTCATTTACGAAATCCTATGTTATATAATTGTCTAAAGCATTTTAGGGTTTACTAGGTAAAATGTGTCGATATTTCGATAGATCGCTAACTGACATGCGTTTTTGTTGTCCTTTATCAAGATTTCAACATTCTTCTTGTTGAATTCATAATGGCTAGCAAATATTCATGCCAATGATCGCCTGGATATCGAAATTGTTGCGGTTTACCATGTTGGTGTCCGAATTCTTTCTTATCTTTCTGTCCTTAATACAGTACAATGTGAACTGGAGGTTATGGTGGTTTGTAAACTGGTTTTTTTTAACATCCTTGATGTATGGTAATATGATACACTGACTATGGGTGATTTCGTTGTTTTAACCTCCTACAACCACACGGAAGTATCTAACAATAACTGTAATTGAATAAAGATATTAACTCATTTAAACTTCCTTAATCTGATTAATTCATAATAAGAAGTAAATTTTAAAAGACTACAGATGATTTAGGGAGTGAATCTTCATTTTCTAAAACCTTGTGAACCCATGTAAATATTTGTTCACTTGGAGGTATATGTAAATTTTTAGCTTAATTATTATTATCTTAGGATAATTATGACTTCCCTGAAGTTGATGATTGTGGTACTTCACTAAAACTCCATTAAAATCATTCTTCCCTATGGTATGGTGATTTCGCATAATGCTCTTGCATTCATAAACTAATTAGTCTCCTAACACTAGCTTTAGAACACCAATATTAGATGTGATTCACTGTTTGCTTTAAAAAGTGATGCTTAAGTTGTGTAATTTATGGTTTGTCTTATTCGTTATATCTATAGTTTTAAGATCAGAGGCTGAAAGTATTTAGTGGGAATCCCCTATGTTACGAATTATAAATAGTTAATTATAAATAGCACTAGACAATATAATTCGAGAAGAATGAAAAGATTAGTATGTTTTTGGTTTTAGTCATGCTGTTTTGATTTAGATATGAAGATACTTATAAATTTTGGCTACACTATTCATAAATGTTATATAGAATGTCACAAAATTAAGTGAACATTATTCAAACTACAGAGTTCATAAAATGTCTTAAGCAAAATTAGTGTACTCATAATTTGCGAAATATTACTCCAAAAATCGCCATCTTGATTTTATTGAATTCCGTGGAAAATTTAAAGCAACCTGATATCACAGAAGCAGTATGCTACGTCAATGAATAGTAGGGGTCATTTCATTTCAACAAGGGAAAAGGCAATATAAATATAAAAAGACAAGAAAAACTACGTTCTTGTCGATCGATTACGATACCATAGAAACTGAAATTTAATATGTTAGCTAAAAATATCTCCTTTGTTCTAAATAAGAGGATTTAAACAACTACATTTTGAGACCTCTAGAAATAATTTTTGATTAAGTAGCTTGGTATATCTCCGTAGCAGACGTAAATGTATGATCACATCAATTTATTCATGTAAACAATCTAGGTAAAATTGATCTCATAATTAGAACAGAATGGCTCACATTACAAGAAATGTCAACATGATTGTCTTGAAAATGTGATATTAGTGGTTAATCGGGGTTTCGGAATTAAAAATAAGCTACCTAGGTAAATTAACATGCAAAGAGGTGAAGTGGAAAAGTGAATATATATATATATATATATATATATATATATATATATATATAACAGCCTACAGAATTCACACGCTTACTGGCATAGTCATCATGATGTAAAATTAAATATGAATACAGTTTTACCAAAGAGAAATATTCAACATACATTTTATTAGCGTATCAATGTTATCAATTTTATGAAGTGAAAATACAGAAACTACTCTTAAACTTCAGATAACTTACACAATAGTTGCTTGGGCAATAGACTAATCAACGGCTAATTTTAAATGAATTATTACATAACTTTCTTTCCATGAGGCTTTCTCGCTGAACCTTATTATATATGTTCACTCTTTGTTTTTATTATTATTATTATCATTGAAGTAACTTCTACTTCTGCTAATATAAGGCCGATCTTGCTGTGTCTTAGAGGTATAGCAACTTGGACCGACGCACACATGTGCCAGGTTCTATATTGATCATGCATGCATGCGTGCGTGCAAATGAATTATTCGTTCGATTGGTTACAGTAGTTACGGTTTGCTGAGTAACTCTGATCTACAAAACAAGTGAGTATATCCAAGGATATCCGTAGTGCTACCAAATATTTTATTTTGTTTACTCATAGTGATACGAATATCATACACACTGAACCAGGACCAACAATTATGAAAGGTAGTTTCCCTCTAATATAAGGGTTGTGTACTGACACAGATACAACGTAGGACCAGGCACATAAGTGCATCGGTCCAAGTTGCCACACCTCAACAGTATAGCAAGATGATCACCGAATTCATAGAATCAGTTACTTTAATGGTAGTAATATATAAAAGGAAGATTGCATATAAGGATATAATATGTAGGGAGAGAAAAAAAAATTAGTTTGTAGAAAGAAAGGCAGAGTAATTTTAGTCTCAAGGTGTACGTGAAGACAAAGAATGTATACACCTACGCCATTGTGATCGATTCTGAGCCATGTCACCAAGAGTCTCCAACCACTGGGTACGGCAGTCACGCGGACCCCAACCAGGTAGTCGACATCTTCCAATGTGGCTCAGACCAGAAGTTAGTGACTTCAACGACTGATGCCACGTTTTGGTTTGGCCGCCCCTGACCCTTTTCCAACCCACCCTAATACTAGCCATCATTGAGCGACGTGGTAACCGGTGTTCAGACATACGTAACACATGCCCCAACCATCTCAGTCGATGAAGTTTCATAACCTCATCAACAGATTTACCATTATTCCCTAATACCCTTCGTCTAACCTCATTATTAGTTAACCGGAGATCCCAGCAGGTACGAGATATATTTCTAAGACATCTGTGATCAAATGCTAGTAACCTACGAGTGTCTTCTACCCTTAATGGCCATGTTTCACAGCCGTAAAGTAGAACAGGACGAACTGCTGTGCAATATACTCGTCCTTTAGTTGATAGACGGCTATCACGCCGACGCCAAAGATGACGTAAGTTGGCGAAAGCCAAACGAGCCTTTCGAATTCGTGCAGAAATTTCGTCAGACACCAACCCATTAGGGCTGATCAGACTTCCAAGATAAGTGAAGTTATCAACGCATTCAACTTCTTCACTCCCTATCCTTAGTTCAGGGGTTGACGCAGGCCAGTCCTGAAGTAACAATTTACACTTAGAGGGAGAGAAACGCATCCCAAACATCCTGGCATTGTTGCTCAGTGCGACCAGAAGACTCTGCATCTTATCAGTGTCTTCACCAAACAGGACTATGTCGTCTGCGTATTCTAAGTCGATGAGTGGACCTCCTGGAAGGAGATCAATCCCAGAAAATTCAGCCGAAGAAAGCGTTACTTCCAGTAGCACGTCTATGATAAAATTAAACAAAAAGGGAGATAGTGGGCAGCCTTGACGGACACCACTTGAGGTCGCAAAGTCAGATGACAGTTCGCCATAAGCTCTGACTCGACTGGTAGTGTTCGAGTAAAGAGTCTTCACAAGGTTTATGTACTTCTGAGGTACACCTTTTAATGACAGACACTCCCACAGAACCTCACGGTCAACTGAGTCGAATGCTGCCTTTTAAGTCGAGGAAAACCACCATTGTAGGACGTCGGTAGGCGTGCCTGTGTTCTAAAACCTGACGAATGGTGAATATGTGGTCGATGCAACCACGACCAGGTCTGAAGCCAGCCTGGTTTTCTCGTGTTTGTAGTTCACGAGTCTTTGTTAAACGTCCGATAATTATTGAAGCTAGTATTTTAGATGCTATATTAGTCAAACTAATCCCTCTATGGTTATCACAAGATGATTTTGGTCCTTGCTTATATAATGGGACTATTAGTGATTTAGACCAGTCGGATGGAATTTTATCTTGTTCCCAGACTTTAGCTAAGATACTAGTCAACCTAATCGCCAAGACTGGACCACCATCTTTGAAAAGCTCTGGGGTTAGCCCATCTGGACCAGCTGCTCTTCCTCGTTTCAGGTTAGATATAGCTTTTTGAACTTCAGCTAGTGTCGGGGGACCTACTTCAATGTTCTGACATCTGGTGTAAGCAAAAACTCAGCCCAATTAACAATCTTAAAAACTTAAGACTTGGAAAGCATGAGCCCTGTAACTTGATTTATTTCTATATATGGTACGAGTCACCGAATGAGAAATTCAAAACACAAATGTACGAGATAGTTCAACAACCTATATGTCCTATCCATTCAGCGGATACTTTACTTTTAACACTGAATATTTTTTATTCAGGAGACAAATACCGTACGAGAAAAATAGCTACAGCGTGTTGAATAAATTATACCAACATCAATCATCATGACTGAGTTCATTTAAGTAAATAATGAGATTTAGAACTGTACTAGGTGGTGCAAATTCCACCTTCTTAACCACTTGGGCAACTGATCATCAGATATTCGCCTTCAAAGTATATATAAACTACTTCGAAGACTGTAGTAAATATGCTTACTGTAATTTGCGTTAGATGGTGTAAACGTCAACTCAATAACGTCAAATGAAGTCTCAAAGAGCGTTCTGATAACAGAAAAGATTTGAATGGATAAAAACTTAAATGTAATGACTAGCTTCAGAGGTCAATTTACAAAATGGCAAACTCCGACTTAATTTACTGCCAATATAGTACTCATATGAGTAACAAATGATTATTAACCTACAAAATATTAACATATTGACGCTTTTAAGATTCTATGAAGCAAACTATGGTTCGTATTGACAAAATATCTATCCTTATGCCAAGAAGATACGTCGAACAACATGCCGATGAGTTTACTTCAACATATAAGCATTGCTGTTTGGTGAGACATCATCCATATTATGAAACAAAACATCGACAAACAACAGAGACGGAAATAACATTAACAAGACAACTACACGAAGTGTAATATATGTATTTGGAACAGCTGGAAAAATCAAAAAACAGAAATACAATGAAGTAGACATAAAAACTAGAATACAAAATCAGAAATGTGTTTTTCCTTTTTGATCTGGTCCTTTTGATCTACGTACACACTTACAACTGATATTGTCTGACCAATTGTCCCTGAAGCTCCACAAAGCTCAGCAACACTGCGCATACTATCCTTCATTTGTTCTACACCGTAAGAGATACCTGCTCGCATGCGTTGCGCAGCGACGGAGCTTTGGTTACGGAGAGATGCAACACTTTTTGCTGACTTAGCTCTCAGGTCTTGAAACTCACCGCGCAAAACCTTAACCCCATGGCCAACATCACGACAAAGTCTGCTCCGAAAGTCTTCGAGTTTTTCGCGAAAATGTGCTGGATCAGGATTTTCAACAGCTTTGGCTAAGCTGGCCAAAGCTTCACGATATTCTTGTGCAAGCTTTTCGTTCGATACAATCAGCTTCACATCAGCACTGCCAGGACGAGGGAGACAAGAGACACAAGAAGCGTTATTTAAAGAAGTAACTGAACCCATACAGTCCGAATAAGAGTAATCTACGTCAAGCCGAACTCTGATCACACAACTTCCTGATCGTACACAAACATCGTATTTACATATTTGAGGAGAACGGTTGAAGCCAAAATTAGGTTCATCAGGGGTTAAGCTTAGAGCATCCATAAGCGGCAGATGAGTTTCAGTTGAATCTAAGTTGTATCTATCTGAAATAGGTTGCAAAATATTTAAAGTACTAGGTTCCATATTCGGATCACTAAGATTAATAACTATAATTTCGCCGTCCGGAGTTATTCGACCAACAGGTACATTACCAGCTGCAATCAATAAATTAGCCTCTTCAATTTCATGAATTTCCTCGACAAAATGGATTGTTTTACACAAATTACATTTCCAGCGAGTATTTGGGCCGAAATATCTACTATATTTGAATGCTGGATTTCTTAACGGGATGTCAAGGTTTTTATCTGTAGATTTGGACTTTTGTAAAATTTCTACTTCAGGAACTGGAATAACACCGACATAAGTCTTTCCTTTAAATGCACAAGATGGTTGTGGACGTCTGAGACAATGTGTTTCACTACAATATCTGATTGTACCACCAATTACACCAACTAACAGCAATAATATCATTCCACCATACCCATAGCAAAGTGATATGTAATATATTTGTGCATGATATAAACTTGAGACAACTCTTATGTTAACAGATGAAGAGCGACTAGTAAGTTCTGGAGAATGAGCTATGCACAACCAATTCCCACTTAAATATCCTCTTGTGTTCTTTATATTTAATGCATTTGTTGTCTCGCTAACTTGTATTAAGTGTAACACTGTGGGAGCTAAAATGGGCTGAACGACGTACGATAGTGCATATGTTGTGACTTCAACATCAATCGTGGAAAGCGAAACAACACCAATAGGTGAAACCCAGAAAAGTTCATATGGTAAATCAGAATTTACACTGCAAACAAATGAAAGCTGTTGCCCTGCCAGGACGGAGACAGAAGAGTTATCATTGAACAATGAGACATTAGACCCAGAAGGTCCAACATATAAGACGGTATCTAATCTTGGTTCACAAGGTGATGGCCAAGGGTCACATGGTGGAAGACCCTTAAATCTCCCATTATTACTTAACCTGGCATTAACACAAGAGCATGTAATAGGGTTGTTAGATACGATCACACTGATTGGATGCGGAACGCTTGGTAAAATCTTCAAAAAATTATAAGATAGATTTACAGTGGTCAAACTATTTGAATACTGGAAAGTATCAACAGGCAACCGACTCAAATTGTTCAAACTTAAGTCAAGGGTTTTCAGATTGCTTAGTCCAAAAAACATCCCATAAGACGGAAGATATTGTATACCACAATTTGAAATCGATAAAGTAACAAGACTCGAGGAGATATTGTTCAGAAAACCAGCCTTCGGAATCTCTAAATGAATAACATTGATATATAGCTCTTTTAGTCTGGGTAAAATGGAACTTCTTAAAAATCCAGGGGATAAACGTCGCAGAGCAGGAACCCCGTGACTGGTAACCAAAAGTTTGGAGGTATTTTCCGGGCATAATTTCAGTAATTTTTCGTGGATAACAAAATCGGTAGAGCCCAGTAATAATTCAGAGGTGGAATCACTAGTGTGATAGCAAGTAGAATTTTGACAATCGGTTACATAGACATTTAGTATTAAAATACATATTATTTGAAATGTTTCGTACGAACCATAACTCATTACATAAGAAAGAGTTTCAAGGTCACACTTCCGCAAGCATTTGAAAAAAGCTACTTTTGTGAAGCGAACTGTATCCAATATCCGAGTGACAAGCTACTTTTAAACCGAGTGATTTCTTGTGCTCATCTATTGAATGCCACGGTTTCGATTTCTATTTTTTCGCTCTTCCCTGTAGTTTATTGACTACACAGCTGCTTAGATAGGTTTTTTTTATTATTATTTCTTTATATGATTTCTTTCTCCTTTTTCTACTTCTTTCTCTCATAGTTCCTTTTACTACTATTTTTATTTTTTACCTCCTCTTTAATTTTTTATTTTTTAAACTTTTATAATGCACTAGTCTCTGTCCCTTCGTTTCATTCTTGGTATTCAGTCCCTTTAATAATGCTTAAAAGAATGCTGTAGAATAAATAAATGTTGAGGGTGCTAAGGCTTTCATGACATTTACTTGGTGGTCTTCCATAGTCTTCAACCTGTCGTTGAAGGTTATATCTGGGTCTTGCCTCTTGGAGGTACTAGTTTTTCGTTGCTCGCCTAGGTAATAGGCTGGTTGAGTACCATTCGGAGTGCGGTAGTGCACTAAATGGCATTTTGGATATTAAGAGTCAGGCCGTTGTCTTCTTTCACTTTTCTATCCTAGTCAGGTCCTGTTGTAAAAGTTTTTTGTCCCCGTCCTCTCTCATTGTTCTCCACAGTTTTACGCCAGTCACGTATATAAGAACTGACAATCGGAAATTTAGAGGGAGGTCATTAATGTAAATTATTTACAGCGGTGACCACAGGATCGAGTCCTGTGATACTCCAGACGTGAATGGCCTCCAGTCTGAGTATACTTACTCACCTTAGAGCAGAACTTCTGATCAGTCAGGTATTTATGTAGCCAGGAGAGTAACGGTTCTATGAAACCAATCGCTACTGCCTTATTGGTGAGTGCGCAATGGGATTCATTATCAAACCCTTTTGCGAAGTCCAAGAATACAGTGTGAACCTAGGTGTTGGTGTCCTAACAGGTTGTTCAGTCACTTAAGGCTAGAAGGACGCTTGTGTTGCAGGACGTGTTTCGGAGCGATCTGTATTATGCTTCGTGAAGCAGGTTGCGATTGTCTGGGAACTGTCGCACGTGAACTTCCAAGATACTCTTTTAAACCTATGATAGTTTTAAGATCATCGCCACCGGTTTATAGCAAGCGGGGTCTCTTCGGCTCCCTACCATGAGTATTAGGAAAACAATTGTTTACTTCCATTCTTCTGGTCACATTTCGGAATGCTACAAGTGTTGAAAGTGATTACTGATCGGGTTGCTCAGTACTTTAGCGCACCATTTGATTGCCAATGGCCTCATGTTGTCGCAATCCGCTGAAAGGCAGTTCAGTTATCTGCCGAAGTGAGAGTTGAAAACTATGGCTCCCTAATCAATGGAGAGTGGCTTGTGATAATTAGGAGACTTGGGTTGGTAGATGACTACCGCATCATGAACCTGTGTAGACGCTTAGGATTTTCTTTTAGCACTCTAGTCAGGTGGGCTTGGAGTTTTCGTTTGTTTGATAAGCACGTTTCACCTGTCGCATAAGTTTTCTTAAGAGTCGTAGTCAAAAGTGTTTTGTGTGTTTCTTCATAAGTGACAGGCCTTTATTTTGGCCTGAAGAAGGCGTGTGTTCACTCTTCTTAACCACGAGGTTATTTTAGCAGGTTTACTTTCATAACTAAGGTATATCGTAAAGTTTTCTCGTTAATAATATTTTTAACAGCATACCAGTGTTGGTCTGTGGACAAGTTTTCCACACACTAGGTCACATAGCTCCAGTTAGATATCCGTTTAGGGGCCGGTAGTCTATGCGAGCGTAATCAAAACATTGCGTACTCTCGTTCCATGGTAGAGTATCACATGTGACCATTTCGAACCTTTTCAAGACATGATCACTATTGGGGTCGCCGCAGACCACAACATTATTCGCCTTTTCACTCGAGAGAAATGAAATCGCTCTGATTGTGTGCGTGGACATTAGCTGGAGGGCGGTATATCCTCCCTATTAGGTATTTATTGCCGGAAACACTAAAGTGGCATCAGATAGATTTTGGTAAGCTTGTCAACTCGATATTAATTACAGGTGTTGTTTTGATGAGGCTACCTACATACATTTCACGTTCATCACTCACTCTGTATACCTTGTCTTTTCATTGCAGGGCGATACACTGGATGTTCACCTCATCATATGGGATTCCAAGCGGGAGTCACCATTCGGTGAGTATTACTATGCTTGGTTTTAGGCGGGTGCATAGGTGTCTAATTTTAATTATTTTACTACCTAATCCCCTTACGTTACTGTATTGATAGCCGACTAGTTACCTAGTTTCTTTGTCTTCCTTCAGGTGGCTTGTTATCTGTAGTTCAATGTTATTAGTCTCGTTTACATAGAAGTGACAGCCAGTTTTCTTGAAGATATTTTGCCTTAAGGATGGTGGTTACCATACTCACTTCTTCCTCAGGAGGGGTACTCGGCAGTAGGGGTTGTCTTGCCAAGGCAACTGAAGCGAATGTGACAGCCACACCTTCAGCCGATCTCTGTCTTGTCAACTTGGGTCTCTTTTCACAGCATCGGATATATTCATGTAGGACATGCTTGACCTCATATCAAGCCTGTAAAGCCGTTAAAGAATGTTTGAGTCTATGTATAATTAATCATCCAAGATAACGGAATGCACCGAAATTCTGTGATAATCAGGATAGTGGACTGAAGAGTAAAGGGAAGAAAAAATATGAATTCCTAATAACATAAGAGTGCTTAAGCTGTTTAGAGTTGAAGATGTAATCATTTTACGGATTGCTCACTCGATATGTGGTAGATATGCAAGTCATGGTGAAGTTGTATCTTCTAAAGTCAACTAGGGAATGAGTAGACTTCAATCTTATGAGTATGTAAGTCCCATTAGTCATCAGTGTCGCTAACAGTTGGCCAATGTAAGCTATAGTACAGTGGTTCGAATGTCGATAAGGTGAAAACCAACCATGTGATTATCAAAAAGAGCATAGTTTTTAGCCAAGGGAAGTATTACTCCTAACCCATGTCTATGATAATGGTATGGATTTATAATAATTGTATGTATAAAGCTAACTGTAGAGAAATCACACTACTTGATAATAATTTCAAGTCAGTTTATCGACCCGGTTTGTTTATAGTTTCAATAATTTTATCAATCATATTACGTGCTTTACAAGTCATGAAAATCCATTACGATGATATCCCAAAACTGTTATGAATAACTAGTCGAAGTGTCGATTTACGCTAAGCTACTGAAAAAACTAAGTGGGATTTTTTTACATATGTATTTTTTTTGTGATTCATGGATAGGAGATGAATTTAGCCGTAAACAAATCCACGTTATCTGATTATATTACCATTTTTCAGTCCAGAAGTAATTGTTTATTTGAGATTATTTTTAATATCAGGTTCTGGAGTTTATTTGACTAATAAGTACATGATAGCTCACCCTTTTTATCAGTGAACTACTATAGTACCTAAATGCTGCTGACTTTATAATCTGGACTATGTTAGGCATCTTTATAAAGCATCTGATATGATCTCTTAATGGATAAGGGTAAATATGCCCAGCAATAACTACTGAGATAGGTTACGCGACAAATTAAAGGTTGAGTCAGAAAAAAATTTATAAATTCAAATAGCGTAGAGAAAATACGACGCATGTGCAAGTTAATTTGTCGTGTAAGTTAACATAAATTATAAAAAACTGCTAAATATACTAACATAATTTAAAATTTCAGACATGACTTATGCTACTACAGTTGAAAAGATGCTAGAGATACTATAGACGTTTAATAGTTTACTGTTGTTAGCTTAGTGTTTTTTATATATTGTGGCCAATCTAATAAAAACTAAGGACAGTCGAATCACTACGGAATTTAATGTGTTTCACCTGAAAATAACATAGTTTTTGTAGTAGTATGTTGTCGCATAAAGTTATCAAAAATATATATCTCAAGTGAAAAACGGCTTTAGTGTTGGTTTACATTAAATATATATGGCTAGTATAAGTAACAATACATACATGTCAAATACTAATGCAGTGAGTGTAATAAATCAACTGGCAAAAACAGTGAAACTCGCCTGGGTTATTTTCGGAATTCATCATTATTGTCAGTGTTTATCGTGTTATTTACAGTAAATATTGTCTACCAATATTGGAGAAACCTAGAAAAAGAATTGTTCTGCAGGCGGAGCTTGCTCACAACACTCACATGAATAAAAGATTCTCCGTTCATTAGCGACTTACCTCCGTTAATAGGTTTGCGGCTTATGAAACTCAACGGATTGTTTAAAAAATTATTGCTCAAGTCCTTTTTTTAAAATTAAAAATGACTATATGATTCATATATCAAAAGATTAGGTCCGCGGGGAGGTGTAGAATAATACGTAGGATTACTACTATTTTGACAACGTTTTGGCGACATAGGGCAAAGAAAAAATTACTGTTTTTTTATTTAATTTTTGTTACATTCAATATTTACAAACTTGAGATTTCAGAAGTTACGTGATTACATTTTAGGATAAAACCAAAACTGTGGACACCCTTGCCTGGATTATCGGTCGCGCCCATCTAACGGTTTTAGTCACTTTCACAGCCTTTACGTTTTCACTTCTCGGTTTCATGGTTGTTTGGTTGGGTAAGCGACCTAACAACACGGATGGTGGTTCATTATCATGACAAGCCGTTTCAACCTATTGATACTTGCCGAGTCGATATTTCCTTGTTTCTGAATCACAAAATATTTAAGTTTTCTTGAAATAACCTTAAATGAACTTTCGATAGGAGGACTAAGTGGTGCTGTTATTTTGTGACATCTTATCCAAACGTGCGAGCAGTTGCTTAGATCCTTAGGTAAAAATTTTGCTTGTGATTTTTCACAAGCGTTAAATGGCTTAAGTTTAGATATTTGGTCCCTTAGTCGGTCTGCATAAGTTCTTAAATTGAGTTTTTACTGTCAGTGTGAGAGTTAATAAACTCACCTGGTAATCTCAGAGTAGTACCAAAGACTAGTTCTGCTGCTGAACATTGTGAGTCGGTTTTAACAGCTGTTCGTATTCCCAACATAAATAATGGTAGGAATTCTGCCCACTGACTGTGGTTTGAATGAGATATAAGAGCAGCCTTTAGTTGACGATGGAACCATTCTATCATCCAATTAGCTTGAGGATTATATGCAGTGCAGCGTATTCTGTCAAAGCCTAAAAGTTTCACTAAGCTGCTAAATAGTTCAGATTTAAACTGCGCTCCTCTATCCGTCGTTATTGTAATAGGTGTACCAAAAATGGTCACCCAGTTCTGTATGAAGACTTTGGCCACTGTTTCGGCTGTGATGTCTGTGATTGGCATGGTTATAGGAAACCTCGTGAACCTATATATACATGTTAATATATACGTAAAACCATTTGAACGTTGTAAGGGGCCTACTAAGTCGATATTGAACATGTGCCAAACTTGCATAGGGTTGGGGAAAAGCTTCGATAAGCTAATTCGTGTGTCGATTAGTTTTTGATTGTTGACACACCGAACACTCCGTAACCCATCCATATGCATCCTTCTGGAGATTTGGCTATATGTACCTGACATTGATTAGTTTAGTCGAAGATTTCACCCCACGGTGAGACAATGAATGAAAATTATTAAATGTTAATCTACGCATATTTTAAAGGAACGAAAGGTTGAGGCACCGCCTACTTAGTGTCACTGTAAATCAGAATATCTACCATAGGTGATGGGAGCTGTTTTAGTTTGGAACTGGAGCTTGTAGCTGACAGTAGGTTTTGTTATTCCCGATCATTTTTCTGGCTGTTTTTAAAAGTCTCGGAATTCACCGTTGACTGCTGTACTACATTAATTTCTATTAGAGATGATGCGTCCATCGCTCGATTGTCTTGACCTTCTACAGGTCGTAAATCACTGGTGAACTGTGATATGTAGTCGCGGTGTCTCCCTTTTCAAGTTGGGTAATTATCGGCTTCCGCTTTAAATGCATTGGTTAACGGTTTGTGATCCGTATAAACTATAAATTCTCCACCTTCGAGTATGTATGGGAAATCCTTGATGGTTAGGTAGATTGCGAGGAGTTCTCACCCATGAAGGATGCTCTAGATACAACATAGATTTTCTTTATTGTCTTAACAGAGTAGCCTTTATCGATTAGACTTCTATTGCTTACAACGACCACTTTGAACTAATCTGTTTTATTCATGCTATGTAAAGGACTTACTAAGCCCTTGTATGTGAATGGCATAATGATGAAACTCAAAATGGTTTAATCACATCACTTTCCCTCAAACAAGTTGTTTGTGACAATAAGAATATGAGTATAAATATAATGGTGAATATCTAGAAAACTATCAATTTCAGGAAATTATTAACTGAAGGATCGTCACCTAGATATAGGGAAAGTAAGATGAGTAAAATGATAAGGTAACTTTTCTTAAACTTTGATTGTTCTGCGGAACGACTTGTGTAAATTTTCAAAAGTAGTAAGGCATTAAGAATTCAGGTGTTTTGTCGGCGACAGAATCCTTTAAAACAACTAGGAATAGTGTGCTGAGACAGTCGTAACCAACATGTAATATTGTGAGTACCGGATGATTAAGACCCGGCAGTCGTTGTATTGACTAAAACAATGTGGTCATTATCCTAGTTAATATGATGAAAGAGAGATACTTTCCAAATAAACATGTCTAAATGGAGATTGTGTCATAACAGTAAGTAACCTACGAGGCACATTTTTCAGTCTATCAGAACACCATCTAGATATAACTTGTTACATCTTTTTTTATAAGAGTAGTAATAATAGCTCTATTCTTAAGTAGCATTTTGTACTCTCTGTGGTTATCATATGGACTATATGTTGTAAGCTGACAGTTTTGGTCTCGGTTAAATAGATTTTAACGCATAAAACAAAATTACGTGTTTAACAATCGACAGTAATAAACGGCGAAAACAATGAATCTTTGTTTCTTGCTGGTCACACAACGGTTTGTGTATTCGTATAGCAGGCTAATAACCCAGAATCAGACCGAAAGTTTTCTGGTTTATACTTGCTTGTCACAGAGATATCGAATAACAAAGGATACAATAATGATATATCATATAGCTTCTAACCCTATTCATCCCAATAGGTCTCTGCCGAAATTCATTCGCAAACTAAACCTAAAATGATAAACTTATGGGATAGAACACAAAAAGGTCAGTACAGAAATTTGAACCCAGATGTTGCAATCGGGATAATGAAACCATGAAACTCTTTACCCAAAAAGGTTGTGTTTGCACATTCCACAGAATCTTACAAAATAAGGCTCCATACATATTCAGACTCCGTTGGTTCCGAAGGATAAATACCAAGGTTACCTATTTTTTAAACTCATAAATTAATTCTTTTCTCCTCACTTCTGTAATCCCCGAATCAAAAAGACTCCCACTACCTGGACACAAATTTCAAGGAACGCCAGTTCACTAATCCCTCTACGTGAAGCTGAAATTGCCGTTGCCGCGTACCCGCTACATTTAGCTCTCAAGGACGTTTAGAGAATTTACTTTCAGATCATTGTGATTTCATTGTTCTAAATGGTTGACCACTCGGAGAAATACTACTAGTTCGTATGGTCTTTTACAGTTGTGAGACTTTACTTCGATCTATAGCGTTGTCTGTGCTATGTAAGCTAACATGATATAGAGGCTTTTTCCCGTCGATGTTACTACAGTGCGGTTGCTTTACTTTTGTTCAATAAATGTGAAGAAATATATACCAGTTTTCGATAGCTTACCACCACTGTACAAGTATGACTATATTGCGAAATATTTTTATTAATACGTGATCGTCATGCCTAAGATAGGACTGGTGACTACCATGTTTGATTATAAATAACATATGATTATGCAGCCCACCAGGTTTTATCATTTGCTATGATATCACATAAAATTTTAATAGCCAGCACTGTTTAACCTTTGGGCTACGCTAAAGTATAGTGTTGATTAAAATAGATATATTGCAATCCGAAAAACAACTATCTGCCGACTGTTTTGTTAAATAAAAACGACTTGTTCTGTTTACCTATGTCCAATCTATGTGTAGAACTTGATAATAGACATTGTAATTATAAAATATTACCTTGTTTATATAGCTACCAGGGGGTAAAACTAAAGTAATTTTACGCGCTGGGACTCAGAAACCATGTGAGCACGACCGAGTCATTGCTGATGTATCTCTTGTCGTTGATGCTAAAATAATTCTTCAGAATCAGAAAGTCACTTTTGATGTTGGTCATGCAGAGGATTTTGGCGTCATGAAAGTTGTTGATGATATTGTACAAGACATGGGTTGTGGCGAACAGTGCGAAGTGACTCTTACTTCTGATTATGAATTCACAGATTCGGAGAGGTCATTTTTAAAAATCAGTGATGAGTGTTTCCATAAGATTTTGTTTAACATATATCTTGAGGATATTCAAAAGGTAGGTCGATGAAATAATGTTCACTCAAACATATTTAGCTTGCAGAATTTTGGCAAATGTCTGAGAGCGAGAAGTTTATTATAGCTGATGTGATGAAATGTCGTGGAAATAAGCTTCTAAAAGTAAGTACTCTGTATTTATATAAGATAACTCGAAAATTCGGTGGTTAGTCTTTTTGTTGCATTTAGTCAGTTGAATGCTCCAAGCATTACTTCGCAGTGATGTTTGTTGGCAATTATTGCCAATATACTATGCCTATAAATTTAGGCAGACAGACCTATTCGGACTCTCGTGCTTTTGCGGGTACGAGAGTCCAAATTTAAGTAATTATAGATCTATGATCTCATCTGTATACACTGTACTTTATATTTTCTATGACAATCTAGGTATTTTTCTGTGTTATCATCCTGCCCCAATATAACTATAAAATCAGTGTCTATTAATATTTGAAAAATAGGTTGCTTCTCTAAAATATTTTTAGTCGTTAGACTCTGAACACTACGTTACATTTACAAATCTCCCTAAATTTATTTATTTTAGTAACCAATACACAACCTATCACCACCTTTCTGAACTGTTAACAGTTTTATATAACTAGTGTTAATTAGAATATAGCCTAAGATAAATGTATTTTAAACCAAATTACCGTAACGTATAATCATGGCTAGAGGAAATTAACGAAATGAGTAGTAGAAGAGTAAAAGTAATAATAATATCAATGATTAGATGTAGAATATCTGATTGGAATCCACACAATGACTGTGATCAATGATTGGTGAGGTTGAATGACGATTCAGGATAGTTAACAGTGCCGCAGGCCCACTCACTATGTCTCACTCTGATTATTTAGTTCGAATATTCCTTCTTATCAATCTCTCCTGGTTTACGTTTTGTCAATTTCATCTAGTCATGCTAGTGGGTTATGATAAATTGAGCTAACTCAGATATAACTGACTGATAATTAGTAAATAATGATGAATATGAGGTGAAATAAAGAGATAAATTTAAGTAATACAAAGTGCAGAGTAAATCAAACCTCTAGACCTGGGTTACGATAAGGAGCCCCCTACTTAAAGCCACACAATTTGATGTCTCCCACCACGTAGTCTTTGCCTACCAACAATCATTTACTGCACAGAAATACCATATTTTGGTTTCACTGTATCTAGTTTCTTTCCCATCATACTTCAGTAAAACTCTTTGAATAATTCAATCCTTAGTCTATTTCGGTTATAACCTGTCGGGACGCGAGTATCTATACTCGTGGCTTGTGTAGTCCTCAGGGGTTGTTTACTTATTCAATTATTAATCTGTTATATTTTGATTTAGGTAGATGACGGATATTTTAGAGAATATTATGCAGTTTACTCTGTTTATAATGTAGACGCTTAATTTGAGGTGAGCTCTCATTTAATTTTTATTGGTGTCACGGTGTCAGATATACTTGTCGTTTGGTTAGAACTCACCGAAATAACACCCTCGAAATCGATAAAGTCAAAAGATTATCTTTAGTTCTCGATATATTTATATATTGAATCAAATTTATAAACAATAATCAACTCGAGTTGATACATTCAAGGTGATTAAACGACAGTTACCCCTCCCCCCATTTATGCAAAAGCACAAAAATCATTGGACTAATACGGCTGAGCAAACTAATTGTAGCTGAAGTAATAAGAAGGTAATAATGAGACAGTCTAGTTGTGACTAGCTACTTACATCGGACGGAAACATTATGCAATTAACGTTTAGTTACTCGTGAGTAATACAGTTCTCATAATTAAATCTGACGTACGTTCTCAATAAAACATAAGTCTTCTATCTTTAAGAATCTCTTTCAACATTTCGAGGTGATTTTCAACTGATTAGATGAATATTTTCTGTATAAACTATTGGATATTTGTATCGAAATCTAGTAACTACGATTTATAGTTACAAAATTAGCGTGTTTATGTCTTAAATGTCATCTGCTGCAAATTAACACAAACCGCTTCATGGATTTATGTCTATTATTGATAACCATAAATTTATGTTGTCTTTGCGTTATTTTGTAAAAATATTTTTTAACCGTTTAACTAATGTTATTAGTGTACCGCTGCGAATGCTTAAATATACTATGATGTCTTCAAGGAGTTGCATGACTATTTCCCATATGCTTCAAAATGTAACAATATAAATGAAACCACTGTCTTGAAGTGCATGGTTGCTACTTCAACGAACTTTCTCAGTTTTTCTTACTCATATTTTATAAAACCTGGGTGTAATCGCTAAACCTGTTGTGACAGGGTGTCTAATTGTGATTTACTCTATGTACCTGTTTTTAGGATGTTTTAATCTGTTACTACCGTAAATTAGTGAAATTATCCGTATCTGAGTACACTGTAACTTTAAAAAATGATTCTAACTCGAAGATATTATGAACCATACTGAAAGGACATGACTTTGTATGAAATTTCCGAATAAAAATCCAAACGACTTTAAATATGAAGTTTCTTTGATATTAATTCATTTTGTGTATTTTAGGCTGGATTGCTGATTCGCGCATTTCATTGCTATAAAAAAGCCATTAGAATCCTAGAAGGGAGCATCAGTGTAACTAATCATGACTGTACTAACTTGGCGATTCCGGATTCTGAATCATCGAAACCTACACCACGTCAATTACTAGCTATTTGTTTATCGAATGCAGCCCACTGCCTGTTTCAATCTGGCACCACATGCGATACCAATCTAAAAAAATCCCAATTTGACTATCTTTCTGCATGTATCAAATGTTGTAAACGAGCAGTCAGTCTTGAACCAAATTATATGAAGGCGTGGTTTCGTATGGCCAAAGTCAGTTCATATATGTATACTATATGTTACTAATTTCAAATGTAAAATCATTTAACTAGTGGATATTCTGATTTTGTTCGCTTACTGTCATTTAGCGAAATGCACATTTTCCGTTACTTGTATCCAAACATTAAACTATATTTCTTGCTATTTTACTCGGTTTACTTATTTATTTATTTCTAAACAAAATTTTGCTGTCCTTTATATTAAATACTAAGCACAAAGTAAAGTGCACACCTCTGAAATCCTATCTAATGTGCTGGGATTAGTATGTCATCGTAGCATTTCTAGGCTGGACATAATTATGACCCTTGATGAGTCGTATAAAGTTAAGTTTCATTATTTAATGGAACTAATTCATTTGTGCTATACAGAGCTCATCTATATTCGTTACACTGCGAACCAGAAATTTTTAAAAGTTCTCAGATATAGTGTGAGATGTAATAACTGAGTAAGCTTTCTTGTGTACGTTGGACATCAATATGATGACGTAAGTCTCACATATCGGTAGTATAATTGGTTTTCACTTAACCCCATTTTATAATACTTGTTCACGTTTAGACTCATGCTTTATTGGGAAACTATGAAGAAGCTATTACAGCTGGAGAGAAATGTCTTTCTCGTTCTACCAATGAAAACATCTCTGAGTCTAAGTGGATTAATGTTGATGAACGCACAAAAACCTATATTACCAACAAAATAAAGACATTGCTTTCAGAATGGCGTGTATCACTAACAAACGAAGAAGAAACTGAAAGGTCAATAATCCGAAAACGAACAATTAAGAAATACTCATCTTTTGGAGATTGGTGCGTAAGTATATTTTTTTAATATTTGCTGAAGATTGTTAAACTATATTGAAATTAATGAATCGAAACGGATTTTCAATATTTTGCACTCATTGTGTAAATATCTTTCTTATCCACTACTTTTGTGAAGTATGTAGAAACTTAAGCCGATACATATTTGTGCCAAATTTTGGGCGTTATTTATATTTTGATCTAGAAATATTAATATACGACTGGGAATTATTATCCATCAGTATAATTATATTGGCATACGTTCATAAGTTTTGTTGACTCAGTATTATTAGTTTTCATTTTGTACCTATAAAAGATTGCAAATTTTAATTTTTGTAGTGTGATGAATTGGACGAAATTGAGAAGTTGCCTATTTCTATATGGTCGAATGATCTAGCAGAGAATATGATGTCACTTCATGAAGAGCTTGAAGCATTTGGGGAAAAAATGCCAGAAATCAAAGCTTGTAGAACAAAGAGTAAAGGTCGACTAAAAACAATTCAAGATGAAGACACTGATGAAGAGAGCTTTGAACAAAATATCGAGTAATCACTTAAACATACACGGCTTATTGAAAAATAAGTCCGAAAAATTCACAAAATCTCATAATATGTGCTCACGAGATGTCTGTTTATAAAAATATAATTACTAACTATGTACAGAGGTAAATAAATAAGTGCATCAATATGCAGCTTTTTAAGATTTATGACTTGTGACTGGAAATACGTTTAAGCTGGAGTGTTGGGTAGAGATATTCCATTTTCATATAACGTCTCAAAACATCTGGGATGATTACACGCCTATCCTGAAAGTAAGATAAGTAATAGGTCACTTCATTTGCAAAAATTAAATTGGTTATTGAGTTAAAGCTATCACTTTATGAAAAAAACGTCAATATATTGGTTAGTACAATAGTTTATATGAAGTGTAGTAACAGTCGAGTTTAGTTTAGTATAGATCTAAAATAAGATTACTGAGCTACCTACTAAATAAAATAAATGAACAGGTATTGCTCAGATTCAAATCTCAAGTAGATTTAGTGCAACTTATTTAAAAAGTACATAATAATGTAGTCATCACTAACGTACACTCAGCTGCTTAAATCGAAGCATGTGAAGCAATGTTCAACTAACTGGTTGAAAGACGACTTTTTAAACACTAATTCATTGCTGAAGTCAAGTTGACTGTTTCACATAGATATTTGAATTAAGCTTATATTATTTTTTCAAGAAACAGCAGGTAGATTAAAGAAAAGTAGCTTACTCTAAAATGTGTGGGTACTTTTCTCCATAAAACACTATCAATAACTTCAGTCTACACAGTGAAGTGTCGAGTGAGTGGACAAAACCACCACGAAACGTGTTGATTCATATGAGGAGCGATTGGAGAGTTTGATTTGTTCATTTGTACTAGTTACGTAGTATCCTACATTAGTTTACTTTCGATATTTTTATATGACGATCGTATGTCTTGGTTACAAGTAAAAATTACACACATGCAACTGTGAAATGGAAAAGAATTCGATTGTAAATCATGTAGCTTATAACGTCAACCAAATATCTTTAGTCCAAACTAATATGGTAAAAAAAAGGTCCCGATAATATTTACTGTTATTATTCATGCCAAATAATGTGCAACGATTAATAAACAGTACCATTATTATACTTAATCGTAGGATAATAATAGGCTCATATACCTTAGTTTGGTGAGTTTCTATTAGAGCTTTCATCATACGTGGGATTGCACAGGCTGTTCCATTCAACTGCAAATAATAGAAAACGGATAAAATATACTAATAGTTAGGATTAAGGGCGTCATAAATTTTCTTTAAGGGATATTTGTTTATACATGAACAAATTAATCTATTGCTAAAATTAAAGTCAACTCTGAAATGATGGATTTGCAGATGAATCATTTTACTGAAAATATGAGTCTTTTGGCGTTTAGTTTACAGGCTACTTTATATTTAAGTTTTGTAGTGAAAATGAGTGTTATATCTCAACGGTGGAAATGGCCGATTCTATCGATTCTGATTTACATGCAATAGAATATCTTCTGCTAATCCCAACCTTGCCTTAGTCTATGACTCAGGGATGATAATCCGACAGAACGATCATGAACCAGATAGGCTAGGCAAAAAGTACATACTAGCGGCGAAATCGAGTGGTGAATCACACACACTAAATGAAAAGGTACGTATATAAGTTATCTATTTACCCATTTGTGATTCGTCATCGATCTGCCTAGGCTTTCATTAACCGATTACCACATGAGTGGGCCAGATATTTCAGTGAGTTTGCGATAGGAAGCATAGGTTAGTTTGAGAAATATGTTCATACTAAACCATTTACAGTAGATTTCAAACATTAGGGTATCGATACTTAGGATGAGGACCGGATAAATAACTTGGAACATGATAAATGTGCTACATTCAACATTAAGACTGAAAATATAGGGTTTTGATAGTCTATAGGAATTTAATAAAACACAAAATATGATTTAAACGTTTTAAAAACCATTTAGAGATAGGATTTGGGTAAGCTTCTTATCTCTTGAGCCTTGTGGTAAGATAATATTTATTTTATAAACATTACTTTAATATATCTTAAGTGATTTTAAATTAAATGAATATACGATTTAAAATTGTATGCTAATTAGCTTATCAAGTGAATTGGAGTTGTATGAATTCACGGGATATTAGCTAACATAAAAACGTTGATAGGTGTACAGCCGGTTAAACAGTAACCATGCCTAAATAAAATGCTCAAAACAAATTTACTATATCATATCATATTTGCGATACACATGTACTTACGGTATAGGCGAATTCATTCTGGTTGTTAGGTGTTTGCCATCGAATATTTAAGCGTTTCGACTGATAATCAAGACAGATTGATGAACTAGAAATCTGTAAAGAAAAGTGCATGAAGTTGTATAAATACGATTGTAAATAAAATAGCCTATAAGTCCTAAACTAGAAACAGAGTAAATAGATATGATGTTTTCACGTTTTGTTCAAACAAGAGCGAGTTAGTTAAGCCACCCAGTATTCTGCTACACATAATTGCATCTATATTTACCAATAAGGCATGAATCTTTGTATAATATAATGTTAACAGTTAGATAAAGCAAAAGAAAAAAAACAGTAAATGTTGTAAATGACCCAGCATCACAAATAGCTCTGAAAAGTTTACACTTTGGAGGCGATACTTGCCCAAAATACACTGGTTTATACATAAATATTTGAGAACCATTTCAGGGTTGGTCTTGTTCTGTCGGCCGTAAAATACGTGGTATATCTGTCACACATATTTAGATATCCCCCAGTATTTACGTAGCTTGATTACTTCTCTCTATGTATTTGTCAATATATGTGAAATCGTATTGAACAAACAGTAGTTATAAGTGAATTCAAGAGACTAGTCAAATAAACCTCATTAGATTTGTTGACCTTGTTTTCATTTTTATATAAAATGTCTTGAAAATTAAATTCGTAATCAGATAGTGCGGAATGTACTCTGCAGATAAATTATATTTTCTGACTAGCTTTGCTTTTCCACCACGCTATCTCTACTCAATCGACAGTCAAAACTGAAAAATATCACAATTATAATATGATACGATTTGGTGTTTGGTAGAAGACTAGCAGACCTTATAATGAAAATAAAAAAAAGAACTATTTCATGTTTTTTTTACGCAAATTTTATATAATTATTAACTTGCCTCTCCATAGATTTGATCTCCTGGCATCCAGGTTTCAATATCAACTTTTCTGTAAGCTGAATCACCAAGCTCTTCAGATGGCATTTCAAGAACTCTAAATTAAGATACAGGTTAAAAAAGAAAGCATCAAGATCAGTAACATAGTAGGAATAAATCAACATAAGGTTCATAACCGCACTTATTTACCCTACAATTTTACAGTGTTTGGATCCTGTATGAAAATACTGAAGTATCTTAACGTTTTCCATCAGTGAAGTGTCAATAATATAATCGAGTGAATCTAGCAAGATAATTGGAACAAATCTGCACTGATAGCACACAAATTGATCACAATTGTAAGATTACACTATAAAAGTGATCACATGGTTGGGCGGAAGAAGAGACTGTCCGACTGACCACATAGCAACATTAATCAAAATGTAGGATAGTTTGCTACTTCAATGATTTAAAATGTTAATTTTTACTTTAGTCACTTCTTATCAATCAGTCAATTAGGAAATACTTAAATTTACCAGGATTCAACACAACATCAGACATATTATCATCACTGTTTTCGAAATATCGCTTTTACATTATAGAAACACAGGGTATAAACCAATAAAAGTTAAGCATTTAGAGGACCAATTATTCAATGCAATGGTGAGTATAAAGACTAAGTTATAGAATATATTGCTTAGATTTCCTAACTTTTTATAGAGAATCATACTGAATAGCATCAAGCAGAGTAAAAACGCTTCATTAAGATGAAACCTCATATTATCTTGAAAATACATTTCCATAGAATCAATAAAGAAATTGTAGGTTTATTGACTGATGTTTTTAAAACAGCAAACATTTTGCGATTATGAGAAAGAAATCGAAAAATCATGGAGATTTGGAATGATAACAAAATAAACTC
Source organism: Schistosoma japonicum (assembly GCA_025215515.1). NCBI lineage: Eukaryota > Metazoa > Platyhelminthes > Trematoda > Strigeidida > Schistosomatidae > Schistosoma > Schistosoma japonicum. The sequence continues at coordinate 35,175,952 of CM046061.1, forward strand.
TTCAAATCAGTGATGCTCACAACAACAAACTGTAGTTTGTAATAATAACCAAGTAATAATTTGATTAGAGTGCACTAATTTTGTAGAACAACTTACCTAAAATGCAAGCCTAAATCAGCGAATAAACATATTTGCAGTTTGAGAATTCGGTCGAACATTGCATCACTAACAGATAATGAAGGTTCAGTAATAGCAAACATTTCTACCTATGAATATCAAAAGCAACAATACATTCAGTCACAGCATGAAGAATTGAACCACTAAAATAAAATGATAGGTTAAGCAATAGTATGGTTCAAAGTTTGGGAGATTATCCAAATTGCAATAGTACTTTTAAACTGTTCTTAGCCAGTATAAAAAGTTATTGCGAATAAACAGTTTATGGAAACAGACAATAATATTACGAAGAATACATATTCACTACATGGCTAGTAATTTTACAGAAGTTTTCAATAGGTTTTATTGACTGTACACAGTTGTTGCCAGTTGTGAGTTATGGTTAGAGTAAGTTAACAGATCAAAAGCTGAGTGGTTTGCACGCTATATATACTCTACCTAGAATTTCAAGAATGTTGCCGTTATGTAAACACATAAAGGTAACACAAATCTAGTTGTGACAAGAAAAACAAAAATGGTAATTATCACATTCTGAAGACAGGTCTGAAGGAAGTGCGTGCTGTTGGTGTGTTGTCACATGAGTGAAAGCCTTTCGACTTTGAGTAGGTGGGTGATAGTGTCTTACTGTGCATTAACATACAAGTCATCCAAATCGCACTCAATCAGTTGGCAATCAGTATCCATAAATATGGCATATACTTTGCACCTCCGAAGTGCAAAATACTGTTGCATGAGCGCAGGCATACGTACCTACTTTCACTCTTTGTAGTGAAAAGCTAGAGGTAGTCGAAGAGTTCATATATCTGGGTAGATGTGTGAGTGCTGATGGTGTGTCAGATAGGATCAATCTTTGCATGAAAGTCAGGCATATGGCGAACTGGGCCTTCACTGGTACCGTTGTGATGTGAGTTCGGCTGTAAAGGGTCGGGTTCAATACCCTTCAGTGAAAAGCGGTTCTGCTGTATTTGCAAAAACTAGTCTCTCTCAGCTGAGGATGTTTGACGTCTATGTGCTCGATTATAATCGCTTCTGAAGAATCGCTGATATCCAATGGGAGCACCGCGTTAGTGATGCTGTGGTTCGGCACTTTTCAGGTGCGGTGATGACAACCTCATTGATGTCACCATCTCAAAATACTAATTTCGGTAGCTTAGTCGTATTCCACGAATGTCATCACAGCGGCTTCCATACCGTGCATTAGTTGTCGACACTGGGACTGGTTGGAAAAAGCAGAAAAGTGGTCAGGTTATGACATGGCTTCGTGAAATAAAAAAAAGCTGTCTAGGAGTGGTCTTTGTCGGTCTATCTCAACTTCCTGGAAGAGGTCCTAGAAATGGTGCGAGTCAGTGGCATGGACCTTATCAAATATGGCACACAACAGGAACCGGTGGCGATCATGTTGCAGTTTCTTATTACAATCGACGCAAAAGTGTGATGACTTCCCTTAAAAGGAATGAAATCTTCTTTGTGTTTCTATCCGTGCTATATCTTCTGCTACGTAATTCTCTTGTAGTCCTCCGAAGTCTTACATTTTCCCCTTGCTTGCAATCTTTCCCTATTTTCTTCGCAACTTAACCTTTATACTTTCGTGGCGCATATATTTTTAGTGCCATTTTGTACAAAATTTTGTGGTTAAATAAATAAATAAATAAAATTTGCTATTATAATGTCCAAGACAGAGGAAGAGGTACAAATTCCTAAAGTCAGGTTTGAAAAGATGGATGCCAATCGTTTCTGCTATACATAAAAGACATGCGTGAACTGTATAGTAACTCTGATAGAATCTGGTGAATGGTTTCAAAGGCACTTTCACATCTACTAGACTTCCCGCATCAATAAGGTGTGCTAGTGTAATACTCCTTTATTAGCCGTAAATTTCCCTTAATACGGCTAGAAAATGTTTGAAAATTGTGTGACGGACTTATCTAACCGAGTGTCTAATGTAACTGACTCCGCAAGCATAGTTGAATTAGTAAATACAAATGGATGAAAAGGATCCATCAACTCTGTCCAAATTACCATTTATTGACCACTTAATAAAAGTGAATTTTTTTTGACAGTCATAAACGTTTTGGGTACTAAATAAATGTTTCCTTGCTAGACTTTATTTGCCATATACGACACACTTCATTCATTTTTGAATTCTGCACAAAGAGAGGTGGTTTCATCAGTTCTTACCGGTTTGGATTTATATTATATTTTAACCAAGCGATTTACATGATATACATAAAGATAACTATTTTTAGAGACTATCAGTTACAATCATATTGAGAAGTACTTTCTGATTATTTCCTACATAGATAAGCTTATTCAAGTCCTCATATAAAATCGACCACAACCTAAAATCTGTAATTTATTGTAATTTTTTAAAGTCAGTCTATAAACATTGATATTTATCTGGCCGATAATACATTACAAACATCAGCTTTCAATAACACAAAAATCCATTTATGATTCGTCAATAAATAGACAACAGACTGATCATATTAATGGTTTTGGATGGGGTCGAGTACCGTCAATACAGTAGGTCGGGTTTAGTATCACTACCACTTCGGAATGTTGAAATACTTCACCGATTAAAATTAGGTTAGCAGTAACTCATTAATGTCTGTAACAGTAGTGTTATAAACCTAAAATCACTGAAACTAATTTGGAGGTTGTTAAAGTGATCATGTGTTATAACCAATATATATATGTTAAATCTTTTTAACAGATTTATACCGCACGATCAAGATGATAATTAGGAAAACCACTAAAAATCTAATTTCGTGAGGTGTTTAGGCGTTTGTGACACATCTACGTCTTGGTAAGAGGGAAAAATTGCACAAACAAATGTTGAGAATTTACAGAAATATAGAGCAAATGATAAACAGCAAAGCCTATGTCTGTAGCCAGAATAGCGTCCAAATTCGAAATGGTACAAAAAGGGTATAAAACGGGGAAATGGATACAGACAAACGAAGATCCAATAAGCTAAGCAATTGTCAATTTTCGGTTAAGAATCAAATGGTAATTGAATAAATTGGGTGTCGAAAATGGTTCAAGCAAAAAAAGGAAAGTGCTCACACACATTTAGCCTTAGTAGAAAACTGTGAAGTATATTATAAACTGCATAATAATAAGTAATGTGAATAAATACACGACAGAGGGAGTAAGTTGACGAAAAGGATTTCATACAGCCACTCCCCCCCCCCCGCCACAATGATGGACAATCCTTCTTTATTGCCCTAGCTACTTACTTATGTCAGTATGTAGTGATGGAGATGGTGCCATTTACTCTTATTATAACTGTTTTACATACTGACCCTTTCATTCATTAATTTCTTATAATAAGCATATCTTATGTATGTCTCTAGTGAGGGTACTTTCGCCTGTTCTGAAACCAGTTTATCTTACATGTCAGTGATTCCTTGTACTCATCTTGGTTATTACTCCTTTCAACCAGTCGTTACGAGGAGACAGTTTTCCTATAATTAGTACGAAGTCTCCTACTCTTAAATCGCGTCTTTCTTTAGTCCATTTTGATTGGGATTGTAACAATTTTAAATATTCTCTAGACAACCGTCTCCAGAACGTGTCAGCCATAAGCGGTCCCTGATGCCATTGCTTGGAATATCTTCCACGTATCTTTATATCTGCGGCTTGAGTGTACGATGGTCCTCTCAGCAACAACAGGTGATTCGGAGTTGGAATATCAAACTGATCTGGGTCATCATACACTAGTACTAGCGGTCGATAATTTATACTCTAGCCCATTTCCGTCTAGGGTGTTTAGCTGTAATATCCTAAATATAAAAAAAATATTATCGTCTAGATCACGACTTTTATAAAATAAGTTAATGATCAACTATCAAGTGATTTCAAATTTCCCTCTACAGCGCCTAATACTAAGTACATATGAAATCTATGCAGTTCTTTACAGAAAAGTACATTTGATAGCTGGTGCAAGTTTTAGTTTATATGGACTAACTTTACTATGATAGCTTACACTTAAAACTCAAATGAAGAACTTATTAGTACTTTACGTCGTGTCATGAGGGAAATGATATTGAAATAGGAATATTCGGAATAATAAATATTATGTTTAAGCACATACTTTGGTAAATTGATGTACGCGATAAAGTGGTGGTTCTTGTCCGGGAGCTTCTTTACGAAAACACCGACTCACAGCACATAAACCAAGAGCAGAAGAATGACATGATTCATTTGGATTATTGTGTTCAGATGAAGTACAGCTGAAAGATCGACCAGCACAAAATCCAGCTAGTGCCATTTCGGATGTTCCAGAGAGACAATATGTTAAATTAGATACAGGTGGTGTAATTTTATATATCTACAGTATAAAGAATTAACACAATATGCTATTAAGACGGATTACAGCAATACACCGATCATTTTTCGAATATTAATTCATAAAGCAGCAGAATATAGAGAACATACCAAAAATCTAAGTGATCACATTTCAAGGTCCGGGAGTATAGCACCTTAAGAAATGGCAGTCAGGCTCGTCTCGATTCAATCAGGCTGTAGTAGCTAAGACGATGACTTTTTAAGGTTTTACCATGCTAGGTAGGTCGGCCAAAGAATGATAAGACAATAAGCAGTAAAATGACAGTCCGAAGGTGAGGTCATACAGTCTAGTGTACAATACTTAGCTGTTTACCTCAGTAGCGGAAAGCTCTTCCCGAAATAAAGGACAGGGTTGGCAAATGTCGGTCATAGAAATGCATGTTTCACCTTATCCCACAGATTTACCTTTCTAGCGACCTCAACAAGTACTCAGTGAACATACTAAAAGCTACACAAAAAAGGTTGCGTGTAAGTGGAGTCAAGCAGTAATCTCTTGAGCACTGCGGTCACCCTTCAGAGTCAACGGGACTATTCCTAGCCCAGTTTCCTTTTCAGGTTCTCCAAGAAAAAGGGCCCTTCTAGTGTGAGTAACCTTGTAGTGATAAGCGCCCTCATACTTCAAACCGCTCGAAATCACTTTGTTCATAATTCAACCATTTCAAATCATTATATTTTTTCTATTTCCACTGCAAATCATAAACTTCTGTCTTCGACTTCTTCCTCACGCGTCACGAATGTCAACAATTCGAGATCATGAAATAACGGCCCAGGTCTGCTGAAACAACGCTCTAAACTACACATGACGCCTTCAATATTGACAGGTTCAAATCACATAGTTGTGCTTCGCATGATAATTGCAATCTGTAACTAGAGAAACTGACAAGGTTCCCAATTGCTAACAGGACTGCAACTGTACTCACTTTGATCTTCTATCAGATCCTGCTTTCCTATTGGATTACATTCTAGTATTTATCTTGTTAATTTAATCACGTCGTGATGATATGGTACTGCAACTTAGAGGGAAACAAATATGTAACAGGTTCTACGTTGTACATGACTGGAAAGTATGAAAACAGTCTTAGTCTGGAACTTTTCAACAGCTGTAGTAAAAGATATTTAACAAAGTGGATATAACAAAAACAATTCAAGAAAATCACCTGAGAACGAATTCCTTGAGTTGGAAAACCACAAGCTCTGATTACAGGTTCAGGTAGAATATCAGGTACAGAGACGAATTCAAACCCAGTTTCTTTTAAACGATCAACAGTATATGCAACAAGTGCTGATTCTAGCTGAGCTAATGGTCCACTAAAATAGTAGGTTTTTGGTCCAGCACCTGAAGCTGTATATTTAGCACGAAGATGACCTCGAGGATTGATAGATATTAAAGAGTTGGTATTAATAATATCAGTGGTTTCAGGTGAGTGCGAACCTGAAGATAAATTGACTACATCTAAAAGTTTCCAGTTTTCTGATTGTGAATAGCCAATAGAATTTTAAAAAAATAAATTCATAATTACATTTTTAATTAACAATGCAAAATGAACATCGTTTAGATTCTGATTTGTGAATTATTATTATTACAATTATTCTGATCAATGAGTAGTAGAACAAAGTCCCATTTATCTAGTCCTTATTGTTGATCAGATTCTATCAATCAAGTTACTTACTAACACAAGTGACTCGACATAGAGGCCAGTACGCTCTGATCTTAGGTAGTGGCATATAGTCGGTATAAAACAAAAAACACTAGTATCATTTAATTTGTATTGTGACTGGCAAGTGGAATCCAGGACGCGCGTTTCGTCCTATTTGGGACTCATCGGCTGGATGTACCTGCATCCCAATGTTGATGTACTAAAAAACACTAGGTTTCTTTCCGTTTGGCGCATGTCGGTAAGGCGACCTGGGATCTTGAAAAAATTGTAACCTAGATCGTAAACGTAAATGACGCGCGTTTGGACCACACAGGTAGTATCAGTTTCGTTGATATTACTCTTTGACGTAAAAGACGTGAAGGAAACGCACTGTTGAAGTGCATACTAAACCGACAGTTTTTAAATGTTTCTAGAATTCTTAAAAGTTTTTTCAACTGGTATTAGTTCATTCAAAAAATCTACCTTTACGATAAACCAATATCCTATAAATTAGTTTAAAAAAAGTTAGGTAGGCAGCAATTTACCTTCACGTTTCGATCCGTGGATGTATATTTGACGTGCATTTGATGAATCTCCAAGAGGCTATAAAAAAAACAAAAATCAAAAGTTATGATAAAGTGACGTGCCCAAACATTCGGAATATCTATTTTTCAAACATGAACTAATAGTTATAAACTTTCTTGTTGGAGATGTCTTTGAATTAAGCAACTATTTTTATCAACCTAACGTTCATAAAATGCTTACAACTCATCACGACTGTAATTACCGAGAACGTTAAAGAGTACAACCACAGAAGTTCGTATAATTCCCTCCTCTTCCCTGTCTTTTGAAGAAAAGTGAAGTGATTACCACGAATTCATATATCAAATATATTCTGAGATGAAAAAAATATATCATGGGCTAAAGATAGACCGTAGAAATTTAAAAACGAATATGATTAGTAGGAAATCACTATTTAGAACATTTTAAGATATAAATTTTACAATCAAGGAGTTCAGTAAGTCAATTATAAAATAGGACCTGGGACATACGCATATTGATTACAGTTGTCATACCACATAAGCACAGAAAGTAGAGTACTAAAGTAGTAGTTAAAAAATTAGACATAAAGGATATAATTCTACGCGTCAGAATAAATCCGTGGTAACAAAAAAACAAATTAATTTTAAGTTTAGATACAGTCCTGAAGAAACAATTCATACTTAGATAGTGAGAACTGAATCCCGAGCATGCTTGAATCGCTAAGTGATGGAATAAACAAACTCTGTACACTGTCAGTGTCTTTATCAAATAGGACTAGATCACCTGAATATTTTAACTCCATAAGTGGGCTCCTTGGTAAAAGAACAATCACCGAAAAGTCAAATAAAAATGTAGCCTCAAAACAGATACCTATTACACAATACAATAGAAAAGGCAATTATGATCAACACCACTTATTGATGTTACTGATGACAGCTCGCCATAAGCTCAGACACGACCAGTAGTGTTCATGCAGACAGTGTTCACAAGGTTTATGAGCTTCTGAGGACCCCATTATTCGAAATAGCCTCGTTAACAGCTGACTTTCTAATACAAATGTCCTTAATGAGTCAGAACAATTGTCTAGTATTAACAATATCCTCAAATGTTTCTATCTCTTCTGCTTCTGTCGTTCACAACTGCTCATGGTCATCTCGTAGTCTATATTTGAGTTGTCGTCGCTATTCATCATTCTCTGAAGTTACCAGACAAGTCCGACCGCCATTTCTAAGAAGTATCTACGTTCAGGATATTCCTCTATTATATCTATTCAAATCTCCGATTTCCACACATGTTTGCATATTTTATGTTGATAGCTCATTAATGTAATTAAGTATATGGTACTGAATCTAAAAGGTATCATAATTACTATTAACAGCCGTTATTGATGATATCTCACTTAAAATGTTGAATAATACTCACGGTAAGGGGATGAGTGAAGTTTGGCAATTGACATACCAATGATATTAATTCATCATATGCTTCTGAACAATTTCTGTTAGTGTAATTTCTGTAAAGACCAAGCTAAAATGAACAGGATTATGAAAAAAACGAAATCGAGTGAAATCAGTCACAGAAGACAATTCACTTTATGGAACGTTAAAAGTTAGGACATTTACAATGTGCCAAAATATATTACTCTGATATGATAGTGTACTAACTGAATAGCTAACATGCTTTTAAACTGGGCCCTTAAACAGGAAATTTATAATATGATGAACTTCGGGACTTAGCCTTAATTCTGTTTGGTATTAATGTTAGAGATTGTCACTTCTTAACTACTGAGTTTAAATATGATCATCTTCCTTGACGACAATATCGATATAAACTGATCTTGCTAACAATGTTTACTAAGATCTTGGATCATTAAATTGAGTGCTGAATTACAAAAAAAGTAAATTTAGAGAAGACATTAGCGAAATATAAAAAATTAATTTAAACGAACGAAATATTTTTTTATCATAACGCGAACACAAATTTCGTTGTTCTTTAAAGATATGCAGGCATTCACTTGATCCCCTTTTTTGCAAACCTAGAAATTCTTTCAAAGTAATCTACTTATTAATAATATTATGAAAATAGTTCCTAGCAGAAATGGCAGCCAAAAGTCGAATCTCAATAGTTATTTGATTACACTTATGGAGCAAAATAACTAGGAGGACCATAATAAAAATTTTCCTCCTGAGCCAATTCTTTAACAACACTTAAAAAATATGATTATTTAAACAATAGTTATCGAACCCTGGTAGTAACTTAAAGCACATGGCAAGTAATTAATCACAAATGAAAATGTAGATCAAAGACTAACCAGTAACTGTTTACACCTATCTACCAACTAATTCAGTCGTTATATATATATACATATAATTTAAGGTTTTATTCCTGGCATCTGTCTAGTGATTATCTGTCAGGAGTTATTAGATATTATCATCTTCCTCATAACAGCCTAATTTTACGGATGCATTTCAACACTTCATTTAATGTTTAATAATAGAAGAGAAATGATTAGATATATTTTAATCTCTGTTAGTCCACTGTCATATGCGCATCCTCAGCGGATTGCTGCAATGTTATCATTAGTTATAAGTTTTAATAATGTTGGATAGTGGTGAACGGCGCGCGTTTCATATTATTTCGGACTAGTCATTTGGGTGTATCTGTATGACAGCATTGGTTCGCATACAGATATAAACTGAATAACTTTTGATTCAAACTATGAAGCTGCGTCAACTGGACTATGGAGTCCTGGTAGCCACTAACTTGTTTAACAAGTATAAAGTCACTTGTATATAATCATTGAAAAGTTGTATAAACAAACATCCTTACATAAAAGTATTGAAGTAAAAAATAGCCTACCATACGATCCACATTTAAATCACTTTTACGAGCTGCTAAATTAACGCGTAAATTACCAACAAACGTTTCATCGTTGAAAAGATCCAAATTAAATTGTGGCTGGAATGATTTGGTTTGTAGACAATACGTGCGATGATTTAATAGAACATAGCGGATTCCACTAAATCTGTGGTAGTTGCGGATTAAACCGGGAAATGTGTGACTGTAATAAGTAAATAACTGCATTGATTTTCAGACACGATCACGATAAAATAGTCTAGGAATATAGCATAAAGAAGAATTTAGATGAAACAAATCGTTAATCAAGACAAATCCAGCTCTAAACCCTAAACTATACGGTTTTACTCGGGATAACCTCATGTACTGCGATAAATAACAAAATAAACTTTAGATAATAGTTTGAAAGTTCCATTATCCCAGATTCAGAAGTAATAAGAAGGGGCTGATGTCAGACTATTGATTTAATAACAATTCAAAAAGAGGGGATCCAAGTATCTTAGCAAAACATTTGCACATTTATCTGTGTGCAATAAAAATAGCTGTAATTTATATTAATCTTCATCGTTAGAAGTCGAAGATGAATCCTAAAGGCAAAATAACCTAGTGGATTATCCAGTGCTTTCCTGAATCAAATTCATTGAGTGTATCAAAGTAGATATATGAAGATCGAATAAAGTTTCTGAGGTCTGACGTTTAATTATAAGCCGTTATTTTAGTGAAAATGTTGCATTAAATCTGAAAAGGGTTAACAGTGAAATCTTGAATACAAATTTCGTTATATTTAAGGCTGATTGGTTGTAAGTGCTAGTATGCAAAAAATTTCTTTGAATACAGAAGTTGTTAAGCATGATAATATAATGGTCATTCAAGAAAAGTGGTGCACTTGATTCACTACATAACCTCATACATGCTTCAACGTTTTGTGATACGCATGCTTGCTAGTACTATGAAAAAGGGCTGGACATCTGTATTTTTATTTTTTATGAAAGACGATAGTACACCATGAGTAAAGAAAACAGCTTCAGTTGTCTATTAATCAAAGTTCGTGTACCTAAAGCCTTTATTCTCGCCACCCTCCCACAACTCTATTGACTTTTCTTGTAGAACATGTCAAAATAAAATACCTTTGTAAAGTATGTGGACGATTTATTTTATCTCAGCTTCATCATCGTCAAATTGCTTTGAAATGAATGAGCTTTCAGAGCACGCCAAATGGTTTTGCAACTAAATTACATAAGTTATTTTTTAGTCTAAGGCACGGAACAGACCTAGAATCACATGAATTTTGCACAACTAGAGTTTCTATAATAAAAATTGTCGAGTGCTATTTTAGTGAATTTTACTTCTAATTTTTTTCAATATTTGCTAATACAGAACGTTTTGCGCCTTAGTGAATGTATTTAACGCTACTAGACACTTGCTTCGACGACCTGTAAGCTTCTGTATATTACCCATACTGTTTTCCACCATTATCTTCTAGATTTTAAGAACAATATTTAGCTGTACTGCGGAGAGTATTCAAGATATTAGCAGATTAGGCGGTGAACACTTCTGTATTATCACATAAATGTGAGTACAACTGACGGACGTTGTCTTGTGATAGTAAAACCACTCCTTCCATTCACATATTTCTTCTTTCAAGTCTTTTGACAAAATGAGATGTAAGCATATTAATATATATGTAATCAATAACAAATGCAACAGGTTTGCCATACTGTAACTAGTAAATACATTACGCGACGGAAAGGTTATATAAGATAATCTGGCCAAGAACCAGTGCTGATAAATACGCATATTACTCTTTGCTGAAATATTTTATGCTGATAATTCAAATAGTACTAAATTAAAAATAGTATTAAATTAAATATCAGCAAGACAGATAAAATGCAATTAGCTTTACACCAGATTATATGAAATTATATGCAAGTCTGAGGTTAAATACACAGATAACTACGTAAACTAAAATAGGTGAAGGTAAACTCGAATCTTTATTCACAAAATAATGATAGAGAATACAACGCAATACGAGAAGACTTTAGTTTATTTTTTTCTCAACATCAATAAGTAATTCAGTTAGATCTTTATGTGAGGCAATAATCATATTTTGAACATCTGTGGAAAGAAGAGATTCTTCAGCAATCTAGAAATAATGAAAACAGGACAATAAAAGGAAAGTAATAGAGATAAGTATCATAAACCATAATCAACGTTAAAATTATCAAAAAATTCCACAAAACGACCACACTCAGGTACTTGACGAAATGATAACAGTTTACTACTACTTTACCGAACATGCTGCTACCTTGACGTGATGGTCGGGATTGCTCATCGTGATGATTCATTTGGGCTATGCTGGCTAAAATAATCGTTCCGCAAGGTCCTACCATTCCAGGCAGGTCGGTTGAAATAAGGTGAGACTAAAAGCAGAAAAATATAAGGTTCCAGGACGAGGTCGTACTGCCGGCTGTACAGAGGTGTGACGGCAGTAAGATGTTTTCCCCAGACAATCAGCATAGCTGCGATGTTGCTTTCCTACAAAGGAAGGGTGGGGTTAGAAAAGGTCGACCCTAAAAATGCGCACACCTCACCATACTCTACGGAATTCCGTCTCCGGCAGTAAGGCCGTAACAAGTACAGAGCCACAACAACAAAAACCTTTCTCATAAAGGCCGTGCATGATTGACCTCGAACAGCTGTTACTTGAGCACTGCGGTTACACTCTCAGGTCTTTCAGGTCAAACCTAACCCATTTTGCTTTTCACGTACATCAAGAACTCTTCAATAGTGTGGGAAACTGAGAAGAGATAACAGCCCTTATACTTCTAACAACACACAAGATCACAGCCGTTTTATTCAAAATCCTTCTTCTATTCCTAATATTTATGATGACCCTACCTTCAAGCCTAAATCCCTATATTCAGCTTCCTCCTCTGTTATCAGTGCCAACGATTCCAGCCCACGAAATAAAGTACAAAATTTAATAAAACCACGTTCCAAACTACACTTTGGTGAATTCGATGTACGAACAATACGTCAAATTGGGCAGCAAGCCTCCCTAGCTAAGATATTATAATTATGCGCAATTGGTGTATGTTGTGACTCAGAAACATGCATACAAGATCCTAGCGTAGTCACTCAATTAACCTAACCTAGTCAGAGCGAAGTACCTTCGCCACACACTCTTCATTTACCTGGCGACTCTAAAGCAACTTTTCGTGGGCTAGCCGGCGTAGGCATTGCGTCAAGTATGAGAGCAGAACAGGCAATTCTCAAATGGATTCCTGTCGACAGTTGCCTATGTACCGTTTGACTAAATGGTTCAGTAAGAACTTGGAAGGATAGGGACACATGCCGTTGTCTTTTCGGTGATTCTGCCTACACTCCAACTAACTGCAGATAAGAAGAAGTAAAGGATGATTTTACAGAAATCTTTCTAAACTTCTTAATAGGACCAAACACTTATATTTGGTACTCATGTTTGGTGATTTTAACGACAAATAGGTAACTCGAATCAGTTAGAAAGACATTTAGGTAAACGCTTCAATGTTCCAGCTTAGAGGACGGATAACGGTGACCGTCTGCTACAACCTTGCTCAGACAATCGTTTATTTCTAGTAAACACGAACTTTAAGCATAAGGAGCGACATCTTCTAAGATTGAGATATCCTGGTACTACTCAGTGGTGGACTCAAATAGTTACCGATGGAGGAGCTAGATAGAAGATTGCCGATCTCTCTGCAGGATATGTTTAGATGCTGATCATGCTCTAGTACGAGCACGCATTTGATTGCATCTTACTGGGTGAAGAAAAACTACTACAGGAAAACCCATTAGAATTCAGTTCAGCAACAAAACAGCCAAGATTAAATTCTAGGAACAAGTGTAGAATCACTTAGGCAATTATAGAGATGCGACCCGACTAGATACTGCTTGGCAAGATGTCCAAACAGCTGGGACATCTGTCAAGGACTTAAATTAACATGTCAAGAAAAGTCAATGGATTTCGATGGTTTTTGTTGAATTGATGAACTACCGAAAACTTATCCCGTCAAACTCCAAACTCGATGAGGAGCGAAAAGTAAGCAGATACAAAATGACAAAAAGTCTGCGAAACGAACGTGAGCAGTGGTGGGTAACGAAAGAGAAGGAGATGGATAAAGGCAGCAGTGTTAAGTAACGCTTGACAACTTTTCAAGTTAATAAAAGAAACCGGGGTTAAAAAATCAAGCGTTAGTGAAACAATCTTCGAAAGAGATGAAATGCTTATTAGCTCTCAGTCTAGACGTTTAGAACGATGGGCTGAACATTTCAAGGAACAGTTCAGTTGGCATTCAGCTGCTCAAGAACTCCCCAATATTTTAAGATAGTCAGAATGGAAAGTTAACTTGGGTCCTCTGACTCTTGTCGAAAAGCTATAGCCAATCTAAGGCGAGGCAAAGCAGCAGGTCCGGATGGATTATCCCCAGAGGTCTTTAAGGATGGTGGTTCCACTTTGATGATTAGGATGACTGATATTTTGATTAAAGTTTGGGAACTTGACATAATTCCGTTTGACAAGTGTTGATCGTTAGTTAGTATATAAGAAAGGGTCAAAGTCATCCTGCGATAACCATATAGGAATTAGTTTGATTGATATAGTGTCTAAAATACTAGCTTCTATAATTATCAGACGTTAAACTACAATTCGTGACCTATAAAAATGAGAAAATTAGGCTGCTTTCAGACCTGATTGCGATTGTATAGACCAGATTTCACCATTCGTCAGGTTTTAAAAAACAGACATACTTTTAACACCCGACAATGTGGTTTTTCTTGACTTGAAAGCGGCATTTGACTCTGTAGACCAGGAAGTTCTATAGGAATTTCTTATATTGAAAGGCGTATCGCAGAAGCACATGAATCCTGTGAAGGCTTTTACTAAGACACTATTAGTCGTATCAGAGCTTATGGCGAACTGTCATCTGAACTCGTACTCTCAAGTGGTGTCCGTCAAGGTTGCCCAATCTCCCCATTTATGTTTAATTTCATAGTCGATTAACTGTTGGAAATTACACTCTCATAGTCTGACTTTTCAGGAACTAATCTTCTACCAGATCCATTTATTGACTTACAATATACTGATGACATAGTCCTGTTCGGCGAAGTCGCTGATAAGATGCAGAATCTTTTAACAGCAATAAGTACCAATGCAACCATGTTCTGAATACGCTTCTTCCCCTGTAGATGCAAATTATTGCTACAGGACTGGTCTTTGTCAACACTTGAGCTAAAGATAGAGAGTGAGGTGGTCGAGCACGTCAACCACTTCACTTATCTTGGAAGTCCGATTAGCCCTAATGGGTTGGCCTCTGACAAAATCTCAGTACGAATCCAAAAAGCTCGCTTGGCTTTTGCCGACTTACGTCACCTATGGCGTAGGAGAGATATTTGTCTCTCAACGAAGGGAAGAGTGCATTGCGCAACAGTTCGCTCTGTCTTACCGCACGGGTGTGAGACGTGGTCATTAAAGGTAAATGATTCTAGGATGTTATTAGTATTTACCCAATGATGTCTTCGAAACATCGCTAGCGTTAGCTGGGACCACCGAGTATGTAATAAGTACGTTAGACGACGGGTGTTAACCAAAGGTGGTAAATCAGTCGACGAGGTTGTGAATCTTGATCGACTGAGGTGCTTGGGACATCTGTTGAGTATGCACAACCACCGTCTGACTCGACGCGCGATGTTGGCTGATATAGGATGACGATAGAAGAGAGTTAGAGGCAGCCAAATCAAGACATAGCATCAGTTTATGAAGTCACCGAAGGCTAGTTTGAGTCGTGTTGGTAGCTGCAGACTGTTTGGTTGGGATCCTCGCGAATACCGTAACCAGTGGTTAGAAATGCTGAGTGTTATGGCTTAGATTTGGTCATAATGACGCAGAAGTATTCACTCACTGTCCTCCCTTAAATCGTGAGCTTCAAATCATTACATAACTTCCTTTCCACGCTCCCTGAGCCATGTTCTATAGGTTCACACTCCTTGTTACTAATATTATTTTTATTCCTATTGAAGTAACTTTTACCAATGCGATGTTAATCTTGAAGTGTCATAGAGGTGTGGCAACTTGAACGGATGTGACAGGTTCGATGTTGATCATACATACATACAAATACATACTACCACTTTAAAGCTATCAATATTGTTAGAAACTGCTAGACTCGAGTATAACCGGGAGCGAGACGCATGACTATATACGAGTAGGGACGATTTAAAATGCTTGGGACAATACGGAAAGAAGCCAATACTAGTTAAGTATATATGCAGATGAAGATTAATTGAAAAACATTGACTATCGACACAGAAACTATACCACCGATTACCCAGCAGAACAGAGACCGGAGTTGGTAACAGCTTAAAAAACGTAGCAGTCAAAATAAATTAAAACTCTACTGAGTGACTACAATTCCAAAACATCGACACTTTAGCTTTGAAGTTGTTGGTAGCCATTGAGAAAATCTTCAGAAACTAGGAAAATGGTGAAAACACGTCGAATAATCAGTATCGAGAAATTACACGAAGATTATAGAAAACGACAGGTTATTCATCAAGTCTTGATAATAATTACCATTCTTGTTTCCGATTTTAGAATCTTGTCAAATAAACCCTAAATGCTTTCTGTGCATAGGCTGACTTTGGAAGCAACGTTACTTTCATACTTCTTGCCTTTTTTGTTCGATATTTAAGATTTGGCGGATTCTGAAACCTAAAACGAGGTTGGAAGTGAGTGTTTAATCGTTCAAGAACAAAACTAGTTAGACATCACCATTCGAGAGAAAATTGTAATTCGTTGTATCTACGTGCTGCATAAACTGAATAACATTCAGTTCACCAGTCGGTCAGAAATGTAGTTGCGAATTGCACGGTTACCAAAACAGATGGTGGTAAAATCATATAACTCCAAGGTTTCTTGTGAATTGTCCACAGACTTATAAAAATCATGTTAGACAAAATGTGGAGAGCAACTAAAATTCTAAGAATACATAAAGGATTGCATAATATCTACTATTTTTTAAGTATTTATGTAAAATAAATAAATTTCTAAATAAAATAGAGATCATTTTATCCGATTCAATGCAGTACATTTCAAAAACATTTTTCATGAATCAAGTCAGTTAGTTATAATCAACTGTGAATCTGGCATAGTTAAGAATCAACCCAGGGTACTGCATTTTATAAGTAAGAGATAAAATCAACAAGATGAATGGGAGTTGAAATAATAATAATGAAGAAACTAAGTATAAAAGTATACGGCTCGAAAAGCAGAGATGGATTTAAGGAATGGAAAGTATGAAATAATATTGACGTTTAAGACTTAGATGAAGATAAAGAGTGACTGATTCTAAGTCATGTCACCAAAATATTCAACCACTGCTAGTATTTTGAACTAATTAACTGCTGAAACTGAACTATCACTTTAAAATATCTCTTGTTTTCCGCCGCTGTGAATACAGTAAAGAGGGTTAGTGTAAACCTTCCATTCAGATTAAACGGGAATCAGAAAATAACTGAAAAAAAACAACAACTCAACAGGTTCCTCAGAACATTAATTTAATATACATACTATGTGGTATGCAAAGTAGCCTGACAGAAACTCACCTTCAGTTTGGCAATGACAGATTTTAGACTTATTCGTAAAGTAGCAAAACTTGACTGAATGAAAGTGTTAAGTTGTTCTTCTTCATCAGACTGATTATTATCACTTTTCAATTCAGGAGGATTATTTAATAAATCTACTAAAGCTTTGAAACCATTAACAACAGCTTCACGTTTTTCCGTTGATTGTTCCCACAGTCCTTCGCTTGGCTGTATACGACAACGGTAGGCTGTCTGAAGACATTGGACAGCCTAATATAGAGTTCAAGAAAAAGAATAATGATGATATAGAGGGAATATAAGAGTTTTCTTACAATATGACTAACTTTACGAGGGAAATCTGGTTAACTGATTAAATGTGCTATTCTCAATAAAAATATGTACCATAAAAAAGATGATAACTAGACTCAAAAGTGAGGATGGATGTGACAAAAATGTGTTTCACTTTAGTAGAAAATAGGTAACATTTTGTACAATTTAAGCCAACATTCACATGTAAAAGAGTTAGATTACGAACGTGTGTAACCACATTAAGCAGGCGCAAAAATGATCTCAAAGTATTAATATTTTAACTTACACGTTGATAAGAGGTATAAACAGATTTAGAAGGTACATCAACCAGAAGATGAGCATATTCATCCCATATTACAGCATCGTTCGGAGTCTGGTAAACAAAAGTATGTTTAAACACAAAAATAAAGAGTTTTAACATTAATCAGTCTGTCAGTCAGATACAACGTAGAACTTACTACATGCATACATCAGTTCAAGTTGATATGCCCCAATTAGCAAACACAGATTAAATTATCGGATCAAATCCCAGAGTAGAAGAGTTAGTAACAGAGTTAGTATTAATGAAGAGGATAATTAATCAACGATAAGATCTCAAAAAGAATATACATGATGCAAAGAGAAAAAAATTATGCTGAATTCAGAAACTTAGACTTTGGAGCAAGACAAGAAATGAATGCACATATACCATTGCCAATGATTTTGAACCATTACACTCAAAATTTCAAACCATTGGTTACGATCATCACACAGATTACAACCAGGTAGTCTGCACCTATTCACATAGCTCAGCCCAATAGTTAATGACTTTATGGACTGGTGCCATGTTTTGATTTGGCTATCCCTAGCTGTTTTTCAGCCTATTCCCACACCAGAGAGCATTGCTCGTCGAGCTGTGGCTGTGCTCTTCGTAGTATTCAGAGCCGGACGAAATGAGTTGCCGAGCACTTATCAGTTCAGTAGATGCAGCTGAAATCCACTGTTTTTTAACCTTTTGGTTTAGTCTAGTAATAGATATCACTGCTGTTTCAACAGCTTTTTGGATATCGTTCCAAGTTGATTCGGGGTGGGTATCGCTTGCATAGTTGGCTAGTTGGTTTCCTAGTTGTTCCTGAAATGTATTCGTGACTTTTCCATTTTTAAGTTAAACTCAGAGGGGGGATTCTGGCCGTAGATCTTTTACGTCCAGTGAGATGCAGACTAATACGCGCTCGTACTAAAACATGGTCTGAGTCTAAATATGTACTCCAGAATGGGCGGTGGTTTTCTATCGAGCCTCTCCAACGATAACTGATGCCAATGTGGTCTATTTGAACCCAGCGTTGGGTTGGTTGTGCACGTCACCATGTTAACCAGCGTATTTCTTTATGCTTCAAGTTGGTGCCTTCGACAAATAGTTGTAACAGACGGTCGCCATTATCTGTTCATTGAGCCGCAACACCATAGGATCTACTTAGGTGCCTTTTGGTTTCGTTTGGTCTATTTGTTTGGGCATCGAAATCGCCATTCACCATTACTACATCAGTGCACTTTGCTTTTCGTAGGTTGGTAGGTTCTCTGTAAAATTCATTTTTTACTTCATCTAAGCTGCAATCAGTGGGAGCGTAGGCAGAGACAACGATGAGGCGACGGCGTATATCCCTATGTTTCTGATCACGCACGACCTTGTTATGGGAAGTCTTTGAAGTGTTAGCTTTGTTCTTTAAGAAAGCCATACCACCGGAGACAGAAATCCGTAGAGTGAAGTGGGGTGTGACATTTTCACAGTCGACCTTTTCTAACCCCTTCCGTCAAGAAGCAGCATCGCTGTAGATGCTGGTTATCCGGGGAAAACACCTTACTGCCGTCACACCCTACTGCAGTTAGTCCTCAGACCTTAGGTTACTGCCTTTAGTCTTACTGCTCTCCAACAGATCTGTTTGGTATGGTAGAACCTAGTTGAACATGCGTTCTCGTCAATATAGCTCGGTTGGGCCATCACCATAGGCAAGCCCGACCAACACGTCAAAGTAGCAGAAACGGGCGGTTGGTTTGACAACACGAATGCATAAGTTGAAGGTTTGGACAACTAGATATTATTAATAACTCTTATAATATTGGTGTCACTCAAAGTTTAGTACATGAACAGTTACTTGGGTATTAAGTAATTATTATCCACTTGCATATGAATTTACAATAAATGTTTCTGGTGTTTGACATTTATCTTCAGCAGTTCTGCTCCAATAAAGAGCTACTTTGAAGTTTCGCATCACGGATGGATCTGTGATATCCTGTAAGTACTGGGCAGTTATTTCTTCTTAGTATGAGGGTATCTAGCAATATAAATCTACGATTTCGTAAAAGATCGAATCAAGGACCACTAGAATTTGCAGAGCTTTTAACCTTCAGACCACTGAATCGGCATATAGTAGCTTAAATTTATAATTCTTGTCGATTTAAGATATTACTGGTCATAATTCAGCGTTAGTGGTGGTAACTAACTTATTCTATTGGTAATAGCACCTCACCAATACACTGAAATAGACTACTACAACTAGAAACGAGCTTCACAATGTTATGTTTTGTAAAAATACACAATGCCCTTGATGATCGCTAATCACTAAACAGGCACGTCTGCCCAGTGACTACCAGTCCCCCAAGCCGGAATAGCGAAAAAAACGACTGATGAGCCAAACAGACAGAATCCAATCGGGTCGGATCGAATTATATTTCAATCATGCCTTTATATATACACAAAATCAGACCACACAGCGAACCGATTAGGAAGCTAACATAAATACACAACTAAGGAAATAGTGGTAGTGAATAGGGACAACTTGTACACAACTAATTAACTGTAGTCCATAATAAGAGACAATATAATAACAGCAAATACGCTAAACGGGAGGATAGGGTAAGAGAAACGTAACAATAATGGAAATGTAATGTTTACATTACTCACGACCAGAATAAATGATTTAGTTCTCAAAAACACAGTTCTGGAAGTTTTTCACTCTTCATTAGTGGTCCGACATAACACAATCTGAAGTTAAGCCTAATATTTTTGTTTTACTTTCAAGCAATAAATTAGTTATAAAAAAAGTTCACAGTTATTGTGATGCACGTTCCAGTCTAATGAATAAGGATTACACATTAAGCCAATATAATTGCATTCAAAACTTACAGATGCTGTAACTCGACCAAATAGCTCAAGTAACTTAGCATGAATATTACGTGCAGGGTGTCCAGTGGAGTCCATATCATTTGAAAGAACAGCTTTAACCAGAATTCCGAGAACTTGTGCATTTGCATACTTTCCACATATATCTAACAGTCGGTGATAGGCCAGTATAGTATCTTGGAAAGCTTTAACCTCAGCACTGATCTTATTAAGTTCAGTAAAAAAAACACAATTATTACTTGATGAGACCAGTAATAATAGAAATGCCGAACTATTAATAACAGAACAAAGAACTGGAAAGTACAAACTCTAGAGTCTATTTTCAGCGATACTGGAACACATACTGTTAAACTGCAACTGCTTAACACTCAGTAAATATGATATTGCGAAAAGGCCAAGTAGGACAAGTAAAGAGTATATTTGATGAAAACAGAGAATCATGCTCTGCTTCCTGCTACCCCGCAACTCGCCTCATAGGCTGTTTCCTGATTCTTTCCCATTTCATGCGACGTTCCGCTACCTGCTACTTATGGACGACTTTATGAGTAGTATTCACCACAATATATGTATACGACGACCATTCATTGTCATTGCTGATAACTGTCTCATTCACGACAAATCTGAACTCTACCAGTCACAGCTTCTTACTACAGCTTCAAGAACATCCTGGAGTTAGTCACTAGTGAGCTGACTATTATAGTTCAACTGGGATGGTTGTCCCGCTATATATCACAAATTTATGGAAGTGAGAATTCTATCAATTAATGCCGACTCAGTGTTGCAGATGGTTAGGTGTTTTCCGTCAACCTGAAGCCCCTGCTGCGAAATCTGGTGTGCGCACTGCCGAGGAGTTCCAAACTAGAACGAAACAGCCGTCCAGTGCTCGCTGATTTTTAATGGTACCATGTCAACATCAATCTGTGACATATTCAATCAACCAAATAACCAATCTCCACAAAAATAACTATCCCAATTGCAATATATGTATTCCTTAAATTGTCAGCTTTCCGGAGACTTATTAAGGAAGCTAAATCTTTTTCCCTTTCCAAGTTAACGTAATTTTATCATGAACATATTATCCCGTTTTCTCTATAGTTTTTGTTGTTCTGAATTTTGTTTTACATTCCGCTATATGATTTGATCTGTATAATAAGTTGTTACGATAAATAAATGA
This sequence comes from Schistosoma japonicum, assembly GCA_025215515.1. Lineage (NCBI taxonomy): Eukaryota > Metazoa > Platyhelminthes > Trematoda > Strigeidida > Schistosomatidae > Schistosoma > Schistosoma japonicum. Next base: position 35,197,715 of record CM046061.1, read on the forward strand.
CTTGGCATTAATTTTTATTCGCTGGTGTTGATGTCTTGAGCTCTCTACCTCTGGCAAAAGTTTGATCGCTCTGGCGCTGTGGTAGCCAATAAGTACTTACACGTATTCGGTCACAAATTATAGTCAAAAGTTTGATTGGATGGTTCAGACAACCAAAAGGTCACAACAGTAACCACCTGTTTTATAACTTGACGAATAAGTGACCACAACTAAACGAGTCTTCTAAGCTTGATAATGATGTTGTAAGTTCCGAGTAGTAGCCTATATAGCAATCTAGTTAGTACAAACAATATATACCCTTTCTCAACATTAAACACAGGTTACTGATAACAAGTGAACCGTGTTAGTGAACACACCTAGAATTATGCGTCAAATACTCATTACTGATTCAACATAGTAGCCTGTCAATGTTTGCTACTTGGGTTCCACCTTCCAGCTCTGTGTAGCGCCAGTAATGTTGAATTGCTTAAATTAATTATCGACAAAATTCGTAGAGCACTATAAGGCTTGACAAATACCTAATTGGTAACTACAGTAATTAGCCGGTGCATCATTTGGGTTCAATTACGTATATGTGACAAACTTTCTAGATCTGTTGGAATCAATTATAGCAACAAGTTTCTGCTGCTTTTCGTAAAATATGTTAGACAGATAAAAATGTAAGTCTACAAAAAGTAAACACTTCTAGACTACACTAAACCAATAAACCTACAAAGATTTAAGCCAAGAGCAATTAATTAATGCTGAGAATGATCAGTATAAAGGATTATATGGTATTATTGATATAAAAGCATAATCTGTTTGTGAATCAATAAACTCACCATCAGAATATTTTCCCATATGCGCCAGTTTTCGTAACTATATTTACAGGCTTCTTTCATTAGAGTTAGTGCAATATTTCTAAGATGGAATTCAACGGCATCACACAATGAATATTAGTAGTCAAAAGAATAGGTTCACTAGCAAGCTTAAAAAGTATGCTGTACATCACAAAAAATAAAATCTGAAACATCCTAATGAAAAGTCCACAATGAATCCCTCATTAGTTAATTAAAAAACCCTCTCATATATGGGGTGAACTGAACTTCCAATAAAGATGGATGACTAAGAATTGCAATAAGAATGGGATATTCCAGTGTAGTGAAATAATGAACTAACGAATCATGTTGAACAACAAATTATAACATGTTTGTTATATAGCAATTTAGTGGTCGGAGAAGCACTATAAGTTCACAGTATAAGAAGTGATCATCACAAGTGATAAAAAATCTTTTACTGGTTAATGTAACGGCCAACTCAAGTAAAACGACTAACCTTAAGTATTATTTTCCAGAAGATTATTCTATATATTTTGCTACTGTTATTTTTATATTCCCTACCGTTTTAACGTTCCAATTAACCAACTAACTGTTCCAATGCTAATTTCCGGTAATGAACTTTAACCAACTAACTATCATTGTTTTTGTTGTGTATTAATGATAGCTTTTCAATCGGTCTATTGTATGGTCTGGTTTTGCATGCATATAAGCAAATAACTAAAATATATATGACTTAACTGATTGGTTTAACAACTTTGTGTTTGAATTATTCCGGCCTAGAACTAGTAAGTATCAGGGCAAACCTACAGGCATCAATTGGGCAGTCCTATTGTCATTGCTTATTGCATGGATTCGTACAAAGTAATTGGTCAACAGTTGACGTCATCACACTAACCAACAGATTACTAAAATTATCAACTTGAATAAAATCTCTTATTCATTTACTCAGCTTTACATTAGAGGCTAATAACGAAGTGAATTTCCATAGCCAGGTGGTGAATTGAAGAATATGGAAAAAATCTTACATAATTCAGAAAACGTACTTTTTTCCTTGTAATAGGACAGCAGTAGCACAGTTATTCCATGCTTCAAAATTCTGAAATTACGAAAAAAACCTGAATAAAATTGCTCACAAACAAAAAGCAATTAACAGGTAAGTATTTCGATGAGCAATTATTATAATTTGAATATACTACTTTCCACTATTCATTTGCTCAATTTAAGTAATCACCATTAAATTTGCATCAAAATTCGCCCCTACCACCCCCCCAAAAAAAACATCTTGTCTAGTAATAAACAAATCTGTCAAATCTACGGGTCTTAGTAGCTACTAATGTTGCTACCGGAACTTACAACAAAAATCAGTTGAACAAAGTGCAAACCACTGCAAACTGACTCAATAATTTTAAAGTTAGGTGCTCACCGAAAGTCCTGGTAGTTTTAGGTTCAGTGATCGGTGGGCTCAGTAATGCATGGCGCTGGAAGTTTCAAACTAGAACCGAATAGTAGTTCACTGCTTCTGGTTTTCAATGGTTGTCTAGCCGAAGCCATTCCGTGAAATAAAACTTCAAATTCAACAATTTAAAAAGCCGTATTTTTACAACTGAAGAACATCTGGAACTCAAATCAACTGTCAGTCAATATTAAAGTTAGAATTTTCAATACAAATGTGAAGACAGTTCTGTTGTATGGAGCTGAAACTTGGAGAACTACGAAAAGCACTCTTCAGAAGATACAAGTATTTATAAACAATTGTCTGCGTAAGATACTTGGGATCCGTTGGCCGGACACCGTCAACAATAACCTCCTATGGCAGAGAACAAATCAACTTTCAGCCGAGGAAGAAATCAGGAAAAGACGCTGGAGGTGGACAGGCCACACACTGAGGAAACCACCAAATTGTGTCACAAGAAAAGCATTAACATGGAATCCTGAAGGTCAAATAAAAAGCGGAAGACCCAAGAACACACTGCGTCGGGAATTGGAGACAGACATGAAAAGAATGAAGAGCTCTTGGAAAGAGCTGGAAAGGAAAGCTCAGGACAGAGTTGGTTGGAGAATACTGGTCGGCGACCTATGCTCTACATGGGGTAACAGGCATTGATTGATTGATCGATAATAGAAACCACAAACCATCTAAAACTATACGATGAATATAGTGTTGCATATTTGCAGATAGACCAGAAGTACTAAGCGATGAATCAGTAAGTTACAACGTAGAACTTAGGACATGCGTACATCAGTTCAAATTGCCGTCCCTAAATTAGCAGACAGAGAGGAAATCGTCGGGTCAAATCCCAGAGTAGTGGAGTTAGTAACAGAGTCAGTAGTCAAACGAATAATAAGCTTTAATAAAGAGTAATTGGAACACGGTATAATTGAAATTTAAAATTTGAACATAACACGATAAATTTGGTTTAGCTAAGGTAAGTGAGCAAGTCAGTTGAAGATCTTAAGCAAAGCACTAAAACATAAAGAAAAAAGTAAAACTTACATCTGGATCTAAACGAACACATGAACGAAAAGCATTTTCTGCTTTAAGATATTCTTTGGCTTGAAGACAGCAACAACCGAACGTAAACCATAGATTAGCCTATGGAAATTCATAAAATAAATCTCAGATTGTCACGTAACGTTAATCTTATTATATTGATAAAGTTATCTGATTAAAAGTATACAGCATGTAGGAAAGACTGCTGACAGGTGGTAGTGTTTAATATATATATATATATATATATATATATATATATATATATATATATATATATATATATATACTTTGCATATCCGTAATGTTGACAATAATCATCATGTTTCAACCACCGTTTTCAAATACTTTTTCAATTTATTTAGTAGATGAGACGTTGTAGATGATCGTTTACTACAGATTTATATCAAAGTCGGGCAACTTTACTTTTACAAGTTCACTGAAATCCTGTTGATTGAAATGAAATCTTCAGTCAAAACTAGACCATCACTTGTAGCATTCATCCAATAAATAAGCATAGAAAACATATATTGAACAATGCATTCAATTTCGAACGTGTCTGTGACAAATTGTCAGTTGCGGATTACGTTAAATGGAAATAACCAACGCCGAAATCAGGCAAAATTAGGAAAGGTATATACCTAAATAATTTTGTTCCACAATCATCACAGGTATCATAACAAATTAAATGACTGAAATATGAAGCATATGATCTAGTAATTTAAATCGTATTTAAATCCTTAATGGAAAAATGGTAAGTACATGCAGTAGAACAAGCTTTCTAATGGCTGTTTTTCAGTTAACAAAAGTATTTTAATCGTCGTGATTAACGTAGTTGTATTGATTGTTGTCGCTAATTTCGAATGAACATTCAATTTCCCACTTCGGTACTTTGAGGATAGCCGGTAGCGGAAGCGAAGCTAGAGACCAGTTGGACTGTTCCTTAGAATGTCCCGCCCATCGGTCTAATCTTCTTGACTGAGAGTGGATTATGGATCTATCCTTTAGCGAAATGGTCTCACTAACTGCCAACTTTCTAATACCGGTTTCTTTGATGAACTGGAATAGTTGTCTAGTATCACTTAATGCCGCAGCTGTTCCCATCGCTTTCACTTTCATTGCCCACCAGTGATCACGGTTCTTGCGCAGAGTTATCATCGCTTTCCATTACTCTCCGAGCGAGCTAGAATAAGTTTGATAGTAGCTACCAATTCACCACAAGCATTCGAAATCTATTTATTACCCCTAGCTGTTGTATTTAAGTTGTAAACATATATCGTTGCTGCACTTGCGGTTTCTTTGAAATTGCTCAAACTTTCTTCATGATGCACCTAACGAGCACGATCGATTACGGCATTGATTGATTGATTGAAGAATAAGCGGTAATCTAAACATAACAGCCGGAGGCGAACTCCATTGTCCGTTTGCTGAGCTAGTATGTGAAAAAATTGTTTTTAAGCCCGACTTAGCTTACCACCTCGAGTGTTAAGTCCTTCAGTTATCATTACTATATCTGAGCGTCTACCTTCCTGAATGAGGTTAAAGAATTTTCTGTGAAATTCGTCTTTTACTCCCTATGAGAAGCTGTCAGCGAAGGTATAGGTAAAAACGACAAAATAGCATCAGTATATGTCCTTATCTTTTCGAGTCCCTATCGCTAACAGAAATCCATTCAAGGAATGCCTGTTCTGCCCTAAAACTTAGTGTTATGCCTATGCTATCAAGGCCTCGAGAGTTAGCTGATGAGTTCCCAGACAAACGAAGAATGTATCGAGCTGTTTCTCTGTATTAACTAGGTGAGGCTAAACGAATGATTACGCCAAGATCTTGTATGCGTGTTCCAGTGACAATATATTTCAATGGCGAGAGATTCTAGCGTTCTAGCTAATGAGGCTTGTCGACCAACAAGACAGTATTCGCACATTAAAAACCCTAGCAAGGAGTTTGGAGCGTGGCTTCAGGAAACTTGAAACGGCGCTTCGCGGAATCGAGTCACTGGCGACACGTGAGGGAGAAGTGGGAGGAAGATGAGGGGTTGGAAGTGAAAGTAGAAGAAACATTAAGAGTAGGGATTGGATTGTGAAACAGGTGATCTCGTTTTCTGTTAGAGGTATCAAAACGCCTATCACCCGTCGGTTGCTCACGACATGGAAAGGTTCTTCTTCTTGATGCACTTATTATGGCCATGCTGCTGGAGACAGAAATCCGTGGAGTAGAATGAGATGTACATTTTTAGGGTTGACCTTTTCAACCCCATTCTTTCTTTTGTAGGAAGGTAGCATCTCTGTTATGCTGGTTATCTGAGGAAAACACCTTACTACCATCACATCGTTGTACAACTGACACTATGAGTTTGTCTTTTGACCTTAAATTTGCTGCTTTAAGTTTCACCACTTTTTAATCAACCTGCCTGAGGTGGTAAAACCTTAAGGAACGAGTGTTCCAACTAGTATAGCTCGGTTGCTTTAAAACAAAAGATAAATCTGACTGTCACACCAAAGTAGAAGCAACGGTCGGCTGAAGTACACGCTGATGATATTCCTCAGAAAGACAATGAAAGATTAACGACTAAACCATCAAACTTAGAAAATACAAAACTTCAAAATATTAGATTATAATAAGAAGTCGACGATCTCAAAGAAATAAAAATTCTCATTATTATTTGGCTTGAAATCAGATGATAGTAATTTAGACGAATGATTTACATTCAAACAGGCCAACCTGTCAAACTTTGAAAATAGGAGTGTTTGCATCTTTGGATAGAAGTTTGATATGAAAATCAAAATGAACTTAAAAATATTGAACCGTATGAACTACTAACTGCGCACTAAATTAAGTTGATAAATTTTACTTTCACTACAAACATTCAATTTGCCTTGAATCATTTTAATGCAATTAATGAATAACCAATCGAAAAGAATTAAGTTTACAGTGAACTCACCTGCATAGTGTTAATTTCCAACGACTTTTGAAAGCATTCAATTGCATTAATGTAATCCTAAATAGTTAATTAAAACAAATGGAATTCAACAGAAAGTTTTAAACGAACCTTATCTGTGTACATATATACAACAGCTAAACTGCGCATGGCTCGAGCTGACTTACAACCGGATACATCCCACGCCTTTAGATAGTACTGGCGATCATTTGTCACATCGCCAAGAACACAATATAAGTCAGCAGATTCATCTCCGGCATTCAGACGAGAGCGAATTACTTCTTCTGCCTGAAATGATATACGAGGAATAAGCAAAAATTTGTTTTATGGTCGAAAATCAATGTTAAATATATTGATTAAAAGCCTTAGTTAAACAGAATAATTTAAAACCAGACACAAAACTTGCTTTAAGGAGAACTGTTTTTATTAATACAAGTCTATTTCTAGATACTGAGTAACGAAATTATTGTATACGTTTCATTCAGCCAACTCATTTTTTGTAATATTAATATCCTCTATCTATGATCTTTTTACTATCACCCTTGCCATTGCTGCTACTACTCTGATGTTCATCTTAAAGATTTTACCATACCGTGCTGATGTGGTGTGGTAATTTGAATTGATGCAATAAATATGTCATGTACTACGTTGCTGTCGATTGATTCCCTTATAATGATACCATGATGATAATTCAATTTCTAAAGTCAAATACATATTACACTCAGCGATTTACGGTAACTATTTACCAATTTTAAACTGGTTTGCTGGTGATGATCAACTTCATAATTGTAAAGTAAAAACTATATGACTTTCAAAGGGAAGGTTTTATGACTCAGGGCATATATTAGATAATTAGTTTGCAATTATTTGACATGTCTGCAAGACAACATGTGATTGGTCAATATTATGTGACAGACATATAAGCAAAGACTAGGTCATATATATATATATATATATATATATATATATATATATATATATATATATATATATATATATATAGTATATTATTAGTTTATTGTTGTTGTGATACATGCGTGTGAGTGACTAGTTGGCTTCTTGATGAATCAGTTGGATTAATGTGTCTGAGCGATAGATTACAGCAAGGCTGGGTGCTAACTGTAAGACATTGTGCTACGGATAACAGAATTGATTATGTCGGCCATCCTTGCTTCAGACACAACATTATTATTATTATCAATAGGGTTTATTTCAATCATTGATGACTCCTGTCTGAAGCATCATACTACAACTAATTTTTTTAGTCTAAATAGCATGTATATCCAAAGTGAAGTAACTTATCCTTGATCTATTAATTTAGATCGGCCTTCGAATGAAAAGTCTAATAGATAAAGAGAGATAACATTATCAGCAGTACTGCTGACACTGAGCAACAAGGCTTTACAGAATAATTCTAATTATCAATTGGTCAATATGCACAAAGCGGAACTTGGTACATATACTCTTAGGTCCAAGTTGATATACCACATTAGCACAATTACATCAAATTAACAAGATCAATGTATAGTTCAGTATAGTTCAATCAAAAGAAATGAAACAAAAGTGTGTATGAAATGATAATGGGATTTAAAGACTAGAAGACAATAAGGTGTGAATACACGTTCACCATTGTGAGTGATGTTATCCAGTGTTTTCAACCATCGCTAACAACAATCGCGTGGACCCCACCAAGTACTCTGAATCTACCAGAACGACTGAGACAAACAATTAGTGATTTCATGTGTTATTATCGTGTTTTAGTTTGACCGCCTCCCAGTTTTCTTCCATCCTATTTCTACGGCAGCCATCATCGTGTGACGAGGCGAACGACTATTGAGTATAAATAATACATGTCCTAACTACCTCAGTCGACGAAGGTTCACAACCTCATCGCATGATTTGTCAGATTTTGTTAGTACTCTGTGACCAACCTCAGAGTTGCTCATCCGGTTATTCTATGACATGTGGACGACATTTCGAAGACTCTCAGACTATGCATGTCTTTTATTTTCATAGAAAATGTTCCGCAGACAAAAGTGAAAAACGCAACAGAATGCGGTGTAGTATACTCGTGCTTCGGTTGGTAGGTGTATGTTTGGTCGACGTCACAAGTGACAGAAATCGACGAAAGGCAGGCGAGTTTTCCGAATCCGATGTGATATTTCACCAAACACCAACTTACTAGGGCTGGTGAGCCTTCAAAGACAACTAAAGTGGTTTGATCACACAACAATTTCAATACCTAAGACCAGTCTAGCCAATGACATAGATTAGTTCTGGAGCAAAATTTTGAATATAAAGGAATAAAAAACACAGAATATCTTTGCATTGAGACATGAAATGTTTGAGAGAATCTACGAATTGTTAGAATATTAACTAAGACTATACCGTTTACATATTCTAAATTCATAATAAGTAGCCCTTTTAAGAAGAGGTAAATTTCTGAAAAGTTAGACGAAATTATAACTTCTACAGAGGTATTTACGACGAAATTAAATGAAAAGGAGGATGAGGAGCAACCGTAACGAACATTAATTGAGGCAAATAACTATAATGACAGCTCATCATAAGCTCTAACCCAATCAATCGTCTTCGAGTAGAGAGCCCTCACAGAATTGATGTACTTCTGAAGTAGGCCTTTAAATGACATTGTCCCAGAACACTTTGACCTCCAGAATCGAAAGATGCTCACATGTCAAGGAATACAACTATTGCCGTACGATCGTAGGTAAGCTTGTGGTCTAGGATTTGACGAAGAGTGAATATCTGATTAATGCATTCCCACCTAGGGCACAAACTAGTCTAACTTTCCCGAAATTGTCGTTACCCAGATTGAGACAAATGTTGAATGATTACAGCGACCAATATTTTAGACAATACATAAGCCAAACTGATTAATCTGTAGTTACCACAGAAGGATTTATGATCTTTCTTATAAACTGAGACGATCAGCGGTCGAGGCCAGTCAGATGAAATTATATCCCGCTACCAGATTTTAGATGATATATCAGACTAGGCCATCACCCTTAAAGATATCGGATCCAGTTGATTTTCCTCGCCTCAAATTAAATATAGCTTTCAACTTTATTGAGTTAGAGGGATGTGTCAATTCTCCACTTCGGTACTTTGAGGATAGCCGGTAGCGGAAGCGAAGCTAGAGACCAGTTGGACTGTTCCTTAGAATGTCCCGCCCATCGGTCTAATCTTCTTGACTGAGAGTGGATTATGGATCTATCCTTTAGCGAAATGGTCTCACTAACTGCCAACTTTCTAATGCCGGTTTCTTTGATGAACTGGAATAGTTGTCTAGTATTACTTAATGCCGCAGCTGTTCCCATCGCTTTCGCTTTCATTGCCCACCACTGATCACGGTTCTTGCGCAGAGTTATCATCGCTTTCCATTACTCACCGAGCAAGCTGGAATGAGTTTTATAGTAGCTATTAATTCACTATAAGCATCCAGAATCCAGTGGTCTTTGTGCGATGGCTACACCAAGGTCACAATAAATTTTTGTTGGGGCTTCAGACAAATGAAAAGTAAATCGAGCTGTTTCTTCATAATGACTTGATGAAGAGAATAACCCCACTAGGATATTGCATACGTGTTCCGGAGATCCAGCATACATTGATTGCGAAAGACTCTAGAGTTCTATTTAGTGATCAATGTTGACCGCTTTGACAGTGTTTGCACAGTATAAGATATAACATAAAATTTAGATAACAATTCCACGAAACATGAGATAGGATTTGGTGAATTCCATTCACTAACACTAAAGGCATACGTTCGAGAAAGATGAAGTTTGAAATTGAAAGCAGGAGAATACGGGATTCGATCATAAAACAAGGTGATCACATGTTTTATCATATGAACGATGGCATTAACAACTTCCAGGTTGCCCACACCGAGGAATGGGTTTTGTTGCTTGAAGAACCTGAAAATTAAGTTGAATTAAAGGGCAGTCTTGCCCGACCGAAGCTGTTAACTTGATCTGATGGTCGGGTTCGCCTATGGTGATGGCCCAACCGAGCTATATTGACGAGAACGCATGTTCAACTAGGTTCTACCATACCAAACAGATCTGTTGGAGAGCAGTAAGACTAAAGGCAGTAACCTAAGGTCTGAGGACTAACTGCAGTAGGGTGTGACGGCAGTAAGGTGTTTTCCCCGGATAACCAGCATCTACAGCGATGCTGCTTCTTGACGGAAGGGGTTAGAAAAGGTCGACTGTGAAAATGTCACACCCCACTTCACTCTACGGATTTCTGTCTCCGGTGGTATGGCTTTCTTAAAGAACAAAGCTAACACTTCAAAGACTTCCCATAACAAGGTCGTGCGTGATCAGAAACATAGGGATATACGCCGTCGCCTCATCGTTGTCTCTGCCTACGCTCCCACTGATTGCAGCTTAGATGAAGTAAAAAATGAATTTTACAGAGAACCTACCAACCTACGAAAAGCAAAGTGCACTGATGTAGTAATGGTGAATGGCGATTTCGATGCCCAAACAAATAGACCAAACGAAACCAAAAGGCACCTGGGTAGATCCTATGGTGTTGCGGCTCAATGAACAGATAATGGCGACCGTCTGTTACAACTATTTGTCGAAGGCACCAACTTGAAGCATAAAGAAATACGCTGGTTAACATGGTGACGTGCACAACCAACCCAACGCTGGGTTCAAATAGACCACATTGGCATCAGTTATCGTTGGAGAGGCTCGATAGAAAACCACCGCCCATTCTGGAGTACATATTTAGACTCAGACCATGTTTTAGTACGAGCGCGTATTAGTCTGCATCTCACTGGACGTAAAAGATCTACGGCCAGAATCCCCCCTCTGAGTTTAACTTAAAAATGGAAAAGTCAAGAATACATTTCAGGAACAACTAGGAAACCAACTAGCCAACTATGCAAGCGATACCCACCCCGAATCAACTTGGAACGATATCCAAAAAGCTGTTGAAACAGCAGTGATATCTATTACTAGACTAAACCAAAAGGTTAAAAAACAGTGGATTTCAGCTGCATCTACTGAACTGATAAGTGCTCGGCAACTCATTTCGTCCGGCTCTGAATACTACGAAGAGCGGTGTCAACTTCAAAAAAAGCTGGTTATAAGCTTACGTAATGATCGTGAGCAGTGGAGGGTAGTCAAAGCTAAAGAGATGGAAAAGGTAGCGGCAATAGGCGACAGTAGGCAACTGTTCAGACTTATCAATGAAACGGGTATCAGAAATCCGACGGTAAGTGAAATTATCCCTGGAATAGATGGAACTGTTGTTTGCTGTCAATCCAGACCGATGGGAAGAACACTTTAGTGGACAGTTCAACTGGCTTTCGATCTCACCTAGGTCGCCAACTACCCCCAACAATCTGAATGGCAAATTAATATTGGACCCCTAAGCTTTAATGAGGTTGAAAAAGCTATGAGGGATCTAAGGTAAAAATGAGCTGCAGAACCTGATGGATTAACTCCTGAGTTATTTAAGAATGGTGGTCCAGATTTAGGTAGATTAACTGAGATTTAGGGTAGAAACTGGGAACTGAGCTTAATCCGATCTGACGGGTCTCGATCACTAATCGTCATAGTCTATGAGAAAGGACAAAAGTCCTCTTGTAACAATTACAGAGGAATCAGTTTAACGAATATATTGTCTACAATATTAGCTTCAATAATACTTCGACTCATAACAAAAGCTCGTGACAAGCAAACTCGAGAAAACCAATGTGGTTCCAAAACTGGGTGTGGTTGTAGAGACCAAATATTTCCACTTCGGGAGGTTCTGGAATATAAACACACTCTTAGACGTTCAACTATAGTTGTATTGCTTGACCTTAAGGTGGCGTTTGGCTCTATCGTTTGTGAGGCTATATGGCAATGTCTGTCAATAAAAGGTGTGCCAATGAAGTACATTAATCTTATACAGGTTCTCAATTCGAACACTACTAGTCGAGTCAGAGCTTATGACAGACTGTCCTCAGAATTGGTTACTTCAAGTGGTGTTCGCCAAGGTTGTCCGCTTTTCCCATTTTTACATAATTTTATCATTTATAAACTTTTAGAGTCGATATTTTTGTCACCTGACTTTTCAGGGGTTGGTCTCCATCCAGGAGATAAACTTGTTGACTTAGAATATGTAGATGATATAATTCTATTGGGTGAAGATGTTGACGAAATGCAGCGTCTTTTAACCGCCTTTGGGCATCACTGTGTACATGTTTGGGAGGCGACTCTCCCCATCCAAATGCAAAATGCTGCTTCAGGACTGGTTTGTTTCGGCGCTAAAATTAGTGATAAGGAGCGAAGCAATTGAGTGTATCAACCACCTCACTTATCTTGGGAGCCTCATCAGTCCTGACGGTCTGATGTCTGCTGAAATCTCGGCTCGTATACATAAGGCCCGACTGGCTTTTGATAGTTTGCGTCACTCGTGGCGTAGGTGAGACATCCGTCTTCCGACTAAAGACACGTTTACTGCGCGATAGTACGATCCTTTTTAACTTTATGAATGTGAAACATGGCCATTAAGGATGGAGGAGATTCGTAGGCTCCTAGTATTCGACCATAGATGTCCTCGAAGTGTTGCTCGTGTTTGCTGGGACCACGAGTACACAATACGTGGGGTAGGAATAGATTACTAGGTGAACACGGTAAGTCTGTTGATGGAGCAGTAAATCTTCATCAGCTGAGGTGGTTAGGATATGTGTTACGTATGCCTGACTACCGCATACCTCGATGAGCAATGCTGTCTGGTGTGGGAGTAAGCTGGAAGAATGCTAGGGGTAGCCAAATGAAAACATGGCACCAGTCCATGAAGTCATTGACAATTGAACTGATCTATGTTAATAGGTGCAGACTACCTGGTTGTGGTCTGCGTGATGATCATAACCAATGGTTAGAGATTTCGGGTGACATGGTTCAAAATCATTGGCAATGGTGTATGTGCATTCATTTCTTGTCTTCCCCCAAAGTCTAAGTTTCTGAATTCAGCATAATTTTCTTCTTATTAAATATATATATATATATATATATATATATATATATATATATGAGATCTCATCGTTGATTTATAATCCTCTCTATTAATACTAACTCTGTTACTAACTCCACTAGTCTGGGATTTGATCCGATAATTTTTCTCTCTATCAGCTGATATACGCATATGTCAAGTTCTACGTTGTAATTAACTGACTGAGAGGTAGCCTTGACGACTTGAAAGTGTGACTAAAGTGCCCAATCGCATTTGTCTGAGGTTGTCATAGACTACATTTTGAAAAATGTTTTTGAGGAGTTAGCTCCATACTTGTTAAGGTCTTACCACTGTAGACGGAAATCCATGAAAATGAAGTGTGCACCTTTAGAGTCGTTTTTTCATAATCCCATCTTTCCTTTGTGAAAAGGTAGCGCCGCTGCTATGCCGGTTGACTTAGGGAAATAGCTTACTGCCGCACACTTCTGTTCACAAGACAGTACGACCTCGCTTTCTGACTTATAGTTTGTGGCTTTTTTTCCTACAGCTCTCCTGTTGACTTGTCTGAGATAATACGTGTATATTTGTCCCACATAGAACCTGAAACTTAAGCATCAGTTGAAGTTGTAACACCACAGTAACACAGAGAGACAAGCACAAAATAAGTAGAAGAAGCACTTACATTACTGTTAATAAGATTTAAAAAATATGTGGACATTTAGAAAGTGGTACAGGAAGAATTAGTTCATAGAACGGTATAGAATAATTTTAAGTTCATGAATCAATAGAGGACAGGGGTAAACGTACTTGCGCCATTGTGAGCAATTATGAGCTATTTCGACTAGGGTCCTCGACCATTGGTTATGACATTCTTGTGGAACCGAATCAAGTAGTCTGTGTCAACAAACACGAATCAGACAAAGAGTCAGTGACTGTATCGACCCATTGCATATTTTAGTTCTGCCACTCCTCGCTTTCATCCATCCTTCTCTAACTTCAGTCAGCAAAGTGAATTGAAGTTAGTGTTTGGGCGAACTTGATACATATCCCAATCACCTCAATCGATGAAGATTCACAACCTCATAGACTGATTCACCACCTTTCTCCAATTAGCTGGAGTCTAATACCATCATTACTAACCCACTGGTCCCATGAAATACGAACGACGTTTCGGAGACACGATGACAGAATACGAATAACCCACGAATGCCATCAACTGTTACCGGTTACGTTTCGGAGCCATGCATTAAGACACAACGGACTGCTACACAGTATATACAGATATATGGCCCACGCCATAGGTGATGTAAGTTGGTAAAAGCACAGCGACCTTTCTGAATTTCTGGCGAGGTTCCATCTGACACTTGCTTATCAAGATTTATCAGACTTTCAAGGTAGGTGGCGGTTATCGAGCTTAACTACTACACTCCATATCTTTAGTTCAGGTGTTGATACAAGTCAGTACTAGAGCAACAGTTTGCATTTAGAGGGGGAAGAAACGCATCCGGAATATGCATGGTTTGTTGCTCAATACTATTGAATGACTGCATTGAACTAGCGTCTCCATCAAATAGGACTGTCATATTTGCATTCTAAGTAGATATGTGAACCTCCTGGTGGATTAATTCTTGACGAGGATAGTGGATATCCTTGGCGAAAATCACTTCAGGTTGCAATTTCAGATAAAATTTCACCATAGGCTCTGATTCGACTGGTGTTCAAGTAAATAACCGCCTGTAGCTCTCTTAAGGGTTTCTGCCTGTCTCAAGCTCGAGTGAATGAGGAGGGTTGAGCATGGGGCTAGCATTCCCAAACTGGAAAACACAAGCTTGCTAAAAAAAATACTAACCAGATTGAACATACCGAACCATTTAAACCCTGTCCTGGGAGTGAAAGGAATAATAATGACGCCTCATGATGAAAGCCGAAATACTTCAGAAGTTATGAAGCCGATGCCACTTCTAACAACCAGTGCGAAAATTTTATAGGTACATAGAATGTCCGGACAATGTGGAAGATCAATCAAATAGTCGCGGAAATGAAGAAATACAACTTGACAGTGCTTGGAATCAGCGTAAGTCATTTAAGTCAAACTGGACAAAAAACAATGGCTACGGAAGAGGTGTTACTATACTCCGGGCACGAAGAGGAAAATGCCCCACACACACAAGGAGTTACTCTGATGAAGTCCAAGAAAACGCGGAATGCACCTGTAGGATGGGAACCACATGGACCCAGGATCATCAAAGCATCTTTCAAGACAACGATGAAGGGGATTACAATGAACATTATCCAATGTTATGCACCCACCAACGACGGAAACGATGAGGACAAAGATCAATTTTATGATAGGCTGCAGTCAATTATAGCGAAGTGTCCAGGAAAGGATCTGTCAATCCTAATCGGGGACCTAAATGCCAAAGTCGGAATGGACAACACCGGATACGAAGACATCATGGGACAATAGGGACTGGGAGAAAGAAATGAGAATAGTGAAAGATTTACAAATCTATGCGCTTACAACAAAATGGTCATAGGTGGTACAACATTCCCCCACAAACGCATACACAAGGTTACATGGGTCTCACCGGATTATACTACAGAGAATCAAATCAATCTTATATGCATCAATTAAAAATTCACAAGATCAATGGAAGATGTGGAAAACAGGAGAGGAGATGATATGGCTTCAGATCACCACCTAGTGGTTGCCAAAATGAAACTGAAGCTAAAGAAGCAATGGACAACTGAAGTAATAGCATTACAACGGTTCAATACAGCCTCTCTTCAAGATACTGACAAACTCAGGGAATTCAAAATAACTCTCAACGACAGGTTCCAAGCCTTACTAGATCTGCTGAACGAGGAAGAAGGCACTGTGGAGGACAACTGAAAAGGAATCAAGGAGGCACAAACTTCAACTTGTCAAGAGGCTCTGGGCCGCAAGAAACACCATTATAAGGAATGGATTTCCAGTAAGACCTTGAGCAAAATTCAAGAAAGGAGGAACAAGAAGGCAGAAATCAACAACAGCCGAACTAGAGCAGAGAAAATTAAGGCACAAGCTGAATACACAGAAGCAAATAAGCAAGTAAAGAAGAGTATTAGAGCCAGCAAACAGAAATATATCGAGGGTCTTGCAACGACAGCGGAAAAAGCTACAAGAGAAGAAAATATGGAACAGCTATATGACACAACAAAGAAACTGGCAGGCAAATATAGTAAGCCAGGGTGACATGTCAAGAACAAAGAAGGCAAGCCAATCACCGAGATATAAGAAAAAAGGAACAGATGGGTAGAACACTTTGAGGAACTCTTGAATAGGCCAGCCCGACTGAACCTACCAGACATTGAAGCAGCATCTACAGGTCTTCCGGTTTATGGGGCTGGAAAAAGGAGAACTACTGCAAACATCATCAAAATGGTATAAGTATTTATAAACAACTGTCTACGCAAGATACTGAATGTTCGTTGGCCGGAAACCATCAGTAACAGCCTACTATGGAAGACAACAAACTTCTAGCCGAAGAGAAAATCAGGAAAAGACGTTGGAAATGGATAGGATATACATTGCGGAAATCATCAGACTGCATCACAAGGCAAGCATTAACTTGGAGTCCTGTTGGGAAATGGAAAAAAAAGGCCAAAGAACACAATGCGTTGAGAATCGGAAGCAGATATCAAAAAGATGAACAGCATCTGGAAACAGCTGACAAGGATTGCTCAGGAGAGAGTTCAATGGGGATTACTGGTGAGAGGTTTATGCGTTTCTGTGACGGACAACGGGCGTAAGTAAGTAAATAAGTAGGTAAGTGGCTCTATGGTCCGAAACGTAGCATATCTATTAAAATACTACTGTTACTGAGACTGAACTGAAACAAAAAGTGGCTAGCTCCACAGAACATACACAATTGTTTCATCTGAGATTGAGCACTTGCTCTTCAGTAATAAAAAGTGGTTTAAATAGTAGTGAAAAGAAACCTATTAAATAAACAAAACATACCTTTTCTCTCTTATTCAAATGTGTGTAACATTCAATTATTTCAGGCCACTTATCCCATAAAAGAAAACTATCTAGAGCACTCTTGTAGCATCCTATTTTCATAAGTAGTCGACCTTGTTCAATCTGAACAAAAGACAAATTTAATCGGAATATAATAAAAAGGAAAGGCTATCATACCTCTTAAAATAATTTGTAAAGAAATAAGCAATTATTTCTGTTATAAATAACTACTTAACTTCAGAAACCACTATTGGTTGACTATAAAGTTTGATTGCTTATGTATTAAACATTTTTTTTTCTATTATTTTTATATTTCCTTAGTCCTTACCTCCCATCTAATATATTAACTGTGTTATAATGTTTCCCATTCATAAACTAGAGTCAATTATTTGTGCATTTACTACCCCATTTACACATCCTTAATGTTGTTGCTTAAGTGTCATTCTAACTGGTCTGTTGCGTATTCTGGATTTGCACATATACAAATAAACGAGTGCCTGAAATATAGCTGAGTGAGTATACGAACGGGACTGCCTCACTAATTCTGTGTTCTTCCTATCTCAGCTTCAGATTAGTAAGTAGTGGTGCAGACCTACGGAAACAACAGTCTTCGTTGACTTCAATTGCCGAATCAGCGGTCGTTAATCATAAGTGAAGAGCGGGGTTCAGGTAGTCATAACCTCTACTCTCATCACAGAAGGAATTATTCAACACATTAGTTTATACGCTAATTTAGGACGAAAATAGCAAGATAGAACTACGAGAAATAGAGAGTTGATCCAAATTTACGAGGGAGAACAGCAGAAACAAAGTAAATAATTAAAAGCAGAGAAATAAGGCATAAATTTAATCGATAGTGATAAGAATTCCAAGATTGTGAAGATAACTTTAAGTGACTTAGAATTAGACCATCCAAAGTACCAAGTCATATTGAATTTGATGTTAAAGTTTTTGGTATGCATAACCAACATTTCTAGGTGTATAGTGGATAATCTAACACTATAGAGTGAGCACCACATTAGAATGGATAACCCAACGATATTTAAGGAAAATATTACATCTACATACACCAAATATTAACAACAGCCAGTGTGATGCGTCTTGAACCTTTGGGAAATTAGATACTATTGTAAGTGAGTTATGCATCGCGGTAGGTTCGTTTAAACTGAATAATGTGCGTAGGTCGACAGTGTGATAATATAGTATATTGTTAACGTTTACAGAAATAGAAACAAGGTCATTACATCAAATCGAGAATGAATCAGTATATAGCTTTAATCGCCATGCCTTGAGCAAAATCTACGTAAACTAAGAAAAATCTTTATAATAAAGTCCAAATGTCAATAAAAACTCTAACCATCGATAAAAACTGAGGTAGTCTTGCCTTGTTACATGACTAGAAAATACAGGATATATGGAAGAAAAAGTATGTGACGATCTTAAGACTAATTATTCGAAAAGTAATTTCACTCTAGGTACCTTATCCTTGCAGTTAACCTTGAAAATTTAGATGGATATTACTATTGCTTCATAATTATGGTTCACTGAATAAAAAGATGTTAAAACTTTTAAATTGACTTGCGGAAACTTGTACAAGCTAGTGGGGGGAAAAACGAAGTGGGCATAAGACTCAAACCACCTACTTGGAGGGTCCAAATAGAAGGCATTCTGGAAAGGAAGAAGCTATTAATAGATCTTTCAGAAAGTGGTGGGTTAGTTCGTCCAAACTGACAACATAATTCCTAAAATCAATTGGTAAGTAGATCTCCTGATAGAAATCTTACCTCTAACTGAGACAATGCGCGTTCGGTTCTACGTACCGAATTATGTTCAAGTAAACTTCTTCTAAACAGCATTTCTGTAGCGATGGGCCAAGAAGAACTACTCTTTGTTTCATTTTCAGAATCCGGATAAACAGCTTGGATAACAGTATTAATGTACGCCAGACACTGCTGTGCAGTCAAGTCATCTCGTGGGTGGTGACGACGATGAAGCTCACTACCATGATTTACACAAAGTAGTTATACAAAATTTCTTACCACAATAGTAATATAAAGGACTGCTCAGTATTTGAAAGAGGACTTTGTTTCTCAGTCATGCTAAATAAAACACTGTTGAGAAGTACATCGTCATTAAGAGAAATGATCTTTAAAAGAAAATGCAAAAGTAAAGTATAATTACTTGCGGCAACGCATAGCTGCGTGAAGTTTCGTTATCTTTAGTTTCATATGTTCTGTTAACTTTAACTGTCAGATTTGCAACCTCCTTTTCCTGAAATCTAGTGCATTTACCCAAAGCACCTGTGGACTCCGTGAAATTTATAAGTGACACGTTTACCGCTAAAGTTTACTTCAATATTTAAATACTGAGCACATTTTGAAGCAAAGGTTATTGAATTCTCATATTCGTAATAAAAAGCACTCAGATATGCCGATAACATTAAATATTGAAGTATCTCCTCAGAAGAATGAATAGAATCAAGGAATTTTCCATCTAGAAAGCGAATCGATTAAGTATTCAGGTTACGTACAAAGGTTGGAAATCTCCAGAAATTCACCTTTAAGTTTCGGTGATCTTTCATCGCCAATTAGGTACTGGTGTAGATAAATGCATTTCAAGTAATTCAAATGATATAAGAATGACTAAAAGACAAATATAATTGAAAAAAACATACAAGGGTTTGAGAAACTGTAGATAGTCTTTTACATAATCGTCTGCATAGCCAAAGTAAACTGAGTGACTTAGTAAGTCTGAATGGATATTCACCTTCACAACACAGTTCTTCTAATGCTAACTGGTAGCATCCATCAAACTCATATGACTCATTAGCCGATCCACCAATAAAATTTACAGCAATGAAATAGGACATAGCATATTCAATTACTTTCAAGACAGAAACAGATCTAAGCATAGGCTGATGACAAAGTACCGGCATACCTTTCCAGCAGAATATTGACGAGTGAATCGTCATCCAAATGGGGCAAGTTTATTTCCGAAAAGATTCTTTTGATTTCAGAAATCCAGTAACCGGGAGTAGAGGCAAGCTCACTTTGTGCACTCATCCACAATGGCATCTGAATCAAAGTTTATGAGCAAATAACAGATGACGCAATTGTAAGGTAGAATACACTGAAAAATTAAATCCAAACTCTAAGAAATATCCTACACATGAAGAATGACGAAAACGTGAAGCCTTTCGTAATGAGAGTTTACAGACTATTTCCATTGATTTATTTTACCATCACTTGTGCAAAAGCTTATGACAAATGAGTTTAGAAACTAAAATTTGTTTATAGTATCTGTAGGTACAAACGCAATACGGAATGAGATCGGGGTAGCAACAAGGAGGCGTTTCCAATACAATCTGATTTCGAGCGTCTGGTTACCTTTATTCATTTAAAACTTCAAGTTATTGACTTACCAAACAAACTACACAAAAAAAGTAACGAATTGACAAAATCTGTTGTTAGATTTGCACGACGCACTCCAGTGCCACTTAAGATTTTGTACATGAGTGATTCTAGATGATTTTACTGGGCTTTTGCTCATGGTTGTTTTATTCTCTTTTTTACCTTGTAGACTGTTCATTTCTAGTTTCAAGATCGCTTTTTTCATTTGCTGACCGAATACACGTGAATAACAACAATTCAACCCAGCTTATATTATGCAACAACAACTCACTAAACACGCAAATTTTACGTAGCGAATTATTTGAAACTTTATCCACATGTATTCAACATTCACGTTTAAACTCCAACTTTCTTCAGAAGATTTCGAGAGTTGACATTCCTCAATATCTGTTTCCAGAATTTTCTTATTTCCACCTAAAAATAGAGTTCCTTTCAAATGTGCCCACCTATAGAGCTACAAGCTCCACGTGGAGCCCCTATAAGGGGTGTCGCTGCCGGATAATGGAGGACGGTCGGTCATGGGGTTAGCAACCCTATTCGTAAAACAACAAATTCGCTAGAAAAACGCTAGCTGGTTAAAACCTTATTGATCACTTTAACTTTGTCCTGGAAGTTGGAAGGTCCGTTATAACTCTTCATGTTGAAAGCCGAGGTTTTCGGAACCCACGAGGCCGAATGTCGCTTCTGACAACCAGAGCAACCAATAATATAGGCACACGAAATGTCCGATCGATGCACGTGATAGAGAGAAGCATGCAACGAGCTTAAAAATATATATACCACCTGAAGTAACTTGGAATGAGTAAAACCGATTGGCTATAAGCTGGACAGTAAAGATTATCCACAGGAGAAGTTTTTCATTCTCCGGTTACCAAGATGAAGAAAGCGCTTCACACACACAGAAATTAGCATTAATGTTTTCTCCAAAAAGCATTGATGGCTCTTATAAAATAAAAATCTCATGGACCTACGATCATTAAAGCATTTTTCATGACAAAGAAGGTGCGGATTACAATGAATGTAAACTAATGCTATGCACCCACCAACAACAGCCACAAAGACTACAAAAAACAGTTTTACGAGAGGCTTAAATCAGCCATCAATGAATGCTCTGCCTAGAACTTGACAATTTTGATACGGGACTTCAACGCCAAGGTTAAAATGGACAACACCGCATATGAAGTCAGCATGCAACAACATGGACTGAGATAAAGGAACGAAAACGGTGAGGGGTATGCTAACCTATGTGCCTTCACCAAAATGATTATAGGTGACAACGCATTCTACGAAAAATCCCTACACAAAACTACATACGTTTCACCGGACCACATTACAACGACCACATCTGCATCAATAAGAAGTTTAGAAAAACCCTGGAAGACGTAAGAGAAATTAGAGGAGCTGACCTAGCTTTGCATCATCATCTGGTAGTGGCTTAAAAGAAAAGGAAGCTAAAGATGCACTAAACAATTGGTGCATCAGCATTAGAAAATTTTAACACAATACTTCTCCAAAATACTAACAAACTCAACGAATTCCAAAAGACCCTCGACAATAAGTTTCAGGCATTTCACTATATACTAGAAAAAGGTGGAACTAATATGGAGAACAACTAGAAAGAGATTAAGGGAACAATATTTTCAACATGTCAGGAAGTTTCGGTTAGCAAGAAACATCACCATAAAGAATGGATTTCTGTTAATACCCTGCACAAGATCCAGGAAAGGAGGAGCAAATAGTTAGCAATTAATAACAACCAGACAAGAACAGTGAAAGCCAAGGTGTAGGTTAAATACGCAGAAGTTGACAAGCAAGTGAAGAGGAGCATCAGGTTAGATAAACAGAAATATGTTAGAGACCTAGGAATAGCGGCGCAAAATGCTGTAAGAGAAGAAAACATGAGGCACTCATACTAAACAACGTAGAAGTTAGCTGAAAAATTCAGTAAAATAAAACAGCCAATCAAGAGCACGGCTAGCGAGCAAATCACTGAGGTGAATGAACAACAAAACAGGTGGGTAGAACACTTCGAAGAGCCGTTGAATAGACCAACACCATTAAATCCACCAGTCCTCAAAACAGAAGCCATAAACAGCGACCCACCAACAGTTTAAGAAATCAAAAATGACCATTTGACAAGCCAAGAGAGGCAAGTCAGCAGGACTAAACAACATACATTCTGAGGCACTTAAGGCAGATGTGAAAGTAACTGCAAATATACTCCACATTCTCTTCAGAAAGATTTTGGATGTAGAATGCATGTCAACAGACTGGAAACAAGGGAACCTCATCAAGATACCAAAGAATGGAGATCTCAGCAACTCCAAAATCTACAGAGGCATCAGTCTTCTTTCGATACCAAAAAACGTCCTTAACAAAGTGTCACTGAACCCATAGAAAGATTACGTTGACGCCCAACTTCTTAATCCACAGGGCGTATTTCGTAAGGACCGATTGTTTATCGACCATATCATTGCTTTTTGGTTCATTGTTGAGCAATCAATCAAATGGAGTTGACCACTATACAATAACTTTCCCGACTACGAGAAAGCATTAAACAGCGTAAATAGGATAATATTATGGTGCTTTCTACGACATTATGGCGTACCCGAAAAAATAGTCAGCATCATAAGAAATTCTTCCAACGAACTGCACTGTAAAATCGTGCATAAAGTCAGCTCACAGAAGAGAAGACCTGCGTTAGACAACGCTGCTTACTTTCGTCCTTTCTCTACTCGCTAGTAGTTGATTGGATCATGAAGACTGGAACATCTCACGGCAATCTAGGAATACAGCAGACAACATCGTTGCAACTAGATGACTTAAACTTTGCACATGATCTAGCTCTCCTATCCTACATATAGCAACAAACGCAAATGAAAACGGACAAAATATCGGCAGCCTCGGTAGCAGTAGGCCTCGACATACATAAAGGGAAAAGCAAGATTCTTCACTACAAACAACAAACGCTCACCCAGTGTTACTTGACGGAGAGATTGTGGAAGATGTAGAATCCTTTACATACTTGAGCAGCACCATCGATAAACAAGGAAGGTTTGATGCAGATGTGAAGGCGCAGATTGGAAAGACAAGAGCAGCATTTCTACAACTCAAGGCAGGTTGAATAAAAGCTTTGGCTGGCTTAGGTGAACATATAGCGTCTGGAAGACTGCTCATATACGAGTTGTGAATTAAAATTTTGGATGTGGGAGATGTTTACACGACTTCATCTGAGTGTTTAAGTGTTGTTCTGTAGACCGATTCCGCTACACAGCTCCTAGTGTTTGTCTTTACAGTGTCGCAAATTAAAAATAAGCCTCATAATACAGCGTATGTCTACTGAATAATCTCCATTACTGAAAGTGTTGCTTACAGCCGTTAGTGAAATCTTTGAACCCAGCTGATGGATTTTTGGTGGTATTCGGTTGTTCAAAAACGCGTAGTTTCAAGGAGTTTGACAAAATAATGCAGCAAACAAGATTCAAACTGAAATCCATGGTCTGTTGCTGTTGTGAAGAAACAGCCGAATTTCGCTCTCTAGCTTCTTTCAAAAGAGTGAGTGATCTTTTCACAGGTGATTTCTAAGAGTGGCAACGCTTCTGAACAGCGTGTGGATCGGTCCAGGCATGTTAGAAGATAAGGTAATCAATTTGCCTCCTGTTTATGTCTTTCCAAGGTGGTTGTGGAGGGATTAAAAAAGTGTTCATAGGGCATTTGGCATGCATGACCACCTTGTCGTTTTGGCTGGAAGCGTATTACTTATTTATGCTTATCTTTGATCAGCAGAATCTCTGAGTAACCTTTATAATATCGACAGAAACATAGAGATGAAATAGACTGTGTAGTATATTAAAATTGATGGGTCGATAATTCTTAGGGACGATTGAACGGGCTGTACCTGTAAGAAAATCGCAGTGTTCTTACCTATTTCATATTTTAGTTTTAAGCCCAAACGCTGTCATGGATAACTTGTGATGGAGATCGTTGTCCTCATTTTGAAGTTGGGCTGGTTTTACAACGTCGATCTCGTGGATACAATTCAAGGAATGTATTCATGATAAGACGTCGGTGACTACATTGTTAGCTCTAGATATATGTCGTATATTAGTAGCGAACTGTAAAACGTAGTCTAAATGAAGTGACTCTTGTGGAGAGTAATTTCCTGAAGATGACTTTATGGCAAACTTTAATGGTTTATAATTGATGAATATAGGAAATTGCAAAACTGCACCAATGGCTGAGTCAAGTGCGTCAATAACAATGCTTACGCAAGCTGTTGTATTGTTTGCTAATTTAATATGATCATCCTTCTGTTTTAACGTAGCTGATCTGTTATCGATTTTATGAGAGATGCATAATTAGGTATAAGCCACTTGAAAAAGCATATCAATCCGTTGGAAGCTCGTGGCCGTTTTAATGGTGGTTTGTCCCTGATACCCCAGAATAGACTCTCCTAGTGGTTTTGATGACGTATGCGATTAGCGTCATTAATATGTTCAATGAAGTTCAAGGAGGTTGTTCTGATTTGCGTTTTCAGCATATCATAATACCATACAGTTAGAGCCATTCAAACGCCATATCCAAATGTTTCGTTTGTTTCTTCATCCGGGCTTGCTATCAGACAGCCATCAACACAAGTAAGTATATAATCAAAATCCCAGAACACATCATCCTAAAAATACTGAAATGCTTTGGCTGCCTTTCTAAATATAAAAGGCATTCATAGAAATCCTAAGAGGCCAAATCAGATTATCATAGATGTGTTGGGGTTATCGCTTTATAGTATAGGTCCTCGATCATAAGCCTTATAAGGTCAATTTTCGAAAATTCGATCATGCCCTTAAAGGTGGCTCTTAGGTCTCTAATGTTTGGTAAGTGTCAACGGTACGGCGGAGTTTGGTTGCTGAGATATAGGTCATTACCAGTGGGATGCCGATAATTTCCATTGATTTTCAGAACTTTATGTAATGGAGATGACCATGGGCTTCTAAAATAACGGATTATTCCTACACCAAGTGTATAGTGAAATTCATTCTAAACTTTCCTAACTTGTTTCAGGTTCAAGTCGATACACTTTGAGAATACATGTTGAACTATAGTACCGATGTGCAACATTACTGGTTACACAATAATTTCATCTTTATCTTATTTGGATAGGAATACTTGTCAATAATTGGCTTAAAATAAGGATTAATTGAATATTTTAAACAAGAAGAACATAAGCTCTGACATGAAACGGTAGTTTCATGAATGGACAGCTTAGTGTTGCTGTCAACTAACCCTAGTATGCAAATATACTGTAGTAACACAATAAATGGTCGCCTATGATAGACGTTTTCATATAGATGGCGGGGAAAATCCAATGTATGGGTCCTGGCAAACGCACACTTAAATAAATATGTCTTTCGCTATGCGTTGATATTTATCCAACGTTTCAACGGTAGGTTTGAAGTTTGAGGAACAACAGGGTTTCCGACGCTTCTTAGAAGTTTTCACATAAATGTCGGGGAACCAACAACGACTTTGGTTTTTCTTTTGTCTCAGTTGAAATGAAGATATCTTGCGTAAAGGACTTTCTTGTCGTATATTATTTGATATGCCTTGTTCCCAAAGGTCAAAGAAACATGAGGTTGTTGCACAATTTTGTCATTTAAATTCTTTCGTCTTAAGGACTTTTTATGACGAAATAGATCTAACTGTGGCTGATTCTGCGTAGATAACGTTTACTATCTATTTGGTTTCCTGGAAGAAGCCCGCATAACCCAGCAGCCATCGTTAACCGACTCTTAAGTACTCGATTAAGTTACATGCGTAATATAAGTAGCGAAACATCAGCTTATACATGATAATTTGTTTCAGCAAGCCAAAAATGCAAACAACAATTCAAAAAGCACAGGTGATAAAAAGTTATGATGTTGTATTATATCGTTACATGCATACAAATATAGGAATGTATAACGAGTGTGATATTATGTCCAGGGTTATCAGTGGCTGCTGCATCATGTGGCCTGTAGTGTACAACACACTGTTGTGTTGTGAGACTGCTGCTGTTTGGTTGACGACATTTATGCATCTCTGTATAGAAAAATCTGAAAACTATGACTTTCTCTATTGTAGGTCTTA
This sequence comes from Schistosoma japonicum, assembly GCA_025215515.1. Taxonomy (NCBI): domain Eukaryota; kingdom Metazoa; phylum Platyhelminthes; class Trematoda; order Strigeidida; family Schistosomatidae; genus Schistosoma; species Schistosoma japonicum. Next base: position 35,224,467 of record CM046061.1, read on the forward strand.
GATAATTTGCTTTGGCTGTTAGTGAGTGCTAGAAAATGTATTTACTACTTACGTTAATTTGAAAAATATAGGATATACACAATAGTTACTTTTAGCAGTTGAATGATGTATGTTAATTGGTGACGGAAAATTTGCCACCAAAAATATTTATTTGCGGTTGTAAAACTAGGACTTTTGAACTCAGTATCATCACTGCAATTAATTAAGACGGTTGGAGCAACCTTTTATGTCCTGAGTTTCGATACATACGAATTATTACCCATTCGGAACCAATTCTGTGACAGATGGCGTAATATCGTTATTCTATGCCTGCCTACTTACCCTGACAATGCTACTAGTCCCCAAACTAAAATGTAAAAACATAGGTTGATATACCACACTACTACTGTCGTATTTACATTTCATGTATTCGCTCACTCTAATTAATGATAGTGAGTATAAATTACTTTGTAAGTGGTTTACGAAAATTGATCTAAAAAACAGTATAATTTACATCACTGTAAATGAACAGAAATAGATTTAAAAGTGACAGGAAAAGGGATAGATATACGTATGTTAAGCCTTTATTTTCATATAAAAAAATTTGCATAGATCAAAGGTGACGTAAATCCGATGGAACCTCTTGAATGGATTCATGGAAGTATAACTTCATGAAGTTACTTATTAGGTGGTAAAACTGTTTGTTAATAAGTAGTAAAAAGCATCATCTCCGTGTGTGTAAACTATCTATTATGCAATGATGAAGTTTACTAAATTTCCTATTGAGCGGTGATAAACATGATTTTAACTTTGTCTACAATGTTAATTTACATAAATATTTATGTATTTCGAAAAAAACTATCAATTATGTATGCTTATTAAATTTTTAGGCATCTTATAGCGTGTATATTGTAAAGTTCAACAAATGGTTATAAATTTCAACGAACATTTAAAACGTTTGATACAGTTCCAACAACAAATACTTTGGATTATTGACGGCCTGACTTCACGTTAACAAGATATCAACTTTCAATATCTCAAAGTTTTTTTTAACTTTAATGTATGTTTTCAATATGATATTACTATCTTATGACAAACTGTTAACGCTGATATTCTTTCGGTTTAAGTTAATCACACCTGTGATTGTGAATTAATAAGGGAAAATCCTCTAATTACATCATTCAATTAATGAAAGATTTGCAAAAACATAAATTACAATATAGGATTAAAAAAAAGTTGATTTAATGGATATAGATGATGCTTAACTTACTAAGATGCCTAATGTATTGAGATTTTAAGATAATTTTATGTTATTCTGTGCATTGAGGAACATACAAGAACAAACAGAATGTAAGGTTTATTAGCAATCTTATGGCGATTATCTATTCTAATAATTAAAAGTATTGTGATAGCATGCAAACAAGTTATAACTGATTGATAATGTCAAGGAGGGAAGTAAATACTTATAAAAAGTATTGTGTACTAACAAAATTTCAAGGACGTCAGGTGAAAAATAAAGCGAAACCTAACTTAGTGCTTCGTATATATGTACATGATTTCAAACTGTGAATGACTAAAAATTACATTGTATGAAAGAGATAAAGCAGAAGAGTGTTTCAATGGTTCTTGAAATAAGGAAGCTGGATAGAATGAACTGAATTTGACATATACCACATAACTGATTTGAATTGTTTTAGTTCAAAGTGTAATAGCCACCAATTTTTAGTACATACAAGAGGAAACCATGTTGAACTAATTATAAACATGTCGTTAAATGAAAATGCGAATCGTAGTGTCCATATTTTAGTATTTATTTGTGACTGCGTGTTGCATCACTAGTAAAATATAAAAGTTAGGTTTTACGATGATTTTAACTGTATTCAAATACAACATGTATAGTCTCAAAGGCATTATTTTTTATGAAATTGAAATTTAAGATAAACAGTCTAATATGCAAAAGGTCATCGCTGGAACTCAGAAAACAGACGATTTCTTCCTTGTTTATCCTTACTAAGAAAAAATATCACTTTACACAACCTTTAACTTGTTACTGATATGAACTGATTTTCAACTACATATATTAAACCCAAAAACTTCTTATTCCTGTCATTTAGTAGGACTGCTTACAAGCATAATTTCCTTATATCAGCAGTTATAAACTGCTGAATTCTGGCTGGTCAGTATTCAGTGACTAAATTTAAACGATCATTTTATTGTAGATGGGTTTGAAAAATCCTTTATATTTTAAATCAATAAGGTTCAGTGAAATCCATACACAATTCCGTTCTTGACAGACAATTAGCATGCAATAGATAAAACTAAAACATTTGGAGTTGTATATTGTATACTATTAATCTTTCTTGATGGGGTTTGATCTCGTCACCTACATATGACAAAAACTATAGGGATTCGAGTTAACAAACCAAGCTTATATGTTCAAAAGAAGTGCATAACACCTCTATTCTTTCCCTGGCCATATAAGATTCAATAACTAGCTTACCTATTTTTTTTACTCCTTTGCTGTTTGTCTGTTCTTATTCTAACCCGTTTATACATTTCCTCCATTCTCTGTGAATTTGATCGGATTATTTTAACGCTTTCTAGTTTTGAAATATTATTATTATTCACTAGTGTTTTAACAAGCTTAGTTTCTCACCTATTGAAATGATGACGGAAACTGTCCGCTTAAACGTTCAGTTATCATTAGTTATTATTCAACGAACTACCTATTTATTTCGATTTGTTGATAGAATTGAACATAGTGACAATTATATAGCAATAAATTTATGACAAAACTTTATTCAAATTTTCGGATTTATTGATCAAGGTTAATAATTATAATTAGTAAAAGTGAATAACTTTATTCATTTGCATATGCTTTGAAAACTTCCATGATTGGACTATCAGTGGGTAAGAAGTATATGAAATTCATGCTCCTGTATACGAAACTTTATTAGCTTAATCTATTTTCTAACATGTCAAGGAAGAATAAAGTTGATAATGTGATTAATAAACTTAGAATGATTTCAACAATCGCTATTTATTGTTTTCAATGTTAAAACGATTTTGAAACCAAAGGATAGGTAATCATGAATGGGAAATATTACTTCATGTTATATTGAATATATCCTAATCTGTAGTTTATTCTGCTAAACACCAGAATCATGGTAACCCTGACAAAGAATCCTTGAGTTGTATTATTTCTCTTGCATACAAATTCATCTTAAATGAAGTAAAATGTGTTTTGAATAATGTGTGTTATGATAGATAGGAATATTAAAAATAAAACAATGGATCAGCAATCAAAAATTTCAGGTACAATGACATAATTGATAGTTATTTGACATATTACATTCTACATGAAATGGTTAACTAGCTAATAATCTTTAAAAATGATAAACAAGAAGACAACGTATACGGTATTACTTTCACTGGGTTGGATAAACCATTCATTGTATTAATATGTAAGGCTAGATAACAATAAAAATAAAATCAATGTCCAAACGCTGACAACACATTTATTGAACAGAATTAATCATCTTCTAGATTTACAGAACAATTCGTTACTTACCTGACAATACATTATGATAGCCTACTTCTTTTTTTAAACGTTTGTAATTAGGATTTTCTCTACGGTGTCTTATAACTTATCATTTAAATAAGTCAGTTAACGAAAATCTAAACAACTAACTTAAGTTGATTAATTCAAGATTTTGTTACGCAGTGATACTTGTCTTAACTTTTATTAGTTGTTATTAATAGATTTCTATTCAATGTTTTTCACATGTAACATTAAATGAAATTTATTATCTGTTTATAAAGTTATCACTGAATTTATTTAAGCAACATAATCTTCGCATTTTAACATAGAGGTTAATTGATCAAACATTTCATCTTGTAGGTCGTGCCTATAGCAAGAAATATATTGTTGACATTAAGTAAAGATAGGAATTTCCATAAAGTTCAAGTTTCCTATTCATTTAAAATGTTTTTAAACTCTAATCTAGTCAAATAGAAATGTGCTTCAATCGATGCTGTATTCAATTTAACTTTACAGAAATACAGATGGAGGCTGTTTATGTTGAAAGAACAATTTTTTTTCCATTTTTCACAAACTTAGTTTATAGTACACACGATAAGTTGTGGTCACAAAATTTCAATTTCACTGGGTATAACTTTATAATTCACATCATAGTATCTTCTTTATGTACTTGTGATATAAACTAAAGCCATTATGCAATTTACTGGTAGGTATTTCATGCATAGCATGCAAATATTCATTCACTTCAAAAATATTCTGTTTTTATTAAAGCAAATTTCATATGCTAAACCTTTAAAGCAATTTCCTTGGATAAAATATTTTAGGAGATGATAATAAACTTCATTTAAAAACTTGTTGGCCTTTTATTTTAAAGCAATGTGTCACCAATAAAACAGCAACCTTTATTTTGCAAATTGTCACTTATTTCTAGGGTATGTGAAAATTTAGCGTATGTTACTATGTTGTAGGGGATGATGAACTTGCAACTTAATGTACTCAATTTATGAAGCATGGATTTGATTGTATGAACAGAAGGATAATAACATAGATCTCTTAGAATATGATGAAAATTTGATTACCGTAGATAAATCTGCTAATAGTCAATGAAAGTGATGTCTAAATCTTTATAAATTTAATCAAAGATAGTTGTTGATAGTCAGAGGGAAAATAAGATAAATATTTTCCCATTAAATATGTAAATAATGTCTTTTGAATCCATGGATAACTAATTTCACATAAAAGTGGAACAGATCACAACAATTAACTTAGTCCCAATGAAGTTTGTTACGGTGATTATGCCATTCTAAAGTACAGTTATTCTTGAGCTTCTCTTTTCAGTTTTTACTGAGTGATATTCATTCTTTTTATTTATGCCTCCAATTCCCAGTGCATTTCGCGTTTTGGTCTTCATTTCTTGCCTTCATCTCGACGATTCCAAGATATGGGTTGTCTTGTGATGCAATTCGATGATTTCCTTATTGTGTATCGTATCCACTCCCTCCCAGCGTTTTTATCTAATTTCTTCCTCGGTTGGAAGTTAGTTAGTTCTCTGCCAAAGTGGGTTGTTACTGACGATATCTGACAAACGGATGAGATCAAATGAACGTTTTGTTTTTCAAAAATATGACATGTTTCCATCATGTAACTTAATAAAATGATCTTTCCTATTTCTCTGACTACTTACACAAACTCTCTTAAAACTCAACAATATGATATTACAAATTAGTGATACCAAAATACTTTTAGCGAAGTATTTGATATTCTTATGGCTTATTAATGCTGAATTACGATAGTACTATGTTCAGCAATAATATAATTCCAAATTATCTATATGTCACTGTATATTCAAATGACTAATTCACATCCGCCAACAATCGGTTAAGTTATTAGAAGTCAGTAACAATGAATTTATGAGAATTACATTTGAACATAGTGTAAGTCCAATAAGTATGAAATTAAATCAAGTGAGGAAGTAAGGTTATATCAATTTTTGTGTTCAATCGTGCTATGACATCGAAATTCTAAATTAATAAATGTACAACTAATAAAACTCGTTATTATGATTGTGGATAGGCCGGGAAGGAGGGGGTATTAGCGACTGCTACAGGCTAAGTAGTGGATAGTTCAGCTTTTGTTGACCAAATATATAATTATTAGTTAAAATTTTAAACTAACTAAAATCGATATCATGTTTACAAATAACGAAAGTTCTAGGAAGTACAATCAAGACATTGTATTTTTAAAACTATATTGTCAGTTTTACTACGATAGGAGGTGGCTAATCGTCGTATTTAGTAAATTTTGTGCCTGATTTTCGTGCTATTTGGTACTTGTCAGTAAGATATACTTGCAATCTTAAAGAAATTGAACCACCCTGTAATAATCATATATGTTTCAATCAGCTCCGTGTGCTTTTGAAGGTAAGTTATGGTTAGTGTAGCTCGTTGACAATGGTTGCAAGCTGTAGTGATGAGTGAAGCATGTTCTAATCCTACGGAATTCATTAGTATCTTTAGAACTTCGCGTATTGTCTGTTAATGTATGTCATTCAATAGAAACCTGTTTTCATAGTTTTCCATAGACTGCTTCCAGACACCTTGAGTAAAATCATAATGTACTCATTGATTAGTCATTTAGTGTCAACATTACAACTTAATCGTTAAAATTTGACCAGCATCACAGACTCGGCAAAACGGATACTAACTACTACTTAGTAAAGAAGTAATGTCATAAGTACTTTGCTTGCTAGTGAAATTAGTCATGAAGTGAAAACACATTAACTTAGTTTTTGCATCACGTAATGAAAAATAGATTAAATTTGGGTGAATGTATAGAATTTTAATATTTACTAAGCCAAGTCAAAGTTAATGTAAATTTCACTACTATTTTAAAAGCCCGGAACAATAAATGTAGACTTGTATAACAATTATTATTATACAGACTATGAAGTTCATTTCGATGCCTAGGCTAGTAGGTTATTTCACCGGTTAAAGACGTTATTTATCTAATTAGAAATTGAAGTAAACGTTTTACAGGCCCACTCAGTATGGTTAAACGTATCTTCTTCAAAATCTAGAATTTCCAGTTTCTACATCAAGACAGTTCAACTTTATCAACTGCCGATTAGTCTTAGTAAAGATGAAAACGACCGTGTCGATTCATCATTATCGTCATGCAACTGTCCATTAAATGTCAGTTTCGAAACAAACATTACAATTGTATTATAAAAACTATATACTTTACGTCATGGTGTTCTTCACATGTAGGTTAAAGCTTACACAAATTCTACTTCCACTTTGATAATAAATAAACAATTGTAGAATTGTTTATTCTAATAGAACATAAATCTATTTCATAACTTGTTATAATCAGTTGTTCATTTTTACTTTTTATTTCATTTGTCTAGTGAGTGTTTCTTTACATCATCATATAACATCATTTTATATTTTCAGTTAGACAATGTAGAAAATTTATGTGGTTAATTTACTAATGGGTTAGTGTTAACCTCTTAAAAATAGATACTAGTGATAACTTCGTTGCTTTGAAGAAAAGCAACTACAGTATAAACTCATAAAGTAGTAGAGTTTGGAAATCTATTTCTAATTGATTTATTCGGTTGTATTGATTCTATACTTGGTTAAAAGTGGGTCATCGAATTTTGTTGATAGACTGAGACAAAGAGAAAGATGTAGAAGAAAAAAATGTAAAGGTCGACCAATAAAATCAATATTAATAAATATATTGTTTTGTTCTCTGTTCTCATAGGCGGTTAAATCAACAAAATTTATTTAGATTTAGTGAAGTTTTCATTCCACTTATTTTGTTTTTACTCTATTAAGTTTTATAAAGAATAAATGAGACAGTTGTACGCTAATACCAGACACCAAATAATATCACTTTGTTGCATACTTCAAGGCTACATAATAAAGAAAACTGAAGTTCATTTATCCATACCAGAACTTAAGATGAAAGTAAAGTGAATATACCTTAATATGTTTAAAAGAATTATTGAATAAATAGATTTGTTACTTATCAGACTAAAATGGAACGCTTTTGAAAATGCATTGCAGCAGCACTACGCATGCCTGTTTGAACATTGATGTATTTATTTCATGCATAAAGAATTGCTGCTAAATAATACAAATTAAACTGGGCTATTACAAACATGATGAAGTGAAAAAGAACTGCACGAACTTTTACTTTTAATAGTTGTAAATGGTCAACAATGAATCCTGGACCTAGATTTTCACTAATACCTTGGAAATTAGTGGTTGCGCAATATGTCAAAGTTACAATCAGAAACAGTCGGTGATGAGTTATTTACTTTGTATCTAATTTCTTATCAATTCTGAATTAAGAAGTGAGATTGGTAATGTTGTACGTTTATCTAAGTGAGAAGTAAGTAACGCAATTTTAGATTACTAAGAGTCTACAGTTCCCTACACAGTAGTAAACAAATTTTTATAATATATCATGACGTAACTAAACTTCAGTCTATTTCTATTCATGTATTATAATTAACCAAGTAACATTAAATTTAGTATAGTCTCATGGTGGTTTATTTAACAAATGAATAAAATACAAAGCTGGAATACACAAAATAACAAATGACCCGGAACATTATATTATCAAGTTGCATAGTTTTGGAAACTTGTGACTGATCAAGAACATTGACCTTATTATTTTGAACGTTTACGGATGTGAAATTCATAAGTTTTAACTAAAAAATATTTATTTAAATAAAGATTCTTACAGCCCCTTGTTTTTGCTAATGACTTGAACAATCTGATACTTTTGTCATTCGCAAACATGGATCTCTATAGCATTTGGTTACTTTCTCAAATATGTAACTCCTCGTATGAACAGTTGGGTGACATATATTTTGTTTATATTTTTGGCGTAAACATTTTTTCATCTCTACTTATAAAAATTCTTGAAGTGAATAAACCATCATATATAATTCTAGTCAGAAATGACGAATGATTGACCTGTGTTTTAAAGTGCAGTTCAGAATTCATGAAGTAATTATCCTTGGTGAAATATGCCATCATTAAAATTTTTACAGAAATTTTGACAGTTGTGTGATTTTGTACTGACTGCATCCTATAAGATTAAAAGTATACAGAAATATGATAGGCGATCACTAAGATGATAAAATGATTTTAATGTTCAGCATATTTCAACAGATCATAATCTATCTAAATAACGTCGTACACAAGCTTTTGCATAAAATGATACATTTTAAGCGATATTACACACAAGATCTAATATGAATCTTGACATTTCTTGAGAATTTAAGTAGCTATTTTTTACTTTCTGTCAATTATTATTAAATTCAATGATACATTTATCAAAATATTTACAGTATGCCCTGACATTTACACGTATGTCTAGTATAAAATAACCAGATTCTGTGACATTTCACTGTGAAAACTTTGTCCTATGAAACATTTTATAGGCTACATTAAGCAATGTTAACCAGCATGATCAAATTATACTTTTAATCGAAGTAATTAAATGTCACCGTAATTACTTGGTAACATATTTTACCAATAAATTCAAAAACATTTAGTTCCCTTGATAAATTTGATAAATTGAAATTAACAAACTTCACAATACAAAGTTAATTCTTCTCATTTCATTTACAAAAAGAATTCGCCTTTTATTTGTTTCGTTACAAGAAATGAACATGTTCCAATATTATATAGATGAGTTTTCAGTTGACTAGTGAAGAAAATTTTTTACAGAAACATTAGATGTGATTGTCAGTGATGGAAGCTGACGAATTTCATAGTATTGACTAAGTATTCATTTCACTGGAAATTTGAATCAATAGTCCATTTTATTGGGACATAAAAATCTAAAATATTTCAAATCAGAACGTCTCTATATGATTTTTTGAATAGAATATTTAATAACCATGGTAACATATTCCATGTACTTTCAATAACCTGTTGGTTTGATATCCTACAAGTACAAGCGTATACATAATATGTAATGTAAAATATATTCAGATACATGGTATACCTTATATTATAATAAATCAAGTGTTCCAGATACCCTAAATGTAATAAACAGAAATTGATCATCACCTATTATTAAGAAATACAACTAGACGAATAAATTAAATGTGCCATTAAAACATAAAAGTAAAAATCTGTTTAAGGTTAGACAATCATTGTACTTGACCATCATAACAAGAAGTGATTAGTACAGTTTGCGCGTGTTCAACAATTTCACTTCTTACTGATTTAATTAATCAAGTACAAAGTTGAAAAACTGATCAAGAGATTCTATTCATGAAATTAAAAGGAAATAAAAAAAAATATTTCAGAATGTATTCAGGAAATTAGTGAGAAATGTATCGTTTTTTATTATTCAATAAATGAACAGATTACATAATATAAGTTACAGCATGGTAGATAATGAAATGATAGTCTTGATTAAGATAGTTTTGACTGACTTAAGTAAATTTTAAACTAATAACAGTCCGAAAAGTAAGCAAATAAAAACTACGAAATCCATAGCGTAGTTTATTACGATTGTAATTTATTGCAGTGTTAAGCTGACAATAGTAATATCAGAGATAATATAGTATCATTGATTACATGGTATCATGTGATTAACATTATAATAAACGCCAATAGGAAGTAATTATTCTTTCTCTAAATATGATTGATTCTAGCGTCTTTTAATGATATCAATTTCCAACCTCACAGAAGTCACTGTTATGAAGTACTGTAAGCCTCACTGATAAAGAATTAATCCTTTATATGTAACGTCTAACCACAACTTGACCTATTGTGCTATATGTCATTTACATATACTTGTTCATTCAACTTTCCCATATTTAACGACAGCAGTATTTCTGTAAAGCCTGATATTTTGCTTCGCACATATTTTGTTGAATGGAATTATTTGTAAATCATTATGACAGTTTTAATTCAAACTCCATTGTCGCTTGAAGTTTTTTTTATTTATAAAAACATGTATACTTAAGTGGCTAAGATACTATTAGCCAGGACACTGAACTGAACGAAGATTTAGAAACTCTGATAAAAGAAACAATGATAAAGATGATATTCAGTTTCACGTAAAATAAAATTATTTTTAGAATCTATAATCATTATAGTCAATGAAAATGTTTACTATCCTTTTTCGTCGTTAAAAGTTTATCTAACAAATCTAGTGCTTTAAAAAAGACTGACAGGTCACACATAGTAAAGTAACTTGTTTTGTATGTATCCTACTAAATTAAAGTATAATATACCAATGGAAAGGCAAAAGGAGTGATTAACAGTAAAATGGTTACATTAAGCATGTTGATGTCGTTGAGTTGCATATTGTTTTAAGGAGTATGTACATATATAGTTTTAGTTACATAACAGCAAATTACAGTCACTTGGTTAATATATATAGGAAATTGAGTATTTATCCAGTCTTTAAACTGAAATTTACATACTACATACTTTTTACAAAATGTAGTTAATTTTCAGCTGTCATGAGTATTTAACAAATTAGTTACTGTTATGTTGTTAATAAATACATCTACTGAATATTTTAAATGATCTTCTGTACCAATAATGCTTGCATGTTTTAGTTTTAGAAGATAGTGGCAATTGCCAAACTAACTATTTCCTAAATATAAACATTTGATTATTGTTAGAGCATTAAACTTTGTTTAATCATTGAAAAAATATATATATTAAACGCTCATATACTTGTAACTGTTTGATTTTCTAATTAACTTCATAGATTCTATTTATTTTATAAGCGTGAAGACATTAAGAATAAACATTTTAGCGAAATAACATAAACGTATTTTTTCTTTTGCCTGTTATCAACTACTCATAATTTGTAACCTTTTAAGATAAAGATTTAACATACTTGTGAAGAGACGTTGTTCAGAAATAAATACATGTGAAACATCACATTCGTTGGCTATACATTAATAAATATACCTTTTCTTTTGACTTTCAATATACGTGGACTTTTGTTCATGCATCGTCAATGATAGTCAGTTGAATAATTAAGTCTATGGCTTTTAGAATACATCATTCAAATCACTCATCTGAATCATAACTGTTATATCCCATTTGCTTCCACCCTTAAAATGACTATATATATATATATATATATATATATATATATATGAATTTTGATCAAAAGTTCAAAAGAATCATTGATCTTTACTACAATATTTAACTGGCATTATCATGCACCGAATTTAACAAATCATACCATGAACTTAAAGAAGAGTATCTTAGATGATCTGTAAGATTTTCTTTCCCGAGCTAAGGTATTTCATAAAATAACTTCCTATGATGGGTTCCATTATTATTAGTGTTTATTTGCGATGAAAAAATGCGAATATTCAGATTAAAATATTTGTCGTAGCATATATATGTATACATAGAGTAAATTCTCATACTTCTATAACTTTAAAGATGGGGGAACACTTGGTACATATTTTTGATGACAGGCTTTATAAAACATATTTTCTTAATGCTTCCATGTTTGTATAGATATATTGTGGGTTCTTAGTTTATATTGAATTTATTCAACTTGAATCCACCAGTCTTACTCAAATCATTGTAAGTCTTTATTTTCTTCCATGATGAAAAAATGATAATTAGACGGTCAAGTTAAAAGTTCCTATTGGAAGTATATTGTTTATGAGGTATTGATGTTAATCAACTAATTAGGCATAAGTTTATAAAGTAATTCAACTAACACTAATAATATTTTATATCATAACATTTTTGATCATTAGAAATAAATGAAATATTCTGAAAATTGCTTTCTTTTTCATTATTTATCATATGGTTATTGTTAGAAATATGCTAGACATTTTGTATTTATTGTTAAAGATAATATAAAAATTATTAGTAGCTTTTATTGTTAAAGTTTGAACTTGAAATTATGTATTTGAAAACATCAACTACAAATTTAGGTAGTTTGTACTTACTTGAACTTCGTCTAACAGAAGATTTCACTGTTAAATCTACAATAGATAAGTTCATTAATGTTTCAATATTAGAAGTGACGCCTACTAAATCAGCATTTATCAGTAGTATTCTAAACGTTTTCATTTTGGCAATCAAACTATACTTCAGTTATAATATATTTACCACAAAATTATGTGATTTCGGAAAAAGTTTTAGGTTTTAAAATGTGTCAAAAAGTTCATAAATTATACTGAAATTATTCACATTTGTCTAATTAAATGATACTGGTTGTCAGTGTTGATTAAACAACACATTGTATCATTATACTAATATTTTTTGAAATTATCAAATTATCAATTCAAATTTGTGTTTGCTTTTGAATTTTCTTCGTCAAGTAATAAATTTAAACACCTAATTAATTCCTTAAACGTATAATTCATTCTCTATTTCTATGCAATGAACAATTCAAGTAAATAATTAATTTTCAAATGCAAACTTACAATTACATTTTTTTACCTTCTTTGTTATGCAATCAATCTTAATGATCAATTGATTTATTTTCTGTTTTATCATTATTATTGTATTAATTTTCTCATTATCATTATGTCGGTATTATTTTCTAATATTTAGATATACTACTATATATCAGTGGCATATCATGCTATACATCTAATTGCATGTTTTAGCTGCATAATACACATTTTTAATAAGTGAACACAACTATTTAAGTTGAATCATAATTTTGACAATATTAGAAAAATATTATTACTGAAATTTTTGTTTTATTTCTGCTTAGAATAATAATACACTATAAATAAATAAATAAAATCTATAAACCGATTCTTAAATATGTAACGGTCTATTAAGTAAATTCTATCTCTTATATTTAAAATGTCATTAAGCGGTTAAATTGACAGTAAACAACTGACGTTTGAGTACCTCAAACCTGGAGTTACTAACGGTTACTTATACTTCGTTCAATTACCATAGTTCGCCTCCATAGACAAACAGAGAATTCATCAAATAACACAGCACCAAAATACTTAGTGTACTGATATATTATTTGAAGCGATACATATTAGAGCTTGTAAATTTTTATCAAATAATAAGATGATCGTCAACGAAAAGCCAAGTAGTATGAAATATATATTTTACAGGGTTAAAATCATAGCGTCTATCATTGTATGCCATTCAAAAGAATCTGTAGAAAGTTGTTAACCAGTGTTTCATATGTCTTGAAATTCACTATAATGAAGTATATTTACCTGTATAAATGTTAACTAATTCAGAAATTTAGAAACTGTATTATTTAAATTCTTATTCTATGGTAATATTTCTAAACTGTATAAGTCGTTACCATTCATGAGAGGTAGGTTCAAAACACTGTGCAATTTTTAGAAGTAAATTAATATAATGTTTCAGCCATTAAGGTGTTTATTATATCATTCAATCGTTAAGATGGCTAAAGATCCGAACATCTACAGCATAAAAAATTACTCACTTATACTCTCAGTATCATTATGATTTTTCCAACAGCAGGCAAGCCAAATGAATACAAATTGTATTCTAAGGACTAGTTTAGAAATAAAAACCAGATTTAGTAACATATTTTTTCCAACTCATTTATTCTTCAGTAGCATTACTTAATACTTTGAAATTATATCATGATCACCGAATCCATGGCCGTCAGGCATCTAGAACTAGACTTCTGTATTCAAAAAGGATAAGTAGTTAGTCTCTCCCACCCACGGTAATATTATCTTTGTTTAATTTGTTCATTTAGCTCTTTTTAAAACGTTTCACATATTTTGATTATATAATCTTTAAATCCCTTTAATTTTACAATCTTAATTCGGAACTGATTGATAGCAACTTATAAATCCCTTGTGTCTAGCTATATGTGACATAATCAATTAGAATCTTTAAATCTTTAATTTTCCGAACTTTTTCTGTTGTTCGGGAATTTTCGCTTACCAAGTATATTTAGTTAAAACAGTTACTATTCACTTCTGTAGATTTGACTTACATATTCTATTCATCATGATGATATCAAGCACATATTTGCTATTGAATAACTTCACTGCATAAGTAAGTTAAATTTTCATCATGATTTTAAAATATTACAAGTTGTAAGTAGTTGATGAGAACTGAACGAAATAAAATGAGCTCATGTTATTTTGTTAAGGTGGCTGTTCATTCTTTATTCTAGATAATCAATATGATCGTAACAAATATTAAGAAATGAAATCTAACTACAGGTTGATAGAGTAGTAAATATCTATGGATGCATCATTTAATGATTTCAGACTAATAGGAAAATAAACTCTGGAAATAATCATGAATTACTTACAGTGTATACATTTTATGTATAAATACTGTATGATTAGTGTGAATACTTACAGATTACAGTTTGCATAATCTCTGATAAACCTTTCTGCAGCATAAAAAATAAGATTAACTAATTTATATTGAAGTTTCGTATATCTAGTATCTAAATCCCTAATTTTCGTAGTCATCTGTACTTGATCAACATATCAGAAATAATAAACGGTTATATTTTTAATTATGAAATTCTAGAATAACAGCTTCCTGCAACATTGTCTTAAAAGATATAAATTACTGTGTTGACTGTAATATGTACTTACTGACTGTAAGTGCTGCAATGATATAATTCCAGATAAATGAGTAGGTCATTCGAACAAGGTTGTAGCTCACTCATCTTGTTTTCAAGATTAATAATGGTTGCAATTCTAAATAATTGTCTGTATTTATATTTTAAATAAAACAACTTAAGAAGACAAGAAAAACTGACAAGTCTGTTAACTAGGTTTACTAAAATAATCCTGTTTTATAGACGTAAATTCCTTGAGAAATCATTCTACCATAGTTGTCAGTAAATCACACAACAAGATGTCTATCTTACTGGATATTCATTTTCATAAAAAAAGAAATTTAATGAATTACAATATCCACTGCTGGATAGTCATTTATCTATGCTCATGGTTACAGTATTCTGACAATTAGGTTACCTTTTAAAGTATTGATAGATTCGATAACTAGGATGAAATTTTGCAACGAATATTATTAGATTAAGCTAAAAACATATTCCAGAAGCCAGAGAAACATTATGGCCCCCCTTTTTTTCTTATTTACTGTTGTATACAGCTGTGAAGAAATGAAAATTATCTTATGGTGAAAACTTATTGTATTTATAAAAAAGTTATAAAAATATCATTCATTTTATAGTCATTCACCTCAGTATTCAAATAAACTTGAATCAATTCAGTATATTGATATAATGTTGATCCAATTAACGGTATTAGTAATTTCATGAGCTACTTTGTGTTCACCACATTGTTAACAGAGTAACATTCTAATTATTGAGTATGTATTTATTCACTTGCCACTGACTAATCATCGTCGATTTTAACATAAAAATGGACTTCATCATTATTTTCTATCACAAGCTGGGATAAAATATATAAACTTTACATTAATTGTAACCACAGTTAACAAATTATCGTTTCTTAGACATGGAATTTTCATGTTATTGATTAGTGATACTTTAATGACATTCAATGTGATAACAGATGCAAGTAGTCAAATTGTATTTCACCATGTAAACCAACAAAAATAATACGCAATCTGACAAGTATAACAAGTGAATCTAAGGATATACCACAAAGTTGTTGGTTAATCATTTAGTCTATCATTAGATCATTTGATTATCAACACTTTTTCAGCTAATCAGTTAGCATTCATTTACTTATTTTTATACAGTGACTGTCAATTAAATTGTCAATTTCAAAAAACAGAAATCAAATTCTACACTCAGTGTTAATAGCTTTTTACATCTAATAAATGGATTTGGAAATCTGCAACTAACTACTTAGTTAATACATTAGGAATTATAGTTTTGATATTTTGCTAGAACTCACTCATGTCAAAGAGAAAAGGTAAGACATTAAGAATGTGCATAGACTATACGTCTGTTATTAAGGTTCTGTCAAATAACTTTAATGTAATATTGTACAGAATGTGAATTAAGTTCATAAAATACCTCATTTCGCACAAATCAAGAGGTCTTTCTCACTTAGCTTCAAATTAATGGAATTCTATAGAGTCAAATAATGCACATTAACGGGTTAAGATTAATGAGTAGTTGTACCAAATCCTACAATAGTTTCATCTTACCATGATCCTCAGAGTGAATAATATTCTATTCTTATTAGCAGTTGAATGTATATCAAAGATAATTTCAGTTTTGTACTAATAGTTACTTGAAGTTGTTTGTTTATATTCGTGATTGGATATTCCTGAAATCCAAGAAGGACTAGACAGCCGTGTAGTTCTAGTATGGCAATTCTTAGAAGTTCACACCCATAGCTACACCACGGCCGCCATGTCTTACGGTGAATATTAGTCCATATACACCGATGGGCCATCATCCAATGTTAAAATTTTTAATTTCACCGGTTTGTGTATGGCTTGATAATCATTTATTATCATTAGTGATGACTATATTATTCTCGATAAGTTTGAACTCCACTAAGTACGTCTATACTCATAAAATAAATTTGTTCAGCCAAAATTCCTTTTCAACTAATTCATCTCAACAAAACTACCTCAGTTCACTTCCACAATGTGTTTGTCGTAACGAATTTAGGTATCAATTAGATTAAGTGAAATTTTATTAAAACTTACTTTCTGAATATAATATGATTAATTTTCAGCACATTTTACCATAAAGTACAGGAGAAGTATACACTAAGAACATTTTTCACGTTAACAAGCTTTTCATCATACCTTTACATCAGTATTACAAATTCAGGAATATTTATGAAAATAGTAACGAAGATAATTACAAAAGGATATGGCAGTTGCCATATCTAAAAGTACTAATTGATTAATGAATCTAACAATACCATTAAACAACTGATGAGCTGGATTATATTTAGTAAGAATGTTTACAAGACGCTTTGGCAATAGTTCAACCATCAACAGTATGTAAGAAAAAGTAGTGAAAATTATATAGCAATTATCGAAGAACAAAAGGAAGGAGAAGAATCTTGAGAATTTTGCCATAAAGATGGTAGTTATAACTGATGGCGTACGAATACATTATAACTAAGGCCTGAACCATCGATGATATTATAGGCAGTTAGATAAAGTTAGAAAAAAAAGAATTCCTAGGCAAGAATTGAAATACATGGTATATATCACAGTGCTCATTTTGACCACAACCTTGGTGAAATAGCAATCTACCGATTCCAGCAATTTCAATATATCCCAATACATTGCAACTTCATAATTTCAAAAAATGATGTTAATTAAGTAACGTTTGGTTCTTGATGGTATTCTATTTCTTTTGAACGTCAACATTATACTGTAACATTTTTATGCAATTGTAGTGAATATTCGGAATCGATGTTGCAACAAAATGTAATATCTAGACATTTTTTTACATCGAACATTAGTCAGTATTTAAAATCAAATTTAGAGTTAAATATTGCCAGACTTTGTTTCTAACAGCAAACTTAAATTTGGCAATATACTTGTTTAAGTAAAATATATTTCATCATGTGATGTGATCAAATAGAAATACGAAATGCATTTTTTACAGTTGTATGTGATATAGTAACCGTTAAAGCATGATGTAGTTCTGCGGCTTTTAACAATAGTTAACAAAAATCAATAATTCAGCTGCCGGTAAAAGCGTAATTTAACTCGGCAAGTTACAATAAGTCAATCGATAGTTGGTTGTTGTTTTGTTTTTTCTTTAAACTAATTGCCGACGCCTGATTTCAATTGCCCTAGATAGTGAAACAGTTTTTTCTTTACAATGAAACCAGTTAGTTTGATTTAAGTATTGCAAACACAATGCGACACTTAGCATTTAGATTTGTGTATTGTGGTTTACTTCAGATAGGCAAGGGACAAACTAATATACATTTAACTACATTTCGGGAAATATTTTACTTTTAGCTTGCACTAAAGTAGCTACATGTACTAGTACGAATTGTATTCTTTACATAAATTTATCGAAAATTTTCGACGGCAGGACATTTGGATTTTTAAGTAATTCGATACTTAATGATTAAAAATAACTGATAGGAGATATTAAACATAGGTTGGATACTAGCTGGACTTATGATTAAAGTGTGTTTGAAAACGCAATGGTTCTTTTAACTTTGAAGGAATTCAAATCTCTGTCACTCAGAGCCATAGTAATAGATATTGATTGTGGAGGGGTGTAGAGACCAATGTTTGATTGAGTTATTCATAATAATCAATAGAAAATCTTATAGCAGTTGAATGTTATATTCTACTTTGAGGCTACTTAACAGCATATATAATATATACATATTTCATAGAAAGTTTGTTACTACTTAAAACATTGTATTTATGCAACATTTTCAAAAGCTTCAATGTTACTATGGTTGATACACGCTGACATTATAAATCATAAATTCAAATCATAATCTGCTATTTTGCACTTATTACAAAGGTCAGGTAGTGTTTGTGGGTATACAAAAATTTTAGGTATTATAAATTATGATCCATGTATTGACTTTAGTTCATGTAGAAGGAAAGATCACAATGTATTTGGATAACATTTGTATCCTGAAAAATAAACATATTTGAATCAGAATTAAATATGTATAACAGACGTGTATAGTAAAAAATAGCTTGTTTAAGCTTCACGTTTGTCCATAAATTAATTGATGAAAAGAGAGAACTATTGCGTTGTGGATTTTAGTAATGGTTAAATGTCAAATTTTATTGTCATATTTAGACTTGATAAGATTACATAAAAGTTATTTTATTCTTATCTAGAATTTTTAGATAATCGACAGAATGTAATCAATATCGGTTTTATCGAGAGTCCTACTATCAATCAAATTTAAAACTCTCTTGTTTCTACCTTTATGCAATCAGTAATCCAATTGAAATACTTTCAAGGTTGGTGCTTAATTGAGGAATCAAGATGTATTCAAGCTGTTCAACTTTGATTGAAAAGAATCTTACATTATAGTCGAAAATTGTTTTCAACGGTCATAGTGTTCAAAATGATTACTAATCACTAACAGACTGAAGTTCCTTTCTTCGAATAGTGATTTTAAGTGCAGCTTAGATGAACCAGATTACGCTATTTTATTTTCATATTCAGTAAATTTACTGTCAAAAGTAAACACATGAAAGTTACAGTAAGCATTTAGATTAACCTTCTAAATAGATTATTATTGAACATAGATCTCTATGTGAAACAAGAATTAGAATTCTTATGTTACGATGAAGCCTAAAAATGGTATTTCAAGGGACGATCTTCTCTATTAAAACAGCAAGTCATTTAACTTATAGTTTGCTAATTTACTGTTTTCGAAGTTCATGAAAGGATTATATATATATATATATATATATATATATATATATATATACACGCCAACATGGCTTAATCTAATTAGTAGATTGCAGAGTGATGATCAACGTATGGGAAATTATTTTCCCTGTTGGGAAGTCATCAAGAAAACTTACAGATTTGTCATAGTTAATCGGTTATTATTGATTTCACAAGTTATTCAAATTTATTAATATTGATAAGTGTATTAAAAGTCATAAAAGAAATAATTTGATATTTTTGTAATGAATTATCTTCTTTTAGGCTTCCGAAAATAATGTTTACCAAGAGAATGGATTAAACTGAATGTGAATTTTAATTGAAGTTATTCGACTATTTATAATTATCAAAATTTTAGTTGATTTAGATTTGTCACAGATTGATGTTGGCAAGGTACCATTTAAAACCAGGGAGCATTGTACTACTGTTTCGTCCTAATAAAGGACTATTCAGTACTGCATACCCTTGATTCTGCAAGAGAAATCGAACCTAGGACATTTAGGTTGACGATCGTCCAACCCAATGCATCATTTTGCCTATTTTCCTTTGAATAATTGTTCAGAATAATTTTGTGCTTTAGAAAACGATTAATTTATTTTCAACTGACAATATTAGTTATTTATGCCTTTTTAATACTTTCGTTGTGGTTAAACAAAGTTGGTTTACAATGTAAAATAAAACTGTTTATGAATTGTAAATAATTGGCTGTGTATCATTTGAAATTTGTACAAAGTTAATTTATTACTGAATAATGTTGTCGGCGTATAAGCGGTTTTAAATCACAAATACTTACAATTTTTTCCTTCACAAAACATAAGTTTACCTCTGACGTTTCGCGGCTTAGTGTAAGTCGCTTCTTCAGAGAAATGAATAACCGAATTGAATTCGGTTATTCATTTCTCTGAAGAAGCGACTTACACTAAGCCGCGAAACGTCAGAAATTTTAATTTCTACTCATTGGAATTTTACAAATATATATAACTCATTTTATAAACAACCTATCCAATGCTCAATTTATTTGAAATTATCAAAATTAACCTTGGTAATGATGTATATAAGTTTACCTCATTTCAATTCGATGTACATTCATATATATATATATATATATATATATATATATATATATATATATATATATATATGAATAGCGAAATCAATAGCGTTATAAGTAAAAAAAAATCGATTATGATTTATAAGTAAAATGAGAAAGTATCATGTTACATATAGTTAGTTTAACAGTAGATTGGATTAACACTATTAATTTAGTTACAGTGATATACACAAGGATTTGTATCTTCCGCTTATTAATATAATAAACTAAAGTTGTTCAGTCTCCATCATCATATCGATATCATAAGCGGATTACTTTGATATTATTACCTAGTAAAATGCTTTTGGTTAGATTAGAATGAGCCTTGTAATATATGTTTAGCTGTATTGTGAATGCTTTAGGTGAATGTACATTCATTTCAATACAGTGTTCCAATTCCTACATATATATGAATTACTAGGATTAGGATACGTTCATCTGATGAGCCCTTATTAGAATGAAACCTGCGTTTTGGAATTTACTACTAGCCGGACACTTCAGATGCCACTGTAGTACCGGAACCAAGCAGGAATGATATCATGAAATTCTTAAGTAATTCGGTCATCAATAACAAGCGATTTCGGCAAATAGTGAATATCATTCTGTATATGGTACATGGTCCTATGCCTGTGCCTAATGAACCTGGTTCGATTGCAGAGATATACTCGCGTTATCCGTTAACAAAATGAATCACCCATACATATGAAGCAATGCATTGCCTGTGTCCGAGGATACAGAAATATCAAGAGATACTGAGGTAATTCACAATACAGACTTAGATACCTCTTTTTCCAGTAGTGACCATAAAGGTATTAATATAGCGAACGTTGGGATTAATCAACTGTTTGAGATACCAGGACCTAGTGAGAACGATATTGATATATTTTTTGAATGTAAACTACTTCAACCACGAAACAACGATGAGGACACTGGTGTTGTATCAGTTTTAAACTTTTACGAAGTTTACTCTAATTGGTTGGATGTATGCATATTTGTCTATGCAACGGTTAACTCACATTTCCTATACTTCCTAGTAATCGAAATTTTGCAGTTTTTGTATTCTTTTACTGAAGAACATAAACGAATTGAACGAGTCTTTACATATGTTTAGAACCAGAAGAATAGCTGTCTACATATTGATTCAGAAACATTATGTAACTAGATGTATCTAATCGATTCCAAATGCTGTCTCTTAGATGTTGATGGGAAACAAAAGTCTGTGAAATATATTATTCTTTATTAAGATTCTCGCCTCTGGTCTTTATTAACAAATC
This sequence comes from Schistosoma japonicum, assembly GCA_025215515.1. NCBI lineage: Eukaryota > Metazoa > Platyhelminthes > Trematoda > Strigeidida > Schistosomatidae > Schistosoma > Schistosoma japonicum. The sequence continues at coordinate 35,246,698 of CM046061.1, forward strand.
AGTATAAGTGGCGCTTACTGAAACCACTTAGTTTATAATTATATTAAAGCAGGCTGTTTGACGTAGGTAATCAGCATCACAATAATCACAGTGTATGCTTCCGTAAATATTTCGTTTGAAAATTTATGTAGACAAGCCGACCTACCTGATGATTTTTAGGATATCAAATAGTTTTGAAATCATAACAATGTTTCTATTACTTTAGACATTCAGTGCTTGTATCTGTTTAGGCTTTATACTAATATACACGTGCATAGTTTTAATTTTTATCAATTTGATATCACGAATTAGTCTGAATTGAACAACAATTGACCACTAGGAAGCAATTGACATCTATCTTGTTCGAATATGGGACTCTACAGCAGCGTACACTCACGACCGTACCAAAGATCAAACCCAGGATCTTCTGGCTTTGTCGCAAACAGTTAACCAATAGATCACTGAGCCGCACACGTATGGTTGATATTTCCAACTTAGTCAATTCTTGATATAATTGAAAAGCCTTATCCATTGACATTGGCAAGCAACTGCCTCACCGGACTGTTAATGTTTGTTTACATTATAGTAACAAAATCACAATCTCTTACAAATAAATAGATGCAAACGAATTTACTGATTAAGCGTACAACAAACATTCCTTATTGACAAAGTAGAAACATGACCTTATCATTAGCTTAACCATAGTATTTTGGACCTTAGTATACCATCACAATCAGTTAAACTTACCATAACGAGAATAAACAAAATTCTGTACCGTTGATTTCTTCTCGACTGAGTTCACACTGGTCTCTATGATCTAAGATTATTGTCTATATACTATGTATTAATCATGGGTGATATTGACTAATACTACTAAAGTCTATAGATTAATTTGTCAGTGATACTATTACATTTTGCATAGACTAGGACAACAATCGCGTGAACTTTTATCCAATTGAAGTAATCACTTTCATAGGATGTCTTTGTTGTAATGATCATAACTAGAATTCAAACAAATGAAGTAACAGTAATGTGCTGACATCCTATTGAACGCGATATCGCTTAGTGGACGATACACGTTTACAATCGGTGCATTATAGTCGGACAGATGAATATAAAAATTAAATTTTCTGAATAGTATTTGACTTTTTAACTAAATTCACAGTGTCCGTTGTTAAAGATGCATTTTAATGAGTAATAGAAATAACGTATAGATTTCTATTTCTATACTTAGAAAAAGACTAAAGAAGCATGGAAATATTTAAGGTGTATTTTGGATACACTTCTAACGACTAAGCCAAAAATGGTTTAATGAGAACAACAGCAAATGGGGATTATATATATATATATATATATATATATATATATATATATATTTGATTTACAGTGACAATGTAATCAATACTGAACATGTGGTGATGAGTTGCGAATTGATAGCATATATTAAAGAAACTTATCTATTTATCAAGTTGACTCTATTAGTTATTTAAAAGCTTAATATTAGTAATATAAACCCAACGTAAAACTAAAAAATGCATTATTGCAACTTTCTTTGATAACCAGATTGCTGAGGTTTGTTATTTCAAATCAGATTGATTGAAACTTTAAGATACAATCACACTCCTACTTATCTAAATTTTGAAAATTGTTGACAAAGTTCAGAATAAATATCTTTTTTGAAGAAATCGAAATTTTATTCGTATTCATTTATCAAACTCATTTACTCTGTAGTAATAAAATATAACTGCCAACATTTCATTTTATATTAATTAGATAAGCAGTTGAATTTAACTTGACAGATACTTAATACTAAATAGCATGATTGAATCTTCAAGCATATTACAATCTTGTTTAATTCACTTAAAACAACATCCATATTTACATCTGTAAGTAAAAGTGCTAAAACTGTTCGTTTCGATTATGTAGTTAACATTGGATATTCAACTACAGTACTTCAGTAATCATTAGTTGAGTTCTGAAAAATGATCTTTCTTAAGATGTTTTCCTTTCTTATTCAACATGTGGAGGGAACATGCATGTCTATTTTAGTTTTACTGAAAATTTAACCTCTTGTTGATATACACTACTATAACTGATGGTAGGTAGTTTGAAAACGTCATCATAGTTCTGTGACAAACTTTACAATCGCTGTCTTGCAGTAACAAAATTCATCTCTTCATACCAATTAATATATTAATTAGTTTCTGAAAGCCAACTGTTAATATTCATTAAAACAGCTACTTATAAATTTTTTTAGTACACACAACTTATTAGAGATATACTACTTAATAGGCACTCAAATATGATTCATACCTAAAGTACTAAACCCATGAAGCATTGCTCATTGACATTCATCTTTTACATATAGGTGTTTACCGTCTTATTCATTTCAATATTTTGTAATTCTTTAAAGCATTAACAATCATAATAATCACTTGCTAATTGGATTAATTAAATTCTAAATAAACCGCATATTGTATCATATATCTTACATCCTGTCATATATTTTCTAACATTTTATATATGTACACATATAATTGAAAAATACTTAAATTCTAAAATTTATTCCCTGCAATTGATTCGTAATCTACAATTATTTTCAATACTAAACATGGTAAACAGTAGAGCCTTAACTAAATCAAGTTGTTTTTGTGTGTAAGTAAATTTTCTAAACTTCTGTTTGCCATAAATATGATAGTTTAATTGGTTCAGTTATGAGAGTAGTTTAGGTTAAATAGATAAGTACCAGATCAATCAGATGAGCAGATTTATCATGGTAGAAAATTTTAAGACTAAACTCCTCAATTCGCCCCCTCCCTCCAAATATTCCATAGAAAATCTATCAGTCAACATTGCTTATAACTTTTCACTAGTAAGTTCCGACAATCTAGTTTGGAATCAAACATAAGATTTTAATTTATTAGTTGTGATGCAATTTTATGAAAAAAACTAAGCCACGAAATATGAAATCACTTCACTCGGGACTATTGGTTAAAATAATTACAATTAAAGATAAGATCCATTGGGCCACAATTCTGCATACTAAGATTATCTTGTCCAAAAAAGCCGTGAATTCTAACCTACGTTAGATCATATGTGGTGTCGTTAAAGAACACTGTCAGGAACTGTTAACATGTGACAAAATGGTTTCTTTCGCTTTATAGCTGAAATCAAGTCTCGTTAACAAAGCGATGGTAACTAATAATTTACATTATCAGTTTTACAATGTTGCAACAATAAATCAAACTATTAATGATAAGTATTATTTTACATTATAACTGAATTTGTGCGTGTTAAATGATGAGAATGTAGTTTGTATATTCTTTTCTGAATAACATTAAAATAGTGTAATATATAATGAATCTTTGAATGGTGCTGAACACAACATACACTTTGCGAGTTCACAAATTTTATTAACCTATGTTTTCTTTTTGTTCTATTAAGTCTGCAGAAATTTCTTGCTAGTAAGTTTTCTAAAGGCACAAAGTCTATGCCGAAGGAATATTGATGATGGCCTCAAATCACATAAATTTCATCCGCAAGTAGATTACTTGCATTTTTAAAAGTTAACGAAATTGAACTAATGACAAAGAAGTAGTTTTCGAGTTGTTTCTAGCAGTGATTTCATTCATATTAAGATAAAAGCCAAAACGGTATTAAATTTTATAATCTGATTTCTAATTATAAAAGCCAGTAAACTTATAAGCAAGTTTTCGTACCATAGTCGCATGAAATACAATTACGACGAGACTGTGTGTCTGTGTATGTTTGGGATAGAGAGAACGGAACTGAATACGAGATTAGGGAAACGCTCTAATACATGACTAAAAGGCTTAAAATGAAGAATAACTTGATTATTATTATTATTATCTCAAACTATTTTGTCTCACTTATCCATACACACAAAACACACGCATATGCCAATACTAATTTTCCGATTCATACCCTTATTTAATATTGATCCATAAATCTCTTTTACAAACCTCTATTTTTAATGAACCGATGTTTATTAAGTATGTTAATGTAATACAATTCAATTGCAAAAGTAGGATATTTTCGTTTCTTTTTGCATAATAAATGAAATGTAGAGAGAAGTATATGTGAAATTAGAAAATGAAATAAATGTGTTTGGGGAAAATTATATTACTGTGATTGTTCCGACGAGTAATATAATCATTGCTTCACTATTATACTATAGAAAATTATGATATTAGTACATTGATGTTTCAAATGGCAAGTGATAGGCTCCAGTTATAATGTAAGTGTTAATACGTATGACCCATCTGACGAATTCTGTTCAGGTGAAACAACGGTTTCCAGTTATACTGCCAACCACAATCTAAATATTATAACTCTATATATTTACGTCTCTCGAATAGATTAATGTTTATATATCTCTGCTTAGTCTTTTACCACCCGAAGTAGTTGTTTCATCATATAGAATAGTCTCTAGCGGGGAATCAACGGAAATTTGCTTTGTATGCTTATATATATAGTTTTTGTTACCATAGTTAGAAAATAAAGTGGCTGAGCTTCAAATAGCTAATATTTTAACTAAAAGCTATGTGTATTTTAAAATCTTTGTGATGAGATTTTTAAATGCGTCCCATTATTTATCATTGAATTTGTTTTTGGAAAAGCTCATTGTTTTATCTGTTGCATGAATTTTATGATAACAGATAAGAAATAAGGTAATTGTTTCAATTATTAAGTTTCTGTTATTAGATATAGAGGACATATTAGTATTGATTGTTCTACTCAATTCAATTGTATTTAGCAGATAATATTATGAAGTCATACCGCTATGACTTGTTTTGAATCAGAACTACTGATTAAACAGTCTTAAAAGTTATAAAATGAAATAACATAGTAAAATACGAGGAATTTTATCAAGAGCACGCTGTAGATACTCATTTGGACAGTTTTCGTGACATTTGACAGAGTTACTTATTAATATACTACAACTCAAAGAAAATATCCTTCAAGGTATTGAATATTTCATTAGTGCGATTCGATATTCAATAAATAAATTCTGCTAAGTTTATTGATGCAACTCTACCTGAATTATTGTGGTGGTGGATAAAGTGGTTATATGAAAGAGTGTTACGAGTGGAATGGCTAACAATCATAACAGCTTTTGAATTCCTTGAGCTAATATAATATATTTAAGTTGCGAACATCTAAATTCTAATTACCTAGTAATAAGCCAATTTATTTTTAAAAATATTAGATTGTTTGCCAGTTTGTTTTTGTAGTCACTGTGACTATATGGCCAAAGTCAATAATTATTTGAGAAAGATAATGAAATGTAGAAGCATATAAATGATTATTAATAAAAAACGATGTACTCTTGATATTAAATTTATTGAGTCGAAAATGTTTGGATCTTAATTTGGGTGAGTTATAAATAAATTTGTGTTACTTGCGAAATTGTCAGATAAGTGTGATTTTGAAATGAAAATTAGACAATGCATACTATCAGGTAACACATGAATAATGTTTATATGGATATTCGTTATACTTTGTGTGGTAATTTAATGTAATATGACAAACACTATACCAAAACAATGTAACGTAGTCGAGTTTGTGCTTACTTCCGTATTTACTTGAGTGTAGTACAGTGTATTCAAGCCTCCTATTCCAGGTACTAATCAGTGATTCACCATAAAAACGCTAAAGGCTGTATAACTACAATCGCACGTTCTATGTCGTACGATATTATTTTTAGCTAAAAAGAGTTTATTATTCTACATTTTCCCACTGGTAGCACTGTTTATATTAACGATACTTCGCTGACTACAAAAACATGTGAATTATTATTACGACATTTTGTACATGACACTGTATTAATAAACACCGGGACAAACCGAGTTAGCAGGTACTAGGTATAACCGCCAACCCCATTAAAGTTTTATAATAAGTAGATACTATGACATTTACTATCCATCAGACTGAGTTTTAAACATAAGCTAACATTAGTGATACCAACAGACCTATACTATGTATACTAGATGAAATAAGAAGAAATATGATTAACATTTTTTTAAAAATTTAGAACTAACTCTTTTTTCAGTGAAAATTACTACTCTCAACGTGAGCAGGTTATTATAATCAGTGGTAAAGTTTAGTACTTTTAAATGATCAAAAGTGGACGACGAATGTTTATTAAACAAATGATGAGAAGTGATTTCGCAGCTCCAAGATTAACCGATGACATTACTCAGATCTTGAGATAAATAGAACGTAAAAACATACGTTACAAAGTTATGATAATGCATATGAAAGTTTCTGAGTAGAAAATAATAAACAAAATAATTAGAATAGAAAGAAACGTTATCAAAGTATATGCTACATTGTGCTTGATAAATAAGGGGTTCTAAAAGTCTCGAAGTATAGTCTTTTAATCATCATCCTTCAACTGGTCGTTATTATAGTTAACAGTGAAGGACGACTATAATTAAGCGAATATTAAAAACCAAAATGTTTCTTTGATCTATTTCACTCCAGTATGAGTTCTTAGAAGTGCTAATCCAATAAGCTATGACGGATTGAACCCAAAAGATTCGTGTATTCCGGAAAGAACCTAACCTTCAGGACATTGAGTTAAGATTGATCGATTATTATTTCTACCTTGAAGTACTGGTTGTTTTCAAAGTAAACGTGAATGACAATTTTTTGCTTATAATAAAATTCAAGCTAATCATTATCCCCGTAAATGAAAATTCATCAAAATTCAATCAAATATGCCTGTCTAAACACTTAAATTATTAAAAATAGTCTAAAATTTCATTGATTTGATTCTTGTAATATTTTTTTCTTTTTCTTTTGTTTGTTTAAAACATTTCATTCCTATGTCTAATTTAACAAACTTTTGAATAATCAATTATGGTAATTTAAGACAGATTATTGCATAAATGATGAATTACATAACTAAATTATTCAATAGATTAAGAATAACACAAATCAATGTTTATCATTTGTTTGTTTGATTGTTTTCTTTTCACCAGTTATTTTTGTGTGGATATTAATGAGTTCAGATTTCTATCAAGTTAAATGTTACATGAATGATACGAAACAAAACATTGATTGGCTATCTTTTTTACTTTCTAATTATTATTTATCAATCGACCGTAGCTGCTACCTTGACGTGGTGGTCGGGCTTGCCTATCGTAATGACCCAACCGAGCTATACTGGCTGGAACATATGTTCCTGTAGGTTCTACCATGCCAGGCAGGTCGACTGGAGAACGATGAGACTAAAAGCAGCTGCTCAAGGTCTGAGGGCGAAGTCGTACTGCTGACTGCAGAGGGGTGTGACAGCAGTAAGGTGTTTCCCTTCGGACAACCAGCATCTGCAGCGATGCTGCCTTCTCACAAGGAAGGTAGGGTTAGAAAAGGTCGGCTCTAAAAATGTCACACCTCACCCTACCTCACGGATTTCCGTCTCCGGCGGTATGGGTGCCCACTAAGGGCATTTAAGTGCGGAGCTAATACTCAAAAAACTTTTCATAAAAAGGCCGTGCGTGACAGGCCTCAAGCAGTTGTCCCTTGGGCTCTTCAGTCACGCTGTCAGGTCTCTAAGACCAACACTAATCTGCCTTCTTTTTCAGGTTTCTCAAGAAACACCCTTCCACGGTGTGGGAAGCCGGGAAGTGACAACCGCCCTCATACCCGTAAAAGCACGAGAGTCCAAATTAGTCGAAATCAAATCCTTTTTATTATTTATCAATAAATATTTATATAAGGAAGTAAAATGAAAATTAGTTTAATCGTAGAATTTATGTAATCCAACTTATGCATGTGGATTTAAATTTTATTTGAACTGATTTCATTTAATTCAATTTATGGTTTTACAATCATTATGTATGATGTTCATAAGCAATGCATTGTATATGTTCTTATATTTATCGTATAAGTATTGATAGTGAATAACGGAATCATTCATATAACACTATTTATTAGTGATTTAATTAATATTCAGTAGTCTAAGATGTTTCAACACAACTGCAAAACAGTTGACATGTAACTAGTTCAAACAAGTTAGACAAAAATATACGATATAATTATAAAGTAAATATCATGTATTCTTCAAGTAATGAATAGACTAGTTTTGAATGTATCATAGTATGGAGATTAGAAAAAGTTATCAGAACTATCACTTAATCGGAAGCCAAGGTTTACATTGATGCTTATTGTAATTTGACAGAAATTCATAAGATTAACCAGTAACATTTACGTTTAAATGACCTATATACCGAGCCTTCTTTTATATTGTTTAGTATATCTATATATGAAATATAATGTATCAATCAAAACTTTACACATATATTGCATACCTGTCTTATTTGCCTGTAGTCAGTAAGAAATCCTGAACTAAAATTTGGTGTTACTCAGGAATCATAATTTAGTTATGTTTGTAATTTAGAAAAAATAGGTACGTTTTGTAGCATATGAACCCATTTCATTTCGTTTCAAAGACGATAACTAATCACTACTGGCTTAATCCTATGACCTGCGGTGGAGCAAGCGGAAATCGTTATATAGTTCCTTTAATATGATATCTATCTAAAAGGATTTTAGAACACCATTCAGCATGATTGGGAGAAGGTTAAAGTGAATCAATACGAAGCCCAATTACTGAACATCTAACTTCTATGATATTTTGATGAATACTTAACCACCTTTTAAATTCATATGAATAACTTTTTTTTATTGATGCTATGTTCATTAATTTTCTGTCATTAAAAATATTATTGGTTATTGTCATAGAAAACGCAAATATTTGCAATTGTACAGCCTTCAAAAAATAGGACACTTTGCCAAAACATGCTATTGTCATAACATGATGGGTATTTTCCATTCGAAGTAAAGTGCATCCCGATGTTCAGTCACATCTCGGCAATGTTCAATAAAATTCGACTGGTAACTTGCTGTAAACAGTTATCACTGTGTTTAACTTATCTTGTGACTTCAAGAAAATAAATGAGTTTATAAAGTACTTGCATGACTTTCATCATTTCTTGCAATCATAGAATAAGACAGGGAAAATATATCACTTTCAAAAATACCAGGCTGCCATATGGCGTTAGTCTCGAAGAGGCAACTCAGTGGTCATAAAATCATTTTAAATTTTGTTTTGAAAAGGGACAATATATGCGTTCTGTTGAGACCAAGAAGACAAAATCCTGAATTTCACATTTTTATGCACATTTTAGTCACTATTGTGTATTTAAGATTACGAAATTGAACTAGGCCAAAATGGCATTGAAAGCCAGGTATCAGTCGTCCACAACAATCTCCATGATGGCTAATTAGAATAAAATTGTGTAATGGAGAGGCACTACATTTAGACTTTATTCGTTATACATTTCCAGGTCGTGGATACTTTATGATAAAAAAAAACATACCTACTGTTATCTTCTAAAACATTCACTTGTGCGTACAGTTTATAGTTTAAAAGGTTAGTCTCAAAATCATTATAATTATCCTGAAACATTCATTTGTTTTTCTTTAATAAACAACATACAAGCGAATTGCAATTCACTCCTCACATTTTTTGAAATCCAAGTAATTTGAATTTATAGTTTTTGAAACGACTGAAATTTCAAATTACGAATCCATAACATATTTCTTGTCAATTAGCTAAACAGTTAAACAGTAAACAGGTTTCTGAAGTCATTCAATTTCTGTAATATCAAGCATTTATATACTATGATAACCATTATTTTGATTGATTCATCCATTCATTTACGCCTGTCACCCCTCTCGGAGGAGCATAGGCCGCTCATCAGTAGTCTCCATTCAATTCTGTCCTAAGCAATCCTTTCCAGCTGTCTCCAGTTACTGTTCATTCTTTTAATGTCTGCTTCCAGCTGTCGACGCAGTGTGTTCTTTGGCCTTCCTCTTTTTCGTTTCTCAACAGGGATTATTTTGATTACTTTAAATTTTTTAGCAATTTTTCAGTGTTTGATACTTCAAATTACAATTTATTTTACCGACAAAGAGAAGGTAGGATATAAACATGCTACATTCAGTCCTATCTACTAGTTTTTCCCCCCTTAAATCTAGACTTCCTTCTTTTTAGTCTTCTTGTACTATTAACAGCTGTCTAGAGTTTAACCAAGTGAAAGTATTTTACAGATAAAAAAAACAGTTTCATTGAAACTACATAGACTGTATTTTAGGAATATTTACATGTTTGAAAATAATCTTATTTAAACTCACTCTGATGAGAGTAGAACATTAATTGTGACCGCCTGTATTACCATCATGGTAGGTTTAAAAAGAAGCCAACTACTTGCATAAACAACACATCAGTAGTTCAAGTCATAATGAACAGAAAGTCAAGTTGACTAATGTTAGATGTTATGGAACACGTAGAATTCGGAGTGTTATAGCATAAACTGATCTTAGACAATGAAAAAGCAGAAAGCACTTGGCAACAGTTTAGTTCCAGTGTAAAACTCTTACACAGGCCATATCCAACAACTCACCAGGAATCAAAACCAAGAACTCTGGATCTCTGGGAGAACATTCAAACTTTAAATTACGCAGTCGACGGACAAACCATCGTGTTTGTGTTACACTTATCTTAACTTTTTGAGTAGATATTTTCTTCATCTAACTATTTTCATGTCATTTATATAATAAAAGCTAACTAGAACTACCTTTTTGACTCATACAGGAATGGTAAGTGGAATAACTGATTTTTCATCCTCATTATTTTGCACTTAAATTAAATCGTAGTTCTTTGTTATTACCTTCACAAATAAGACACCCATTTCATTGAAATATTAAGCTTATTTGCTAAGCGGCAAAATATAACAAATTCTTCACCCATAGTCATGTTTAACTATTATTAGTGAGTTTACAGACCTCTAAATATAAATCTGTAATCATGTATGCTTCTGACTAGAACTCCCTAGAAGTTGATTTATACATACAATTTACGAAAACACAGAAAGTGATGTTTTATGTATGGTGAACTGCAATAATAAAACCTCTGAATTTTTTTGCTTATGTCTAGTTTATACAGTAACTTCAGTTAGGTCTGTTTCTAAAATGAATTCCTTTTTTCAAGTTCAAATATATGCTACTGGTCTAGTGATATTTGATAATACTTTTATGGCGAATATTTTGTTACCGACAGTTATTAGTTATCGTTAAATCAGTGACATCTTAAACATTGTATTTCCCTCAAAACCATGTATAATCGGTAGCTTTTTCCATTTAGTACAACCACTTAAATATCAAACAAAATTGTTGTCAAATAATATTTAGATTAGTCCTTAGATATCTACGAAATATACAACTAAAATGTTAACAGAACACCTACTTTCGATTCATTCATTGAACAGCTAATGCATGTATAGCGAATAACGGAAACACGAATATTTTCTTCTCATGTATCAAAATCTTCTGTTGATCGTCAATAGCGTTTAACTAATATGACATTTTATTCGATAGTATATTGCGAAGAGAATATTTAAGGCATTAATTAAATTCATAATGAGAAATTATCGACTGATATTCGATTGAAAATTGATGAAATTTACTCTGTGACTAAATGTCAATCGAATGTATTATGATAACTAAGCTATACGACTCGGTAAACATTATAAGTGATCAACCGATGGTTAAGAATGAGCCATTCTCTCCAAAAACATATCCCAAATGCAATCATCGCACTATAATTATTTGTAATAACCTACCAATTATTCACAGAATAGGATAAACTTAGTTATCGATTTTGAACGTTACACTTAAAGAGGTTCATTTGACTTTTAGGTAATTAAATGTTACTGTAATTGGGTGTTGCAGGAATTGTTGAATGTTAATTTGATATCACGAATTGGTCTGAATTAGACAACCATTGACCACCAGTAAGCACTGAATAGTTGTTTCTTCCTAGTATGAAGTTCTTCAAGAGTGCGCATCCACGACCTCATCAGAGATTGAACCAAAAATCCTCCGCTTTGTCATTAGACTACTGGCCCGGCTACTGACAGTTAGTATTTCTGACTCAGTTCAATCATGTCGATTGTAAGTTAGTTACCTACCGACTACAAAGGATGAGGTCACTTAAATATTTTGCAAATTGACTGAGTTGGAAAAACCAACCATTCGTAGGTGGCTAATCGGTCTATTGACTAATTGTTTGGTGTAAAACAATGGTTTCGTCAATGGTGGGGTCGTGAATGCATACTTCTGAAGAACTTCATACTAAAGCGAAGCAGCTGTTCAGTGCTTCCTGGTGGTCAATAGTTATCTAATTCAGACCAACTCGTGACGTAAAATTGAAATAAAAGGTTAACTAAGTCAAAGTGAATGACTAGTTATCAAATAGTCTAATATGCTTTTGAATTTCTTTTTATAAATTCACAGTCTTTTAACGTTCATTGTACAATAGGTTCAGTTAAATCCTCACATACATTTGGGGATTTTATTAACAGGTTAATTACCTAAACCTTCCTAAGTTAGTAGACATTTTTTATCTTACGTAATAATCCAATCAGCTTCACAGAGGTTGGTAGTAAGTTAGCCTACAGTCGTCAGTTATCCTGCAGGCTAAAATCACTTCCGTGAATAGAAGGCTATTAAAAATATCTTTTTTTGGAGCATTAGCTTGTTTCGAATCTTTATTTCTTAACGAGGATTGGGTATCTATAAAATTTGTGGTGTAACAATTATTCAGTAATGTTGTTTGAATAAGCACTAATAACCTCTCCAGTGTCATTTTGTAATACAGCCCGGTTACCCACAAAAACACTGTTCTAACAGAACTGCTTATAATGAAATTGAACAAAATGTAAATCTTTTTTTTATCTAGGAAGTCATATGATAGACAGAATTTGAAATCAACCAATGTGTGTACGCTTCTTAATATTTTCATCACTCCTACATACTTTTATTTAGCCTCAACAACACCTTTTTTATTCATTTGAGTGAAGTTAAGGTATTGTTGATGTTTTCATATAAAATAAAATGTCGTATGCGTTAAACAACCCCTAATCTCTGCAAATAGTTAGTCATTTTGTTGTTATATTCCATTCATTCATAATATGCTTCCGTACCACAAAAATAAAACTTATGTGCATATTATTCACGAATTTATTTTATAAACGATCGACATTATGGACAACCACCGCTGATCTTTTTACTTCCTACAATTGTGCTTAACTATTTGTTAGAGTCATCTAGATTACTGTCGGAAATGTCTTACCAACTTAGTGGCACTTCATATGAATTATATATATATATATATATATATATATATATATATATATATATGTACATAGACTGAAAAATTATGCCCGAATACTGTCACGATAAATACATATATGTATCTGTGAATTTATTTTACTTTCTTCACTAAGTTGATCACTTATGATACATACATCGGTAATTTTAGTAATATTTACTATTTAACAGTATCTGATATCTGTAGTTTCTTTTTTCTAACTTAAATATGCGTTCTACTTTTTTCGTATACTTTGGTTGTTAAAAACCTATTTTTGTGTATCTCAAGTGGATTACATAACTGTTTTCTATTCCGTTAAAATCTACTTCATGGTTTGATAAATGCAGTTTATTACCCAAAGGATTAAAAGAATTTTAGGTTATAAAATGTTATATTATAAATGTATATATAATTGTAGTGTTTTATTCCGTCGCATTACTTTATTCAGTTCACTGTAACACCATGCGATTATCAAGTGTCAATAATAATTTCTAATTAAATTTCCTTCTATATGTTCAAACTTACTTAGAAATTTGATGCTGAGATCTCATAGATTGTGGAGAGCTGAAAAGAACCAAACGAAATAAAACGAATTCATTATCTTCTGCTCATATGTTTATTCTTGCTATTTGTATCTACCAATTTCGTATATCATTTACATTAACATCAGTGGAAAGATGTTTTCTATTAATATGAAAAGGTTTTTAGAGTAAACAACCAAAAAATTTTATTTTTAACCCTACATACTTCTACGTGTTCATTTTAAATGTGATTAAACTATGAAATTAACATTTTGGCTGACTAGTATAATTGTACTTTTTTCCTGATGAGTTCATTACAAAAAATACAAATGAATTTTTTGATGTCATTACATAAACTGAGTTGATGTGTGATGTTATTGTATTTAGTGTCATGAGGTTAATCATGTAGCAAATCTAATTTTATTATTTACTAATTAAATGAATGATTATTAACGCATCATTTATTACATTTCCATATATGTGAATGCCAAAAAATATCATACGATCAACAAATTTGTATAGTATGACACCTAAAAGGATTGCCATTGTCTATTATCATAAAAACACTGGTTTTAATTAATTTACTGAAACTCATTCGGCAACGTATGTAAACTATGAGAAATTAATGTATCCTTATTCACAACTTCCATCCTTTCGGTTGACTTCAAATCACTCAAATGTTTGTAGTTGTATTCTATAAACTACTAGGTTGATGTTTCCATATTTCTTTGAAACTACTTAGCTTTTCTGCTACGTAGATGTTTTATATTAAATTTTAGGGTTAAATAGTTAGTTTCTATACATCAAACTTTAGTTTTTTGTGTGTTATTATTTAGTAATTAAATGTTCACTCAAAAGGCTTGTGTTTTTGGGATATTTCAAGTAATTTCACTGTTAGAGTCTATTCATTTCGAAAAGAAGCTGGATCATATGACTATATATTTAGTCAGTATTCTTCTAGTATTCGTTAATAATCATATAAAATTTCATATAACAAAATGTTTGAAGTTTATATAACGTACACTTACTAATTAAGATGTTGTATTCATTTATTACAAAACTTATTAGTATATCTTCCCTTTTGATGCCCCCTCATTGACGAAAATCGGTTAGGATTCAACTGTACAGAAATAAATTTTAACGCATTGAATTAATTGTATTACAGTTCACAAGTAAGTAGAATAATTTAACCATACAATAGATTATCACTATGTAGTGACCAATTTTATGTTTGTCAAGTCGTTTATAATGATAACAGAATTCTATTGATCTAGTTGTAAAGTTGAGATTACTCTGTCAATCAACATCATTGGTATTATGTATCGACTGGTGACTAATATTTTTTACAGGGAAGTGGTAGTTTACAGGGAACCGTGGTCCTAAGTTTCACGCTGTTCAGTACTGGCCAACATGGCGTGCCGACATTGTTTGAAGGAACTCATGTTTCCCAGAGGAACTAAACCCACTCCACCCAGGTCACGGTCCTGGACCACTTCCATTGAGCCATTTGGGTTGTCATTAAACTTCTGTAGGACCGTGATGCATACGTTAATGTATCAGACATTTCTGAGAGTGAAATTATCTCTTCGAATAATTTATTTACAATATTTGTCCATTCCTGTTTATAGTGATTTATTGTATATGTAAGTTCATTAAAAATATCGTTTCAAATAGAGTTTGCTTAACAATTTGAGGGTTAAAGGATAAATTTAATGTGGAACTGGTTGTCCACTTTACAAATATGAAAATAATGGCAAAGTAGGAATTTTAGATGGTAAGGTTGTCAATAAAATGGAGATATAATTAATAGTTTTGAAGTTACTGATTCAAAATATTTGGTCTTACAATTATGGTAAGCAAGAATTTGAACATCATTTTGTGCACCCAGCTTTTAACTTTGCGTCATGAATTACAGATGCGAAAGTTGCTGATCTGAACTGTCTTTGTTCCCATTTGTTTGGTTTTATAGTTAATTTCGAAGGAGGCTCAAGTAAGGTAACGTGATTAGGGATTACTAACTGTTCTGAAAGTAAGGAGTTCATGGTCCTGTATTCGCCTTCAGAAAACTATTCTGGAATATGTTCAGAGATACGTTCGGGAAGAGAATGCTTTGTGCTACCAACATACCATGCTACACAAAAGCAGTTTAATCTATACATGCATATAAATGTATTGCAAAGGGGTTGTTTATTCTTTACATATTCATTAATCATTCGCCGACTTGAGAAAACAGTGTGAAATTCGGAGAAGTAATAAGTTTTTCTCAATGGTTTTTGTTAATCAATACTTTAACATATCAGCTGTAATATCACTTTTAAACTCCAGGATTTTCTTTTTATCTATAGGGACCTATTCTGATTGTGATTTGGTGGTCATTTTTGCCAAGGGTTAGTTAAAGTTTGACCAATTTATTTTCTTTTGTATCACCTGAGTATATTCGTCTGAAATGAAATGATAAAGAGTATATTAAGTTCCTTTTTCTATCCATTTTGACCCAACTTTGAAAATTCGTTTAAAGGTCATTTAGGTTGGCTTTCTCTATATTTGTCTTCGGAGACAACCTTCTCTCTAATATGACATCAGTAAAATGTTCGAAAGCAAACTCATGATTACATTTATAGATCTTGTTAATAAATCTCAAATGAACATCAAGGGTCTATTGTAGAATTAATTCCTTTAAGTACTGGTTTAAGGCATTAATAATGAGGCTATTGTCTTAAGCATAATCACATAGAAGCCCATTTTCCCTGTCAGAGGAACGCTTGGGAAGAGCGATACGATTTATAGTGATATAATGGTCTTATCAATTACACTTATCTCACTAACCAAAACAGCAAAATCAAACTGATCCAATGTACTATATCTGCAAAGCTGATTTTTAATTAGCTTAAGAATTTCCACCAGCCTTCTGGAAATCATATGGTATGATGAGTTACGTATGTTCAATATGGAACGTAAAAAAAATCCTTTTTTATGCACTTTAAAAAGGCCATATAATCATGGAATACTAGAACTCGATGGTTTAACTTACTCGAGAAAGTTACTACCGATGACTTGTTCATCTTTTATTTTCTTAAAGAATTTTTACTAATTTCTATTCTATTTGTTTTATTGAATTATTCCATCCAAAGATGATTTATCACCATAATCTTGTCTATTCATGAGAACTATATAATAGTAATCAAAATCTTTGCAGATACAGTAAATCAAAGTCTTGACTAGTAGGTGATGGGAACTATGTAATTATCCACTATATAATGTAAATTGTACTGTAAATCTGATTACAATATGCTTGTATATATTGGCTATAAATTAATTTATTTAATCTCCCCTGTAATATTTACATATAAAGTTCAATTGAATTTCTTTCAAATTATAATTTTTCCTTCTTTTTTTGTTAAACAATACTTTGCTAAAATAGATTTGTACATAAAATGTTACCATGACTTTAATTACGTAATCACTTGATTGGAATAGCTTGGTAGAATTCATAATGTAAACTTATTTACTGACCAAATTTTGAATAATGAATTCAATTAAATGTTTTACTTAAGCATAATATTTCTTTGTTTATATGTAAAGGCATGTTTTCTATATCTTAGTCATTAAAAGTTAGTTAAAATATTCCATAAAAGAATGAATCATTAAACTAGATGCTAATGATGAATTATTTAAGTTTATTCGATAAAGAAATAAATGAATAGATGAATAACTAAATAACATATTCATTGTTGTTTTATTTATAATGTATTAAAAACAAAGTGGAAAATGTTAAGAATTCTAACACTACTAAATATGCATGAATATAAGTAGTAGTGAGTCATTTAACTACTGTTCTATTCTTATTCATTAAATGATCAAAGCTGACATAAAGACGAAGTTATGAATTAGATTATTCGTATAATTATTTGATATATATATATGTTAGTAGGATAGTTACACTGCCATTGATCCTGATATTCATGACTTGGATTAGTCAGTTTCTGTTGGTATATGTTAGGTTTACTTTGATTTATTATTTTATGTTCTACTGTTGACCATAATCTAAATATACTAACACTTCTATCCAAAAGTCTATATATCAACATGGACTAGTTAAGTGCCGTTTTCAGTATAAACAGTGTGAAATTATATATCTTTACAGGCAACTAAATACTCGTCAAATAAGTAAGTGACAGTGTAAACTCAGTAGCTTAATGGATAACGCATTGTTGTTCAAGGCTATAAGCTTCCGACTTATGCCACGGTGTGAACAACATTACAGAGGTATAGCTGCCTTAAATCGACTAGTTTCACTCAGGACAAAAAGCCCATTATGGATTCCATTACCAATTATGATCTAGATATGCGCAAACTGATGGCATTCTCTTCGTATACGATGTTATTACTGTAATCATGACAGTGAAGATTAACGGCTCGATTTCTTGGTGTAATTGCTTTTAAAATGCTAATATAATTCCTATAAAATACCGTAATTTCACTTTACACCGTCAATATCATAACTATCGTGAGCATTTACATTTTTACTGATTTCCACAAATGAATTACTTTTACAAACGTATATTTGGTGGGTGTAATATTTATCACAGACTGATGTCTATTGAAAAATTACTGAGGACCATGGAGTGCTAGGCGATAGTTTTATTTTAATATTTGTAAGCATATTTCTGTAACACCAAATATGATTTAGCTCAGTGTCTGTAGATCTCAAAATTTGTATATGTTATGTCATAGGCGGAAGATTTTGGTAACAGCACCCACTTCAGACAACTCAACCCAAGTTCAGGTATCCCAGTCTAAATAGTCTACGATTTACACATTATTTTTCGAAAAATGCATTTATATAATAAATCAAAAAGCTCGAATAACATATATTGATCTATAGTTAAATATGTGGATCAGTGTATTCACTTAAAAAATGTATATTAAATTGTGTAGGCATGAGTAGTTCAATAAATTACGACTGAGGTTATCCACAACGTCCACAGTGTCCATTTGTTGCATTATTTGATCAGTTTCACATTCATTTGGTAAATGTCTATAA
Source organism: Schistosoma japonicum (assembly GCA_025215515.1). Lineage (NCBI taxonomy): Eukaryota > Metazoa > Platyhelminthes > Trematoda > Strigeidida > Schistosomatidae > Schistosoma > Schistosoma japonicum. The sequence continues at coordinate 35,265,482 of CM046061.1, forward strand.
TAAAATGCAATAGTTACCCAATATTTTGGTTCCGGCGTCTAACTTGTCACAACTGTCTTACATTAACATATCAATTTACCACAGTGTTGTACAACCTGAAATATTACATAAAAAATACAATGATAGTGGAAGTTATGGCTGAAATGCAAAATAAACACCAATATAGCGGACATCTTAGACACATCATACATTTTGAACACTGAACACCCTGTAGATAACTTAAACCTAAATCACAGTTAACCGAATAAACCATAAACACTTATTTGACGAGTAACAGAATGGGCCCATTATGCAGCATCTCATGGTTTAATTTATTTCAGAATGTTTTTTAGGGTAGACATTACAGATTTAGGATGGTTAGGCTGGAAAACAGTGAGACAGAGATCTAGATGGTAACAGTTTGCATGACATTTATTTTAAAAAAGTTATTTTGAAACGAAGAATACTCTTTTCGATAAATTCTCATCAGGTTCTACATTTATAAATCCAAATTAATTAATAATCCAGTGTGAACAGATAAGTTCAAGGTAGAAGTATCTTTTAAAATTAAACTATAGTCAATGAATTTAGGATTGTCATTGTCAAGATAAATGGTTCACGATGTTAACTTAAGTCAGTTTATGCGTCATTTGTAATTGTCAGGATCATAATTATCATCAATAGAGCAAATACATATTGAAGTGAAATATACATAAATAAATATTTAGACGAGGGAAGATTAAGTGAAATGTATAAAACGATATAAAACAAAAGATATGGACTGAGTGTTTATTAATGTTGTTCATGTACGAATATATGTGTAGTAACAATCATGATATTTGAAAAAGGAAAAGTGAAACAAAAGTAAAGAATTTACAAAGGGAGTGAAGTAAACCATTATATACATTAGGTAAATTGAATTAGCTTACAATTACTGCTTTGAACGAAGAATATTCTATTCGACAAATGTTGATCAGGTTCTACAATTATGTGTTCCAAATTAATAGTCATAAAAATAGCCAGTACTCAGGCAGTTACAACATCATTTAGACATCAAGGATAATTATACATAAATTTTTCGAGTTATTTATAAAATACAAATGTCAACGTAGAATAAATCATCATCATGTAGCATGTTAAACCTAAACGACAATTAAAGTAAACCTGCTATATATGCACCCGAGTATGAATTTTACGTAACTGAGTTATGTCAAAAGTCTTATCAGGGTCCATTATATCAACACTGGAAATAAATATACCTTTCTAAATTTGTGCACAGATTAGTTTATAATGAACATAAATGAATTTTAATGTTTATGAAATTTACGTATTCAACCTACTGCATTTTGTTTGTAAGAATAACTAAAATTTACAAAAATCAATTTTTTAAATACCTAATATGCAGGTATTAGTCTCTTGTAAAATTTTCCTCATTATGTTACATAGCACTGGTTAAAATACACCATAATTTTGTTAATATGAAGAATTAACAGAAATAGTTTGTTTATTTCAAATTACATAACTTAAGATAAAAATTCTCATTATAAACATTTAAAGTATTTGGGTTAAATACACAAAAAAGGCTTAAAGTGTTATGTTTACACCTATTTCACTTAGTTTGTTACTAGTTTTGTGAATAGTATTACCGGTAATAAGTGAATAGAAGACGTGATTCCTTATATATATATATATATATATATATATATATATATATATATATATATATATATATATATATATGTTCAGCTAATTCATGATTAATTATTAAAAGCTGACTTTCTATACTAGGTGGTTGACTTGCATTAGATATATAACCTGTATAGTTTTAAGGTTTACTTGAGGTTATTAGTCTAACACTACACTGACTTAGTTATATTAACTAGTTAACCAACAGATTTCATAACAATAATCGATTTTATTGCTCCATTCTGCACAAACTGTAACATTCTTAGTGTCTATATCTTGCTGGTGAACTTGATTGTGATTTTCAAAAGTTTTTTAATGATGTAATCACAATGTGAAAATATGACCAAAAAGACTTTTAAAAGTCAACATATTAAAAAAATATTTGTCCACCTTTTAATATGGTTTAGTCTTTCATACCTGCTTCATGTGAATACACTGTTATACGGTCTGGTTTATCGACTTCAATATGATGAATTTTACTGTACATTTGCGACAGTAAGAAGGAGTTAAAGTTGAGGATAGTTTAATTTTATATAGTGAATTTACAAAATTTTAAAAACAAGTAAACACGCGATTATTTGTGCATACAACTGAGTCATTATCATCTTCGATGATTTATACATAAATCATCAATCACTCTATTCATGACTAAACAATATAGGGATTGTAAGTTAATATTTTCTGTATCAATCGAATCTACATTAGCCAGGTAGTTACAACTGTGTTTTGTTCTGATTATCTAAATCTGTTTATTAATTCAGTTGTCAAATTACAACACAAAGTAAATAAAAATACAGGTATAAATGAAATTAAATCCATGTGGTAAAAATGAAACATACATTCAGTTAACTATTCTATCAAGTTTCATGTCATTATCAGATGATTGTCATAAATGAACTATGCTATATATCTAATGATACACCGTATTATTTTGTGTTTTGTGTGTATATGTAAAGTATATTTTTTACTATGGTGAATGACAGCTACAAACTGTCATAATGAACATTTGGTTATAAGGCAAAGAATGTAATCTGTCTATGGAATATTATGCAGACATTATGCCACAGTTGAATTACTTCATATTGGAAATTGAATTTATTCAGTTTACATGCACTTTACAATTGATTGAAATGAAAGGCAGAAATGTTGCATCGACACATTTATAAACTAAATTTTGATGACAACAACTAAATTACTCACAAATATCATTTCAAACCCAAACTTGATTTGAAACTGGTCAGTAAATTCAGTAAATAATCACACAAGCGTTTAGTAAAATTGATAATACTGACAACGTAACATATTCATCATGTACATTAGTGACCATCTGAACTCAATAGCTTAATGTGGTGCTCATCGGTGTATGAAACACTGTATACTGGGTTCACGCTTTAATGTGGACATCAATACTGGAATGTAGGTCAATCCAATAAGATGATAGCTACATTAGACTGTTATTAACATGGATTTTCTAAGTTCACCCTAAACGATCAAATATACCGACAAATGCTGAATAAATGTGATTCCGAATATCAACAATGATGAACACAATCTCTTACTAATAATAATGAATCGAGAGATATCTAGGCTAAGTAAAGTATTTAAAAAACTATGCATGCGACACTTATTAGACTAACAAATGAATTATTTTCAAGTTGTTCAATTGTTTTTCCTTCATATGCTGACATAGATAACATTCTATAAATTATATATTATCTAAAGTATTCTGCTGTAAACATAATTACTACGCCAATACAATGTACTTTCATACATCTGATTAACATATATGAACCTGTAATGATGGTGTCCTTTTAACTTCTAACGAGTAAAGAAAAAGTACACTTGAGTGGCCTATAAAGAATTAGGCATGCAATTTGTTCGAATTACGACATGCATAGAATTGTTATTATTGTAATAATTTGTTTTTACCACAAAATAATCATATGATACTGTTTTTATATGCAGCCAACACTAATAATGCATTGTATTTACAATAAAACAAATATGTACCTTTAATTATTATTGTGCTTTACTGTAACTGGCATAGAAACTAATTCTGAAAGATTCTTTTGTATGACATCTATTTTATTTATTTTAAATTATTAAAATATTATCATTATTTAACAAAGGTGCCGAACTATGCCAGAAGTCAGATTGTTATCGTAGAGTGTATTAGAAAAAATTAGCATTCTATCACTGGATGATCATAGTTGAGAATATGTAAATAGTATTTGATTCTGAGGTCATATTCTATAAGCTGATTTTGTTTCACTAAGGAAAATATATATTTGATTCTTTATGAATTCTATAGATGATGACAAGTACCTTTTGTATTATAAATATTAAACTTACATAGGTTTAAGGACTACCATTAACTACACTTGCAAGAAACCACAAAATTGACCTACTATGTCTCTCATGATTTTGTGATACACCTAGCCTGTATGTAGTGGGTTTTTGAAGATGCCTTGTAACTTTTTGAAGAACATCAATCTTTGTCGGCGATTCGTGAGTGTGTTTGCGCGTATAGACTCTTGTGCGAGAACCAGAAAACCTGGTGATTGAAGGCTTCAGAGTCAAAAATAGCAGCTAAATATAGTAATTGTTGAAATTATCTTAAGATACTAGCAAGAAGAGATTCGATGTTAATTAGGCGATCTGTGAAGTCGATTTCACGTCAGTCAGTGATATACAAACCAACTCATAGGACAAACAATATTCCGAAAATCTATTCACCTGATTTGTTGTTAAGACAACTTTGAGCGCACGACCCTGGCCTCCACGGCATGTGATAAATAATCCAGTTGAAGTTCACGAGCAAGTTCGTCTTCTGATGCTTAAAAAATTGCCAGACTCAAAATGTTGTTACTATTTTCTTCAAGGGAGGGTGCAAACTCCAAGATAAAGAACTGACATAGTAATTTTAAAAAGTTTTGGGAACCGAAGGTAGAATATTGTGATCATCATCCCTAACTTTATAAAGGTCCTAGGTAACGAATGTAGCAACTATCGAGTGATAAATATGTTATAGATTGACTTCAAATTGTTAGGTTCAATAATTAATCGCAGATTGTGCAAAACCGTGAAAAACTGTCTCAACAGTAGTAGGATGGTTTTCGTCTGAGCTGTGGATATAATGATCACTTTTCACCCTTCATCAAGTATTAGAACACCATCACTCGTATTGTACACTGGCTGTAATATAATCTTCAATTCTTGTTGGACATGAGTGTTCCTAAGTGTTTTGTAAACATAATATTGGCCCTGCACACAAACATCTCAGAGAAAGTGGAGGTTTTTAATGTGTTTCTCAGTTGTTTCAATCCAGCGGTAGGAACAGATAGAGTCTCTTAATTACAATTATCATTCTAAAATTTGAAATCAACTGTGTTTTGTGAACAAACTTGATGGATATACGAGAATAGAAGCCATTAGTAGTTTTGCTGCATTTTCTCATGAAACTTTTAAGTGAGCTAATCTTCAGCAGAATTATCTCCTCTTTGTATTTTTAACTGAACAGTTTGTTTTATGTAATTTTCTTATTACCCTTTAAAGATTTTACCCTGTGATGGTGATCACATTTTCTGTCTCATTTCTTTACAAGGTAAATGTGTGGAGTATACATTTTTGGTCCTTGATGTACTAAATTCAATGTTTTAAAGTTAATTAATGCTTAAGCACTACCCAGGATTCATTTGTTTTCTTTTCCTAGATGACTTTCACTATTCGGATACATTTCAAACATGCAATCGAGCTATTAAAGCTATTTTGTTGTAATCTACTGACTTTGGTAAACTTAAAATCTGAATGCGTTTCGTATAGTATACTATTTTCTGTAACAAAATTACCCATGTTTATCTCTTCTGTGACAAAACAGTAGCATTTTGTTGAAATTCAAACAATGTAGAAAGTCATGATTCAATTCAAGAAGTATCCATACTTGATTATTTTGCGTATAAGCAATGATAACAAAAAAACTATAAGGTGATCCTGATGATTTATTTTTGAATTCATTGTCATAACAATAAAAACTATTGTCAATCGGAAACAGTCGATTATTAAGTAAGTTTCAGTAATAAAACCAAAACATCAGCATATGCTTCAGAAAGTAAATGCTTAACATCTTCTATACTACAATATGATCGTAATGTGCTTTTTTCCGTTTCAAAATAGAATTTTACGGTAAGAAAGGACACTACATGAGAATGATTCTATTTTCTTAATGCATCCTTAATAATCATTAAAGATAGACTGTTATCTCTTAAGTTGAATACTACTGATATGATTGATTTTAATCTTATGCAACTATGTTAATGAAAGTATATTTTAAGTAGATTTCTTCTTTATCATATTACAAAAAAATTGTTCTATTCAGTGAGCATAATGAAATTCACCTTTATGATAACTAAAATTCTTCTAATAAGGCGAATTAGATCATAATTTTTGATGTTTTTCTTTTAAATGAAATATCTTATTACGAAACCATCTATTAAATTTGATCATTCACACAAGATCACTTCCGTTAGTTATTAATGACGTATTATTATGACCTTAAAAGTTGACATTATCTTGTTATGTACGTGGTAAATAAAAGAAAATAAAAATTAGTTGCAATTAAAATATTCATTAGTTATGTTGTATTATCATATACGATACTGGTGTTTGTTACAGTTCAATTTTTAAAGAAACTAGTTTAGGATATGATTACGGAGTTCAGTTAGTAGTCGAATAATGGTTATTATGATGTTCATAATTAGTAGGTTACTTTAGATTAGTAACTAGGGTGCAATCATTCATATTTCTTTTTTTATTCGTCTTATTTTCTTTATTTTTTCAAAACTTTTAAACAGAAATCATTTTGTAAATAAATTCTATTAAAGTTTCATTCATTAAAATCTGTTAGGTGTACATATTTGTCATTGACTATAAAGTGTTTTGCTTATATTTTCTGGTAAATTTTAGTAATAATATCCTGCTTTACTGTATTTCATTACAAAGATACTATGTTCATGAGTTCGTCATTTTTCCTTCCAATAAAACTTTTATTACTTGGTTTGTATTATGAATGTCTGTTGACATGTTATGCAGCTATTCATGTTGCATTTTGATAACTGCCTAGCTGAAATCTTAAGCAAGGCATAATAATAAAACTTTCTAATAGTACAACCAATTAATTGATGATTCTTCATAATTCTTACTTTCTTTTAATTAAACACCCATTACTATTTGTTCAAGTGGAAACAAACGTCAAAACTCCTAATGTTTTGGTATAACGGTGAAATTCTTATACAGGGCCTTTGGAGTGACAAGTATCACCTATATGGTCGTAAATTTCTGTTTACAACATCACCATCTTCCTGGAAATAGTATATTAAAAGTTTTAAACCATAACATAGTTATTTAAATAGTAATGGTCATCATATTTTCATATTCTTATGATTAGATAAGCAGAGTGTACTCATTCAAAATTACTTATTTTTTAATTAAAGTAAAACATTAACATTTTTAGAGTGCTCTATTCACACTATGAAAACATACGTAACCTGGAGATTTGAAAATGTGAATAAACCAGTTTCCATAGTTTAATCAGGTCATATATATATATATATATATATATATATATATATATATACCGTATCAACTAACATAGAGAAGATAAATTGACTTAAATGTACGAGAAAAACTATATGCTTATCCTTACATTTAACTAATGAGGACACTCTAACTTTCAACTTATCATTCTCCTCAATGACGAACTGTAGTAATCATTTGTTCTAAGTTTCTATAAAGAAATGAATTTATAAGATAAATGTCACTAGTGAATGAAGAGTAAGTGAATTACATATAAGGTAAACGAAATTACATTGAAATTTACCGTTATACTTCCGTAAGTGTAGGAATAGAAATGATAAGTAGTGAGTAAACTTTTAAGATTCTTTTGATGTATACACCAAAGAATGGAGTCTTTCATTCACAATCATTATCTAAATAAAATAATTAATCTAATAAGCATTGAAATGTACCTTTATTACTACATTCACAATTAGTTAGTCAATCAGTTTTTATTAAGATAAACTTATTTGTCTAACAAAAACTGTAATACATCTAGAAATTTTGGCGCTTTTGATAAGGACATAAACTATATCAAAGACATTTATATTTCGATTTTTGAAATACAATGATTACTTCATACTTTTAATATCCACTGAGATGCTTTGGAGATGAAGTAATTTTTCTGAATAATAGTGTCAGTCATAATCTCATCTTCACTAGCTATAGTTTATAGTTAGTTGTTGGACATAATTTGTCAAATGGTAAACTAGTTAGTGAACTATGAAATGCCCTTTATTAAACCAATTTCTAATATACCCTTAGTTTATAATTAATTTGTATTACAGATTGATGTTAGCTGAGTGTGTATAAAAAAGTAAGCGAATAGTCATTTTTCGAACATCCTCTGAGATTATGAAAACACGTTTTTTTATTTTTAGTATTATAGGGAATAACAGTTGAGTTCAGATTATAAGCCCTGCTCCTTAGTACAATTAATCGGGTTATTAATCATTTATAGCCGACTAAAGAAAACTAATCCATATTCAGTCTCTACAACTTTAATCTTAAGATGTGATTTTTAAGTTTGAAATTTATTCTGTTTACATTCCCTTTTTAATTATAAATCTTGTTTTTTTTATGAACGTCCTGCTAACTATTTGTCTATCATTGTAAAACTATGCTAACAATCACGTATTAACGGCAATCATTGATTCATTTAAAAAGTTTACAAAAAAGTAGCGTATCTCCTTAATAAATACATACATGTGTGGAATAACATACTTTGTACATGTATACTAAGAGTCCATAGGAATGTTTTCATTCAGTTATTTCATAATTCCGAGCTGAAATGAGTGTTACAAAACACTGTACTTGAAGAAAAGTTGTATATAATTTAAATCTTAACGCAGCAACAATTAAAACTTTGTTATGGATAATATCATTGATGGGAATAAATGAATAATTGTTGTGGAGAGTATGTCTATAAGTGGCTAACATCATGACATGAATCTAGTAAAAAGCTTACAATATATTTGATGACAAGTTGTTTTATCTTCAAATAACCGTCTATTAGGGAAGTAGATATGTGAATAATCATTACTCATTCATTAAGAAGTTAAGCAATTGATCGAACACTTTAACAATACATCCTTTTACCTGTTACATCATAACCAATTGCTTTAACAGCTGGTGTTGAATGTAATTTTATTGAGTAACGCATATAATTCGTTTAATCTAAATGATAACTGTTATAAATATTCATAGCTGAAATAATTTACTTTGTTTTATGAAATAAACACTGTGTTGCTCAAACAAGTCCATCTAACACTTTAGTGATCAGTGTTTCAATCAACTTTTATAGGATTAAGTAACAAAGAGTATTGTATTCCAAGAATTAAAAATACTATAAAAACATTACAGTTTTCAGTTATTAATCATTTAGAATTTGGTGTTGCTTTGTTCTATTAAAATTGATTAATGCATTGATTGATGCATTGAACATCTGCGAGACAATGTTTTCAGCAGATGTTGAATCATGAATTCTCTTTAGTAAAAAAAAGTCTATTTCATTTAAATAAATGAAAGACATAAATACTATTACTAATTAGTTCTTAACAAAATTTTTATGTATCATTAATGTTTGTAATAAAGAATTTGTTTTTATTAATATACACAATGAACGGTATTTCATTTGTTAGTTTGATTAGAAGATAGTTAATCAGTTCAGATGAATTCTGAATATACATCTTTGTGGAAACAGATGAGTTAATAAAACCTGTTTAATCAATCAGACTAGATAAGCAGAATTCAGTATTTGTCAAAAATAAGCATCAAACAGGAAACTTACTCAGCATACAAATAAAATGGAACTCTCATAAAATTTGGAAACCACTGAATTAATCAACAAATAACAAAGTTAGTCCATTGTGAAATGTGAGACTAAAAGCGTAAAGAATGAAAATGGCACATATCCTGAACTGAGAAGTATTATTTGTACTGGCAGTTTAAGGATAATGTTAAATTCTGTGACTGATATCACTGACTGCATCCAGTTCACCAGTGAAAATTATAATGGCCTATTGACTAATCTACAGCATGCATCCACTAACTTACGAAAAATTGATTTCAAGATCTTTAGACTCTACTGCTAACGCTTGGCATTCCAACTCTTCACACCCCTGGCTTTAATTAATTTGACTACAGAAATATGGTTCTAATCAACTGAATAAAAAGAGACTTTTAGTGACTTACAAAAAACATGGAGAAACGATTGTGAAAACCAAAAGACAGGAGAACCAGGGACCCATCAATATAAAGTCAAAATAGAATAATTAACCAGTCATCACTTACGTTATAAGTGATAATGAAATTTTTATCTCAGTTTGTTATGCAGTCAAAATGTTGTTTATACGGCCTAAGTCGACACTGGAACAACATTTATTTAAATTTGACATTACTAATTGTCCTGGGTTAGATAACCATGAAAACCAAGAAGCACTAGATAAATGTTTCGTTCTGGTATGCTACTCTTTAGCTGTGCTCACCCACAATTCTATCAGCGACCGAACTTACGGCCTTCTGGCTTCGTGGTGAACGCTTAACCACTGGAAAAGTGAATCACATCCCAACGGCTGATACTTCTTTTTTAATTACTTCACGATATATTTGCGCAACCCCATCCATTATCGTCAGTTTGTAACAGCCTCACCTTTAATATGATTGAACTCTACTTATCACGTCTTCTCACTTGAACTTCAGGTCTAATCTCCAGAAGTAAGTCACTAAAGAGCTGTTATTTAAACTTATTGCCTATTCGGCGTTAATTATAGGAATTATATTCAACATTTATTATTTCTAATTATATTTTATGTATCCATGTTTGTGTGCGTCCAATTGGAAAAATTATTTCCTATCGGTTATAAGTTGTTATGATTCAAATTTGCCATGAGAATTTCATGTATTTGTTATGATGCTTAAATTAGGTTAAAATCCTATATTCCTTTATTACTAAGAATAAATCCATGTGACCTATTAAATAATTATTAGAATATTTTGACAAAAATAGTATATCATCTTATTCAGTAGTATGTATCAGAAATATTTTATGGTTTAGCCATTAGCGAATAACTTGAAATTATCATGTAAGCTTGTTATACATATTACATTTAAGAAAACAATCCAGATTTCAAAGTAACATTTATCCAGTCAGTCATATTGTAATGCATATTTCAAGTTTTTCCATAAGCCATTCAATTAATTATTAGTGAATATTAGTTAATCAGATCTATTCACAATCTGACTACTAGTCAATACAAAGTAAATCTATAAAACATGCTAATGTATGGATGATGGATTTCTGTTCTACTTACAGTCTCGAAAAAAAAAATCTCCCAATTTACTTTCATTCTTTAATCGAATTATATTTACCCGTGAATGATATTTTTATAGAAGTTTTACTCTACAGTTAGTTAAGAGAAAGTTAACTGTGTCCACATCATTTCCACTAATCACAGTTCTTATTTGTTATTCTTTAAAACTTAATATAATCTACAATAAAATATACAATTTTCTTTATTTAAACACAAATTGACGTGAGCATATAACCGCCAAGACACTACATTGCATGCATCAACATATCCACCATAAAATATCTACCAGTTTTAAGTGATCATTAATCGTATTTCTGAATATTCCGCTAGTCTTATTTACAAATTTTGTGAAAATCATTTATACTTCAGAAAACATTCGTTTGCACGATCTAAAAAACGATACTATAACTTTATTTATCGATAGATAATACTGAGATGATACAGAAGATATGTTGCCCAAGAAGACGATTATGATTATTCTGCGTTTTCTAGGTCTAAGCCGTTTAATTACAAGGCTTTCATGGCCATTTTAGACGACATCTTTGATACGAATTTCTGTTGGCAATGACCATAAGTGACTAACAGCTTGTTCTGTCAGCCTTGAATTTAATTGGCTTTTAGTGGCACACATTTATTTTGATTAATTTATCTCATAACCTGATTCATGGTATTGTAGATGTTTATTAGTTTTTTTTAATGGTTGATAAATTGCATCCATTTTTATGTGTTTATTGATTATAGATTAACCTGAATTCCAAGCTTCTGAACATTTTTTGATTTTCTTTGTGTTTCTTCTGTCTAAAATCCCCACGTTTTCCCAGTCAAACCTGTGTTCATAATTGGACAAATAGTTTGAATCATATCACGATTGGACAATTGTCAACAACAAACAATCAAATTCAAGGTCGATATAACATTCTATTTGTTCCTTGTGGCAAAAATCTCATAGCTCACTTATGTCATCAATGAAATCGATCATAATGACTATAAAAGCCAGGAAATTAAACCATCCATCTCAGAAGATACATTTATAACTAAAATAGATAAAAAATCTTCTGGTTGTTAGTCAATTTCACTAGAATTGAAGATATTAACTGAGCTTTAAACGAAATAATTTAAAAGTTAATAAAAATAAACTGAAGTTACCTTTAAGTAGAAAACTTAAAAAATACACAGAATCATCGTAACAATAATGTTTTCTTTGGAATTTTTTTTGAATGTATTTACTTATTTTTTTAAGTGAAGGTTATTCGGTAAGTTTTTGGGCAACGAAACTAAATTCTTTTGAACGTCAATAATTAGAATGAATATACGATAGACAAATCATTTTTAGCTTTGTTATTATTATTATTGTGAATTTCAAAAAAATATTAACAAACATTGTCATTATTTAAGTTGGGTTGTAACTGGCAAGTGGAATCCAGGACGCGCGTTTTTCGCCCTATTTGGGACTCATTGGTTGGATGTACCTACATCCCAATGTTGATGTTCATAGTGGAATTCGAACTTAGTCCGTTTTGTGCAAAACAACATCGCGTTCACCACTAGACTACTGAGTCCATATAGCAACAGATACTGACCAGCTTTCATCTGTAACAAATCAATCCGAATATACAAATTCATCTTAAATATTTTAACTATTATTGTTAACATGAATTTTACAATGAAGATATATACATGAAAATTGAACAAAGTTAATTATTTTCATAGATAATGGTTACCTTTTAGACTGAGGTTTTTTTAACTACCTACACTAATGAGGTATATAATTAAAACTGAAATTTCTGCTGAATACCTTGTTGATATGATAAATGACCACTGAGTGTTCGTTTTTGTTCAAATGTATAGCCTTTAGTCTGTACTAAATATTAAATGTCACGTTTGTAATACGGTCACTTAGTGAAGTAATTTAACATATGGATGCGGTTGATGTTAAACAGTGTTATAAACAGTGAGTAGGACACCTTGGATCTAAAGTTTCTACTAGTTTTTCCTCGTTACCATTGAGTATCTGCAACTATAAAAAATCTTATTATGAACATGTACAAAGGTTTTGTAAAAGTCATGTTAAATTATTTGAATAAATGTGCCTCTTATATTACTTTGACCGGAGATTCGCCAAACATTTGTTATTAATTGATAGCCTAAGATGTACGCAAATGTTTAACTAGAAGTGGCTTTGAATTAAAGTACATGGATGCCATTAAAATTCTCAGTTTAGTAGGCATTGATCTACCGAATGTAGAATTGTCTTTAAAAGGCATTTCTTGCATAATTCATATGATGGCATATTTACATCGTCTTGAGTTTTTGAAAAGTCAATTTTGTAAGAAATACAACCTTCATTAACCAGCATTTTAAAAGTATGAGAGACGAGATTACTTATCTGCGAAGAGAGGGAATGCACAGTAAGCATAGGACAACTCCAGTTAAACAGTACTCAATCACCCACAACTACCGACATGAGAAAAAAACACTATTTCTATGCAATTCCTATGGATATTTCTCCAGAAATGTATCCACCTATAATCTGAATTCTTCAAGTCTTAATGCAACTAACCAATTAGAACCCCGAAGACAAGTAAATTAATATACGTTTATAGTCTTCTAATTAATTATTTATTCTTGTACTCATCCTCATCTTTTTACTGATAGCAATTTTTGCATATGTTATTATTCATATAAAATGGAAAGCCATTCTCTTCATATTTCAAATCTGTATGCAAATAATCACAGTAATTTGAAGAAGAAAATTAAGTTATCAGCGAAGAATTTCATAATCATTTGGAGCAAGTAAAATAAATTGATTCCTATTACTTGTAGTCTTTCACTTAGATTGAATAATCTGATTTAATATCAATTAGAAAAGTGTTGATATATGAAAAAAATATGAACACTTAAATTCTTACAATATGATTGAATGCTGATTTATTTAACAGAAGACCAAACATTTAAGATACCATGAATTCATAGAACAGACCGTCAGTTTCAGCAATTCCTAAACCATTATAAGTCATTCACGTGTACTATCTTTTAAAGTTAAATATTTACAATATTCAGTTTCATCAAAATAATACTGATTTCTGTATCACAGCCAACAAGGTAACAATTGTTTTACTCTTAATTTGCAAGTTCTATAAAATATTTAATTATTTCGTAATCATACAAAGTCATCAAAAAAGTTTGAGATATCTGTCAACGGTACCATAAAACTATAGTTCTGTTTTCATTATACTTCTTTCAGTTTTTTTTATTATTCTTTAATAAATCTCCATTCCAAATGATGTAGTCAAACTTGATGTTTAAACGTGACAACAATCAAAATTTATAATTTTGATATTATAATTAAATCATACAATGATCAGTATCAGATAGTTAATCATTTTCAGTAAAATATTCCCTTGAAAACGTAGTTGGAACTTGCCGAAACAATTTGACTAAAGTATACTGCACTATATATATATAGTTACGTGCAAACCGTTTAATGTGCTTGTATGCTAAATAGTGACATGGCTTTAACTAGATCCCAACTACAACATAGTATGGTAAAAGCAATTTTCAAGAATCTGGTAGTATCATAAGCTTTAGTTGAATGAAAGTCAGGTTTCCGGTTAATCATAATATTCCATCATATAGCTAATTTAAATTTTAAGAGGTACTGAGTAGTGTGAAATATTTCAGCTCATTCCATGATTTTTAAAAATTTAGAACATAAAACGTTTAGTAAGCGCTTATGAGTAACTTTCATTAAACTAGAAAAAATTTAGGAAATAATATCCAAAGTGTTAGAAAGAAGTAATTTGAATTAGTAAAGTAGTCATACTTGTTTGTTATTTCAGTTTTAACTTATGGTATTATAGACAGTGTTTATATACTAAGTTATTAGTGACAATGGTTACACATTTCAATTTATTCAAAATTCGACCACTGGTTAGTTTAGATAAAACATATGAAAGTTCAGCTATTTGTGTACATTTTCTGATTCAATTTAAGTGGTGTTTTTTTCTTTCTTCTTCGCATCAAGCTGCATAACATTCTCTAAGTAAAGGAGATGTAGATAAAAAATAACCGATCTTGAGGATGAATGTGTAAATAGTACTTACTGCTAAGTACTTTCAGATTAATCAGCCATCTTAGCTGTTTCTACATGTAAGACGTCTTGTAATATAATGAAAATTTTGAAATGTACTTAAAAAGCGCCAATCACTTTAAGTAATTTAGCTTCATTCATGATATTTCATTTTATTTCTGGTTTTACCTCAAAAATTGTAAGAAATTTAAATAGTTAAATGTCAAACAAAACAAAACTTTTCAAAAATTTATAGATAGAAGACATGTAACATTACCATTTACGTTAATATTGAGAATAGATCACTTCACTTTTCTTTAATTAACTCGAATTAGTTGTATTTAGAATAGGTGGATTGTGATTATCAGTTGAGTGCTGTGATGTATTATTTAGGATTTGTCAGCTGGAAATATTTGTATCAAAATACTGAGGTTCATAGACAATGTCGAACACTGTTTCTTTTACTCTACTGCGTTATTGTGTCTTAGCAGCAACAAACTTGTTAAATGACCATGGTGTTGTTATTATTAGTAGTAAGTGTTCTTAGCATCAACCCGAAACATCTGTGAATAAAATAGATTAACTGAGATAATCAGCTTAAAATGCATATGTACACAACAACACAGATCGGTCACGATTCAATACAGAATATGACCGACAAGTTCATTTGAACCTAGACAAACAATATAACAGGAAACAACATTAGTTATTTCGAACTCTTTTGGAAGTGAATTGTTTGCGAATACCCTGAATGCATTTGAAATTAAATAATGAACAAATTACCTATCCATTTTCAAATCAAATTCCGAATATTGAATTCACATCTAATGAATGAATCACTAGCAGGTAGTTAATACCTTTGATTGATCATTCATTGAAATCTTGAATCAGCTAATCTACTTGCACCGGCACAAACAGCGCTTTTATAAACTCCACCTTCAAAATTTGCCTTCACAGCTTATAACGTATGACTGTTTTTTGAGTAATAAAATACGCTTCAATATCAAAACCAAATAATAATAATTATCTTTTAGAAGTTTGCTTAGGTGCTAATCATTATTTCTTTCATTTTTACGCATTATCTAACTAACAAACTTTGTAGGCATTCTTGTACTATGTAGGGCATGTTGTATAACCATAACAAGTTTAAAAAGTCATGCATTTTATAGTTAAGCTCAATGGTTTCCAAACATTTAATTTTATCTTGATCAAAGTTACCTCGTCAAGGTGTGTCTAAACCACCTGTGTGCATATACAACCTTTAAATAAATATTCTAGTAGTGATTAACATTATGTAATCGAAGTAATTAACTTCTGTAAAACGTCCTAAAGGCCTTATGTTGCATATATTTTTAGTAAAAACAATTGAAGTAAACATGGAATACAAGATACGAGAAACATGCGAACAGCTAGTTATTTCAATAAGAAAATTCGCATATTCTGTTACTATAGTAAGAAATGTCATTATATTTACTTCATGTACTTATGCAATCAATTTGTTACTATTTTTATGATCCCGAGTAACTAGGTTTACCTTCTTGACTACATTGAATAACACAGTATAAATGAATAAAATTAAATGAATTTGCTTCCTCGTCACATTCAAAACTGTACATCTTTGTTACTTTTTAATTTTTGGTATTTTTGTTGAAATAACTCCTGTCAACTTATTGATAACATTTAATACACTTGTCATTGAATGATTTAGTATTTAAATGAATCATTACCATCTCATAGCAAATAACAATTACTATTTATACATGCACAATCAAATAAAAAGTTATATAAAAATATTGAAAGATGTCATTTTTGACAATAAATACGGCGCCTTTTAAATCATTACTACTGCATATGTGTAAGAAGTGTGTATGCAAAGAATGATGGTTACATTTCTCATTTTTCATAAACTAAAATTATGCTTGATAAATAAATGCCAAACTATTTGGACACAGTCGGTGAATTTTTAGCTACTAAAAAGAGAAAGAATTTTATGTGTATATGTGCATGATCAACACAGAATCTGGCACGTGTTTGTATCGGTTCAAGTTGCCATACCTCTTGAGTGCATTAAGATTAACACCACATTAGTAGAAGTAAAATTTATTTCAATGATATTAATAACAAAAACATCGAAGAGTGAACGTATAGTATAAAGTTTAGAGAGAGAGAAATGGTGCGTGGAAAGAAAGCTATGAAGTAATTTCTAGCTCACAATTTTAGGTAGGACAAAGAATGTATATACCTGCTCCACTGTGACTGATTCCGAACCATGTCACCCAGCGTTTCCAACCACTGGTTAAGAACATTTGCGATGCTCCTAACCAGGTAGTCTGCATTTACTGACACGATTCAAACCAGCAGTCAGTGACTTCATGGACTGATACCGTGTTTTGGTTTAACGATACCTAACTTTCTTCCATCCTACTCCTTCATCAATCATCATCGTACTTCGAGGTAGACTGTGGTTTAGTATACGTACCTTACGTCCCAACCGCCTCAGTCAATGAAGACCCACAACCTCGTTGACTAATTTACCACTTTTGCCTAATACCCATTATCTAACCTCGCTACTACTCACCCAATAATACCAAGTATGCAATAAACATCAAAAAGTGTCAGACTGTACAAAAATGTAAACAATGAAACTAATAATAACATATTCAGTATCATTTATTTTGTTTATCTTAAAAATAATTTAATCGATTATCATTCATTTTCTCATTTGTCAATTGCATGAATTTTCTATTGTCTATTGATTAATCTGTAGTCTACAGATAATAAAATAATTTTTTATTAAAAAAAATTTCTCTGTAAATATGTTTATGAATATTTTAGTATGTTCCATAAGAAAAAAAATATAATGATCGAAATAAATAAATCTTTAGTCTTAAAAATTCAAAATAATTTTCCTTAGAAATTCTGTAAATAAATGATTTTCCACTAATAATAATTAAAGTGGTTTTGTTGGGGGGGGGGGTGATATTTTTTGTTTGTAACCACCAATCTCTACAAAAAATTAACACCTTAAATCAACGATAATAATTAGATTACTGATCATTCTTTGAAGTCAGTCACTGCTAACCGGATAATTGCATAATTTTTTTAAAGACAGTTTTTTTCGTTATAGACTGTTATCGATTGAAGAATTTCAGAATGCCTCAAAGTACTGAATAGGTGTATGGTCCTAGTTTCATTTATTTTATAAGTCCTCTGCAAGAATATTAATAATGAACCATTTAAATCAAAGAAAACTCCCAAAAACTGTTGAAACTAATAAATAAACTTACAGTTTTTTGCATATATCTACTAGGTTTAGGATTGGATTGAGGTAGACTTGCAGAAATAGGTATTAAGTTTAGTTGTTTGTGTTCGAAATAAATTGATATTGGTTAGTCACCAATTAAAATTTAACAACTGCTTGTTCTAGTGTATGACTCCTTAGGAGTGCTCACTCTTGACTCCACTAGTAAACCAGTGACGAACAGAAAAGTTTCAATTTAATACCTATCTCCCCAAACTCATCTCATTTCAATTATAATGATCAACTGTATGGTGACTGACTTGGAGGTGTTTGTGGAGTTGTGGTAAGAAGTCGTGACTAATAGTGTTCAGATATGTCAAGAGTGAGACAGTTATCGCCACTAACAGTGCATGATCATTTGATCTCTTTCATGGATTGACTGAGAAATACGCTATTTTACACCAGCTCAGTGGTATTGATTGTTCACCATGAAACCTGATGACCATAGATGCGATCGTCTGTCTGCACCGCCAATAAGTCCCATACTAGAATAAAATAGCTATCCAATACACCCTGGTTTTCCCTCGTATTCAATCGATACAAACCTAAAACAAACACTAGCAACTAAGTTCAGAATTGTTTATCCATCTAATCCTGTGAATTTGTCCATGTTAGTCTGTTTCATTTTACTTGCTAGTTACCATGACATTCAGTTTCTAACGTATATTTATGTAGGTCTATAAAAGAATTTTATTGATTTCAGTTTAATTATGTTCAATGGTATAATTTCAACAGTTTTCAATGAATCATTCAATTATAATTATTAATTATGGAAAAATAAATTTTTCCAAGATAAAAATAATTTTCACAATGTCCGTATAAAATTTCTTTCTAGAAAAAAATTAACAAAAAAAACAAACACATAAAAACGAAATGTTACCATGTGATTTTACATGCAAATTGTAATGTCCAATGTTTAGTTTAAATTAACTTCACAGCTGTATTAGAATTGTGATATTTTTTGTTTTAAAATAACAAAAAAAAATAACGACAAACACTTAACTAAATTGTGTTTCAGACTAAAATATTTCTTGAATACACGCATACACACAGGTATGTGTTGATATAAAAACGTAAATCGAAGACATAGAAAGGAACAAATGTTGGATACTCTATGAAATAGAATTATAATATTTGGCAGTTAATATATTCAGATAATCTAGTTCGTGGACTATCATAAGAGTGAGTATAAATATGCATAATTAATATTGATTAATCACTGATTGGCAACCTACAAGGCGTCACTAGTGACTAATGGTATTGTCTTAGATTCTGCAGTTTAGTGGTATGGATTCGAATTTCATTAGAAACTTCACTTCCTTTAAGGTTTTAGTAATATCTTTCCAAAAGATGTCAGATTGCGTGAAATCTACGTCCTCGTTTTCGTATTCTTGTAAATCGCAAGTATAAATATCTATTAGTCATAGTTAAAGGATAATAAGCACTATCGATCTAGATTACGGATGAGATGTTTATATTTTTTCAATCAAAATCATTAAGTTAACTTTAAATAATTAGTGTAGATTCTCTTTGATAGTTATCAACACAGTTATGTCACATTTAAGTTTATGTTGAACTATTTGATTACATTCATTTCAAAACACCTGAAATGTTGGCAGTCTTACAGTAAACCCATTTAGGGTAATTATTCATTTAAAATCTAATAAATAATTATATAGACATCATATAGCGATGTCTATGTAATTACTTACAATATGGATAATAGATGTTGTTTAGTCGTCATTGAATCACTAATCATATATTTCTGTAAGCATAAGAAAACTTTCATTAATGTAAAACTATGCAGTCAGATGATGTGTTACAATTAGATTAGTTTCCTAATTACTCATTCAGTATTAAATAAATGTACAGCCAGCAGTGATGACTAGTTCTAAGTTTCGATAACAGTAGTATACAGTTAGTAATTCTTTCGAAAGATATTTGTTTAGTCTAACATTATTTTCAAGTTACTTATTAGGCATATTCGATTCAGCTTGAAGCATATCCCTTTTTGAATACTATCAAAATGTTATTGTAAACTGGATAAAATAAATGATTACGTAAGTTTTGTTCTACATACCATAATGTAACATTTTGCATATTGTAAATTACTTTGGCAGTCTTATCAATACAATCAATATTCATTATACCGTAAACAGTGAATGAAAAGTTCATGCAAGAAATGCGAAGAAAACAATGAAAATGTAATACTTATTTTAATCATTAAACAAATATAAACACATTTTTTGATTACAAACTAATAATCCTGGTTGTGTTTTGTCTAGACCTTAAAGGTATTATAGTCTCTAGGCTAATTTATAACACATCGCTACATAACTTAATTTAATTATACCATAATGTGTCTCTATATTCATTTTTATCTGCATATAAACAAGACATTGAGACATTAATTGTCAAAAAGATTGAACAAAGAATTGCTAAAATTAAATTAAATAATAGAATACAGTTTCACAACTCAGTACGAAATTCTTTAAGAGAATTTTGAGTGATAAGTGAAAATTTTGCCTTTATAGAAAGACAATCATTAAATAATGTAAATGAATTTTTCATAAGTAAATCAGTATTTAGGAAGCAACTATGGATGTACTTTGTCTCTATGGAAGGTTTCCTTTTAAAACCGAAAATCCATGTATTTTAATAAAGTGCTTTAAATGGCAGGCAAATTTTTAATGGTAGATATAAGATACAGTGGAAATATATATTGTATGGTGTTATTATAAATATATTTGTAATAGAAATAACTTAACAATTTAATCGTAAACTCGTTGCATTAGGTTCCATTGATTCATAAATTGATATAAAAACCTATAAATTCAATTTTACAGAGGATGCTTTTATTGCTGTATTCAAAGTCGATGCTAAAATCTGAACGAATTGATTGCATATGAATGAGTACTATATCAATTGTGTACATATAGTGTAATAACAGGCATCGCGATTCAAACACCCAAATACATAAAACAGTCTAAGGTCACGTTGTACATATCTATATCTAGGTCGCCGAAATTATATATATATATATATATGCCCATTAATTTTGTGCACTTGAGTACAATTTCATCATCAACGCTCCTTTGGTGTTCGATCTTCTACTGTAGCGTAGCTAACTGGTCCGAGTTAAGCGAGGTATTATAACGGAAACAAATCTACATTTAACGGTGGGTTAGTATTCAGATTTATTGCCTGAAATGCATAACAACAAGTTCGATCAATAATTAATTTTAGGCAAAATTTCAGATTTTATGTTTCCTTGGTTTATTCTTATTTTCATTTACTTTTTTTTCAAAATGAACATTTATTTATTGAAAACTGAAGTGATAAAATATATAGATTAGAAGATATGCCAAAAGTATGCACTTCAATGTTAAATAAAATTTAAAAAACATGGATAAAAAAAATTAAGCCATAATTCACCACAAAAAAAACATACATTATTAAACCATAACAATAATTTAATGTTTATCTGGACAGTGTGAAAAACAACCTATTTAATAAGCATGAATGAAATTATAACATTGAACCTGGCATGTGTGTGCATAAGTTCAAGTTGATGCACCTCAGTTAAGCAGTATGGTTAGCACCAAATCAGTAGAGGTAGCAGCTGCCTCAATAATACTAATAATGAAAAAGGGTGGACATAAAGAATAGGTTACGGGAGAACGAATTAAATTGTGAAAAAGTATAAAATGATTTCACGCTGGCGATTTAAGGAAGAACAAAGAACAAATTGTTATGACGCAAGAAATTGGGTGATTGGATGGCCGAGTGCCAGTGACTTGTGCCTAGTTGGTTATTGCGCGTCTGCCCTGTGCCTACTTAGTCCCAAGCCGAAATAAGAAGAATACGAGCCAATGGGTTAGCCAGACAGAATCAAATCTATATTTCAAGCATTCTTTTATATATGCATAAAATCAGACCACACAACAAACCAATTAGAAAATTAACATGAATACAAAACGAGGGAAATAGTGGTAGTGAATAGGAACAACTTGTACACAACTAATTAACTGTAGTCCATAATAAGAAACAGTTTAATAACAGCGATTATGCTAAACGGGAGGATAGGGCAAGCGGAGCGTTACAATAATAGAAACAAAATGTTTACATTACAGAAAGTTCGAATAAATGAAATAGTGTTCGCAACCACAGTTCTGAAAGTTTGTTACACTTCTTTGTGGTCCAGCATAACACAAATACACCTGAGTCACTATGGCTTATTTTTAAATATATCATCCACATTCTTCACCCACCAGTTACAGCATTCACGCAGACTTCATCCAGGTAGTCTACATCTACCAACACGCCTCACATCAATAGTCTATGACATCAGTGTTTAATGTCATGTTTTGATCTTAAAAAGTATAGTAATATTTAAATTGACTAAAACAACTAAGACTAAGAATCGTAAATTATTTATCCACTTAAACGAATTATAAATGTTGAATAATCGATATATATTACATGACATAACATTCATCGAATACTTAACCAATTAAAGTAAACAACAAGAAATGATTACATGAGATTAAACAACTTTTTAATTGTTTATCAATATAAATCAAATCATACAATTTCAAGAATGTTTAGAAATAGTGAATACCTTTATGTTACTGTCCAAGTTTATAATGGTTTTCTATGAAAAAAGCTTTTTTCAATCAAACAACTTCAATTTTAATAGAAAAAATCATTATTTATTAAATGGAAAAATTTTGTTTCTAAACTTAAGCTTCATTAAGCTTAGTTAGACAAAAGTTAACATTCGATTGCACTTTATAGGATTTTAGACTTTGTTTGTTAATAAAGCACGTTAAAGTATTTTACTACCCTTATTTCATATTGATCACATATTTTATTATATAACATTGAAATACTATAATTGATTCATGTATTTCTTTTTTTTTGTTTTTGAAACAAGCGCCAATATCGTGTAAATGAGTTAATTTGATAATATTGAACATATTGAACAGTTACAATTTAATATGGGTTCCATATTGTGTTACATAGTGAATTGACATAATTTTTCAATATCCTAAACCTAACAGACAATACTTCTAAAAATAAAAAGTGAAGTATGTCAAAATCAGATGTATAGTATAGCATTTAAAGAATAGAAGTAGTAGATATGAAAATATGTAGCTAAGTAAGAAACATAGTTAAGAATTAGGTTGGTAGTTAGATAAATGAATATAAGTTAGTAAGTGAATAAGTGACTGCACATGTAAGCGACAGGTGATTAGACAGGTTAGTAACTCAGTATTTATATATATGTATACTAAAGTAAACACAAAACCACATAGTTAAGAGAACAGTGAAGTAAGCAAGTATGCAAGTAAGCCAAAAGATGATGTAATCAGCTGATTTAGTAGGATAAATCAGTCGTTTTATGTTTTCTGAATATTCTAATTATTCTTTAGTTCATATCATTTTGTAGAGAAAAGACTGTATTCGATTTGACTGAAATGATTTCAAACAACAATTTTTAACAAAAATAAAGACATATTTCATAATTGACAAAGTTTAGTCTGTTCAGAAGTAATCTACTCCATGTAGTTAGCATTAGCTGACAGTCATGCTATATGCATATAAGAAGAAATTAATTTTAGCAAGATGTACTATTGATACACATTCACGAGAGAAATTATTTACTTATCATAGTGTTGATATTATGAAAACATTTCCAAGAAAGTTACATAACTGTTTGATTATGAAATGAAATAGTTTTATGGTTTCATTGACTTTTAGTAATGATCATTGAAAGAATTTATAAACTTATCTACTGAAATCCTTTAATTGAAACAATTCAGTTTAGAGATATTGAATTCAATGACTCAGATGTGATCATATTATATATTTCATTAGATTCTATTCACAATATCCCAAATCTATATATTTTGGTCATGTATTATTTGTTCATTTTCCAATTACCTTTTATCTTCTCTCTTTCTTATTTAAGATTAGCATGAATAGTGTCAATCTAATGATTCATTTGTTTTGCATACAATTTAAAAAACAAAACAGAACATCATATTTTTTATAAAAGTTTCATTTCTACTGATTATAAACCATAAATGAATATTATTAAAATGTCTATTGTATTTGCCACTATTATCTATTATGAGTTATAGCTGTTTAAACTATTTGATTAAGAAGAATGTACAAAATTCATCGTATAAATTTAACAGAACATAATTTTGTCTAGTTATCACAAATAGTATTTTAGTCAATCATGTTATGTCGGGCGATTAAAGAAGAGTAACAAACTCTCACTACCGTGTTTCAGAACACTATTTCAATTATTCTAACTGTGGGTAATGTAAACATTTCGTCTCTATGATTGTTACGTTCCTCTTACCCTATACTCCCGATTAGTATATTTACTCTTAATATATTGTCTCTTACAATTAACTACAGTTAATTAGTTGTGTACAAGTTGTCCCTATTTACCGTGGTGTTATTTCCTTTGTTCTGTATTAATGTCATTTTCCTAAATGGTTCGCTATATGGTCTGGTTCTATGTATATATAAGAGAATGTATGAAGTGTAATTGAATTTTGTCTGGTTGGTCTATTGGCTCGCATTTCTTATTTCGGCTTGGGACTGAGTGGGCAGAAGCTCAATTATCGACTAGGCACACCTAATTGGCGTTCGGCCATCCAACCCAAATTTCTCGTGTCATAACAAATCACCAGTACAGTTCTAGAATATCATTTCGATTTCACTAGAATTCTTTTTTAAATTTGAACACATGATCAATAAAAATTGACTTTAAAAAAATGTAAATTTAATGTCACATAAGGCAAAGCAATACATTGATTCATGCTTGAGTTTTAACTGCAAAAACGACATTATCTAGTGTTTCATACTTCCATTGAAATAATCCTTGTTTAATTTCCCATAATTATCGAATAACTTTTATTATCACTTTTACGTTTTTCTTATCTTTCCATCTTATTCGAAAATATCAAGGCAATTATTACCCCCCTCCTTTCTATAGACTACCTTTCTCTTACTATTTTCCAGTATATCTCTGTTGTATAGATAGTTTTAAATACTTAAAATTTATTATGTAACTTAATAACGCAACATTTTATTACATAAGTTTCGAAAGCCTAATTTGCATGTTTGATGTTTATGAATATGATCATAAATAAAGTTTTTCTTCGTTAGAATGTCTTCATTCATTGTTACTACAATATACTTCTTTGTTTAATTGTACAATGTAAATATGAAATACAGAAAGCAAGAAATCAACCTATGAACTGTTGAATTATGTAATTTATCAATTAATACAATCATGTTATTCCAACATACTCCCAAAAGCAAACCACAAGTATATATATAAAGATTGTGTGAGAAACAAAATGTAATTTTCTTTATTGTAACTGGTTTTAGATGGAAACTGAATATTTAAGAAAGAAGAACGTGTTATGTAATAGTAATAAATTCCGAATAATCTGATCACATATTGACGACTACAGTTATCTAAAACTATTTTAATGTGAATTGTATTCATCACTTTCAGTAACTATTATACTTATTTTTTTAAAGGTAATTACTTCATGTGTAATTTTCACTGCAAATTCAATTTCGAGTATCTATAGTATTTTGTAATTACCTTCTTTGAACATGTCAATAGTGTGTAGTTTGATATGTTGACTGAAAAGCATAAATTTCTAGAAAGTACAGTGAAAATGTATCAATGATAAATTTTATAGTCCATCTTAAATGAAAAACATTTCCGAAAGTGACGACGCACCACACTCATTGAATATATAAAATCTTGCGAATAACTTTGGCCTACAGTAAAATATCTGGATACTAGTTACCTGCGAATTAGAAAGATTATGCTAGATTGGTATAAACACTATGCATCAGGAACATCGTGAAATAAAACACTAACACTAACCATGATATTATTATTAATGTTATCCAGATATGATTAATATAATACTGTCAATTATAACATTCTGGGCCATTAAGTATCAATCCCAGATTATGTTTAAGCAGCATATCAAGAGGTATCATTCTCCTATTTCACTTAGCTATAACAAAACTTAGTCTTCTAACAAGATACTTTAAACACATCGTGTGTAGGCGTTCAAATTTTTTATTATTGATAATATAGACTACAATTAATCACTATCTTACTCTGATTAATTCGTGATGCTCAATTAAAAAAGGATCAATAACTGTTGGTATATGTGAATGCTTAGTGCTTCATCTAGATACTGTCACTCGGTTACAAGGTTTTAACAAAGATGGAGTGAGGTTATTGGCGAAAAATAAGACATACTTATTTTTTCGTATTTCTCACTCGTTATCTAGTTGCAACTATATCTCATTGTTGATGTTAATACCGGGACACTAACTCAGTATTTTTCAGACCACTCACTAAAACGCTATCTGCATATCACTAATACTTTGATTCAAGTACATCTATCAGATGAAACGCTTGTCGTGGATTCCACATGTCTTTGAAACAGAGAAGAAAGACAAATTACAGATCTTATCAATGACAACTATTATACAAGTTAAAAATGTCATGTAAATAGCTAGACAATACTTTCGAATAAGCAGAAATCAATATCATCTTTACTTTCAAATCTCATACAATCGTTTCATCAATTTATCTGCTAACTCGATGAAATTCATAGGTAGCATACCTAAAATGTCCTTTAATAAAGTGTACTTCAAAAATAATGCCTCTCATTATGAATAGTTATTTGATAGAGGAAGAAATATCATTTAACTAGGCAATGATAATAATTAAATGAATTTGGTAATTAAATTCGAAACATTAAGTATACTAAATTGGGTTTACAAAGCAGATTTCATCTATCACTAATGTTTCTAGTTAGACGATAGTATAATATTACAAATTTATTAATTAGTTATTTTTGTTACAAATAAAGATTGATATTGCTGTAACTGGTCAACCATCTGAAGTTCTACACCGCTTATTTACATTAGTTAAACAGATATTGAAGTCCAACAGGACCTGTACCACTATTACATTCTCGTGTACAGTTCTCTAGTAGTTTTCACAAACTAACAACCAATCGGCTTAGCGACTGTCATTGCCAACTCTTAACTTGATGACCTTTCAGAATAGACGCAAATGTGGCTAGAATTAACGTATTTCACCCCAAGAATATTAGATTACAATATTCAGTCGTCATATGCATCTAATTACCAATGTAGAGGCTTAAAGATCAGACCTAGCTATATCCTCATAAATAATATGATAAATAAGAACAAACGAGTGTTCATGCATTCAGATTAGATGCCGTTACTGACAAACTGATCAGATCCTAGAAACAAACAGTGAAAAATCGGAATTTACAACAAATCCAGTTGACACTGCAAATTCACAATATTACCACCACACATATATACCTGTAGCAAAATAGTAACCGAAGTTTAGTAAATTTTGCTTGGAGGAACCATTCTATTTATATAAATGGGCATTTTTTTCTTCATGAATATTTTACTTCTGTTTATTCGTTTATGATAGATGTCTTATCATAAAATGCAATAGTGAATTAGTTAACTAGTTACTCGTGATTATGTAATACGAACATGACCGAAGTGACCCATAAATTTCAGACTAATTTATCATTATATTTACAATCCTGTCTTTATAAAAACTCATCATAATATTTTAATATAATTATATATAAATTATATTATGAACTAACAAGCCTAATGTAATTTATTAGTATTTTAGGTTAACAGACTTTTATAAGATAATAACTGACTACTAAATTTCTTCAGTAAACTAAATCAGTAATTAATAATGAAAGGTTTTCAGTTATAAAAGGAAGTATGCCATGTATTGTAATTAACAAAAGTGTTCTTTTGCATGTTGAATTTCGCTGAATCTACACTATACTTGCAGAATATGTATGTCTGATAAGGTAGAGATTTTATAGCACACTGTATAATTAAAAAAGTAAATGCTTCTAATATTTTCGATATATGTTACCACAAATACCTATACACAATTATGAACTATATTTCAACTTAGCTGTAACTAGCTTATGTGCTCCTTTTCACCTAAGTATAACCCACTGATAGGTCTAAACACTCAAATGGTTTACAGATGCATTCCTCATCTTAAGGAATACTGAAATTTTGAATGAAATCTAGAAGTAGACGTATTTATGTTCACCCCTAATCCGGTAGTAAGGCGTAGAATTTATTACTAACTAATTTGTTACATCCGAACTACAAAATTAACACGTCAGAATTCTTTTAAAGTCTTGACTAGGACTAACCTTGCAAGCACTTTTAATGCAATCCTACCATCCGATTTTGTTTGAAGCACATTAATAATCGAGATATGGAAGGGAGTTTGAAAGGCGATTAGGGTTTTAGTAAGGCATACATATACTTAACGCAAACATGCCTAATTCCTCCCACCACCACATTTTGAATTGTCTCAATTCAGTTTTTACTTGAATGCAACTTATTCAGGATTCATTTCATACAAAAATACAAATCATTTACTTTTTGTTATAAGTAATTTAAATGAAATAGTTTGAAGTATTTAATAAAGAATAAACTTAGCTCGGTCATATGGTTATAACAATGTGAAAATATTCAAGTAAATGATTGTATATTCCATAAACACAGACAAACATTTATACCCTCCTACAAGATGTGTCTGATTAATGTTGTCTAAAATTTAGTTTTTTACAGTAGGTATTTCCATCGATTTGCTCTCATTTTGTCAGTCTATATCATTTGTCATACAGTACTTCTAGTATACATTAGGCATATACAAAATGAAAAGAAACAATAATTTAGATTTTGTTTTGGTACATTCTTCAGTTTACTTTAGCGCAACATACATCCTTATTCAAATCGACTAAAAAAAAAGACGACCGTATACACTTCTTTTCTAATAATAAAATATTTTTGTCTCTAGAAAATAGTTGGCGCAACGAAAAACTGTTCTGTAATAGTGTACTGAAAAAGATCTAATTCACTAGAAAAAAGTTATTAAAAGTATTCATTCATTATATGCAGAATAGAACAATTTTGACCTTTTTTTGATGATTTTCAATCATTTTATCTAAGACCGATGCATGCGAATTCCAAACGAAGATTTCAACTCCAATGTTTACTTATACGTTCATTATCTCCAACGATATGATGAACTCAGCATTTTCTGTTCTATTTCCATTGACTTATTGAATGAGTTCTGCACACTAGAGCATAATTTCCATCATTGATCTAATTTACAGTTCATACATTTATTCACAGCTAACTACTATGAATATGTCCTAAGGAGCCCATCCCGACATATCAAAATTAGAAACACAAATATAGTAAACGATATAGCTTTAAATGAAATCTCAAAGTAACCTTATGCATAAATATTCAGAGCTCATTAACATAAATGAACAGGAAAATTATTGGAAACGTTGAGCTACAGTAAATTATAGGAACGACCAAATGCGGTACCTAAATGACTGCGAAGAATTCACGAATTAGTTAACATGTGGTGGACTATTGACATCAAGATTGTGGCGAATTTTAATTAAAAATGCATGCCATGTACAATATATCATATTTAAAATTAGTATGTAGGCCAAAGATTAAGGATTTTTTGAAAAAATTAGGTTTTAATTGTTAGAAATATGATTTATTGTCAGGTTTTCGGGTATGAAATAGGTTATGTAGTAAGAATAGTTGATTAGTGAAACTCTCTGTCACAATACATAGTTGGAGCTCTATCTATCGATATATTCAACTGATGATCTATCGATGCAAGTAACATTTGTATATCCACTTTTCTGTCCTAATCTAATTGAAACAGAAATCAACCCAACGATACAAAATATCGTTACCAAATAACACAAGATCAGGGGAATAAGTTTGCAAAACTTTGGAGAAAATGCATGAAAAACTTAGCATTATAAAACTTTCCAAACCTTTTCATGTTACAGCGTTTAGCCCAACTTTTTGACCGATCTTACACTGAATTGGGTCCAAAGTTACGGCACTACTAAATTTAAATGATGTCAGGAATACGATTGGAACTGATAGCTGGAAGTATCATTTATCGAATGGATTAATATTAGCGATAGAATTTCGAAGTTCTAATTAACTTAGAGTTTAGCCCCAAATTCAGTCACAATCATTGTCTTTTTGTTGGCTTAGAGTACTTAATGAGTTGAGTCGATAATTAGCCCTTTTGTAAACTGAGCGTGAGCACTTCAAGTGTCGCGATTACTCGTTCATATACTGCCATGCGGCCAAGCGTTCAATATAATACATTTGTTGAAAAATGCTGTTACAGCTGACCTCAGATCTTTTATCACTAAACCACTGGTCAGGTTTAAAAAATGAAGGAGAATAAACTATTGTTGAAAAGAATATTTGACCTTCCGTTCGTCATCTTTGGGACTGGTCGATTGATGCCACTGGTGTGTTGGTATTTCTGTTGAGGATTATTCTTTGAAAACATCAGAATGTCAATAGCTCACTTAATAAATTATTTGTAATTATATAACTCTTTTTTTCGATAATACATCACGATTCATCAACATTTTACAAGATATGCTACCAAGTAGTGCATTACGCAATACAGAACATAAAACTAACATATATTGTATTATGAATAACAAGATATCGTTTTCTAATAATTTTAATCGCTAATATGTTGCACACCGAAGACCGTTTAGTTAATTCATCCTACCTTAAAACACCCTAACATGCTATACTAATAACCTGATAGAACTAGCATTATAATATTTAAGCATTATGAAATATGTAAACCAGTATATATATATATATATATATATATATATATCGTTGACTATTGTGTATGTAACTACATAGATTATTTATTGAATTACATAGAATGACATGAACTGTAACGAAAAATTTTCACATCAAACCAGTCTACATTTTAATGATGTTAAGTGAAACTTTTCAGTAGGCTCGTACAAAAATATTGGTTTAACTACGTGGTCGATATTGCAAATTAACAATGAAAGCTATTTCACACTACACATTTTAAGCTTCTTTTAGGTAAACTTACATTTTGAAATAAATTCAATATAAACTTGTATTGGGTCAGTTTGGGCAAACGGACGAAGACATGTCGTTAACTAATTCTTTGACACTAACTTGAAATGAATTCGATACTCAAAATATGGTATTGTCAGCTTGAGATTTTCGTTATCACTTGAGGATATGCTGAGAAAAACACTGTTGCTAATCCATAGACTCTAAGACCGCATAGCACTTTAACAACATTACTACCAACTAAATTCAACGGAACCAGTATTTACTTAACTTCCGTACCGTTAACTAGATTCTATTCTCACACCTACTTAACTGCAACAGAAAATAATCCAGAGTAAAGTTTTTTAGTCATATGCTTAACCAGGAAAAATATAGTAGATCAATATTAGAGTAAAACTGAGTATAGTGGTCCTTATTTTTCCACTTTCCCAATGAATACTACTTTTATTATGGGATTGATGAACACCTCTCAAAATAACCTGTGTTTGTGGTATCATCTGTAACATGTACACCTTCAAAAAACTGAAACTGAGCCTAAAGTCAATCATGATACTGCTAATTGTTTTTTTTAGTTTACATGTACCTACCAAAATCACCTACAGTAATCAGATAGAAAGGAGGACATATTTTAGATTCCTTGAACATGTACAGGATAGTTTATAGGTATAATAATCTACGTCATAAATGACAATTTTAAATTAATTAAGGATTAGGTATTAAGTTCATTGACTTATTCACTAAAGTAGAAGCTAAGTCATGAAACGTCAGAGATTTTAATTTCCTTACATGATTATTTCAAATATATTATTTTATTCTAAAATGTACCAAAATTCCAACTTTCCAGAGGAAGGAGCAGCTTTAACAATGCAATCTCCAGATATCTCTTAGATACTGAACACCAGGTCGATATCTTGAAAGTCTTCAGTCATTAGTGAATAGCCATTATATGTCAAAAACCCAATTTATGCATTGAAAAGGAAACATAATATTAAACTCTCCTTCTCTGCAATACAATCCTGTTATGACGCGAGAAATTTTATTCTAATCATCATCAGCGGTTATTCAATACGTAACCACTCGTTTCTAGCTTAATGATATTTTGTCACTATCACTGTTTCAGAGCGATATTCAATACATGGTACATATATTTGCATTACTTTGTATTTAATCACTTAATTTTGTCTATATCTTTGCTTAAACTTTAGTCCAGTGTAATAATGTTGCACGTATCTCTTTCCAACTAACTTCCCTATATAAGTATGTTAAAATTCCATTTCATAATTTTGATTCTAAAATGTTACTGGTTATAAACAGACGGTGAAAACCTGACGAAATAAAATGAATCTATGTTTTTCAGCTCGAATATTTAATTTCGCTTTGTTCAATAATGTTTCTTAATCTTATGTAGAAAGGAAGAGATCAGACGTTTTTTTCTCATTTGCTAAGAAGCATATGGTTACAAAGACTTCAATTTTCCTTCATATTAAGTGGAAACAGAACGACAGCTGGTGAAATTATTTTTGCCAATATTTTTTACTTAATCTTAAAATTAAACTTGTTATTCAACCATCACTCTCAAAGTCATAAATTCAAACCGTTCAAATAGTGAAATCAAGCTAAATCAGTTAGAATACAAGGCAAATCGAAGATAATTTACAAAGTAGTTTTATATTAAATCTATATCTGAATGTTAAGATCAAATTGTCCATTGTAGCTTCGATACATAACAGTTAACTAACGAAGTGGATTTTAAAGGAACCTAAGTAAATAGCACACTTTCTTTAACAGAGTAGTAGTACTCGGTTCGAAAGATTTATCACTTCTACTCCATACACAATATTAGACATATAATCCCTATCCCCCACTCAATCATAACCTCAAATACACGTAAGCAGACAGCAATACACTTGTCAGAGACACTACATTAAGTCATTCATAAGAAAGTAAAGTGCTTGACAGTAGTTATCTTAATCGTAAAATGAAGTTCATAACTTTGATAGTACTGTGATCTGATATTAAGTGACTAACGAGTAATCATTATTATGCCTTATAATATGGATGCAAATGAGAATCTGTTCCAAAGATCATCATACCAGATTTTTTCAGCAAGGTGTACCGACAATCTAAAGTTAACTAGTGCCCTTACAGTCAAAGTTTCATGTCGGCTGCCTCCAAACACCTAGAATCAAAGTATAGTACGAACAACAACGAATCACTTAGACTAGTAGCTCTAAAATAGAAAATTGTTCTGTAAAATTCGATTTACACTAAATAGACAAATGGAACATTAGTCACTACTAAGTGATAAATCTGTGTAACTTTAACAAACATTCCTGAATTACATTGCTGATACATATGAATATAATCGAAAACGGACCAGTCTTTCTTGATTTAGTAAAGATAGTTATGTTTTCATTCGATGAAAAGTTTGTAATAATCATCATTCACTATCATTTCGGTTTGTTGAACAAATTGTTAGTCTTGTGTATTACCTGATTAAAATCAGAGTTAATCTTGAGTTCAATATCATAATTGAAATATTTCATCGCAATTTATTTCATATAATAATTTTAACTTAATTTTGTGATTGTTCAATATAAATGAAATTTTTCAAGTTTAACTCCAAAAATTAAGAATAACGCTAAAAAAACTAATGGAGCCGCAAAAGAATTTGTAAAATTTTCGGTGCAATATAAGTAACTTGAAAAGAAATGTAATAATGTCATTAGTTATATTTAAATAAATATTTTACTGCATAAGCCATATTTCACAGAACCCATTTCTTTATTAACTTGACAAGACTAGATTACATAAAACTCAGAATATTTCCATTCGCCAACATTCAGCTTATGTTTATATATATATATATATATATATATATATATATATATATATATATATATATATATATATATACTTCATGAAGCTGGGCCTATTGTAACCTGTAACAACGACCGAAATATCGTTGTTATTTCTATATACAAAAGAATATTTTAATCTTAGCTTAAGTTAACACTAATGTATTCATGTTAACTAGAAACATACACGTAATTGCCAAATTATGACCAAACTTTGGATATTTGCATACGTAATGCGATGTTTTTATTTTATCAAGATTTTGATGAATATTCTTATAGTATCAAGTTGTTTGACAGTATTTTATAAAGTTAATCAGTAGTACATAAATTGATAGGATACGTTTCTTCATAAAATATTTAGGAAACTTTCACAAGTAGAATTTATAGAATTTACTAGGCACAGATTCGGAAGGTCTTAAGAAGTCGGACTGAGTTTCAAACCTATGATCCTATTGGTTGAAAGTCGAATATGTTAACCACTAAACCACCTCTGTACTATATGTTTACTGATTATTTAACTATTTTATTTAGATTCTTATGATATCCTCTTGTTAGCACTAACATACTTCTCAATACAATGCATACCTGTAACTTCCACAGTACTCTGATGTTCATTTCTTTCTTTCCCACTAGTTAGATAATCGCGAAATGGTGATTTAGATACGATGTTAAGTTCTAAACTAACTAACAAGACACAACATCCCTCAGCACTTCAGTCACAGAATTATATAATAAACAATTTGGGTTTCGACTAATCTCTATACATAAAGATGGAAATTAATATATTGTATTGTGAATAAAGAAAAGTGATATCGGAGTACACATATGTAGAATTTAAGCACAGTCGATAAGTCTTGTAAAATCTAACAGTGACAATTTGAAGGATATAAAAGCGTCTCTACATTTTTTTAAAATGACTAATCTATCATTATGAAAACAAACTAATTTATTTAGTTAAATTACGGTTCATTTAACTCATTCACTAAGTATATATTTATGTAGTTGATTTTGAACCAAGCTGTTTTATGCAATAGCTAGTGGTGACGCTATTACACTCTTAAAATTCAGCTTAATTTCATATTAGATTACATTTCAGTCATTCTATAGTACGTATTTGAATGTGGCAATATTGATTATCTCAATTGCAAAGATAAAGCAGAGTAAGAAGGCATGAACTAAATCAACAGTACTAATTTTTTATATATGAATCTCCATAAATAAGTCATAAGATAATCATTAATTAGTAGTAAACCCTACCCTTTACTACTCATGAAAACTCATCTATCAAAATGTAAACAATGACAATTTAGTTAACTAATTCAATATTATAATGATTTGTAGACAACATCTGAGTTCTAACTGATAAGTTACTGATTAACGTTAACACTCGTAAAGAAACTATGACTTTGTGGTTAAATGCTAATCATACAATTTTTAATCACTTAATGAATTCAACTTATTCTTAAACCAATTCATCCAGAATGCTTTTGGTTTCACAACTAATAAAGCCATGTATCAATTAAACAGTGAGAATGAAATAACAATCTCATTTTGTACGAATGATTGAACAATTCTAAAGGAATATAAATAATTTTGTTGATTTCATGATTTGACTGAAGCTAATAAAAGTTCTCGCTTCACAAAAAAAGTATAAACCATAATTCGATAAAGCATTAGAGTGTGAAATAGTGAAGCGTTGGTGCTAGTAGTGTGAAAAATATCATTCCAATAACAATGAAATACTGTAATAACATATTGCAAGAAGTAAAAGCTGTAAATTACTGAAGACCATTATATTCACAACTATAAATATCTTTAAGTTCACTGATTTCTTCAACATTCACACATATATACGGAATGTAGTACAAATCATAGACTAACTATTGGAGATCATTAAGCATTTGATAGGTGTTTAATTCACGTCCGAAACACTGCAGAAGTACATTCAGTACACCATTGTATAAGCTTTAACCTGAAAGTTTAGTGATCTACATCTTCATGTTAGAATAATTTACATTTTTTTAAATGATTTTATAATAAAGCAAAATGAGTGAAGAACAGGGATCGGATCTACAGTGAGATATATGGATCAGTGTATTCACGTATAAAATTTATATCAAATTATGCAGGCATAAATAATCAAATAAATTATGACTGAGATTACCCGCAACATCCACAGTGTTCATTTATCATGTTATTTAATCACTTTCATATTTATTCAGTAAATGTCTATAATAAAATAAACCCTAACCAAATAAACTACAAACGATTATTCAACGAGTAAAATAATGGGCACATTATGACACATTTCTGTCTCACTATTGACGATGTTTTCATGGTCTAATTTATTTTTAGAGTAGACGTTACAGACTTAGCATGGTTATGTTTGAAAACAGTAAGGCAAAGATTTAGATGTTGACTATTTCAATGATATTTATTTTATAAAAATATATGGCCTATCAAAGTTATTTGTAGAAATAATATCAAGTGAGATAAGATAGACGTTAGTATTGACTATTATTATTATTAATTATATTTCAAGTCACGTTTTACGAGGTTCATATTTTTTACTCTGTATGTTGGGCTGCGGTACCCTGACGTTTACATTGAAAACCATACTCTACTATGCAGCACCTACTCACTAAATGAACGTCAAAATAACCAAAATTGGTAAATATAACACAATGAACACTGAAAAAATTGAGCTAGCCGCAGCCAAAAGATGCAACCTACTGGTTCTAACGATTAAATAACGTGTCGAATCGATTATAATTTCCGAAGTTATGGTCCATTTGTAACAAGAAGTTATAGTTCATTTTTAAAGAGCAAAATAAATATAATCAGTTAAAGATAGCAAATAAAACAAAAAAACTTTCCACTATACAACGGATCGTTCACAACCCTCAAATCTATAAAATTTATTCTCTTGAAAGGACGAAATCTACGGAACGAATTAACTGATATGTGAGTTTATTAACAAAAGAAAAATTGATCAGCAACTGAAACAATCCAATCACGTAACTAACTTTCTATGAAGATTGACAATGAACCAACCGAACAGTTTGTTAAAAAAAGAACTACTAAATCTTATACATTAAGGATACAGTTAGTTATAAGTAAATCAGAAACATGGAAAAATGATATATGTGCAGGACTAAATCAAATAAGCAACTAATGAATTAAGCGTCATTAATCATGAGCATAACATAGAAATGAATAGTCATGTGGTTTAATTATCGTTATTATTAGTCATGCTATCAAAATGAAAGTAAGAAAAATAGTAATGTGAAAGGAACTAAGAAAATTAAAGACGCTTCGATTGAGTCACTAATGGTTATTATGTAAAATCATTGCTTCGAATATCTTCAGTCAAAGACTACAGTCAATTTATAAATATAATTAAACTGAATCGTATATACACTCGCAGATAATAAAGTAATTCGGTGACCTAAAAGCTGGAGATCGATATGATCGGATTGGAAAGTAAATTTGAATCGCAGCAGGAATCCAATAACAATATAAACCTAGATTACTATTCAGCTAAACACTTGAAAAACAAACTGTTGAACAGGTTAAAAGTTTGCATACATATTTATTCATCATTCTTTCATGCAGACATGAATAGGTTTATTTACCGAGGCTCATTCCTGTTGTTTATGTATTCATTTATAAGAGCCTACATGTTTATACAGTATCATATAATATAGGATATAGGAATTAGTAAGGTAATTGGGTTGAGAAAATACTTCATTTGGCATGGCAAGTAAATGTTAACTTTGAAATAACAAAACTTGGCTCCAGATAAACTGTGATCACTTTATATTTGAAAAGTGGAACTAATTCGGTCAAAATGAAAAACACAATTCAATAAAGTTCTCGTTAAAGTTTGAAAATTTCGCAATCATATGCCGAATAAGTATTTTAGGAGTTATAAAATTAAAAGTCTAGATGCAAAAAATATGTGTATGTATGCTGAAAAACAAAGTTAACTAAGCGCTAATCGACTTAAATTATATGTGTAGCAGCATTTATGTAAAACAATTGCGGTACAGTATAAGTATGTAATCAATTCACTATATTAAAAATAAATAGTTGGACTTCTGTATGTAGTATCATATGGAGGTAACAATTAAGCTCACAATGAGGACCAATGTTACATAATTATTCAAACGTAACTGATCTAATTTCGGGAACATTTCCTAAACCATTCAAAGTATATATACTTATTCAGATTTAGTGGCCATATCACTATAATACTTTAATCATTTTGCTCGTGATTATATTGATAATTATGCAAATTGTCTCAACAACGCTACACTTTGAAACGAACAGATTACTCGTAGCCAAAAAAGCAATACGGATATTCAAGATACTATATAGATGTTTCAATCTCAGATATCAATATACAGGGTTGAAAAACTCCCACAACTTATTTCAGTCTACTTTGCAAATATGAATTAATAGCTGCCTAGTCAATTTTAATTCTTCCATATGGTTTCTCTGTGATATTTGTCTAATATATGTATTACATATTATTGGTGGGTATTGAGACATTCGTTCTACATCCATCTGTACACAATCCGACCAGTAGTTTGAGTAATGCACGATACTTCAACTCAAACCACATAATGGGTGAAAAAACTTATCTTCTAAGTAGGGGTCGTAAAATAACATCCAGGATTTATGTACTGTGAATAAGTATATATGTAACGAGTTGTTTGAAGCGAAAGGTAATACGTTCCAGTTCGATGTGAAAAGCAATGCTGGGATGCAAGTATATCCATTTCAAAGAAGGACGAAACCTACGCTAGATTTGATCTAATCATATCGATAGGAATACTTATTTATTTTCCTATTTGCTCATTAAACCTAACAAAAGTTACAAATAACTCAAATTTATTCTCAAGGTGTCTATTGAAAGTATTTATTATACTAATTATAGAATGGGCACTTGCAGCCAAATACAGAAAAAGATCAAATATGGACTGAAGTGAAATATTTTTATTGTGACTAATCACTTTCTGTAATTTTTAATTCATACTTCAGGAATGTTTTAACTACTATTAACACTTGTGAAACGCTAATAAAACTGATAAATAAAGCCCACAAATCTAATTTAAGTAAACAATCTTCAGAGAACTATTTTCAAAACCGTGACAAACTGGATGCGAGAACTAACAGAACCAAAAAGTTAGCAGAAGACCTAAAGACGTGGTAAGTTGTTTACAATGTTGTGCGCATATACAATAAAATCACAGACAATGCGAAAATTATTTACAACGGATTTTTAGCAATAAAAACAGAATGGACTAGTTTACATCAGTCAAAATCACATTTCTACAGAATATGGCCTACAAACTTATAGAATTCATGAAATTTGACTGATCCAAAAACAAAAATAACGAAACGTAGAGGCCAGGAAATAAAAGAACTGAGTGCCCCCTCTATTACAGTAAAATGGAATTCTCAAATCTCAAACTAATGACAGGCAAAAATGCATAGCTGTTTAGGCACAAAACATCTGAATACTAACAAGAAACGTAGAATAGATTTGACCACCTCAGGAATGTATATAACGGTATCTCATTGAAGATAATGAAGGGGACTGGTGGGACATAGTTCACACAGAACTATAGTTTGTAGTGGAAATATGTAATTGGTAGGGTACTGAAAAGGAGAACATCACCAGGAGTGGAGATGTACTACAAGAAGTCAAAAGGATCGAAGAAAGTAGTTACAATGCAACTTTAAACAAATAATGGTAAACGATGAATATGATGAGCTCATCGAAACAATCTAAATAGATAACAAAAATTGTAATTATGAATATGTACTGAATACATTGTTCCAGAAAAAGCATATACCAATGGTAAATAAAAAATAGAATATGAAGGTAGAGAATGAGAGGAAAGTGTCAGTAACTAGAAGCAAAGTAAAGAGAAACTAGGTGTAACTATACACGCTTGCCTTTGTACAAACAGAAGCATCACAAATGGCTTCCAAAAATCACAGTTCAGGCCTACATGCTTGAAAAGACATTACAAGGTGTTAATGCAAAAATAAACAATTACTGTTGCTAAAACAGCCTGAACAAATAAACAGCAATACCAATTAGCTGTGAGGGAATGAAAGAGCCTGGTAAAAGGTGAGTATAGAATCAGGGGCGTAAGCATATCGTTACCTGTTCTGCCACGTAACTAAGTGTTTGTAGATCTCAAAGAATTAAACAATTGTTTTGAACTAACTAGTTGTAGCATGAATAGACGAGAAACGAAAAGATAACCAGTAGAAACACGAAAAATCTTGTAGAAGAAGCAAATTAAATAGCTAAAAATATTTTTCGCATGTTTCTCTTAACAATGAGATCAAGATTTTGAAGCCATTAAAGATAACTATTGCACACCGTCAATTCATAGAAGGAATGGTAAAACATCCATCAGTTGGCAGTGATGAAAAATCACCATGAATTTTTACACTGTACTGTTTACCGGGAGACTTGTGGATTAAAAGGTGAATGGTAGTCTGAATCATTCACAAAAGGTGATATAGGTAATCCCTGTTGAACACAAATATTTTCCCATATACCAGATGGGACAAATGGTCGAACAGTAAAAAAAGCATGTTGGTAACTGCGGAGAAGCGTTAACTCTGAATTTAATCGAGTTATTTCTGAACGTAAGTTGACATTTTCAGCCAAAACAGTTGCCAATTCATCTCGAAAACTATTAACCAAAGTAGAACGAATGGCTTCCTGTAAGTAGAAAAATCAGACAGTTGCTTAGTGTACCAATATATTTCTTTGAAAGAAAGGAAGGTACAACATAAAATACTTACAAAACATATTCAGAGACTTCAATGAAAAAATATTCTACTTGATCACATAAAATATAGCAACCTAAAATTTATTCAAGGATAATCGAAGTAGAACCACACAGAAATGTGCATCGGAATAAGTTTCCACATTGTCAGTGTAGCGTCATGAATACCATACTAGTAATACACAAGAGACTTTAAACAAATTCACTCACAAGATATTTCTGATCTACATTTGTCCACCAGCGTACATAAAAATTAGAAAACCAAAAAATATACTACATCTTTTAACTTACAAACTAAAAGACAAACTATTGGATACTCTTCCTTGAGTGTAGCTATTATCTTGACGTTGTAGTCAGGACTGTCTATCATAACGGCCAAATCGAGTAATACTGACTGAAGCACTCATTCCTTAAGGTCTTTTCATGGCCAAAAAGATCACCTGGAGAGCAGTATGACGAAAAGCATTAAACTAAAGGTTGGAAGGCAAAGTCGTACTGTAGACTGCACAGAGGTGTGGTGGACATTCATTATTGCAGCGATGAGTTAGAAAGGATCAGTCAAACTAGTGCACACTTTCCCATAAGAAACTTTCACTGCTATAGTTTTAAAGTGTTAGCCAGTAGAAGCCACCACAACGGAAACAATTCATAAAAGGGCAGAGTGACTGGCCTCAAGCAGTCGTTGCTTGTGCGCAGAGGTCACTCTCTAAGGTTGTTAAGATCTTCTCTACTCTAACTTTCTGATCACATGCCTGAAAAAGAAGAATTCTTTTAGTCACGAAATGTCAACTCTCTGCATACCCTTAAAGGTACTCCGTTCATAACAAAATCCCTTCT
This sequence comes from Schistosoma japonicum, assembly GCA_025215515.1. Lineage (NCBI taxonomy): Eukaryota > Metazoa > Platyhelminthes > Trematoda > Strigeidida > Schistosomatidae > Schistosoma > Schistosoma japonicum. The sequence goes on from CM046061.1 coordinate 35,307,511, forward strand.
TATATTTTGTCTATTTCAACCCTCATATTTTTTCTTCCACTGCTTCCACTTGCCCCATTAGTGCTAATGAGACGAGTTCACGATGTGCTCTCCTAGTTTTCGACATCAAATCAGTCAACTGAAATCTCGTGCTAATGATGCATGTTTTATCTCCGAAATATCCATACAAGAACCTGTGATTCCACCTAACGTGTAAGGATAACCAAAATGCCTTACTTGTTGTTTATCCTGAAACCTAACAGAAACTTCCCAAGGTTTTAAAGGTGTAGGTATAGTACTAAGTTTGAGGGCAGAAACAGCACTTTCTGAATAGATTATTATCGACAGTCGCTTAAGAGGGTGACACATGCAGATGCTTCTCTGCAGTTTTTATTTATGTTCCCCCAATGACTACAGCTCGGAGGAAGAAAAAGGTGAGTTCTACATGTGGCATTCCAACCTTCTTCAGAATGCTCAGACATGCCAATCATAGTGATGATATAAACGCTGGAATCGGTGAGTAGGTTATTTTGGTTTCCAAGCCAAATGAACGAACAATTTAGACCATCTTCTATATTTATACTTAGATAACGCTTCATTCCTACCAAGGACAATTACTAGGCATAAAGAGACATTTTGTAACCTGACGGTCACCAGAATCAACGCAACGAAAGACAAATAAACAATAAAACTATCGTTGGTTATATATATATATATATATATATATATATATATATATATATATATATATCCGATAGATGAACTTACCATACTCGCACGGATTCGAGCCTCGAGGCGATCTGACAACAAAGAAGATTCCCTGGAATTTTGGCAATATCCAACTTCCTCGGCGAAATCACCAGGGAATTTCAGACCCTTCGGTGACACAGAGCTGGTCACATTATCCACGGTTAAAGGAGCACAAGTCCTAAAGTAAAATGATCGTAATGATGGTAATAATAACAATAATAATAAAGTCTACGTAAACTTAGATACACAAGAAATATTCTAACAATGTTAATAAATAATATATAGTGAATAATAATAATAACAATAATAATAATAATAATAATAATAATAATAATAATAATAATAATAATAATATAGTGAACTTTTTAACAAACAAATAAGAAAACCGCAATTTTTTCTAGGCGTAACTAAATTAGCAACACAATAATGTACTTTATTATTCTGCGCTGGAATGACGTTCATGATAAATGATTACTTATCGATTTAAACATCAACAAAACTTCGTTAGGATACATGAAATAGAAGTAGCCACCATGTTGTGATCTCATCAACAAGTGGATTGTCTAGAAATTACTTCCCTGTCAAATCGACACTGATAATAGAAATGATAAGTTGGCGGACTGACGTTTATCCCTCAGGTATGTTAAAATGCTTCTGACGGAACCATGTTCAGATACATATGTATCAAGAATATCTTCAGACATGTCGATAGCGAAATTAAACTGATGAAACATATGACTTAAAATCAGTAATAAAGTTTGAGCTTTGAATAAACGTATTCTTGATGGCGCATGAATACGCAATTTAAACACAGTAACTAAGGGCATTTAATCGGTTATTTCCGAAAAACTGTCGATGTTCAGTTAGTCCACGAATAACCGGCTAGAAACTGAAGGAAAACTCCAAAAGCATAATTCTGCATACAAAATGAAAGGAAAAGGCACTAACCTTTTAACAATGTCAGAATTGTATAGCCTACTACTCTTAATCCTATCCAAGTGACAGGCATATGAGCTGTTGTCAAAGCTCTTTGAACGGCGACAACCAGATTGCAGCCGAGAACAATTATTTTTTAGTGTGCTTACAGGGAAATAGTCCGAAGAAATATTAGACCTTGAAAAGTTATATTCAGATTCGCATTTGTTAATCAGTTTTGCACTTTCCGTATTAATCAGACGTTGCACGCTTGGACCAAAAGACATTATGCTAGTACAATCAGGTCCCAGGTTATTATTATCATTGGGAAGTAAATCTAACAAACGAAGCTTAGATTTTGACATTTCTGATGAAATTTGTAGTTTCAGAGGGATTTGATTATGTCTGTTGGCAAAACTAGTATTTGGACTAGCTGGGGGAGTATCATTTGACAGCGCGCCTGAAGCTTTGTGAGAATGAATTATATCCATATGGCAATTCCCAGCTTCATCTGAGGTAGGGTTGAATACCTTATTTGAATCTATGTGCGTAAAATCTAACTTCAGGGAAGCATCTGTGTCTGAAGTCCTTTGAGTAGGAATAATCCCTGGATTGTTACAGTCTTGTTCCGACTCCGTAACCATTGTTAATTTATTTAAATAATTTGCTGTACCCATGTTTTGTCGGCGCAGATAAGCGGTAGCGGGGTCTGGAGCATATATGGGATCTGCAGTATTATTCGAGAATTCAGTATCATTTCTTTGAATATCATTTTCCCTTAGAGACAAAAGGTCAATTACGTTGGAATTTCCGTTGTAGTCAGTTATTGTACACGTCGAGTTATTCTCATATTTTGACTCAACAACATTTTGCAACTTGTTATCACACTTCCCACAGGAATCGTATGTTGGTTCGGAACTGCGCGTGTGTACAGTGGTAAAAGGAACTTGACTGTGAATACGAAGCCCATCATTCCAAAAATAGAAAAGGTTTGCTGCTGAAAAGCCATTACTTAGAATGAATGGTCTATCCTCCAGCTCATTTTCCAGGATATCTACCTTTTTATGAGGATGTTCAGAATACGAGTCAGTAGTAACACTGACATGAGTAGAATCGGTTGTGGACCGTGGAAACAGAGCTGATTCCTTGTCGTCTATAAATAAAAATATAAAACTATTAAGTGGCCACTAGGGTAAAATAAGATTTACCCGTTTTAATAACAAAATATCCTTGAAATGTGAAAAGCCTCACGTATTGAAATTTATTCAAAAAATCCAAGTGACTTTTAACAAGGAGTCAACATCTGAAAAGCTAGTTATTCTATTGTTTGAAATAATATCCCAATTTGAAATTATACGATTTATTTGGTAGGAACTGTATTTACTACAACATAGAAGTTTCAGTATAAGATTACGTTGTATTTCTTTACGAGTTCAAGGTGTATATTGATATAACTTTGACACATCACGGGTTAAGATCTAAACAAACCGAGTAATTTTTAATGTGGTCAGCTAACCATAACATTTTTACATCTAACTAATATACGTTACACGAACCTCAGCTAAATAAAAGTCTAATGAACACAAAGGTTCTAGTTACAAACAACAATCTTTGGGCAGTTATCGAAACTATACAAATAAGTGACTTTATAACGTCTTTTTTCAGACGGAGTTGTCGATAAGAAGTCGGCTCTAAATTGAGCAATAATCAAGAGTAGCACTAAGAAAAGAATCAAACGGCAGAAATAACAATGGTGACAGTTAATTGTTTATATTTATTAAAGAGATGGATTAAGAAGTCATCAGTCAATGAAGCTATAATTGGAAAAGCTATAAACTCATGATACAGGTGACTGTAATGAATGTCATGAGCTAACCCTTAGTAAAGTGGAGTAAGAAATATAATAAACTTTCAAAAGTTACTTTTATAGATAACGGTCTAGTATTATGAGTAACAATGACCATGTACAGGTTGGGCGGTCATAATCATCTACAATATTGCTCAATTACCTATTTGTTCATAAACAATAATTATTGTCAACACAATGAAATATATTGGTAACTGTGCACACTAACGAAACAATCAACTCACTAGTTACATTGTTACTAGTACTCTCTAAGCGAGAACAATAGCTGCATAATCCTTTAGGAGCAACTTCTTGGACTTTAATTTTGATTTGATTTGTCTCCTAGCACTGATAAAACAAGCTTTCACAACAACTGGTTTAAAGACAAAAAAATACTAAGTATGAAGAGAACGACTAGAGAAGTAACAAAACGAGATGAGAGAACTCCACTATAAATGTAGTCCGGTGAAATGGTGAACACCATGAAGGCCAGTGGTATTACCAAGCTATCCGGACCCAAGGAGATCAAAGCGTCAAACTGACGGTCGAGAATCAGCTGCTGCACCATAAGAACCATCACATCACACAGTTCAATTACATGTAGGAACCAGATTTTCCGATTTCTAAAATAATCTTCCAGAGCTAACAAATGTCTTTAATTTAATTTCAGCTACGAAAAAGTTACCATTGAAATTTAAATACATTCGGTGTTCAAGGATATGTCACCGTGACATAAATTAACTACAAAGCAAAAATAGAATAGTTTCAATTTTAAGAACTCACGAGTGCCTTTTGGTATCAAACAGGACATGCATTTGATTCTCCTGTTCGCCAATGTTGCGACGGCTTTCTCACACACAAACGATTTCTTCTGAAGTTCACTAACCCAGTCGGGAACAGTCTTTAGATGACAATCATGAACCGAAAACCGACCGTATGACCATTGTTCTACAGTCTCATGTATGCGAGCCTTGCGAAATCTTGAAGCCGGTTGGAGTGGTGGAAGTGAGGCTGCAGCTATAGCAACAACCTCCGATGCTAAGTGGTTGTTAACAGATACAACTGGTGCTGTGTTGTCTGACGTTGCTTGTGGATGCAAGTGATGAAGACAAGTTATTGGGGGCTGACTGTAACTTCCATGTCGGGAATGAGGAGACAAACCAATATGATATGTAGGATGCAGCACATTTGTCAAATTCATCCAGTTTGAAGTATTTGGAGGATCAGAATAATTATTAGCCATGTTGCATACTGACTTGGAATATGATGTATCTGAAGTTATCCGAAAATCCTGAGAATTGGGTATTATCCTCCGACCATGTAAGTGATATGTAATGTTCCTATTCTGTTCCGAAGACGAACAATAATCAAAATGATGGATCGGTGATCCCAAATATATAATATCTGATTTGGTAGGATTTATAAAAACGTCGTTACATGGGTCACGAGAATATGCAGTGTAAATGCATTCACTCTGGAAAGGTGGGAGATATTCTGCATCTTTAGAGTGTTCAAAAGCGGGTATTGTTATAGGGGACAGACACTGATTTGGATGATTATGTTGAAAGTCATCAAGATACGTAGATCCAAACATTTTACCAGGAACTTCATTATAAGAATCATGTGGCTTGAAATGACCATTTAAGGGATTTACAAATGATTGGTGGTTAGTGGAGGAATGAAACTTTAAAAAAAAATGTAAAAACTCACATAAATTTCACGATATTAATCTTTGAAACAAATAGCTTGTCCCAAAACAGAGATATCATGGGATGTGATGAGGCTTAACCAGACAATCTAAGCTATCCAATTACACCACGGAATCGGACACTCGAATCTCAGGATCCCACTAAACCAAATAGAGGATTTTTAACGAAAGCAAGGGACGTATTTTAAGCACGAGGAAGACCTACTAAGCCACCAATCACTCCCATGCTTTGAACTACACTTTGAAGACAAGAACTAATACTAATTAACTCTTGTTTAGATCTGCCAGGAGCGGATACGCCAATATGTTACCACCACCCACAAACTATCAATTAACTGCATATTTTCAAGACCACACACACTTACCAACCCTACTAATCTATATCGGCTTTGTTGATCTTCCAAAGCTAACTTCACAACTGATATACCTACCCGATGACAAATATTCAAAAATAACCCGTGATATTATTAGCACAACAATTTAAGACGACTAGTACTGATACTTGGTCAGTGTTTTGAGCCAGGAAATACATCTATAACAAAACAAGTATTTACAATTGTACAAGTTTAGGTATGAAAGCAGTAACGAAATGCGAGCGTCTAGAACACACAACACGGCGTAAATGTAGTCACATCATTTTTCCCTTGGAAGCATATACTAGGTTCTTAAACCGTATAAAAAATTTGTGGAAGACTGCCAGGTAGTGTGGTCACACTCCAGAGTTTACTGGGATCGATACGGGGAAACATCAGCTAAGATACTACACGCATATGAATAACCCTCAAGACATGTCAATTCAGTATGGCAATTTCGCAATTAAAACGAAGGTAACAAAAGCAATCGAAGAAGCTACCACAAATAGCTTACTTGGCAGACGCTGTTAACACATGCTGGTTCGACTGAGAGTGGGATCACGGAACAGGAGTGGGTATTAAGACATCGATGAGAAAGCGTACTCATATCCCGAATACCATTCATATCTTCGTTTATATCAGTGTCATCTTCTTGGTCATCGAAATCTTCAAACTCCTCAGCTTCTATAGATCCTGATCCATAAATATCATGAGCCGCATCATCACACGTAGTGGTTTGAGGTATTAACGCATCATGACAGGAGTTAGAGAACGACGTGTCATTGATTCCTGCACAATTTCTGTCAAACATATTGTTATTCAAACTTGTTACATGATTTTTGTTCTTTTTGACTTTTGATAAATGTTTCACACTTAGTAGCATAAAACCAGAACCAGATTCCTTTGGTGAAAAGTTACCTAATAAGTAAAGAAAATAAGAATTCATGAGAAGAAACGACAACCTACGGGATAAACTACGTGCACTCCGAATACCATTGGAAATATCTAACTTTGTAAGGTCCTTTGAGCCACACTTATTCACTTTACCTTCCAAATCACCCATGGATTAGGACATTCAAAGAAATAAGACGAGATGAGAGAAACAGACCGTAGCAATAAGTCGTTCAGTCTGTTATTCTTTATGCTGAAAGCATAGCTGTGCTAAGGCGTAAGTAATTCCGTGACAGAGAATTTGCATGGAACATATCTCCTTTGATAATTGTCAATATCACCAACCCTCAACATGAGATGGCTGGAACTCCCTGCTAATTTTATTCCAATCGTTGCACTCGAGTATTGCAACCTTTTATACATTCAAACAAAATACAATGATACAATTAATAGATTCAAATTCTCTTTGCAGCGATTACCTTAATTTTTTTTCATTCCTCTACATTTTGACAGCTAAGATTCTCTAATATTATGCGTTTCACAGTATCTAGTACTGCTACTGTTTGATCAAGAGCTATGTATTTGTACTTATTTATCAGTTCATCCCATTAAATTCACACAAATCTCATAGGCTTTCCACCTCTGCCAGTCTATTTTACACTGCAATAGCACGATACCAAAGTAATTGCTATCAAAAATTAATTGTGTTAATGGAGATTGTCCATACACTCTAAAGCTTAAGTTGCTAGGCATTTATTGGTCACCGTACGTTTAATGAATTAATACAAAACATAACGTGACCAATCGAGGTGATACACGTAGTGCTACATGATCGCCATCCACTCGTATATCTTTCATTATATCTTTTTAAGATCGCTTGACTAAAATGTCCCCTATTTAGCGGTATTTAGGGAAAAAGGAAGTATTGCCACCAAAAATATGTTAGCCAGGCCGAAAAGACACCGAATAGTTTGGGCTTGACAAGCACTGACGTAAGTTAAGCAACTGCAGAATCTTGACTAAATAAATAAGAATTAGGCTATAAGTAGGTGTAATGTCATCATTAGCAAGTTCTCGCAGTAATGGATTTATTAATTCCCAGAAATTCATTTCGTTCATTTTTATAATTAATGTAAATGTCCGTGAACTTTGCAGATTAAACTAGTGCAACCCGGCTTTTAAATCCGTGATAAATAAGAATGTAATTCTACATTAGAGAAAAGTAAACAAATTTCCCTTGAAGTGAATCATAAAAAATATACGGAGACATCCAATATCCAATATAAAATGACGGCTAGATAGCTTGGGTAAACTGACGATAGTATTATCTGAAACAGTAATAAATAATACGTGCACCACTTGAAAAAGTGGCAAAGACGCGATTGGCCTCTGCTCCATGAGGTGGACGGAATTTCATGTTTACATATATATTCGTCAAACCGCTTCTTAAATGTGTTCAGTGAGTGGGTTAAGGCCACGTAATAGTCAGATGGTCTAAGGTTGGGCACACCGTCAGTAAGAGGAAGTGTAACCGATTGCAGGTGTTTACTGCTAAGGGTGCAAACCTGTGAGGAATGTGTAATTGCAGACTAGGAGGGATCTAAGTCAATGTCGCCCTGGGCCAGTGGGTTGGTTTGTTCAGGATTTTGTAGACGGTTATTAAGTCCCTGCTCGTTCTTCCATAACTAAGCGAAAATAGGCTGAAAGAACGTAGCCTGTCTTCATACAACATTAGGATGACTCTGGTGACCCATATTGTGGTTGATCTCTCCACCTTCCCAAATAGAACTGCGTATTGTATACGGAAAAGGGAAGCGATTATACTGAAAATCTCATAATATAGTTGGATATTGGTCTAATAAGCAACAAAAATTGTTCAAGGATAAGCGTCTATAACTCCCTTCAAACAAAGTGGAATGTGGTCGAGGGCTTGAAAAAATGCGTTTCATAGTTGTCGTTTATCTAGAGCTTGTTATTGAGGCCGAAATCTCTTTCCGTTGAATCGGAAGACATACGGTCTCCACAGAGGTAGAATTGACGTTTCTTCACCACTGAAGCGCGGAAGTACATGACACTGCATTTTTTGTGTTGAATTTCAGAGCACTGACTTGTCACCAAAGTTCTTGCTAAAACGGTTGTTGTTGGAGTGCCTGCAAGTCACTAGTATAGTACATAACCCTTCATATTTTCACGTCGTCTTCATAAATCAGCACCAACGATGTGAGCCCGTTGAGGAAAATAGCTAAAAAAAATAGGAAGAGCGAAGTCACATGATAGAACCCTGCAAGGCCCTCGATGTGGTTTCACTTCATGCTGATTTTACTCTATTTTCCGCGGCGCAAAATTCTCAGTCTTACAGATAGTTCAGTAACCATGCGAGTACGTACCCTATGGTTGCAGTTGTGACTGCATGTGGCTATAAAGGAGCTGTAAGTTAAGATATGGTGGGCTTGATTCAGTTGCTTTGTAATTCGCATCATTACAATAACTATCTTTTTGTCGATGGGGACTTCCCCTCCAGGCTTTCTGATAGCTAAGGCTTCCTGATACATCAGTTCGCATTGTACCAAATACTGACACATCCACTTTGGGTTGTTTGAATTCTCTTGTTCGGGTAGGCTTGATAAGACCTCGCACAATCCCTATCTCTGGTGTTACATCTGTTGCACAAAGCCAAGTAGGTGCCATGTTTCGATTTTTTAAGAGGGACCCTCCGTTTGCACCAAGCTCTTCTGGAGTGGCCATATCGTGGTTCATTTCAACCAGGTGGTTTCCTTGGCTAATCTGCTCGTTAGACTGTGGATGTCACCAGATATAGCTTCTAAAATTATTTTCTGAAGGCTTCTCAGTGGTCCTTTATGGACGGGTGCAGCTATTCCTGCGACGATAAGGCATATTACAATTGTTCTCTTACGGCTGCACTTTTTACCGTGCTGTAACACAGGCATGGAAGGCTTTAGTCTTATGATAGTCATTCACCGGTGACAATGTTGAAAGTAACTGCTTCGCGGTCACTGTTCTTAGACGAGCTCATACTTAAGTGTTCTCAACCGGGAGTCGGTTGTTTGTTATTAAGTAACCCAACTTTGATGGTGATACACCATCCTTCCATGTGCTTGAAAATGCTACTATTGTCTATAACCGACGCAAACTGTTTATCAAACCATCCCGTTGGTGTGTTGAAATCGCTGGCGATGATTATTTGATCGTACTTAAGGTATAGGACTGCCAACAAAACACAGAGGATCTACTCCATGTTTCTTGGATCACTCATAAGGGACCGGTATATGCCCTCCTATTAGGTGTTTCGTGGCCTTCTACCAGAAGCCGTACCAAACAGACTCTGGAAAATCATAAAGGATGTGATCTAATGGAACGGTGGCGTTAAGTTGACCATTGATATACACTGAGTACTCCCTATCACATCCAAATAGTAACATACTCATGGTGTGAACTTCATGATCTAGAGTCCGAGCAATCGCAGATATGACGGAGTTGCTATAAAGACAGATACGTTTGGTTGCAATAAAGCGATCTCGAATCGAATACTTAGGAATAGTCAGAAGATATAGTGTCCAGTTCCATAAGAATTGGTTCGACTAAGTTCCTGCATTTTTACAGCCAGTATAACTCTGATGACATGACGCTTCGTCCAAGGGTAGTGCATAAAGACTCTCAATGTTGTTTGTCAATCATTTCCTTGCTTTCGAGTACATTATCGTCGGAAAGAATGATGGGCATTAGTCTACTATTTGCTGGAGACTTATCTGTGTGAACTTTTAGTGAAAGATGTCCCTTGCTGTCTGATCGTTTGATAGGCTCATTCCTACGGGTAGATGCAGGGGTAAAAACGCCTCCATGGGGCCGTCGTTTCATATTACGTTTGGTGAGTGAAACTGGGAAGGTTAGACAACAGTTTAACGAGGATGTGGCAATGTTAATTCGCTAATGGCATTCCCCGCCGAGTTTACCAGAGATATTATATAGCTATCTACCGTTGGTAGGCATCTGGGCTTTTCCATAATTTCAAAACCTTTTTTAGTAAGGCAGGTGATGCAATGTCTTTTGATACGCTTAGTCCTACAAAAATAGTAACTGTATATCCCTAACATTTTTTAATGCAGCAGGCTGTACAATGTCCTTTGATACTCCTTGCATTACTGAAGTTTCTTACTTTGCATCTTGAGTAAATGTATCCAAATTACGGTCATGGATGTTCCAACATAAAACCATAACAAGGCTTTGGTGTTCTTGCGTCACATCTGCAATGAAGTAATTTGCATCAAAAGTTGTATTCAAGTGTGGAGTTATTCTTCCGCACTACGGTGCAGCAGATATTGCAGTCGTTCTCTGTAATTATTTCCAGTATTTCTAGTTTTCTCGGTTCGAAGACGGATCGTAGTCGCTATGTGGCTGCTTAAATTTCCCCTGACTAGGATCGCCAAGGCATAGGGAGATTACATGTGAATGTGTAACAACCCATCACCAACCGGAAGGTACTGTGCGATCCCGGGGATCCAGGGATACGTAGGTGGAGAACATTTTCTATTGAAAATTATCAATTTAAGTAAGTACTACTACTCATGATATTTAGCAAATAATAATGAAATGGTAAAATAACGTGCTTATAATGTGATCAATAGAGTAATATTAAAGGAAAAACCTTGCCTATAACCGTCCAAGCAGGTAACTTTACTTAAATGGGACAACCTTTCTCGCGTTCTGTGTTTACGATTGAGGGTTGAATGAATGCTGTATGCACAATGGCAGTGTAGCAGTTGACTGATTTGACTACGTTTACCCGCACTGAAATGCGGATGCAAATAATGCGCCCCGAAACTGTGAATGATTGGTTAAAGCTCAAAATGTTCGATTGCTTAAAAGAATGCAGTATTGTCGCGTCACTACTCGATCAGCGCGCTGTTCAAGTTCAAATAATAAGATTATTATGGTTTAAGATCTAAATGCACAGTCACTGGACCTTGTTTTCTAGAACACAGTAGGAAGAACTGCTAATTTACAATCATTTGTGACGTGATCTAAAAATCAAAAGAAGGTTCTATCGTAAAAAGTCACAAGTTATAAAGATTGAACTGACCTGCTACAACGGAATAATGAAGTATGTAGAATAAAAAAAGCAAATACACAACCACTCACACAGATACGAACGATTACTTAATAATAACATGTAGTGGCCATATTAATAAAAACACTAACATAAAGTGTATTTTATTCATACGTTGCTTAGCAAATATATCATAGGGATTAGTCCTAATATGCTAGAAGCCAAAACAAGCGATCCTATTTCACAGCTCACGTATTAAATCTGAAGTTTACGTTCATTTAATTGAACCACTTTAGTTTCTGTATAATAATGTCGATGTTGGTGAAATAAATGAGTGCATTTTGATGATACCTGGATATCTGAAAAAAATTAATTAATCACTTGCCTCTGCTTTCACCTTTAGTTAACAAAAAGGTATGTGTATCATCGTGATACTCAAGTAGCAACTTAGTTGTGGCAATAGCCTAACATAACTGGCGAATTATTCGCAAAACGACAACCTTTAATCACCTAATAAATGATAATTATTATAGTAGCAACAATTCATTTCCTGAATCAGTGTTGTAGAGGTGCTGAACACTTACGCTTTATTAGTAAGCATAACTACACCTTATGTGTATATTGAGTGAGTAACTCACGTTTAAAGTTGCCCTTCTCTTTATTTCAGATTTTTGTTCATGCTATCTGATACATTCTTTATTCCATGCAGAATACCTTCGACCTTGACTGAAGACTACAACAACATCGTAATGTGGTCATACAAGTATTTCCATCCAAGTGAGATGTCAACCCCAACTGGTAATACAAAACTTGTGTTATTATAGCTAATGGGTGGTCAGGAGGAAAATCTAAGGAAAAGCATACTCCGAACCAGAAACTTGGTGAAACACAGGTTGCAATCTTTGTTGATTCTGATACTTAATGGTTTCCAGTATCGAAACAGCTTGCGAATGACGTATAATCACATAACTCTACGAATATCTTCAACCAATACTCTGGCTGAACTATGTTCCACAGTTTATATGAAAGTCAGAATATTACTTGATACGAGATAATTTATTTCAATAGATCACGGCCAAACAACATAGTTCAAAACCACCGGTACGGAAAGTTTCTCCGTTCATCCACACGGTAAGATGTATACCTTAATAAAAAGTGTACAATTAATGAAAACGAGATATCACGTTCCAATGTATCACCCGCTACTAAAAATTAATGGTAGAGATCATTAACCGCACAGACACTAAATTTTAGGTGAAATGTCCTAGAAAAATTTTAACCCCAAGACTGCAATTTAGGCGACATTTCACTGATATTAACTTCACAAACTTCAATTCTAGAAAATAAATCATTCACTTCTGTGGTTGTTATCTGGTTCAAAAATACACCAATCAATTACCTCTAGTTTCTTTTCCAGACATAACATTTCCAGGAAAGTCCAGCGCTGTCTCCAGATAAGCCAGGCCTACATATGATTTGCTACCACTAGAGAATAAATCATTTTACTTGTGTTTCCAAACCGCTTAATATTCGTTGAAGCCTCACTTGTATAAGTCTTTCAACGAGTTAAGAAATATCATATGCTTGTTATAGTCCCCTTTGTCGGATTTTGACAAAGTTCAATTTGTTAATTTTGTGTCTCTTGTGCTCAACTAAGTCAAGCTGGCTCATAATGACACGTTGTTGGTAGAATGTGTGTATAATAAGATGTTGTAGCGGTGAATAATCCCCAAAATAAATAGTTGCATAAGCTCTCGACATTGATGCTGACCATGTTTGTTTTAGCGGACACTACTAGTTGAAGGCGCGCAGTCACGGATCTTCACCAGATCACGACTCGAACCACCGTGGGTAGCATCTCTCTCTAGTTTGCCAGCCTAGACGTTGCTATCCCATTAAAGCTCTGTATACGATCAAATATAGTTTCGCTTCCATCCTTCAGTGCCTTCTGATTTCTCATTTGTAATAGTGGGGTCCATTCGATAGAAGTGGCTTTGGTTATACGACAAGCGCAACTTGGTCATATATCCGAGTTCACTTCAATGTCACACACAATGATTCGGGTAAAAATGTTTTAGGTTTGACTAGATCCAGAAAGTAAGCAGTATAGATCTTCATCGTCAAGTTTTATCTTGGCGCTTATTAAATGTTAGGTCGGACCACAAAGAAGCGTAACAAACTTTCAGAACTGTGTTTGCAAACACTATTTCATTTATTCGAACTGTCTGTAATGTTAACATTTTGTTTCTATTCTTGTTACGCTCCGCCTGCCCTATCCTCCCGTTTAGCATAATTACTGTTATTATATTGCCTCTTGTTGTTGACTACAGTCGATTAGTTGTGTACAAGTTGTTCCTATTCACTACCACTATTCCCCTCGTTTTTTGTATTCATGCTAATTTTCTAATTGGTTTGTTGTGTGGTCTGATTTTATGTATATATAAAAGAATGCTTGAAATATAATAAGATTCAATTCGATTCTGTCTGGCTGACCTATTGGCTCGCATTCTTCTTATTTCGGCTTGGGAATAAGTGGGCACAGGGCAGACGCGCAATAACCAACTAGGCACTAGTAATCTGGCATTCGGCCAACCCCACACATCTCCGAAATTTCTCTAGTCATAACATTAAATTTATTCAGAGTCAAGTACGGTCTCTACGAATTTTACTGTACCCACGAATTGGGTGCATCCTGTTAACAAGTACTGAACATTCAATTACCATCATCCATTTGTATTACCAATAGAATACCTTGTCATACGTTTCGCTGCAAAGTTCTGTAAACACTGTGCGCTAGCCGTCACTACTCGTTGCGATAAAGCTTCGCATATAAGCGGAATCATGTCCACCATTTCTTACTAATCAAAGTTAATCCGAAAACAGGGAGCCATTTGGCGGTTAGAGATATTATTATTTGCAGAATTTAAGAAATAAATTTGTGGTGATTTTCAATATTTGATTCAGGTGAATCCGGGCAATCATATGACTCTGTATAGTTTTATTCCATATTTTTTTATAAATGCTTTGCTACGTATCGTGATTCACGTATTCCTTTCCTCTTTGTGTGTGTCCACTTGCTCATTTCTACGTTTCATTGTTTTAATGACACATCAGTCTGACTTTCTCATTCCTTACACGTGATTCGTCGTCAAATCCTCGCCCTCTTGTGACAAAGTATATTTTAAACATTGCTATTCCTAGATGCATATATAACTTCCTGATTACATTACTTATGACCTGTATTGCCGCACTACTGGACAATGTGATTACTGATCCCCGGATCGCTGAGTGATTTCTGCCGACTACTTGCTATTCTCATTACTAGTGATTAAAATACAATTCTACTACTACCGCTACTTTTAAGTTCTCACTGTGTTACTACATGACTGCAATTTGTAATTCTACGTGCTAGTAAGAACATCATATAATCGCAACTTCATGTATTAAAATCGATCACGCGAAATCTATCTGGCTCCATCACAGGCCGGAATGAAAAAGTTACGATACTTTTCGTTGACATATTGAGGTTATATCAGCAATAAGGTAGAACATGTTTCATCAGTCCTTCAACATTTTCAACTTATCACAACACGTATTCATAAACGTACCTTGTGCTAAATTAGACACTCTTGAACCTTGGTTTTCCTTATCTATTTCTAACCAACCCAAGTTAATGATAAAGAACGAACTACCAAAATGAGATACTACCATTTTCTATTTTTTAACTCAGGTTTTGTGCAACTGTAGAGCAGACAGAGCATTTTCATCATTCGATTTAACTAGGTAGAAGGCATAATGTTTATAAAAAGTAGGAAAAGAGAGAACTTTGAATTTAAATATCATGTATTAACTTCCCAGTTGTAGTCTGTAAAGCTAATGGTACCACCTAAGTGATTATTTGTACCAGCACAGACATTTCACTACTATCCTGTATATAAATTACGTATAACTTACATTGATTTCATAACTGTTCACATTATACATATATCCTTCAATTTTTTACGCGACAACAATTGAGTCTATCCCCCTCATAATTTCGAAAGCGACCTTCCCCATGAAAATCTTGAAGTCCATCAGACGAATTTATGTATTCATTTGGGGACATCATCATGACAATAGCTCTAAACCTTATGAATTCCTTAGGATATTTTAGTACTGATGTTCAAAAGGGATGATTAAATAAGTCATTGATAGTACTGCACGTAATTATTAAAATTGCGATATAAAGTAGCACTCCGAAATAACTTCAATAACTGACGAAACAAAACGACACTGGTGGCACTAGTGCTTACAAGTAATATACATTCACATAATACTTCAAAATGTCTATAATCCTTAATCATCATTTTGAATACTTTGTAAACATTGAGGTAATACGCTTGATTACCTTGTTACAGACCACAGTGTGTAACTCTTTTGTATGTGTACAACTGCAATATATAACATTCTGAAGTACATAAAGAATGAATGCATGTCAACGGCGATGACCATATCGACATGAAAAGACGGTGAAATACACAGAAGGATGCCTATCTGACGGGTGTTGAAGAGACGTTAAGTAATGAAGGTACAAAGTGTAGTCAAAATTATTTATTCCCAAGTAAAAGTAAACTACACAAAGGCCAGGTAGATGACGTGCACCCGGTATATGATCAGGTTAAACTTGCCGTATAACTAGAATAGCTCCTAACGATTAGAGACACACGTAGGAATAGAAAGAAATAAGAAAGTAATGATAGGTGCAAAGAATGATATGTCTGACCATAGTTAGACTACAAATTGGATCGCAACGTATGTGCTGGCTGACTAGAAAAAGGAGTTGACTCTCACAGTTAGTTGTGTCATGATCTTAATGTGATGCTTGACCGAGAGCCTTCAGTTAGTCGTGTCCCTTGAAACAAACATGGTCGACATCAATGGTGAGAGCATATACAGCTACGTATCAGACGAGCTATATACCAAACATAGATATGGATGACAAGGGTATTACGTAAGCCTCACCTTTCATAAACGAATAAACATATTCTGAAACTGTACAGATTTCATGTTAGTAAACAGGCATGATAATTTATAACGGAAAGTACTTAGAAGAGTAAACATACAATACGGACATACACATAGTATGTACAAGTAGAAGCAAGTTTACGATACACAAGTTTCACGAGCTTGAACTTCACACGGTGATAACAGTAATTATTTAAAAAATGTTATATGTGGCGCACGCTACAGGATATGATTTTGTGGCGATAACTGTTAAGCAACTGAAAAATGGCACAGATAAAATGAACTTCCGGTGACCCCCTCGCGGGATTCAGGATATCGCAGACCACACCATAGGTTTTCTTAATATATGAAAATTCTCAAGATCTCTACATCACCCACACTTCCACCCTTTTCATTCATATTTTTTAAAGACATAGGAATACATTATTAAATCAAAGACTGCCCATTCCCCCCCCCCAACTTGACTTCTATGAGCGTCCTACTAACGGTAATCGCGTCGTACACAAACATCACTATTAAACAATAAAACTAATATTCAATAACACGCATTACGAAGGTTCGAACGACAATAACCAAAAAAACAGCAGGTATCATTTACATTAACTCTAAAATCATATGGACGAAGTCAAATGAACTACGTATGTAAGAGCGAATCCCACCGAAACGAATAATATAAATTGACAGGGCTATAAACTAAATAATAACAGGTAAGGTAACAGTGCATGACAAATTGATAAGTAGAAATAGCCTTTATTTTCAAATGGATGATATTGTTAAATATTTAGTCTTACAAAAATCATGAAAACAAGCCACATCGAAAGCATTATTTTAGAGCACATAACAATATGCTTTCAATGTTTACATCGAAGATCATTTGCACCAATTAACCACCTTTCTTTCGTAAACAAACTGATTAACTGGCTCCTTTGTGCCAATCGGTAATGTGGCTAAATAAAACGGAGTATCGGCACCTACAAGCAATAGAATAACACAAATACCAAGTAATAAGTTTCACATAAACATAAACAACGGGATTTCTTAAACTACGTGGAAAAAAGTCCAACAAAAATAGGTATCGTGGAGATTATCGAATTCAACGCCATGAATTAACCTAATTGATACAATTATTGGAAACCCAGAAGCACCAGATAAGTGTTTCGTCTCAGTTTGGGACTCTCCAACAATCCGCATCTACTGGGGATCGGACCCAAGACATTCACGTTTTGAGGAGTGTTTAACTCTTAGACTATTGAGTCGGCACCCAACGGTTGGTATTGCTAACTTCAGTCGATTCACAAAATACTGTACCATCTCATCGATTGCAATTGATTGATGACTGTCTCACACTCAACATTATCGAACCGCACTGGTCGATTCTTCTGACTAAAACTCCAAGAATTACATCCCAAAGTTAGAAATATCAACCGTCGGATGTCGTCCAAATGGACTAACGGTTACACGTCCTCAGTAAAATCGGAACGCCCAGGTCCAACCCTCTTATGGGGCTATGGGTATGCACTTCTGAGCACCATACTATGACGAAGCTCCTGTTTAATGCCTCCTGGTTTTCAATGACTATCTAACAGTGATTAATACGTAAAACCAAACTCAAACTCTAACATTTACTCTGTCTAGATATCTCCGTAACAAATTGAAACCACAGGATTATCTATCCAAACAATCACAATTACACTAAATCAAAGTTTACATATTTTACCTCCATTTTATCACATTACAAATAAACTTAGAGGTCGAAAACACACAAAACGCTTCACTTCTAACCACTTTGACTCAAATACCATGACTTCAACATGATTAGACTTGGATTACAATAGTGTCTTGACTTCGTATGGTTCCTTTGCATTAATTAAAATTGTTTCATTGTGGTCATTGATTTTTCCACAAAAGTGACATACACTAAGTTCTGAAACGTCGGAAATTCCAATTTTTAATCATTGGAATATTACAAGTAAACCATTTGTTCTATAAATACTGTTTGCATATGTAAATTGACAGTTAACTGTTGTCTCATCGATTATTTTTAATGATCAATTTCTCAGGACACTCATTAGTTTACTTGTAAAATTTACTAGTTTATTTACACATGTATAAAAGATGTTAGGGAGTTCACATATTATTCCTATTGTTAAAGGTGTTCTGTGCATATGTCATGTAAATTAAACTAAACAGAGATTATTGCTAAGTATCATGAATATAGTCATATGTAAGTTACAGGCTAACACAGTCAAAATACCTGAAATCAAAAAATGTGTAAGAAAATGTTTAGTGCCATCTTACTCCAAAGCATAATTTTGTACGTAATTTCAATCAAGAAAGATTCAATGAGACTTATCATCTAACTAGAATGCCATCACTCGACTTACTCCTCTTGAATAAAGCACATTACTCCAATATTTCTTTACTTTGTTATTCAAAAAATATGACTTAGATTCAGAATCTCGTCATCACATTTGATCAATTGCATTACTTTTAATTAGGTGCTATATATATATATTGGTAGTCTACATGGTACACTTCAATGTGCTATATAAAACCGATTAAATTCCAAGATATCTCAGTTGTCTACTTTACTTTTAATGGTATTATATGTATGCCAACTAAGGAACTCAAACATTTACTACACCATGAGGGGAGATTTGTTGACATTCTCAGTTATAACCTGATAGATGATCATTGTTGATGAAAAATTTGATTTCTATCCTTTAATAACAGTAAATATACGAAGTTAAGTGTTTTTCTGTGACGCAACCGGCAATATCCTAATAATACTATACCCTTATTTCTTAGCAGAGTGAATAGATTTGCTAAATTCCTTAATAAGTAAGTGGTGTATGGGGGTATTCGTGTTGGTTCCTACATGGTCCTAACAATCATGTGATGTTAAGAAAGACTGCATTTTTTATACATAATCTTTCAAAATGTGGTATCCAGTGTTATAACTCGTACTTGATAACTTGACTAGCCGCAGACAACCTAAGCACTCGAACAGAAACAGATATAGTTTTTTATGTTGTTTGAAAGTGACATTCAAATTTATTTGTCAGTTTCATTTACAACTATCGACCACAATTGTTTACCACTAACTTTGGTACAGAAATTACTAATCCATATTAATGTGTCTAAAATAACAAAAGCGAAAAACTTAAAGTAAAGATGAATAGTTCAGCACTCACCTTCATCACTTGTTTTTGTTCCTTTGTGACTAGTCATATCAGTATCGCAATAACCAGGACAACACTGTCAAATTTATAAAGAAAACGTTAAGGCAGATTCTTTTAACATGTTTATGAAAGAAGAGTATGATAAGAATGAACTTAAATTGCAATCATCTTGTAAAAAGTTAACTTTACATTTCAAGATAAGCAAATTAATTATCTGAACATATTTATCACTTCTATGTAAAAAGCATTCATAAATATACATTGAATAGATAATTGTTTCGGAAGTAATGAAATGTTAGTATATAGTATTCGAAGCATATTCTTTCCCTTAAATGTGTATGTTGTGTGAATGGAAACTGAAAGTCCATATACGACTCAGCTGAGTGTAAATATGTACTGTCGAAAATAACTGTAATCATCAATAGCTCTAATGAAGAAGTGGAGCTGAATACAAATCATCAGTTTCTAGAAAAGAGAACTTTGCTAGTAAGACAAATTTCTAGTCAACTAACAAGAATTACTTCGTCACTTATAATACAGCAACCTGCTGGGAAGCTCCCAGAAAACACAACAAAGCCTCTAGATCCCTTGAAGGAGCCAAAGACATTCCATTTAATCACTGATCAATAAAACCTTCCAGAATTTTGACTTGGCACGTTCTGATTGGGTAACAGTTAAGACTTCTTAATTCGGATGGAATGGATTATAACACTGATTTTTGTTGTTCAGAAAACTATAAATACACGAATATTTTGTACTTAACTTACCCTCCATCTACTGAAATAAAGTTCCTGTCTACTCGTCTTCTGTCGTCTAATTTTGCGACCAGGAGGGTTCAAGCGTTCGAGTGCTAAGGTAGTCCGCGGCTAGTCAAGTATCAAGTACGAGACTTAACACAACCTATCCTTTCTCAAATCATTATATTCAATAAGAAATAGCACCGAGGATGTTACATCGAATTAACTCGGTACGCTCTATTTCATGTTACTTTGGTAACAATCTCTGGATACACATTATGGGCTATGATCCCCAAACCTCTAAAAAGATAACTCGAGATAATTCATGTGAAATTTTGAATACATTTCAAAACCTAATTACTGAGAATTTAGTTAATTTTGAATATGTTACTGTTAAGTCTCGTACTTGATACTTGACTAGCCGCGGACTACCTTAGCACTCGAACGCTTGAACCCTCCTGGTCGCAAATTAGAAGACACAAGACGAGTAAACAGGAACTTGATTTCAGTAAGATGGAGAGTAAGTTAAGTACAAAATATTCGTGTATTCATAGTTTTCTGAATAACAAAAATCAGTGTAATAATCCATTCAATCCGAATTAGGAAGTGTTAACTGTTACCCAATCAAAACGTGCCAAGTCAAGATTCTGGAAGGCTCTATCGATCAGTGACTAAATGGAATGTCTTTGGCTCCTTCAACGGATCTGGAGGCTTCGTTGAGTTTTCTGGAAGCCTACCCAGAAGTCACAATTTTAGCAGAATATTTTGATATAGATTTCTTTGATGAATGTCACCTGATTCAACTAGCAAACTAATTGTGTTGATGACTTTTTTCCTGTAGTGAATGGTATACGACAGCCAAACTTGATTGATTTCATAATATCGTAGAAGAATTCATGAAAATCATCAGACACAATACAAGTTTCTGGGAAAGTGCATTGTAATTATAAGATGAATTTCGATTAAACTACAGAAATATGATAATCAAGAAAATTAGGTAATTCGTTCTACAATCAGTGCGATTTTTAATAAACAAATTAACAAGAGTACAAACCCAAAGTATTTCACTTAAGAAGGATTCGAAACCACATGTTATCGCATTCAGTATTTTGAACCTGTATGCACCATTACATCACAAAATAAATCTCATTATGTATAAAACTAAACACAATTGCAATTACAAACATAGATGTTAACTAGATACCTGATACAGAATTCTCTTAAACAAATAGTACTCTTATTATTGTTGTTAATAACCAAACACCAATAGTAGATATTGTGCAAGAATCTTTATTGAATAGTCACAACATTGACAAAATAAACTAACCGAATTTATCACAATCCCTCTCGGATCATTTTTTAGCATTTCACCAAAAATAAATGAGGCTTTTGTAAGACCTAGTTTAGACACCCCATAAGCAGTTGATGGCCAACCTTTCTCAGAACAAGTACCATCTTCAGCAGCCCTAATTATAAATTCAAAATAAAAGCAACCGTTCAAGAAATAAGACTTAAAGAATTACATACTTCAATACTTTGATACATGAAGTTACCAGGAAAAATGATGTTACCAACAACTTCGAAGTAAACATAAATTTTAGGGGACAATGTACAGACATTTTACGAACAACTTTCAATACATTCTGAGTGATCTCATATCTGTCATCACGCATATAGACACACGTATGCACAAAATACTTGACAAACATGATAATGGTAACTTTTTAGAGATCAATACAAATATATCAGTCAAACGAGAAGTTAGTCTCTGCTTGAATAGCCCAAAAGTAACAGTCAGAGACTGTGAAACTAGATGACCTAGGATCAAATTCTTTAAAAATTACTAACTTCAACGCTTCTTACAAGTGCATCTTACAGGCCTGTGCATAATATCACGAAACCTATGTACAACCTTTCCTGTAGATCACTATCAACCACATAACAGTGCAATAACGTATTTGTATCAGATTTACTTCTAATTAATAGTTGATTATTGTGAAACATACTGACAACTGTATAAGAAATCCTTTTTTATAGTCAAAAAGTATTACGTTTGATTAATTAGTAAAAATAAAATCGACAGAAATATACACACATCCTAATTAGACTATATGAATTCAAAAGTGATTTAATCTGATTCAGAGTATCTTTTCAGTTTACATAGACGAATAGATATACAACACAGTTAACGATACAAGAAGGTAAAAGTGCATAATAACAATATAGAATCCCTTGACGGTGACTTCATAAAAACAATGTACTAAACAAAATTCCCAACTGGATAATATATCCACCCTCACAGTCTAACATCTCTTAAGTGTAAAATCAAAGTTGACTCCTCTGGAGACAGTTGAATAGCCTACATTAAAAGAGTGTATCCTTACGCGTTCGCGCATATGTACTGGCATGATTGGTAAGACAAGTCACTAAGTCAAAAAACATTACCATTCTTTTCCATTTAATTGACAAGGGACATAATATCAAGTCCCTAATGATTTGTCAGAATGCGCAAGATAAAGCGATTGACTTGATTTAATGCAAGCCGGACTTATGTGCACAAGAGACACATTCAACTCGTTTGTGTACTTTGGTTAGAAATAAGGAAATTAAACTCCTTTTAATCTGTCCTATCAGTGTATATTATAAGCTTAAACCGATTTACGTTTAATTGGGACTTACACTAACTTCTCCCCAAGAAGTTTTCTTTATTTCACATTTACCTCACATCACATGTTTTGGTTTGGCAGCCCCTAACTCTCTTCCATCCTGCCTCTATATCAGCCAACATCGCGCGTCGAGGTAGATGGTGGTGGGGCATACGCATACATGTCCCAACCACCTCAATCGATGAAGATTCACAACCTCGTCGACTGATTTACTACTCTTGCCTTATACCCATCGTCTAACCTACTTATTACTTACTCGATGATCCCAGCTAACATGAGCGATGTTTCGAAGACATCGATGGTCAAAAACTAATAAACTTCGAGTGTCATCTACCCTTAATGACCACGTCTCACATCCATACAGTAAGACAGAGTGAACTGTTGCACAGTACACTTACTTTTGTTGAAACGAATATCTCGCCTACGCCATAGATGACGTATGTCGACAAAAGCCAAGCGAGCTTTTTGAATTCGTACTGAGATTTCGTCAGAGATCAACCCATTAGGGCTAATCAAACTTCCAAGATAAGTGAAGTGGTTGACGTGCTCAACTACTTCACCCTCTATCTATAGTTCAAGGGTTGATGAAAACCGGTCCTGGAGTAATAGTTTGTATTTACAGGGGAAGAAACGCATTCCGAATATGGTTACATTGATGCTTATTGCTGTCAAAAGATTCTGCATCTTATCAGCGCCTTCACCAAACAGGACTATGTCATCAGCATATTCTAAGTCAATAAGTGGATCTCCAGATAGGAGATCAATTCCTGAAAAGTCAGACGATGAGAGTGTAATTTCCAACAGTTAATCGACTATGAAATTAAACATAAATGGGCTAAGTGGGCAGTCTTGACGGACACCACTTGAGGTTACAAGTTCAGATGACAGTTCACCATATACTCTGACACGACTAATAGTGTTTGAGTAAAGATACTTCGCAAGATCTGCATACTTCTGGGGTGTGTCATTCAACGAAAGACACTGTCATAGAACTTCCCGGTCTACAGAAGCAAATACCGCTTCCAAGTAAAGAAAGACCACTAGTGTCGGACGCCGGAAAGTATATCTGTGTTCTGAAACCTGACGTATTGTGAACACCTGGTCTATGCAACCGTGACCAGATATGAAACCAGCCTGGTTTCCTCGCATTTGTAGATCACGATTTATAGTTAAACGTCTGATAAGTATAGAAGCTAGTATTATAGACAATATATTAATCAAACTAAATCCTCTATGGTTATCGCAGGGTGACTTTGACTCTTTCCTATGTACTGGGACGACTAACGATCGACACCTGTCAGACGAAACTATGTCAAATCCCCAAACTTTAGTCAAAATATCAGTCAACCTAATCATCAAAGTGGAACCACCATCCTTAAAGACTTATGAGAATAATCCATCCGGACCTGCTGTTTCGCCTCACTTTGGATTTGTTACAGCTTTTTTGACTTCGACAAGAGTCAGGGGACCTAAGTCGACTTTTCATTCAGACTGTCTTAAAATAGTGGAAAGTTCCTGAGCAGCTGAACGCCAACTGAACTGTTCCTTGAAATGTTCAGCCCATCGTTCTAAACGTCTAGACTGAGAGCTAATAAGCATTTCATCTCTTTCAAAGATTGTTTCACTAACGCTTGATTTTTTAACCCCGGTTTCTTTTATTAACTTGAAAAGTTGTCAAGCGTTACTTAACACTGCTGCCTTTATCCATCTCCTTCTCTTTCGTTACCAACCACTGCTCGTGGTTGTTTCGCAGACACTTTGTCAGTTTGTATCTGCTTAATTTTCGCTCATCATCGTGTTTGGGGCTTGATGGGAAAAGTTTTCGGGAGTCCATCAATTCAACAAAAACCATCGAAATCCACTGACTTTTCCTGACATGCTAATTTAAGTCCTTGACAGATGTCCCAGCTGTTTGGACATCTTGCCAAGCAGTATCTAGTTGAGTCGCATCTCTATAATTGCCTAAGTGATTCTTCACTTGTTCCTGGAATTTAATCTTGGCTGTTTTGTTGCTGAACTGAATTCTAATAGGTTTCCCTGTAGTTTTTATTCACCCAGTAAGATGCAAGCAAATGCGTGCTCGCACTAGAGCATGATCAGAATCTAAACATGTACCCTAGAAAGATCGGCAATCTTATATCCAGCCTCTCCAACGGTGACTAGTGGAGATATGGTCTATTTGAGTCCACTACTCAATAGAACCAGGAAATCACCATGTTAGACGATGTCATTCCTTATGCTTAAAGTTCATGTTTGCTAGGAATGAACGATTATCTGATCATAACTGTAGCAGACAGTCGCCGTTATCCGTTCTCTGAGCTGGAACACCGAAGCACCCACTTAAATGTTTTTCAAACTGATTCGATTTACCTATTTGGGCGTCAAAATTACCAACCATAGGTACAAAATCTGAGTGTTTGGTTATATGAAGAAGTTTAGAAAGTTTTCTGTAAAATTTATCTTTCACTTTATCCGGGTTGTAGTTAGTAGGAGCGTAGGCAGAAACAACGAAAAAAAAACAGCGTGTGTCCCTATCTTTCCGAGTTCTTACTGAACCATTTAGTCGGACGGCACATAGGTCACTGTCGACAGGAATCCATTCGAGAAGTGATTGTTCTACCCTCATACTTAACGCAATACCCACACTGGCTAGACAACGAGAAGTTGCTGTTGAGCCGCCAGATAAACGAAGAGTGTGTCGTGAAGGTACTTCACTCTGACTAGGTGAGGTCAAGTGAATGACCACACTAGGATCCTGTATGTGTGTTTAAGAGACACAACATACATCAACGGCGCGAGATTCTAATCTCTTAACTAGGGAGGCCTGCTCTTCTATTTGACACAGGGTTCATACATTGAATGCACCAAAGTGTAGTTCGGAGCATGGTCTTAGTATAATCGGGACATTATTTCGTGGACCAGAATCGTCAGCACTGATGACAAAGGAAGAATTCGAAGATAGAGATTTAGGCCTGAAAGTACGAGTAGGATAAATATTAAGAAGAGGAGTTGGATTAAAATGAGTGATTTTGTGTTGTTAGAAGTATCAGGGCAGTTATCTCTTCTCAGTTGCTCACACTGTAGAAGGGCTCTTCTTGATGTACGTGAAAAGTAAATATGGTTAGGTTTGGCCTGAAAGACCTGGGGATGTGACCACAGTGTCCAAGGAACAACTGCTCTAGGCCAGTTACAACCGGCCTTTCTGAGGTTTTTGTTGATGTGGCTTTGTACTTTTTAGGGACTTACTGTTGGAGACGTAAATTCGCAGAGTAACGTGATGTGTGCACTTTTAGGGTCGACCTTTCCTAACCTCACCTTCCTTTGTGGGAAGGTGGCATCACTATTATGTTGGTTGTCAGGGGAAAACACCTTACTGACGTCACGCTTCTGTACAAGAGGAGGTTAAACTTTGTCTTCGAACATTGCTGCATTCGGTCTCACCGCTCTCCAACCGACCTGTCTGGCATGGTATGACCATGAGGAACGATTGTTTCAGCCAGTATAGCCCGATTGAATAATCATGATTGGCAAGCCCGACCACTAAGTCAAGGTAGCAGCACAGTAGGGTAGACTTGGTAATCTTATTCTAAAACTTCTAACTTAAATATCACCCACCGAAGACAACGCTGAGTTTTAAACTGTTACCACAGACCACTAGAAACTAGTTGAGTATGAACTAGGCACTTTGTTTCATTTGTAACCATTATACATTATATTTTATGCCTATCACATATGAAGCCCATAGTGTGCAGATTACAGGAAGTGAATTTTTGATCTCATCACCCATCTAAATTCGTAAAGACAGAAATGTCAATCAGAAGCACACCTGTATGCAATCACTACGCCCAAAAATGTACAGCTAATAGTCATTTTAGTGTGGTCCTAATTTCAAGAACATGATTATACATTTTAACACCATATGGCTTCCTACTCCCATATTTGTTTATGAAGATACGATTATAAACAAGTGGTCGAATATCATGTCAACGAAAAGAGTACGTGGAATACAACAATAATCGTTACCAAAATGCCAGTTGCGGTACAGGTTTGGTGAGATGTCATATGAACTGGCTACGTCGCTTATTAGCTAGGGTCGCTTACTCTCCACACTTATATTTAAGTTTGTTGTAAGTATGGTATTAAACAACTTTAACTTTTGATATTTCGAGGGTAAAACTTTCACTTACTTGGAGTACACATACACTATGTTTGATGAAGAGGCTGGTAAAAACACGAGCGAGAGTGTGGTGTACTTTTCCACTAAGTAGAAAATATTACGGCCATTTAATGTCAATGATTAGTCCAACCACAAAGAGTGAATTCTAATCATATTTAAACTACTCGGCAACATATTAGATACACAGAGCCTTAAGTCGAATATCACGTTTATATCTGTATTCTAATATACTACCTAATATGGTATATTATGGATTTGTAACTGTGAGAAATAATGGATAAATTCATTCGTATTTAACGTCAGTGTAACTTTATCATAGAGTACCATGGAGAATCAGTATTTGAAAGTCCTTACTTCAGTGAGTCAACTGATAGAAAATATGGCATCGACTTTAAAACACTTATCCAGTAACCCTGTAATAGTTGCGCTGTATATCACAGTAACTGAAAATAAATGTCAGCTACATTTACATGCAATCCTTCAATACAACAAAGTCATTAATGTACTCAGAAAAAATTTCAAAATGCATAATATATCCACCCTCACAGCCTAACATCTCTTAAGTGTAAAATCGAATTTCTACTCCTCTGGAGACAGTTAAATAGCCTACATTAAAAGAGTGTATACTTACGTGTTCGCGTATACGTACTGGCGTGATTGGTAAGACGAGTCACTAAGTCTATAAACATTATATTATCCGTAAACACTATACTTAATTCGTACCCATAGAAGCGTTCCTTGAAGATGACAATAAAAATGGAATATTGGCTACAGAGGTATTGGATTGAATTATATGACCCTACAATACCGATACTCAGTACCAACTCTTGTCCAATGTGTGAAGAAAACATCTGTAAATTCACAAGGAGCTAACATAAATTGGACTAATTTCTATGAAGTTGTGGTTAGAAATACTAACGTGGCAAATTAATGTGGAATGGACACAAAATCGTTACAGCCAAATGACTTACAAACAACTACAATAAATCTGACATTAAATGGAACTACGAAAGCAAGTAAAACTATTTACAATAGTTATCTATTGTGAACTCAATTTTGAATACAGACTCACTTCACAAACTCTGACATGAGCTTTCTTAACTCAATCAGATTCATAGGACCAACAAATTTTTCGTACAGATCATTACGTAGATTCTTAAGACTTGTCAAAGAAAGAGAACTAGATACGTTGACAACTCTATAAAGATACAAATGAGTTCTGAATGAGTACCTAGCATGTTCAGCTAGCAAAGGAATGAACTCCTCAGTAAAATCGACAGTGGATGTGAAATTTGTGTTTATCGTAACTCGTGCTTGCTCCCCAAAGGGTGTCGCAGATTCAACCTAATAAACAATATGACAGCGAAAATAATAACCTTGTAGGCAATCCCAGCATTATTCACTGCAACATTAATACCGTTAGGGTAGTTTGTCTTCACAAACGTTAAAAACGCTTTCCTACTATCCCGATCCGTTATATCTAGTTGGTGGAATTTAACATCAAGACCTTTTCCACTCAGCTTCTTCACAGCTTCCAGACCAAGTTCAACATTCCTAGCTGTTAAATTGTTATCAACTGATAAGTGCCTACCTGTTAAATAAATATCCCATTCACTTGATTCACCGTAAAATTCCGCAAGCTTTTCAACAATGTTGTATCCAATGCCCTTGTTCGACCCAGTTACCTAAATAAATGTAGTACATTACTTAACATGTGGTCGCTTTCACCGTACAAACGCTAGCTTCATTGTTGAAGTTCAAAATGATGTGAAAGCGAAGACTAGAAATGAAAATGTTTTTGTTGTGTTGCTACGCCACTAAGCCAATAAGAACATCAAAATGGAATGATCTAATTTCAGCCAATGATTGAATAGTTAACTTGACACTATGTTTCAATTGATTGGTTAATTATGGCCCAGCTCTTTGTAGCCAATCAGAATACCAAGAATATTTCGGTTCATTGAAATATTGAGTAAGTTTATCTGCAATTGTTTTTAGGTCAAAAAATTGTCAACACGTTTTCTATCCAGGCAACCAATTAATGATGAATTGTACATTATTGAACATATTTGTATTTTGAATTATACATGCAGAGAATAATTCATCATTTTAATTATGTTTATTTCGTTAATGCTAATTAGTCAGTAGGTTAGATGCATTCCCATTCACAGTCTTTATGTTAATCGTTTTAATCAGAAATGTGATATGACTTTCAGTTGCTTCTGGATCACATAAACTTGACAATATATTGTTTATTACTCAGCCTCACTGATGTAGAGGATCATTATAATTAACAGCTTGAAAATAATATACTGATCTACAGTACCTGTCGGTGATAATTTTATCGAAGTGGAGATTTTATGTGTAAAACATTGTTAGTATTTGGCCCTTGTTGAGAAGAGTTAGTCGAATGTTCAGTAATCTATCAAGAATTTAAAATTCTCTGAGAAAATGTCAGTAATTTGATTCAGAGAACATATTATAACTAGACATAGAAAATTCGTCTCTGTGTGTCCCAGAAAACAAGTAGTATAATTTCAGTTTATTCATTTAGGACAAAGGCTTTGGAAAAAACTTCAATTGCTTTGAAGCCCAAATCCATTGTTCTAAATCTCTAAAAGTAGTGAAAAATTGGTGTTAAACGCAAATGTTATTTCCATGTATGACGTTCATCATAAAGAAGTTCACAAAACAACTGATTATATTCATCTTCTTTGTATGTACATATAATAAGACATTACTGATGTTACTTACAAACCAATATAACTGTAAAGTTATTATAGATAAGATAGTGTGCAATACAATCAACTGTAAGACTGATATGTCCTTAATTTGGACATATACTGATAATGATCTTAGCTAACCAATTATACGGAACCATGTAGGTGACCAGGTGACATTAAAATGACCAGGCAGTCGTATAGTATCGTTAGTGTTCTTCCCCATTGAATTTCTCTACACTAACTGGTGGTGAGAAAAGTGGACACTGGTTTGAACTAGCATTTCAAAATGTTTTACTTCAAAAAGTCACATAAATGTGTACATAACATTCCTTACTACACACGAACAATTAAAGGTTAACATGATTCAAGAGAAAAGTATTTGTGACACAAAATAAATGAGGTACATGGTTAGTTTTCGTTCTTGAAAGTTTACTATCTAAATAATAGCTTAGGACGATGAGAAAATGAAATCAATGGAAGCAAAATAATCGATAAGTATGTGGTTAAGATATACATAGTAATCTTCCGGAGGCTTCCTCCGGAAGTTCAACTATTAGCTGTTCCTCTGTGCTTACAATTTATGACAAATATAGACTTTCATGGTAATCTCCTGTAAATTGTTCTTACTCTACGTATGCAAAAATATCATCCCCTTCTTCGATTTAATGACAAATTTGTGATAGGCAAGGTGGAAACGTTTCAGAGGAATGAAGACTATTACTTACGCGGAAAGTACATGATGCGTACATGTCTACAAGGTTTGGGATGAATGTCGACATATACTTTAAAAGAATGTGATCAAAACAGAATATTCATTCCTACTACAATGATCGACACTCGTTTGAAAAGGTGATGATAGAAATTATGTGAGTTGACGTGAATATTGGTGTTGAATTAGATAAAGCATTATGAATAGACATAATGGTGTGAATAAACACAAATATGACTATCGCAGTCCATAAGCTTATGTAACGGATGATTCACACTGAAACAATCTTCAATACTTATAATTACTATAGCAGCCACTAAGGATAGTAACGAAATGTTGCAATGTTAGCCATTTTTGTTTGCTTGTTTAAAGTTAATAGTCCTAATTATCACGATCACTTTATTGTTTGAAATCTATGAAAAAGTGAAATCAAATGGTGGTCATGGGCATGATAAAGGCGTGTTGTAGCTAGAGATTGAGTTATCACAGAAATTGTAAAATATCAGTCCCATGCTTCCATAAACTTCAATATGAATGAATAATTTGAAACTGTTTCCAAAAGACATAATACTACTTGTGAAAATCATTAGATAGATGTTATTCGTAATGTAACTTAGTCTACTGTCTAAGCAAATTAAGGAACTTATGTACTTTTCCCCGAGATCAGGAACAGAAATTTCATTGTAATCTGCTCGACAATACGGTAACTGGATTTCAGCGATTTAGAATAGCATTTTACTGAATTAAAACGTTTAGATCACAATTTGATCTGACCAATAAACACACAAAAGTGATGTTTAGGTGATATTAATAGACGTACAAACTGAAAATTCATTGAATCAGCTCTTTCCGATTTAAGGAACTAAGCAAGTAAGATGTCCTTCTTTTTAAATCAGCTTACATTTAGAAACAAATAATTCCATTTATGAACTTCAATAAGGGATAATTGTGTTCTCAGATGATAAGCAAATCTACAGTCAGTATAACGTGTTATGCATGACAAGTAAGATTACTTTTGATCACACAGTGCTTGTGAAAAAATGAACAGATATACTAATCGATTAGCGACGTTCTTTCATAAATATTTTGCATATACATTGTAGACATGGACACATCCAGCTGATTAGTTTTAAGTATGGTGAAACTCACCTCATGGATCTCACTGTTAGCTACAACCCACCCATATTTAGCAAAAATGTGTGGCATGAAGGAATATTAAAGTAATCACTGTAAGATGCATACATTGCAACAGTGACTAATCAACTGAGGTATTAAACTTCCACAATCAGAATATGCGAGCCATTGCAAATTGAATATACATGTGTTGAACAGTGAATAGTCATCTGGTGTCAGTTGTTCAGTGAATAAAACAATGGCATTTAAGGGAAATCGACTGAGTCCAAATGTCTACACTGTGATGCACATACGTCCAGTTGATGAATCTCGAATAGAGTGTAAGGCGCATTATAGATTGCGCCTTCAGTAGAATTCTAAATTTCACTAATAAATGATGTATATCAGTATCCTAATTTAGAACATTCTGACACCTGACAAAGTTTTGCATATAGATAGCTCTTTAATGTAAATGCAAGACTATGTATGTTCACCAGCTCTCATAATGCCTAAACAAATTGTAGTACTTTAACAAGTAACAATATCAGCCTCATGTTACAACTTTCTGGTACTAAACAATATGCCCGCACATTGATAATAGCTGTATTATGTAGATTTCATGAGTGGTCGAATAATACAGCTGGAGATAAAGTAACACTTAAAAATTTCTTAGGCCACAAATAAGTTCTCCGTTAAGACTAATGTCATGCAATAAAATGTTCAGATTAAAGTTATCTCTGCTTCGATACGAGAAACGGTAAGGCGAAACATCATTGTTGTGTTTACTCCCTAAGCTATACAAGGTAAACGTGTTTTTGTACGAACATATACTTATTAGTAATGTAATCAGTAGAACACCAGCCTCCATATATTCTGCTGTTATATAATTAGGGAGAACTGATTACTGAATATTTAAAATGTGATTACAAACTTCTCAAATTTTTCAAGTACTGCCAGCATTACATAATCCAGTCTTTTATAAGCACAACCATTGCATACTATGTGATTTCAAAATAAGTCAACATTGTCGCACTGGGACGTTTGTTTCCTGATTTATTACCATGTTACTTAACTCCAACTGTTTTCATTTTATGTAGAAACAGCTTAAAATGAACTGAGGCTTCTGTATTCTAAATCAAGAATCTAATTACATCACATATCATAGTATGTTGAAGTAGATTGAATGGACTGCATTATATTAGCTTCAACCACCAAATTCATTGCTAAGGAAGAATGATATTTTATAACTAGAAACCGAAGTGTTTAAGGAATCATGCAACTTCATATAATAATGCATATAGGTTTCATGATGATCATGCCAAATACTTTTCATCTGTAAATAAGGAAGTACTACACTCGATATTTAGTACTTGAAATGTATATTATTTGTTAGTATTGGATTGTTCAGTCGAGGTTGATATCATCTACCTTACTGCCCTTATAATTGGATACCAAAAGCTAACATGTCCTGAGGTAGTATTTATTACAGTAATTTGTTCGTCAGTTATACATAAATAATAATTATTTTTAATTTGACCTGAAAATTCAGTGGTTTATTGAAACGCATAAACGTATTAACCTGAATTATTGATTTTTCATGATTAATAAGTACATCGTAATTCGTACCAGTGTTCAATATACACGTATATTCGAACTAGCTTCACGCGATTTTATATAATAATAGATATCAGAAATAATATTTCAACGTTACTATTAGGTAAATTTAACTTATGATTAAGGTTGCGTGTCTGAATAATGTAATCTACTTTACATAACGACTAGAATACCAACATCATCCGATCAACATGTAGTGTATAATAAATTTAAAAATGAAGTATAGTGGAGGGGTTTATTGAATGATTATAATCGACATCAATTCAAAAGTTCAAGAGTATGGAAAGAGAACATCCATGTGTAATTAACATAACCAAACAACGTCGTTTATTGGTTAAACAACTAGTAAATATTAATGCACATAGAACGCAGCTTGTAGCAATACATTAAACTCATGAATTATGTACAGCGGTGTTACTATAATATGCTGCATAATCCATTTTAATTGACTGTACGCCATCGGAAATTTTACTGAACAACTGGAGACTTGTATCAGTACCTCTCTACTTGTTTATTATAGACTATCAGCAATCATATACTCAAGTTACTCACTGGCTTTTATGTATCACAACTAATACTGTTTTTCATGTGTAAAATCCTGATTGTTTGCTTGAACAACGGATATTGTTTGTTCGTGATAACAACACACGGTTTTAGGCAAATGTCACTTTCAATTTCAATCGTCTGAGTTGTTTATGGAATTAAACATTATTATTATGCTTCATACTAAAGTTTGGAACACACTGAATTCTAACTGTTTTACGTCAGTGTTCTGGTGATTTGTGTTGGAGAACTACATTGAGTGAAATTCACTGGTTAAGTGTTTAACCCAATAATAGTGTTGAAAAAGGGTACCTTATACAAGACTGAAGTTGCATCGTAGTGATTAGTGTGGATTCCGAAATTCTGTTGAAATTTGCGAAAGCTTCTTCCCCTGCTTTCGTTAACTAGTTTATCAATTATTACCAGTTTTCAGGTCAAACAATTCGTACTAGTTTTTATATATCATATCTGACTATGTTTCGAGTACTTGATGAATTTGCTGCGTCCCTGCACTGTTTCGGAATGTGGAGATTTTTCTACTCTTAGCAGGTTCGTGATTTATTTGTTATGCCTGACCAAGTGAATTTAGATAACAATATCCTTAGAAATATACATTGTCATCATCAGTGACTACATAATTATGTATTTTTGATTATTCTTGACCACATTTCATTTGGACTAGTAAAACGAATATCTATCAGCTTGTAGAATACACGTCTTAATAAAATAATTTCGTAGCATTTAAACAACATTTGCCTTACTGCTGAAAACTCGACAAATAAAGAAAACAACATTATGATATTCACATTCCCGCTCGTCAAAATCACAGCCATTTACAATGCTTGAGCTCAATTAAAAAGTATGTCTATCTTGGTAGTGTTTCACGAAGTATGGATAGATATTTTTAAAATGTGCATTATACCGTTAGTAAATACTATATACGCCTATTCAAAAACTGCTGGACTACGACGTTCACAAATATCAACTGAAACCTCCTGGGATGGACTGCCTATATCTACTACTATGCGACAGATCACTGACATTGATTTTATCAAAGTCGTATATCCAATGGTTTTAAAAACAACTTCTTGATATCTGTAATAAAATTAAACTTGACAGTGAGTTGTGAGATGAATTCTAGATCGAATTTCACCTTTCACATAGCACTCTCGATGATTTATTCTGTCTTAGAAAACAGTGTGAAGTGCTCCCCGTATATGACCAAGTTACGTTTGTCGTATAACTAGAGTCACTTCCAACGACTGAACCCACTCTTACGAATGAGAATAAAACAGATGGCGATGAAGAATGGAAGAAAAACTATATATGATCGTAAATAAGAAGTCAACGGGATAGCGCCGTCTATGCTGACAAACTAGAGAGAGGTACTACCCACGGTGCGTCGTGTTGTGATCTGTTGTTGACTCGTCGTCGAGCACTTTCAACTAGTCGTGTCCCCCAAACGTGATTAGTATCAATATCAAGAGCCTATGCAACTATTTATTTTTGGGATTATTTACCACTAAACGTCAATCAAAGCGTGTGCAATAAACTGACAACTACTTCACTACACATCTCCAAGATAATTGTCATTTCGTATACATTATTCTCCAGGTTTGATTCTGTGGAAAGGTTTATTTCTAACTTATTCAGTCGCTTCATTTAAAGACGATTTTTAAGTGTAGGTGTCAAATGCTCCCGTTCTTCAGTAGACAAGCCCTTACTCACTGATTGCATATCACACAAGAAGTTGCTACATGGATGGTTTGAAAGACATTGTTATATACTCATCACCATGGATAGCCATTTGAAACCCATATTGAAAAGTTCGAAATTTCAATTCAAATTGTTCAATATTATTATTTAATCTCATGGAATATTTGTACGCTTAGTTGTTTGTGATGTTTACTTGACACCGAAATCACATTTCTACCCAACAACAATTAATGTAACTAATTTGAATACCTGGTTCTTGAATTGATGATCTAAAATCAATTATAATTGCTAATCAGAGCATTTTATGTGGCTCCCTATTTTGGTTGATTAAAACACCAAACCAACTGCCTACCACAGCTAACTTCTTCTGTGACTTATGCCCACTACTCCAGTTGGTCCAATAAGAGAGTTGACTAATTTTCAAAATACCTGCAAGAAAGCCGCTTCTTTACCAAAACAATTTCTTTCTACACTACACCTCTGGTATCTTTCCAACCAATTACTTTAGTCTTAGCTATGCAATTTTGTATCGAACTCGATCTCCTATACTTTTAGTAATTTCGAGTAGCTAAGTCCGAATTTATTAAGGAGATGGCAAAGATATTAATAGATATTTGTCTGCTTGGTTTGGTGACTTGGCATATCATACAACGGTGACCCCGATTTTTAACATTTAATGCAATGATCATACCATCTGTTGGTTTGTATGCTTTTCATTGTGAGAAAGTAGTTCGCTAAATATGTGTGTGAAGTCATTCGGTATTGAAGCTAATGATGTTTGTTTTAGTAGACACTATTAGCTGAAGACGCTCAGCCGAGTATCGGCAGAACACAACTGTACTACACCTCATGGGAAACATCTTCCTGTGAGCAGCCAGGATAGACGTTGTTATCCCGTTTATGTTCTGTTTACAGTCGAATATGTCATCCTCTCCAATCATCAGTGTTTTGCACCTTCTGTCAACATACTTTTAGGAATTTAGTCGCCAGCAGCTACCCTGAATATACTACAAACATAACTTGGTAGCATACAGAGTATTCTCTATCGTTCTCTATAATTTTCAGAGTTCAAGGAAAGAATTAACGACACGAAATATACTGTGTAATTGACAACCGACTTATCATATCCAAAACAGAGAACTGTATAGGACACTGATTCTTAGAATTCACCCTCACACCATTTCACTGAATGAGGTCGTTGTCCCATTTGTTGCATTCTGTCCAACATTGTGTTCTTCTTAAAAACCCGTAAATCTATTAGTTGATGTTATAAAGTAAGAGTTATAGATGGTGGCTAAACTTGAAGCACAATTCTTCAAACAACTAGTTTATGTTTCGTGATCATATCTTTAATGAACATTTTGTTTTGATATTGTATTTGTTGCAATTTCATAATCAACCCGCTACCAATTTTCATAATATTGTTCGTCACGAACAAGGATCAATCGATTAAATACGTGTTACTAGGTGTTTTTTTCACAAACACCATGGGTTTGTTGTGTGATCTGGTCCTGCATATACACATTTATAAACAAACGTGTGAAATAAATATTAATCTTCATCAGCGGACTGTATGAGGCTAATCTTGTGTTCCCTCTTCTCCTGACAGAACTTTAGGTAAAAGACACGATGTCTCCGTTTTCCAAGTCGTTGAAGTTAGTTCTAGTAGGGTGGTTATTCATCACTGGCTCTAAGTAAGGACATAAAAGCCACCACGTCTCTTCAAACATACCAGTCTTTTCAAGATATTGTTTTGAGCCCAACAATTCAATATCTAACATCCTACAATGTCTTCTTACTTTACCCAAGTGTATATGACTGCCAGTATATTACTAAATCATTACGCATTAGAATTTCAACACCCTTATTTGCGTAAGTCAGCTTACGTTATCCGGAAGATTCACCTTGTGATGATTCTTTGATATTATCTATAAAATGACTTGTTGCAAATGTCAGAAAGTAAAGGATAGTAATAATTACTGTTCTTATTAAGTTATCAACTCACAGAAAAAAGAGCTTGCATGCCATAGCTCGGCCTCCAACACGACAATATCAAAGAGATGTTTTTATTTAGTGTGTTTGGATTTATATGCAACTCTCGAGTGTGAACAATGTAATGTAGCCTATCACAACACGGCTGACGACAAACACAAATACAGAGGTGGTTTGAAGTTAAGGAAAACCTTAAACAACAATTACGCTATAATCCACTGTAACACCACACTCGACGTTTAAAGGGCAGTCAATAGTGACATCCCACGATATGAGATAACAGAGTTCATTCTGGCCGTGAAATAGTTATTTAAAAATTTTAGTCATACTACATTCAAATTCACTGTGATAGTTAGGTAGCATTACATGCATTTTAAATAATTGTGTCGTATCCATCAAAAACGTCACATAACGGACAACTCATCACTCTTTAATGCATATTTTGGTATGCTTTCAAGTTATATACATTTAAATAATACTTCAAAATGTCTATAATCCTTAATCATCATTTTGAATACTTTGTAAACATTGAGGTAATACGCTTGATTACCTTGTTACAGACCACAGTGTGTAACTCTTTTGTATGTGTACAACTGCAATATATAACATTCTGAAGTACATAAAGAATGAATGCATGTCAACGGCGATGACCATATCGACATGAAAAGACGGTGAAATACACAGAAGGATGCCTATCTGACGGGTGTTGAAGAGACGTTAAGTAATGAAGGTACAAAGTGTAGTCAAAATTATTTATTCCCAAGTAAAAGTAAACTACACAAAGGCCAGGTAGATGACGTGCACCCGGTATATGATCAGGTTAAACTTGC
The DNA here is from genome assembly GCA_025215515.1 of Schistosoma japonicum. Taxonomy (NCBI): domain Eukaryota; kingdom Metazoa; phylum Platyhelminthes; class Trematoda; order Strigeidida; family Schistosomatidae; genus Schistosoma; species Schistosoma japonicum. The sequence continues at coordinate 35,346,024 of CM046061.1, forward strand.
CGTATAACTAGAATAGCTCCTAACGATTAGAGACACACGTAGGAATAGAAAGAAATAAGAAAGTAATGATAGGTGCAAAGAATGATATGTCTGACCATAGTTAGACTACAAATTGGATCGCAACGTATGTGCTGGCTGACTAGAAAAAGGAGTTGACTCTCACAGTTAGTTGTGTCATGATCTTAATGTGATGCTTGACCGAGAGCCTTCAGTTAGTCGTGTCCCTTGAAACAAACATGGTCGACATCAATGGTGAGAGCATATACAGCTACGTATCAGACGAGCTATATACCAAACATAGATATGGATGACAAGGGTATTACGTAAGCCTCACCTTTCATAAACGAATAAACATATTCTGAAACTGTACAGATTTCATGTTAGTAAACAGGCATGATAATTTATAACGGAAAGTACTTAGAAGAGTAAACATACAATACGGACATACACATAGTATGTACAAGTAGAAGCAAGTTTACGATACACAAGTTTCACGAGCTTGAACTTCACACGGTGATAACAGTAATTATTTAAAAAATGTTATATGTGGCGCACGCTACAGGATATGATTTTGTGGCGATAACTGTTAAGCAACTGAAAAATGGCACAGATAAAATGAACTTCCGGTGACCCCCTCGCGGGATTCAGGATATCGCAGACCACACCATAGGTTTTCTTAATATATGAAAATTCTCAAGATCTCTACATCACCCACACTTCCACCCTTTTCATTCATATTTTTTAAAGACATAGGAATACATTATTAAATCAAAGACTGCCCATTCCCCCCCCCAACTTGACTTCTATGAGCGTCCTACTAACGGTAATCGCGTCGTACACAAACATCACTATTAAACAATAAAACTAATATTCAATAACACGCATTACGAAGGTTCGAACGACAATAACCAAAAAAACAGCAGGTATCATTTACATTAACTCTAAAATCATATGGACGAAGTCAAATGAACTACGTATGTAAGAGCGAATCCCACCGAAACGAATAATATAAATTGACAGGGCTATAAACTAAATAATAACAGGTAAGGTAACAGTGCATGACAAATTGATAAGTAGAAATAGCCTTTATTTTCAAATGGATGATATTGTTAAATATTTAGTCTTACAAAAATCATGAAAACAAGCCACATCGAAAGCATTATTTTAGAGCACATAACAATATGCTTTCAATGTTTACATCGAAGATCATTTGCACCAATTAACCACCTTTCTTTCGTAAACAAACTGATTAACTGGCTCCTTTGTGCCAATCGGTAGTGTGGCTAAATAAAACGGAGTATCGGCACCTACAAGCAATAGAATAACACAAATACCAAGTAATAAGTTTCACATAAACATAAACAACGGGATTTCTTAAACTACGTGGAAAAAAGTCCAACAAAAATAGGTATCGTGGAGATTATCGAATTCAACGCCATGAATTAACCTAATTGATACAATTATTGGAAACCCAGAAGCACCAGATAAGTGTTTCGTCTCAGTTTGGGACTCTCCAACAATCCGCATCTACTGGGGATCGGACCCAAGACATTCACGTTTTGAGGAGTGTTTAACTCTTAGACTATTGAGTCGGCACCCAACGGTTGGTATTGCTAACTTCAGTCGATTCACAAAATACTGTACCATCTCATCGATTGCAATTGATTGATGACTGTCTCACACTCAACATTATCGAACCGCACTGGTCGATTCTTCTGACTAAAACTCCAAGAATTACATCCCAAAGTTAGAAATATCAACCGTCGGATGTCGTCCAAATGGACTAACGGTTACACGTCCTCAGTAAAATCGGAACGCCCAGGTCCAACCCTCTTATGGGGCTATGGGTATGCACTTCTGAGCACCATACTATGACGAAGCTCCTGTTTAATGCCTCCTGGTTTTCAATGACTATCTAACAGTGATTAATACGTAAAACCAAACTCAAACTCTAACATTTACTCTGTCTAGATATCTCCGTAACAAATTGAAACCACAGGATTATCTATCCAAACAATCACAATTACACTAAATCAAAGTTTACATATTTTATCTCCATTTTATCACATTACAAATAAACTTAGAGGTCGAAAACACACAAAACGCTTCACCTCTAACCACTTTGACTCAAATACCATGACTTCAACATGATTAGACTTGGATTACAATAGTGTCTTGACTTCGTATGGTTCCTTTGCATTAATTAAAATTGTTTCATTGTGGTCATTGATTTTTCCACAAAAGTGACATACACTAAGTTCTGAAACGTCGGAAATTCCAATTTTTAATCATTGGAATATTACAAGTAAACCATTTGTTCTATAAATACTGTTTGCATATGTAAATTGACAGTTAACTGTTGTCTCATCGATTATTTTTAATGATCAATTTCTCAGGACACTCATTAGTTTACTTGTAAAATTTACTAGTTTATTTACACATGTATAAAAGATGTTAGGGAGTTCACATATTATTCCTATTGTTAAAGGTGTTCTGTGCATATGTCATGTAAATTAAACTAAACAGAGATTATTGCTAAGTATCATGAATATAGTCATATGTAAGTTACAGGCTAACACAGTCAAAATACCTGAAATCAAAAAATGTGTAAGAAAATGTTTAGTGCCATCTTACTCCAAAGCATAATTTTGTACGTGATTTCAATCAAGAAAGATTCAATGAGACTTATCATCTAACTAGAATGCCATCACTCGACTTACTCCTCTTGAATAAAGCACATTACTCCAATATTTCTTTACTTTGTTATTCAAAAAATATGACTTAGATTCAGAATCTCGTCATCACATTTGATCAATTGCATTACTTTTAATTAGGTGCTATATATATATATTGGTAGTCTACATGGTACACTTCAATGTGCTATATAAAACCGATTAAATTCCAAGATATCTCAGTTGTCTACTTTACTTTTAATGGTATTATATGTATGCCAACTAAGGAACTCAAACATTTACTACACCATGAGGGGAGATTTGTTGACATTCTCAGTTATAACCTGATAGATGATCATTGTTGATGAGAAATTTGATTTCTATCCTTTAATAACAGTAAATATACGAAGTTAAGTGTTTTTCTGTGACGCAACCGGCAATATCCTAATAATACTATACCCTTATTTCTTAGCAGAGTGAATAGATTTGCTAAATTCCTTAATAAGTAAGTGGTGTATGGGGGTATTCGTGTTGGTTCCTACATGGTCCTAACAATCATGTGATGTTAAGAAAGACTGCATTTTTTATACATAATCTTTCAAAATGTGGTATCCAGTGTTATAACTCGTACTTGATAACTTGACTAGCCGCAGACAACCTAAGCACTCGAACAGAAACAGATATAGTTTTTCATGTTGTTTGAAAGTGACATTCAAATTTATTTGTCAGTTTCATTTACAACTATCGACCACAATTGTTTACCACTAACTTTGGTACAGAAATTACTAATCCATATTAATGTGTCTAAAATAACAAAAGCGAAAAACTTAAAGTAAAGATGAATAGTTCAGCACTCACCTTCATCACTTGTTTTTGTTCCTTTGTGACTAGTCATATCAGTATCGCAATAACCAGGACAACACTGTCAAATTTATAAAGAAAACGTTAAGGCAGATTCTTTTAACATGTTTATGAAAGAAGAGTATGATAAGAATGAACTTAAATTGCAATCATCTTGTAAAAAGTTAACTTTACATTTCAAGATAAGCAAATTAATTATCTGAACATATTTATCACTTCTATGTAAAAAGCATTCATAAATATACATTGAATAGATAATTGTTTCGGAAGTAATGAAATGTTAGTATATAGTATTCGAAGCATATTCTTTCCCTTAAATGTGTATGTTGTGTGAATGGAAACTGAAAGTCCATATACGACTCAGCTGAGTGTAAATATGTACTGTCGAAAATAACTGTAATCATCAATAGCTCTAATGAAGAAGTGGAGCTGAATACAAATCATCAGTTTCTAGAAAAGAGAACTTTGCTAGTAAGACAAATTTCTAGTCAACTAACAAGAATTACTTCGTCACTTATAATACAGCAACCTGCTGGGAAGCTCCCAGAAAACACAACAAAGCCTCTAGATCCCTTGAAGGAGCCAAAGACATTCCATTTAATCACTGATCAATAAAACCTTCCAGAATTTTGACTTGGCACGTTCTGATTGGGTAACAGTTAAGACTTCTTAATTCGGATGGAATGGATTATAACACTGATTTTTGTTGTTCAGAAAACTATAAATACACGAATATTTTGTACTTAGCTTACTCTCCATCTACTGAAATAAAGTTCCTGTCTACTCGTCTTCTGTCTTCTAATTTTGCGACCAGGAGGGTTCAAGCGTTCGAGTGCTAAGGTAGTCCGCGGCTAGTCAAGTATCAAGTACGAGACTTAACACAACCTATCCTTTCTCAAATCATTATATTCAATAAGAAATAGCACCGAGGATGTTACATCGAATTAACTCGGTACGCTCTATTTCATGTTACTTTGGTAACAATCTCTGGATACACATTATGGGCTATGATCCCCAAACCTCTAAAAAGATAACTCGAGATAATTCATGTGAAATTTTGAATACATTTCAAAACCTAATTACTGAGAATTTAGTTAATTTTGAATATGTTACTGTTAAGTCTCGTACTTGATACTTGACTAGCCGCGGACTACCTTAGCACTCGAACGCTTGAACCCTCCTGGTCGCAAATTAGAAGACACAAGACGAGTAAACAGGAACTTGATTTCAGTAAGATGAAGAGTAAGTTAAGTACAAAATATTCGTGTATTTATAGTTTTCTGAATAACAAAAATTAGTGTAATAATCCATTCAATCCGAATTAGGAAGTGTTAACTGTTACCCAATCAAAACGTGCCAAGTCAAGATTCTGGAAGGCTCTATCGATCAGTGACTAAATGGAATGTCTTTGGCTCCTTCAACGGATCTGGAGGCTTCGTTGAGTTTTCTGGAAGCCTACCCAGAAGTCACAATTTTAGCAGAATATTTTGATATAGATTTCTTGGATGAATGTCACCTGATTCAACTAGCAAACTAATTGTGTTGATGACTTTTTTCCTGTAGTGAATGGTATACGACAGCCAAACTTGATTGATTTCATAATATCGTAGAAGAATTCATGAAAATCATCAGACACAATACAAGTTTCTGGGAAAGTGCATTGTAATTATAAGATGAATTTCGATTAAACTACAGAAATATGATAATCAAGAAAATTAGGTAATTCGTTCTACAATCAGTGCGATTTTTAATAAACAAATTAACAAGAGTACAAACCCAAAGTATTTCACTTAAGAAGGATTCGAAACCACACGTTATCGCATTAAGTATTTTGAACCTGTATACACCATTAAATCACAAAATAAATCTCATTATGTATAAAACTAAACTCAATTGCAATTACCCGACCGTCCCGACCGTAGTTGCTACCTTGACGTGGTGGTCGGGCTTGCCTATCGTAATGACCCAACCGAGCTATACTGGCTGGAACATATGTTCCTGTAGGTTCTACCATGCCAGGCAGGTCGATTGGAGGACGATGAGACTAAAAGCAGCTACTCAAGGTCTGAGGGCGAAGTCGTACTGCTGACTGCAGAGGGGTGTGACAGCAGTAAGGTGTTTCCCTCGAACAACCAACATCTGCAGCAATGCTGCCTTCTCACAAGGAAGGAAGGGTTAGAAAAGGTCGGCTCTAAAAATGTCACACCTCACCCTACCTCACGGATTTCCGTCTCCGGCGGTATGGGTGCCCACTAAGGGCAATTAAGTGCGGAGCTAATACTCAAAAAACTTTTCATAAAAAGGCCGTGCGTGACAGGCCTCAAGCAGTTGTCCCTTGGTCTCTGCGGTCACGCTCTCAGGTCTCTAAGACCAACACTAATCTGCCTTCTTTTTCAGGTTCCTCAAGAAACACCCTTCCATGGTGTGGGCAGCCAGGAAGTGAAAACCGCCCTCGTACCTCTAACAGCACACGAGATCATCTTGTTCGAAGCCAAATCCCACCTTCAACTCTTAATAACTCTCTTATCACTATGCCTAATCCTTTTAACATAATTTTATCGCCTTGCGTCTCTAATGCTAGTGATATGAATTCACAAAACGTTATCCCTGGTCTCCTAAAACCGCGCACTAAGTTGTATATTGGAGCTTTCAACGTTCGAACGTTATGTCAAATAGGACAACAGGCATCCTTAGCCATGACTCTAGAATCCCGCTCCATCGACATCTGCTGCATCTCTGAAACGCGTATACAGGATCCAAGCACAGTCATTCGCTTGACCTCACCTTGTGAAAATAAGGAATCTGCTCGGTTCACTCTTCGTGTTTCCGGGGACCCCACCGCTACCACTCGAGGCCTTGCTGGTGTAGGTATAGCACTAAGTTTAAAAGCTGAACAGGCTCTCCTCGACTGGATTCCAATAGACAGTCGCTTGTGCGCAGTCCGTCTAAATGGAACGGTAAGGACTCGTAAAGATAGGGACACACGCCGTTGTCTCTTTGTTGTCTCTGCCTATGCTCCTACTGACTGCAGCTCAGATGAAGTAAAAGATGAATTTTACAGAAAGCTTTCTGACCTTCTATGCAAAGCTAAGCGCACTGATGTAGTAATAGTGGCGGGTGATTTTAATGCCCAATTAGGTAGACTAGATGAAACCGAAAGGCACCTAGGTGGATCATATGGTGTTGAGGCTCAACGAACAGACAACGGCGACCGGTTACTACAACTTTGTTCAGATAAGCGTTTATTTCTCGCAAAAACCAACTTTAAGCATAAGGAAAGACATCGGTTGACATGGCGGCCCCCAAAATCAACTCAACGCTGGACTCAAATAGACCACATTGCTATTGGCCATCGTTGGAGAGGTTTGATAGAAGACTGCCGCTCGTTTTGGAGCACATGTTTAGACTCAGATCATGCCTTAGTGCGAGCGCGTATTAGTCTGCGACTTACTGGACGTAAAAGATCCACGATAAGGATCCCCCCAGAGTTCAACTTAACGATGAAAAAGTCAAGAATACATTCCAGGAACAACTAAATAACCGATTAATAAACGGCGTAAACTGTTCTCAACCTAGGCTAGCCTGGATTGATATCCAAAAAGCTGTTGAAATAGCAGTAATATTTACTAATAAACTAGACCTAAAGGTTAGGAAAACTCAGTGGATTTCAGTTGCATCTACTGAACTGATAGATACTCGGCAACACATCCCGTCTGGTTCTGAACATGATGAGCAACGTAGGCAACTTAAACACAAACTAATAAAAAGCTTACGCAATGATCGTGAGCAGTAGTGGGTGGCGGAAGCTAAAGAGATGGAAAAGGCAGCGGCAATAGGTAACAGTAGGCAACTGTTCAAACTTATCAAGGAAACGGGTATCAGGAACCCAACTGTAAGTGAAACTATCTCCGAAAAAGATGGTTCCATTATTCACTGTCAATCCAGAAGATTAGACCGATGGGCAGAACACTTTAGGGAACAGTTCAACTGGCCCACGGCGTCATCCCTGCTGCCCACCATCCCCAAACAATCTGAATGGCAAATTAACATTGGTCCCCCAAGTCTCAGTGAGGTTGTGAAGGCTATTGGAAACTTAAAGCGAGGGAGAGCGGCAGGACCAGATGGATTGACCCCTGAGATATTTAAGGAAGGTGGTCCAGTCTTAGCAGCCAGATTAACTGAGGTCTTGGCTAGAATTTGGGAACTAGACGTAATCCCATCTGACTGGTCTCAAACACTAACCATTCCGGTCTTTAAGAAAGGACAGAAGTCCTCGTGTGACAATTACCGAGGAATCAGTTTAACGAATATAGTGTCTAAAATACTAGCTTCAATAATACTTCGACGTCTAACTAAAGCTCGTGAAGAGCAAACTCGAGAAAACCAAGGTGGCTTCAGACCCGGACGTGGTTGTGTAGACCAAATATTCACACTTAGGCAGGTTCTGGAACATAGGCACACTTTCAGACGCCCGACAATAGCTGTATTCCTTGACCTTAAGGCGGCGTTTGACTCTATTGATCGTAAGGTTATGTGGCAATGTCTGTCATTGAAAGGCGTACCGGAGAAGTACATTAACCTTATACAAGCTCTCTACTCGAACACCACATGTCGTGTTAGAGCTTATGGCAGATTGTCTTCGGAATTGACCACTTCTAGTGGTGTTCGCCAAGGTTGACCGCTATCTCCATTTTTATTTAATTTTATCATTGACATACTTTTAGAGTTAACATTGTCATCGTCTGATTTCTCTGGGGTTGACCTCCTTCCAGGAGATGAACTTACTGACTTAGAATATGCAGATGATATAGTTCTACTGAGTGAAGATGCTGATAAAATGCAGAATTTTTTGACTACCTTGAACTTGAACGTAAGCATGTTTGGGATGAGATTCTCCCCATCCAAATGTAAAATGTTACTTCAGGACTGGCTTAATTCGGCACCAAAGTTAGTGATAGGGGGTGAAACTATTGAATGTGTTAACCATTTTACTTATCTTGGGAGCCTCATCAGTCCTAACGGTCTAGTGTCCGATGAAATCTCGGCCCGTATACATAAGGCCCGATCGGCTTTTGCCAACCTGCGTCACTTGTGGCGCAGGCGAGACATTCGTTTAATGACGAAAGGACGCGTTTACTGTGCAGCAGTCAGATCCGTTTTACTTTATGGATGTGAAACATGGCCTTTAAGGATAGAGGATATTCGTAGGATCCTAGTATTCGATCATAGATGTCTCAGAAACATTGCTCATGTTTGCTGGGACAACCGAGTAAGCAATGCATGGGTTAGAGATAGAGTACTAGGTAAATACGGTAAGGCTATTGCTGAAGTAGGGAATCTTCACCGGCTGAGGTGGTTAGGACATGTGTTGCGTATGCCTGACCACCGTCTACCTCGACGAGCAACGCTGTCTGGTGTGGGAGTAGGCTGGAAGAAAGCTAGGGGTGGCCAAACGAAAACATGGCACCAATCCATGAAGTCATTGACAATTGGGCTGAGCCATGTTACTAAATGTAGACTACCTGGTTGAGGCCCACACGATGATCGTAACAAATGGTTAGAGACCTTAGGTGATATGGCTCAAAATCGATTGCAATGGCGCAGGTGCATCCACTCATTGTCTTCCTCCAAATTCTAATTTCTGAGCTTATTATAATTTTCTCTTTACTAAATCACTTTTTATCTCATCTCTGATCTCTATGCCTTTCCATTAGTACTTACTGTTACAACCTTTTCCTACTCTGGGATTTGGTCCGACAATCTAATCTTTATCTGCTAATAGAGGCATGACAACTTGAAATGATGTACGCATGTACCAAGTTCTACGCTGTAACTGACTGACTGACAACTGCAATTACAAACATAGATGTTAACTAGATACCTGATACAGAATTCTCTTAAACAAATAGTACTCTTATTGCTGTTAATAACCAAACACCAATAGTAGATATTGTGCAAGAATCTTTATTGAATAGTCACAACAATGACAAAATAAACTAACCGAATTTATCACAATCCCTCTCGGATCATTTTTTAGCATTTCACCAAAAATAAATGAGGCTTTTGTAAGACCTAGTTTAGACACCTCATAAGCAGTTGATGGCCAACCTTTCTCAGAACAAGTACCATCTTCAGCAGCCCTAATTATAAGTTCAAAATAAAAGCAACCGTTCAAGAAATAAGACTTAAAGAATTACATACTTCAATACTTTGATACATGAAGTTACCAGGAAAAATGATGTTACCAACAACTTTGAAGTAAACATAAATTTTAGGGGACAATGTACAGACATTTTACGAACAACTTTCAATACATTCTGAGTGATCTCATATCTGTCATCACGCATATAGACACACGTATGCACAAAATACTTGACAAACATGATAATGGTAACTTTTTAGAGATCAATACAAATATATCAGTCAAACGAGAAGTTAGTCTCTGCTTGAATAGCCCAAAAGTAACAGTCAGAGACTGTGAAACTAGATGACCTAGGATCAAATTCTTTAAAAATTACTAACTTCAACGCTTCTTACAAGTGCATCTTACAGGCCTGTGCATAATATCACGAAACCTATGTACAACCTTTCCTGTAGATCACTATCAACCACATAACAGTGCAATAACGTATTTGTATCAGATTTACTTCTAATTAATAGTTGATTATTGTGAAACATACTGACAACTGTATAAGAAATCCTTTTTTATAGTCAAAAAGTATTACGTTTGATTAATTAGTAAAAATAAAATCGACAGAAATATACACACATCCTAATTAGACTATATGAATTCAAAAGTGATTTAATCTGATTCAGAGTATCTTTTCAGTTTACATAGACGAATAGATATACAACACAGTTAACGATACAAGAAGGTAAAAGTGCATAATAACAATATAGAATCCCTTGACGGTGACTTCATAAAAACAATGTACTAAACAAAATTCCCAACTGGATAATATATCCACCCTCACAGTCTAACATCTCTTAAGTGTAAAATCAAAGTTGACTCCTCTGGAGACAGTTAAATAGCCTACATTAAAAGAGTGTATCCTTACGCGTTCGCGCATATGTACTGGCATGATTAGTAAGACAAGTCACTAAGTCAAAAAACATTACCATTCTTTTCCATTTAATTGACAAGGGACATAATATCAAGTCCCTAATGATTTGTCAGAATGCGCAAGATAAAGCGATTGACTTGATTTAATGCAAGCCGGACTTATGTGCACAAGAGACACATTCAACTCGTTTGTTTACTTTGGTTAGAAATAAGGAAATTAAACTCCTTTTAATCTGTCCTATCAGCGTATATTATAAGCTTAAACCGATTTACGTTTAATTGGGACTTACACTAACTTCTCCCCAAGAAGTTTTCTTTATTTCACATTTACCTCACATCACATGTTTTGGTTTGGCAGCCCCTAACTCTCTTCCATCCTGCCTCTATATCAGCCAACATCGCGCGTCGAGGTAGATGGTGGTGGGGTATACGCATACATGTCCCAACCACCTCAATCGATGAAGATTCACAACCTCGTCGACTGATTTACTACTCTTGCCTTATACCCATCGTCTAACCTACTTATTACTTACTCGATGATCCCAGCTAACATGAGCGATGTTTCGAAGACATCGATGGTCAAAAACTAATAAACTTCGAGTGTCATCTACCCTTAATGACCACGTCTCACATCCATACAGTAAGACAGAGTGAACTGTTGCACAGTACACTTACTTTTGTTGAAACGAATATCTCGCCTACGCCATAGATGACGTATGTCAACAAAAGCCAAGCGAGCTTTTTGAATTCGTACTGAGATTTCGTCAGAGATCAACCCATTAGGGCTAATCAAACTTCCAAGATAAGTGAAGTGGTTGACGTGCTCAACTACTTCACCCTCTATCTATAGTTCAAGGGTTGATGAAAACCGGTCCTGGAGTAATAGTTTGTATTTACAGGGGAAGAAACGCATTCCGAATATGGTTACATTGATGCTTATTGCTGTCAAAAGATTCTGCATCTTATCAGCGCCTTCACCAAACAGGACTATGTCATCAGCATATTCTAAGTCAATAAGTGGATCTCCAGATAGGAGATCAATTCCTGAAAAGTCAGACGATGAGAGTGTAATTTCCAACAGTTAATCGACTATGAAATTAAACATAAATGGGCTAAGTGGGCAGTCTTGACGGACACCACTTGAGGTTACAAGTTCAGATGACAGTTCACCATATACTCTGACACGACTAATAGTGTTTGAGTAAAGATACTTCGCAAGATCTGCATACTTCTGGGGTGTGTCATTCAACGAAAGACACTGTCATAGAACTTCCCGGTCTACAGAAGCAAATACCGCTTCCAAGTAAAGAAAGACCACCAGTGTCGGACGCCGGAAAGTATATCTGTGTTCTGAAACCTGACGTATTGTGAACACCTGGTCTATGCAACCGTGACCAGATATGAAACCAGCCTGGTTTCCTCGCATTTGTAGATCACGATTTATAGTTAAACGTCTGATAAGTATAGAAGCTAGTATTATAGACAATATATTAATCAAACTAAATCCTCTATGGTTATCGCAGGATGACTTTGACTCTTTCCTATGTACTGGGACGACTAACGATCGACACCTGTCAGACGAAACTATGTCAAATTCCCAAACTTTAGTCAAAATATCAGTCAACCTAATCATCAAAGTGGAACCACCATCCTTAAAGACTTATGAGAATAATCCATCCGGACCTGCTGTTTCGCCTCACTTTGGATTTGCTACAGCTTTTTTGACCTCGACAAGAGTCAGGGGACCTAAGTCGACTTTTCATTCAGACTGTCTTAAAATAGTGGAAAGTTCCTGAGCAGCTGAACGCCAACTGAACTGTTCCTTGAAATGTTCAGCCCATCGTTCTAAACGTCTAGACTGAGAGCTAATAAGCATTTCATCTCTTTCAAAGATTGTTTCACTAACGCTTGATTTTTTAACCCCGGTTTCTTTTATTAACTTGAAAAGTTGTCAAGCGTTACTTAACACTGCTGCCTTTATCCATCTCCTTCTCTTTCGTTACCCACCACTGCTCACGTTCGTTTCGCAGACTTTTTGTCAGTTTGTATCTGCTTACTTTTCGCTCCTCATCGAGTTTGGAGTTTGACGGGATAAGTTTTCGGTAGTTCATCAATTCAACAAAAACCATCGAAATCCATTGACTTTTCTTGACATGTTAATTTAAGTCCTTGACAGATGTCCCAGCTGTTTGGACATCTTGCCAAGCAGTATCTAGTTGAGTCGCATCTCTATAATTGCCTAAGTGATTCTTCACTCGTTCCTGGAATTTAATCTTGGCTGTTTTGTTGCTGAACTGAATTCTAATAGGTTTCCCTGTAGTTTTTATTCACCCAGTAAGATGCAAGCAAATGCGTGCTCGCACTAGAGCATGATCAGAATCTAAACATGTACCCTAGAAAGATCGGCAATTTTATATCCAGCCTCTCCAACGGTGACTAGTGGAGATATGGTCTATTTGAGTCCACTACTCAATAGAACCAGGAAATCACCATGTTAGACGATGTCATTCCTTATGCTTAAAGTTCATGTTTGCTAGGAATGAACGATTATCTGACCATAACTGTAGCAGACAGTCGCCGTTATCCGTTCTCTGAGCTGGAACACCGAAGCACCCACTTAAATGTTTTTCAAACTGATTCGATTTACCTATTTGGGCGTCAAAATTACCAACCATAGGTACAAAATCTGAGTGTTTGGTTATATGAAGAAGTTTAGAAAGTTTTCTGTAAAATTTATCTTTCACTTTATCCGGGTTGTAGTTAGTAGGAGCGTAGGCAGAAACAACGAAAAAAAAAACAGCGTGTGTCCCTATCTTTCCGAGTTCTTACTGAACCATTTAGTCGGACGGCACATAGGTCACTGTCGACAGGAATCCATTCGAGAAGTGATTGTTCTACCCTCATACTTAACGCAATACCCACACTGGCTAGACAACGAGAAGTTGCTGTTGAGCCGCCAGATAAACGAAGAGTGTATCGTGAAGGTACTTCACTCTGACTAGGTGAGGTCAAGTGAATGACCACACTAGGATCCTGTATGTGTGTTTAAGAGACACAACATACATCAACGGCGCGGGATTCTAATCTCTTAACTAGGGAGGCCTGCTCTTCTATTTGACACAGCGTTCATACATTGAATGCACCAAAGTGTAGTTCGGAGCATGGTCTTAGTATAATCGGGACATTATTTCGTGGACTAGAATCGTCAGCACTGATGACAAAGGAAGAATTCGAAGATAGAGATTTAGGCCTGAAAGTACGAGTAGGATAAATATTAAGAAGAGGAGTTGGATTAAAATGAGTGATTTTGTGTTGTTAGAAGTATCAGGGCAGTTATCTCTTCTCAGTTGCTCACACTGTAGAAGGGCTCTTCTTGATGTACGTGAAAAGTAAATATGGTTAGGTTTGGCCTGAAAGACCTGGGGATGTGACCACAGTGTCCAAGGAACAACTGCTCTAGGCCAGTTACAACCGGCCTTTCTGAGGTTTTTGTTGATGTGGCTTTGTACTTTTTAGGGACTTACTGTTGGAGACGTAAATTCGCAGAGTAACGTGATGTGTGCACTTTTAGGGTCGACCTTTCCTAACCTCACCTTCCTTTGTGGGAAGGTGGCATCACTATTATGTTGGTTGTCAGGGGAAAACACCTTACTGACGTCACGCTTCTGTACAAGAGGAGGTTAAACTTTGTCTTCGAACATTGCTGCATTCGGTCTCACCGCTCTCCAACCGACCTGTCTGGCATGGTATGACCATGAGGAACGATTGTTTCAGCCAGTATAGCCCGATTGAATAATCATGATTGGCAAGCCCGATTACTAAGTCAAGGTAGCAGCACAGTAGGGTAGACTTGGTAATCTTATTCTAAAACTTCTAACTTAAATATCACCCACCGAAGACAACGCTGAGTTTTAAACTGTTACCACAGACCACTAGAAACTAGTTGAGTATGAACTAGGCACTTTTGTTTCATTTGTAACCATTATACATTATCTTTTATGCCTATCACATATGAAGCCCATAGTGTGCAGATTACAGGAAGTGAATTTTTGATCTCATCACCCATCTAAATTCGTAAAGACAGAAATGTCAATCAGAAGCACACCTGTATGCAATCACTACGCCCAAAAATGTACAGCTAATAGTCATTTTAGTGTGGTCCTAATTTCAAGAACATGATTATACATTTTAACAGCATATGGCTTCCTACTCCCATATTTGTTTATGAAGATACGATTATAAACAAGTGGTCGAATATCATGTCAACGAAAAGAGTACGTGGAATACAACAATAATCGTTACCAAAATGCCAGTTGCGGTACAGGTTTGGTGAGATGTCATATGAACTGGCTACGTCGCTTATTAGCTAGGGTCGCTTACTCTCCACACTTATATTTAAGTTTGTTGTAAGTATGGTATTAAACAACTTTAACTTTTGATATTTCGAGGGTAAAACTTTCACTTACTTGGAGTACACATACACTATGTTTGATGAAGAGGCTGGTAAAAACACGAGCGAGAGTGTGGTGTACTTTTCCACTAAGTAGAAAATATTACGGCCATTTAATGTCAATGATTAGTCCAACCACAAAGAGTGAATTCTAATCATATTTAAACTACTCGGCAACATATTAGATACACAGAGCCTTAAGTCGAATATCACGTTTATATCTGTATTCTAATATACTACCTAATATGGTATATTATGGATTTGTAACTGTGAAAAATAATGGATAAATTCATTCGTATTTAACGTCAGTAACTTTATCATAGAGTACCATGGAGAATCAGTATTTGAAAGTCCTTACTTCAGTGAGTCAACTGATAGAAAATATGGCATCGACTTTAAAACACTTATCCAGTAACCCTGTAATAGTTGCGCTGTATATCACAGTAACTGAAAATAAATGTCAGCTACATTTACATGCAATCCTTCAATACAACAAAGTCATTAATGTACTCAGAAAAAATTTCAAAATGCATAATATATCCACCCTCACAGCCTAACATCTCTTAAGTGTAAAATCAAATTTCTACTCCTCTGGAGACAGTTAAATAGCCTACATTAAAAGAGTGTATACTTACGTGTTCGCGTATACGTACTGGCGTGATTGGTAAGACGAGTCACTAAGTCTATAAACATTATATTATCCGTAAACACTATACTTAATTCGTACCCATAGAAGCGTTCCTTGAAGATGACAATAAAAATGGAATATTGGCTACAGAGGTATTGGATTGAATTATATGACCCTACAATACCGATACTCAGTACCAACTCTTGTCCAATGTGTGAAGAAAACATCTGTAAATTCACAAGGAGCTAACATAAATTGGACTAATTTCTATGAAGTTGTGGTTAGAAATACTAACGTGGCAAGTTAATCGTTACAGCCAAATGACTTACAAACAACTACAATAAATCTGACATTAAATGGAACTACGAAAGCAAGTAAAACTATTTACAATAGTTATCTA
Organism: Schistosoma japonicum; assembly: GCA_025215515.1. Lineage (NCBI taxonomy): Eukaryota > Metazoa > Platyhelminthes > Trematoda > Strigeidida > Schistosomatidae > Schistosoma > Schistosoma japonicum. Next base: position 35,362,098 of record CM046061.1, read on the forward strand.
TTGTGAACTCAATTTTGAATAAAGACTCACTTCACAAACTCTGACATGAGCTTTCTTAACTCAATCAGATTCATAGGACCAACAAATTTTTCGTACAGATCATTACGTAGATTCTTAAGACTTGTCAAAGAAAGAGAACTAGATACGTTGACAACTCTATAAAGATACAAATGAGTTCTGAATGAGTACCTAGCATGTTCAGCTAGCAAAGGAATGAACTCCTCAGTAAAATCGACAGTGGATGTGAAATTTGTGTTTATCGTAACTCGTGCTTGCTCCCCAAAGGGTGTCGTAGATTCAGCCTAAAAATAATATTATAGTAAATAATAACCTTGTAGGCAATCCCAGCATTATTCACTGCAACATTAATACCGTTAGGGTAGTTTGTCTTCACAAACGTTAAAAACGCTTTCCTACTATCCCGATCCGTTATATCTAGTTGGTGGAATTTAACATCAAGACCTTTTCCACTCAGCTTCTTCACAGCTTCCAGACCAAGTTCAACATTCCTAGCTGTTAAATTGTTATCAACTGATAAGTGCCTACCTGTTAAATAAATATCCCATTCACTTGATTCACCGTAAAATTCCGCAAGCTTTTCAACAATGTTGTATCCAATGCCCTTGTTCGACCCAGTTACCTAAATAAATGTAGTACATTACTTAACATGTGGTCGCTTTCACCGTACAAACGCTAGCTTCATTGTTGAAGTTCAAAATGATGTGAAAGCGAAGACTAGAAATGAAAATGTTTTTGTTGTGTTGCTACGCCACTAAGCCAATAAGAACATCAAAATGGAATGATCTAATTTCAGCCAATGATTGAATAGTTAACTTGACACTATGTTTCAATTGATTGGTTAATTATGGCCCAGCTCTTTGTAGCCAATCAGAATACCAAGAATATTTCGGTTCATTGAAATATTGAGTAAGTTTATCTGCAATTGTTTTTAGGTCAAAAAATTGTCAACACGTTTTCTATCCAGGCAACCAATTAATGATGAATTGTACATTATTGAACATATTTGTATTTTGAATTATACATGCAGAGAATAATTCATCATTTTAATTATGTTTATTTCGTTAATGCTAATTAGTCAGTAGGTTAGATGCATTCCCATTCACAGTCTTTATGTTAATCGTTTTAATCAGAAATGTGATATGACTTTCAGTTGCTTCTGGATTACATAAACTTGACAATATATTGTTTATTACTCAGCCTCACTGATGTAGAGGATCATTATAATTAACAGCTTGAAAATAATATACTGATCTACAGTACCTGTCGGTGATAATTTTATCGAAGTGGAGATTTTATGTGTAAAACATTGTTAGTATTTGGCCCTTGTTGAGAAGAGTTAGTCGAATGTTCAGTAATCTATCAAGAATTTAAAATTCTCTGAGAAAATGTCAGTAATTTGATTCAGAGAACATATTATAACTAGACATAGAAAATTCGTCTCTGTGTGTTCCAGAAAACAAGTAGTATAATTTCAGTTCATTCATTTAGGACAAAGGCTTTGGAAAAAACTTCAATTGCTTTGAAGCCCAAATCCATTGTTCTAAATCTCTAAAAGTAGTGAAAAATTGGTGTTAAACGCAAATGTTATTTCCATGTATGACGTTCATCATAAAGAAGTTCACAAAACAACTGATTATATTCAGCTTCTTTGTATGTACATATAATAAGACATTACTGATGTTACTTACAAACCAATATAACTGTAAAGTTATTATAGATAAGATAGTGTGCAATACAATCAACTGTAAGACTGATATGTCCTTAATTTGGACATATACTGATAATGATCTTAGCTAACCAATTATACGGAACCATGTAGGTGACCAGGTGACATTAAAATGACCAGGCAGTCGTATAGTATTGTTAGTGTTCTTCCCCATTGAATTTCTCTACACTAACTGGTGGTGAGAAAAGTGGACACTGGTTTGAACTAGCATTTCAAAATGTTTTACTTCAAAAAGTCACATAAATGTGTACATAACATTCCTTACTACACACAAACAATTAAAGGTTAACATGATTCAAGAGAAAAGTATTTGTGACACAAAATAAATGAGGTACATGGTTAGTTTTCGTTCTTGAAAGTTTACTATCTAAATAATAGCTTAGGACGATGAGAAAATGAAATCAATGGAAGCAAAATAATCGATAAGTATGTGGTTAAGATATACATAGTAATCTTCCGGAGGCTTCCTCCGGAAGTTCAACTATTAGCTGTTCCTCTGTGCTTACAATTTATGACAAATATAGACTTTCATGGTAATCTCCTGTAAATTGTTCTTACTCTACGTATGCAAAAATATCATCCCCTTCTTCGATTTAATGACAAATTTGTGATAGGCAAGGTGGAAACGTTTCAGAGGAATGAAGACTATTACTTACGCGGAAAGTACATGATGCGTACATGTCTACAAGGTTTGGGATGAATGTCGACATATGCTTTAAAAGAATGTGATCAAAACAGAATATTCATTCCTACTACAATGATCGACACTCGTTTGAAAAGGTGATGATAGAAATTATGTGAGTTGATGTGAATATTGGTGTTGAATTAGATAAAGCATTATGAATAGACATAATGGTGTGAATAAACACAAATATGACTATCGCAGTCCATAAGCTTATGTAACGGATGATTCACACTGAAACAATCTTCAATACTTATAATTACTATAGCAGCCACTAAGGATAGTAACGAAATGTTGCAATGTTAGCCATTTTTGTTTGCTTGTTTAAAGTTAATAGTCGTAATTATCACGATCACTTTATTGTTTGAAATCTATGAAAAAGTGAAATCAAATGGTGGTCATGGGCATGATAAAGGCGTGTTGTAGCTAGAGATTGAGTTATCACAGAAATTGTAAAATATCAGTCCCATGCTTCCATAAACTTCAATATGAATGAATAATTTGAAACTGTTTCCGAAAGACATAATACTACTTGTGAAAATCATTAGATAGATGTTATTCGTAATGTAACTTAGTCTACTGTCTAAGCAAATTAAGGAACTTATGTACTTTTCCCCGAGATCAGGAACAGAAATTTCATTGTAATCTGCTCGACAATACGGTAACTGGATTTCAGCGATTTAGAATAGCATTTTACTGAATTAAAACGTTTAGATCACAATTTGATCTGACCAATAAACACACAAAAGTGATGTTTAGGTGATATTAATAGACGTACAAACTGAAAATTCATTGAATCAGCTCTTTCCGATTTAAGGAACTAAGCAAGTAAGATGTCCTTCTTTTTAAATCAGCTTACATTTAGAAACAAATAATTCCATTTATGAACTTCAATAAGGGATAATTGTGTTCTCAGATGATAAGCAAATCTACAGTCAGTATAACGTGTTATGCATGACAAGTAAGATTACTTTTGATCACACAGTGCTTGTGAAAAAATGAACAGATATACTAATCGATTAGCGACATTCTTTCATAAATATTTTGCATATACATTGTAGACATGGACACATCCAGCTGATTAGTTTTAAGTATGGTGAAACTCACCTCATGGATCTCACTGTTAGCTACAACCCACCCATATTTAGCAAAAATGTGTGGCATGAAGGAATATTAAAGTAATCACTGTAAGATGCATACATTGCAACAGTGACTAATCAACTAAGGTATTAAACTTCCACAATCAGAATATGCGAGCCATTGCAAATTGAATATACATGTGTTGAACAGTGAATAGTCATCTGGTGTCAGTTGTTCAGTGAATAAAACAATGGCATTTAAGGGAAATCGACTGAGTCCAAATGTCTTCACTGTGATGCACATACGTCCAGTTGATGAATCTCGAATAGAGTGTAAGGCGCATTATAGATTGCGCCTTCAGTAGAATTCTAAATTTCACTAATAAATAATGTATATCAGTATCCTAATTTAGAACATTCTGACACCTGACAAAGTTTTGCATATAGATAGCTCTTTAATGTAAATGCAAGACTATGTATGTTCACCAGCTCTCATAATGCCTAAACAAATTGTAGTACTTTAACAAGTAACAATATCAGCCACATGTTACAACTTTCTGGTACTAAACAATATGCCCGCACATTGATAATAGCTGTATTATGTAGATTTCATGAGTGGTCGAATAATACAGCTGGAGATAAAGTAACACTTAAAAATTTCTTAGGCCAAAAATAAGTTCTCCGTTAAGACTAATGTCATGCAATAAAATGTTCAGATTAAAGTTATCTCTGCTTCGATACGAGAAACGGTAAGGCGAAACATCATTGTTGTGTTTACTCCCTAAGCTATACAAGGTAAACGTGTTTTTGTACGAACATATACTTATTAGTAATGTAATCAGTAGAACACCAGCCTCCATATATTCTGCTGTTATATAATTAGGGAGAACTGATTACTGAATATTTAAAATGTGATTACAAACTTCTCGAATTTTTCAAGTGCTGCCAGCATTACATAATCCAGTCTTTTATAAGCACAACCATTGCATACTATGTGATTTCAAAATAAGTCAACATTGTCGCACTGGGACGTTTGTTTCCTGATTTATTACCATGTTACTTAACTCCAACTGTTTTCATTTTATGTAGAAACAGCTTAAAATGAACTGAGGCTTCTGTATTCTAATTCAAGAATCTAATTACATCACATATCATAGTATGTTGAAGTAGATTGAATGGACTGCATTATATTAGCTTCAACCACCAAATTCATTGCTAAGGAAGAATGATATTTTATAACTAGAAACCGAAGTGTTTAAGGAATCATGCAACTTCATATAATAATGCATATAGGTTTTATGATGATCATGCCAAATACTTTTCATCTGTAAATAAGGAAGTACTACACTCGATATTTAGTACTTGAAATGTATATTATTTGTTAGTATTGGATTGTTCAGTCGAGGTTGATATCATCTACCTTACTGCCCTTATAATTGGATACCAAAAGCTAACATGTCCTGAGGTAGTATTTATTACAGTAATTTGTTCGTCAGTTATACATAAATAATAATTATTTTTAATTTGACCTGAAAATTCAGTGGTTTATTGAAACGCATAAACGTATTAACCTGAATTATTGATTTTTCATGATTAATAAGTACATCGTAATTCGTACCAGTGTTCAATATACACGTATATTCGAACTAGCTTCACGCGATTTTATATAATAATAGATATCAGAAATAATATTTCAACGTTACTATTAGGTAAATTTAACTTATGATTAAGGTTGCGTGTCTGAATAATGTAATCTATTTTACATAACGACTAGAATACCAACATCATCCCATCAACAGGTAGTGTATAATAAATTTAAAAATGAAGTATAGTGGAGGGGTTTATTGAATGATTATAATCGACATCAATTCAAAAGTTCAAGAGTATGGAAAGAGAACATCCATGTGTAATTAACATAACCAAACAACGTCGTTTATTGGTTAAACAACTAGTAAATATTAATGCACATAGAACGCAGCTTGTAGCAATACATTAAACTCATGAATTATGTACAGCGGTGTTACTATAATATGCTGCATAATCCATTTTAATTGACTGTACGCCATCGGAAATTTTACTGAACAACTGGAGACTTGTATCAGTACCTCTCTACTTGTTTATTATAGACTATCAGCAATCATATACTCAAGTTACTCACTGGCTTTTATGTATCACAACTAATACTGTTTTTCATGTGTAAAATCCTGATTGTTTGCTTGAACAACGGATATTGTTTGTTCGTGATAACAACACACGGTTTTAGGCAAATGTCACTTTCAATTTCAATCGTCTGAGTTGTTTATGGAATTAAACATTATTATTATGCTTCATACTAAAGTTTGGAACACACTGAATTCTAACTGTTTTACGTCAGTGTTCTGGTGATTTGTGTTGGAGAACTACATTGAGTGAAATTCACTGGTTAAGTGTTTAACCCAATAATAGTGTTGAAAAAGGGTACCTTATACAAGACTGAAGTTGCATCGTAGTGATTAGTGTGGATTCCGAAATTCTGTTGAAATTTGCGAAAGCTTCTTCCCCTGCTTTCGTTAACTAGTTTATCAATTATTACCAGTTTTCAGGTCAAACAATTCGTACTAGTTTTTATATATCATATCTGACTATGTTTCGAGTACTTGATGAATTTGCTGCGTCCCTGCACTGTTTCGGAATGTGGAGATTTTTCTACTCTTAGCAGGTTCGTGATTTATTTGTTATGCCTGACCAAGTGAATTTAGATAACAATATCCTTAGAAATATACATTGTCATCATCAGTGACTACATAATTATGTATTTTTGATTATTCTTGACCACATTTCATTTGGACTAGTAAAACGAATATCTATCAGCTTGTAGAATACACGTCTTAATAAAATAATTTCGTAGCATTTAAACAACATTTGCCTTACTGCTGAAAACTCGACAAATAAAGAAAACAACATTATGATATTCACATTCCCGCTCGTCAAAATCACAGCCATTTACAATGCTTGAGCTCAATTAAAAAGTATGTCTATCTTGGTAGTGTTTCACGAAGTATGGATAGATATTTTTAAAATGTGCATTATACCGTTAGTAAATACTATATACGCCTATTCAAAAACTGCTGGACTACGACGTTCACAAATATCAACTGAAACCTCCTGGGATGGACTGCCTATATCTACTACTATGCGACAGATCACTGACATTGATTTTATCAAAGTCGTATATCCAATGGTTTTAAAAACAACTTCTTGATATCTGTAATAAAATTAAACTTGACAGTGAGTTGTGAGATGAATTCTTGATCGAATTTCATCTTTCACATAGCACTCTCGATGATTTATTCTGTCTTAGAAAACAGTGTGAAGTGCTCCCCGTATATGACCAAGTTACGTTTGTCGTATAACTAGAGTCACTTCCAACGACTGAACCCACTCTTACGAATGAGAATAAAACAGATGGCGATGAAGAATGGAAGAAAAACTATATATGATCGTAAATAAGAAGTCAACGGGATAGCGCCGTCTATGCTGACAAACTAGAGAGAGGTACTACCCACGGTGCGTCGTGTTGTGATCTGTTGTTGACTCGTCGTCGAGCACTTTCAACTAGTCGTTTCCCCCAAACGTGATTAGTATCAATATCAAGAGCCTATGCAACTATTTATTTTTGGGATTATTTACCACTAAACGTCAATCAAAGCGTGTGCAATAAACTGACAACTACTTCACTACACATCTCCAAGATAATTGTCATTTCGTATACATTATTCTCCAGGTTTGATTCTGTGGAAAGGTTTATTTCTAACTTATTCAGTCGCTTCATTTAAAGACGATTTTTAAGCGTAGGTGTCAAATGCTCCCGTTCTTCAGTAGACAAGCCCTTACTCACTGATTGCATATCACACAAGAAGTTGCTACATGGATGGTTTGAAAGACATTGTTATATACTCATCACCATGGATAGCCATTTGAAACCCATATTGAAAAGTTCGAAATTTCAATTCAAATTGTTCAATATTACTATTTAATCTCATGGAATATTTGTACGCTTAGTTGTTTGTGATGTTTACTTGACACCGAAATCACATTTCTACCCAACAACAATTAATGTAACTAATTTGAATACCTGGTTCTTAAATTGATGATCTAAAATCAATTATAATTGCTAATCAGAGCATTTTATGTGGCTCCCTATTTTGGTTGATTAAAACACCAAACCAACTGCCTACCACAGCTAACTTCTTCTGTGACTTATGCCCACTACTCCAGTTGGTCCAATAAGAGAGTTGACTAATTTTCAAAATACCTGCAAGAAAGCCGCTTCTTTACCAAAACAATTTCTTTCTACACTACACCTCTGGTATCTTTCCAACCAATTACTTTAGTCTTAGCTATGCAATTTTGTATCGAACTCGATCTCCTATACTTTTAGTAATTTCGAGTAGCTAAGTCCGAATTTATTAAGGAGATGGCAAAGATATTAATAGATATTTGTCTGCTTGGTTTGGTGACTTGGCATATCATACAACGGTGACCCCGATTTTTAACATTTAATGCAATGATCATACCATCTGTTGGTTTGTATGCTTTTCATTGTGAGAAAGTAGTTCGCTAAATATGTGTGTGAAGTCATTCGGTATTGAAGCTAATGATGTTTGTTTTAGTAGACACTATTAGCTGAAGACGCTCAGCCGAGTATCGGCAGAACACAACTGTACTACACCTCATGGGAAACATCTTCCTGTGAGCAGCCAGGATAGACGTTGTTATCCCGTTTATGTTCTGTTTACAGTCGAATATGTCATCCTCTCCAATCATCAGTGTTTTGCACCTTCTGTCAACATACTTTTAGGAATTTAGTCGCCAGCAGCTACCCTGAATATACTACAAACATAACTTGGTAGCATACAGAGTATTCTCTATCGTTCTCTATAATTTTCAGAGTTCAAGGAAAGAATTAACGACACGAAATATACTGTGTAATTGACAACCGACTTATCATATCCAAAACAGAGAACTGTATAGGACACTGATTCTTAGAATTCACCCTCACACCATTTCACTGAATGAGGTCGTTGTCCCATTTGTTGCATTCTGTCCAACATTGTGTTCTTCTTAAAAACCCGTAAATCTATTAGTTGATGTTATAAAGTAAGAATTATAGATGGTGGCTAAACTTGAAGCACAATTCTTCAAACAACTAGTTTATGTTTCGTGATCATATCTTTAATGAACATTTTGTTTTGATATTGTATTTGTTGCAATTTCATAATCAACCCGCTACCAATTTTCATAATATTGTTCGTCACGAACAAGGATCAATCGATTAAATACGTGTTTTTTTCACAAACACCATGGGTTTGTTGTGTGATCTGGTCCTGCATATACACATTTATAAACAAACGTGTGAAATAAATATTAATCTTCATCAGCGGACTGTATGAGGCTAATCTTGTGTTCCCTCTTCTCCTGACAGAACTTTAGGTAAAAGACACGATGTCTCCGTTTTCCAAGTCGTTGAAGTTAGTTCTAGTAGGGTGGTTATTCATCACTGGCTCTAAGTAAGGACATAAAAGCCACCACGTCCTCTTCAAACATACCAGTCTTTTCAAGATATTGTTTTGAGCCCAACAATTCAATATCTAACATCCTACAATGTCTTCTTACTTTACCCAAGTGTATATGACTGCCAGTATATTACTAAATCATTACGCATTAGAATTTCAACACCCTTATTTGCGTAAGTCAGCTTACGTTATCCGGAAGATTCACCTTGTGATGATTCTTTGATATTATCTATAAAATGACTTGTTGCAAATGTCAGAAAGTAAAGGATAGTAATAATTACTGTTCTTATTAAGTTATCAACTCACAGAAAAAAGAGCTTGCATGCCATAGCTCGGCCTCCAACACGACAAATCAAAGAGATGTTTTTATTTAGTGTGTTTGGATTTATATGCAACTCTCGAGTGTGAACAATGTAATGTAGCCTATCACAACACGGCTGACGACAAACACAAATACAGAGGTGGTTTGAAGTTAAGGAAAACCTTAAACAACAATTACGCTATAATCCACTGTAACACCACACTCGACGTTTAAAGGGCAGTCAATAGTGACATCCCACGATATGAGATAACAGAGTTCATTCTGGCCGTGAAATAGTTATTTAAAAATTTTAGTCATACTACATTCAAATTCACTGTGATAGTTAGGTAGCATTACATGCATTTTAAATAATTGTGTCGTATCCATCAAAAACGTCACATAACGGACAACTCATCACTCTTTAATGCATATTTTGGTATGCTTTCAAGTTATATACATTTAAATAATACTTCAAAATGTCTATAATCCTTAATCATCATTTTGAATACTTTGTAAACATTGAGGTAATACGCTTGATTACCTTGTTACAGACCACAGTGTGTAACTCTTTTGTATGTGTACAACTGCAATATATAACATTCTGAAGTACATAAAGAATGAATGCATGTCAACGGCGATGACCATATCGACATGAAAAGACGGTGAAATACACAGAAGGATGCCTATCTGACGGGTGTTGAAGAGACGTTAAGTAATGAAGGTACAAAGTGTAGTCAAAATTATTTATTCCCAAGTAAAAGTAAACTACACAAAGGCCAGGTAGATGACGTGCACCCGGTATATGATCAGGTTAAACTTGCCGTATAACTAGAATAGCTCCTAACGATTAGAGACACACGTAGGAATAGAAAGAAATAAGAAAGTAATGATAGGTGCAAAGAATGATATGTCTGACCATAGTTAGACTACAAATTGGATCGCAACGTATGTGCTGGCTGACTAGAAAAAGGAGTTGACTCTCACAGTTAGTTGTGTCATGATCTTAATGTGATGCTTGACCGAGAGCCTTCAGTTAGTCGTGTCCCTTGAAACAAACATGGTCGACATCAATGGTGAGAGCATATACAGCTACGTATCAGACGAGCTATATACCAAACATAGATATGGATGACAAGGGTATTACGTAAGCCTCACCTTTCATAAACGAATAAACATATTCTGAAACTGTACAGATTTCATGTTAGTAAACAGGCATGATAATTTATAACGGAAAGTACTTAGAAGAGTAAACATACAATACGGACATACACATAGTATGTACAAGTAGAAGCAAGTTTACGATACACAAGTTTCACGAGCTTGAACTTCACACGGTGATAACAGTAATTATTTAAAAAATGTTATATGTGGCGCACGCTACAGGATATGATTTTGTGGCGATAACTGTTAAGCAACTGAAAAATGGCACAGATAAAATGAACTTCCGGTGACCCCCTCGCGGGATTCAGGATATCGCAGACCACACCATAGGTTTTCTTAATATATGAAAATTCTCAAGATCTCTACATCACCCACACTTCCACCCTTTTCATTCATATTTTTTAAAGACATAGGAATACATTATTAAATCAAAGACTGCCCATTCCCCCCCCCAACTTGACTTCTATGAGCGTCCTACTAACGGTAATCGCGTCGTACACAAACATCACTATTAAACAATAAAACTAATATTCAATAACACGCATTACGAAGGTTCGAACGACAATAACCAAAAAAACAGCAGGTATCATTTACATTAACTCTAAAATCATATGGACGAAGTCAAATGAACTACGTATGTAAGAGCGAATCCCACCGAAACGAATAATATAAATTGACAGGGCTATAAACTAAATAATAACAGGTAAGGTAACAGTGCATGACAAATTGATAAGTAGAAATAGCCTTTATTTTCAAATGGATGATATTGTTAAATATTTAGTCTTACAAAAATCATGAAAACAAGCCACATCGAAAGCATTATTTTAGAGCACATAACAATATGCTTTCAATGTTTACATCGAAGATCATTTGCACCAATTAACCACCTTTCTTTCGTAAACAAACTGATTAACTGGCTCCTTTGTGCCAATCGGTAATGTGGCTAAATAAAACGGAGTATCGGCACCTACAAGCAATAGAATAACACAAATACCAAGTAATAAGTTTCACATAAACATAAACAACGGGATTTCTTAAACTACGTGGAAAAAAGTCCAACAAAAATAGGTATCGTGGAGATTATCGAATTCAACGCCATGAATTAACCTAATTGATACAATTATTGGAAACCCAGAAGCACCAGATAAGTGTTTCGTCTCAGTTTGGGACTCTCCAACAATCCGCATCTACTGGGGATCGGACCCAAGACATTCACGTTTTGAGGAGTGTTTAACTCTTAGACTATTGAGTCGGCACCCAACGGTTGGTATTGCTAACTTCAGTCGATTCACAAAATACTGTACCATCTCATCGATTGCAATTGATTGATGACTGTCTCACACTCAACATTATCGAACCGCACTGGTCGATTCTTCTGACTAAAACTCCAAGAATTACATCCCAAAGTTAGAAATATCAACCGTCGGATGTCGTCCAAATGGACTAACGGTTACACGTCCTCAGTAAAATCGGAACGCCCAGGTCCAACCCTCTTATGGGGCTATGGGTATGCACTTCTGAGCACCATACTATGACGAAGCTCCTGTTTAATGCCTCCTGGTTTTCAATGACTATCTAACAGTGATTAATACGTAAAACCAAACTCAAACTCTAACATTTACTCTGTCTAGATATCTCCGTAACAAATTGAAACCACAGGATTATCTATCCAAACAATCACAATTACACTAAATCAAAGTTTACATATTTTATCTCCATTTTATCACATTACAAATAAACTTAGAGGTCGAAAACACACAAAACGCTTCACTTCTAACCACTTTGACTCAAATACCATGACTTCAACATGATTAGACTTGGATTACAATAGTGTCTTGACTTCGTATGGTTCCTTTGCATTAATTAAAATTGTTTCATTGTGGTCATTGATTTTTCCACAAAAGTGACATACACTAAGTTCTGAAACGTCGGAAATTCCAATTTTTAATCATTGGAATATTACAAGTAAACCATTTGTTCTATAAATACTGTTTGCATATGTAAATTGACAGTTAACTGTTGTCTCATCGATTATTTTTAATGATCAATTTCTCAGGACACTCATTAGTTTACTTGTAAAATTTACTAGTTTATTTACACATGTATAAAAGATGTTAGGGAGTTCACATATTATTCCTATTGTTAAAGGTGTTCTGTGCATATGTCATGTAAATTAAACTAAACAGAGATTATTGCTAAGTATCATGAATATAGTCATATGTAAGTTACAGGCTAACACAGTCAAAATACCTGAAATCAAAAAATGTGTAAGAAAATGTTTAGTGCCATCTTACTCCAAAGCATAATTTTGTACGTAATTTCAATCAAGAAAGATTCAATGAGACTTATCATCTAACTAGAATGCCATCACTCGACTTACTCCTCTTGAATAAAGCACATTACTCCAATATTTCTTTACTTTGTTATTCAAAAAATATGACTTAGATTCAGAATCTCGTCATCACATTTGATCAATTGCATTACTTTTAATTAGGTGCTATATATATATATTGGTAGTCTACATGGTACACTTCAATGTGCTATATAAAACCGATTAAATTCCAAGATATCTCAGTTGTCTACTTTACTTTTAATGGTATTATATGTATGCCAACTAAGGAACTCAAACATTTACTACACCATGAGGGGAGATTTGTTGACATTCTCAGTTATAACCTGATAGATGATCATTGTTGATGAAAAAATTGATTTCTATCCTTTAATAACAGTAAATATACGAAGTTAAGTGTTTTTCTGTGACGCAACCGGCAATATCCTAATAATACTATACCCTTATTTCTTAGCAGAGTGAATAGATTTGCTAAATTCCTTAATAAGTAAGTGGTGTATGGGGGTATTCGTGTTGGTTCCTACATGGTCCTAACAATCATGTGATGTTAAGAAAGACTGCATTTTTTATACATAATCTTTCAAAATGTGGTATCCAGTGTTATAACTCGTACTTGATAACTTGACTAGCCGCAGACAACCTAAGCACTCGAACAGAAACAGATATAGTTTTTTATGTTGTTTGAAAGTGACATTCAAATTTATTTGTCAGTTTCATTTACAACTATCGACCACAATTGTTTACCACTAACTTTGGTACAGAAATTACTAATCCATATTAATGTGTCTAAAATAACAAAAGCGAAAAACTTAAAGTAAAGATGAATAGTTCAGCACTCACCTTCATCACTTGTTTTTGTTCCTTTGTGACTAGTCATATCAGTATCGCAATAACCAGGACAACACTGTCAAATTTATAAAGAAAACGTTAAGGCAGATTCTTTTAACATGTTTATGAAAGAAGAGTATGATAAGAATGAACTTAAATTGCAATCATCTTGTAAAAAGTTAACTTTACATTTCAAGATAAGCAAATTAATTATCTGAACATATTTATCACTTCTATGTAAAAAGCATTCATAAATATACATTGAATAGATAATTGTTTCGGAAGTAATGAAATGTTAGTATATAGTATTCGAAGCATATTCTTTCCCTTAAATGTGTATGTTGTGTGAATGGAAACTGAAAGTCCATATACGACTCAGCTGAGTGTAAATATGTACTGTCGAAAATAACTGTAATCATCAATAGCTCTAATGAAGAAGTGGAGCTGAATACAAATCATCAGTTTCTAGAAAAGAGAACTTTGCTAGTAAGACAAATTTCTAGTCAACTAACAAGAATTACTTCGTCACTTATAATACAGCAACCTGCTGGGAAGCTCCCAGAAAACACAACAAAGCCTCTAGATCCCTTGAAGGAGCCAAAGACATTCCATTTAATCACTGATCAATAAAACCTTCCAGAATTTTGACTTGGCACGTTCTGATTGGGTAACAGTTAAGACTTCTTAATTCGGATGGAATGGATTATAACACTGATTTTTGTTGTTCAGAAAACTATAAATACACGAATATTTTGTACTTAACTTACCCTCCATCTACTGAAATAAAGTTCCTGTCTACTCGTCTTCTGTCGTCTAATTTTGCGACCAGGAGGGTTCAAGCGTTCGAGTGCTAAGGTAGTCCGCGGCTAGTCAAGTATCAAGTACGAGACTTAACACAACCTATCCTTTCTCAAATCATTATATTCAATAAGAAATAGCACCGAGGATGTTACATCGAATTAACTCGGTACGCTCTATTTCATGTTACTTTGGTAACAATCTCTGGATACACATTATGGGCTATGATCCCCAAACCTCTAAAAAGATAACTCGAGATAATTCATGTGAAATTTTGAATACATTTCAAAACCTAATTACTGAGAATTTAGTTAATTTTGAATATGTTACTGTTAAGTCTCGTACTTGATACTTGACTAGCCGCGGACTACCTTAGCACTCGAACGCTTGAACCCTCCTGGTCGCAAATTAGAAGACACAAGACGAGTAAACAGGAACTTGATTTCAGTAAGATGGAGAGTAAGTTAAGTACAAAATATTCGTGTATTCATAGTTTTCTGAATAACAAAAATCAGTGTAATAATCCATTCAATCCGAATTAGGAAGTGTTAACTGTTACCCAATCAAAACGTGCCAAGTCAAGATTCTGGAAGGCTCTATCGATCAGTGACTAAATGGAATGTCTTTGGCTCCTTCAACGGATCTGGAGGCTTCGTTGAGTTTTCTGGAAGCCTACCCAGAAGTCACAATTTTAGCAGAATATTTTGATAATTTCTTTGATGAATGTCACCTGATTCAACTAGCAAACTAATTGTGTTGATGACTTTTTTCCTGTAGTGAATGGTATACGACAGCCAAACTTGATTGATTTCATAATATCGTAGAAGAATTCATGAAAATCATCAGACACAATACAAGTTTCTGGGAAAGTGCATTGTAATTATAAGATGAATTTCGATTAAACTACAGAAATATGATAATCAAGAAAATTAGGTAATTCGTTCTACAACCAGTGCGATTTTTAATAAACAAATTAACAAGAGTACAAACCCAAAGTATTTCACTTAAGAAGGATTCGAAACCACACGTTATTGCATTAAGTATTTTGAACCTGTATACACCATTACATCACAAAATAAATCTCATTATGTATAAAACTAAACTCAATTGCAATTACCCGACCGTCCCGACCGTAGTTGCTACCTTGACGTGGTGGTCGGGCTTGCCTATCGTAATGACCCAACCGAGCTATACTGGCTGGAACATATGTTCCTGTAGGTTCTACCATGCCAGGCAGGTCGATTGGAGGACGATGAGACTAAAAGCAGCTACTCAAGGTCTGAGGGCGAAGTCGTACTGCTGACTGCAGAGGGGTGTGACAGCAGTAAGGTGTTTCCCTCGGACAACCAGCATCTGCAGCAATGCTGCCTTCTCACAAGGAAGGAAGGGTTAGAAAAGGTCGGCTCTAAAAATGTCACACCTCACCCTACCTCACGGATTTCCGTCTCCGGCGGTATGGGTGCCCACTAAGGGCAATTAAGTGCGGAGCTAATACTCAAAAAACTTTTCATAAAAAGGCCGTGCGTGACAGGCCTCAAGCAGTTGTCCCTTGGTCTCTGCGGTCACGCTCTCAGGTCTCTAAGACCAACACTAATCTGCCTTCTTTTTCAGGTTCCTCAAGAAACACCCTTCCATGGTGTGGGCAGCCAGGAAGTGAAAACCGCCCTCGTACCTCTAACAGCACACGAGATCATCTTGTTCGAAGCCAAATCCCACCTTCAACTCTTAATAACTCTCTTATCACTATGCCTAATCCTTTTAACATAATTTTATCGCCTTGCGTCTCTAATGCTAGTGATATGAATTCACAAAACGTTATCCCTGGTCTCCTAAAACCGCGCACTAAGTTGTATATTGGAGCTTTCAACGTTCGAACGTTATGTCAAATAGGACAACAGGCATCCTTAGCCATGACTCTAGAATCCCGCTCCATCGACATCTGCTGCATCTCTGAAACGCGTATACAGGATCCAAGCACAGTCATTCGCTTGACCTCACCTTGTGAAAATAAGGAATCTGCTCGGTTCACTCTTCGTGTTTCCGGGGACCCCACCGCTACCACTCGAGGCCTTGCTGGTGTAGGTATAGCACTAAGTTTAAAAGCTGAACAGGCTCTCCTCGACTGGATTCCAATAGACAGTCGCTTGTGCGCAGTCCGTCTAAATGGAACGGTAAGGACTCGTAAAGATAGGGACACACGCCGTTGTCTCTTTGTTATCTCTGCCTATGCTCCTACTGACTGCAGCTCAGATGAAGTAAAAGATGAATTTTACAGAAAGCTTTCTGACCTTCTATGCAAAGCTAAGCGCACTGATGTAGTAATAGTGGCGGGTGATTTTAATGCCCAATTAGGTAGACTAGATGACACCGAAAGGCACCTAGGTGGATCATATGGTGTTGAGGCTCAACGAACAGACAACGGCGACCGGTTACTACAACTTTGTTCAGATAAGCGTTTATTTCTCGCAAACACCAACTTTAAGCATAAGGAAAGACATGGGTTGACATGGCGGCCCCCAAAATCAACTCAACGCTGGACTCAAATAGACCACATTGCTATTGGCCATCGTTGGAGAGGTTTGATAGAAGACTGCCGCTCGTTTTGGAGCAAATGTTTAGACTCAGATCATGCCTTAGTGCGAGCGCGTATTAGTCTGCGACTTACTGGACGTAAAAGATCCACGATAAGGATCCCTCCAGAGTTCAACTTAACGATGAAAAAGTCAAGAATACATTCCAGGAACAACTAAATAACCGATTAATAAACGGCGTAAACTGTTCTCAACCTAAGCTAGCCTGGATTGATATCCAAAAAGCTGTTGAAATAGCAGTAATATTTACTAATAAACTAGACCTAAAGGTTAGGAAAACTCAGTGGATTTCAGTTGCATCTACTGAACTGATAGATACTCGGCAACACATCCCGTCTGGTTCTGAACATGATGAGCAACGTAGGCAACTTAAACACAAACTAATAAAAAGCTTACGCAATGATCGTGAGCAGTGGTGGGTGGCGGAAGCTAAAGAGATGGAAAAGGCAGCGGCAATAGGTAACAGTAGGCAACTGTTCAAACTTATCAAGGAAACGGGTATCAGGAACCCAACTGTAAGTGAAACTATCTCCGAAAAAGATGGTTCCATTATTCACTGTCAATCCAGAAGATTAGACCGATGGGCAGAACACTTTAGGGAACAGTTCAACTGGCCCACGGCGTCATCCCTGCTGCCCACCATCCCCAAACAATCTGAATGGCAAATTAACATTGGTCCCCCAAGTCTCAGTGAGGTTGTGAAGGCTATTGGAAACTTAAAGCGAGGGAGAGAGGCAGGACCAGATGGATTGACCCCTGAGATATTTAAGGAAGGTGGTCCAGTCTTAGCAGCCAGATTAACTGAGGTCTTGGCTAGAATTTGGGAACTAGACGTAATCCCATCTGACTGGTCTCAAACACTAACCATTCCGGTCTTTAAGAAAGGACAGAAGTCCTCGTGTGACAATTACCGAGGAATCAGTTTAACGAATATAGTGTCTAAAATACTAGCTTCAATAATACTTCGACGTCTAACTAAAGCTCGTGAAGAGCAAACTCGAGAAAACCAAGGTGGCTTCAGACCCGGACGTGGTTGTATAGACCAAATATTCACACTTAGGCAGGTTCTGGAACATAGGCACACTTTCAGACGCCCAACAATAGCTGTATTCCTTGACCTTAAGGCGGCGTTCGACTCTATTGATCGTAAGGTTATGTGGCAATGTCTGTCATTGAAAGGCGTACCGGAGAAGTACATTAACCTTATACAAGCTCTCTACTCGAACACCACATGTCGTGTTAGAGCTTATGGCAGATTGTCTTCGGAATTGACCACTTCTAGTGGTGTTCGCCAAGGTTGTCCGCTATCTCCATTTTTATTTAATTTTATCATTGACATACTTTTAGAGTTAACATTGTCATCGTCTGATTTCTCTGGGGTTGACCTCCTTCCAGGAGATGAACTTACTGACTTAGAATATGCAGATGATATAGTTCTACTAAGTGAAGATGCTGATAAAATGCAGAATTTTTTGACTACCTTGAACTTGAATGTAAGCATGTTTGGGATGAGATTCTCCCCATCCAAATGTAAAATGTTACTTCAGGACTGGCTTAATTCGGCACCAAAGTTAGTGATAGGGGGTGAAACTATTGAATGTGTTAACCATTTTACTTATCTTGGGAGCCTCATCAGTCCTAACGGTCTAGTGTCCGATGAAATCTCGGCCCGTATACATAAGGCCCGATCGGCTTTTGCCAACCTGCGTCACTTGTGGCGCAGGCGAGACATTCGTTTAATGACGAAAGGACGCGTTTACTGTGCAGCAGTCAGATCCGTTTTACTTTATGGATGTGAAACATGGCCTTTAAGGATAGAGGATATTCGTAGGATCCTAGTATTCGATCATAGATGTCTCAGAAACATTGCTCGTGTTTGCTGGGACAACCGAGTAAGCAATGCATGGGTTAGAGATAGAGTACTAGGTAAATACGGTAAGGCTATTGCTGAAGTAGGGAATCTTCACCGGCTGAGGTGGTTAGGACATGTGTTGCGTATGCCTGACCACCGTCTACCTCGACGAGCAACGCTGTCTGGTGTGGGAGTAGGCTGGAAGAAAGCTAGGGGTGGCCAAACGAAAACATGGCACCAATCCATGAAGTCATTGACAATTGGGCTGAGCCATGTTACTAAATGTAGACTACCTGGTTGAGGCCCACACGATGATCGTAACAAATGGTTAGAGACCTTAGGTGATATGGCTCAAAATCGATTGCAATGGCGCAGGTGCATCCACTCATTGTCTTCCTCCAAATTCTAATTTCTGAGCTTATTATAATTTTCTCTTTACTAAATCACTTTTTATCTCATCTCTGATCTCTATGCCTTTCCATTAGTACTTACTGTTACAACCTTCCCCTACTCTGGGATTTGGTCCGACAATCTAATCTTTATCTGCTAATAGAGGCATGACAACTTGAAATGATGTACGCATGTACCAAGTTCTACGCTGTAACTGACTGACTGACAACTGCAATTACAAACATAGATGTTAACTAGATACCTGATACAGAATTCTCTTAAACAAATAGTACTCTTATTGTTGTTAATAACCAAACACCAATAGTAGATATTGTGCAAGAATCTTTATTGAATAGTCACAACATTGACAAAATAAACTAACCGAATTTATCACAATCCCTCTCGGATCATTTTTTAGCATTTCACCAAAAATAAATGAGGCTTTTGTAAGACCTAGTTTAGACACCTCATAAGCAGTTGATGGCCAACCTTTCTCAGAACAAGTACCATCTTCAGCAGCCCTAATTATAAATTCAAAATAAAAGCAACCGTTCAAGAAATAAGACTTAAAGAATTACATACTTCAATACTTTGATACATGAAGTTACCAGGAAAAATGATGTTACCAACAACTTCGAAGTAAACATAAATTTTAGGGGACAATGTACAGACATTTTACGAACAACTTTCAATACATTCTGAGTGATCTCATATCTGTCATCACGCATATAGACACACGTATGCACAAAATACTTGACAAACATGATAATGGTAACTTTTTAGAGATCAATACAAATATATCAGTCAAACGAGAAGTTAGTCTCTGCTTGAATAGCCCAAAAGTAACAGTCAGAGACTGTGAAACTAGATGACCTAGGATCAAATTCTTTAAAAATTACTAACTTCAACGCTTCTTACAAGTGCATCTTACAGGCCTGTGCATAATATCACGAAACCTATGTACAACCTTTCCTGTAGATCACTATCAACCACATAACAGTGCAATAACGTATTTGTATCAGATTTACTTCTAATTAATAGTTGATTATTGTGAAACATACTGACAACTGTATAAGAAATCCTTTTTTATAGTCAAAAAGTATTACGTTTGATTAATTAGTAAAAATAAAATCGACAGAAATATACACACATCCTAATTAGACTATATGAATTCAAAAGTGATTTAATCTGATTCAGAGTATCTTTTCAGTTTACATAGACGAATAGATATACAACACAGTTAACGATACAAGAAGGTAAAAGTGCATAATAACAATATAGAATCCCTTGACGGTGACTTCATAAAAACAATGTACTAAACAAAATTCCCAACTGGATAATATATCCACCCTCACAGTCTAACATCTCTTAAGTGTAAAATCAAAGTTGACTCCTCTGGAGACAGTTGAATAGCCTACATTAAAAGAGTGTATCCTTACGCGTTCGCGCATATGTACTGGCATGATTGGTAAGACAAGTCACTAAGTCAAAAAACATTACCATTCTTTTCCATTTAATTGACAAGGGACATAATATCAAGTCCCTAATGATTTGTCAGAATGCGCAAGATAAAGCGATTGACTTGATTTAATGCAAGCCGGACTTATGTGCACAAGAGACACATTCAACTCGTTTGTGTACTTTGGTTAGAAATAAGGAAATTAAACTCCTTTTAATCTGTCCTATCAGTGTATATTATAAGCTTAAACCGATTTACGTTTAATTGGGACTTACACTAACTTCTCCCCAAGAAGTTTTCTTTATTTCACATTTACCTCACATCACATGTTTTGGTTTGGCAGCCCCTAACTCTCTTCCATCCTGCCTCTATATCAGCCAACATCGCGCGTCGAGGTAGATGGTGGTGGGGCATACGCATACATGTCCCAACCACCTCAATCGATGAAGATTCACAACCTCGTCGACTGATTTACTACTCTTGCCTTATACCCATCGTCTAACCTACTTATTACTTACTCGATGATCCCAGCTAACATGAGCGATGTTTCGAAGACATCGATGGTCAAAAACTAATAAACTTCGAGTGTCATCTACCCTTAATGACCACGTCTCACATCCATACAGTAAGACAGAGTGAACTGTTGCACAGTACACTTACTTTTGTTGAAACGAATATCTCGCCTACGCCATAGATGACGTATGTCGACAAAAGCCAAGCGAGCTTTTTGAATTCGTACTGAGATTTCGTCAGAGATCAACCCATTAGGGCTAATCAAACTTCCAAGATAAGTGAAGTGGTTGACGTGCTCAACTACTTCACCCTCTATCTATAGTTCAAGGGTTGATGAAAACCGGTCCTGGAGTAATAGTTTGTATTTACAGGGGAAGAAACGCATTCCGAATATGGTTACATTGATGCTTATTGCTGTCAAAAGATTCTGCATCTTATCAGCGCCTTCACCAAACAGGACTATGTCATCAGCATATTCTAAGTCAATAAGTGGATCTCCAGATAGGAGATCAATTCCTGAAAAGTCAGACGATGAGAGTGTAATTTCCAACAGTTAATCGACTATGAAATTAAACATAAATGGGCTAAGTGGGCAGTCTTGACGGACACCACTTGAGGTTACAAGTTCAGATGACAGTTCACCATATACTCTGACACGACTAATAGTGTTTGAGTAAAGATACTTCGCAAGATCTGCATACTTCTGGGGTGTGTCATTCAACGAAAGACACTGTCATAGAACTTCCCGGTCTACAGAAGCAAATACCGCTTCCAAGTAAAGAAAGACCACTAGTGTCGGACGCCGGAAAGTATATCTGTGTTCTGAAACCTGACGTATTGTGAACACCTGGTCTATGCAACCGTGACCAGATATGAAACCAGCCTGGTTTCCTCGCATTTGTAGATCACGATTTATAGTTAAACGTCTGATAAGTATAGAAGCTAGTATTATAGACAATATATTAATCAAACTAAATCCTCTATGGTTATCGCAGGGTGACTTTGACTCTTTCCTATGTACTGGGACGACTAACGATCGACACCTGTCAGACGAAACTATGTCAAATCCCCAAACTTTAGTCAAAATATCAGTCAACCTAATCATCAAAGTGGAACCACCATCCTTAAAGACTTATGAGAATAATCCATCCGGACCTGCTGTTTCGCCTCACTTTGGATTTGCTACAGCTTTTTTGACTTCGACAAGAGTCAGGGGACCTAAGTCGACTTTTCATTCAGACTGTCTTAAAATAGTGGAAAGTTCCTGAGCAGCTGAACGCCAACTGAACTGTTCCTTGAAATGTTCAGCCCATCGTTCTAAACGTCTAGACTGAGAGCTAATAAGCATTTCATCTCTTTCAAAGATTGTTTCACTAACGCTTGATTTTTTAACCCCGGTTTCTTTTATTAACTTGAAAAGTTGTCAAGCGTTACTTAACACTGCTGCCTTTATCCATCTCCTTCTCTTTCGTTACCAACCACTGCTCGTGGTTGTTTCGCAGACACTTTGTCAGTTTGTATCTGCTTAATTTTCGCTCATCATCGTGTTTGGGGCTTGATGGGAAAAGTTTTCGGGAGTCCATCAATTCAACAAAAACCATCGAAATCCACTGACTTTTCCTGACATGCTAATTTAAGTCCTTGACAGATGTCCCAGCTGTTTGGACATCTTGCCAAGCAGTATCTAGTTGAGTCGCATCTCTATAATTGCCTAAGTGATTCTTCACTTGTTCCTGGAATTTAATCTTGGCTGTTTTGTTGCTGAACTGAATTCTAATAGGTTTCCCTGTAGTTTTTATTCACCCAGTAAGATGCAAGCAAATGCGTGCTCGCACTAGAGCATGATCAGAATCTAAACATGTACCCTAGAAAGATCGGCAATCTTATATCCAGCCTCTCCAACGGTGACTAGTGGAGATATGGTCTATTTGAGTCCACTACTCAATAGAACCAGGAAATCACCATGTTAGACGATGTCATTCCTTATGCTTAAAGTTCATGTTTGCTAGGAATGAACGATTATCTGATCATAACTGTAGCAGACAGTCGCCGTTATCCGTTCTCTGAGCTGGAACACCGAAGCACCCACTTAAATGTTTTTCAAACTGATTCGATTTACCTATTTGGGCGTCAAAATTACCAACCATAGGTACAAAATCTGAGTGTTTGGTTATATGAAGAAGTTTAGAAAGTTTTCTGTAAAATTTATCTTTCACTTTATCCGGGTTGTAGTTAGTAGGAGCGTAGGCAGAAACAACGAAAAAAAAAACAGCGTGTGTCCCTATCTTTCCGAGTTCTTACTGAACCATTTAGTCGGACGGCACATAGGTCACTGTCGACAGGAATCCATTCGAGAAGTGATTGTTCTACCCTCATACTTAACGCAATACCCACACTGGCTAGACAACGAGAAGTTGCTGTTGAGCCGCCAGATAAACGAAGAGTGTGTCGTGAAGGTACTTCACTCTGACTAGGTGAGGTCAAGTGAATGACCACACTAGGATCCTGTATGTGTGTTTAAGAGACACAACATACATCAACGGCGCGAGATTCTAATCTCTTAACTAGGGAGGCCTGCTCTTCTATTTGACACAGGGTTCATACATTGAATGCACCAAAGTGTAGTTCGGAGCATGGTCTTAGTATAATCGGGACATTATTTCGTGGACCAGAATCGTCAGCACTGATGACAAAGGAAGAATTCGAAGATAGAGATTTAGGCCTGAAAGTACGAGTAGGATAAATATTAAGAAGAGGAGTTGGATTAAAATGAGTGATTTTGTGTTGTTAGAAGTATCAGGGCAGTTATCTCTTCTCAGTTGCTCACACTGTAGAAGGGCTCTTCTTGATGTACGTGAAAAGTAAATATGGTTAGGTTTGGCCTGAAAGACCTGGGGATGTGACCACAGTGTCCAAGGAACAACTGCTCTAGGCCAGTTACAACCGGCCTTTCTGAGGTTTTTGTTGATGTGGCTTTGTACTTTTTAGGGACTTACTGTTGGAGACGTAAATTCGCAGAGTAACGTGATGTGTGCACTTTTAGGGTCGACCTTTCCTAACCTCACCTTCCTTTGTGGGAAGGTGGCATCACTATTATGTTGGTTGTCAGGGGAAAACACCTTACTGACGTCACGCTTCTGTACAAGAGGAGGTTAAACTTTGTCTTCGAACATTGCTGCATTCGGTCTCACCGCTCTCCAACCGACCTGTCTGGCATGGTATGACCATGAGGAACGATTGTTTCAGCCAGTATAGCCCGATTGAATAATCATGATTGGCAAGCCCGACCTACTAAGTCAAGGTAGCAGCACAGTAGGGTAGACTTGGTAATCTTATTCTAAAACTTCTAACTTAAATATCACCCACCGAAGACAACGCTGAGTTTTAAACTGTTACCACAGACCACTAGAAACTAGTTGAGTATGAACTAGGCACTTTGTTTCATTTGTAACCATTATACATTATATTTTATGCCTATCACATATGAAGCCCATAGTGTGCAGATTACAGGAAGTGAATTTTTGATCTCATCACCCATCTAAATTCGTAAAGACAGAAATGTCAATCAGAAGCACACCTGTATGCAATCACTACGCCCAAAAATGTACAGCTAATAGTCATTTTAGTGTGGTCCTAATTTCAAGAACATGATTATACATTTTAACACCATATGGCTTCCTACTCCCATATTTGTTTATGAAGATACGATTATAAACAAGTGGTCGAATATCATGTCAACGAAAAGAGTACGTGGAATACAACAATAATCGTTACCAAAATGCCAGTTGCGGTACAGGTTTGGTGAGATGTCATATGAACTGGCTACGTCGCTTATTAGCTAGGGTCGCTTACTCTCCACACTTATATTTAAGTTTGTTGTAAGTATGGTATTAAACAACTTTAACTTTTGATATTTCGAGGGTAAAACTTTCACTTACTTGGAGTACACATACACTATGTTTGATGAAGAGGCTGGTAAAAACACGAGCGAGAGTGTGGTGTACTTTTCCACTAAGTAGAAAATATTACGGCCATTTAATGTCAATGATTAGTCCAACCACAAAGAGTGAATTCTAATCATATTTAAACTACTCGGCAACATATTAGATACACAGAGCCTTAAGTCGAATATCACGTTTATATCTGTATTCTAATATACTACCTAATATGGTATATTATGGATTTGTAACTGTGAGAAATAATGGATAAATTCATTCGTATTTAACGTCAGTGTAACTTTATCATAGAGTACCATGGAGAATCAGTATTTGAAAGTCCTTACTTCAGTGAGTCAACTGATAGAAAATATGGCATCGACTTTAAAACACTTATCCAGTAACCCTGTAATAGTTGCGCTGTATATCACAGTAACTGAAAATAAATGTCAGCTACATTTACATGCAATCCTTCAATACAACAAAGTCATTAATGTACTCAGAAAAAATTTCAAAATGCATAATATATCCACCCTCACAGCCTAACATCTCTTAAGTGTAAAATCGAATTTCTACTCCTCTGGAGACAGTTAAATAGCCTACATTAAAAGAGTGTATACTTACGTGTTCGCGTATACGTACTGGCGTGATTGGTAAGACGAGTCACTAAGTCTATAAACATTATATTATCCGTAAACACTATACTTAATTCGTACCCATAGAAGCGTTCCTTGAAGATGACAATAAAAATGGAATATTGGCTACAGAGGTATTGGATTGAATTATATGACCCTACAATACCGATACTCAGTACCAACTCTTGTCCAATGTGTGAAGAAAACATCTGTAAATTCACAAGGAGCTAACATAAATTGGACTAATTTCTATGAAGTTGTGGTTAGAAATACTAACGTGGCAATTAATGTGGAATGGACACAAAATCGTTACAGCCAAATGACTTACAAACAACTACAATAAATCTGACATTAAATGGAACTACGAAAGCAAGTAAAACTATTTACAATAGTTATCTATTGTGAACTCAATTTTGAATACAGACTCACTTCACAAACTCTGACATGAGCTTTCTTAACTCAATCAGATTCATAGGACCAACAAATTTTTCGTACAGATCATTACGTAGATTCTTAAGACTTGTCAAAGAAAGAGAACTAGATACGTTGACAACTCTATAAAGATACAAATGAGTTCTGAATGAGTACCTAGCATGTTCAGCTAGCAAAGGAATGAACTCCTCAGTAAAATCGATAGTGGATGTGAAATTTGTGTTTATCGTAACTCGTGCTTGCTCCCCAAAGGGTGTCGTAGATTCAGCCTAAAAATAATATTATAGTGAAAATAATAACCTTGTAGGCAATCCCAGCATTATTCACTGCAACATTAATACCGTTAGGGTAGTTTGTCTTCACAAACGTTAAAAACGCTTTCCTACTATCCCGATCCGTTATATCTAGTTGGTGGAATTTAACATCAAGACCTTTTCCACTCAGCTTCTTCACAGCTTCCAGACCAAGTTCAACATTCCTAGCTGTTAAATTGTTATCAACTGATAAGTGCCTACCTGTTAAATAAATATCCCATTCACTTGATTCACCGTAAAATTCCGCAAGCTTTTCAACAATGTTGTATCCAATGCCCTTGTTCGACCCAGTTACCTAAATAAATGTAGTACATTACTTAACATGTGGTCGCTTTCACCGTACAAACGCTAGCTTCATTGTTGAAGTTCAAAATGATGTGAAAGCGAAGACTAGAAATGAAAATGTTTTTGTTGTGTTGCTACGCCACTAAGCCAATAAGAACATCAAAATGGAATGATCTAATTTCAGCCAATGATTGAATAGTTAACTTGACACTATGTTTCAATTGATTGGTTAATTATGGCCCAGCTCTTTGTAGCCAATCAGAATACCAAGAATATTTCGGTTCATTGAAATATTGAGTAAGTTTATCTGCAATTGTTTTTAGGTCAAAAAATTGTCAACACGTTTTCTATCCAGGCAACCAATTAATGATGAATTGTACATTATTGAACATATTTGTATTTTGAATTATACATGCAGAGAATAATTCATCATTTTAATTATGTTTATTTCGTTAATGCTAATTAGTCAGTAGGTTAGATGCATTCCCATTCACAGTCTTTATGTTAATCGTTTTAATCAGAAATGTGATATGACTTTCAGTTGCTTCTGGATTACATAAACTTGACAATATATTGTTTATTACTCAGCCTCACTGATGTAGAGGATCATTATAATTAACAGCTTGAAAATAATATACTGATCTACAGTACCTGTCGGTGATAATTTTATCGAAGTGGAGATTTTATGTGTAAAACATTGTTAGTATTTGGCCCTTGTTGAGAAGAGTTAGTCGAATGTTCAGTAATCTATCAAGAATTTAAAATTCTCTGAGAAAATGTCAGTAATTTGATTCAGAGAACATATTATAACTAGACATAGAAAATTCGTCTCTGTGTGTTCCAGAAAACAAGTAGTATAATTTCAGTTCATTCATTTAGGACAAAGGCTTTGGAAAAAACTTCAATTGCTTTGAAGCCCAAATCCATTGTTCTAAATCTCTAAAAGTAGTGAAAAATTGGTGTTAAACGCAAATGTTATTTCCATGTATGACGTTCATCATAAAGAAGTTCACAAAACAACTGATTATATTCAGCTTCTTTGTATGTACATATAATAAGACATTACTGATGTTACTTACAAACCAATATAACTGTAAAGTTATTATAGATAAGATAGTGTGCAATACAATCAACTGTAAGACTGATATGTCCTTAATTTGGACATATACTGATAATGATCTTAGCTAACCAATTATACGGAACCATGTAGGTGACCAGGTGACATTAAAATGACCAGGCAGTCGTATAGTATTGTTAGTGTTCTTCCCCATTGAATTTCTCTACACTAACTGGTGGTGAGAAAAGTGGACACTGGTTTGAACTAGCATTTCAAAATGTTTTACTTCAAAAAGTCACATAAATGTGTACATAACATTCCTTACTACACACAAACAATTAAAGGTTAACATGATTCAAGAGAAAAGTATTTGTGACACAAAATAAATGAGGTACATGGTTAGTTTTCGTTCTTGAAAGTTTACTATCTAAATAATAGCTTAGGACGATGAGAAAATGAAATCAATGGAAGCAAAATAATCGATAAGTATGTGGTTAAGATATACATAGTAATCTTCCGGAGGCTTCCTCCGGAAGTTCAACTATTAGCTGTTCCTCTGTGCTTACAATTTATGACAAATATAGACTTTCATGGTAATCTCCTGTAAATTGTTCTTACTCTACGTATGCAAAAATATCATCCCCTTCTTCGATTTAATGACAAATTTGTGATAGGCAAGGTGGAAACGTTTCAGAGGAATGAAGACTATTACTTACGCGGAAAGTACATGATGCGTACATGTCTACAAGGTTTGGGATGAATGTCGACATATGCTTTAAAAGAATGTGATCAAAACAGAATATTCATTCCTACTACAATGATCGACACTCGTTTGAAAAGGTGATGATAGAAATTATGTGAGTTGATGTGAATATTGGTGTTGAATTAGATAAAGCATTATGAATAGACATAATGGTGTGAATAAACACAAATATGACTATCGCAGTCCATAAGCTTATGTAACGGATGATTCACACTGAAACAATCTTCAATACTTATAATTACTATAGCAGCCACTAAGGATAGTAACGAAATGTTGCAATGTTAGCCATTTTTGTTTGCTTGTTTAAAGTTAATAGTCGTAATTATCACGATCACTTTATTGTTTGAAATCTATGAAAAAGTGAAATCAAATGGTGGTCATGGGCATGATAAAGGCGTGTTGTAGCTAGAGATTGAGTTATCACAGAAATTGTAAAATATCAGTCCCATGCTTCCATAAACTTCAATATGAATGAATAATTTGAAACTGTTTCCGAAAGACATAATACTACTTGTGAAAATCATTAGATAGATGTTATTCGTAATGTAACTTAGTCTACTGTCTAAGCAAATTAAGGAACTTATGTACTTTTCCCCGAGATCAGGAACAGAAATTTCATTGTAATCTGCTCGACAATACGGTAACTGGATTTCAGCGATTTAGAATAGCATTTTACTGAATTAAAACGTTTAGATCACAATTTGATCTGACCAATAAACACACAAAAGTGATGTTTAGGTGATATTAATAGACGTACAAACTGAAAATTCATTGAATCAGCTCTTTCCGATTTAAGGAACTAAGCAAGTAAGATGTCCTTCTTTTTAAATCAGCTTACATTTAGAAACAAATAATTCCATTTATGAACTTCAATAAGGGATAATTGTGTTCTCAGATGATAAGCAAATCTACAGTCAGTATAACGTGTTATGCATGACAAGTAAGATTACTTTTGATCACACAGTGCTTGTGAAAAAATGAACAGATATACTAATCGATTAGCGACATTCTTTCATAAATATTTTGCATATACATTGTAGACATGGACACATCCAGCTGATTAGTTTTAAGTATGGTGAAACTCACCTCATGGATCTCACTGTTAGCTACAACCCACCCATATTTAGCAAAAATGTGTGGCATGAAGGAATATTAAAGTAATCACTGTAAGATGCATACATTGCAACAGTGACTAATCAACTGAGGTATTAAACTTCCACAATCAGAATATGCGAGCCATTGCAAATTGAATATACATGTGTTGAACAGTGAATAGTCATCTGGTGTCAGTTGTTCAGTGAATAAAACAATGGCATTTAAGGGAAATCGACTGAGTCCAAATGTCTTACACTGTGATGCACATACGTCCAGTTGATGAATCTCGAATAGAGTGTAAGGCGCATTATAGATTGCGCCTTCAGTAGCAATTCTAAATTTCACTAATAAATAATGTATATCAGTATCCTAATTTAGAACATTCTGACACCTGACAAAGTTTTGCATATAGATAGCTCTTTAATGTAAATGCAAGACTATGTATGTTCACCAGCTCTCATAATGCCTAAACAAATTGTAGTACTTTAACAAGTAACAATATCAGCCATCATGTTACAACTTTCTGGTACTAAACAATATGCCCGCACATTGATAATAGCTGTATTATGTAGATTTCATGAGTGGTCGAATAATACAGCTGGAGATAAAGTAACACTTAAAAATTTCTTAGGCCAAAAATAAGTTCTCCGTTAAGACTAATGTCATGCAATAAAATGTTCAGATTAAAGTTATCTCTGCTTCGATACGAGAAACGGTAAGGCGAAACATCATTGTTGTGTTTACTCCCTAAGCTATACAAGGTAAACGTGTTTTTGTACGAACATATACTTATTAGTAATGTAATCAGTAGAACACCAGCCTCCATATATTCTGCTGTTATATAATTAGGGAGAACTGATTACTGAATATTTAAAATGTGATTACAAACTTCTCGAATTTTTCAAGTAGCTGCCAGCATTACATAATCCAGTCTTTTATAAGCACAACCATTGCATACTATGTGATTTCAAAATAAGTCAACATTGTCGCACTGGGACGTTTGTTTCCTGATTTATTACCATGTTACTTAACTCCAACTGTTTTCATTTTATGTAGAAACAGCTTAAAATGAACTGAGGCTTCTGTATTCTAATTCAAGAATCTAATTACATCACATATCATAGTATGTTGAAGTAGATTGAATGGACTGCATTATATTAGCTTCAACCACCAAATTCATTGCTAAGGAAGAATGATATTTTATAACTAGAAACCGAAGTGTTTAAGGAATCATGCAACTTCATATAATAATGCATATAGGTTTTATGATGATCATGCCAAATACTTTTCATCTGTAAATAAGGAAGTACTACACTCGATATTTAGTACTTGAAATGTATATTATTTGTTAGTATTGGATTGTTCAGTCGAGGTTGATATCATCTACCTTACTGCCCTTATAATTGGATACCAAAAGCTAACATGTCCTGAGGTAGTATTTATTACAGTAATTTGTTCGTCAGTTATACATAAATAATAATTATTTTTAATTTGACCTGAAAATTCAGTGGTTTATTGAAACGCATAAACGTATTAACCTGAATTATTGATTTTTCATGATTAATAAGTACATCGTAATTCGTACCAGTGTTCAATATACACGTATATTCGAACTAGCTTCACGCGATTTTATATAATAATAGATATCAGAAATAATATTTCAACGTTACTATTAGGTAAATTTAACTTATGATTAAGGTTGCGTGTCTGAATAATGTAATCTACTTTACATAACGACTAGAATACCAACATCATCCGATCAACATGTAGTGTATAATAAATTTAAAAATGAAGTATAGTGGAGGGGTTTATTGAATGATTATAATCGACATCAATTCAAAAGTTCAAGAGTATGGAAAGAGAACATCCATGTGTAATTAACATAACCAAACAACGTCGTTTATTGGTTAAACAACTAGTAAATATTAATGCACATAGAACGCAGCTTGTAGCAATACATTAAACTCATGAATTATGTACAGCGGTGTTACTATAATATGCTGCATAATCCATTTTAATTGACTGTACGCCATCGGAAATTTTACTGAACAACTGGAGACTTGTATCAGTACCTCTCTACTTGTTTATTATAGACTATCAGCAATCATATACTCAAGTTACTCACTGGCTTTTATGTATCACAACTAATACTGTTTTTCATGTGTAAAATCCTGATTGTTTGCTTGAACAACGGATATTGTTTGTTCGTGATAACAACACACGGTTTTAGGCAAATGTCACTTTCAATTTCAATCGTCTGAGTTGTTTATGGAATTAAACATTATTATTATGCTTCATACTAAAGTTTGGAACACACTGAATTCTAACTGTTTTACGTCAGTGTTCTGGTGATTTGTGTTGGAGAACTACATTGAGTGAAATTCACTGGTTAAGTGTTTAACCCAATAATAGTGTTGAAAAAGGGTACCTTATACAAGACTGAAGTTGCATCGTAGTGATTAGTGTGGATTCCGAAATTCTGTTGAAATTTGCGAAAGCTTCTTCCCCTGCTTTCGTTAACTAGTTTATCAATTATTACCAGTTTTCAGGTCAAACAATTCGTACTAGTTTTTATATATCATATCTGACTATGTTTTGAGTACTTGATTAAACAATAGTAATGGCTTCCTTTCCTAGAATGACCCACACACTTATTGTTGTAAATGTTCAATTAACTTATATGTTTTTGTTTTTTAAATTTAATTTATTTGGTAATATTTCGTACTCCAGTTTTGTTTCTCAGGTTACAATTCAATATATATTCTAAAATTCTTTAGAGAATCCACATCGGTTTACTAGCATTATTGTGTTGATATCAAAGAAAGGGGGCGAATTCATGAGAACTAAAATGCAATTTGACAGGTATAGAATAATCAATAACAGTATACAAAAGGGAAGAAACTGTAGCAGCTGATTCTTACTCTTGCCATAATATCTTACTCAAAGCCCTTCTTCTAAAGTATGTTTGTATAACATGTCACTGAACTTAACTGAAGGCTGATAGCTTCTACCTTTTGTCTTGAATCTTCGCTTGTTGGATTTCCATTTCGTTCATATGTAATTCTCTGAGAATCATTTTGACTAGCTTGTTGTTTATACACTTAAGCAATGAATCATAGATGTGCCTGAGTCAATGTAGTATACAATGATCTTTGATTAACTACCGTCAATTTTTAGGTCATATTGTTCATCCGGTTTTCATATATCCCATCGGCTAAACATGTTCACAGACATGTTATATCTCATGTAGAGATGGCTGATCTGATGGATTATGAATATCCGCAACACAATATCATACAAGTTACACCCAGTTCTGCTGAGGTCTTTCTCTTTTCCCCTGGCCATTAGGATACCAAGTTAGCGCTTGTCTTGTAACACAGTTTTATGATTTCCTCGGTGCGTATCCTAACCACCTCCAGCGTATTTTTCTCAATTTTTTCCGGGGCTGGAAGTTGAATTATTCTCTGATACAGATGTTGATGAAATCTGACCAACAGATCCAAAGTATCTTACATAGACTGCCATTTATAAATACTTGCATATTTTGAATGATGCCTTCCGTGGCTCTTCAACTTTCAGCCCTATACAATATAACTGTCTTCACATTTGTATTGGATATCTTAACAGTGATGCTGGCCAACAGGTGGTTAGAGTTCCAGATGTTTTTCAATGTATTTTCTCTGGTATAATAATGAGATATTCTTCTTTCTGGTCTGTTGACAATTGTTATTCCTCCTAAATCTTCCTGAAGAGAATGTGGAGTATCGTTGCAACTACTTCCATGTTCGACTTCGGTACCTCAGCTGGTATATTGTCTGGCTTCCTGACTTGCCACTCTTGATTTATCGAATAAGTATTTTGATTTTTTCAACTCTTGGTGGGTCGGTGTTTATAGGGAGATCCGTAGGTGCTGCTTCGATGACCAGTGGGTTCAGTGGAGCTGGTCTATTCAGGAGTTTGTAGCGGTAAATAATCTCCAAAATAAATAGTTGCATAAGCTCTCGACATTGATGCTGACCATGTTTGTTTTAGCGGACACTACTAGTTGAAGGCGCGCAGTCACGCATCTTCACCAGATCACGACTCGAACCACCGTGGGTAGCATCTCTCTCTAGTTTGCCAGCTTAGACAATGCTATCCCATTGAAGCTCTGTTTACGATCAAATATAGAATCCCTTTAATCCTTCAGTGTCTTCTGATTTCTCATTCGTAAGAGTGGGGTCCATTCGATAGAAGTGGCTTTGGTTATACAACAAGCATAACTTGGTCATATATCCGGGTATACTTTAAGTTCTTCAAAGTGTTCTACCCACCTATTTTGTTGTTCTTGCGTCCCAGTGATCGGTTCGCCATTCTTGAATACTATATTTTTCAGCTAACTTCTCAGTTGTATCGTATAGGTGTCTTATGCTTCTTTCGCTTACAGCTTTTTTTTGCAGTCATTCTATTACATATTTCCGTTTATTTGATTTAATGCTCGTCTTTCCTTGCTTGTTGACTTCTGTGTATTCAGCCTGTACATTAGCTTTCTCTGTTTTTGTTATTAACTACTGTCACCTACTAAAGCCACCTGTAACTATTTTGTTGAAGGCATAAAAGCTTGCAAACCTCTTGTCATTTTCGTTGCTTTCTTTCAGTCCTTATTGTCTCATAATGTTTTCGTATCCGATGTTGTCCATTCCAACCTTGGCGTTAAGGTCTCCTATCAGAATGGTCAGGTCTATGGCTAAGCATTTCTCGTTGATTGACTGCAGCCTTACATAGAACTGGTCTTTGTCGTCTTCGTGGCTGCTGTTAGTAGGTTCATAGCACTGTATGACGTTCATAATAATCTCCTCTTTCTTCGTCTTTAAAGATGCCTTGATGATCCTGGGTTCATAATATTCCCATTATATAAGTACTTGGGAAAGCATTAATGCTGCTCCTTGTATGTGTGAGGCGTTTTCTTCTTCGTGGCAGGAGTATGAACGCACTTTTCCTGAGGATAACCTTTGCTGTCCAGCTTGTAACTAATGGCCTTTGCTAGTTCCAAGTATCTTCAGGTTGTGCCTTTTCATTTTTTCAGTTGTTTGAGTGCTTTTTCTTGTCTCCTATATCGTGTGGACGTTTCATGTACCTATATTAATTGTTGCTACGGCCTCGACCTCGTGACACCCGAAGAAACTTGGCCTTTACCATCAGGCGCCATAATTGTTTGACGCGAAAACCTCCCAGCTCATAACGGAGGTTAAAGTAGTTTATTTGATTAAAGGTTTTTTTTAGTAAAATTGTTCCTTACTGGATAGGGTTGTTAATTCCATGACCAACAACCTCCTTCATTCGCACTTGAGATCATTGACAGTAACCCAGGGAGAATTTCAGGCAGAATTTGATCGCTCACACGCATGTTCTAATGTTAGAATATAAACCAATAGTGTTTAAGATATATATATACATATATATAAATGGATTTCGGTTGCTGGATATAATACTTAACGTATGTACATCTGTACCGACTTAGGGTGGGAAAGTTTCCCACATAGCAGCTTGCTTTAACTGTCACATATCTTAAGAGCGAATTCCAATTATTTCAGAAGCAAGTGAAATCTTTTGTGCTTATTTTGATGATCAACTAAACTACTAACTAACTTACACAGACCAACCTCCTGTTACAACTACGAAAATTGAATGGGATCGATTGAGATTACGTCGTGATTACATGTCCTGTCTTTAAAATCAATCTGACGAGAAACGTTACTAACTTTAGGCTACCCATTTCGACATTCGTTACCTTTAAAGTTGCTGTTATTGGAGCAGGCAACTAATCCAAACAGACTTAAATTAGGGTAGCTGTTGTGGCATTATTACCTTTATGCAGTTTAAATCACACTGATGGTGTTGTAGAAGCTGAAGTCATTAGTACCAAGAAATTCACTAGGCTATGTTGGAATCCACATGGTTGTCCCAAAAGCACTGATACAAATTCATTAATTAAAAACATAGACTTTTCTTAGGCACTCGCTAGAACTTTATGGAGTGGAGTCAGCCTGTTAGCTTCCTATTATTTTAGGAAAACTTTAGGAAAGACTTCACTTGCTACAGACTAGTAGCACTGGCTCATATACTATCCTATAGGAGGGCTTATTTGGTGATCACGTGGAAAAACTGTTATGTTGGGCGGTCAAAGAAGAAAAGCCAACTTTCATAACTATGTTACAGAAGAATTTTTCAGTTGCTGTGGTTGTGTGTATAGTAAGCTTTTTTATCATCATGTTTTTTAGCCCTATCCTCTCGTTTTGTACATTTACTAGCAGTATGTCATCTCTCATTAATGGACTGCAGTTAATTGATTGCTTACACTTTGTCTTTATTCAGTACCACTGTCTTTTTTGTTTTGTATTGATATTAAATTCCTAATTGGGTGATTGTGCAGTCAGTTGTATATGAAAGAACGTTTGAAATATTACATGATTCTGCCTAGCTGTCTATCAGTCTTGTGTCCTTCCTATTTTGGTTTGAGACTGAGTTTGCATCAGGATGACGTGTAGGAGCCAACTAGGCACTCTTACTGGGGTTTGTCACGGAAGCTTTGTGCACGTGAGTTAATGTCTATCAATTCATCATGTGTATTAGTCGTGACGAAATATGCTGATAAGCAAATGTTGTCACGTGACCTAGTTAGATCTCCCAGAGAAGTTGAAAAACCAGCTAATGACAGAGGGGGAGGTCGATGAACATTTTAAGGTGAAGCTAAACATTATGGACGAACTTATACAACAAAAATGACCTTGAAACACCTTTTAACCAGTGAGAATGCAGTGGTAGATAAAATCATTATTTATTATGAAAAACGATAAAATCTTTAAAAAAACTACACAGGATGTATTGGTTTCATATGATTTATGAATTTTTGAAGGTTGGAAAGGGATTCATTGAGTTTGAATTCATAATATGAGCAATATAGAAACTCATCCATATGACTCCATATGATGTTGTTTTGAGAGCCTTTATAAGGTCTTAAAAACTTCTTTAGGCGTGACCAGTAACTCTCGATGTTTTGTGTATGAACACTTGTACTTGAATTCATAAATTGCCTTTCGTGAACTACGACATGGTGAACATATCCAAGTCTACGAAGAGGCCGATAAGCTCTACAGTCGTCAGTGTTAGAGTCCTTGCTGTTAGATCAGGGAGATGCTGGGAATGTCCCTTTCCTAATGTTAGGTCGTTAAAACCATGTACCTACCAGTAGGATTAAAGTAGTTAGTACTTATCGATTTAGTTTTTACGGATCTTCCTCCATTATATTTTCTACTCTTAATAGCTGTTTCGTCTATTTCAACGATTTTTCCAACGCCTCCTAGAAACAGATTTCAACGTAACAGCATTTCTGAGGATACGTCTCTACAGTGCCGCTACCATCGCAGTGATGTTACTTCACTAACGTTTATAAGAGGCGCTGCCAGAGTAACAGTCAACTATATAACTTACAATACGACTAACATGCAGGTTTGGTTAAGTGTTAGTCTAGTTCGGCTAAAGAAACTGCCCGTTCTTATCAATTTCTTTCACCAGCAACCATTACAACAAAAGATAACTCCATCTTGCGTATCTGTAGTCGGTGTTTAAGCCATATTTCGTCCACGATCACAAATCAAATCTCTACGAAGTAATCTGACAGCTTGTAGATTTGTAATAATAAAATCCTCACAGAAAATTTCAACCAACCGATCCAACTTTAGCATTTTCAACCATTGCAAACTACCATGAAGAATTACCTTGATTCACATTGGCTTTCTCAAGTTCGCCGACAAAGTTTAGTTTCACCAATTGTGATCCTTGACTTTATAAGGTCTTTTGATATCACATTGATCACAACCCTTAAAATAAGGTGGGAGGTTTGGGTTTTGTGTACTTATTACTCTCTTCGAAAACTATCTAAAAGGTCTAGTGTTACACACTAATGCAGACTGGGTCTTTCTAGCATTCAGTTTTATAGCCTACAGCTAGGATGGGAATGCCCAAGAGTGAAATGCACAAATGCTTTCTTACCTACCTTCTGTAAGCATTATACTTCCCACTCAGTGAAGCTGGATGATAAAAAATGTTCTGTTTGACTGATTGATAAACATTCTCATTAAAAATTCGCCACTTTGATTTCACATCCAAGTTCACTTGCTGGATATGACATATTGAAAAAGAGACTGCTGATGCACTGTCTTGAACAGAATTTAACGTGATACAGCAGTTGGCATTCAAATTTAAAACCTTGGGTGATAGCCGGGAATATGATCGACAGTTATAAAACCTATTTTCATATGAAAGCTGAAGCCTTAAATTAAAAAAGCCACCATCGCCAGTGAATGGAGATTTAATTTATTGTGATTTAAGTAGGGAAAAGACTCGGAACGTACAAAAGTGATTTAAACAATGTTAAGCATGTCAGCAGGCTAAAGTCGATGCAAGTCAACATGCAAGTTCATTTATCCGTTTTATTTCTGACTAACGGCAGAGTGTCCATAAGTACAAAACAGGACAGTTTTGCTGACGCTGATCAGGGGCTTTCTCACTTGTTAACTCATATTTACTGCCACGACCACCTGGAAGACTGAAGTGAGAACTTTTTCATATTCTTCGTTCATTTCCTCAATGATGGGGAGAAGACATTTCCAGTTTATTTTTCGAGCCATTCGGAGCAGGATTAGTGAGATTCAGAGAGAGATACACTTCTGTTAGACATGTTACTTGAATTCAGGTGTTAATTTCATACGTGGCGCTAATGGCTGCTTCATAATTTAACTTCGGGCCGACTTTGTTAGCTTGGCCACAATGTATCAAAGAAGGCGCTTTAATCAACCACCGATTGGCTGTGATAAGCCAGTATCTTGACTGGAAGGAATATTTGATCGTAATTAGAGAGTGCACGAAATTAAAACATCTACGCTGGCTGACCAATGGAGGAGTTGCCTCCAAACATTACGTAGTGTCATGATCTGATGGAGATACTTGGGTGATCCAGAGGTTTCAGATCCTCGTATTCATTTAAATAAACGGCCTTGATCATTGACAAGAGCCTGTACAACAAGGGAAGGAGGATTATTCGTAGCAACTTAGGTTGACTAGTTATGAGTTGACTTCAAACCTTAAGCATATGTTTTAACAGTCAAGCTCAAGTATTCACTTACTTTCTTATTCTTCATAGGGTTTATATTTCCTTTTATCTCTTATTAAATGTTAAGAAGCATTGTGTGTTTGAATGACTAGGATCCCGCTCTACTGTCTCCTGCCCATGATAATAAAATAAAGACCTGTTTCCTAATAATCTGGTCACTTCTGTCAAATAGAACGGGACGTACCAAGGAGTTAAATATTTACCAGTACACACACCTGTATCATAATCATTTTTTAATTTGTTAATCAATTAGGACAATTGTATTAGTAAAGGGCAAGAACAATAGTAATGGAGAACTGTGGTAGCATGAACACCATTAATTGGTCAAAGCAAATGAATAGAAGATAACATAGAAACGGTTAATGGATCGAATGAGAGTTTAAGGTAAAGAAAATAAACTCGTAAAAATATGAAACGTTCGATGTAAATATAACCAGAATATATGTAGTTATTTTCCGGATAACAACACTAGAATTTATGTAGAATCGATAATTTTGGATTCGTGAAACGTTTAGTTGTGATTTCTGTTAAGTGCTAGGTATCTGTTTACCTCCTTAAGTGAAATATACCTGTTTAACATAGCAGCTATCTTCAGCAAACGCTAAGTACTTGATTAGTTTCTACGCGCAATATACAATGTGAGAGATCAGTTGATATGAGTTTATTTATTTCAATTAGCCAAAACCAAGCAGACGAAAAT
This sequence comes from Schistosoma japonicum, assembly GCA_025215515.1. Lineage (NCBI taxonomy): Eukaryota > Metazoa > Platyhelminthes > Trematoda > Strigeidida > Schistosomatidae > Schistosoma > Schistosoma japonicum. The sequence goes on from CM046061.1 coordinate 35,401,771, forward strand.
CCAGGAACGCGGGTGATAGAAGTTTGGATTTTCCACCAAACTGCAACACCTACACCAAGATAAGAATGTATAACAAGTGCAATATTATGTCCAGGGATATCAGTTACTGCTACAGTTAGTCATTACTTCTCGTTTGCTCTATCTGACAAGAAAGTTCAACATAAAGCGGTCAAGTGTGTGCCGGAACTGGGACATATACCATTCGAAGACTTTCTTAATGAGCCAAGTCTTTATTTACTCGTAGACTCAGAAGAGTGCGGAGAGATATCATTTAGGTACTCAATACACTTGGAGATCCAGATCGTCTGAACAGGGAAATCCCCTTGTAATGAAGTCACAACGAACAGAGTGAAGAACCATATGAAATTCGATCACTAGAGAGAGATTTCTTGATCTTGTTCCCGTTTTCATGAACTGAGAAAATATTCTAAGCAGAATGTAAATCTTATTTGCACACAATTATAGTACATCAATTGATTGCGTGTACATATACTGATAATGGGATGCACGTAAATAAATAAATCGGTGCGAAGAATTAGATAGGAATGTACTTTTAAAAAGAATAATCCAACAAACTAAAAATGTTCAGACAGTCAAGAATGAAGAGAACCACATGTTGAACATGGATGCGAAAATGAGTATACATTATAAAGGTCGATATGTTCAGGACATATATATATATATATATATATATATATATATCGACTATTCCCAACTCATTATTCAACCAAACTACTACTTAGAGTCGAACTGCCATAAGCCCTAGAAACATCGATCAACCAATAAGTAAAATATATTATTACACATAGAAACAACAATTGCAATAATAACAAACCAGTGATTGAGTACAAGCACAGTTGTAGCCACTGCGACTGGCACGTCAAAATAACCATACTAATCCCGTTTTGAAACAATTAGGAGCCGCTACTAATGTACCAAGAAGTTAGGACCAGAAATTGTTTGGTTTATGCTAGAAAGTTATTATCAGATTAAGCTGGTTTTAGTTAGTTTGTACTTGTAACCTTGGCCTCTAATGTTGTATTCTGGCGTTTGTTTGAAAATTCGGAGTTTATGAATCATCACTTTTCAACACCTATAAACAGAAACACCGGAAATACCCCTGATGACAGTGATGAAGACCCAGTTGTGTCTATGATTTCTCGCACTGGATGCTTAGGTGAACATAACGCTATTCTTGATTGCATGGACGATAAGAAAGATTGGAGATATTGTCAAGACCTTGTAAAAAAATTCAAAGACTGTATGGACAAGTACAAAAAATCAGTGTAATAACTTATGGATCCAAATAAGGCTCATGCTTTGAGAGTTTGTGGTCCAATGATAATTCAGTCACTTGATCCTGAAGCTATCTTGGATCATCTTTTTTCAAAAGGTTGGATATCTCATAATGAAATAGAGCTCATCGGACTAGAAAAAACTACTCAAAACAAGTCTAGAAAAATCCTAGAAATTTTACGCTCACGTCCATCTGGCGCATTTGATGACTTCTTGTTAGCTTTGGATTTAGAGGGTTCATTTTTATCATCTGAAATCCGAAAGCATATTACTCCCTCCCCTTTTAGGTAAGTGGTGTCGGTGTATAAGTTTTCACATCTGTGTGCCAATATTAGACAAGCTCCTGATAATAATGCTCATTTTCGTTGAATACCAATTTTTACCTTAACTCTTTATAAATAACGTGTGGCTAACATTGTTTTCAGTTTGCCACTTATTCATCCGGAGTTCCCACTCTCTTAATGGTTTGTCTTAAGTGTTCCTCTATTAACTTCTCTACTTTAATTGAAAAACCTTGTTGAAAATTATTTAATTCAGGAGTACATAGTGTAGCTCTATTAAGTAAAATGTTAGTACAACACCTTTTAAACACCGAGTTAGCAATTCTCTCTCTCTCTGTGTGTGTGTGTGTGTGTGGGGGGGTGCTTTTGACATTTATGGGGTAGTGTCAAGCTAACCTTATGTTGGTAGATATAGACTTTTTGGTTGAGGTCTGCTCGATGATCGTGATCAGCGTTTGTAGCCAAATAAAGTGGCTCAAAATCAGTCACAGTGGCGGTGTATTCACCCTTTGTCCTCCCCTAAATTGTGAGCTTCATCTTTTTTTATAGCTTTTCCTCCACGAACTAATCCTTTCTTTCTGGATCATACTATGTGTATCCACTCTTAATAATTATCATTCTTACTGAAGCAACTACTACCACTACTGCTACCGAATTAGTTTTAGTCTTGTTTGATGTGACAACTCTAACGGGTGCGTATATAGGCCAGGTTTTGTTGTTCATACATACGTACATACTTTAGCCACAGGACATAAAACATGGTATACGTCGTTTATGCCTACCTGGTTGGTGAACTTCAAATGCTTGATTTTCCTTTAGCTTCATGTTCCGAAAGTCAGACATTTCAGTTTCGCAATTTTTGCAATTGTAATCTCTAAAATCTATGGAATGGTAATATAAAACCCCTCTGAAGTAAAACATGGAAGTGTAAGCTTATGGATGATAGCTGTTTAGCCTGAATTTTTGAATTCGTTCTATTATTAATTCACTTACTCACTCTTAGAAACACGATCATCGACTAGTTAGGTTAGTGACTAGTGTCCCACTTGAAAATATTCAAGTAACCGAGAGGACCTACTGATTACCGATCACCGTTTCGAAGCGAACTATCTTAAAAGTAGGAATAGGCTTTTCCTGGTTGTCCGTAATATAAGTTACTACTATTTTGATTCTTTTTCTGTGAATCTAAAAGTTTTTATCTTTTCGCAAAATATTATTAAACATTTTTCTATTTATAGGAAAAAAGAACGCAGTGTTTCAGACTTAAGAGAATTACTAATTGAAGGAGCAGTCCCAGATAAACCTACTCGCTACATTAATCGTCCGGATCTTGTGAATATTCTTTCCAACAAATTACGGGCGTTATCTGATCACTTCAGAGTAGATAAATTGCCTGCAAATAAACTGGCTGAAATGGATATCACGCCACGATTTCAAGATTACTCGGAAGTTATGGGTGATCTTAATCCTCCTCCTACAAATGCCTGGCTATTAATTCATGGGTCTCCTGGGTCAGGGAAGTCAGTTTTATCAGCTAGTGTTTTGCGCCAAGAATCAGCTCTTCTCGTAGACTGTTTCCCTGGAGGTACGTTTATATTGTCAAGATGTATTACGTTTCAGACTTTGTGACTTTAATAAAATAGATGCCACACAGACTGTTGGGTGATAATAATACGAAGTTATATGCTATTTAGGAAGTGTGATAAACATCATATGTAGCATGTGTATACAGTACTTGTGTATGTGTATCCACTATCAATGAAGTATTATATGTACTTTTGCAGCGTGTTGAGCTATCCGTCTTACTATTAAACCAATCCTCCATACCATATTTTTTGTAGGTGTAATTTGGATGCATGTTGGCTCACTTTTTCCTAATACCTCAAATTCAGATGGCGTCTCATATTCTAACCAGAACATTATTCAGCTGATTGATCGTTTAGAATACAGAGTAAGTCAGCTTGGAGAACATGTTCATGTGGGAAATGCCAACAATCATGCATCTGGATCCCACAGTTTACCAACTAATTCCTCACCATCGTTGGATGATAGTCTTGAAAGACTTAGAAGATCCCTAATTCGTAAGCAGCAACGGACATCTTGGGGTCCGGACGAAACTGGTAATCTAATTACCTCGTTATTGCTGATTGTTCTCGATGATGTATGGGATGTTGAAGTTGGACGAGTGCTTTCTGGATTACCTGGTGCTTTTTTGGTTACTTCTCGGGATTTAGATATTTTGGAACGAGTAGAAACTCCTGTAGACAAAGTAGGTCTCCTAGATAACCGTACCTTTTGGTTTTGACACCAAAACTATTTGTAACAAATTTCGCTCTCCAGGCTTTTGTACTTTAAAATGAACGGTAGAATAAATAAGTCGTTTGTTGTTTCTTGAAATACTTCTGTCAGGTTTATTTCTACTTTTTCGTTCTTATTAATGGTATAATCAACGTAGTTTTATCTTGTTTGCTGATATCGATATAACTGGCCTAATTAAAATTAAGTTGATTAGAAGTGAACTTAGCTGATCGGGAATTCTCATTTATAGCGTAAGGATGCTAATCATGAGTCCGTATTAAATACTTCGTAGATAGGTTTGGAGGAATTTCTTAACGAAGAGGGATATTGATTAAGCTGTCACGTACTGGCTGATATGGTAAAAAATCGCTTGTATTTTACAGTCTGAATCTAACAACCATTTTTAGAACATTTTAGTTGTTTACAACATTTCCAGCATTTTTAGCCAGTAGCATATACAACGATTCTGAACGTAAATTTATAGATGGCAGTTACAACGGACGAGTTTGTGTCCTATGAATAGGCTGTGCTTAATTAACTTGCGTCTAACTCCTAGTATTAGAGAAGCGATACTGATAATCATCACGTGACTTACAAAAAAAAATATGTAAGATAAACGTCAGGACTAGTATAGCTAAGTAGCGAATGTTTATCCCCATCCTCTATAATTAAATCGGAGTAGGCTTATTTTTTATCGACGTTGAAATTTTCTATGATTATGGAGGAGAAAGTGATGATACTTTAACATTCGGTACACTACTAATTACGTTTATATCTACAACAGGAGAATTGCGTGAACTGTTTACTTAGTAGATTGTTCGATCAGAGTAATCTCTGCAATTTACAAAACGTTTGTACAATCTACATAGCGAAGTGTTTATCGTCTAAAGATCAAGAGGGTGGGAGTATATCTCTAGATAATATTAGATATACATTTTACTCTATGAACCAGCTAAACAGTTTATACGGTATTCTTGCTAACGAGTTTCAAATCTGAATAATCTCTGGTTTCATTGGTTATTGTTGAGTCTTGGTGAAAAACCATCGTTAAATTATCAACTCACCAGAAATTATGTAAATGATCTGTTATTGCTTAATGTTTTTCAGAAACGTTATTCCTGCTTTTTATTTAACACATTAATCGAAATTTACCTCATTCTTTTAGCTACATTTATATAATGATCTATCAGAAGGTGAAATTGCTAACCTTTTGTCTATGTGGACTGGGTATTCAGCAGAAGAATTTATTCCGTCTTGTAAATCACCTCGAAATTTAAAAGATCCTGATATTTCCCTCTCCGCTATTAGTCAACTGACATATGGATCACCTTTTGCTGTTAGTTTACTAGGAAGCCTATTGCACAATCAATTTCATCGTCT